>OU612020.1:7142500-8392500 GCA_914767945.1 Eilema depressum
AATGCTTACGAAAAAATGAGCTGGGAAGATGGGAAGATGGGTATATCACTTTACAGTTCGTTGCGTTACAAAACATAGGGACCGCGGCATATAATATATCATTCTGAATCACGTAGCTGTGTGGAAATACAATTTGTCTTTAGTTAACCTCCTGATTCATTTGTTTGGTTTATCAGATTGGCGTTTGAATATATTGCTTAAAGTCAGAGCAGGTTCACATTTGTAGCGTACTGGATGCTGTTCTAACGAGAATTCGGGAGCGCAATCCTTATTACTTTGTGACCTAAATGATTAAATATTTAGGTCACATAGTAACGCTTGTGAAGGTGAAATGTGTGCAATGTGTGAATTATACGTCAATTTACTTAACTCAGAGCCAGTATTTTGTAATTGCAATTAATTTTAATGTTTCTGTGTACAAATTATACATGTAAGCAAATTGTGCACCATAACTGGGTTTAATTGGAATATTATTTTGCTTTCCATTATTATTGGAAATATCTACAAGAATCATTTTAGGTGCTGAGGATCGTTGACTATCCCATAGGTACTCACGGGTGGTGTAGAACCCCTCAACCTCAGGAAGGACTTTGCTTAGCTTTGTGTGTTTTACCGACATGATGCCCACAGCTACTTTCTATCATCGCAACACTCGCCATAGGCAGTGAAATCATCCTCACACATTATGACCGGAAACAATACGCACTGTGCGACATGAAAAGAACTTCATCCCACGCACGCTCAAGCTGGGGAATGACCTCCCCTGCTGTGGCTTTCCCAAGCGTTTACAATATGTGGCTCTTGAAGAACTTTGTTCTTGTTCTACATGATCAGCAGTGTGAGTATGACGCCCTTAGTGTTGCACACGTCCATAGGCTAAGGTAACTTTCCATTAGGTGGTCCGTGTGCTTGTCTGCCGCCTAAGTGTCATGAAAAAAGAGTAAAGAGGAAATCAAATTGCAGACTAATTGTATTTGTAATATGTACTATATCGTACTATACCGTAGAATATCATGAACTACATGTAGTACCTTCTATTCACGATCTGTCTGAGCTGCTCTATTGATACTGATTAAAGCATGCTTTAAGTACAAGTTGTACTATAAAGTTTTTCAATGTCTCTATCACATAAAAACGTTATACAGGTATAGGCAATCACCGCTTGTTTCTCATACATATTCAATTAAGGCTCGTAAATTCGGCCTGATAATACGACCATATTGTGTGTGCTATAAGCGGAGTTTGATCTAATGACAGAGCGTAAGCACTCAGAATCTACTTAGCAGACGTGTAGCGTGAACCTTGTCACAAAATTGAAACATCAAATTGAATGGTTGGAACAATGGCTTGGTAATATATACAGGTCGTAGAACGGCCGAGAAGAATCAACATTTGTATGCTAAGTGGCCGATAGGCTGTATACAGAATACAATATCAAAAAATGGTGACCATATTTCCATCTATAAACAATATATTCCACTAGTCTACGGTTTTGAATAGACGGTGACCGTAAATTATTGGTTTTAATAAGGCTATTTATGCTTTTAACAGACGGTAAACGTTATATCGCTAGAAAAAGGGATATACATATATTGATATCTCCTTCTTTTTTAAATATAAAAATGAATCGCTAAATGTGTTGCTAAGCGCAAATCTTGAGAACAGCTGAACAGATTTCACTAATTCTTTTTTTAGAATATTCCTTGAAGTACGAGGATGGTTCTTACGGAGAGAAAAAATTTAAAAATTGTCTGAAAAAGTCTAAAAACAACACTTTTTCTTTACTCCCATACAAACGATTTTTAATAATACTTAAGTCAATTGAAACTTTAATACCATACCATCATAAAGTTCAAGTGCTAGTAGAGAGGTTCCGGGAAGGCAAAACAATTGAGTGACGTCAGTATCGTAAGAATTTTCACATCTAATTGATATAGTCAAGTTCGTGGGTCAGCTAGTTTAAAATATTTATATAGGTAAGTAGGTATTATTTAACCAAAATATGGTAAGTAGGTATTATTTACCCAAATAAAGTCAATTCTTTCCTTATACATATTTAAACCAAGAGTCAGCCTTTTGATACAATTCTGATCCTCATTACGAATTCGCTTCGCTCTAGGCATATACCTAAGTACTTACCTACTCATTCATTAATTATTATGTAATATAATAGCAAGGTAGGTATGTGAAATTAGGTAGACTGTGATAATAGTATGCTTCTAATTAGAGATTGTTATAGCCGCGAGGCTAGGCTGTAGTGAACAATATTGATTACAATTTGTGTTTCCACTTTCCACAATACAAAGACTCCTAATCTTACAATGACGTTAACATACTTCCTTCATTTTGTTGTAATCTATACAAATAAATAAAATTGAAGTAGATGTTCCTATTGTTCAGCTTTTTAAGGTTAAGGGGTCACACGGTAGTCACCCTCGTCACAGCCGAAATAAGCCGAACAAATCGGGATGTGGGAAAGCGGACCCCGGAGTCTGAGGTGAAGGCAATACAGTTTTGAAGGGAAATACAGCTTTGAAGGCTCAGCTCTGTTCATTTAAAAACCTTGAAAGTAGTGGAATATTATACAAAAAAACACAAACGTAACGAAGGCAATGTCTAGCCGCTTTTCTTTGATCATTAGCAGATACGATCATTTCGCACCGTGTGGGCGTGAACAGTACGAAGTGTTAGATATGAAAGGCCTGCTATAAAATATTACAAAATGTCAAAATTATTATTGTATGTATACTTACCTACTAACAACATCATTTAGTACTGCAATACGGTGTTCTTTCATGTCAATGCGATGATATGAATTATGCATGATACCATTTATAAATGTTAACATAAAACATTTCCGTGAATATTTATCATATGGTTTTATATTTTCTCAAATACCGTGGCCTAGTCAAGGTGTGTGGCTCCCGAAGAACATAATACTCCCTATGGGATTTAAAGGGAAGAAAACACGATCCTATGGGTAGCATGTGGTACCTACATGTTTTCGTATACTCGTACTGTTGAGAATCCTTGCTCTACAAATGCAAAATCCTTCATATTTCATTCAGCATTCTTTTTTTTTTTTCAAACCTTAATATTTATAATTATGTTCGTAAGCGTTAAATATATATTTGAAATGAATAGGATACTTGGTTAAAAGTTTTTTTTTTTAAATTTCGATTGCTTTACATTCTATAACATTAATGCACTAATTGTAGTGCAGTACATTATACAAGTAGTACCTACCTACATGAACTCAAAATCATAAGCACCACCCCAAACTTAGAGAGTTATAGTCCATCAACTTTAAATATACCAAACAGTAAACCCAAATCGAAATTGGTATACCTAACATTTACTTTTATTAAGCCGAAAGCAATTTAGCTTTAAGTCTTCTGCGTGACTTTGATGTCTCATAATGCCTTTCTTCTGTGTGTCTTTCGTAAATTAGCTTGCACTTACAAATGAAAACACAAAGTTTTCATACTCCAGCGGGCACCCGTAAGTTTGTCTAGCCGATACACAAAAGTTACTTGATAGTTTCAAACTGATCAAGTCGTAACCCCTGGCCTGCACTTTGCACTGTACCGCTCTGTATTTAATTTATATTCATACGAAGCTGATTTGTAAGTACTTTAAATATAAGTGCTTCCACAAGAAGTTAAAAGAAGTATGTAGACACTGCCTTGTGTACGGGGCATTTTGTTGGCTGGAAACTGGAAAGTATTGGATAGAAGAAAACATTACATTGCAAACTGATGAAAATAAAACATCTTATAGATATCACGTACATTTTAATTTTAGGTGTCAAAGAGGACCTCAAAAAGGCCACAGAGAGCGCGGTCGAGATGGCAGAGCTTTATCACCAGAGTTTGAGCATAAAATTCTGCCATTTCGAGGGCGTCAAACCATTCAACGTAAAACATCAACCCATGCATGAGCAAGATGCAGGGTCAATGTCCTGACCACAGCCCCGTAAGGGAAAGATCGCGGGTTCGAGTCCCGCCCGAGAATTGATTTCGCTTTTTCCAATTTATTATAATTTGTTTAGTTTAGCAAACTAATTGCTTTAAAATTATCTCAATTAATTGGGCGGAGTTATCAAAAATCAATGTTTAAAAATGATTGCAACATCATTCATTGATTCCGATAGTTCGTACGAATATCGGTAGATTACTCCCACCATCGCCGTAAGATGGATGTATTGGAAAAATTGGATCACTCTCGGGCGAAGCTCGGTGGCTCAGTGGTCAGAGCGTTCCCCCTGTAAGGGAAAGATCGCGGGTTCGAGTCCCGCCCGAGAATTGATTTCGCTTTTTCCAATTTATTATAATTAAGTAACTACTTACTTCATAACGTGTGAGCAACCATGATGATTCTCGATTATGAAAACTAAAATACAGTAAAAGACCGATAAGGTAAAAGATGCAAGCAAAAGGTAAACACTGGCGGTGTTTAACCGCTCCGCCTCAGGAGAGACTTAGCATCGCTGTGTGTTTAACCGCCTGTACAATGGTATGTGTTGAGACGAGTTGTTCAACATGATGCCCACGGCTACATTCTATCATCGCACCTCTCGCCACAGACAGGGAGTCCATCCCTATACGTTACGACTGGAAATAGTACGCACAGTCAGGTATCAAAGGAACTTTATCCCCCGTACGCTTAAACTGTAGAATGAACTCCTGTTTTTCCAAGCGACTACAGTATGAAGTTTTTCAAGATAGGTATTAGAAGGTTCTTACGGGATTAGCAGCGCAAGTGTGACTCCCCTGGTGTTGCAGACATCCATAGGCCACGGTAACCCCTTTCAATCTGGTGGGACGTGTGCTTATCTGCCACCTAAGTTGTGTATCTATCTTAATACCCGTATCTAATAACACAATAAATCAAAAGTCAAATCTAATGTATCGCGCGAATTGCTCGACTAGAGAGGAATATAACAGTTCCATTACCCTTTGTCATTGCAATAATTCGCCAGTCGTATAGTCTGCTATGCTTGCCTATGCGAATGTAGGTATAGCTGTACCGTAGTTATTCGTAAATGGTGCGCCTCCAACTACGTGCGAGCACCAACATTTCAGATGACATATTGGATTCTCCGATATTGCAGAAGACTGCATGCATTTCAATAGCCCATGAAGCGAGTATACATAATATAATATAGGTGTATTGTACATCGTAAAAACGGACAGCCTCCGTAGCGTAGCGGTAGTGAACGCGGCCGTGAGAAGGCGCGGGTTCGATCCCCGCTCAGTGAAAATATTTGTGTGCATGAAATAATATGGGTATTTGCATTGGTCTGGACGTGCCTCGGAGAACACGTTAAGCCATCGGTCCCGGTTGCCATAAGAACATCTATGGCAGTCGTTACGGGTAGTTGGAGCCCTAAAAAGTCCATAAAAACAACGGAAGCTAGACCGCAAAACTTCGATATTGCCTAATGTTACCATTGGGTTGTGGAGGTCAGATAGCAATCGCTTCAACGAAAATATTGAGGTCTAGAACTGAAAATTAACGCTAGGATGAAGAACATCGTAAAAAAGGAACCCCTATAGGATCACTACGTTGTTCGACTGCCTGTCAAGACCTTGTTCCTAAAACCACGTGGAGTCGCGGTTTGTTTGCTAAGAAGGTCATAGTTAGACTTTTTTTTTTTTTTTTTTTTTTTTTATCGTGCGAAAAATCCCCACGGATACCTCCCCCGCCGGAGCCGGAGGAAGAGGTTATGTCGGACTCGAACCGACTAAAACGCACGCCGTCTGTGGGTCGTCGGTTGCCGAAGGTGTAAAGGTGAATCTGACTGCCGAAGGTGAATCTGACTTCGGTAATCGGTAGTGCGCACCAGAATAGTTAACTTCTGTTTAATTTCCTCAAATCCAATGTATTCCGTGGCACCCAGGCATGAAAGAAAAACATTGAATACATCAGCTCAGCATAGCAATCTAAGGAGTCGTGGTGGAATTCCTCGCAGGATTCAAGTCATTTTAATATTTCCTGGATTCAGATAGCTACATTAGTCACAATAGTGGAAAATGAGTATAGAAACACGATACCTATTTGCAAAAGTAAATTGAGAAATAACTGTTGAAGTTTCTATTCCTTTGAATCGTTCTCTAAGAAACCCTCGCAGTTAATTATATCTTTCTAACGAACTACTTATCTTACATTATTAAATCACAAGATACGCTTTGAAATCGTTTCCAACAGAATGAGGTAAGGTTTGCTAACTTATAATAGAACCCAAGTATAATAGAATATAATATGTTATAATAACATAATAGGTAATTAATTACTTCTAAAATGGTGTTGAAAATTGTAGTAAATTTTAGATTTTCGTGTTTTATTAATCAACTTTAAATGGTAATGGACACAAAAAATCTGTACCGCGCGAGACTATAGTAGTAGACCATGAAGGTATGTCGTTAATGCCTTGGTAGATGCAAGCATGCGTTAACACCCTTGCCTAAACACGCTTACGCTGCTTCTACTTTTTGCGAAGACTCTCAAACGGCACAAATATACCAATTTAATTCTATTTTTTACAAGCGTTAATGGTTGCATAGATAGATAATTCTTTATTGTAACTAATATTCTTCTTCTTCATCCTAGCGTTAATTCCCAGTCGCATCCGAAGCTTTCAGCTCGGAGTCTGAGGTCCGCTTTACCAGATTTTATTGTACACTAATATTATTGCAGATTATTTTACATGTATACAGTTACAAGCACAATAAGCGGCTATATCACTAAAAGTGATTTCTTCCAGACAACCTAAGCATGGACAGGAATGAAAAGTTTGTAACATGACTGTAACCTAACCCAGTTCCAGTATATTACTTACCTACGTATTTATTGTCCCTGTAGCTGTAGACTGTCATCTGCGTATCCAATCAATATAATGTACAAACAACCTGCTGGCATAGGTGGTGTACGGCAATTATTAAACCCGAATACAGTTATGAATCTTGCATCTTGCACAGATCCCTAAGGAC
The DNA here is from genome assembly GCA_914767945.1 of Eilema depressum. Classification (NCBI taxonomy): domain Eukaryota; kingdom Metazoa; phylum Arthropoda; class Insecta; order Lepidoptera; family Erebidae; genus Eilema; species Eilema depressum. The sequence continues at coordinate 7,149,493 of OU612020.1, forward strand.
AGCCCATCGTAAGCATAACCTAGCTTCTGGTTTGTGTGCTTCGTGCATAATCCTACGAAATAAATAGGCGAATAAATTCAAGTGTATCCAGCTTCGTGCGTATAAATTTCAATAAATGATACCTACTTCAAGTGTTGCTGGCGCTCGAAATGTCATGTCATTGGCGCTGGAAAGTAGCCAGAATGTAGTGAAAATCCGGCGAAGTAACACTTTTATGTGTCAATAGAAGACTTAGCGAAACTGGATTATCATATTTTATTTCCTGAAATCCATTGTGTACAATGGTATCGTTTAGTTCGATTTGATCGCTATTACTCTTATTGGTGAAATCCGCCATTAGTGTAATTATAGTGATTTGTCACAGCTTTTAGGAATACCATCAAATCAAAATATATCCACGAATAGATAGGCAAAGATATATTAAAAATAAATGTATTGAAATTACGAAATATATTTGCGTCAACGTTTTTTTGGTCCCATTAGAGATGAGTATAATTTATTAACGTCATCTGTGCATTTAATGATCAATTGATGCAGAAAAAATCTATCATTGTCTGTAAAATTCTCAAAAATAGGATGTACGTCATTGGTACAATACTTACATACTAACACTCAATTATTTTGAGTCTTTGGAAAAAAGCAAAATATGAGCCTAACAATGCCAAGAAAGCTCTTTTAAATAATCTAATCTGCACTTGTAACATTGAGCGTGATTAGCCCCCAAATAAATCCCATCAACTCTTTAATAAAAAGGTCCTAATACTAATAAAAAAAATACTACAAAAGGTTGTCATGTCAATGTCAATGTCGAATGTCGCAGCCAATTCGCAGTCGCAGCAGTTGCAGCAAAGTTCAATTAATCGCCTAGAGGCTAGTTGAACGGTTGAGTAAGCTAGTTGGCTGCGACATATACCTACAGGGTGGAAGATTTTAACCTTACCTGGAGGGAAAGTACTTTAAATACTGGAGATAGCGAATTTCACCCAAAGGAAACATTCCTTTATTTTTAAAAAGAAACAGAACTGCATTCATAGATTTTTGAAAATTAGCTTGCCTCGCCCGTTAATCGAACCGACTAAAATCCGAAAAAATAACATCCTGTATTTTTATAGCATCAATCGATAGTGTCATTCATAAGGATCAAATCTCTCTAACAAACATGGTTAATTAAATAAGAGGAAGTCCATAAAATCTTAACTTATAAATTTAATTTCAGCAGACAGCACTTCTATTCAAGGAGCTATCAGACACCATAATCAACAATAAAGTTATTTTGCTTTGACGCCATTTATTTATTAAAATTAGTACTAAATGACTGAACTTTAATTCCGGTTTAGAATGTAATGTTATTGGGTAACTTCGTCTGGGTAAATTGGCGTCGGTAGTTTAGTGGTTAAGGAGTCGGCCTTACGATCTAGAGCTCCCAGGTTCGAATCCTGGCCATTACACTACCAACGGGAACCCACTCCTAACACAAGCAATTTAGCTTAGCTGAAGGGGTTAACGGTAATTTGAATAATTTCGGTTATTATCCTTTTTCAAAAAAAAAAAAAAAACTATTTGAGGTACAAGTAGGTAATTTGGGGTACTTGGTCGAGAACCTCCGCATGGTACACCCCACAACATCCTGGGCAACGGAAACGGAGAATTGTCTTATTGGCTTGCCTTTTTTGAATTAACCTGAGATGGCGTGCGGTTTTAGTCGGTTCGAGTCCGACATAAATACCATTGCTGGCCTGCTGGGGTATCCGCATGAAAAACAGGGACAAGTAGTTTGAATATGGAATTTTATTATTAATTATGATATCTGATGGACCCTTGACTTAAAGTTCTTTATTGTGTTAAGTTTTATTTAAAAACCATGTTATTTAGACAGATTTGATCCTTATGATTTACACTATTGATTGATGTCATAAAAATACAGGATGTATTTTTTCGGATTTTAGTCAGTTCGATTACCGGGTGTGGCAATCGAATTTTCAAAAATCTATGAATGCAGTTTTGTTTCTTTTTAAAAATAAAGGAATGTTTCCTTTGAGCGAAATTTGCTATCTCCAGTATTTAAAATACTTTCCCTCCAGGTAAGGTTAAAATCTTCCACCCTGTATACCTTTGTAATAATGAATATCATTCAGGCCGTTAATTGAACGGAGCCATTTAGTCATATTATGCAAAATATTTTTACACTGAGCGGGAATCGAAACCGCGCCCGGCTCGTGGCCGTCGAACGTTCAACCGCTACCATAGAGGTTTTATTTCAATAAGGGACTAATACGAGTAAGGTAACTGTACCACGGTCATTCTCACGAAATGGTGTTCTTCGTATAATTTCCGTCACGATTTTTAATTTTGATTAAATTCTATAAATTAGTAATTTAATTGAAAGAACACGTCATTCTTTACGAATTGGTATATTTGGCACTGCATTTAAACACTTAGTTTTTTATTTATGGAGTGATATATTTTTGAGGGTGACGGAAATTAGGTATGCGGTGATAAAAATGAGTAAATCCTTTCTCTTGTAATATCTTAGACGATCTTTTTCTTTGCATGCCGCGTATAAAGCAGGATCATTCCTGACCTTTGTCTTCTCCGTTACTGTCTAAGTTTTAGTTGCTCCAAAATATCCTCTCGGCTCTTCTTCGGTTTACCCATAATATCTGAAAATAATTGAGTTTATTGTTCAAAAACATACATTTGGCATTATAATTTTGTTCGGTGGATAGAAACAACAATTACAGGGAGTTTTATAATTTCGGTCACTTTTAGCGTGACGGAAATGTGTGACTGAAATTAGGGAAAATGGGATTTTTTTTAATTTAAAAAATAATTAGAACATAATTTTAACAATTATTTCTTTTCATACATAAAAGATATATAATTACATAAGAATTGTTTGATTGATAGTTATTTCGAGCAAGAAGTCATTAATTAAATGAGCGAACAGAAATTAGAAGACTTGTAAACCATGCGAACGGAAATTAGGTACTTACTTCACTGAGACTCCCGGAGAACATGGTAGTACGCGTGCAGTTCGCTGGATGTCTGTGGCACTACTAACGCTTGCCGTACATGCGATAGGGATAGGTACAATTTACATATCTAGGGTCGTTTTCACGAATTTGTAGTGGGTGACAGAAATTAGGTATAATGAAAGGACAAACATATTTTACGTTGTAACTAAATAAGTAGCCATGTTAACGTTATTATATTTTTAGTATAGCTCGATTAATCTATCTAATTTATAAATAAAGGGCAATAAATGTATAAATCAAAGCTTGTCTTGCACTTTTTAGGCTCAGAAAGTATTATTCTGGGTTCTGGACAGTGAACGGAAATTAGGAGAATGAATCAAAAACAATTATTCTGAGGTATTTTTGTACCAAAGTAGATGTATATAATATCATTCCTTATTAGATAATTGCCAAAACTAGCCCCTAGAAAAAGAATTAATCCCCAAATTTTAAAAATTAAGTAGATAATTGAATGGACGTTCGAAAATCTCACTCCCTGAGAATGACCGACCAATGGTAGACACTTTAAGGAAAAATAAAATTTCAATCTAAAAAATTTAACAAATTAATTACAGCATGGTCGTTACATTCTTTTTTAACTGTTACAGCAACAATTAGACATTAACTTTTGCCCATAAAATCTTTAAAATCTATCATACTTTTACTTTAAATTAAATTATTATGCACTTGGTCGAAAACACCAATGCTAGACATCATTGTCCCAATGGTCCAAGTATGTCAATAACTTCAATATTTATAACGTTTATACTAAAATTAGTAATAATCATAACTTATAAACAAAAAAATCACACCTATAAAAATCAGTACCCTTGGCAAAAATCTTAAGAAATAACACGACCGTGTTCACGGAGTCACATTATTTGCTGTCAACAGTCTTTCTCTGTCAGCCTCCGTGGCGTAGCGGTAGTGAACGCGGCCGCTACGCAGGAGGCGTGGGTTCGATCCCCGCTCAGTGCTAATATTTGTGTTCATGAAATATGGGTATTTGCATTGGTCTGGTCGTGCCTCGGAGAGCACGTTAAGCTGTCGGTCCCGGTTGCCATAAGAACATCTATGGCAGTCGTTACGAGTAGTTGGAGCCCTCAAAAATCCAAAAACAGCAGTCTAGCTGCAAAGCTTCGATATCGCCTAATGTTACCATTGGGATGTGGAGGTCAGATGGCAATCGCTTCACAGAAAATATCGAGGTCTAGCCAAATCCGTAGTTAAGACTGGCAAAAGCGGACCCCAGACTCCGAGCTGAAGGCTTTGGATGCGACTGGGAATTAACGCTAAGAGGAAGAAGAAGAACAGTCTTTCTAAATTTACTTCGGATGGTGTTGCGAATATTTGAACATATCTTATAGATACCATTAGGCATCTTTTAAGTCAATAGTCTTATAAAACAAATCGATAATTTTCTCAAAATACTGGGTTTTGTTCGAAAGTGTCTAGCATTGGTACAGTGTCGAGCATTGGTACAGTTACCTTATATTAAAGCCATTATTTATTTTGACGTTTGTTGTCAACAGCCCAGTGAACTATTTTACAGCGACTAAAGGTTTTAACTTCACGGTTCACACACATGGACCTTATTTACCTTCACCCTTCTAAAACTAATTTAAACTTGTAGAACTAATGCTGTGTCCTAATTTTGCGAATTTCATTAAAGTGTGTATACTATGTCAGTTGTTTATGTTTATCAAATAAAGTGATAGACGGTAGAACGAATTACTCTTGAACTATGTAGGTTCCAGAGCCGTAGTATCTATATTTAGATGACGCCCAGAACCTTCTAATTAAGGGTTTATGTATTGAAGTACGTAAACTTTTTTGTATTTATAATAATAAAACCGCGTGGAACCCGGCAGAGTAGAATTTGGCCCACATCTCCGGTGTCGTACAAGGGCTGTTTAACATCAGACAGATAAATACAGCCCAGGCTCAGCCTCAGATACATGGCTCAAGTCAACAATACCTAGTGCCCGGAATACGGCTATACGCTCACCCCCTATTACGTGTGACCTAATACAATGATTGGTGAAATGAGGGTGTTAATTCACCTAGTCTGCCTAACCCTCCAGGGATAAAGGCGTGATTGTAAGTATGTATGTATAGTAATAAAACGTATGTATCTATATACTCATATATAAATTGCAAAGTAGTCTTCGTAGTTTGTATGTCTGTATAGTCTGTACATTGGAGATATGAAAAAAATATAATTTGGTTATTGAAATAAAGCCTTTTTAAATGTAAAATACATTTAAAAAGGCTTTATTTGATCTATTTATATTTAGCCCGAGGCTACTTTTCAGCAGCCAAAGTGGTTTTATTTCAATGAATGATATTCACATAAATTTCCGATAGGAGGTACCTACCCATCATACTTGAATTATGTTACATTTATCGATTCTGAATACAAAAAAAATAGTTTTTTAGGAATATTCTTGTCTGTTTGTTCGTGATGGACATAAAACCTAATAATGTAGTTCTTTTGCTTGAAAGTTCTTTCTTTAATCGTAATTGGTTGAGTAAAATCAAAGACATGAATGCATGCAAACATGCATGCCGGTTATCGCAACCATCAAAGGTCCAGGCGGCATCCAGACGGGTGGAGCCACGGGCATCAGCTAGTTAATTAATATATTTTTATCACTCTTGACATTTTGGTGCTTGACATTCAAATTAATGTTAACATCTCTTATATCATTTTCTTCTTATTAAACTTTACGAGATTGTGCCCGCGTCTCCACAAGCGTGTGCATGTAAGATTGTAATATCTCAGGTTTCCTTATTCGTAGCGAGGTAATATATTTACGATTTTTTCAGTGTAATTACAAACTGTTCAGCACAAAAACGTTTGAAAAGATTTAAGGTAAGTAGAATTTTGAGGAGATTCGAACAGCCAACTGAGAAATACTGAAAATAGACAATAAAAATACTTAATTTACAGCATGTCTAAAAATGCTACTTTATTGGAATCAAGTAAAATATGAATTATTATGATTTGTATGAATAATTATTCTGCCCATTTTACGAATTTTATAGGAATCTATTGGGATCTACAGGAAACTCATAGAGTTACTCGTTTTTAGCGGAATCGCTCTTGTGGCCTTTTTAAACCCCGGTTAGTAATTCTAGAAGAAATTTATTCAGAAAGTAGGGAGGGCATTATACGGTACCTACACAGTCAGATTAATAACGTCATCCCTACATTAAGGTCTATAATCCTTGGACAACCTAACTCAAATTTATTTATTACTAGCTTTTGCCCGCGGCTCCGCCCGCGTGGAAGTCGGTTATCGCGATCAAACATAGACTATGTCCTTTCTCAAGGTCTAATCTACCTCTATACCAAATTTCATCAAAATCGGTTCAGTGGTTTAGGTGTGAAACCGTAACAAACAGACAGACAGACAGATTTTACTTTCGCATTTATAATATTATGGATGGATAGTAGGGAAGTAGGGATTATTATTAAAGCAGGTACCTACCTATGTATGTACTCACACATACCACTTTAGTTTTAAATTCCAGGCACTTCTGAAGCCTACTGTACATTTAAAGCTTCCTTTGACGAGAAAGCTGGGTGTATTTTTTTAAATCAAATGAATATGTATGAGAACCTTAGCACCTGAAAGCTTTGAAGTGGTTAGTTGTTTGTTGAAGATATACGAACTACACTGATTGTTTAGACTTGTTTATCAATTTTACTATAATTTTTCATCACAACAAACTCTAGCGTAAAAAAACAGATACTCCATATAGGTGTGAACTTTACTAAGCTGTTCGGCACCTCTTTCTTTTCCACACCATAAAGGTTGAGAATTCTTTACCAATAAAAGTGTTCCCTTCTTTCTATAATCCCTTAAGCGAAGTGTGAATAGCATCTGATCCGTTCAACTGAAAGGCCTCATTGTACCATTATTTGCATCTGCAAGTCTCAGGTATGAGGGTACTCACCCTTATACCTGAGACTTCCCCGGCTCACAATCTGGCGAGGTGAAGGTGGCAGACAAGGGACCACCTGATGGAAAGTGGTTACCGTGGCCTACGGACGTGTACAACACTAGGGGAGTTACACTCGTACCGCCGATCTTATAAGAACAGAGATTTTCTGTGCCGTCAGCGCAAAAGATAAGTAGGACAAAGCCTTTGGTTTTCCCACTGACAGCACAGGAACTCTCCAGTGAGCACTGGAGAGATCACCGCCGGGAACACAACACGAGGTTATTATGGCCGCGGTATTCTGTAGGGCGGAGGTACTTCTCCAGTCGGACTGCTCAATTGGGACGCGAATACCGTCATGTCTCCGTCAAAATGACGCGCATATCACAAAAAGACACTTATATGATGGCCAATGATCAGAGTTTATAGCTCTTTTCAGCAGAAATGTTGCTTAGGTACTTACCGGAATATTTTAGCAGAAATAAAACTCACAGTAAATCTGCAAATCGTCTTATTTTTTTATGGCCGATTTTGCCTCAGAAAATTTATTCGCATATAAATGAATGCAGAAACTAAAGAAATATTTATACTTATTCAATGATATTATGATTGATTCGCACGTTTAGTGCGAGTTAGACGAATCATTCAATGGAATCGTGATTTTCATTTAATATCGGGTGGCTGTAGGGTCGTTTTGAAATGTAGCCATCGAAATATGTTTTTTTTTTTCTTTTTTTTAAGTCTTTATTTATTTTGAGGTTTTGATCCAGTAAGATATGTCAACCCTATCGTACCTTTAGTGGACACAGTCTTACAATAATTGTTACAGTCTAGGTATATTTATTATAATGAATCATTGCTGAACTATTGTAATCACGTGACATAATTTTTAGGCTGCATCGGAATTTGGACAACTCTTAATACTTTGTATGAGACACGCATCAAGAGCATTTACTGTCCTGTATTCCCAAAAAAATGAAGATGCATTTGCTGATGTAATTGAAAAACTGAACGCGAGGCTCTGCTTCACGAACCAAAAGTAAATTCTGGTTTGTAGCCAAAAGTAGTATGAACAACACATGTTACGGCATTTTACGGTTGGTTAGATGGTCAATGAAGTCGCAAACCACACTAAAAGTAATTAAATATTATTGTTATCACGTGGTCCACTCTAACGTCGCCTTATATTTGGAAGTTTATTGGCAATAAAACGTAAGACCAGTTCGTCATTACAGCGTATCTCCCCAGTGACAAGTGCTAATGAAAAATGTAGCTATATCTATCTGAGTGAAGAATGATATTGTAAGCTTTCTTATATTCAAAGTACTTATTACATATTAAATTCACGTCGGTATATCCCGGAAAGGATAGACCTTTGCCTATCATTTCACGGGAATAAGTGTATTACTCTGTACAGTAGTAATTGTATTACTCTGTAGTAATACACTTATTATAATGTTGATATTATAATTTTACACCCACATTTCGACAACTGATGATTGATGTATGATTTGGGGCCCACGTACCTAATAGGGATCGCTCCAGAATACAGCTTAATCCCGCACTTTGTCATGGACTGTATGTTTACTGTCGGGTGGAGAACAGTCTTATCCCTTAGTCGCCTTCTACGACACCCACAGGAAGATGGGATGGCCATATTCTACTTTACCTGGTACAAACAGTACAAACACGCGAAGACGAATTGGTCCCATTCTACTCCAAATTCGAAGAACATAAAATGAATAAATAAACTGTATGAAACCGAAGATGCTTGATAATACTTTTTTACTCGCAGACTTTTATATTCCTCTGCTCCTGAACTGAAAAAAATATGTACAAGGTTACGAAAAAGTTTGCACGTCTAATGGAGTATGGATGAATTATTGTAATAAGTTCTATAGAAAAATGATAGGTATTGTGGAAGCGGCGATACATAGTGATTTATTTGCTACACAAGTAGCAACAAAAGGATAATTCGTAAGAAGTTGAATTCAAACAGTTTATTCAGACGTGTTGGCGATACATATACTCACGCCTGTAAGTCCTCGAAGGGGTAGGCAGAGGTGTATTAACACCCACATTCCAGCATCTATGATTTTCGGTCCCACGTAATAGGGGGCGAGCCTATTGCCGTCAAGCGGGCGACATAATTATGATCACAAATAGTGATTCAATATTTTATTAAAAAATCTATTTGAATGAAATTTTGAAGCATTTTTAGTCCTCGTCCACTCGCCCTAAAGACGAAAGTATAGAGGAATTTGGATAGGCTCGTGCGGGCTCGGTGGTTTAGTGGTCAGAGTAGGGTCTGTAAGGGAAAGATCGCGGGTTCGAGTCCCGCCCGAGGTCGATTCTCTTTTCTCTTTCTAAAATATACTATATATTACGCAACGGTATAATAGGTAGGAATACCTGTGCATTTATAAATGTCTATGCCTATTATTTAGTATTTTGATATAACATACATTCAATAAGTTATTACTGACTCGCGGGTAGTGCAGAAAAATAAACTGAACATTTTAAGGGAAACCGGATGACATTGTCGTTAATGGTAGCAACAATAGGATTGTTAGAACCATTGTGACAAAACCGCAATGCATGCCGGGCATTAACTACTTCATCATCATCATTTCAGCCATAGGAAGTCCACTGCTGGACATAGGCCTCCCCTATAGATCTCCAATAGGACCGGTTGGAAGCGGATCGCATCCAGCGCGTTCCCGCGGCCTTAATGAGGTCGTCTGTCCACCTTGTGGGTGGACGTCCTACGCTGCGCTTGCCGATACGTGGCCTCCACTCGAGGACTTTTCGACCCCATCGGTCATCAGTCCTCCGTGCTATGTGCCCTGCCCACTGCCATTTCAACTTGCTAATCCACTAACTACTTAGTGGCTATATAAATATTGGGCTGTTTAACATCAGACAGATATATACGACCCAGACTCAGCTTCAGCCATGCATGGCTCGAGTCAACAACGGTGCCCGCAATACGGCAATAGGCTCACCCCCTATTACGTGGGACCTAATATAAAGATTGGTGAAATGTGGGTATTAATTCACCTCTGCCTAAGCCTCCCGGGATACGGGCGTGTATGTATGTATGTATAAATATTGGGTGAATTAGTATCACTAGATAACTTTTCTATGTGTATGGGCCACAAGCTGGTAATCCTGCTAATTGACAAACGAAGATCCAGTGCAGTTTTTCCTCTAGACTTTGGGAGGCAGTGGCTCCCATGCAGGCAGTGGCTAAAAAGGACGAAAAGAAGCAATTGGATCTCGTGCTCTGTAGTTAAAATCTTGGCATTCGAATGCGAGTGAAAACAACGCTGTTGATGAAGAATAACATAACTTTCCTACAATTATATTTTATTTAATAAATATCTGATAAAGATTTTAGATTCCTATTTGTGAACTAAATTCATACAAAATACATTAAAACCTGGGTGGAGTTGACGCGTTGGTTGCTTTGATTCTCCTACAAATTACTTCGCTTCGAATAACGCCTCGTAGCAAAACGCCAACAACAGCATTATGCTTGTCGTGTTTTACATTAACATTTCCCTATTTCTACAGAGTAGGTACATTGTTGTAAGTACTTCGATTAACTGTGTTTTATATATTATCGTATTTCTTTATGTGAATGATTATTTATTTATAAAGAAAATTAAGAGCCACCACGGTAAGTCACAACACCGACTTCATATGCATGCACAAACTAAGTAGTACCTAACTACTACTACGGTTTCTGTGCTCAAATATCACTTGGTCTTAAAGAGTCTTTTGTTTATAGTAGTGTGCTCAAATATCACTTGGTCTTAAAGAGTCTTTTGTTTATAGTAAGAAATAACATCATCATGAAGATTTGAATAAATTTTCAGTTTTTCCATTTTCCAAATTGTATGGGAAACGTCCATAGTGACCTACAGAGGGGAAGGGGAGAGTAACAGTTAAATAGAAAAGAGATAAGGAAGGAGGGTCCTTACCTGACTTCCTTATCCCTTACCATACCTTTGGCTCTCACAAACCCTACGTGATCCAATAATACACGTAGCCGTAAAGGGTACTATTTCAATTATTATATACTGACATTATTGATACAAGGTCAACGAAGACATTATATTCAATGAGGAGTTAAAAAGAGACAACAATTGTCGCCACTTTACAGATGATAGCTAAAGAAAGTGAAAGTTAAATGAATTCATAAATCTAAGAAAACAAATGAAAATTGTTTTGAAATTTTTTTTTTGGTGTGGTACGTATACAAAAGTCATTGATAAGGGTCATGAACTCATGATAGATAGTATAATGGTGGCAACGAACCGGTGAACCGACCGGGAAACCAGGATATAATCGCGATAAGTCCCAACATCACAAAAACTATGAGTTCCAGAAACCGTCTGATTCTTAGTGCTACTAAGAACCAGACGGTTCCTGGAACTGGAACACAACCATTTGGTTCTTAGTAGCAAACCATATCAAAACCCCCAAGGCAATAAAGGTGCAAATATTGACTTGGAGTTACAGAAATCAACCCAAATAGAAATAAATCGGTGTTCAATCCAGCATTCGCTCCAATTAACCATGCTGATGAAGTCGCAAGACTAGAAGATTAGAAATAATAATTGTGTTACAAAGTATGGCTAATGATTAAAGTAAATGGTACATTATTATAAGAAATGATGTATTAGTAAATGTTTATATTATTTAATTATCCTCTTTCTCATAAATTAATACCAATTAATACATTAATATTTCATTAATATTTCATAATTCTAGTAAATTCCATTTAATTGATATAAATTTGTATGTAGAAAATAAAATACTATTGACTAAAGACAAATTCTATTTAAATAGATTTTTTAAAAGACAGATAGCATCTTCGCTATCTTTTTGTATTAAACAATCAGCCAAGAACTTGGCTAAACAAACTGCTTTTTTTGAGCATAATAATGACAATGTTTGTGTTGCGACCTTGGAATATGTTCCAAATAATAGTGACAATCATTTAAATTTAATTCTAGGACAATAGAGGAAATCTCTAGCAAATTAATTTTAGGGACTAAGGAAAAGCCTGCTCTCATGAATATTATTCATCAAAATATTCAGGGTATTTCTGGCAAAGAGCTGCAACTAGAATTATTTTTGAATGAAAAGCATATTCATGTACTCTGTGTTACTGAACACTGGTTAAAAAAACATGAACTATTAATTAGTATTGATAATTATAAAATAATTAGTTCGTTTACTAGAGATTCCGCTACGAGAGGTGGGTCACTCATCTTAATTAATAACAAATTAAAATCTAAAGACAGAAAAGATATAGTAGCACTCTCTAGTGAGCGAAATATTGAACTATCATGTGCGGAGCTTGAGCAATTTATTATTATTAGCGTCTATAGACCTCCTTCTGGAGATTACAACCTGTTTGAGTCTATTATGGAAGAAACCTTAAAAAAGATATATAAATGTAAGAAGACGGTAGTTGTATGTGGCGATTTTAATATTGATATTTTAGAAAACTCACAGAAAGCGGTAAGGTTCCTTAATCTTTTTAAATCTTTTAATTTACAAAATATTTTCTGTGAACCAACTCGCATCACACCCACAACAGCCACCTGCTTGGATAATTTTTTTTCTGACATTGATGTAAAAGATAAATCTATAATAAATTTTATAAAGTCAGATCATACAGGTCAGTTAGCTAGATTTGAGCACCAACATGTTCCATTGTCAAAAAATATTGTGTGTAGACCAATCACAACATACAGATTAGAAAAATTTAAAGAAAACATTAACAATAAAATACCTCTTCTGGAGTTGAACCGCGATGAAAGCCCGAATGATCTTTACAGAGATTTATTCGGAGTAATAAACTACGAATTTAATAACATTTTCACAAAAAAAACAATAAACGTAAATCAACTCAAAATTAAATTTAGTGATTGGGCTACACCTGGAATCCATAAAAGTAGAAAGAAACTGTATGAATTATACGAGATAAAGGCATCTACAAATGAGCCACAAATAATTGAACAAATTAAAAGGTATTCAAAGCTGTTCAAGAGAGTCTGTTCAATAGCCAAATCTAATTATATTCGGGCTAAAATAGAAAAATCTGATAATAAAATAAAGGCAACATGGAACATTATTAACAAGGAAACCTGTAAGACAAGGTCACGTGATCGATCCTTCGAGTTGGAAGTGGATGGTGAGCACATTAATACTGATGCTGCAGTGGCCAATGCATTCGAATCTTTTTTCACAAATGTTGCAACTACAACTACAAGTAAATTAAATTCTTCAAAAAATGCAGCTGCTTCTCTTCTTAAATCTAGTGTTGATAAATGTAGTGTTAACTTTAATTTTCAGTATATTGACTCTGAAACCATATTTAAAACATTTAAGCAACTGAATATAAAAAAGACTGAGGATCTTTGGGGCATTTCAACCAATGTAATAAAACCAATAATGCCCGCTATTGCGCCTTATCTTGCAATCATATTCAATAAATGTATAGATGAAAACCAGTTTCCTACTCTTATGAAGTACAGTAAAATCATTCCGTTATTCAAAGCAGGGGAAAAAAGTGATCCATCCAATTTTCGACCCATCTCTATACTCCCAGCCCTTAGTAAAATTTTTGAAAAAATAATTTTTAATCAACTGCTTTCACATTTTACATTTAATAAATTACTTCATGAGAAACAGTTTGGGTTCACTAAAGGCAGAAACACGACGGATGCAGGAGTTGCACTCGTCAAACATATATTTGATGCATGGGAGAAGAAGCAGGATGCCATTGGTATTTTTTGTGATTTGTCAAAAGCTTTTGATTGTGTTGATCATGAGACTTTGTTATTGAAATTAGGTTATTATGGTGTTTCTAATGGCTCACTTAGCTTAATAAAGTCTTACCTCGATGGCAGAGTACAAAAAGTCAACATTAATGGCACCGACTCTTCTGGCGCCCCTTTAGTCATGGGGGTACCCCAGGGCTCGATATTAGGACCCCTTTTATTCTTGATATATGTAAATGATCTTCCTTACTTCACTAAAAATCTTTGTGAAATAGTATTATTTGCAGATGACACATCATTAATTTTTAAAACTGATAGACAAAAAGTAGTACTTGACGATGTGAATAATACCCTTTCCGAAATATTGCATTGGTTCACAAGTAACAACTTGTTACTCAATGCAAAAAAAACAAAATGTGTAAAGTTTGCTATGCCCAATGTAAGACAGATAGATACTCATATTGTAATGAACAATGAATCAATTCAAGTAGTTAATACCACAGTTTTTCTGGGAATAACTCTAGATAATAAACTGCAATGGGGTTCTCATATCACAGCCTTGGCAGGAAAACTTAGCTCAGCTGCCTATGCGGTTAGAAAGATAAGGTCACTAACTGATGAGGAAACGGCACGATTAGTTTATTTTAGCTACTTTCATAGCGTTATGTCATATGGTCTGTTGCTGTGGGGCTCAGCTGCCGATATTGAGACTGTTTTCATATTACAGAAACGCGCGATACGAGCAATCTACGGCCTCAGACCCCGTGACTCGCTGAGAGAAACATTTAAAGAAATTAATATATTAACGGTTGCTTGTCAATATATTTACGATAATATTTTATACATACGGAAAAACTTAAATCTTTTAAAAAAAAACTCGGACACACATGATTATAATACGAGAAATAAAGATAAACTAGCAGTGCCAATACTCAGGCTTCATAAGGTTGGTAATTCATTTGTAGGCAACAGTATAAAAATATTCAATAAAATTCCTCAGGATTTGGTTGACATGCCACTTAATATTTTTAAAATAAACGTGAAAAAAAGTCTAATGGAAAAAGCTTATTATAAAGTAGAAGAATATCTTAATGATAAAAATGCATGGTCAACCTAATCACTTTCTTGCCCGCACATTGTAAATTGTATAAAAACCGTATTAAAAAATAAATAAATAAATAAAAAGGATAATTGAGTTCTCTGAGTTTCTTGCTGGTATCTTCTCAGTAGAACCAACTACCGAACCAGCGAAAGAATCACTTTCAAATGGTTTACTTTAATTTATTTAATATTTTATTTTTTGTTCACATACTTCTTGACACAATTGTAATATTTTGACGTTCATATGTGCTCTATATGTGCCTAAATTGAATAAACGAAATTGATTCTTTGATTCTTTGATTCTTGAATTACAGAAACAAGTTTCTGCGATTCACGTTGTCAATTTTCTTTTAATCAAAGTCAACATTGCTATATTGTTCTGATTTCTAAGGCATTTTCATGACTGCTACAAACAAAACAGCATTTGATTGTTGTATAATAACCAAAATGTAACCAAATCTTACAATCTTATCAACATAATTTCATAAGGAAATAGGGAAACAAGTTACTTTTGTACGAAAATTACCTGTAACGGAAACAAACACGATTTTGATTCTTTTGTACTGACAATTGAAATACAAAGGTAAAGAAAACAGAATATTCGGGCAACAACACCTAAATTGTTTTATTTGTACTGTTTCAATTGTTTCTTATTATTGTTTGTAGTAAAAAAGTGATTAATCTTAACTTGGGTCACACATTACTAATGTTATTGTTAACCTCCTCCAACTAAATTGCTTGTGTTATGGTTGGCTTCACATCAGCAGTTTACCTTATGGGTGGAGTAGACCTTATAGATTTATTAATAATATTATAGTCTTGTGTTTAGCGAGTGGCACGAGATGGCATTAGCCATGACCGATGTTCAACACCTGTTCTTTAGTATGCCAAACAGGTCATGTTTTAAGTGTTAATCTAGGAGGGTTATATTATACTGAATCCTGAGTTCCTATATCTATCATACTTACATTACATAACATACATTATTACTAGTATCTACCATAACTCTTTCCGGGGAGCGAGGGATATGCCCAAGATAACCTCACCTTGGGCAACGTACGGATCACAGGTGGCGTGCGTTTTAATCGGTTCGACTCCTACCGACATAACCACATTAACCACCCCGTATCCGTGAGGACTTTTCGCGCGATAAAAAAAAGATATCTACCATATCTCACTCACAAGATATCGTATATGAAATAAAAACGTAATATTGCTTACAGACGCACAGTAACGCTCTCATTGCTGCCGGCTAAAGACTTTTGAGTACGAGTTGGAAATATGTACATAAAAGCGAAAAGTCAGGATTTGGAAATGCAAAAGTTTTTAAATTACGTGGAACGTTTCTGGTATAAAGGGATTTTAATAAACTGTTCAAGTGATAATGACATACGTCATAGAACCAGCAATGTTTCAGAAGGGTGGCTCTCTAAAATTATTATTTACCGGGTACTGATAAGGAAAATTACACGGATATTAAAACGCCTTATGAGTTTCCAAAACCTAATAAAAGAAGTTACTTATGTTAAAAATGGGTCCAAGAATTCGGACCAGAATTTTCTTCAACTTGACAACGATGGTCACTTAGTAAACATTGTAATGAAATTTATTCATGGAAATTTGTCAAAGGGCAATACATACGTTAGAGAAATGGCGTTGTTAGTGCCTATTATCCTTGGTCAAATGGTCACACCATAACTTGAGCACGACTTTACTAATTTCAATCAACTATTAACTGAATTCTTCAACCAATCAATTAGCCTATCGCAGTCCACTGCTGGACATAGACCTCTCCCAATATTTGGAGGCTTTGGCCCACTGTTTCCACGCTGGCCAGACGGCTTGTTGCTAAAGGGTTTTATTTCGAGTTTTCCTTCTCTCGCAATGATATGGTCTGCGTATTGTTCCGTTACTCGCCTCTTACGACACCCTTCGGATGAGAAGTGGTGGTGATACTTGTCTCTTTCTCCGTCACCACACGGATCCTCACTTCTGAATTCTTATAGCAAGAAAAAATAAGAAAATTGAATACAACAATGGGAAATCAGGTAACTGCTTACTACTAGATAGTTCACGCACTTGCTTGCTGTCACAATCGTATGAAAAGACCATCCTCCAATGAGAAGAACCTTTCTTCAATATGCAGTACTGTTTGTGCCACCTATACGAAATGTGAAAAGTGTTAGAAGATACACACCTAAGACTAAAAGAATAACATAGGCGGAACGTATAGAAATAGCGAGTGAACCTGCATAAAGTAATATCACTAAAGTACCTACTACCACTTCGTTTGCACTCGTGCATACACACAAAGAGTACAAGCGAAATAGTACTACTTTAGTATTACTTTATGCGGCTTCACTCGCTAGTTCTATGCTATTCTTTCAGTCTGAGATACACACATTCACATTATATATTTTAACTGCGTAGGTAGGTACTTACGCTCCGGAAATGTGTGCAAGATCGATAATTCTCTTCAGTTTATCCTTCGGGAATACTTTTATCAGGATTCTAAACGTGATGGATGAAGCAACATTGTTGTTATAGGTATATAAAACAGGCTCGTAGTAATGATAACAAAACATCCCAACAATACATTTATCACTCAATTTCTGTTAATTTAGCGAAAAGTCGGGATACGTCTAGTTTATTTCACTCTGTATCGAGTTATTGCCACACGACGTAAAGGAAATGCCTTTGATAGTGAAAAATGTGCTCGGATTAATTACGTTTTATTTCGGGATCACGACTTTCCAAGTATCAAATTAGACATGAGCCCGTTGATTCTAGTAGTATTTAATATTAAAGTAAGGTTGTATTTTCGTGTGAAGTACGCTATAGAGTTCTTCTGTAGGTATGTGTAAGTCTCTCTAATAATAGTATCTAATACCATCATATCTTAATACTTAATAGTATTATTATGCTAAAACCTATATATAATTTCTTGATGATTTAAAAAAAAATATCTAATAATCAATTGTGCTATTAGCAATTATGCTAAAACCTATATAATTTCTTAATAATTTCTAAAAAAAAAATCGCCTAAAGATTATTAATAATAGGTAATCAATATTGTTTGTATTTGTAAAATAATTGTGTAACTTTATAACAGCAGTCCAAGAGATGGGAGCTTGGGGATCTGTAACACAGATTTTCCTATTACAGACCCCAGTCTCTCACAAAGGCTAACGAGTAATTTTACGAAACTGTATGTTTATGCAATTTGTGTACCTTTGTGAAAGAGAAATGAATTCTTATTTATTATTACTATCCGACCCGCCCCGGCTTCGCCCCCGGCACATTTCAGTATCACCCCTTTCAGTCATCTATTAGTCTATAGGCCCCAAAGTATGGAAATCTGCCGGATTTGTGGACATTTATGATTACTGTTCCGCTGCCTTAAGTTCGTACTTCAAGGAATATTCTAAAAAAAGAATTAGCGAAATCGGTTCATCTGTTGAGCTGACCCTGCGAACTTCGTACCGCCTAACAGTCGATTCTTTATTTTTATTTTTTATTTTTCTCTCCGTAAGAACCATTCTCGTACTTCAAGGAATATTCTAAAAAAATAGTTAGCGAAATCGCGTCAGCTGTTCTCGAGATTTGCGATCAGCAACACATTCAGCGATTAATTTTTATGTTATGGATTAATGTTCTATAGCAGCCTTTAATATAAAGAAAACTCAAAGTCAAAAGTTGACTTTAAAATGATTGGCTGATCTGCGAGATCTCCACCAGTCTCTGTTGGGTTACACCCCACATTTATAATGCGAGGATCTGTTATTACAAGAAAGTTAGGTATTAGTATTTTCATATTAGCCAGAACCCTCTGTCATATTATTGATTCCATACACATACAGGTAAGTCAAACAGCACGGCATTTTTAAAGACTCATATTGAAGGAAAGAAAAAGGTTTAGATATTCCTGACATTTGAATAATAATAGAGCACATAACATACGCACATTATACACGCACATGATATACGTACACAATCTAACGACCCCTTTCTATTACGTAAGCAACAATATAATTAGGAATCACTTTTGATATTCGAGGGGGAATCAAAAGTGAAATGTGGCATCGAAATAGTCGCCGCGGGCTAGACGCCTAAACAAAATGCATCTTATCCTTCCAAATATTATATAAAATCCAAACATTACGACTTTTTCCGCTCCGTCGCAAATAGAACGGGGACAATAACAGAAAATTAGAAACATATACGTGACTACATTTCAGTAGCTTTGTATTGATTAAATTGAACTGCGGAAATACATTTTCACGAACTTACTACTCAAACAAAAGTTTGCCAGTTTTGTAATTAGAGTTAACCTATTTGGAATTTCATGATAGGAATGTAGAAATAAGTAGAATTATACTTTCAAAAGTTACGGGCATCACAATTTTAGTAAATATTTGTTTAGGAGTATACCTAAAAAGCGTTCGGGGAATCTATATCCACGCCGTAAAAAGTTGGTTTGATATAGAGCATCGTAAACTTGTTAATGAGTTTGAAGCTCATATAACCATCACAGCGCTCTTTTACCGACCGTATCTAAAAGATAAGTAGGGGTGGTGTAATGTGCGAATAAATTTGCTCGTTTTACAGTCCAAATGTGGAAAGGAAACGTGCGCTTATCAGTTACGAGACACCTAACACAAAGCAAATTTATACACTCAAGGTTGTATAGTAAATCTTCCTTAGGTGTGTAGTAGTAGGCCTTTGCTACTTAATATTTTGCAATGATTGTAAAGTCCGATACGGGAACGACAGTGACGTCCGCAATGTGTATATATTGTCTTAGGTATATATCACATACATACACATATACACACACGCACCACGCACATACACACACACATAGGCAAAGAAATTCGATATATTGTTAGAATATTGGCCGTTGAAGTTGGAAGTTCTGAGTTTTCTTTACGTGTAGGGAAATTTTTCAAGTCGATTTAGAATGCTGATACAGAAAATATGATGTGCTTAGACTAAGTAACGACGCCAAACACTATAGATTCATGTTACACATTGACAGTTAAAAAGAAAGTAAAATATGTGAAGTGTAGATCTTAGTTTTTGACCATCGAAATACATATTTGATCATAATTTACGACATAACTAAAACCATTAATATTTTAATTAAAATAATAAATCCACCATTATTCAACTGTTTCATCGCATCTTATGTATAAAGATCAATTAACAGGCTATGAGGCTTCATATTATTCACGCAACGAATATTAATACAGTAATTATTATTAACGAGATATTTTCCACGTTTATTTGTTTTAACGAGTTTCCGATATTCCGAGTTTCGATTAGCATAGGAAAATGTGAACCTACTCAGGCGGGACTTTAACACGCGGCAAGCCCAAGACAGGAAGAATATCTTAATTGATTGAAATAGTTAGCATACTAATTGCTTTAAAAATTATATTCGATTTCCGATATTTTAGCACTAGGTATGTCAATTTGAAATCTGTGTTATTAATAGTGTTATAATACACTTCGGTCCTCATTTCAATTGTGGTCTATTGCAGGTTTTTAGATCAGAACTGCTAGATTAATTCCGGTCAATGATTAGAAATTATCATCAAAATATGTTATTGTTATGGTGGCACTTCACATGGCTATTTCTGACAGTGTATTTGACAAAGCATTGACCTTATTGCCTATTCGACAAATTAACTTGATAAAAATTTAGTACCTACCTTTTAACAGTAGACAAAATGTGACAAAATATGAATAATTTGTTTGTGAAGTAAATTGTATTTATCTGTATTTGCATGTTTACATGTGCGTCGAATATTTTTCCAAATACAACAAACACCCAATAGCAAACACAAATAACCCTGTGAAGTGCCACCATTAAATGCACTTCCAGTGCTTTCAAATAGGCGCTTAAAAGGCAATTCTATCTTTGTCAGAATACGCAAGTATCTTTATCTGCCATCTCATTAAAAATCGTGAAATGATGTGAAAGATTGTCGTAGGCAGCCCTAAGTATGCTGATACTTAACAACATCAGGCTCACATCACTTTTCCTGCTTGCTTGTGCAATACTTGTCACCAAGGCAAGTAAAAAAGTAATAAGTATTCTTTTTATTATTTACTTAATAATAACAAAAATTGTCACTAAGGTTTATGCCGGAGCTTCCATGAGTAGGTACCTAGGTATATTTATATATCTCAATTTGTAGATTTACATTTCACAAAGATTTACAAAAATAGATGTACATAAATAAAATAGTATTTCTATGCAGTCAATATTTAAAACAAAAATCTGCTCAATTAAGAAAATAACATAAAAGATATTATAGGATACTAGCTATTGCTCGCTGCTCCGCCCACGTGGATGTCGGTTATCGCGACCAATAAAATAGCCTAAGTATGGCCCTTCCCAAGCTCTAATCTATCTGCCTACCAAATTACATCAGGTTATCTTTAAAAATGACTAAAGTTCATACTTACTTTCATCCCAAATTTGAACCCCTTTAACCTCTTTTTCGCTATATCCGTATCTGTACCAAATTTTCAATGGTTCAATGGTTTAGGCGTGAAAGCATACAAACAGACAAAGTTACTTTCGCATTTATAATATCAGTATGGATTGTTATATAGTCATTTGACATAGGTACCGTTACTCATTATATCAGAAAGTAGAATTGTAAAGTCGAGGGACAATATAGCCTTCAAGCGTCGTCTTAGAGGCTTTCAATGTCTCGTTCACCAATTAATGAGGGCGCTGTAGCACACTCGCTTGGCTCAAGTGCTATCATAAAGCTGGCAATCGTTTTCTCTCGGCAGCTTCGATAAATCAATCTTCCTTTGAGGATCTGCTGTCGTCTATACTAAAATGTTTGACACATTCTGAAAAAAGACAGACAGACGGACAACGAAGTGATCTGAAACAGGCAATTTCGACAATACTTTGCTAGTGATAGACGAAATATACCTGCTATAGGTATATTCCGTCTGATTTTTATAAAGCTAACCCGTATAGTAGTACTCCAGCAGATTCGTATCGCACAAGAAACGTAAACGAACAAAGAAAACTAAGTTTTATTAAATTTATGAAATTGTTTGTTCTTTCAAATGAATATAAAACGCTCGAGGTAAGAACGCACAACACATGTAGGCCCCACATGTAATATTTTCCTTGCGTACAAAGTTTACGGAGCAATTGCCAACGAACATCACAATCGCAGCAACAGCAACCTAATTCCTTTCGCCGGATCACACCAACTTGGGAGCAAAGATAAACATCTGATGTCCATGTTTTGTTTGCAAATATTAACTGGTGCGCCATTGTCTGATTTTATTTTCGTTTTGCTTTTATTAAAATCAGAGTATTATCCAGATAACGATCATATTGTTTAAATATGTTAATTTTTAGTGTTTTGTGGGTAATGCGTATCTGCACTGAATTAATTATTGCAGATAATGGAATGGGCTTAAAGATGCAATGATTATTTTCAGAACAATACCCGAAGTGATTGATGACAATTTTGAACATAACAATCCAAAAAATCATCACCTTAACGTTGAAACCACTGAAATTCATGGTAGTCACCTCGGAGTGCACGGTTCGCTTCAGATTCAGTTTATATTGGCGTTATATGGAATTGACTGCTTCTGACCTACCAGTTGTCTCCGTAAAAACCATACAAGTGTACGGTCGCCATCGACATTTAGCGTGGCACATTTCAATTTACCGACCACCACCTTAGCTCTAAAACTATTCATAAAAAATAACCATAGGTACATAACCGATTCAGATAGGAAAAAGAGAAACGACTCAGGCGGGACTTGAACCCGCGACCAGTCCCATACAGGGAGAACACTCTGACCTCAGAGTTACCAAGATACGCCTTGAGTGCTACAATTTCTCCTATAAAACCTTCTTAGGGAGCCATCTACCGATAGTCGTACGAACTATCGAAAGCAATGAATGATCTATTTTATTCGATCTGAATGGTAAGCATACTAATGAGCAGTTTTCCAGTAGGTATAATAATCAGTTGGTTTTTAAGTCATCAGGAGATGGCGCTAGCATAGCTTTTGGTAATTTAAATGTACTCTGTGGTTTGTTTGTAGTATTTCTTCATGAATTTGCGATGTAGCCAAAGTTTAATTTAATTTACCCGTATAATAATAGATAAAATATAATAAAAAGCTTAATTCTTAGGGAACACTAGATGTAACACCACACTCTTCTTACCAAAAGTGCCGGCTGCGCCATCTAGCGCGTCTTTGGGAACCCTATAAATACCTACTGGAAAACTGCTCATTGCTTTAAAATTTCAACCATACATAAAATACTTAACCAAAAATTTATTTTGAATAGCTGTCAGAGCATAAACTCAATATATTGACCAACAGCACAGTAATATTTATCTATTTTGTGCTAACAGTTTCATTATCGCGTTACCGAATTTGAAATGTCAGTGGCATTAAACTTTTAGTGTAATGACATTGACGGCACTGGAATATCGATATCACAAAATCGATGTTGTAAGGTTTGATTTTTAAATTAGCATCACTGTTTCTAGTGAATGTTAATTTCACAGTTGGCGGTATATTTGTGGTGGAACAACGCTTGCAATTTATACAAATTTTGAGAATAACACGCATCCACAAAGGAACCGTACCTACAGAAGATGTGATTGCTGCTCAGGAGCTTAGTGTTGAAGTGCAAATTTCCTTTAAGGATAATATGTAAAATCACACGTCTAGGCAGATATATCACAGAATTTGGACCACTTGGAAGCCAAAACTTCCGATATGCAAGTTGTTTAAAAAAATGGTTGAAAGTTGGACTTCGCGATTACGATTCATTCGAGTCACCCGTGGCACCCATTTGCCTGAAATTATTAAAAATTATTGATGCACTGATGACATAAGAATATCTTTCAAATAAGACTAATACGGTGATAATGAAATTTATATTTCAAGAATTTTATTTCATTTCAAACTTGTTATACCTCTAAAAAATCATCAGTAGGTACCTCTACATAAATAAATTATAAAATTATTGTACAAAAATAATATTATCGATACATTGATAGATTGTTTTACGTTTAGTCAATCCCTGTGCCAAACGGTATCACATTCACGTATACAATATTTTATTATCATACATTTAATTTTCTGAATTATTATTATATTTCGTAAATAGAGTAATACAGAACAATTTTTGTGTATATGTCACCGGCAATGCGGTATTATAGGCAATGTAGTAATTTATAGAAATATTTATTTATTTAAGATTTATGCACACACAGAACAATATTATACATACCTACAATGGACGTTGAAAATTGGCACATTGATACTGCTTATTTCTATAAATTAATAATCATATTGTATAATATGGAAAATTACTTTTTCATACTTGACTATTAGAACTGTCGGGATATTTACCATGTATTGTTTCGAGTAAGTATCCGATATTTCGGCGCTCTGTTGCGCTGTTAAACAATACATGATAAATATCCCGATAGTTCTAATAGTAATGTGAACGACCATGAAAGTTTAAATACTTTTTCATACATTGCCTACACGTTTAGGCGTTCTATGCATTGCCTAGGCATTATATAGAATATCAAATTTAAGAAAACGTCATTTTAACTTTAATTATACTTATAATATATAACCTACAGAATAATCTTTATCCTGAAAGAAACAGAATAATATTTATTCTGTCTCTTTGTCACGCCTAGGTTTTTGTGTAAGCATTATGTATCTTAATCGCACACTAAGTTCGTCTAGAGAGCCACTTCATAGTCATCAATCTAATAATAGTAGTATCCTACTATCGAACAAGAGCCTCCTTTAAAATCTCAGTTCATTTCTGTACGATATTGAAACAAATGACAAAACTCTAAACAACAAACTTTTATCAAGCCTTCTCTCCTATCGACTCGTTTAAACAGACTACACAGAACTATAAGCCATTGATAATTAAGAACTTGTAATAATATCTACGGTGGTAATATTGGGGTAATTTCGTTGTTATATAAATCTCTGTCACTCCCGTAAGTACGTCTGGCTCGGCAGGTCGCTACGGATGGAGCAATATTGAAGAGAGAACGGTTATGGCCTCCCCCGCCTAAAGGGTCTCGCTGGACTCCTATTATCCCTAATAACATTTCCCTTTGCCTACTAGTCTCACGTATATGAAAATAAGCCAGTTTGTGCGTCGACACGGCTTCAGTAAATATAGAATGAATCCTATTGGAAATGTTATGTATAACTATTTCAATACGTGTGAGGCATTTTCAGAATATTTAATGGTAGGTGGGCTCAACTGGCTTATTATTAATTTATTTAAAAACCAATAATTGTCAGTACCTTAGTACTGGTATTATAAGTTAATGGATTCAGGCGACGATACCGTTCAATTTCAAATACTTGTAGATAGATAACAATAGATAAATCGAAGGTTATTTATTATAGTCGTATTCCACAATTATAGTAGGTATCTTCACTTTTTTGTGTTTTCTTATTAACCTCGATGACTACTATTAGCTATGTTAAAAACTAAATTCTGTAAAATGATTTATGTGCGGCATAAATAATAATAGATAATGACTCTTACAACATTATACGCGGGAGAGCGGAGAAGCACATCGAGATTTCTATGTATTTTGAAATAAAATTTCTGTAGGATCCCACAAAACTAAGGTTAGTGATACATACGACTATGAACGTTGTTTTGATACTTTAAAATTGTACCTACCGTATGTCACAGAAACGTTTTTTACGTTGTTTTCTCAAAGAAAGTTTTTAGTCGTATCTAATACATACGACTGTTTACTTAGCTAAAATAAATTATGGAAAGTTTTTTATACGATAGTAGGTACAATATTTTAACTACAATGTCAGGAAATTTGATAATAAATTGAATTATATTCTCACACTATCTAAAGATGTATGTACTATCGTAATTAAAAGTGCATTAGCACCGTAATGTTTATAATGGCTTGTCCGTTTAAACGCGTATCTATGTGTATGTAATGTTTAACGCATACATTTATACGTCACACAGTATCGATATGAGAAAATATAAATGTGTGTGATGCGAAACAAAGAAAACGTTATGCTCGCCTTTTCATACTATTATGTTCGAAGCATGCATCTATATAAAGTAATGCAAAAATTCGTGATTCTACGTAAGGCAGTGCGTAGCCTGGTTGGTAACAAGGCTGCTATGGATAGTGTTGAAATCGAATGTCGTGGGTTCGGATCTTAGTTTTCCCACTTTTTGTTGTTTTGTTTTCATGAAATTTTAGGAACAAGTTAACAGAATTAGAAATAATTTATTTACAAATAGAAAAATATTATACTTAATTTACAATAGATTATAAATAAAACAATAGTTTAAAAAAAAAGTTTATTAGAAGAATTATCCAATGTTAATTTGTGGTTATAATAATTTCATCCAAAAAATATACTTATATAATAAAATTAATATTGCATATTGAGGTTATAGCTTAATTATTCATTTTGTCGAAAGTTTTTTTTCGGAAAAGAGGATTGAAACTTAACCTCAACCATACAGTCTTATACTAATTACAGGCCAGCACGTCCCTTGATAGGCTCAGTCTTAGAGTATCTATCTTACCTGTAGAGCGCGTCTTAGCAAGTATGAACTGCTATCACAGGTGTGAACAGTGCCTAGAATTTTTGACAACTGCAATCAGTAGCAAAACAATATCTGCCAAAGTGATTTCGCAAATAACAGTTTATTTCATTTTGTGGTAATAATGGTGAACTCTACATTGCCAGGCTCTCAAAACGATTCCCGGAAGAAAAATAAAAAGAATGATAACATTTCATATCACCCGTGAGTAGTATTATATGACTAATTTATTTGTTTTCATAAAATTTATACGGGTCTCCTAGGGGGATGCGAGAAACGCGGGGCGGGTTACAGCTGACGGCTGTCACCGGCCATATTTTCTTTTAAATGAATAGTGATGTAGCACATGCACTTTCGGTTACGATAATTTTCTTTTTGCAATAGAATTTCATTGTAGGTTTATTTTCTTTTATGTAGTATAGAGTATTTACTGCGTAAACAAATAAATCTGCTCATTTTACTTTTATATATTATGCACTATTATTTTTGTTAGGTTTACAAAAATACTAAGATGCATAATAATAGATGCATGAGTGAAAGCTAAAAGCTATAAAGAGGCCTGATTGGGAGCCGAATATTCGAAGTTTCATCTGTTCTATCTATTTTAAGCTTGATTTCAAATAAGTAACTAAGAAAGGGCTTTGCAAACTGAATGACGATGCAGTACCAGAACTTTACCTCCACGTAGGTAAATGCTTATGCAAAACTTTATATTTCAATTAACCACTGGCCTCTTCCAAAGTGCGTCAAAACTTTATATGCTTATCCATACTTCAGTGCGCCTGCCAAAGTCGTTATGTGCATTTTTTCGAAAAAAAATTTATTCGCTAGACGGCCTTAAAAAAAAATTGCGCATCGGCTGAAAAAACAAACAAGTGTTAATTCCTTCTAGAAATAGATTTGACAAAATATGGATGTGCACTTCTGACCCTGCAAAATTGGTTATGTGTCCACATCAAAAGTTTTTCACCCTCATATTGCACATGTCAGAATTGGTTTGCACATAGATAATTTGACAGCTTGTTTCTCTTCGGTTTGTTGGTTGTAAAATTGGTGTTCTACCTTTGTAACAACGTAAATAATCTTATAATAGGAAATAAAACGATACAGGTGACTAAATTTTGTACAATAATATTGCTGTTCTCAGTTTTGGGGTCACTGGCAAATTAGTCTTGACATCGCCAAAGCTTTCTATAGAATCTGGCGCCTTCCTTCCCGTCTACCAACCTCTGGCCACCCAGTCGCACAGTCCTCCCAAACTGTACGACTGGGTGGCTAACTTCCTGCAGGTGTGCCGTATTTGCGCCTTTAGAGATGGACGAACTTCGGAGTTCTTGCAGGTAAATGCTGGCATGCCGAAGGGGTCCGTCTTATCATCCATTCTTTCTTCTGCATATAAACGTATGCTGTCCACTGACAGCATTAATTGCTATGCAGACGCTATGCTATGCAGATGCTAACCTTACACTTGAGTTATCATGGACATCCTGTGGCCGAGCAGTCTGATATTGTGGAACAAAGGCAGCTTCTTGTCACTGAGCTCGACCGGATCCTGAAGCACATTTCCGAATGGGGCTCTGAGAACCTGATCGAGTTCAGTGCCAAGAAGACCAAGAAGTTCAGTGCAAAGATATCTTCTTTCCTTCCACTCTTCAGAGCACGCCACTGCTACAGTAGGAAAATCTCAGTATCCTCGGTTTGGATGTTCGCTGCAAACTGAACAACAAAAACTACACTTAGAGTATCATCAAAACAGCCTCGCGTAAGGTTGAAGTCCTGAACAAAGTGAGACGTTTTTACACGTCGGAGCAGCGGTGTCTTCTGTACAAGACACAAATTCGCTCCTTCGTGGAATACTGCTGGTATTTCTGGGATGGCTTTTAGCACACAGCCCTCCTTTTAGAAAGTAGTTAGTGTTAGTGGCCTTTGAACCAGGGGCGTCATACTCGTGCTGCTGACCCTGTAGAAACCTTATAAAGACCTTCTTGAAGAACCCCATACATATTGAAGTCGCGTGGAAAAACAACAGGGAGATCATTCCACTGCTTGAGCGTACGTGGGATGAAGTTCCTTTCATACCGCACAGTGCGCACCGTTTCCGGTCGTAATGTGTGAGAATGAATTCACTGTCTACTCGTATGGCGAGCGGTGCGGCGATGAAAAGTAACGAAATTCTAGGCATTATGTCGAACAATTCTTCTGAACACAAACCATCGGCGGTAAAACACCCACAGCAAGGAAGTTCGTTCTGAGGTTGAGAGGGACTACCACCCCGCCTGTGAGTATGGGATCGTCGACGATCCTCAGCGTCCGTCTTTGCGCCAAGTTGAAAGGGTCTAGGTAAAAACGTGACAGCAGTACTCCATGTGGGGCCGAACGGGCGCGTTATAAAGAAGAAGTCTTTGCCCCGCAGTGATGTACTGCCTCGTCCTGTTGAGCACTCCTGGTTTCTTTGATACCAGCTTGACTTAGTCTTTCAAGTGACTACGGCGTTGATCGTCGCTGAAGATACCAACACCGAGGATCCCTATACTCGAAGAGATGGTAAACGGTGTGTCTAGAAAATTGCGGCGCTACAATAAATGGGGTTTTCTTAGCGGTGAATGCACATACTTGTGTCTTAGCCGAGTTGAATTGGCCTAGGGTTAGTCGTCCCCAATCGGATACTCTAGTGAGAGTAGTCTCGATTTCAGACACAAGTTTGTGACTTACCTCCATCGCTGACTGAGGGATATTTGCCTGTGTACCTAATATGTGTTCCCGATACAGTCGTCCTCGAACGCTCACGAAGGTGTAGGGCAAGGTGTATTATATAACACTTAACACACACATTTCACCACACAAACTTCTATGGTCACGTGACGTAGTAAAAGATCGACAACTGATCTAGCAGCAGTACTTCGATATCAAAGATTCACCAAAGGATTGTGGAGGTCAGATGGCACTTTACGGAAAATATCGAAGCTTAGCCGCGTCGCAATTAGACTGGAAAAGCGTATCCCGGACTCCGAGGTGAAGGGCTCGGATGCGAATCAACCGGACTAGCAACCGGACTACTGAGACTAGAGGGACTAAATTGTATAACTAATTGGTACCATAATGTGCTTAGAACTCGGGAATTGCTCTTCTTTTCTGATTGTCATATTATCGGCTATACTGGGAACGATCAGCGATTAGTTCCCAACTCCGAGAGCAAAGTCGGCACCAGAGCCTCGTCCGTTGTTTAACATGTGCACCGACTAGCAACTGATACATTTTGATGTACAAAGGCGAGCTTAACTCAGTATTGTTCTTTTTTGTTACTTGTATGCCTTATCAAGTTTATAGTACGTATTTATTTACATCGTATGTTATTTACATCAAATGTACCTTGCCACCAGTCAGTATTTATGGGCTAAATAAATCCTATTGAGTTCCATAACAAATCTGATATGTGTACATTTTTCACTTGTAAGAAATGGCACTAGGAAGACAATTCTGATATGTGTATCAAAATGGGAAAAACAATTTATTGTGGATGGACAGTACCGTTTATGATTTTCACTTATATCTCAGTTCATTAAAAATATTTTTTGGCATCATACTGCATTTTTAGTTTTTTGATACGCTCATCAATTATTTAATAAAACAGCTTATTGTCTCTCCTGAAAACTTGACCAAAACACATAGAGGTTTTGGCAAGCGCAACGACGTAATATTATATACGACTCTGTCTGTTGATATGTTAGATTTGTGGGATTTTAATTTCTGTAATTCATTCAATGATACTAATATTTGTATCTTGGTTTTAATTTTATCCATTCATCCACGCATGCGTCACACTAAATTCACAACATAACCAACTATCGATAATTTTGGTAATATGTACATGAAACATCACTATAGGCGCTTTATACCACAGATAAAAAACTGCTTACACTCGGCACAATGGACCATAGTGTTAGACTTGCTCTATACTATAGTAATGGATACTCTAAGGGCTCAGTAGTCTCAATAGGCTCAACTGAAATTAAATAACAAAAATATTTAAACAAGGGTTCAAATCAGGGGATCGTGCTGGCCAAGGAAATTCAGTGGCGAGGAGTACTCATAACACGATTCCTGCCGGCTTGCTCTGCAAAGGGAAGTCATGGTAGAGATGCTTAAGTTTAATGCATTATTACATGTATTACACCTAAAATTCAGTACCTATCTAAAATTTGAGAGAATTTCATACAAAATTGCCATGGTTGTTCTTTGGGATTTGCCACCGGCTTCCCTTTTGAACATTTTCACCCTTCGCTACAGCAAGGAATAAATTTACGTTCACTAAACCATTCGCGAAGTATGGTGGCTCGATGGATGGGAGAATTATCGTGCACAAAACTTATATCATTTTTTTATACCACTTAGGTGGGAGACAAGCACACGGCCCACCTGATAGAAAGTGATTACCGTGGCCTTTGGACGTATACAACACCAGGGGCGTCACACTCATGCTGCCGACCCTGAAGAAACCTTCTAATGCCCTTAAACCTTCATTTATATCTGGATAGACATTTCGCACTGTGGGCAACATTATATCTTCTAACACTTTCACATAATTTGCACTATTTGCACGCGTAGATATTGGGTCTAATTCACCCGGCCCTTGCGCTCTAATCCACCCCCACATAATTTACACTTAGATTCAGTGTTCAGTACTATGGTGTTTTCACACCACCGTGTTTTATCCTTATGCCATAAATGTAATCTTCCTTTTTGAGATGATTTAAACGTTTTTTCATCAGAAAATATTGTTGATTCCCAGTTAAAGTAAATACTCTTCGTTATTCGTTTCATATTCTGCTACCATATAACGCCGCTTCAGCAGGTCTTCCATTTCTCCTCCAACTCTGCAACTCTTCTTCCTCAAATTGTTTCACGCAACGACTCCCAGTATTTCTCTAAAAAAACAACAACCATATTACACAATTGCAACCAAAGAACAAAATTGCACTACAACAACATTAATTAATTAATTAACTTACAGATAAGCCCGTCTCATTAGAAATTTGAGATATATTCAGACCATTCGAATATGGCCACAATATTAGCTTTTGCTTCAATACTTATATTTGACATATTGATTTATTAAAAAAGAAATGTAATCGCTCGAACAGTAATTAACACAAACAGTCGTAATCGTAACCATAGATAATATAATATATAAATAGGGTAGTCGTAACTGACTTCACCAACCAACAACTTCACTCATAGCCAATGAATCCATTTTATTTCAAATGCACCCTCAAATAATTATTTTCTTGCTAAGTTTAAAATTCTACCTAAGAAACATTTTTATATTCGTATCAACATTTATAATATCATAACTTTTAAATATAAAACACAAAAAGTTATATTAGTTCCGGTAGGTTCGAACCATCACCGACAGGTTTAATACTATTCGTCAAGCCGCACGCTAAACGACTCAGCTACGGGGCGGCTTACGTATGATATTGAAATTACCAATATCAATCAACGAGTGAACAATATTAATGTGTGTGTATGTGTGTGTGTGAATTATCTTCAAAGATTAAGGTCATAACTTCAAAAGTTTAGTAAGAGTACTGTACGACTAGTGTTGTGTATGTGTGTGTGAATTGTCTTCAAAGAATAAGGTCATAAGTACGATTAATGTTGACGCGCAATAGTTGCGTCAGATTGGTACTGCACTTATGATCGCGATAGTACACACACACACACATGATTTTGTAGCTCTGAAACGGAGCGAAAGACTTAGGGCATAGTTTCGATAGCAAAATCACCTGGAAGTATTAATTTCGCGAAAAAAAAACTTTTTTTTATAATGTATGGGAATAATGTACAGATCAGATGAAAGGCATACATACTTTTTTTTATACTACTTAGGTGGCAGACAAGCACACGGTCCATCTGATGGAAAGTGGTTACCGTGGCATATGAACGTATGCAACACCAGGGGCGTCACACTCGTGCTGCAGACTACTACTGTATGTGGGATGTAATAAAAATAGTTTTTTTTCGCCAAAACAATACTTCCAAACGATTTTGCTAACGAAACTGTGCCCAAAATCTTTCGCTCCGAAACAACTACAAAATCACCCAGTAATATACATAATATAAACAGAGGAATATCTTTATACACAACAGTCATAGAAAACGTCACTTAACACGTTCGCTGACAGTACGTCGTTAGGCGGGAATTTGAAAATGGTGCAATATGACAGAACGTCGAAGGACGGGCTATTGTTTTATAGGAGTATCGACACTACGTCGCTCGACGCCAATTCTCCATATAAGTAGTATAGAGAAGAGTATCCACTGTCATATTGTGAGCAACTCGTATCTCTTACTGTCGTAACACTTGTATTTTATAGGTAGTTACATATTGCTCTCTCAGTCGCTCATGCACACATACGCAAACCGTTCGCGCACGCGTACTACGTCGACAAACGTGAGCGCACGCTTAGTTTCTAGAACAATTAGTGCGGCCAGTGCCATTTTGTGAACTACCACGTGTTCACGCCGCTCAAAACGTAAGTTCATTTTGATTTTGTGTATTTATTTGTTTTATATCATGATTATGGTGCATTTATACTATTTTAGAATATCCTATAATACTTATTCAAGTAAAGAATGCACGTTATTTACTAGTTATTTTTAGTAAATAACGTGCGTTCATCGTGAGACTGGTCAAAGTATTATATTATTACTTTGACCAGTATCACAATGAATGCACATAAGTGGAGGTAAATTTGAGAGGAGTTGAATGAAAGTAAATTGTAACCTGACAAGGTTACAAACGTACCTACGATTTACCTCAACTCAATGAACATTTTACTATAAACTTTAAAACTTTCGTGTTTTATGATTTATTATTATAGGCACGAATATTTTCGTAAATATATTTATTTGCTTTGTGATTTCTTATTATTGTAGATGTCTGAAAAAAGAAATAAGAAACGTCGTTTATTCGGTTGGTCATCAAATTCATCAGAAACTGAACAGGATCTCGATCCTTTCGAGGACAATGACGGTGATTATGGCTCTGACTCGAACTATGAACCACAGCATATAGACGAAGCTGGCGGCGCCTCTAGTTCATCAGAAGATATATTTCCAGTCCAGCCTCGTCGTAACCCGTCTGGAGGTCCCGTCGTTTCATCAGATAGGTTTCGTCGTTTCGTCGAGAGACGTAGTGTCACATTTAGACAGACGAACATATGTTCAACATGTCACTACGTCGAGAGACGTGAACGTCGAGAGACGTAGTGTCATATTTAGACAGACGAACATATGTTCGACATGTCACTACGTCGTGGGGCGTTTATCATTTAGTATGGTAAATTCTACTGTCATATTGTGATATTATGGTAAGTGCTTACTGTCAGCGAACGTGTTAAAAATCTTTAAAGCTGTCTCCTGAAAAGTCTACATTTCAGACATACGACTATTTACCTAAGAGCCATCGAAATTACAGTTACACTAAAATAGGGTATAGTTAGATACACCTATATACTTGTAGAGTTCATTTATATTCTCAATAGGTGGTCCTATCGCTACAAGCAATTTCTCCCAGGCTACCTCTAGGAAGATACGAGTAATGACGAACAAAGAAACAAGTGAGTTGTTAGTGCAGTTTACTTTTCAATTCGCTTCTTTGTTTCACGATAAATGACTCTTCCGGTCAAAATAAACCAAAATGTCGGAGTGAGAGTACAATAATTCGTACCCAACTGAAAGTTGGGAGGATTGTTCAAAACACCATCAGCATCATCATCTGGCTTTTTTTATTCGAGGTCAAAGGTCACAAAATGGCTTTTTCGCTATTTTCAGTAAAACGGTAAGTTTTATCATGAAAATGTCTCAGACAAAGTTAAAGATCATGCAATTATCATATCCTTATATATATGTAGATATAATTCTAATGTACGTGTGTATGTCACTGAACTCCTCTTAAACGGCTGGACCGATTAGAATGAATTTTTATTGTATCAAACGCATACAATAACAATTCACCCTGGCATTGGCACCCTGGATGGTTTAGATTCACAAAAAAAAAACATGCAGGACAACGTCTGTCCGGTCCGCTAGTAATTATTATATATATTTTTTAAAAACCCGGTCAAGTGCGAGTCGAGCTTATGCAAGAAGGGATTTGGCTCTACCTAGGGC
Organism: Eilema depressum; assembly: GCA_914767945.1. NCBI lineage: Eukaryota > Metazoa > Arthropoda > Insecta > Lepidoptera > Erebidae > Eilema > Eilema depressum. The sequence goes on from OU612020.1 coordinate 7,184,178, forward strand.
CCATAAGACATTTAAGTCAAATAAGGTGACTTACTCAACATGGATACCGTAGAAACAGTAATTTTTCTAGTAAATCTAGAGTGCTCTAGGTAGACAGAATATTCATTGTTACAGATATATGTTATAATAATCGTTAGTAACAAAAACGTATAATAAAATAAAATAATTGGGTCGGTACTTGGCTTACGAGTCTGATTAGATCCACTTTTGCCACTGGACACGAGAGGCGGGCATCTCAGAAAAAAACTGCTAAGGGATGTGATTTGCGTTCTGAATACTTAAATATGTATTTAAAAAAATTGTCGGGTTAATGAAGTCAAGTAGTGAATGAGAATGAGGGTACTTGTCAGTATAGGTAACTGAGGAGAACTTCCAGCGAAGTTGTCCTAAGCGTTAGAACCCAAAACCTGAAGGTCATCACTAGACCAGCCATTCATTTGTGGCTATTTGAAGAACTACATAGGTATTTAAATACAAACATTAAACCTTTTTGGTTCTTTATAGCGTATTTTCTATGTTCGGGTATACTGTCTTTAAGTATTCAGTGGAATCTGCGACATAGTCCAAAATAGGAATAAAAGCGCCTTGTACACATACAATACAATATGTGATTTGTATGTTTATAGGATCTAACGAATTATGCAATGGAATGAGGTTATAGCCTATTTATTCTTCTATTATAGTCATTTTGTAGAAGTACACGGATTCTGTTCTTTAAGAATGGGAAACGCGTGGGGTGTTTTCGATATAGTAAATGTGGAGGTACTTCCATTTGATAATTGTACCAGTCCAAATTCTCTCCCTAGGTGACCGAATTCAGATGTAAAATGTGAATATTCTATACATCTGTGTTCATTTCGAACACATAGGTTAAAATTAAATTCATCACTTTTAAAGGAATAAGCGAATTCAATTTTAAATTACGTGTTAAATTAAAATTTCGTGTATGTGTTTGATAATATAGGCACAGATAACATGTAGGTATAGGTTCATAGTGGTAAATAGGCCCAGTATATGGCGTAGCAAAATGAACTAAACACTATTTGTTTTCCACATATTAATTTGTCACATAACCAATGTTTATGATGCTAAAATCTTGAAGCACATTGTAAACACTGGTAAACAAGGGCCAGGAAATAACAAGACAGCCATTTCATAGACCGCAAATTTCCCTCGTCAAACGTGCCGACAATGTTATCCTTTTTACCCGACTGCCAAGAAGGGTTATGTTTTTCGCGCGTATCTTGTATGTATGTAACTATGTATGTATGTATGTTTCATTGGTTTGTTGTAGTTATCGCTGCTCCACTAGTGTGCAAACTGAACCCGTTCCTGCGGTTCACACGGATCTGCCCCCTAGACAAGGGGCAATTTATTGGCAGGCGTATTGTAGAATAGAAGGACGAATGTATGGGATTTGACGTTTATGACATACGTTGACGACTGTCATATACGTCAAATCCCGTACATTCGTCATTTTATCCTACAATACGCCGGCTAAAGATTTATTTACTTATCTAAAGGGGCTGTTATATTAGTAGACTATATCGTAGGTAAGCCTAAGTTATAATCTAGTATGGTTATGTCGAACTCGAACCGACTAAAACTAAAACTGCACCTCGTTTTGTCGTAACGTCGTAACGTGTTCACCTCAACTTAAAATGAAGTGTAATAAACAATGACACTATTGGTATTTTATAATATTCGTTAAGATCATTTATCTTATTAATGGTTTCTTACGTTTAATAAAATGTATAATCAGCTAGGTTTGTTTTATAGCACCTACTTAACGAAATGAATTAGGTGTTACAAGCTTGAAATCAAATATTAATCCCGGCAAGGTAACAGGGTCTGCCTTCTCACTTAACCTTCTTAACTTTGTCCGATCTTTAACGTAACAATATCCTACAAACGGACAGTGTACCTACTTAGTAGTGTTTTATTCACAAACGAAGCTTAAGTAATGAATGCCAAAATAAAAGTTAAATTATTCGTATGATAACAGTGATAAAAAAATAGTTAGGCCTAGAATTTTTATTTTCTTTTAGACTTTAGGTATGTCTTGGAAATTGTCAAACTCCAAAACCATGCCATTTTGATTTCCAATAGGCTTGTGTCCTTTTTTTTTATTATCGTAATCTGTACATTTTTCAATAATATAATTAACTGCTAAAGTGAAATATTCTTACGACAAATAGTTTTTAAAATATTTAATTTTGAAAATACCATTTCTCGAGTCGCCCGAAAACGCTCCATACAAAATCGTCGCACGTGGTGACGTCACCGCGTGTTAGTCGTAGTGCAAAATGTATGGAGTGCAAGAGAATATCGCATTTATCTCGGTCCACATTGCGTTTACACGTGTACAATGCGTAATAAGATCGATTTGAAATTTAATAAGGAATCTAAAAAGTTATAAATTGTGACTTAATTCGATTGTTTATATATTGACCTATTTTGGAAATTGAAAATAATGAAAAGTCATAGTTTCAATTTAGTTGGGCAATATCTTAGTTTACTATGCATATTTTTTGAGGAAAAACTAAGATACTAAGTAGTACTTATTGGTAAGGATCTGATGACCCAGGACACTACCCTATTTTATCGATCTTGACTAGCAAAGCAAAGTAGGTACCTACTCAAAATGTTCTTTCTTTTAATACCAAACTGTTTTATTGATTTATTATTATCGCCCGAACTTAAGGTGATACCTACCAAATATCAGAATAATCAGAGAACAGGAAGGGGGGAAAACCAAGGTATTAAGGTCATTTTGAGTCCTTTCCTATCAAGATCGATTTCATACTGACTGTACTGTACTAGGCCGGGCTCTTTTCCGAGCGCTGTTTTACAATAATAATCTATATATCTATATATATAAAAATCAATGTCACTTTTCGTTGTTAGTTTATAACTCGAGAACGGGCTCACCTATCCAAACCAAATGTTTAGGCTTTGTTCGGACTATTTAGTAGATGGTTTATGTGAAGTTTGCACAAAATCGGTCCAGCGGTTCTTCATTTATCACATCTTTTGTTACAAATGAATTCAATAAATGGCGGATCATTGAGATTGTTATGTCAAATTGAAACTTTTTTCAGTGTTCTTCTTCTTCTTAATGGCTTCTGCAACAAATCGTCGCAATTTGCCAATGTCAAGTAAATTGTAAATGTTTATAAAATTATTAATGGCGAAAGGCCAATGTCAAGTTTTTCAATGTATTTTCTACCAGAGCCACGTTAGCCACGGCAGTAACTTTGTTTCCGTGTGTCCACCCCCCACGAGATTCAGGTGGTCGATCAGGACGTGTGGTTGGATTTTTTCAGTGTTGATAGTACAAGCATGTTGTTATGTCATTCATGCGGGCATCTATTGACATGGCGGTACGAAGTTCGCGGGGTCAGCTAGTAAGTATTTGTATAAAAATGACATGTTTTTTGTGATTGTCTATTTTTCAAGTGAAACTTAAAATAACACTGTTCTCTGACACGCTTTAGTGAACGTATAAACAAGACTTTATCAAAAACTAATATTGCAATGTTATTAAAATCAAGTGACAAACATTGGACTCCGCATCCAAATCAACAAATACCAGCAACGCCATTCCTGTAGATTGAAATAACTTGTTTTGAGGGTCGTAATTAAATTATGAGTATCCCTTTGGCGGGTCCGTGAGCTTAATAAAAGCGTAATAGTTATATTTCGAGGGAGGGTGGCTGCTTGGTTACGCAATTACGTCGATTACAGGGGACGTTATTTAGCCAACTGCGGCGAAACCGAAGAGAACTGTGGTGTCGGACTTTCACAGGAAATTAGAAATGGCCCAAAGTATAAAACGATTAAATGATTATGGTCAAAGTTTGGCTCAATTTTGTGAATAACTATGACGGAGTATCATTAGCTACGTATCTATATTTTGCTTAATTTCCTTCTGAGATCGTTAAATATTTTTAATATAAAATTAAATATTATTAAATAATATTAAATAGAATTAAATGAATCAAATAAAGAAGACGTCCTTAACTTATAACAGTAACTAATTTAGGTACAAGTTACTAAGGATTCGCTGACTCCTGCGCTAGTTGAAACTGTGTTGCAGGAGACAGTGTCTACCCTTCATAATTGGTTGATCATAATTACATCTTTTTGTCAGATAACAAAAATGTTAGCTTGTATCGAGTAGTTAAGCCTCAATATATCTTATAAATGTAATATCTACTCCAGGCGTTAAGTACTTCAATATAAATAGGTAGATACTCTTTTATATTACCTATTGCATCTGTTATCTATCTATGGTTTATTTTAGCCGCCAGAAAAAAAAAAACAAACGACTTTTTTTTTTCGCGTGGAGTAAATAGGTATCATATTTGATATTATATAATTGAATACAATATATGAGAGGATTAACTACAACAACGTAATAATTTATAATAGGAGGATTTTATGAATATATAAGAATTCATTTTCATGAGCATGTAAGTATCGATTGTTATTCGTAATAGGTATGTACTGGTTGGAGAAGGAAACGGTAGGTAATGATTAAATGCATTCATTTGTTATTATGAAAAAGGATTCTTATTCATTAAAGCACAGAGTAAGTAATAGTAATGCACAAACAAAAATGCACTTTAATACTTCCTTTATTTGAATATCTTGTGACATAAAAGGAACCACTAGAAACTAGAAACCGACGACGGGCTTGCATGCAGGATTTAATGACATTAGAGGAAACTCATGAAAGGTGTAAGAACAGAAACAAATGATGGCATGTTGTCTCTGTCTGTCCTGAAGGGAGAAAGGAGAGAGTATTATGTACGTACCATCTCATCATAAATTCCGAATGCACACACAACTCAAGTTTCTGCTTTTGTTGAAGGTGGTAATAAGACAAATGTCTAGTAATATGCGACGTTGGTGGTTGGTATTCAAATAAACCTACATTTATGTATTTTCCATTCACAAATATAAGAATATGATGAGTTCGTAAGCTTGTAAAATACTTTATTTGTAATCTTTATGGTGGCACTTCACGTGGCATATTTGCGTATATGACATATTTGACAAACAATTACCATTGTGGATAGTGTTTTTGACAAAGCATTGCACTTATTGCCTATTTGACAAATATGATCAATAGCAAATAAGTAAATATGTACAATTGATAAGTTATTTAGATTTTAAGCTATTGCATAGCTTCTATCGCGGGCCTTGAGCGTGGAGACCGAATCCAGAAATTCCGTAACGAAAAAACCTAAGCTGACACTCCGAGCTCGCACGAATCAAGCCGAGCTGCTCCGAAATCGGCCGATTTCGGAGCAGCAGGCACATGCTGTAACTTGCATCTCGAATGATCGAAGTGAGCTCGATAGCTGAATCCGCGGTGATTGGTCAATTTCGCGAAATTGACCAGCTGTTACAGCCATTTGTTACAGCATGGGCCTGCAGCTCGGCTCGATTCGTGCGAGCTCGGAGTGGGGGGTTTCCGATGTATTACTTTACTCTATGGTGGGGGGATAATTGCATAAGTTGATAAAAAATGCTATGCAATAGCTTTACCGCGGCAGTCCCCGAGTGTTTTTTTTATATTCTGTACGGCCAGTGCTTACCTTTTACAGTACCTAGACAAAATGTGACAATTCACATGTAACACCTCTTTGAAGTGAATACTTTTTTGTGACGTAAAATTGTATTTGTCTGTATATTTGCATGTTTACATGCACGTCAAATATTTTTCATCCCACCATCTCGGAAAGAGTACTTTTTTTCTTCGATATCTGAGTGTAAAAGTCGCTTTTATCCTCTAGAGTGGAAAGTAAATTTGAATTTAGAACATCGTGTGTACTAGGTTTGTGAACTCAAAACATCATTAAACCTATTTACTTCTACCTCTATGGTGCCGATTTATCATACAACTTTTTTTTAATATATGAAAAACTCAACTCGGAACCTCCTTGGTGTACTTACCTACTTTTTTTTTTAAATTTGCTTTGCGCGCATAATTTTTTTTTTCACGTCCTATGGTTGAACATTGTTGTTGAATTTTATTTGTTGATATTTTATTATTAGTATTATTACACATAATTATTATACAGCCTCCGTGGCGTAGTGGTAGTGAACGTGGCCGCAACGCAGGAGGCGCGGGTCCGATCCCCGCTCAGTGCAAATATTTGTATGCATAAAAAGTTCAACAACAACGGTCTAGCTGCAATGCTTCGATATCGCCTAATGTCACCATTGGGTTGTGGAGGTCACATGGCAGTCGCTTTACGAAAAATATCGAGGTCCAGCCAAATCCGCAGTTAAGACTGGTAAAGCGGACCCCGAACGCCGAGGTGAAAGCTTCGGATGCGACTGGGAATTAACGCTAGGAAGAAGAAGCATTTCATTATTTCCTCGCTGAGGTGGGATGAAAAGTTACGTGTTGCACTCGAGTGCAAAGATTTTACACCTTGTGCTCTTTTGATTCCCTCGCTAACGCTCAAGATTCTAATTTATGAATCACTCGCTATGCTCGTGATTCAAATTTAGAATCTTTCGCTTGCTCGGTCATCAAAACTGAGCACGCGGTTAAAAAGCAACTTTGCACTCTTGTATAACAAATAACTATTGCCAAATGCAACAAACGCCCAATAGCAAACACAAATAGCCATGTGAAGTGCCACCATTACATCTAAATAATATCTATTAAAATAACAATCTCGCCATCAGCAAAAAAGTCTAAAGCTAACTGAGTTACGTAGCTGACCCAAATGACCTAACCGAACAACGGTCAAAGTTTAGTACAATAATGTGTGAATAACTTTGTAGTATTGTTAGCCATGTGGACTAATTACCCGGGGTCGATTAGGAATACTCACTTACTCAGGGTAGTCAGGGTACAGTTTGTGGCCACTTAATTTAAAACAATACATACGTTCTAAAGCACAAGTTGTAGCTAACTTCCGATGATTAATTCACACTTGTACATTAAACGTGTTACAGAATACAAATACCTAGGACATATTCTCACCGAGGACCTTAAAGACAATTTAGATATAGAAAGGGAGCGCAGGGCGCTAGCGGTCCGAGGTAACATGCTGGCCCGTAGATTCTATCGGTGTAGTAGAAGTGTAAAGCTGACGCTTTTTAAAGCATATTGCCAGGGTTTTTACACAGGGAGTCTATGGGTCAGTTACACTAAAAGGTCGCTGGACGAGCTGCGTGTCCAGTATAATAACGTCTTTAGGGTGATGTTGAGACTACCACGTTTCTGTAGGGCGTCGGAGATGTTTGTGCAGAATAGGACTGACGGTTTCCACGCCGTCATTCGCAAAAAAACTGCATCGCTGCTACGCAGAATACGGGATAGTGGCAACAGCATCCTGAAAACAGTGGCGGAGAGTATTGATTCTCCGATTATTAAGTTTCTTGTGAGAAGGGCGATCAGTTAGGAACTCGGATCTGTCTGGGGTCCTCCTTACAAGAAATAAAAGTTAATTTGAAAGCTAGAGGTAAAATAAATAAAAATATATTGGTTAATGTGCGTTAACCCTAATTTTAAGTAATTACTAACAAAATGGATCAATGTAATCTGAGAAATAAATGATTATTATTATATTATTATTATTATATTATATTGCATTGTACTATGTATATTCATATTGTGCATTTATCTTTATCCATTTTGCCGAATAGGTACTGCTGCCGCGTGGTTCCCGTCAGAGAAGTTGGGCCACCCCATCTCCTACCATGCGGTGTCGTACAAGGCGACTAAGGGATAGAGCTTTTTACTGGTGGTAGGACTTTGATGACACAAAATTGTCACTAAATCCGACCGGGTAGGTACCACCGTGCACTTTGCGAAAAGCCCTTAAATAGTAACCCAATTTCGGTTGGATTGCGTTCAGGGTTCAGCAGGTGCATAGCCGGGCTGAGGTGATCGTGGTCGCAGCATTAGTGTGACCAGTGGGTCTTGGCGGAGTCTAGTGGGGATGGCACGGGGCGACGCGCCGGGCAGGGAGACCCGTAGAAACGGTGGTGCCGCTGGCCGCCCGCGGCATAGTACAGGGGCCCAACTGGGGCTAACCACCCCGGGAGGCTGCCTCACCAGGCCGCGCATAATCCCGATATGGCTCGTCGTGCCGGTTGGTGACCGGATACGGGAACCCGGCGACCATATTCGGGGGGGTACGGGGGCCCTTCCGTTCGGCGTGTCGGCTCTCGCCATGCCTCACGTTAATAGACGAAACCAAAATCCCGCGCTTTGTCACGCTGTGCTGCGACGACAATCACCTCTTCTTCACGCCCTCTCCTTTCCGTTCTCATTATGGCAGCGCAGAACAAAGAGCATAGACTCACAGCGGCTCTTCAATTTCCCGTAAGCTCGCTTTTTGAGGTGGAGTCCACTAACATCTGTGGGCTCCATACAAACCTCAACGCCGTCCACCAACACCTCGAGACGGCGAATCCAGCTATGCTTTTTCTGACGGAGACGCAAATACGCCGCCCTGACGACACGTCTTACTTGCTCTACCCCGGCTACGTTATGGAGGAAAATTTCCGTGCAAAGGCCGGGGTGTGTGTGTTTGTTAGGGCGGATGTTTGTTGTCGCCGTTTGCGCTGCCTAGAGGACCCATCCTTTTCAACCCTTTGGGTACACGTAGACCATGGCTCAACGAGTCAGATCTATGTGTGCCTCTACCGTTCCCATACAGGAGATACCGAGACAACTCGACTCTTCGATTATCTGAGTCAGGCAGCAGATGATGCGCAGGAGCGGTTTCCGAACGCTGAATTGGTTTTTTTGGGGGATTTTAACGCCCACCACGAGATCTGGTTGGGCTCCGCCAAAACAGACCATGCGGGAAGAGCCGCCCATGCATTTGCTCTGGCGCACGGCCTGACCCAACTGGTACACGAGGTCACCAGGATACCAAGAAGGTCGGGCCTAGCACCCTCTCTGCTGGACCTTCTGCTGACGAGTCAACCAGACCAGTACAGTGTTTCGGTGCGAGCCGCCTTAGGCAACTCCGACCATTGTCTGGTTTGTTCCAAGGTGCCAACTATAGCGCCCCCACGACCCGAACAGGGAAAGCGGCGTCTCTGGCACTACTCGTCAGCGGACTGGGATGGGATGCGTGAGTATTTTGCATCCATCCCGTGGGTTGCACGTTGCTTTGAAGGTAAGAACCCCTCGGATAGTGCTACTGCTGTCGCCGGTGAGATCAGCTTGGGTATGGAATACTATATCCCCTACACTGATGTCACCGGTGCCCGCAGAGCGCGCCCTTGGTTCGGCCGCGAGTGCGCGGAGGCTGTTAATCAAAAGCAGTCTGCGTACCGCGCCTGGGTAAGGGCGCGCGCCACGCGCGATCCTAACGTGGGTCACTTCAAGGCAGCGTGCAACAAAGCCACAAAGGTCTGCAAGAGGGCTTGCGTTAGAGCGGATGCCCAGCGCATAGCGCGGCTTGGCCAAGAGCTTGCGGCGCATCCCACGGGTAGCCGTGGCTACTGGCGATTGGCCAAAGCCGTGCAAGCCAACTTTTGCCAGCCTTCGCTGCCCCCGTTGCGCAAACTTGATGGATCCCTGGCCCATGAGCCGCAGGAGAAAGCTAATTTGTTGGTTAATCTCTTTGCGGCCAACTCCCGGATCGATGATTGCGGTATGCAGCCACCGACACTGCCCTTTTGTGGCCATGCGATGCCTGATATCCGTATCAGGCAACGCGATGTCCGTGCTGTATTGCGGTCACTCGATGTCCGGAAAGCCAGCGGACCGGATGGTATTCCAGCGGTGGTTCTTCAAAAATGTGCAGCGGAGTTGTCTCCAATGCTGGCGCGGTTGTACCGGATGTCGTACATCTCGGGTACAGTGCCTTCGGCTTGGAGGGAGGCGAATGTACAGCCGATCCCCAAGAAGGGTGATCGCTCGGACCCTACCAACTATAGGCCCATAGCCGTCACCTCAGTACTGTGCAAAGTACTTGAGCACATTATCAACAAACAGCTCATGTGTTACCTAGAGGATCACTCCTTAATCAACGACCGGCAATATGGTTTTAGACCGAAGCGGTCAACGGGTGATCTTCTAGCGTACGTTACCCATCTTTGGGGTGAGGCTATGGACAAGCATGGCGAGTCGCTGGCTATAAGTCTTGACATCGCCAAAGCGTTTGATAGGGTCTGGCACAAATCGCTTCTTTCCAAGTTACCAGCCTTTGGTCTGCCTCCTAGACTGTGCGACTGGGTGGCTAGCTTCCTGCAGGGGCGCCGTATTCGCGTCCTCTGTGATGGTCGAACTTCGGAGTTCTTGCAGGTAAATGCTGGCGTGCCGCAGGGGTCCGTCTTATCACCCACTCTCTTTCTTCTGCATATCAACGACATGCTGTCCACTGGCAGCATTCACTGCTATGCAGACGATAGCACCTTACACGGGAGTTATCACGGACATCCTGCGGCCAAGCAGTCTGATATCGCGGAAAGGAGGCAGCTTCTTGTTAGTGAACTTGACCAGACCCTGAACCTCGTTTCTCAATGGGGCTCTGAAAACCTGGTTGAGTTCAATGCCAAGAAGACGCAGGCATGCGCGTTTACAGCAAAGGTATCTTCTTTCCTTCCCCTTCCAACTCTTCAGAGCACGCCACTGCCACTACAGGACAATCTCAATATCCTAGGTATGGATGTTCGCTGCAAACTGAACAACAAAAACTACATCGAGAGTATCATCAAAACAGCATCGCGTAAACTCGGAGTCCTGAACAAAGTGAGACGTTTTTTCACGCCGGAGCAGCGGTGTCTTCTCTACAAGACACAAATTCGCTCTTGCGTGGAATACTGCTCGCATCTCTGGGATGGCTCCGCAAAGTACTTACTAGATGCTCTCGACAGGTTGCAGCGACGTGCGGTCCGCATTATTGGGAATCCTGAGATCACTTACACCCTTGAGCCTTTGCAGTTGCGTAGAGATGTGGCATCTTTGGCGGTATTTTACCGTCTCTACCATGGTGAATGTTCTGATGAGCTCTTCCAAGTAATCCCACCCTCTCCTTTCCTATATAGGACAACACGTGCAGGACTCAGATGCCACCCGCATACGGTGCAAAATATTCCATCAAGAACCAAGCGATTCGGCGACTCCTTCTTCTGCCGCACTATTAAGACTTGGAATTCCTTACCAGCTCACGTGTTTCCCTCCTCCTATAGTCCCGGGTCCTTTAAGCGGGGCGTGAAAAAGCATCTGATGAGGCCGTCAAGCTGAGTGCCACCATTGTAACATGGTACATGTCTGTAATGGTGACCCTCTTTTCAGAGACTTTGCCTTTAGCTTACCATCAGGCGAGGCAAAGTCAAATTGACGTGTCCTATATAAAAAAAAAAAAAAAAAAAATAGAGCTGTTTAACATCAGACAGACAGGAACTTCATCCCTCGCACACTCAAGCTGTGGAATGAACTCCCCGCGATGGTTTTCCCAAGCGACTACAATATGGGGTTCTTCAAGAAGGGCATTAGAAGGTTTCTTCAGGGTCGGCAGCACGAGTGTGACGCCCCTGGTGTTGCATACGTCCATAGGCCACGGTAACCACTTTCCATCAGGTGGGCCGTGTGCTTGTCTGCCACCTAAGTGGTATAAAAAAAAAAATATATATATACATTATACAACCCAGACTCAGCCTCTATCTGAGGCTGGCATGGCTCGAGTCAACAGTAGTGCCCGGTATTCGGCATAGGCTCACCCCCTATTGCGTGGGACCTGACACACTGATTGGTGGAATGTAGGTGTTAATTCACCTCTGCCTGACCCTCCGGGGATAAAGGCGTGATTGTATGTAAGTATATTATGCATTTATCTTTATCCATTTTGTCTAATACTGAATATTTGTAATTTAAGTACCTAGTATTTATTTATACAGCAACGAAGATGAAAGTGCGATGAATATACAGCGCAGACACAATATGTCAGATAAGGCACGGACGCTATTAATATTCTATAGCAGAGGCGAAGAGAAAATACAATCCCTCATCTAGACACAAAGTAAGCAAAGCTCCATTTTAAAAAACTTTACAGATATTGAGCATCTGGGGTACCTCTACTTAATATTAAACAATCCCATTGCTTTCTCATCCCGTAAGGGGCGCGGGACTCGATCCCCGCTCGGTGCAAATATTTGTATGCATGAATATGGGTATTTGCATTGGTCTCCTTGTGCCTCGGAGAGTACGTTAAGTCGTCAGTCCTAGTCACCATATGAATATCTATGGCAGTTGTTACGGGTAGTTGGAGCCTAAAAAAAGTACAATAACTGATCTGCAATGCTTCGATATCGCTATTGGATTAACGAGGTTCCATGGCAAATCCGCAGGTGGACTGATAAAGCGGACTCCTGACTTCAAGGTGAATGAAAGCTTCGGATGCGACTGGTATTACCGCTGGGATGAATAAGAATCCCATTATTCCCATTCGTTAAACCTCGAAAACATCGTAAATAGAATAACTTTATGCTACGGCTCTCAAAACGCTGCACAGTCAATGTGAAAACCATGTCCAAATCAACTTCACGTAAAATGGATACGTAAATAGACTCTCTGCATGTTATTTTAACGAAATCATTTTCATAATTCCACTGAGTAGATATTTGTAAACACAGTACAGTCAGCATCAGATCGATCTTGACTAGCTAAGTAGGGTCAGTTCGCCGGTTTCGTAACCACCTTCAGTTAGCGACCACTTGAGAGACAAGAATTTTCTACCAAGAATTGAACTAACAGCCTGAATGATACTCAGCCATTTGATTAAACAGCTAGGCAAATGTCTTAGAACGATGACGTTTAATTACTTGTCTAGCCATTTAATCAAACAGCTGGGCAAATGGGCTGGTCTCTGCATAGTTATATAATAAACTAGCTGACCCGGCGCACTTCGTACCGCCATATTTTCCGCCCGCGTGGCATTATCTTTAAATTTATCAGTGTTTCTCTACAATATTATGCATGTGTTATACATATAAACCTTCCTCTTGAATCACTCTATCTATTAAAAAACCGCTTCAAAATCCGTTGCGTAGTTTTGAAGATTTAAGCATACATAGGGACGGACAGACAGATAGTGATGATAGTGATAGTGATGATATACCTACCCTAACCTATCCAAGTCTCAATAAACCTATCACTAACTTTCTGTCTTATTTCTGGGTGATACCCCATTGTACGCATGGCCTAAGCATTAGCCAGCCAGTTTGTAAATGTTGAACGGTGCCGTTTAGTTAACAGCCTCGGCAGTTAATTGAAGCCATAACTGAGACATGTATATGACATACTATGATGTTGTTAATTCCCGTTTACATTATATAATTAGTATACGTGCACGTCTTTACACGTCCTATTACAGAACACATAACGCGTTGTTGAAGAGATTCGGAAGTGTTTTAATGTTGATTCTTAGAGTGCTTGTTTTAAGCGTGTTCTCAAAGCAACAGGGATAACGCTTAACTTATTGGAATACTTATGCAAATCCTAGCAACCACGGTTTGACTATATAATGTCATGTCACGACGATAATGAGAATTACGTGACGTTGAACCAAGGTGTAAAGATAGTAAGAACAAAATCAATGTACAAAGTAAGTAGGTAGTTTCTTTATATAGCAACTGTTATTTCTTATTAGAAATCGCAGGCAGTTAGTTTATATTTAATTTCTATATACCTAGAAATAAGTTTTCAGTAGTGGATCATGCGGTATAGTAAATTGTTAACCAAGGGTTGAAGGAATCAATTCCCGAGGTATTATTGAGGTATTATTGACTGCATAGAGCTTGTTATTTAGGTGTCTGATTTACCCAAATGACAAGCTTTATGCAGCTTGGCTAAGCTAACAGCTTAAATAAGACCCTTATTTATCTACTAATAACCGTATAAGTAATATATAAAACCAGTGAGATTTCTAATCAGGCTATCTACACAACTTTCCACCATACTGGAGCTAAGAGAGCACAGCAGCAAAATAACTGGCATGTATGGCTATATTTTCCGCTGTAGGTAGGTACTACCCAACCCAACTACCCGGTTCAGCCGAGAGCAAAGTACACACATTGCTATACGCTTTGTTAATACATTTACCCACTTAAAAACATCGATTTCAAACGCCAGAAACATTGTCGTCTCGACTTGAGTAATGATCAATCCTTCCGCAGTCACTGGAAGTGACTTTGCGAGTCAGTGTAATAAATTGAATTATATAAACTGTGTTTTTGCCAGAATTTACTTAGTACTAAACGTTTAATTGTTTAGCCTACGGCAGAGCCTCGTTTGTCAGTCAGCGCAGCTTGCAAGCTAGGTTGGCTTGGTCCAATGAAGTATTATTGTTATAGACACGCCAGGCAGGAACATGGCGGCTTTCGAAAATAGCGTAAACGCTACCTACTAAGAAATATTAGAAAGATATATATTTCATGTGATGTGGGCAAACAGGAAGTAGGTACCTACACAGCAACTTAAAAAATAAGAAAAAAAATAGTAGGTAAATTGCAAATTTTAATCATATTTTTATTTACGTAGGTACACAGAGAGAGACAGGCAACATTTGGTAATGTATTAAAAATTCCAATGAACATAAATGTTCATTGAAGTCATCGATACAATATTGTTACTAAAATTATTGAAGTATTTCGTTCAATGAAATGCCTGCGGCTAGACACAGACCATTTTCGATACATGGACACAAAAGTGGTTCCTTTTTCAGCTGAAAAATTTAAAATATTAACGATATAGAATGTTTTACACACTGAAATATAAAATGTAAGAATTTCTGTTCTATAAATAAACTAGTGTAACACCAACTTTTCAAGTAATCGTCCAACTCGTGAGGATTAATCAATCAATAAGCCTATCGCAGTCCACTGCTGGACATAGGCCTCTCCGAGTTTTTCGAAAGCTTAGGCCTACTGTTGCCACGCTGGCCATATAAGTTGTTACAGGGTTTTATTTCGAGTTTTCCTTCTCTCGCAGTGATATTGTATGCATATTTTTCCGTTAGTTACCTTTTACGACACCCTTCGGATGAGATGGGATGGTGATACTTATATTTTTTCTCCGTCACCACACAGATAAGGTGGGAATAATTAGGACGTTTTCACAAACGAATTCCCAGTTGCCACCTGTGGGGGCAAAACCGGTAAGGGATTGTGGGAATAACCCATTAATTTCTAAAACTAAGATGGCCTTATCGTATAACAGATAGGTTATTGCATAAACGTCCTGTCATCACTGTTTGAAATTTTAGAAATCGTATATTCGAACAACAGATTGGGTGTTGTAAAATTTGTATAAACTACACATAAACCGCAGAGTCGTTTCCATTAGAGGACTATTACGATGCGGTACGTACCTACGGTTTTCAAAGAGGAAGCCTGTTAGTGTTCTATTGTTCTCTTATTTCTATATTTGTCAAGACATATTTACAGGGTTAGACACGGTTTTTACAGAACTGTTTGCAATCATAAGAAGAATGTATGGGGAAGATCTTTAGCTGCTGAATAAATTTTCCGCAAGTTTTCCTGTCGAGGTGGGGGGTCAGACGGTAGTCGTTCCGTAAAAGTTAATATAAACCAAATCTGAGAAACACAGAAAAAAATGTTGCAAACTTTAAAAGGAATCTATAATATTGATAGCCAATTGACGAACAACTAGGCGCGACTAGTAAATCTTTCCACTGTATAACAGATCTGTTAAATTCTAAGGCTTTAATAGTGAAGAAAAAAATTATTAAAAACCTTTGACAAACGCATGATAAAATATCTACCTGAAATATGCCTGAAATGTTAATAATGTCGCACGTCAACACTTTTATTAACGCGGTTCTCGTTTCATTTTCAAACTTGTCTGTCACTGTCAATTGAACGCGCTGACCCGTGCTCTGGGTCCAATTAACGTTTTTAATAAATTGCTCTCTGTTACATATAGCTGAATACCTTTCGATATGTATTCTGTTTCCCCATCCCTTTACTCTGCAACATTCAAGCAATCCATGTCAAATTGACTAAATTTATGCAACTGCTGTTCTATCCACCCTACGCATCATGTCTTAATTGAGGGGGGATTGTATTTGAATAACGTATTAATGCACACAAAGCTCAAACCGAAATAACTGTCATGATTTTCGGCACTTAGAACTCTCATTAAAGTTTGCTAAGCCCTTTTATTTTGCTGTTATAATATTCACTTTGAGTGAAGATGAGTTCCGATAGGGTATGTCTCTGTCTACAGAATTATATAATTTTGTAGACTGGTGATTGAATAAAATACTGTTAAGAAATAAGTATATATAATATTAGTAGTACAGATTAGGTACACGAATCAAATAGTGCATAGTTTTGTCCAATTTCTTTCAAACAAGCTCAAGATAGACAAGAATTAAAAGTGTATAGATACAGCTTTCAGAATGAACATGGTAAACCTGACATGAAGATGTGTTTTTTATCGCAAATAAATCTCATCTTAGCTATTTATTTAAATTAATACAAATCTATATACATAATACATAAATTGCGCAGTGATTAAGTTCGAGCAGAGATATAAAATGACAAGGAAATGAAGGGAACTTTCATTAATCATGCACGCAGCACGATTAATGCGCTGTAGGTGTTTGGGAAACGGGAAATAAGTAATGATGAATATCAAGAATGATATCAATAAACATAATAATATATTAAGAAGTATGTTCTTTTTTATTTCCTTCATCCTAGCGTTAATCCCTGTCGCATCCAAAGCTTTCATCAAAGACCTCGGAGTCTAGGGTCTGCTTTTTCCAGTCTAACTGCGAAATTGCCTAAACTTCGATATTTGCCGTGAAGCGACTGCCATCTGACCTCCACAACCCATTGGTTTGGTTAGTTGCAGGTCAGCATTGCAATTAGACCAGTTGTTGGACTTTTTAGGGCTCCAACTACCCATAACGACTGCCATATATTTGTATGCATGAATATGTATATTTGCAATGGTCTGCAGAATTGAAACCATCGGTCCCGGTTGCCATACGAACACAACCTAACCAATGGGTTATGAAGGTCACATGGTAGTCGTTTCACGGAAAATAATTGAAGAACAGACAAACTCGTAGTTATACAGGAGAAAAGCAGACCCCAGACTCCAAGGTGAAAGATTTTATTACTCCAGATTACTGTAAGGATAAAGAAGAGGGTACTATAAGTTATTAAGTCAGCTTATCAGCGACGAAAATCCTCGCCAGCAATTAATAGAATACATTTAATAATATGCAACAAACCAACACCTTTTGATGAATTGTTAAAACTTTTCAAGATACTTCTTATTCCGTTCCGGAACATATAGGCCCCGCCAAAAGAGATTTTTAACGAGGGAACTTGCTCCATTCGTACTTCCACTTTTCAATTGGATATTATCAACTTATTATGGTGTATGTTATTGTTGGAACTTTGCACAATGAAATAAAACTATTTTCAGCAGGTTCTATTATGCGTTGCGACTTATTTAGTGTCATTCTATTTATTTACACTGATCGTCACGTTTCGGTTGCTTTTAAACAGTCGTGGTCACAGGGGAACTAAGATGGTGGTTGTCGTATGTTTTGAAGTTTAAAGTTATTTCAAAGTGCCAAACTATGTTGGGGAGGCAGGCTATAACTATCCGTGCTCCCGGCGCGGGTTGAGAACTATTACGATTTAATACGTGGAGTGCGTATCAATCCAATTCGTCTATGCTGAATAATCCTGCAACAACACACAGGTAAAATAAGGTCACTTTCTTGAAAGTTAATTTTGGTGGCCACCAACTGCTCCAGGTGTCAGAACACGTACGTATTCAATAGCAGTAACTGCTTGTCTGCGGTGAGCTGCTCAG
Organism: Eilema depressum; assembly: GCA_914767945.1. Lineage (NCBI taxonomy): Eukaryota > Metazoa > Arthropoda > Insecta > Lepidoptera > Erebidae > Eilema > Eilema depressum. Next base: position 7,202,026 of record OU612020.1, read on the forward strand.
ACTTTTAACTCTTATGAGACTCAGAGCAAGACTGGTCTGTTCGAGAGGTGGTGTGGCACGGCCTATCTCCCGTGATCGATCTACCCGCGTACCATATCATCACAGGTACATCCAAGTTCGCTCAGATCTGCCCAGTCAAACTATTGGATTGATAATTACCGGCACAAAATTAGCAGATGGTATAGTAAGGCAAGGGCCATGCATTACCAAATCATACTGTGCCTATATCATCTGTTAGCAATATTTTGATTAAAGTAATAATTAATATGTTCATAAGAGTTATACATGTAAATCTTATTAAAAATAAAAACTTATGTGAATCAAACGGATTTCAAAACATGCTTGCAACTAGGTATTTTATTACTCTAAGTACTTTTCCTTAGTTATTCAGTAGTTTAGTAGTAATTTAATAACTATTAAATTTTATATAGAATTACATAATTAAGGAGTGAAGCTCAGTTTTCAAACGCAGCTGCAGAGCACTAATTGAATTAACCCGGTAATGAATATAGTAGAGACACGGATTTTCTTTGAAAACGGAACAGAATTAATAAGTTAATAATGTAATATGTTGTGCTAACTGTACGGGGGTGTATCCCCGTCTAGACTCCTGGGGCCAAGCCAAACTCACCGGCACGGTACCACTGCTGATTAACGGACAAGACTCTGATACAGGTTTTCCTCTCGGGGTTGGAAACTAAAGTATCTACATATAAACATTTGTCAGGGGTATACCTTAAGTATACCTCCTCACTTTATTATTATATCTAGATATTTTGTACACAAGACTTTGCCTCTCATTAGATTGCAATTCCTCTATGCACTCCCGGGTTTGCTGGAAGAAAACTCATCCTTGAGTTAAGCTCGCCTTTGTACATAATTTTCTCTTTAATTTGTATTATTATGCCATGTAAGTGTGCAATAAAGAATGAATAAAATAAATAATATATCTCGGGCCACATATCTTGGACCCTGGCGCGCGCGAATTGTTTTGTAATCATTAATCATCCATGCTTGGTGAATTTGAGCTCGTCCACCACCGCCGCGGTAGCAACCCGTGCTTTTCGCAAAAGACATCCGAGAATCGTGTAGGTACTGCGCGTATAGAGCACATTTTTATAGGTACATACGGTAGGTACACACGTATCTGGTATAATAATTTATTTCATAGATTTAATTTTTTGAATACTTAGTTAACTTGTTACGAGCGACGCTATGTTATACGGTTATAATTTAAGTGAAATATTTTTTCTTTTTTGACCTTGTAATAGTAAAAAAAGGTGCATTTTATGTTCAGAGGGCGTTCCATACATTCCTACCTTACATCTAACCCATCATATATAGGTACGCACCCATATCGTACAGGTACGCTTAAAAATGTGGAATAATTTATTTTTCAGACAAATAACAAACACATATACATAAACTTCAAATTGATTAAGATAGAAAACATCTCAGGCGGGACTCGAACCTGCAATCTTTCTTTTACAGTGGGAATGCTCTGACCACTGAGCCACCGAGCCTCGTCCGAAGCTGATCCAAGTTTTTCTATACATCCGTGAACCGTAAATATCCGTAAAAAAAAAAACTTTAGAAAAAGTCGCCATGGCGACTTTTTCTAAAGTTTTTTTTTTTACGAATTAGGAATTAGTTTGAATTAGTTGGCATGCTAAATGCTTTAAAATTTCACTCAAACATATAAACTGATTCAGAAGTAAATTCGGAACAAACTAACTACTTAGGTTTATTATGTTTAAACAATATCGAACTCACTTCGCGAACGCCGCCGCTCCGCGTTTCGCTCAGTCGACTTTCTGATATACGCGGGAACATACGCAGCTGATATAATTATTGTATGCTTTTCTTTCGTTCTCAGATAACCGTGAAATTATTCTTATATTGTACACTACGCTTAAAGAAATATGAACATCAGAACTGAGAGATAGCGAAATATTATATGATTTATTTTTGATATTGTTCTAAAAATACCGAATGAAACAATACCGATATACCCAGCAACATAATGTTTGTGTAAGTGTATATATTGTTTATCCAGAGGGAAGGGGATGAAATAAAATTTTGGCTGCTCATCTTGTTCATGCACGCGTGGCGGTGGGGTTCCCCAATTTTTTCACCCTAATGATTTGCCCTGGGGTTCTTTTGAATCCATTGTTTATTTGGGAGCGATCACTAAAATTGTTTTTTTTTTTCACTGACTGTCTTTTTATACCTTTACTTATATTTATTTTCCTGAATATGTGTGAGACTGTGATGTTTTAGTTTTCTTTATAATATAGATAGCAATATATTTGTACATTATCTTTACAGTATGATATGTTAGAAATTTAGAATAGTGTTATGATTAACTTAGCTATTGATCTCGATTTCGTTCGAGGCTTAGCCTGCTGGTGAGTAGTGTCTACAAGTCCTAGAATTATCTTGTATGATCTGTTCTTCAAAGTTGATGATAGCTTTAAAGATTAATAAATTATAATAAGTATGAAATTACTCCCATTAGGTAAAGGCTAAATAACTACAGCTAAAAAGTACAGCTCAGTACATCACATCCGTGCGTAGTGCCTACCTCATAAATAGTTTTATTTCAGTCATACTTATACATAGGCTGCTACTTATGTAGGTATGCGGAATCTGGGATTCCAATAATTTTAAACGCAATGTCTGACCTCCATGCACATATTCGTTCTTTTTTTAAATACTGGCCGCTAATATTTTTTTCATCCCACCATCTCGGAAAGAGTACTTTTTTTCTTCGATATCTGAGTGTAAAAGTCGCTTTTATCCTCTAGAGTGGTAAAGTAAATTTGAATTTAGAACATCGTGTGTACTAGGTTTGTGAACTCAAAACATCATTAAACCTATTTACTTCTACCTCTATGGTGCCGATTTATCATACAACTTTTTTTTAATTTATGAAAAACTCAACTCGGAACCTCCTTGGTGTACCTACTTTTTTTTTTAAATTTGCTTTGCGCGCATAATTTTTTTTTCACGTCCTATGGTTGAACATTGTTGTTGAAATTTTATTATTAGTATTATTACACATAATTATTATACAGCCTCCGTGGCGTAGTGGTAGTGAACGTGGCCGCAACGCAGGAGGCGCGGGTCCGATCCCCGCTCAGTGCAAATATTTGTATGCATAAAAAGTTCAACAACAACGGTCTAGCTGCAATGCTTCGATATCGCCTAATGTCACCATTGGGTTGTGGAGGTCACATGGCAGTCGCTTTACGAAAAATATCGAGGTCCAGCCAAATCCGCAGTTAAGACTGGTAAAGCGGACCCCGAACTCCGAGGTGAAAGCTCAAATCAAATCAAATCAAAATAAATTTATTTTCGTTTTCTTACATGCTAGTATTAAACAGTGTTTGAGGCATTCCTTTTAAGTAAATAATACCTGTGTTAGGAGGCCTCGCTCTTCACATTACATAAGGAGTGGCTAGTCAGGTAAGTACCTTTTGATTTATATAAAATAACAAGTTTAGTTGTTTTTGTGTGTGCGTGTGTGTGTTTGTGTATGTGTGAGTGTGTATGTGTGTGTGTGTGTGTGTGTGTGTGTGTGTGTGTGTGTGTGAGTGTTTGTGTGTGTGTGTGTGTGTGTGTGTGTGTTTAAAATATCTTAATATATATAAATCTCGTGTCACAATGTTTGTCCTCAATGGACTCCTAAACCACTTAACCGATTATAATAAAATTCGCACACCATGTACAGTTCGATCCAACTTGAGAGATAGGATAGTTTAAATCTCAAATTATAGTCGCAATTTTAATTTATCGCGATAACCAACATCCACGCGGGCGGAGCCGCGGGCAAAGGCTAGTATATTATAGATATCTATTTTAAGATATTTGATACATGATAATATAGAATCATAATAGATAGGTATTGTGTAAACGAGTTAAGGGGGCAGACCATTAAGTAGTTATTATATTAAGATATAACATGCATGAGCTCCTCGGTATTTGCGTAATTCATAGATTTTAACCATGTTAGCAATGTAGTTTTACAATCATGAAAGACCATAGGGTAAATGCTTAAAATTTTGTTTATTTTGTTATATAAATAGGCTGACTGTCTTTTAAACTGAATACTCGCAAATGTTGTAGAAACAGTGCCAGATGGAGCAACATTACGGTAAACTCTTTTGTTAAGTAGTTTGGGGTCAAAGTTCAGATTAACATGCACTTTTAGAACAGTCAGCAAGATATACAGTTGCCTTACTGTTAATAGGTTACTAACATGGTACAGTTCAGTAGTTGGGAATTTGTATGGTTTAGAATACATGACTTTTATGACAGATCTTTGAGCCCTTTCTAGTTCAATAAATTTAGTTTTATTAGCGCCGCCCCATACTGGTATGCAATATGAAAGTACTGATTGCACCAGGGAGATATATATTTTGACTAAAGTTTCAGGTGTTGTAACATGGCGCAAAGTTTTGAAGACCCATTTAAATTTTCTAACTCGATTTGCCAGCAATTCTAAATGAGGGTGCCAAGAGAGTCTTTGGTCAAACATGACACCAAGATACTTCAAGTTTTGTACTTTCGCAAGTCTTTCGCAGTTGCAATTAGTTTTTTGGGGACTATTACACTTGTGAATTCGGAGTTCGAAGTCCACTGGAGGCTGGAAGGAGTCATAAATTGAGAAACACATATAGTTCGTTTTAACAGTGTTTAAAGTAAGAGTGTTTTCATCCAGCCAGGCGGCAACACTGGACAAACCAGCCTCCGCATAGCGCTGTACTTCAATCCAGGATCCTCCAGAAAACACAATTGCTGTATCATCGGCATAGGAAAATATCCTTCCGGACTTTACATTCAAATTGCATAAATCATTAATGTAAATCAAAAAGAGGGTGGGGCCTATGACACTGCCTTGGGGCACGCCGTAAAGAACCTTTTCACACTCACTAATGTGCGTTCCTATTCTCACTTGCTGTTGACGTTCAGATAGGTAACTTGTGAAAAGAGAGAGAGTCTCACCACGAATGCCGATGCATTCAAGTTTCTTCAAGAGGGTGGGTACAGAGACGGTGTCAAAGGCTTTTTTTAAATCCAAAAAGACAGCTAAGCACTTCTTACCCATATCAAGACTGGTCACAATATGGGAACTAATTGAGCAAACAGCATCTTCAGTTGATAGCCCTTTACGAAAACCATATTGTGAGGGTGAAAGGATGTTGTAGTTACTTAGATAACTAATTAACCTTTTATTTAGTAACCTTTCGAGTATCTTGGAGATTACGGGCAGTACTGAGATAGGTCGGTAATTATTAACGTCGTCTCTGTTACCACCCTTATATACAGGAGTTACTAGTGACCTTTTCAAAGCCTTAGGGAAAACACCAGTTCTAAAACAAGTATTGGCTAAGTGGCTAATAAGTGGGATCAGTATAAACCCAGCTAGTTTTAAGAATTGGGTGGGAATATTGTCCCATCCTGGGGAACTATTAGAGTCCAGGCTCATCAGTACACTTTCCACTTCAGTAGGATCTGTCTCTAAAAGAGCAAACGATGATAACATGGTGCTAGTTACTGTAGACCTGCTATCTCGATTGTGTCCATGATGATTTATTATACATTCCGCCAGTCGTTGACCGATATTTACGAAGAATTTGTTAATGGAATTGACCGATTCAGTAGGGGAAGTATGGTTTTGGAGTAAATTAGTGTTTGATACTTTAGGGGGCTTGTAGTGCACAATATCATTTATAGTTTTCCACAATGTTTTATTAATATGAGCTTTTTTGAATCATATTTACGTTTCAACTTCTTTATAAGATTATTGCAATAATTTCTATAACGTCGATAAGTAAGCCTAAGTATTTCATTATTTTTTCATCCCACCATCTCGGAAAGAGTACTTTTTTTCTTCGATATCTGAGTGTAAAAGTCGCTTTTATCCTCTAGAGTGGTAAAGTAAATTTGAATTTAGAACATCGTGTGTACTAGGTTTGTGAACTCAAAACATCATTAAACCTATTTACTTCTACCTCTATGGTGCCGATTTATCATACAACTTTTTTTTAATTTATGAAAAACTCAACTCGGAACCTCCTTGGTGTACCTACTTTTTTTTTTAAATTTGCTTTGCGCGCATAATTTTTTTTTCACGTCCTATGGTTGAACATTGTTGTTGAATTTTATTTATTGATATTTTAATATTTTATTATTAGTATTATTACACATAATTATTATACAGCCTCCGTGGCGTAGTGGTAGTGAACGTGGCCGCAACGCAGGAGGCGCGGGTCCGATCCCCACTCAGTGCAAATATTTGTATGCATAAAAAGTTCAACAACAACGGTCTAGCTGCAATGCTTCGATATCGCCTAATGTCACCATTGGGTTGTGGAGGTCACATGGCTGTTGCTTTACGAAAAATATCGAGGTCCAGCCAAATCCGCAGTTAAGACTGGTAAAGCGGACCCCGAACTCCGAGGTGAAAGCTTCGGATGCGACTGGGAATTAACGCTAGGAAGAAGAAGCATTTCATTATTTCCTCGCTGAGGTGGGATGAAAAGTTACGTGTTGCACTCGAGTGCAAAGATTTTACACCTTGTGCTCTTTTGATTCCCTCGCTAACGCTCAAGATTCTAATTTATGAATCACTCGCTATGCTCGTGATTCAAATTTAGAATCTTTCGCTTGCTCGGTCATCAAAACTGAGCACGCGGTTAAAAAGCAACTTTGCACTCTTGTATAACAAATAACTATTATCATTTTTAAGAGTTCTTTGCATACGATTTCTGTTTCTAATACACCGAAGGACACCTTCCGTAATCCAAGGTTTGATAATACGCTTAGTATTCGGTATGGTAATTTTTTTAGAATGTATTGTTAGAGAATCAGTGATTATCCCAATAAGCGCATCAGTAAATGAATTGGGCTCTTCATAGTGGTATAATTCTTGAATATTAAAGTCTTGTATGGTATTAATTGCTTTTTCATAATCTATAATAGTTTTAAATTTAGGGCGTGAAAGAGGGAGATGCGTGTTTATATGGGATAGACTTAATACGATAGAATGATGGTCAGTGATGGTAGTATCAAGGACAGCAACAGAGGCGGTGGTATTACATTTATTTATTTTTAATATAAAGTGGTCTAGACATCTAAAATGTCTTGTAGGGAAACAATGCGCTGGGAGTAAACCATGATGAGACATCATGTTAAGGTAATATGCTCTATTATTTTTATCATAGATGCTAAAGTTCGTACTCTCAATTAAATTGATGTTTATATCTCCAGTAATAACAATACGGCCATGTGTTTTTATATTTTCAAGGTGTGTATCAATCGATTTTATAAAACCATCCGCAACTTGGTGAGAGGGCGAACGATAAATACCTAATATAGTGCAGTCTGGGGTAGTTATTTGGAGACATGAAGCATGCTGTAAGATAATCTCTTGAACATTTGATCTTAGATTCTTTTTTAAATAAACCACCACACCATCATTTTGGTTCATTAAGTTAGTTGTGTAATATGAGTCATAATTAGTTAATTTAGGAATTTGTTTGTCGGGGTCTAGACGGCATTCAGTAAAGATCATTATATCAATGTCTAGCTGTAGTTCGGAAGTAGAAATTATAAAATCATCTAGGTTACTATAAATGCTTCTTATATTTTGCGATATTATGTTTAGGTTAGAGTTTAGGAAATAGGGATAGTAATTTTTTATCAAGTTTTCAGCCGAGCATTCTACGGCGTTCGCTATTTCCATATCATCCAATTCTTGAAAGGTTCTAAGAGAGCTAGCCATATCGAGTAATTGGTATAGTATCTATAAATTGTAGCCGAAAGGGGATTTTTTTTTCCTCAACATGAGTCATATTGCTCCATACTATAAAAAGCTGGTTATCGAATAGGTCAAGCACTAGTTGTATAGTCAACGACATTGGTACATCACAACATTTTACCATAGAACAGATAACAGTACCAGCGTATATTACACTGTATGTACAATGGTCAAATATTAACGAATCAGAGTGGTTATGCATCGTCCTACAAATATAAGTATCATTTTTAAAATATATATGTACTGCTAACGGTGTAGTGATACATAAGCTCATGCTCGTCACAAAATATATATATTATATTTAAATATGTGTGAAATGTTTTGTAAATATTTAATAAAATGAGTGTTATAATGAGAATAAGTTGTATATAGTGTATAGTTTTGCATTTGCGTGTGAGTGTGGTTAGAGGGAGTACATAATACTAATGTTATTTTTATGATTATGAATATTTGAAACAAGCAACTAGTATTTAATACCATGTTATAATTTAACTGTTCATCCGTGAGTCAATCTTCTGAAAGCAGCTGGTGTATTTGAGCTTCATTTTTAATATGGATGGTGGGAGACTCGTCGCTTCTTTTTATAAAAACTTTGCCAAACGAAGTCCAGCAGAATTTATATTTTTTAGACGCCTTCAAGTCTCTGGCTAAAAAGAATAGTCTTGCACCTCTCGCGGTTAGTTGCTCAGCTATATAAATTGGTGTATCCTCCTTAATTTTCAAACCTAGGTGTTTTGCTTGGAGCTTGCAGTTGTTATGCGAGTTAAAAGCTTTACACATTGTTAAGAAGCTTTGTTTTAGAATCGACGAGCCAGTTTCAACGATGATTGGGGTGTTTTTTGTCTCCTTCTTATTGGTCTGTACGCGGTAAATATCTTTGATATCTGTTAACTCTAATTTACACCTGATATTCGTAGACAAATTCATCACCATGCTCGTTAACTCCTCTTTAGTCTCTCGTTTACCAATCGGGACGTTTTTTATTTCGAAGTTTCCCTTGCGAATTGTGCGTTGTAATTCCTCATTTTTTTCTTCAAGGATAACGATAAAGCTTCGGATGCGACTGGGAATTAACGCTAGGAAGAAGAAGCATTTCATTATTTCCTCGCTGAGGTGGGATGAAAAGTTACGTGTTGCACTCGAGTGCAAAGATTTTACACCTTGTGCTCTTTTGATTCCCTCGCTAACGCTCAAGATTCTAATTTGTGAATCACTCGCTATGCTCGTGATTCAAATTTAGAATCTTTCGCTTGCTCGGTCATCAAAACTGAGCACGCGGTTAAAAAGCAACTTTGCACTCTTGTATAACAAATAACTATTTCTTATATACGTTAGTGTTTTGTTTTAGTTGGGTTTAAAATATCATATCGCTGAAAAAATGGAACTCACTCGTGAAAACATTCGTGCTATGATTTATTACGATTTTCGACGTGGTTTAACGCAACAACAGTGCGTAGATCAATTAACTTCGACTTTTGGTGGTGAAGCTCCATTAAAAACGACTGTTTATCACTGGTTTAGTGAGACCCACTATTTCCCAGATATTGCGCTTGTAAGAATCACGTTCTACATAATATGCACACATTTCCACACCACCTGTGAGGTAGTGTACTCGGCTTCTGAAAGCGGGTGGAACAACGGGACTTAAAGTCCTTCAGAGGCTTTTTAACACCGTCGTCCTCCAGGGCATAACGCCAGAAGCGTGGAACAGAGGCGTGGTGGTGCTGTTCTTTAAGAAAGGTGACAATACCTTACTGAAGAATTACAGACCCATCTCGCTTCTGAGCCATGTTTACAAGCTGTTTTCAAGGGTCATTACGAACCGTCTCGAGCGCAGGCTTGATGACTGCCAGCCTTCCGAACAAGCCGGTTTCCGAAGAGGCTACAGTACCATAGACCACATCCATACGCTGCGGCAAGTTATACAGAAGACCGAATAGTATAAAAGAGAGAAAATCATAGGGACCATTTTTATAGAGAATTTTAAGATCTACAACTTTGCTCTAAGGTACTTTTTCGATAAAACTTACCGTTTTGGAGAAAAATCCAAAAAACCTAAAATTTTGACCTTGGGCCCCGAATAAGTCCCTAAGCTCACATGGGACTGATGGGGACTTTTGACACTTTATTCCTTGTGGTAAACCTAAGGTCTCTACGAAGATTTGGCTCTGTCGGAATTTTCTTTATTTGATCACTATTTTTATGTCTAAAATGACCGGACTATATAGCCAATTTAGATTAGAAACACCACCAACTTAGTGAAAGTGTCTCCAGCTAAAATTCAATAAAAAAAATCTACGCCAAGATTAATGCTTACTTGAAATGTGATTTTACTAGAAGAGCAAAACTGACCCCAAAATGTCAATTATTGAGGATATTGAACATTCTTTAATAAAAAATACAGCCCGCCAATCTGCCTTTGTGATGTAATTGCTAACGGGATCCGTACGCTGAACTGGAATGTCATCCAAGGACTAAGACCGAATATCGGCTGATTCGCGTCTTTGATCGACTTTTCCTGTCTACTTCTCGCACGATTTCACTCAACATACGTTGACTGAATGATCTTGCTTCTACAGTTTCATTTGCCACAATGGTACAAACTATTTTCAGTTCTATTGAACAATCATACATAAGTATTTGTTCGAGTGTCGCTATTCAACAATCACAAATGCGTATTATGTCACCGCATTTCCAAAGGACCTTTCCATCTTTTCATTCAGTAAAGTTTTTTCATATTCTATTGCAAACTTTTACTATCACAGTGCTTCCAAGTTTATTTTCCTTGTACAGAATACTTTCTTTCTCACGAGAATTTGATGGAAGTAATTCATGTACAATGTACCTATGTATTAGAAGGTAATTTATGTCTTACTTTCAAAGGAATAAAAATATGGGACGGAAACCGTAATAAAATAAAATATTCTAGAGATGAGTAATGTCCTAAGAATAGGCACGTGTTGCCTCAGGTCCCTGCGGGGGATCAACTGCAGACGCACAGTAAATAGATGAACGTTTAGCCAACCATATTACGCGATATCTGTCGCAATATTTTGCCAGGCCTTCCATTATTTAGTATTAAAGGTGATAAAATAGACGAATGCCAAGAGACCTTTTGAAAAATTTCAATTTTCATAAAATGTGCCTTTAATCAAATGTATGTGTGGAACACTTGGAAAAGAAAATGAAAATAAAACAACTTATTTTCTTTTACTTTTTCCAAGTGTTTTATGAGGCAGCCATTTTTATAGGAATGTTATCTACAAGTCTCATTTCAAAATATATACGAGACTTATTAAATGGAGGCTGTGCGACGCCATACAGCCTGCTGTAGAGGTTTATAAGTATGCTAGTCTACATTGATGATGATGAATTCAGTTACATTAATAAATACAAGATATTCATAATCAAAATTATGTAGTGTTACCTATAGGTATAGGTGCTTATCTTTTAACAAAGGTCGATTAAAATAAATATTTTTTTTTTTTTTCAAAAAATAAACTGACTTCAAGACACCAAAAAGAGGCAAAAAATAAAAAGTAGCTGAGAGAGAAAGGTATTTTTTGAAGTCGGATAATACGCGACAAAGTGATTGCAATATAGTTTTCATTGACCGCAGTGATATCTGCTATAAGATGAATAAATACCTAGTAACACCATGCAATATTAAAAATAACTATATTTGTCTGAAACTCATTTTAATAAAATGGCATTGATCTACATAATATTACAATATACATACATATAATATTACATAATATATTACATCATATACTTAGTATCTTGATCTAGTAACTAAATTTAAAAATTCATTACAATTTATGATTGTCTCTCGTAAATTATTTTGTATTTCAACTGCACCACACCTCCTTGTTGAGTTAGCACAACATTCAACAAAAACATTTTGTGCCAACCACATAAGCTAGCTTTATTGTCAGAAGAAGGTGAATATCTACATAAATAAACCAACAAATAAGATTATAATAAAACATTCCGCAACAAATAACATAAAATTTGAATTTCGTTCCCTTTCCAGTTTCGTTCAAACGGATAATCGTGAAAATATTCCTATTTTCGCTCTAAATAAAACTAACGGCATTTTTTATCGCATGATCAATATCAAGTGGCTATTTGTTGAGCTTTCAATGAAGCAGGATATATTGGGGCGATTTCCCGCAGAGCGTAAGCAATAGAATCAGTTCCCCGGAGTACCTACGGCGTTGCTCGACGTCCGTCTACAAAACACCGCAACGTCTAAATTACCTCTGGCGACGCGTAAAAAGCAATGAAAGCATTTTCACATGACCAGTTTTCATTTCACCGCCGCCCTTCTGATCCCTGAGGAATTTCAAATACTATCTGCAGTAACTAATAATGCGAGGGGCCAGGGCGCCCCCGCTATGCATTCCCGTAAAGCGTATTGTTATTAGAACCATCAACCATCTAATATTTTATTTTATAGTCATTTGAATTTTTATACGAGGGGAAAAGAAATGTATCAGTTTGTTTTGTTTCTGAGGGTTCTGTAGTTGAAGAATTGTGAGCTCGATGAATGCAAAACTTTAGAGTTTTGAAAGTTTATACAAACCAATACACACGCGAAGTTAGCGTCTTTTGACCGTTATTTAGTAGTTTTTGCGTCCATCACAGACAAACAGACAAGAATTTCAATAAAAATATTTTCTAATTTTATTAATTTTATTAATTTAACTTTAATAACAACCCGAATATTGTTTTTTTTTAATATCTTCAGTACTTTAGAGACACGATATACCTTCTTCGTTTTTTTTTAAAATTAACTGCTATCTGTGTCTTATTGGCATTGAACTGGACCAAATTTTTGAAATCCCATTGAAGAATGGGAATATATCAGGGCCACTTAATAAAACTATGAAAAATTTATTGTTCTTTCTCCATCTCTGATGAATATGAGTCATTCATATTGGTAATAGCGATCGATAATTTACCTACTCTTCCACGCTCATTTTATGAAATGATATGGACTGAAAATAATATTGCCAGTGGAATTCTTTTAAATACATAAATCATATATTATTTATTTGCCCAACAATGCCAACAGAATATTTAACGGAACGGAAAACATTTTGGCGCTAAGTTAGTTCAGCGTAGCGTTAAATATAGATACCACACGATTTTTTAGTGCGGATGTACAATGTAATTTTTCGGGGCAACACATATTTTTATTGCTCCGGAAATCTGATCGCACTGTGTCCCAACTCTCTGAATGTAAAAGTGTCTGTGTAAAAAACAGCACTATTGTTTCAATGAAAATCAACTGGCAATGGCGGCTGAATCGCTGCAGAAATCGTAATGTGATCTTAGGTATGCTTATTCAAATATTTCTGTAAAATAATAAATATAACAATAATAATGCACAGTGGTCACAAGAATCTAACGTAAGGACGATTATGCAGTAGGTAAACACAATAGAGAGCTTATTGACGTCCACTGGACTCGTCTCTAAAGTTTGTATTGTAATGGAGATCTATCTGAAAACCCACTAACACTTTCGTGGCCCAAGACTCGCACCCGGGAAATGAAATGTAAATTAACAAAATCTGCCATACCTAAGCCATTTTATTAAGGTTTATTTATTTGGTTACCTACTCATTAAAAGAACTGAAAAATCCTTCGTGTTGGTAGTGGTGCCCACTAAGATTATTTCACAGTTATTAACCTCTATCATTATTTTAATTACAGTACTTACCTGTGTAATAATTTAAAGTTTATTCGCTACCGAGTACACCAACAACTTTTAACAATTAGTGAGAACATGTACGCGATTTGTATTTCCAGGACGTTTAGTGACCAGCTACCAGTTATTGAAGAACTGTTCGTTATGAAGCCATTATTGCATGGTTCATAGATCTAGGACGTGTTTCATGATATCGTCCGTACATTGTGTATAAGCCTAATGAAGACCAGCGGATCTAAAAAGGTAACATTGAGCGATTTGGTTAAATATTAGTAACTTTATGAATTTCCAGTAGATAGATCTCAATAGATTCCTATAAAATTCGTGTAATGGAATCACAATACCTCAATTACTAAGCAGATTCCAATTTCGTGTAAATATCGCTCCATGACAAAATATTATTATCCTAATACAATTCCAAAGTGGGCTTTTTAGACCTGCAGGAGCCATAATAACCTAGTTTATCCGTTAAGAATAGTTGTCTATCGAATATAACTACTATTAGATACTTGATTTCATTCTTCCGTAGTTCTTTTTAAGTTTTTAATGCCTTCTTTTTACCCGACTTGGCAGTCGGGTAGGGCAGGAAGGGTTATTCCTTTTTAGTATTACATCCAACAGCAAACAGGAGATTCACATCTACATTGTAACATTATATTAGCGAGTGGAAAAGTAAATTTTGATGACTACAAGTATGTATTAATAAAATTAAACGAGTTTCTCACAAAAAATTCTTGTTGTAATAATATTGAAGCGTCACGTACCGCGAAGCGTTAGGTACCTATGTGTAATATTATTTTGTACTGACTAAATAACACGGGTTCAAAATAATTTCTGCCACAGTCTCTCACATTGAGATCTCCTTGAAAATCGATTTTTCAAGAGACTATAACTGGGAAAGAACATGAAAAGGTTACAGTATTGGCAGTGCATAAATGATACACTGGTGTTGCAAGTCTCCAAAATTAACGCTACAATCAGACTGAGGACATGCTTAATTTTCATTACAGGTAAAAATAGTATATTAACCAAATCTAAAGAGAGGTGGTCATGTCAATAAAGCCGTTGTAACAATTCTCACCGGTCGGTTTTCAAATGGGTGATCGATTACCAAAAGTTACGCACGGAGAGTAATGTAGCCGTTGGTCTCGGCTGCTACGAATATCAATTATTACAACAGATATATATGAAGCGTACGTGTGCAAAATTACAAGCTGATCATGTGAACAGTAAATATAGCAATCTGCTGAAGCTTAGTATTCAATGGTATGTTCGTATAAGATTTTATACACTATCTAAATAGTAAAGAACGCCTTCAGACCTAACATTTTGATATTGTCAATATAAAAACAATAATAAATCAAGAAATCAAGTAACTTATTCAGCTTTTATATACAATACATACATACGTAAATACATACAGTTACGCCTCTTTCCCAGTGGGGTAGGCAGAGACCACATGTTTACACCAGATACGTTCTTTCTACTTTCAGATTGTTTTCATACAGCTTTTTGTTAGCTAAACTTACTAGTAAATTAAGTTACAAAACAAACAATACATATTAAACATACCAAGTTAATAATAGCGTGTTGAAAATAATAGCAAAACAATAGTTAGACATTGTGAAACGGTCCCCAAGATTTTGGTATTTCACAACACAATTACTTAATTTCTGGTTTACATACACGCGAAAAGCTCACGAGACATATTTTTTCTTTCCTTATATCGCGTCGCGTGAAAAGATGAAAAATTAATGAGGGTAAAGTAGGACGTCTTGTGAGCAAAGCAACGAAGATATAGAATTGAACTAGAAGTACCTGTTTCCCAAGCATAATTTATATTGCAGTTGAAGTAGTGATTCCTTCACTTTCTTCATTTCAAATTCAATTTGCTACGGAGACGTCGCTACTTGTAATTAATGTTCTGCCTAATTGCTCTAATCATCTGCGTGATTTACATGCACAGTGTAGATATAGCGAGGGTGTGAGTGTGTTTGTAATGGTGTACTTTGATCCGAACTACGAGAAAAAAATTCTTCGGGACTGCAAGAAAGCCTTGGTTAAATCACTTAAACTGTGGTTAGCAAAGCATACCATTATTTAATTTACGGAAAAGGACGTATCAGTACATCTTTTATGCAAGTTTCTCAAGAGGGGAGAAAGTTTGTTCTTCAAAAGGATGATTACAAATGAGATACATCTCAGGTAAGCCGCACATAAGTCTGTGTCGGAGGTATCGTGTGTTGAAATCGTTTCGCCTGAAACATATCCACTTCGTGCAAAACACAGGCCGTGCCCTCGTGGAGACATCAACATTTTTTAATAACATATTATTAAAGGTAAAGAATATGCCTAAAGCTACAGTACAAAGCGTTGACAAAAGAACGGCACACCTTATGCCAAATTAAGTAAGCCTCAAAATATTTTTCTTAAATATTTCGTTCCTAGTACTTAACGTGATGTTATGTAACTTTTTACACAATGATAATGAATAAATGAATAAAATTATATAGGTGAAGTGATTTTTTTTTCTTTTTTTTTATACCACTTAGTTGGCAGACAAGCACACGGCCCACCTGATCATAATCATTCATCTAGCACAGAATTCATACTTTTCTAGTATCACGGTAATTAGGTACCTAAGTCCCAAATTTACATTTTCCAGCTATTCAAGAACATTTTACAACAACTTGTTTCGAATTTAAGAACCGATGTTTGAAATTAAACTGTAAATATATAAACAACAATACAAAATAATTATCCAGATCTGTTACAAAAGAAAGATGGAAAAGCAATTTATTGTGATCCCCGTAAGCTACGAAAATTAAAAACACTGCTTCATTTCATAAAATTTCCATGAATTATCTACAAAGAGAAATGATGAAACGAGCTGTTGCTACGTAGAAAGTATTCGTCCAGTTATTATTATACACTAGTTTTGAATAACTCAAAGAAAATAAATATGTATTTTAATTATAAATTACAATAGCCACACTAGCTTTTCTCTGTGACTGCATCCTCGTGGATAACAATGTTTTCGTGAATTAAAATGCACATAATCTCTCCGTCTTCCTCATTATTTAGGTACCGAGTTGTCATATTATTCTCGGTTCTGATATGATGTTCAGTTCTATTTTAGTTTCAA
Organism: Eilema depressum; assembly: GCA_914767945.1. Classification (NCBI taxonomy): domain Eukaryota; kingdom Metazoa; phylum Arthropoda; class Insecta; order Lepidoptera; family Erebidae; genus Eilema; species Eilema depressum. Next base: position 7,218,712 of record OU612020.1, read on the forward strand.
TTTTATTTATTCTCCGTAATAACCTACTACATAATACCAGAAGTTTACAAATAAAGATGACGTGATTTTTTGTGTCCTTATAAAATTTCATAAGGCAACTTGAAAAAATTTGTTTAATGGATAAAGATCTATAAATTACGTACGATTTTTACAGGAACGTATAGTTTTTTAGTTCTCTGTGTAATTAATTCAATGAGTGACTCAGCAATATTATGTGAAGACGAAACTATAATGACTCTTCCCGACATTCTACTTCTGAGCACAAAAGACCCTCTTTGCAATCCCAAGGGTAGAATCAGCTACATTGAAGGGTAGCTCTTGGTATTACGTGGTCTCCGCCCCATACATAATGTATGCATTATTTTAGCTTCACAAATTGCTCTGACGTGACGAAATGTGTTTTATTGCTTGTGTTCATCTGTTAAATGTGTGGTTGTATAATCTGATTGTCTCATTTTACATTGTTCTTGAAAAATGGTACTATTCTACAGAATTTCTCAAATTTGAAACATACCTACTACCTAGTTACACCGGTTGCCACAATGATTAAACACAGCGTCACTCGTAAACATATAATGGTAATTAATGTCACTCATTACATTACACTTTGGTATACGTAATTGTTTCCATTATTTAGTGCACGAATTTAAATGAACCCTAATATTAGCATGAAAATATCTTCACGTACAAATGATGAGAGTATGAAATTTTAAAGCAATTAGTCCTACTGACTATTCAATTCGATTTAGTTGAAAAAAGTGATTATCGGCAGATGGCACCCACCGTTTGGTTGTATAGGAGACTTTCGAATGCTCAAGACGGTGGCTCAGTAAGTCAGTGGTCAGAGCATTCCGCCTTTAAGGGACTGGTTGCGGGTTCGATTCTCGTCTGAACATTCACTTTTCCAATCTAAATCGATGAGAGTGTGGTAGTCTTTGTAACTTTGCGATAGTTTTCAGCGTTAACGAAAAAAAATGGTCCTAATAATTTACAGGATGGTTGAAGGTACTATAGCCTGTTGAGGAGTTATCCTAACCCTAGTTATCGTAAGTACATTGCTCAACACTTGTCCGATCACTAGCAGTTCGTTTCATAGGGGTGAGGGTGAGTGAGTTATAGGAAACAACGAGTGCAATTCATGCTATAACTTTAAGCGAAACGGTCACAGTGTGAATCCATCTGTCGTATATAGTTTGTTTATTTTAAAATGTTTTTCTTTATTATAAAGAATCCTTCAAATTTCAATAGCTACATGATTTCAATAGCGAGATGGGCAAAAGTGGTGAAGGTAATGAGGATGAAATAATGAATCAAGCAAATAGATTTCTTGAAAGTCAACGAAAAATAAAATAGTTTTTTTTTTTTGGGGAAAGAAGAACCAAATGGCTATTTCTATCTAGATACAAGCAAGATTGCTTCTTTTACACACTAGAAGCTCTTATGCACAGAAAAACAAAAGATACCATTTTAAGGGCAATAGCATCAGAAATGGTGTTCCGTATCTTCTGGACTGCACCTCAGCCTTTTACCATCCAGCGGGGTGCAGTCAATTGACGAAGCAAATATAAAAAAATATTACCTGTATTACCAAAGACTTAACAGTATACTATCTGTTAAGAGAGCAGTATTTGTCTACACACTTATGTCCAAAAAGAACTACGCGTGCCATAGTTACATTTTATTACAAGTGCTTCGGTCGCGATGTTTGTTCAGGATATGCCTTGCTATGGAAAAACATCAACAACCACGAAAATATGACATCCGCATCATCACTTTAAAGTTAGGTGTGAGTAAAGTGTTTGTCACATCTTGTCACTTGACAACACGGTTCTCATCAAAGTAATGAAATACAACGTTTATGGTGTTTATCAAATATACAAGTAATTACCGACCGGTAGGAGCCACGTCTGAAAAATAAAATTTTAATGTTTTTGCTACAAATCCAACTCTCCGGAAACAAGAGGAAAGATGACATGTGAGGAGGCATATTGTAGAATAGAATGATGAATGTATGGGATTTGACGTTTATGACATACGTTGACAACTGTCATATACTACGTCAAATCCCATACATTCATCATTCTACTATTAGAACTATCGGGAAATTTACCATGTATTATTTGAAGTTTTCGATATTTCGGCGCTGTTGCAAGCACCATGATCACTCCTAAAAACTTTTTCACCGTTTACCGCCAGTACCTACTCTATTACAGTTCCTCCGTAATCATGGTGCTTGCAACAGCGCCGAAATATCGGCAACCCCAAACAATACATGGTAAATATCTCGATAGTTCTAATACTAATGTGAACGACCATGAAAATTTAAATACCTATATTCATCATTCTATTCCACAATACGCCGGCCAACGAATTGCCACTTGTGAAAGGAGGCTGAACCTCACATGTCATCTTTCCTCTTGTTTCCGAGCATTCTCCGACACTGATATCTATCATAACTTTTGCCACTTTCGAATATATTATTATGTAAAATATAGTTTAGATTTGTTCAAAGCATAAATCAAGAAGTTCAGACTACGTGGAATGAGGTTTGTTGAATTATGGTCTTCCAAATAGCTTTTGTAAGTCATAGGTATGAAAATACCCATAACATAGAAATAACAACGTGAAACTACATAGCATTTTGCAGTACGGTTAGCGTCTAAAGACTTAATAATTGTATGCCATGGAAGGTCAACTAGGTACAGCATTTGTAGGCACGTTTGCGACCTCGAAGCTATCAAAACCATTTGCTTACTTCTTTCAATTGTCACCTTCGTACATCGCCTACAGCAGCTTTATGAAGGAGGTAGGACACGACAGTATTTCGGGGCCAATCGAGCAGTCCGACCGGGGAAATACTTCCACCCTACACAATATCGCTGGTATAATAACCTCGTATTGTGTTTCTGGCGGTGAGTATGGCAGCCGGAGCTCACTGGAGAGGTTTTTTGCTGTCAGTGGGAAGACCTGGCTTGTCATCTAAGGGGACGGCACAGAATCTCTCTGTTCTTATAGTTTCGGCGGCACAGGTGTGACTCCCCTGGTGTTGCACTCGTCCATAGGCCACGGTAACCACTTTCCATTAGGTGGACCGTGTTAGCTGTGTACTTGTCTCAAAAAAAAAGCAGTGATCAGGATCACTATCCATTCTGTGGCATTGCACATATTACAATATAATTGCTGTTTGAAATTTTGCATAATTTTTGACGGTAATAAAATATGTTGCCAGATTTTTTTGCAAACAGAAAGCCTTATTGCTGTATCAAATTTATTCCTCAGATAAAATATAAATAGCGCTGAAAAAACCTTATGGAAAAAGCTTGTCGACATGAATTATTTATTGAGTTTTGAAGGTATTCCAATTATGTATAAATAGGTTTTGTTCAAGATTTTCGTAACACGAATAACATGTTAAAGAAAGTAGCTCATAAGGTATTTACAATTTTTATTATAATTGCATTTTATTTTGATAAACTATGCCATAGGGCGAAATATATAAAAAATGACAGTAACACTTTTCTCATTGACTGTAACACCTTGATAATGCGCTATTATAAAGCCGATCAATTTTCTAGGGAATCGGTAAAAGGGGGAATTGCGAATAACCCGGTATTATAGTCCTCCATTTGTAATTGAAAGCTATAGATACAATATTTATTATTTATTATTATTTATTATAGATAGCTTTCCTTACAACTCACTCTATGTTTCTCTAGCTTACGTTCCTACTGTTTTTATTTAGCGCTTAGATATTCTTTATTATTTAATTTACCATTAGTGAGCTTATTATTCCATCAGATCTTTGGTAGATGTGGCTAACCCATGGTCTCTTCACTTACTTTGAGTTTTAATGGTAACTCCATTTTACCAAATGCAATGATAAGTTGGCCCCTTAATCAAACTGTTTACGGAACCCTCAGTGCGTAAGTTCGACTCGCACTTGACCGATTATTTTATTTAAATATGATAATAGTACCAGAAACGTCGTAGATATCTTTGTTGTTCTTACAGCCATTTGTACTGTGTTTACAGTTCGAAACGTTTTCGCTACTGTCGTATCGTAGCCTACACATTTCACTCGATGTCGCATAATATACTTTTCAGAGTGTATTCTTCCTACCGCTACGTATACTAGGTACTTCAACTAAATAACACAAACGTTTCGTAGTTAAATTGAGCATTGCACAATTTGTTCAATGCACTAAATAAATAAGTAGAAAATGTGTCTCTGAAAATTCGATTTACGTTGTAAAGATTTTCATACAATAAGTATTTGTTGTTTTGCAAATAGTAAGAAGTAGAAGTACAGTTCTTTAAAGAAAAAGAAATAATTTATCTGCACGGATAAGTGCTACAGAAGAATAAAGTGCTTGTCAAAATTTTTACGGCTTTGAACGCAAAGTGATATAATACGAGTTAACTAAAGCACAGAATAAGTAATAGTACTACGTACAGAAGTTGCACTCCTTTATTATTGACGAAAGCCGCCGTTATATTAACCTACAATATTTTCTTGGAATCGCCCATTGTTCCGAATATCCAACGCCACTAACTTGAGTGTTAGGGTTGTCACCTTGTCAGAGAATAAAATAAAACAATCCGATAAAATATTTACAATCACTATTCATTTTGTAACCCCCGACGCAAAAATGGCTGGGTGTTATAATAATAAAAATAATGATAATTGTTCGCGTCAAAATGCAGCGATGAGTGTGGGCGACTGAGGTACGAGTACAGCCGAACCTAGTCGAACACAGCCCAACACACGTTCGCTGTGCCTTTTTTTTTTTAATCGTGCGAAAAATCCCCACGGATACTCCCCCGCTGGAGCCGGAGGAGGAGGTTATGTCGGACTCGAACCGACTATAACGCACGCCGTCTGTGGGCCGTCAGTTGCCGGTGGTGAGATTGTCATAGCCATATCCCTCGCACCCCGGCCGACCCAGGGCCATATCTCTTGATCTGGCCCTCTTCCGGTGTGGGGACCACAGAGTCCACAACTCGCCCCCGGACACGGGGAGGCACACAATGCGTGTCGCCGCCGCGGCCTGCTTCTGCTAGGGTGACAGGCGGCCCCACCCGTCACCCCCAGGCCCGCGCTCATGGGGGACGGAGGTCATTCTGCGACCTCCGACGCCCGAGTTGCCACCGCTCGTCGCGGGCCGCGCGGTTTGCGATTCTCCTCCGCTCTTCGCGGGCCGCAAGGACTGCTATTCTCCTTCGCTCCCACTCCGCCACCTCCTTCACGAGCATTACTTGCTCGCGAAGGAGGCGCCGGCGGCCACGTTCGCTGTGCCTTGACCTTGGTTGAAACGAAACTTTGAATGAAACGATGCAATAAGTACATTTTATGCAAGTTAATAGCTTTTTGCAATAGTATCATGTTCAGTAAATTTTCTACGGCGATCACCGATATAAATCTGACTGATCATCATTCATCATGTAGTAGGTGCGGTACTAATACAAATTAAATAAACTGCATCATTAAATACCAGCACGACATAAATACATACTTGTTTCAAAATAAGTACCTACAGAATAATTTTTAGTTCTTACGAACTCATTATTATAGGTAGGCCTATAATAGGTAAGTACCAATGTCGTAGGTTCACGACGATTTAGTTATTTAACTACCTACATACATAAATAACACGAAGGTGTCAACTAGAACGTAATGACTTTGGTACTAATTCATCAAAAAGTAATCTGTGCATAAAAATAGTAAAAACTTACATTTTACGCTCTTCTAATTTAAAAAAAGAGAATTTAGAGTTCTTTATTTGTAAATTTCGACATATTTGTATTGCGATCCCAATATGATGCGATCACAATACGCAAATTACGTCACGCGTGTGCTCGCCGTCGCGCGCCGGCCCCCACTGCTATAACAACTCAGAGGTTTGGCGCATTGTAGGTGCTTATCTCCGCAGCTACGGGCGAGTGACGGAGGCCTGACTAAAGTCTGTCACAAAGACTACGCGCTTGCGCGCACATTGTCCAAAAAGGAGACTATCGTGATAGTAAATCAGTTAAACTATTACGTCATTGTCTGTTAACGAAGTAAGTATGCATATAGCACAATGTGTTTCTTTATTACCCGACTGCGCGAAGGAGAGTATTATGTAATTAGTTTATGTCTCTATGATTTATGTAGGTATATTTGTTCCTATGTGGCGCTCTGGAGCCAGACTACGTGGTTCTATTCTCTGTTAAGAAAGTTAACTACTGCCGTGTCCTTTGATTTCTGCTTTATTTGAGACTAGCTGTTGCCCGCGGCCCCACCCGCGTAGATGTCGGTTATCGCGGCCAAACATAGCCTATATCCTTTCAAAGGTCCAATCTATCTCTGTACCAAATTTTATACAAATCGGTCAGTTTCAGTTCGAAATCAGTGGTTTAGGCGTGAAAGCGTAACAGATAGACAGACAAAGTTACTTTCTTATTCATAATATTAGTATGGATTAGGTAATTAAGCATTAAATGAGTCATACATACATACATACATACATACATACATACATACATACATACATACATACATACATACATACATACATACATACATACATACATACATACATACATACATACATACATACATACATACATACATACATACATACATACATACATACATACATACATACATACATACATACATACATACATACATACATACATACATACATACATACATACATACATACATACATACATACATACATACATACATACATACATACATACATACATACATACATACATACATACATACATACATACATACATACATACATACATACATACATACATACATACATACATACATACATACATACATACATACATACATACATACATACATACATACATACATACATACATACATACATACATACATACATACATACATACATACATACATACATACATACATACATACATACATACATACATACATACATACATACATACATACATACATACATACATACATACATACATACATACATACATACATACATACATACATACATACATACATACATACATACATACATACATACATACATACATACATACATACATACATACATACATACATACATACATACATACATACATACATACATACATACATACATACATACATACATACATACATACATACATACATACATACATACATACATACATACATACATACATACATACATACATACATACATACATACATACATACATACATACATACATACATACATACATACATACATACATACATACATACATACATACATACATACATACATACATACATACATACATACATACATACATACATACATACATACATACATACATACATACATACATACATACATACATACATACATACATACATACATACATACATACATACATACATACATACATACATACATACATACATACATACATACATACATACATACATACATACATACATACATACATACATACATACATACATACATACATACATACATACATACATACATACATACATACATACATACATACATACATACATACATACATACATACATACATACATACATACATACATACATACATACATACATACATACATACATACATACATACATACATACATACATACATACATACATACATACATACATACATACATACATACATACATACATACATACATACATACATACATACATACATACATACATACATACATACATACATACATACATACATACATACATACATACATACATACATACATACATACATACATACATACATACATACATACATACATACATACATACATACATACATACATACATACATACATACATACATACATACATACATACATACATACATACATACATACATACATACATACATACATACATACATACATACATACATACATACATACATACATACATACATACATACATACATACATACATACATACATACATACATACATACATACATACATACATACATACATTCATACATACATACATACATACATACATACATACATACATACATACATACATACATACATACATACATACATACATACATACATACATACATACATACATACATACATACATACATACATACATACATACATACATACATACATACATACATACATACATACATACATACATACATACATACATACATACATACATACATACATACATACATACATACATACATACATACATACATACATACATACATACATACATACATACATACATACATACATACATACATACATACATACATACATACATACATACATACATACATACATACATACATACATACATACATACATACATACATACATACATACATACATACATACATACATACATACATACATACATACATACATACATACATACATACATACATACATACATACATACATACATACATACATACATACATACATACATACATACATACATACATACATACATACATACATACATACATACATACATACATACATACATACATACATACATACATACATACATACATACATACATACATACATACATACATACATACATACATACATACATACATACATACATACATACATACATACATACATACATACATACATACATACATACATACATACATACATACATACATACATACATACATACATACATACATACATACATACATACATACATACATACATACATACATACATACATACATACATACATACATACATACATACATACATACATACATACATACATACATACATACATACATACATACATACATACATACATACATACATACATACATACATACATACATACATACATACATACATACATACATACATACATACATACATACATACATACATACATACATACATACATACATACATACATACATACATACATACATACATACATGAAGAAGAATGCTCACTGCTCACAAGAGCGGAGGGTAGGAATGAAATTAAATAGTTCCCGCGGACAAAACACCCCAAGTTAAGACGTTAAGATACCGTGTCGAGGACTGCATGGCGCCAGGGAAGTGGCGTCGCAAACGGTTCCCCTGGGGCACCAGGTCCAACCCCAGGCGTATTTAGTGGCCTTACTTCAGCAACCGGGGCTCTGCTGGAGTGGACGGAAATTTCCCTAGGTTCTCGTGGGAACAAAATGATAAGTCTTAATACCAAAAAAAACCAAAATGACGAAAGAAGTAACAGTGGCCAGGATGCCCAACAAGCAACTGTAGACGCAAGTGCAAGTGCAAGTGCGGACATGAAAAGGACGCAAGCGTGGAACCATCTTGAGAAGTTAATTAACGAGCTCAGAGAGTTTGTCCAACCTAAAATCAACGTCCATAAGGAGATTAAAACCAAGGTGGCCAGTATTGGCAGTGCCTTCAAGAGATTGAAAACCTTAGAAGATGCCCGAATTACGGGCCAGTCTGGGACCATACTGTCACCAATAGTCTCATGTACACCACCGAGACCTCGGGTACGGAACGTCACTGAGACGACCACGACGATAGACAGTGAATTCGAAACTGAGGCTGAGTCTGGCACTGGAAGAAAACGTGATACTCGCAAGGCTAAACGAAAAGAGCGAACATCACCAGAAACGGGCAGCAAGACCGCGAAGAAAATGAAGGGAACAGGACCCACCCTACTCGCTGAAAATAACACACAAACACCCGACAAGAAGATAGTAGAGTGGCAGACAGTTAAATCCAATAAAGGGAAGAAGCAGTCTCAAAAGAAGAAGCCAAGGCAATCAGTGGGGAGGCCTAATGCATTGATTGTTCGGCCTAAAGAAAAAGAAAAGTATGCGGATATACTCAGCAGGGTCAAGAAAGATGTTCCCGAAGAGCAAGTCCGCTCAACGGTGGATAAAATCCGCAGGACAGCGACTGGTGACTTGTTGATCGTCCTTACCAAAGAGAGCACAGACAAAGGTCATGGGCTTCAAAAAACCATTGCTAAACTCCTTGGTAACGAAGCTGAAGTTATAAGCAAGGGACCGCAAGAGGAAATTGAAATAAGAGACCTCGATGACATGACGACTAAACAAGATATTCTCGAAGCCTTACAGAAAGCGGCTGAAGAAGATGATGAACTGTCTCTGGATGCCATCAGATCACTGCGCAAGGCCTATGGCGGTACACAGACTGCATTGGTGACACTTGCAGCGTCAATAGCGAAAAAGGTCTTAGGGGAGCACGGCAAAATCAGAATTGGCTGGGTAAATTGCCGAATAAGAATTGTGGAGAGACCAACCAAGTGCTTTAGGTGCTGGCACTATGGACACCTTGCCGCTAAGTGTAAGAGCAACGTGGACCGGTCCAAGCTCTGCACCAGCTGCGGAGAAGAGGGACACAAAGTTGCCACCTGTAAAAAAGAGGCTCGATGTGCCCTGTGTCTCGAAAAAGGCAACATGGAAAATTGTGCCCACATTGCTGGTAGCAGCAGATGCTCAGTCTTTAAAGAGGCACTTCAGAAGGTGAGAAAAAAGAAACAATTATGAAGATACTGCAACTAAACCTCAATCACTGTGAGGCTGCACACGATTTGCTCATGCAGACGTGCGAGAACTGAACCCAGACCTTGTTCTGATATCGGAGCCATATAGACAACTCACAACTCAACCATGGGAAACAGATAGTACCACTAAAGCTGTGATTTGGGCCTGTGGCGGATGTACCTTTCAAAGTTCTGCTAATAACAATGAAGCCGGTTTTGTCGTAGCAAAATTTGGGGGAATTTATTTCTACAGCTGCTATGCCCCGCCCAGCCTTTCACTCGACGAGTTCAAGAACTTTGTAGACCGGCTGACCGAAGATGCAAACCAATACTCCCCGATTGCAATCGCAGGGGACTTTAACTCCTGGGCAGTCGACTGGGGTAGTAAGGAGACAAACGCACGAGGAAAGGTGCTACTGGAGGCAATGATCAGCCTGGACGTAGTGTTGCTGAACAGTGGAGATAAACCTACGTTTGTTCGAGGAGAAGCGAATTCCATCGTTGACCTAACCTTCGTCTCCAGCAGCCTAGTTAAGAAAAACTGTACTTGGAGGGTGATGGACATCTACACAGCCAGTGATCATTGTGCACTATTGTGGGAAGTATCCTCCGAACAAAGCACAGAAAGAGTGCACAGGAAAACCAAGACAATTGGTTGGAAAATAAGTGCCTTCGACCTTGAAGTTTTCAGGGTGGCTCTTAATAATGAACCGATCAGTAATGGTAATGCCGAAAATATGGCAAAATACCTGATGAAGAGAATTACAGAAGCCTGCGACATCACCATGCCTAGGAAACGTGCTATGATCCGGCCTTCCTCGATGCACTGGTGGAACGAGGACATCAGTAACCTCCGTAAAAAGTGCCTTAAGGCGAGAAGAGCAGCACAACGCTGTAAGGAAAGAAAGAAATATGAGGAGCTGGTGGCAGTATATAAAAAAACTCGCCAAAACTTAAACAAAGCCATCAAAGACAGCAAAAGGCGATGTTGGAATGAACTGATTCTTGAGGTAGAGGACGACCCATGGGGCAGACCGTATAAGGTAGTCATGACTCACTTGAAAAGGCAGCCATTGTCATCGCCCACTTGTCCCAAACTTTTAGACAGGATCGTTGCCACGCTGTTTCCTTACCAAATGCAACTACATCAGAAGATAGAGCAATATGAAACAGAAGAAATTCCACCCATAACAGAAGATCAGCTGTTTGAAGCATGTTCTAGGGTAGGAAATACGAAAGCCCCGGGCCTAGATGGAGTTCCGAATATTGCACTAAAAGCTGCCATTAAAGCAGCGCCTACAATATTTCTTGAGGTGTATAACAAGTGCCTCACAGAAGGTACGTTCCCATCGATGTGGAAGCAGCAGAGATTAGTCCTCCTCCCAAAAGGAAAGAAACCTCCGGAAGAACCAACTTCCTATCGTCCGCTCTGCATGTTGGATACAGTTGGTAAAATATTTGAACGCATATTACACAGGAGGATCGAAGCAGCAGTTGAACCGTTTCTGGCCAGCAACCAATACGGTTTTCGGAAAGGACGCTCTACCTTAGATGCAATTAGTGTTGTCGTCAATACGGCTAAGGACGCAATCGGCGGAACCAGATGGAAGTGAGGTACGAAGAAGTACTGCTTGGTAACAACGTTGGACATAAAAAATGCTTTCAATTCCGCTAAATGGGATTGCATTATGAAAGCTCTTTACGAAATGAAGGTACCAGTATACTTACGAAAGATGGTTGCAAGCTACTTTACCGAGAGGATCCTAAAATATGACACGAAGACTGGTCCGAAAACATACAAAGTCACTGGAGGGGTACCCCAGGGCTCAGTTCTAGGCCCACTTTTGTGGAATATCATGTATGATGGATTATTAAAACTAGAACTTCCAAAAGAAGTCAAACTTGTGGCATATGCAGATGATGTGGCCTTAGTGGTTGTTGCCAAGCATATCGAAGAAATTACCTTCGCCTTTGACGCTACCATCGAAAAGATTAGCCACTGGATGAACACAGTTGGACTGCAGTTGGCAGAGCACAAGACTGAGGCAGTACTCATTACTAGCAGAAAGCGTTTGGAAACTATTACACTGCAAGTCGGAGCACACGAAATCACATCCCAGCCGTCTCTTCGGTATTTGGGGGTTATGATTGATGCCCGACTCAACTTCAAGCAACAGGCACAGCACGTGGGTGCCAAAGCGTCAGTGGTCAGAGCAAATTTATCAAGGTTAATGCCCAACATAGGAGGCCCGAAGCAGAGAAGGAGAGCGTTACTGACGTCTGTAGTAACATCCGTACTCACCTACGGAATCCCCATCTGGGCAGATGCGCTTGAAATACAGGAAGCACGAAGGAAAATTGCACCAGTGTATCGGCTGAGTGCTTTAAGAATTGCCAGTGCTTTTCGCACAGTATCTGACGACGCTGTGAACGTTATTGCTGGGATGCTGCCAATTGAAGTACTAGCCGAAGAACGGAGAGCCCTTTACCACCGTAAAGTAACGAACGCATTAAGCCCTGCAGAACTTGGCACGGAGGCACGCCAAAATAGTATACGACGATGGCAATCGAAGTGGGATACCAGTACAAAAGGCAGATGGACCTACCGTCTTATTCCGCAAATTGATAAGTGGTTGAACCGTAACCATGGTGAGGTCAATTATTACTTGACACAAATGATCTCAGGACATGGCTGCTATCGGGCATACCTCTATAAATACAAGCACGACGTGTCTCCGATGTGCCCATCCTGCCCAGGAGTTAGTGAAGATGCAGAGCACGTATTCTTTACGTGCCCTCGTTTCGACCTATTACGCAGTACCTGGGCAGAGGCACTTATGAAGAAAATTCAGCCAGATGCTTTAATAGAAGCAATGCTTTCATCGGAAGCAGCATGGCAGGCGACAAGCGCTTTTACGACGGAAGTTCTTCAGGAACTACGTCGGTTGGAAAGAAAGCGGTCGGAAAACATAAATCCGTGACATTAGCACGACGGAAGAGCAGTAGCTAGAGCCTCCCTCCACGAAGTAATGCCTAGCGGCGGTCCCGTGGAGGAAGAAAAGGTTGGCGCCAGAGGAGGTTTTTTAGTCGGTATAGGGTTAGTCATAACACCGAGTCCGACATACCTAGGTGAAAACCTGGATGATACGTAAGAGTATTTTTTGTACCTCTGGAAAAAAAAAAAAAAAAAAAAAAAAAAAAAACATACATACATACATACATACATACATACATACATACATACATACATACATACATACATACATACATACATACATACATACATACATACATACATACATACATACATACATACATACATACATACATACATACATACATACATACATACATACATACATACATACATACATACATACATACATACATACATACATACATACATACATACATACATACATACATACATACATACATACATACATACATACATACATACATACATACATACATACATACATACATACATACATACATACATACATACATACATACATACATACATACATACATACATACATACATACATACATACATACATACATACATACATACATACATACATACATACATACATACATACATACATACATACATACATACATACATACATACATACATACATACATACATACATACATACATACATACATACATACATACATACATACATACATACATACATACATACATACATACATACATACATACATACATACATACATACATACATACATACATACATACATACATACATACATACATACATACATACATACATACATACATACATACATACATACATACATACATACATACATACATACATACATACATACATACATACATACATACATACATACATACATACATACATACATACATACATACATACATACATACATACATACATACATACATACATACATACATACATACATACATACATACATACATACATACATACATACATACATACATACATACATACATACATACATACATACATACATACATACATACATACATACATACATACATACATACATACATACATACATACATACATACATACATACATACATACATACATACATACATACATACATACATACATACATACATACATACATACATACATACATACATACATACATACATACATACATACATACATACATACATACATACATACATACATACATACATACATACATACATACATACATACATACATACATACATACATACATACATACATACATACATACATACATACATACAAACACGCCTTTATCCCCTGAGGGTTAGACAGAGGTGAATTAACACCCACATTTCACCAATCCACCAATTAGGTCCCACGTAATAGGGGGTGACCCTATTGCCGTATTCCGGGCATTGTTGTTGACTCGAGCCATATATCTGAGGCTGAGCCTGGGCTGCATATATCTGTCTGATGTTAAACAGCCCTATCCCTTAGTCGCCTCGTACGACACCACAAGGGACGAGATGGGGTGGCCCAAATTCTACTCTGCCGGGAACCACGCAGTACCAACTGTAGAGACTGAAATATTATATACTTTTGGTCTCATGTAATACATAACTATGTGAAATGTAAATATTTTACACTTATGCCTAACTTTTCAGAGGTGAATAATATATTATGTGAATGTAAAAAGTGGTTAGGTATATAAAAAATCACCAGCACAATTGGCAAAAACATTTCGCTAAAGTGAATAAGAAACAAAATTACATTGTAAAAATAAGACAGCGCAGTGAGGTGTTTTTTCGCATCAGCTCTATTGTAATACAACCTTACAAAACTTATTCGGCAAATCCAAACAAAGAGGGGCGCATGGCAGTGAATTCTAAGTAGAACTTTACTACATAAACGTTTAGTATAGTGTAGGCTTTTTGCAGCATTTTCAAAGAAAGTTTATACCTAACAGAACATAAATAAGTTGTTATGGAAACGTCAAACTCTTCTCGTATAAATCACCCTTAGAGTATCTATCTTACCTGAAATCACCGTTCCTTTATCACCTATAAGAGCCGAAAATGTTTCTACATACATACATATACAATCACGCCTTAGGCAGAGGTGAATTAACACCCATATTTCACCAATCATTGTATTAGGTCCCACGTAATGGGGCGTGCTCGTCTGGCCCCCGTAATGGGGGGTGAGCCTATTGCCCTATTGCCGGCACTATTGTTGACTCGAGGCATGTGCCTGAGCATGAGTTTGAGATATTTGTCTGATGTTAAACAGTCCTATGCCATAGTCGCCTTGTACCACCCTGCACCCAGCTGTTGCAGTTGAGCGGACCCAGCCTAGTAAAGACTGACCTGACCTGAACCAGGATACCTTCACTAAGTTATTTGCGCTACAATATTATACAACCTTATACTTCAGGTTGCTAGAACTTTAGTGAAAATATAATTTTCCCCTAGCTCTTCTGTACCGACTTTTATATGTAAAAATCCTAATTTATTCACAAAAAGTTTCTCCCTTTCAAGTGGTTGCCCTAAATTAGTCTGTGTAGGAATATTTATACGGTTTAATTGTACAGTGAGACGTTACAGAGATTAAGTCTAAATGAAGATGGATTAAGTTAATAACTTAATACGGTGTGTTTTGTTGACATTCAGTTTATGCAAATGTTAAGGTAAGTTGGGATGTTTATCACGTATTAGTTTCTAAGAGGTCAGAGTGAGTAACTGGCAACTCGTGTACATAACAAGCAAGGAAAACACTCAAGTGCCTCCTTAACCCCTACCTCCTTTTATAAGTCGGTTGGGAACCACCCACTGGATTTCAGTGTAAGAGTACGACATAGTATAACATACTCTGTGAAAGAACATCTTTGACTGTATGATCTTTTAGAATATGGTAAAGTTAGTATGCCAACTATTCAAATCATAATCGATCAGAATCGAGATCAGAAAAAGTGAAATGCTCAGACGGGACTTGTACCCGCGACCAGTCCGTTACCGGGGGTGAGCTTCGACCATAGAGCTACGGAGCCACGCCTTGAGCATTCCTAACGAATTACGATCATGGTCAGTATAACAATTTGACTTCACCTCGACTGATAGTAAACTGAAGGCAAAGTCTCGGAAAAGAGGGTCACCATTACAAACACGCACCATGTTACAATGGTGGCACTCAGCTTGACGGCCTCATCACATGCTTCTTCGCACCCCGCTTAAAGGACCCGGGACTGTAGGAAGAGGGGAATACCAAGTCTTAGTGATGCGGCAGAGGAAGGAGTCGGCGAACCGCTTGGTTCTTGATGGCATATTCAGCTGGTCTCTTACCTATATTACACGCTCAGTATATCCAGACATCTTATTATTGTTCACGGTGGGGTTTATAATATTATTACTACTCTAGAATATAATAATTTTGTGGTAAGTTAATGTGACTGTAATGCAAAAGTTACTGCTCAGTTTATACACATATATAAGTAAGTACGAGTCCTACAAGCCACTTCAACGTTAAGGAAGTGTGTAAAATATGCTCTGTGTAATTTTATGAACTAAATAATTTTACACCTAAGTGTGTTTTAAACCTTATCATAATTTTCCTGGCAGGAGAACGGTGACATAAAACAGGTATAATATTTCCGTGGCATGAGTAATAAGGATTTTAACATTACATATTTCAAAGTCAAGTCGGGATATACCTCCAGGTACTCCTGCAATAAAGTCTTTCAAGGCAGCTGAAAATAACCAATAACTTTTAAATATAAATATTTAAAAGTTAGAGGGGGGGGGGGGGACACACATTTTTCCACTTTGGAAGTGTCTCTCGCGCAAACTATTCAGTTTAGAAACAAATGATGTTAGAAACCTCAATAGACCTATCTATAAATACCCCACACGTATGGATTTGATGAAAAAACATTTTTTGAGTTTTAGTTCTAAGTATGGGGACCCCCAAAATTTAATGCTTTTTTTCTAGTTTTATGTGAAATTCTTAATGCGGTTCACAGAATACATCTACTTACCAAGTTTCAACAGCATAGGCCTTATAGTTTCGGAGAAAAGTGGCTGTGACATACGGACGGACAGACAGACGGACGGACAGACATGACGAATCTATAAGGGTTCCGTTTTTTGCCATTTGGCTACGGAACCCTAAAAAGGCGGTATTTTTATAGGTATTGCATACCGAACCGACCCGACCCAGTTTCTGTATTTTGTTTGTTCTAGATCCAATCCATCTCCGTTCGTTCAATTAGGTATCTACAATTATATTGAAACAAACATATGCTATGTCCTTTCCCAACGTCTAATTTACCCCTGTAGGTACCAAATTTTCTCATAATCTGCCCCCCCCCTAGACAAGTGGCAATTCGTTGCTCGGCGTATGATGGAATAGAATGACAAATGTATAGGATTTGACGTTTTTGACATTCGTATACGTCAAATTCCATATATTTGGCATTCTATTCCATCATACGCCGAGCAACGAATTGCCACTTGTCTAGAGGTGCTGTTCAGTGGTTCGGGCGTGAAAGCGTAACAGACAGACAGATAGACAAACAGAGTTAATTTTGCATTATAATATTAGTATGGATAATATGGATTAAAATTGTAGATTATTATTTTCAGTGTTGAAACTAGCCACGTACTTAACGAGGACGATATGCTACGTACTTTCTCAGATACAGTACTTGATTAGGTACAGTTGAAATTATTTAAGAGATACGATTTGACGTTTATAGTCTAGGGTTGGAGCGTCTCAAATCAATTATCAGAATAATCGATTCAGGTAACAAAAGATTAATCACAACGTTGCCAGAATGTAACTTTTGTAACATTGTCATTAAATAAAACTATTCGTCATATCATAACATTCATTTATTTTTCATCCCACCATCTCGGAAAGACTATTTTTGCTCTTCGATAACTGAGCGTAAAAGTCGTTTTTATCCTCTAGAGAGGTAAAGTAAATTTGAATTTAGAACATCGTGTGT
This sequence comes from Eilema depressum, assembly GCA_914767945.1. Lineage (NCBI taxonomy): Eukaryota > Metazoa > Arthropoda > Insecta > Lepidoptera > Erebidae > Eilema > Eilema depressum. The sequence goes on from OU612020.1 coordinate 7,237,318, forward strand.
ACTAGGTTTGTGGACTCAAAACATCATTAAACCTATTTACTTCTACCTCTATGGTGCCGAATTTATCATACAACTTTTTTTTAATTTATGAAAAACTCAACTCGGAACCTCCTTGGTGTACCACTTTTTTTTTTAAATTTGCTTTGCGCGCATAATTTTTTTTTCACGTTCTATGGTTGAACATTGTTGTTGAATTTTATTTGTTGATATTTTATTATTAGTATTATTACACATAATTATTATATTCGTGGCGTAGTGGTAGTGAACGTGGCCGCAACGCAGGAGGCGCGGGTCCGATCCCCGCTCAGTGCAAATATTTGTATGCATAAAAAGTTCAACAACAACGGTCTAGCTGCAATGCTTCGATATCGCCTAATGTCACCATTGGGTTGTGGAGGTCACATGGCAGTCGCTTTACGGAAAATATCGAGGTCCAGCCAAATCCGCAGTTAAGACTGGTAAAGCGGACCCCGAACTCCGAGGTGAAAGCTTCGGATGCGACTGGGAATTAACGCTAGGAAGAAGAAGCATTTCATTATTTCCTCGCTGAGGTGGGATGAAAAGTTACGTGTTGCACTCGAGTGCAAAGATTTTACACCTTGTGCTCTTTTGATTCCCTCGCTAACGCTCAAGATTCTAATTTATGAATCACTCGCTATGCTCGTGATTCAAATTTAGAATCTTTCGCTTGCTCGGTCATCAAAACTGAGCACGCGGTTAAAAAGCAACTTTGCACTCTTGTATAACAAATAACTATTTTAACCGACCTCAATTCGGATGTTTATATTATTATTATTTTTTATGTTTGTACGCTCATAGCTCCGTTATGTGTAAACGGATTTGCAAAATTCTTTTTTTGTTCGAAAGTACATTATTCCGAAATGGTCCTGTTTAAATTTCGTAAAGATCTGATGATGGGTTTCCGAGATTAGACCAAGGAACTCTTAAAAAAATACCAGGAAATCAGCCGCGATTGCTATAATCGCATATTATTGCAATGTCTCTGCCATTACACATCATAACATCACGCCTGAATCCTTTGAAGGGGTTCGCAGAAGTGTTCAGAATATTCAGCTATAATTCCGGTGTTTGGGCATCGATTTAAAAAATCTTTTTTCTAGTAATATTTTTATCAAAAGTTACATTCTGGCAATGCCGACCATAAACGTAACGAGTTGACATAAACTTCATACGATTAAAATGTAACAACCATAGAGAATACAGCAACATCACTCAAATGAAAAAACAAGAACGATATAACGTAGCTGTCACACGAGATCTCGCAAAAATTAAGAATCACGTCGTAGTTCAAATTATTTGTAGCAATTCTTAAATTATTTGTAGTAATTTAAAGTGAAATATGTCACACCATATTTTTTACACTTACTATTATAAGTTACTAGCTTCCGCCCGCGGCTTCGCCCGCGTGGTGTGTTGATAAAAAGTAGCCTATATGTTAATCCAGGGTATAACCTATATACATACCAAATTTCAACCAAATCGGTCCAGCCGTTTATGCGTGAAAGAGTAACAAACATCCACACATCCACACATCCATTCTCACAAACTTTCACATTTATAATATTAGTAGGATTACGTACTTACAAATAATTTAACTTAATTTATAACAGTTTCATGTGTCGTTTCAATAGTGCCTAGTTACCTACTATGAATCCAGAGATCTGTCAAATCGTACCTCTTAAATAATTTCAACTGTAGGTACCTATTAAAAATCGATCATTAAAAATGTGCTATATTTTGAATATATTTTTTTTTTATTAGTTTATATAAAAACATTAATAAATACAGTTTGATTCACATCAGCACTTATAAACCACTAAGGTTTGCTTAGCACTAAACAAAACGGTCAGTTAGGTTTACGCAACATAATTTACATAGTATACTAATAGAGTATCGGATGACTGTACGTCACTGAATGCTACTTGCGGAGAGGAGGTATAGAAAAGCGAATGCTGAAAAGGATACCTAAATAGCGAGGTTAGGTTTAGGTACCTCATCACTTCTTCTGCATCCTAGCGGTAATTCCCAGTCGCATCCGGAACTTTCGCCTCGGAGTCTGGGGTCGGCTTTACTTGCATTAACTGCGGATTTGGCTGGACCTCGATATTTTCCGTGAAGCTACTGCCATCTGACCTCCACAACTCAATAGTGACATTAGGCGATATCGCAGCATTGCAGCTAGACCGTTGTTGTTGTAGGTCTTCAACTTACCCGTAACGACTGCTCTCCGAGGCACGACCAGACCAATGCAATTACATACAATTTGCACTGAGCGGGGATCGAACCGCTACACCACGGAGGCTGTGTACCTCACTATTTGTACTATTCCTCATTCACTTTTCCATCCCTCCTTTCTGCAAGTAACAATTATTAGTGGCTGTGCTTAATCCACATTTAGTCTTAAGGAATTATTTATTATAAACTTGACGTCTTTTGAAAATGCTGCAGTGGAGCTTGTTGTGCCGCTCCTTGTCAACTCAACTAGCGCCTAGGAAATGGTGGCAAAGTTAGGTAAGTCGAATAATTGTGAGCGTTTGGACCGCGGGCGGGTGTACCGATCAAAAATAATAATCAAAATTCAGTGTACCTCTTTTAATAAAAAGTTATACGAGTATAACAAAATAAGTACACCCGCGGTCGAAACGTTTAGTTCGCGAGTGTATTTATTTTGTTATATAACTTTTTAATAAAAGAGCTACACTGAATTCTATTAAAGGTACACTGAGGTACGAGTACACTATAGGTAGGAACTATCGTCCTGTAAGAAATCAGCAGAATTCTGATCGGTACACCCGCGCGCGGTCCGAACGCTGACGAATAATTGACGTCATTAAGGAATAACAATGTTATACTATATGGACAAATAAAGAACATTGAACATTGTGACTATGAATATGAAGGCTTACTACTAGCCTTCTTCGTCACGGTCACGTAACACCTTTTTAGTAATGTGAAGAGCAGATAAAATGAAATGAGGGTTATGATGGCGTCGTGTCGTAGAACATTATTTTCTTTAAGTGATATTTTTCTGTAATGCCTTTTTATATAAGTATGAAGTGAGTGGTGGTACATTCCTAGTGTAAGTTATATCACATTACCTACCCTATGTTGTTTACGCCAGGTTACGCCCATTGTCCTTTTTAATTTCTTCATTTCTTAAGAATGAGCGACCAGCATCCACTCTATCCAATAAATTCTGAAGTGCTTACTTCCAGCATTCAAGATTAAATTCAATTCATTTGACATTCGATATTGGGTGTCAAGATCCTGAATAATGCGACAAAAATACAAGATGATTAATTAACTTTCGAGAAAGTTAACCGAAAGTATGGCGAAGCTGGCCAAGATACCAAAGGTAAGGAAGTATTTCAAGGTTATTGATTATATATTAACTTCTTGAAATTAAAAAAAAATAAAACTGAATACGGCAAGGACCGAGAACAACTGGCAGATCCCATACCCTCCGCAGAGGCAATGACTAGGTTGAGTCCTTCCATTCACGTTCGCCACTGATCTTTCATAACCAGGTATGAAAATTTATTTTATTTTATAACCAGTTACGAAAGAAAAATAATATTCTGTTTCCGTAACCAAGTCTCTTAACTAGTTCGATTGAACTACTGATACTAAAAAGTCTCATTACTTCACTCTTTTTGACGAAATTCAGTTGATTGTACCTACTACTGAGACTTTTTAGTATCAGTAAGTTCAATGATGTAAACAAATACGAAAAAGTCCCTTCAGCCACTTTGATAACTATATGGTTCATAACCAGCTATGAAAAAGTAATTTTTTTCACTGTTTTGTAACCAGTTACTAAGAAACACCCCTTCAGCCACTTTGGTAACTATATGGTTCATAACCAGCTACGAAAACGTAATATCACTAGTTCAATCAATTGAACTGTTCCTTGAACTACTGAGAATAGGGCGATTTTTATATCCATTATTTTTAACGGATTTATTAATGAAGAAAATGTTTTGTCCACTTAGCGCCAGGTTAAGTACCTACCTGGGATCTATACTTCAAGTGTCAATCTTCATCTTCATATTTTTATTAGACAGGGGGTTGACGTTCTCAAAAATAGATATAGCCGGTAGAGCCAAGGCCATACTTTTTTTTCAACTTTCAACACGATTAAGGTGGCTCGACCGAAGTACCGCTCCTTAACTTAAAACGAAATATAAGTAATAATAAGCAGTATTTTGTATTCACACAGTTGGTGGAAGCCTCTCCTCCTCTTATTCATCACTTCTCCATTCATCTTATTTATTCTTACTTAAACGAAGTTTTCTGTTAGCCTTTTCTCCACGCAAATAGCAATGCGCGAGTAACCAGTTCCTATTAAGTAGGCCGTTGGAAATTAAAACTAATTCCGGGCAAAAATGGTTTAATTTCTGATATCAAAATAATGTATTTGTAAGCTAAGCAGACGATCCACTTGATAAGAAATGTAACTGTAAATAAATCTGTCAACAATTTAATTTTTCCTTAATTCCCGTTAACATGATTGTATAACTTAATTTTTGGTTCATTTGCATGATTCTCTTTGTATTGCCATTGTTTTCATTTACGAGTAGCTTTTCATAATGTATCCATTTCACTGCAATATCGAGGCACACTCCGAACGACAAGCATCAGAATAAAACAAGTCTCTGTAGAGAGCAACCGTAATTTTCAGTTGAGGTTCAAATACTTCGTTCGAAATTTGGCAAATACGAGTATATAATCCTTTTATGCTCAGAGCAAAGTCCTCTTTGGTAATATGACCGTACAGCTACAGCAATACGCCATGGAAGTAAATCATCAAGCATCCACAATTGAAATAAAGTACTCGATCCCGATTCTGCTAATTAACAACCTCTGGCATACCACAGGCACAGCTGTAACATTAAATTTTATACTTTACTGCTTGTGGTTATAAAGTCTAAAATTTATTAGCAGATTCGGGGTCCTGTGTACATAAAGTACCTAACAATGCATAAACATGTACATACACATGTAGTTGTCAATACAACCGCCATATTAATACCTATTTTATCGGAACAGAATTTTTTTTTAATACAGGATACGTCAATTTAACTTCACTCCGCCAGATAGTAGGTAAGCTGAAGGCAAAGTCTCGGAAAAGAGCGTCGCCGTTATAGACACCTACCATAATTATTATAATGGTGACACTCAGCTTGACGGCCTCATCACTGGTAAAGAATTCTAGGTCTTAATAGTGCGGCAGAAGAAGGAGTCGCCGAACCGTTTGGTTCTTGGTGCAATATTCTGCATCGTATGCAGGTGACATCTAAGTCCTGTACGTGTGGTCCTATATAGGAAAGAAAAGGGTGGGACTAATTGGAAGAGTTCATCGGAACATTCGAAAGAGCATTTTTATAAAAGTTTTCATTTAAATTTATTATTTTTTGATCTTAAATCATCACCATCATCGCGTTAGTCTCGGGCGCATCTGAAGCCTTCACGTCAGAGTCCGGTGTTCATTTTTGTAAGGAACGCGTGGAGGCATGAAAAGGTATAAAAATATCTCTGAACCGGACTGTAACTTTTCTCAAATTTATATCGAGGCACAACGCTGCAATACGGCACAAATAAATTCAAACGAAATACTGGAACTCGTTTTTCATTTCACCCGACTGTTTCAAATGGCTAAATTTAGTCGAGTATTAACGCCATAACGGTGGCCCAATTTTTGAAAAATGAAGTGTCAGGGTCGCTTGAATAGGACAATATTAAGTATTGTATAGAAACAATAATGTAAAGAACAAACATTGTTTCTTTATAATAATAGCACCGCGTGTAGAGAGACGTTTGTATTATAGTCCACCGTCATTTATAGTCATAAAGAAACTATTTATAGGGCACTAAAAGACTTTTTATATCTATAATAATGTGGTGGTAATTATCCGTAATAGTCTCGAAGTTCTTTTTATTCACAAAACCAAACACTGCACAAACATTGTAGGTACTCTTTAAGTGGATCTTAAAAAGGTCTACGACAATATCTCTAACAATGTACCTTACCTTTTATGGACTCGTCACACAAAGAATTTTATACATACGTACATTCACGCCGGTAAATCTCCAAAGGGGTAGGCAGAGATGTATTGACACTCATATTTCACCAAGAAAATTATTGAATCATCATTTCGTCTTCGAGAGTAAGAAATTAAGTCAAATTCGCTGGTTATTATAATATTAAATCCGCCGCCGACGCTTCACGAAAAATATCAAAGTTCAGCCGCATCACAGTTAAACTGTAAAACCGACCCCAACTAGGTTGGTAAAGGTTCAGAGAATGATGATGAATTGGAATGATAGTATTAGTGAAGAAGACTTAAACCGGTCGTTGGGCACTAGGTATGTAGGTACTTACAATACCTCTTAAGTCTCTATCTCCTGCTAAGTTATCCAAGGGCAATTCGCCAAAATTTATAAAGATAGTACCTAGTCCTATTGCAAATAGAGAGAAGTTTAAAGTGCTCAAACTTCTCAAACCGGTTCCCTATGTAAATAGCGCTATGTTAATAAATTCTCGCTCCTCGAGTAATTTGAACGAAGAGGCTATTGAATCTATTTTCATTCTCTTCATTTTTACGGAAGTAGGTAAGTACTTGATCTTAAAATTTAACAGAATTAGCAATTTAGGTAATGTGTTTCGCTTTTGAAACACTCGAGGCATGAATTTATTAGGTAGGTAATCAGAGTTCATTATGTCAATGGTGGCGATACTTGTACCGTATTTCACCAGTGAAAATTCGTTGAACGAACTGAGTTTTCACATTTTATTCAATTTAATTCATTGATTCAAATAAGCTGACAGTTGAAATTCAATTGAAATTTTGCCCAGTTTGGGTCGTCTTTCAGGCTAATTGTGAAACGACCAAGGAAATGGCCGAACTGAGATATTTCCGTGTAGGGACTGCTACATAATTATATGACCTCCGCACAACACTCATCATCTGCATATAGACGTATTTTCCTGATTGCTTCCGTGGTCAAAATGACCTTGGAGCTCAGGATCCGCCTTCTGGCTCTTCCTCCTCCACTCTGCACAACACTAGCTACATACATCGAAGTTCTGTAGTTAGACAATCACATTTTTAAGGGTTCGAATTACCCGTAACAAATGCCACAGACATTCGTGTGACAACCGCACCGACAGCGGATTAACATACTCCCTGAGGAGTACGGCAACAGTAACAGTCACCTAGTTTACTGCAGCAAACTGAAGGTCGACATTTCGTGACATTGACAAACTACCGCTATAAAACCTCTCGAGGGTTTAAAACCAAAAATATTTGTGGCATATTTTACTTTATAATTTGGGTGCATACCTACTTATAAAGTTAAATATTGACACCAATAAATAAATACACCATAACACAGCATCATCGAAGTTCAGGTAAATCCACAGCTAGACTGATAAAGCGGACCCCAGACCCCAAAGTGAGAGCTTCGGACGCGACTGGGATTAACGCTATAAGAAAAGAACACATCATAGTAAATGAATACACCATAGGATGAATTCTAGTGTTCTGTCAGTTGTGTTTCTCAATAAATGAAATAATTTTGATAGATCCAGTGTCGGCGCCATACCGGCCAATATGTAAATTGTTTATCAACTTGTGTCTACAAATTTTATTAATTTCTTTATATATTTTGTTATTCATAAAAGCAATAGACGTTAGTAATAAAGGGTATGCCTTTATTACTAACGTATAGATATTAAATAAGTACCTGTATAAAAACATCACACACCAAATACACATCTTCAAATAACTCTTTCATTTTTGTCAATTTCTAACACATAGTCAAAACAATTATTATCTTCTTTCTACCTAAATTACCTACGTTTGACGAATAAACATGATTCGATATCCAATAATATATAATCTAACCTGATTAGACCCAATGATCAATTACTTTTTCTGGGTGTGCGGATAGCAGTGTTCGACGAAATATTAACGATCCTTTGACTCAAATACGCCTCGATATGAGACGTACAAAATATACGAGAAGTTTTTTGTTGTAGATTAGGAACTATGCCCCTGTCGTAATTAATCTTCCTCTTTTTTCAGCCACTGATGAGAATAAAGACTGAACGTAAACAGAATTTTGTGACCTTTGGTCAAAACAGTACAAAATTACAAACTTTGTCTCAAGAATTTCGAACATTTTAATCAAAATGAAGACTTTGGCGTTCTTGCTTTTAGTAAAGATAAAGACATTTAAAAATTCCATTTCCGATATATAAAGGAACTTATGTATAGGAAAATCGATTATTTGGTTAAAAGTGTGTGAAAGCATCTGTGAATAATTTAAAGCAACCCTTCATAGAGACGTGTTCAATATTATATGGCTTTTTGTCCTTGGCATTGCTACTGACGATATTGTTTATTCATTAGAAGGTAACTTTAGGACTGGGTAACTAAAAGTAATTTGGTTTCGTTAGGATTAGGTAAAAATTAAAAGAAATCGATTCTTACAAAAACGTGGGATCCACACCGTCACAATCTCAGTTGCTTACTCAAATAAAATCATTTGTTTATTGCCGTGGCTGTGTTACATTTGAGGTAATTCTATATGCACATTAGGTATGCAGTTTCAATGGAATCGTTATAATAGCTACGTTTCTACATACCTATACACAACGCAAAAAAGGCGTTACCGTCGAAAGAAAGGTACAAACGCTTATAGTGAAATAGAGTACAATCAAGGAACAACAAAAACAAAAATATAACCTTAGAACAAACAGTAGAAATGTTTTTAAACACGTTAACTGATATTAATGGTTAACATACATTACTTGATTCCACGTCACATTTCACTAATGATGAATGATTGTTATCACAATGGCTTGAATTAATAAATATAATTCCGTGCTTAACTTTTACCTACATAGGCCGCAATAAATAGACCCATTAGGCCGCAATAAATTTTCACAAGTACAATTGTTACTATTAAAAAATTAACAATACAACATTAGCGTTTAACTTCATAGAGTTATACATAGAAATACTAAAACTATTCAAAAATTCAGTCATGTAATGGATTTAAGAATTGAATTGTATGTAACCGTAGGTATCCCTTGTTCTGAATTAGATAGTGTGGCTAATAAAGAACAAAGTATTGGAAGAAATGATATACAGCAGATTTCGCTGCTCCTGTAGTTTCGGAGGAAGTAGGCCACGACGGTATATCCGTCCCAATCGTGCAGTCCGTCTGGGGAAGTACCTCCGCCCTACAGAAAACCTCCGACGGTGAGTAGGGTAGCTAGAGCTCACTGGAGAGGTTTTGTACTGCCTATGGGAAAACCAACTTGTCTGCGAGCACCTGAGTGGAAACTAACTACTCGAAAAATTCGCCCAGAATATATTTAGAATATGAGTATAAACTCCTCGAAGAAATTTCATTGTATAAACAGTCATAAAACGACATAGTTAAGTATTTGTAAATTAAGTATTAAAGCTTCGAAGTTCACTATATATTTTGAGATTGTCAGATACCCCCTTTAACCACTCACGTCTTCATAATGTAAGTGAAAATAAATAATAAATAAATAAATATTGTAGGACAAAGAATCATAAAATAAAAATGGTGTTAAAAAGTCGTGCACAACAATCGTGATGCCATAATACTAAACTTATAATAACATCGTAATGAACATTGCACAGCTTAATGACTTTTCCGGTGGCGAATAATATATAAACTTGCTACCCAAGAGTAGATAATATTACCGAAATGAAAGATTGATAATTTACAACGAGTGATAGCCGTGTGAACGGCGGTGGAGTCCGACCCCACGGCCCTCCCGGGAGTCGTAGGAATCAACTAAGAAATTAACTTGGGACGCGAAACGCAATCCAACCCCTGCTTTTAAAACCGCCATCACCGGCCGTTTCGACTAATATTTAATCATTACTTTGGTAAGTAAATGAGTTAAAAGTTCATTTAAAATTAACTTATTGTGAAGTAAAATGGAAGAGAGAAATCCACCACCATTAACTTGGTTTTGTACTGATTAATTTCTGTTTTTGCATAATAACATTTCCCTGTTGCTAACTAAAAAAAATTTTTGAAGTAAAACTTCTTGGGCAGTTGGACAGTTTTCATAGAAAAAACATTGAATGAAGTGAATGCACGCGCACGTCACAACGATACAACGATATATTTTTTAATTCTAAACGGTCAGTAGTTACTTTGAGATGTGACATGACACCTCTTTGAAGTGAAAACTTTTTAAACGGGTTGAGCACTTTTTTTGTGAAGTAAATATTACCAGTATGCAGTATGTTTTCACTTCTATTGGCACTACCGGAGTGCCACTTTTTTTAAAAATAAATACTAACACCTGAGTAACCTGAATACAATTTTTTCATCACATAGGTGCTCGTAATCTTAACTAGTGCGATATCTAAATACCCATAAGCAGAAGACTGACAGTTTGATCAGTTGCAACGAGTCCAAGCTATTTAAATTCCTAACGGTTCCTCCTCTGAGATATAAGAACTTTTATGCCTTTCGTTAATAGATGGGGAAAGTGGTTAACTGCCTGTCTTAAAACAAAATTACCGATTAAACATTAAGTAATTATGTGTTTACTGCCTTACCTTCAGACCACTTTACATTTTTATACTAGTAAGGTAGCAAACAACAACACGATCTTCTAATAGTAGGTGAGCTTATTACATGCAATGGGAAATGGGGATAGATAAGTGCAGGAAAAGAAAGGGAAAAGGAGGATCAAGATCAAAAGCAGATTTAAGCTATTTGTCGTGGGAAATATCTCCCGCCTGCTTCAGAAGGGCAACAGCCTCCAGTTTATTAGCTAATCAATACTGGTTATGTTTATTGTTTAATCCACGAAAAGTAGTATAAATATCGTGATTTTGCGGACGGTGCAAAGTTTTAAGTGCTCTGCAAGCCAACTGCCGTTGTGTTGTAAATTCGACTCCGACTGTGACGTTTATTTGATAGATTAATAGATTTGATTCTGAGTCAAGGTGTACTTTTAGAAACACAAGGCAAGTTATTGGCAGTTCTTTCTGCCGCATATCATTCTTTCAGTATAAAAGGAAATTAAAAAAAAATAGGCAATACTTATTATTTACCTACTTATTATTATAACGGTCTAAGATGAGAATTTTAGACATTAAAGTTATTATAACTACTTATTGTAGATACAGAGAATTCGCCATGACAAAGATAGAAAATAAAATAAATAGATTCCTAAGCTCCTTTTCACAATTCGATATTGTGATCTTAATTTGATAAACACCAACCGCGTTACAGAGAAATGGGAGTGGCTGAGTTCCGTATTTTCTACTCCTTATTAAGTACTTTGGGAAATGAAAGCATTTTGGGTATTTAAGACATTTATTTCAGTAACGACTTCAAGACTGAGGCCATTCATTTTATTTTACAAAATATTAGCACTGTAAAAGTCAGTCTATGGAGGCATGAGGCATCATCCAAAGACACTTTATGTTCGAATTAGAGACCGCCTGCCTGCGAAATACCAACTGTACATTTAGGAGACCGCAGAAACAACCTACATTGCATAATGTTGTTTTTCTATATAAAAGGTTATTGGCGAAGAGGATAGCGATAAAAAAAATATTCTGGAATAAGTTAAAGAAATTCCAGGATCTCGTTTTCTTTATAATTTATTTACGCCCAAACCAGAAAACGCCAATACCTTTTAAAGCTTTTACGCTACCAAGAGCCACATAAATCTGTCATCTTGCAAAATTCTTCGTTCTTAAATCGATCACAGCTTTATCAAGGGTTGTGCTCTGTAATTTATGGAAAGCTACGGCCCAGTTCAAGACGAGCGGTAGCATTCTGTGCTCAACAAAAAGCCAGCTGCTCACCGCTTCTGTGCGAAATATTTTTCACAATGTTCTTTCCCTAGTTTAGTTTAGTCGCAAAAAGCAGACACGGCCCGCCAGTTATTTTTAAAACAACATTCGAAAATAGAGATGAATACAAAGCTGAAACAAGCACTCAAACGTTTATTCTTTCCTTTCTTTTACTAGGCTTATTTTATGTCCACCAGGTGTGCAGATATGGCATCTAAAGGGTCTACACAAAACAATAATAATCTAGCGTTATCTATAAAGCTGACACAATCGGGGAAATGCCGACATTGCACACCTCATAGCCCGTGTCCTTATCTTCGCATATTTACAACATTCTCGGTACACAATGGGAAAAGGATATATAGTTAGATGCTTAAAAGGACAGAACGAGGAAGGTTTATGTTATAACTAGCAAATTGTATGAATATAATAGTAGAGAGCTGTGTGAGGGGTGAAGGATAAAACAGATGTTCACGTTTCTTTTGTGCGAAAATATTTACAAAATCTTTTCTTGCTTCAGTACTTACGTGTACTAAGGTTGCTTTCCACGATGCAGGATCCTCAGATTTTATCACACATATGCATCTCTTGTTTTCCACGGTGGTGTCGATGTCGGTCTGTTTTAGAAACCGCGGATCCAACGCACTGCTTATCTTCACTTTGGATTTAGTAACATATTTGCGTTTTTTTATACTACTTAGGTCTCACACAAGCACAAGGCCCACCTGATGGAAAGTGGTTACCGTGGTCTATGGACAAGTGTAACACTAGGGGAGTCACTTCACGTTCTGCCGACCCTGTAAGAACAGAGACATTCTGTGCCGTAAGATTTTATGTGTCAACTCGCCAAGCTAAAAACTCGGCCATCGGCGAGTTTACAACTTAAAATTTCTTTGATGGTAATCTCGCCATAATTTTTTTAAATTTTTCGGCGAGATTACCATGCCTCTTAGTGAAAATAGTAATTTAGACCAACATAACGAAAATATTACCTATAGCTTTCATGTAATAAAACGCATATTAGATTTTTTAAACCATACTTTATTTTTTAATAAATAATCATTAAATATGAAAATAATAACAACTCATGATAACAAAATATGCCCCTGTCTGCCCCTAAGATTAGATTAGAGTGTTGTAAGTAATTGTCCAAGATCAAAATCTGTTAAAGTTGAGAAAACGGAAATTGATAATGCTTTTCGAAAAAAACCTAAATTACAATTCAATATCAACAAGTTAAATGTTAAACAAGAAGAAACGTTACTTAAAAATCTAAATTAACAGCGTAAATCTGAACACAGAAAAAACTTAATATAAAAATCATAATTAACAATTAATTTAATTTTATCGTGAGTAAGTAGGTGTTTTAAATTTGCTCCAGCTTTTCGATACAATGTCCTAGTGAGATCTCTTGATTGACCAGTTCCCGTAAAATTTATTTGACAGGGAGGATGTAGGTTTTAACCATGTGCTTTCAAAATAACTTTTGAAGTTCATAACCTTTGTGTTGTTGTTCACCATTTCACCGAGTACGTATAGCCAGCCATCAGATACGAATTCAGTGGGTAGGTAAGAAAGCGCCATGCAACGTCTGACATGGCACTTCCATAATTTTAATTTGTATATCTCATGTTTCTTGGCTTTCCTTAACACAGCTTGCTTAAAATGGAACAGACACCCTTGAGTTTTTGCATTGGGTAAAACAGTATTGACAGCAGACACTGCACTGATTTCAAAGTCAGTTGTTACTTTAATTGGTTCAAATTCTGGTACTTCAAAGCCTAAATAAAGTTTCATAGCTACTTTTTTTTTATCCGGTAGGAGGGCGTAAACTGTAGGTATAATATTTATATCATTATCACTAGTGCTGCCTAAGTCTACGTGTATGGTATACAATTGTGTGAAAGGAGGAACAGCACACTTAAAGGTGCCATCACAGTATATGTCTTTAGCGTGCCGTAGTACCTCTCGGCCTTCTTTGCTACAAAACACTAATATCCTTGTATTTTTTTCCATATAGTCCGCCAACAACAAGTGTTTAAATTTTCCGGGAATACATATGTCTTTTAATTTAAGAAAACGTAATTTGCTTGTACCCAATGACTTGTTTCGGTGTTTATAAAAAGTTTTTTTTATGTTGTTAAAATCTGGCATTTTTTTTAAAGTGCTGAGGTCAGAAAATTTCATTTCCTCAATAACATCTGAATATATTGTTGGCATTGGTGTAAGTTCATTACGTGCCCTTTGTAAACAAATGTTTATTTTTTCTTTCACCACATTTCTGGCCTTGTCAGGTGTACAAGTGTGGAGCTCTTCTTTTATTATAATAGGATTTTTATTCACTACTAACTTTGCCGAGCAACATTTCCTAGACGCCCAACGCCATATTGTATGCCTGTTGTACGTTCGTCTTACGTTATATTGGTAGCCATTGCACAAAAGTAATCGTCCTCCTCTTTGCGAAGTAATTATAGTTAACTTATGACCCTTGCTTGATAAAGGTTCACAGCTCATGACTAAAAAAAAAACAAAATGATTGAAAGGAATTTTGAATGGTTTCGTTTCACTGAAATGTATTACGAAAGTAATGATAAAAAATATTAATAAACTTCTTACCTAAAAAGTGTGTCACAAATACAGAATAGATGTTATGTTATGTAGCTTTTTTACTCAGATCAATATTTAACTACAATCAATAATATAGCTAATTATAAACACAATATTATTATATTTGCTATCACTTTAACAGCGCATCAAATGAATGCAATGGGATTTGTAATAAAATATTTCATTTTACCCTCAAAAAAAAAAAATAAAGATAACAAAATTTTATTGATGAGTTATATTTTTCATGTTTAATGATTACATATTAAAACTAACTTTGCCGAGAGACTAACAAAATTTTAGAGATAAGTTATTTTTTTCATGTTTAATGATTATTCAATTATAATAAAGTATTGTTAAAAAAAAAATCTATAAAAATACGTTTTATTACATGAAAGCTACATAGACATGTCATATGCTTACAAATCAACGTAGAAAAATGTGCCGAACTCACACACACACATTTTTAATTCATCTACACTTTTGGTGTATTAACTTTAGAGTAATAGTTCGTGCAGTGTCTATAAACATCCGATGGCATTTTCGTTATTTTTTTAAGTCACTGATGCTTCCGCTCAACGTCCGACCGGCGCCGCTCGGCACGCGGTACTAGAGGCAAACGTTCCAATTGACTCGTTTTCGGATCTTCACGATTTTCGCGCAATAACATATCTAATCTATATTTAATAATATCTATCTTTGGCCCCTGGCTACAGGTAATATTTTAACAATACTACAAATTAATTCGTTTTCCTATGCGCGCGCATCTAACAATGGCGATCCGCCGTATTTAAAAGAATGAGGTTTGAATTTATCTTTTTTTTGCCTGTTTTTTTTTCTGTATTTAGAGAAAAAAAAAATTTGAGTGAAAATTTTGTTTACATACAAGTATTACAAGTTGAAATTATTTATTTAAATACGAAAATGCTTCAAATGACCATACAATAGGCTTATTAATTTATTCGTACTATCAAACACGTTCTTTTTTGTATCGAAACTTTTTTTAAAACATAGAAACTCATACTATAAAATTTAAAAAAAAATCTATAACTCACTTGTGAATAATAGCAATGAAAAAGTCACAGTTTGATAATAGGTGTCATTACGTGCCTAATTGTGGTGAAATAATAGCAATTTTATGAGCAGGTGTGTTGTAAAGAGTGTTTACATTTCAGTATGAGAGTAGATAAAAGGAGGGAAGTTATCTTAAAAGTTTTATTTGCATAAATTAGAAGGTACTAAATTGAATAAAAAAAAATACATATTTCAAATGCAAATTATTTATTATTTGGTAAGTGTACATAGAGATTAACCTGTATTATATATCAATTTCTGTATCTCCTTCTCTTGCGCCTGTTGGCATAACTTATGGCACTTCGCATTATCTTTAAATTCAATTATCACTTTATGTCCAGATGGCAAAACGCAACACGTTAATTTCGCTGTCTGCGCTACGCAGACAAGTGCGACGACGATCAGTAGTACTCCTGAAAAATTATTTATCATCTTATTTATTTAAAAACAATGTTTTTTTCTGCTTGATTAAGTACTTTATATATATATGTATAATATGTATGTATTTACAAAAAAAAAAAAATATATATATATCTGAGTATGTTTATCCGCATTCTAGGTTCCATAACACAAGCTAGTTAAGCTATGCTTACTTTGGGTCTAGATAGCGTTGTGTAGAATGTCCTACAATATTTATTATTTATTTATTTCCAAATGAAACTATTTTTGTGAGTTTTATGTAGGTAGCCCGTATGGATAATTGCGGGTCCGAATCCTGACCATTAGGCTACGGACGTGAGGCCAGTTTTAACATATGATAGACAGTTTAATTTACTTGGAGTTACTTTTTTTTTTTAAAAGAGGAGAAAAACAATTTTAGTAACTTCGGTTAGAAATATTCTTACAAAAACATAAACGTATATGGAAATTAAATTATCAAATCAATTAACAAGAATTTTACAACCCAAAATATTCGCATTCGCAAATTTTGCATTCTAGAACCCATATTACAAACTATGCCAAGCTTGGGTCTGGACAGCGATGTATCTATGGTAGGTATACCCTAGAGTTTTTATTGCATTTTTTTTAATTTTAAACGATAGAGAAACACTTACCAAGTTTAAAATTCATGTTACCCAGATAAAGTCTGCGGACACTTTGGTTGTTGTGTGTCTTATGGCGAGCGCTTATATACTGTGGAGACAATCAAATGGCAGAACTTCTTAAAATACAATAGGTACTAAATTAAAAAGAAAAAAGTAGTTAATACTTTTAATTTGCTACTTATTGTATTTCATTAAATCAAAAAATAGAAAACCATTACTAATTTATATTAATTTATTCGTTTCGTGACTGGCCTAGCTTTTTATGGTCATCTTTTTATGGTTATCTGAGAATCATATCTAATGAAACCTAAAGAGTGGCACGTTTTTTTATTTCCAATATTATCTGGGGGCACGGCAGTGCCCTCACCAAGTCGAGCAAAAAAGAGCGGCACGGCCGTAACACTATTTTCTCGAAGCACTTCAGGCCATTTTCGACCCCTATAAGTTCGTTGTGGATAAACCTAGAAGCCTGAATCTTCGGTTACCAAGTTGGCACTGTAAAAACACTTTATATTTCAAATTTCATTCAATTTGAACCAGTAGTTTAAGAATTATAACTAGTCAAAGTTTGCACTTTTGGCAAATTTTGTCACTCACTGACTGACCGATCATCAAAACTCTAAGGCACTTCTAGCAGACATAGAAGCCTCAAATTTAGAAAACAAGTAGTGTTTAGTGTACAAATCAAGAGAAAATTAAAATATTGTACAATTTCAGTCTCAACTGCACAAATAACTTTGTAATCTCAAATAAATACAAAGGACTAGCTTTTGCCCGCGGCTCCGCCAAGTCAATTTATTACATTTAAAACATAAAAACTTATTACGTGATAACTTAGGACAGAAGGTCCCTGAAGTAGGGACTGAATAAATTAACCGACTTGGTATTACATGGATCTCACAACTTTTTGCGGTAGAAGAACCGAGGGCGGCGAGGCTTGGCATTTTTTTACAAGTATTGTTTTTGATGGGATTACTAATTTATATTAATTTATTCGTTTCGTGAATCGTTTCAGGGCTACGACTAGCTGGCCTCGCTAACATCTTTTTAGGGTTATCTGAGAATCATAATAAAACCTAAAGAGTGGCACGTTTTTTTATTTCCAATATTATATTTTTTACGGATAAAAAAAGCAAAATAATACAAACGTATACATGAAATGACATCGGAATATTTTTATTCATTTGAATTTCCGTGATCAATGTTAGGTATAAGTGCGAATAAACATGACATGTTCTGATAGATACGAATATTTAACTATCTCAATATACCTACTGTAATAATTCCTCTGTGCACTCCCGTGTTTGCTGGAAGAGAACTCAAGTTTGAGTTAAGCTCGCCTTTGTACAGTCGAATTCAAAAGTGCAGTAGCAATCCTACGTAAATATAGCATCAACATTCTAGCGCTACTTGTGACCTTTTTCGTTTAAGACAATTCACACACACACATAAATTGTTCTTCCGTAGGAATATTATCGATAATTTTGTTGTCACTACGTAAGCAACCGTGGCCGAGTGCTTAAAGCATGAGGTTTGTGGAAATGCAAAGGTTGATGGTTCAAATCCTACGATCTTGCAATAACACTTTTTGTGTTTCATTTATAAATTAATATCATTGTATTATTTGTTAAATTTTAGCAAATATCAACATAAAATGTAAAAAGAATGCCAACTTCATGCAAAATTACTTTATCAATATTTAAAATTATATTTTTGTCATAAATATAAAAAATCGTTATAAGCTGGAATCGAACCTGGAACCTCTTATCATTGTGCATCTATAGTATCTTGCTTAACCCACTTAGCTATCAGGTAATTTACTAAGTTGGTTAATTAAATTAACGAAACGTGGTTGAGGACAGGTCAGGAAGCCAAGGCCCCTATAGTACAGGGCTATAGGCTCCGGCACATTCCAAGGCCTATAAACATAAAGGGGGGCCGGGGGGGAGGTGTGGCATTCTATGTGAGAACAGGGATTACTGTCAAAACCAGAGTGCACCCTATTAACCCAAACGTGGAGCAGATGTGGGTTACCCTCACTGCCATGGGCAAAAAACTGCTCATAGGTACAGCCTACCGACCTCCCTGGCTTGACCTGGATGTGTTCTTGGGTAGTGTGACTGACAGTATTATTGCATTGGCCCCATATGACCATTTAGTGCTTTTAGGTGATTTTAATGTGGACATGCAGGTGGCAGGTGAAAGCAAGGTGGGGAGACTAACCGATTTCCTTACTTGCATGAGCCTGTCTCAGGTGGTTCACAGACCGACTCATTTTACAGACAGCTCAGCCACCCTTATAGATATCATCTGCACAGATATCAGAACCCGTAATGTTACAGTAGACCATATACCGGAGCTGGGCCGACACTCCTTTGTAGCCTGCGACACCATACTCAAGAAATCTAAGCCCATGCCTAGAGTGGTGACTTAACAGACCTCTTGCAGATGTTCTGGTTGACCGCTTCGAGGAAGATAGGTACCGTCTCCGATGGATGTTGACAGGTGGTGGTCAAGATGTGGATGTCATGGTATTGTCTCTCAACTCTTATGTGTTGCATCTGTTTAACCTTCAAAGACAAGGACCTTTAGAGAGCCTCCTACTCCATGGATCACCGATAACGTTCGTCGGCTATTCTGACTTAGAGATAGGGCCAGGGAAAGGTATCACAGTACAAAACTGGAACAGCACCATAGGTACTATATAGACTTGAAACACCTGGCAGGTAGGTCCTTGCATGGAGAGAAGTCAGCCTACTTTAGAACTAATATAAACTCGAAGGTTAAAGAGCCAAAACAGTTGTGGAAAAATTTAAAGGCAGACATCATTCCAGACCACACGGAGAGACTACTGCCACCTCATTTTGATGATGCCGACGCAATCAACCGGGCCTTTTTGAGCATACCAGGGGAGTCAGTATCGTCAATATCTCAGTTGACATTCTTTGAGTGTGATAGGTGTACTCTGGGTGAGTTTAATTTGAAACCGGTCAGCTCGGATGAGGTACTCAAAATATTTAATAGCATCCAATGCCCAGGGCGTAGATGGGATAGATCACAATATGCTCTCCATGGTGCTCCCAACAGTCCTTCAGGCTATTACCGAAATTGTGAACACCTCGATTTTGTCCCATAGATTTCCCGACTTGTGGCGCTGTGCAATAGTCCGCCCTATAGCGAAGGTTAGCAGCCCACAGCACTGTGGCGATTTAAGGCCAATAAGCATCCTGCCTTGCTTATCTAAAGTCTTGGAGAGAGTAGTACATACGCAAGTGATGGAATACTTGGAGGCCAACAATCTGTTACCTGAGCTTCAATCAGGATTCCGTAAGGGCCGTAGCACGACTACAGCCCTGACTGATGTGGTGGGAAATATCCTTGAGGCAAGAGATGCGGGTGAGGGCACGATCCTGGTACTCCTGGATTTCTCCCGAGCATTTGATGCGATCAATTGCACACTGCTCCTATCAAAGCTGTCATACTACGGTTTCGCCAGAGAAACAGTAGAATGGTTCCATAGTTATCTGACCAACAGATCACAGTGTGTGGAGATACAAGGAGAGGATGGTGCCCGTATTATTTCCCCCCCTCGCCAGGTGTCTAGGGGAGTGCCACAAGGATCTATTTTGGGACCTTTATTGTATATAGTTTATAGCGCAGACGTAATTCACTCAATAAGAAACTGTAAATACCATATGTATGCCGATGACATTCAGCTCTACAAATCTTTTAAGCCTACTGAAGCAGCAACTGCGATAGCTGCAATAAATAGGGATTTGGAGAGTGTGGTGTCTTGGGCAGAGCAGAATTCCCTAATGCTGAACCCAGTAAAATCGAAATACATGGTATTGGGCTCCAAGAGGCAGGTGCAATCTATAATAGCAGTGAACCCAGTTATCACAATTAAAGGTGAGAAGATTGAGAGGGTTAACACGGCAAGCAATCTTTGAGACCCATATAAACAGAGTGGTGGGGAATTGTTTTTACAGACTGAAGGTCCTCTACAACATACGCCAGTTTCTAAATGAGCCAGTTAGAAAACTACTAGTTGATAGCCTTGTATTGTCAAAGCTTAACTACTGTGACACTGTTTATGGCCCTTGTTTGCTAAGGAGGACAGAAAATTTGATCCAACGAGTGCAGAATGCTTGTGCCCGCTTTTGCATCAATATTCCAAGACGAAGCCATGTAACCCCTTACCTAAATCAGTTAAAATTGCTCAGAATGGCGGTCAGGAGAAGGATACATCTGGCCAGTTTATTGTTTGATGTGGTTACGAAACGGAAACCGGCCTACCTCTTTGAGAAGCTTAGCTGGAGACACGAAAAACAGCGCTTCAGCCAGAGGTCAAAGTTGCCTCCATTGTCATTGCCTCGGTATAGGACTGCAGCTTTCAGGGGCTGTTTCAGGCATGCCGCCGCGCACTGCTGGAATGTCCTCTCACCACCAATTCGCTGTCTGAAAACAAAGAGAACGTTTGTACATCACCTTAAGGTGTCCTACATGGCAGAGCAGACTGGTTCCCACTAGCTACGTCATATCATGCTATCTGAAGAACTGGGGGTGGGTACTCATTGCTCAATTTCAATAGTTTTGTGTTAAACATTTCAGACTCACCTTAATCTGTCTGTTTTGTCTGTCGGTCATTACTGGGTATAGTTCAATGGTTCCTTATTACACGGTGGGTATACAATTATATTTGGTAATTCTGAAGTGAAGAGAAAGAAAAAAAAAAAACAAAAGAGGAATAATAATCATAATAGAGCTGTTTTACATAAAATAAAACAGTTATTATGGCCGAAAGAAAGACGGTATTAGTTTGAAGAAGCTGTCTGTGATTTTTCCCTTTTTTAAGCGTTAACATTGTTAAAATCTTACCTCTAGTCCTCTTTCGACTATAGTTACCCGTTTAAATCACCGCTAGGGGCGCCACTGTTTCCAGTCGCACATCTTTATGTCAAACATAGATCATAGTGTCTTCTCGCCAGCAAGGACCTTGCTCTAATACCGTGTTTCTTTCGGCCATAATAACTGTTTTATTTTATGTAAAACAGCTCTATTATGACCTCCGAAAGACGGTATTAGTTTGAAGACCTGTTTGGTTTCTGCTGGTGATGGTAACTATAACAACGCTATGTGATAATATAGAAAACAGTATTATTTAGCATATGAATTAAAATAATGCATTATTATAATTATTAATCATAATAGAATGTTTATACAAAACATGCAACCAAGATGTATATCATATTCATAACATCAAACATTAATTAAAATTTATTACCAAATTGAGACTTCCAATTTCCTCAACATAAAACCTATGCCATGGGCATAATTACAAGTCAACCTTTGAAGGCAACTGCGGATCTGAAGCTACCTTGAGCCGCATCAATATGTACTGCATAAAAATAGATCTTATCCATTCTCCTAGGAGTGTAGTGGTAGCCGCTCTAATTGAGATAAATCAACTAGTTACATCAGTAACAGACCGCATGGTTGAGTTTACTGAAGTACACAACTAGGCATTTTGGTGTTTGACAATTAGCACCGATTGCCTATGCTAGCTACAATCAGTTTTAGAATATTATAATGTATTCTGGCTTTCACTTAATTTTATCTTTGACTTATAAATGCACAATGGACGGCCTTATCGCTAACAGCGATTTCTTCCAGACAACCTTTGGATGGATAGAAGCAAAAGAAATCATAGGGTAGCGTACAATTTTTCAATGAGATAAAATAATGAACCTGCGATACAGCGAAATTTATCTAATACGTGAAGTCATGTACTCACCTGTCTGAAGCTAGAGACAGAATAATGGCAACTCTTCTAGAAATGTCTAAAATAAACTGTTATATGGTACTGAAAATAGTCAGTTAGATATTATTTGGGTATCCCATCACTTCTCGTGGTATGGGTTACCAAGGAATAGGGCTATTCCCCATCCGACAGTAGACATTAGTGATTAGTCATGACTCATGATAGGTCTGGCCCCCGTCATGTGAACTCATAACTATCTGGCCAAATGTGGGTGTCAAATATTACACCTCTGCCCCATGGAGGGGTTCACAGGTGTGAATGTATGTATCCCATTCAGGATAATTAATGGCCTGGGCTATCCTTAGAAAAACTATCTACATTTGTAGCACAGTACGGAAACACTGCAGATCCTATAGATCTGCAGGCCCTGCAGATGTTAATTATTAAATCAATTGTAATGTAAGCTCAAAATAAAATTATGTTTAAAATGGGGATATGCAAAGCAAAATACATTCCTGCCGTATGACATAAAAGATTGCCATTGAATATGCAATATGTAACCCATAGTTGTATGGGTAGGTATCCCGTACACTTAGACTATACACAATCTATACAGACCCAGTAAATGGTCATTACCGTCACGACGTAAAAAATAGCTACTACTTTGGAACAAGCTTGAGATATACTATAATCTCATAATATGCAAATTTGACCGATACTTTGTCAATACAGTGTATAGTCAAAGCATTGATCAAGAGTGGTTGTCCGCTAACTACAACTTGATAACTCCAGTTTTCCTCTTTTTCAATTTTTATTTCTCACACCCCCTCCCCCCTTTTTTTAAGGAGGATAGCAACTCTCTGCTGAGGGGTCAATTAGGATCTCCCGGAGATCTTTTATCGGCAAGGGGTCGATTAGGGCTCTCAATCAGCCCAAAGTACTGATCCCAATATGGGGCTATATTTAGAATTTGTGTTCCCTTGGCTTTATATAGAAGGGCCAGCCACTGAAGTATTAAAATAGGTGGGAGAAAACATCCATCCCAATTCCCAACTGATTTATTAGGATCTTCCGCAGATCCTTTATTTGTCAGGGGCCGTTAGGGCTGTCAATCTAAGATTAATCAGCCTAAAGTACTGATAGGTATGATGTAGTTCCAGTTTAACTGAAAGCCTTACATGTGGTCACTGAACCACCTTTGAGTCCCGCGTCATGCACTGGGGAACGACGGGTGAGTCCCTTTGATGTGAAAGGGTTGATATTGCATATGTCCTGATCTTTGATCGAGGCCATTGCGACTCCTAGCAGAAGTTCACATTCATGAACGAATCAGCCTCTTGAGACGAGGTCAAAGAATCCGTTTAACTTCTCAGGGAGATAACCGTCAGTATTATATTGAACTGCTCGGTTGATTGGTCAGCTCTAGAGGGGTTAAGGGGCAAGTGCGCCCATCATTTCAGTTGGCTGTCCGACTGAACCAGTAGTGCATTTTGTACATAAGCAATAATGCTGCATGCACTGCAAACAACTCCCTCACATTGGAATGCCGTTTTTTGTAGGCTCTAACTCCATTTGCTTGACAACATAAAGTTGTTCAACTTCAGTCCCCAGCCCGCGTCCGCCGCGTTCTGTAGTGAGAAAGTGAGTCACATTTTGCCTGTGTATCACTTGTGCACTGTGGTTCCCATTCCTGAGCCGCCACTGTAATTTGCACCTCCACTAGGGGATGCAGAGCCCATCTTTCTCTTAGTCTACCTTATTTGAAGCAAGCAAAAATAATATTGCATCCTGAGACAATGAAATTGATCATACTAGTCGTCAGGTTAACTTCAAGTGTCTTGCAACTATAGTACAGTCAACGACAAAAGTAGATTAATTAGCAGTCAATCAATCAATCAATTAGCCTATCTAATTGCAGTCCACTGCTGGACATAGGCCTCCCCCAATGTGCGCCACGTTTGCCGATCCTCCGCCTTCCGCATCCAGTCCGTCCCAGCCACCTTTCGCAGGTCGTCGGTCCATCTGGCTAGGGGGTGTCCTACCCTCCGTTTTCCTACGCGCGGTCTCCACTCTAGGACTCGTTTGCTCCAACGGCCATCAGTCCTTCGGCAGATGTGGCCAGCCCACTGCCACTTCAGCTTGCTTATTCTGCGAGCTATGTCGGTAACTTTGGTTCTTTGTCGGATAACCTCGTTACGAATTCTATCCTTCAAAGAAACTCCAAGCATAGCTCGCTCCATAGCCCGCTGCGCGACTTTTAGGTCACGGACTAACCCCACCGTCAGTGGCCACGTTTCGGCACCGTAGGTCATAACAGGCAGGACGCACTGGTCGAAAACCTTTGTTTTGAGGCATTGCGGCAGGGGGGAGGAGAAGACCCGGCGCAATTTGCCAAATGCTGCCCACCCTAGTTGGATTCTTCTGGCTACTTCTTTCTCGAAGTTGTTTTTACCGAGCTGGATAACTTGCCCCAGGTAGATATATTTTTGAACAACTTCGAGTGTCGCCCCTTCGATGGCAATCGGTCTCGGTACAACATGTTCGTTGGTCATAATCTTGGTTTTATCCAAGTTTACACCGAGGCCGACGTGTCGAGAAGCTCCATTCAGGCTGTGCAGCATTTCGTCCAGTTGTTCCAGCGACTCCGCAACTATGACGATGTCGTCAGCGAATCGAAGGTGCGAGATGTACTCACCGTTGATGTTGATGCCCCGCCCAGTCCAATCCAGAGTCTTGAAGACGTCCTCCAATGCGTTGGTGAATAGTTTGGGAGATATAACATCTCCCTGTCTCACTCCACGCTGGAGGCTAATGGGTTTCGTCTTCTGGTCTTGGAGCTGGACGGACATTGTGGCAGTGTCATACAAGCATCTCAGCACCTCGATGTATCGCCAATCGACACGGCACCGCTGCAGGGCATCCAGCACAGCCCAGGTTTCGATAGAGTCGAAGGCTTTTTCGTAGTCCACAAACGCCATACACAGCGGCTGGTTGTACTCCTGCGTCTTTTCTACAATCTGCCTAACAGTATGGATGTGGTCCACGGTACTATAGCCTTTTCGAATTAGCAGTACTATGTAGTTACTTTGTTTTATAAATATTATACAACTACTTATACGTCAAATGCAGTTTTTTTTTTTTTCTTTTTTTCATTAAAAAAAATGTTTTTATGGACTTTTGATGTTGACTGTATCACTTGGAGGCAAGTCATAGTTTTGCAAATTTTTGGTAAATATACCAATTAAGTAGCTATTTTAGTTACTTTGTGGGCAAAGGCATCAAGTTGAAATCTGTGTTTCAAGTGACTCTAGTTGAATTGATTGGAATTTACCTACCAATCCAACTTTAACAATGTGACTATATGTAATACTTTAGATATATTATGTTCACGGATAAAAACATTATTATGGCATCGTTAAGTGGGTATTAACCAAAGCCCCAAAACAAAAATTATGAAGGAATTGTTTAGCAAATGAACCATGACCATGACTTGTTTCCAAAGGATTTCCGCAATCCAATTAGTCGCAGTTACATTGGTATAAGGTGAAGATGAGACTGAAAGAGTGGGCTCTTAGAGAGACAATTTCTTTTCCATATTAGGTGTTACTCGCAAGAGCCTCCTGTGAAATTACTTTATGCATAGATGAAGAAATGCCTGGTGCAAGTCTTGTCATCCAATCTACCTGTTGTAAGAACTGAATCCCAAATAATTGGAATTTCAACTGACATGTTAAGTTCAAACATGTTAATTTAGACTTTTATGTTTAAAAAGGGGGATAATGTCCCACCTGACCTCTTATTAAAGACGTTTATGAACAAGAAGGAGCTGTTCCTCAACATTTAATTTAATAATTTTTTAACTATTTATGTAGGTATGTGTAAATTAGTAGTTATAAAAAAAATGTTAAATTCTTTGCATCCTAAGATGACATGCATTTATGCCTACTACTTTCTTACAATATAGATTAGTATTTTTATAGATATTCTTGTTTTAACGTATGAATATCACGCCAACTAGGACACCCTCAAGAATTCAACTTGGAATGTTATATAATATTGATATTTTGTAAGCCAGTTTTTAGAAGTTCCTGACCCTGCAATACAATGTATACAAGTACGCCATCGACCGTTCAGTGCTGGCAACATAATCATACCTTATAATAAGGTGATACATCATTTATAACTTATTTATTTTTATTGGGCCGGTAAATCCAAGTGACACTACACTCATTATAATAGTCCATAAATCAAGTACCTCTCCAGGTTTCCAAGGAATGATCTTATTGTTTTCGTAACAAATATAATGATTTTATATTTTCCAATAAAAAAATTAAAGTACCTACATCAGTAACTAACGAATGTAAATGAATATTAATATAATTCTATCAGGTTGATTTTTGTAAAAACCTTAACATATTGCGGAATGAGTTCCGAGCATGAGACCGAACTCTCAAACACATTTCGAAATGACTTGGTTAAACCGCGTATTTATTCGAGGATTGCGAGGCAAAGTCGTTCTAATCTTCCGAAGATGAGAACTATTTTTGGACTTCTTAGTGCTTCGCTCTTCGCTCTCCCTCGGGAGCAACGATTCCTCAGCGGTATTCATTAATTAGTATGGTACAATCTACTTACCGAAGCTCACGGAAAGAAACTTCACTAAATAAGATACCTTGTACTTATTTCTGTTGCACTGTACACATACATACGGTAAAAACAATGTAATTACTATTTAATTAGTTATTTAATAACTTTTTTCTTGACTTGAAAATTTTTTCACCTTTACGCGGTAAAATCACAAAACGCTATGATCTATGTTTGACATAAAGATGTGCGACTGGAAACAGTGGCGCCCCTAGCGGTGATTTAAACGGTAACTATAGTCGAAAGAGGACTAGAGGTAAGATTTTAACAATGTTAACGCTTAAAAAAGGGAAAAATCACAGACAGCTTCTTCAAACTAATACCGTCTTTCGGAGGTCATAATAAAATTAAAATAAAAATTGGTATTTAACCTCAACTTGACCGACACCAGGATCTGTTTCCCAGTGGAGTGTGGTTGCGGTAGTGCTGCCTCTGCTGCTGTAGTCACACACAGTCAGACTCTCGAATCCGGGATGAACTTCCTGTAAGGGCAGTTTTACAGATGGTGATATATTTTGGCATAGTAATAAGATATAATTTTAACATAATTAAACATAATATTATTTACAATGAGAATGAGAATAAGTAATAAAATAAATAGACAGAAAAAAAAAATTATATATTATGTATAATATAAGTATATGAATAACCATGATAGTGGAGGCTGTAGGTAGTATATTTCAGCTGGAAATCAATAGTAGCCTGGTACAAACAAACATATTTTGATGCTGTAAGGAACTTGTAACTCTTTGTTTTGTATGTTAATTATGTAGGTATGAAGAATGTGTTTTGTTTTGTTTTCTCCTTTTCTCTTGATTGATGGTTACGATTGTTGTGTACTATACAGAAAATACATTGAGTACATGCGTAGTACCTATGATAAATACTCTGTACATCATAGTCCAAATACGCAATAAGTAGGTAACTCATTTGTAATTATGAAAATAAGTATGAATGCATGCACTTACCTCGGCGTCATTGCGGAACATAACTAATAACCCGTGATTGTAGACAGAAACTGCAAAATAACTTCAATCAGTCACTGTGTGAGGCTCACAACACCTTTACATTAGAAATAATTAAAATAACAACTCAGTAGATGTGAGATAATGCGTTTGGGAAACTCTCACTTCACTCAACTCAACCAACCTATTTGAATTTGTCAGCCATAAAACAGTTTTCCCGGATATGTTAAAAATCAAAATGACTGCGCTAGCGTCACTTCTTTTGTCTGTGATCAAAGAGTAAGGACGTGACGCGGTAAATATGGCGTGCGGTGACCGCGGTGGGACCTGTAAGGTGTTGCCAGCGCGCGATGGCAGGCAGTTTCGGTAGATTTTCTTTTTTTTTTTTTTTGTCTTTTTTAATGTTCTGTGCGATGCTGGATGGGGTGGGTGCGTGCGTACACGGAAATAGATTGAAAATTGTTATTGTTTTTTCTTTTCCCTTTTTATTTTATCAAATTGTTTTATGTAGTTGTATTTTTTTTTTTTTTTATTTATTTATTTGCTATTTTCGGGCGTCATCTATCGCAGAGTGGCCACCTCTGAAAATCAGCGCTATCCATTTGCACCGTCAAGCGGGTAGCATAATGCTGAGAGGTGACCTTGATTCTGTTGCAGATGTGTCCATGGGTTTAGTGGTGGGCTGCTTACACATACTTATAGTGAAGCCGCATCCTAAAGTTACGTAACATTTCAAACGTTAATAATATTGGGAAGCAGTTTTTTGGTTTAGAATAATTCTGGGCTAAGGAATTGTTTCCTAATATTGAAAATGTATATTTTTTGTATTTTTGATCTTTTGAATTGAAATTATGAACTGTCATAAGTGGCTTTGGGATTCGGCTTTACTGTACATAGCCATAAGTTTATTATTTTTCTTTTTTTTTGTTCCTTGTGTCAGTGGTACCTTCCATTTGTACTTCATATTTTAAATGCGCAGAATAATAAATGATTTTTCTTTCTTTCTTCTTCTTTCTAATTACTGTATTAGTATCTAATGACACACACACACACATATGTAAACACTAAACCGGGCCGAATGGTTCCCTTTATGTCGAGTCCCGTTATGTCGAGCCAAAAACCTTGTCTCGCTTTTATTACCTCTATGTCGAGCCTACGTTTTTTTTTCCCGTTTCTATTCCCTTCATGTCGAGTGTCTATTACCTTTATGTCGAGTTTATTAAAATCAGTACAGTCAAGATAAAAAGTACCCTTCAAAATGAAAAGTTCATTTAATAAACGTACTAGACTATAATTCGTTAACCGAATTTCTTAACCGAATTTCAGTGGCGTGCTGCTGTACTGGTGTTTATAAATAATTTAACTACAGCAGTATTAAGACGTGTCGTCGGTGTGTCTAAAATAATATTTAATTTAAGGTACATTCATTAGCGGAATTCATGTTTGAAATCGGGCCGTATTCTCCTTACTAGTTCCTAGGTTCCTCTTAATCCTTTATTTATTTATTTATTGTTATCTCTTCTTCATATTCCTAGTATAACATTTAATTTTCGAAACCCTAAGTAAAATAAAGCTTTAATAAGTATTTAGGTAGGTAACAGCCCATTGTATAATTAGTTTATTGTCAAATTAGAGAAAAAGTTTAAATATCTGTGGAGTTCGGAATCTGTGGCCCCATTTTTGTTCAATTTTATAATCTACTAGCCGACCCGCCCCGGCTTCGCCCGTGTCCCATTTCTAAGGCCCGAAACCCGTATCACCCCCTTTCAGTCATCTATAGGCCCGCAAAGTATGAAAACCTGCCGGAGGGATTTGTTGACATTGATTACTGCTCCGCTCCCTTAAGTAGTAGCGTAATTTTTCTCTACGTAAGAACTATCCTCGTACCTCAAGGAATATTCTAAAAAATAATTATCGAAATTGGTCCAGCCGTTTTCATGCCATGTCGTGACAACGGAAAACGGGTTTCATTTTTATATATATATAGATTTACTGTCCACTTCATTTTGCACGTTTCAATAGCATTACAATGAACTTGATTATGCGTTTGCGGTTAGGAGTCCGTTGCAAACTTTGCAAGTTAAGCCCCTAACAGACGCTCCAACTTGGTCTTCCCCGACCCCCGACCATCCGACCGCAACCAAATCGGAAAGTGTGCAGAGCGGTCGGCCCGACATAATTATTAATAATACTGGTTGTTGGTTGGTTGCTTCGTCGGCGGCGGTCGGATGGTCGGGCCCGACCGGGTTGGTGCGTCTATTAGCTATTAGTAATAATAACAATAACTAATAGCATAATAAAGATTACGGCCTCAGGTAAATCTAAAGACGTTACCTCTCTTTCACACATACCTATATATACATGTCTCCCTTACACTTGTCAGCGCAGCGTTGCAGTCCCAACGCAATCAAGGACAAGTTTAGTGTACCAGTTTCAGTGTCCTTTGAACTTTGAATATAATAATATACAGTGTTGCCAACTTAGCTACTTTGTAGCTAGATCCTAGCTATTTTTGGAGGGTAGACCGCTAGAATCTAATAAAACTAAACTTTTTAGCCACTTTTTTCTAGCTATTTTTTTACACAAAAAATTAGTGGAAAACGCACAAATTAATTTATTATTTATTGGTACCCAATTCATGTCGAGTACTGAAGAAAAATTACGCTACTACTTAAGGGAGCGGAGCAGTAATCAATGTCAACAAATCCGGCAGGTTTTCATACTTTGCGGGCCTATAGATGACTGAAAGGGGTGATACGGGTTTCGGGCCTTAGAAATGGGACACGGGCGAAGCCGGGGCGGGTCGGCTAGTAGATTATAAAATTGAACAAAAATGGGGCCACAGATTCCGAACTCCACAGATATTTAAACTTTTTCTCTAATTTGACAATAAACTAATTATACAATGGGCTGTTACCTACCAAAATACTTATTAAAGCTTTATTTTACTTAGGGTTTCGAAAATTAAATGTTATACTAGGAAGCGCCTTGGCTTACACCTGATATTAAAGAACTAATGTCGAAAAAAGCTGCAGCTAAGGCAAGGTACAAAATCAAACCTACCCAGAGTAATTTGGAAAAGTATGTGTCCCTTAGAAATAGATGCAACAGGGTGTGTAGGAATGCACAACGCCAACATATCCATACCTCGGTTGAAAGCGGGGATCCAGCAAAAGTCTGGAAATTTCTTAATACATTGGGAGTTGGAAAGTCACGTCAAGACTCAATTCCGAAAAATTTAAACTTAGATGCACTAAATGTACATTTCTCGACTTCGTCCAATTTTAATGGAACCACTAAAACCAATACACTGCAATATCTTTCATCGATTCCAACTCCTGATCATCCACCTTTCTTCTTCGACCAATTGTCCGCTTGTGATGTTAAGAAGAGCATTCTGTCAATTTCATCCAATGCTGTCGGTAGCGATGCCGTTAGCCGAAATATGATTGTGCCAATTCTAGACCAAATTCTTCCTATCCTATGTCACGTCTTTAACTACTCCATTTCTTCTACTATATTCCCATCCTCATGGAAAAGTGCCCAAATAATTCCTTTGCCTAAGAAATCTAAGCCATGTTCCTTCTCGGACTATCGTCCTATATCTATCCTTCCTTTTCTTTCTAAAGCTCTAGAGCGTCTCATTCACTCGCAACTCAGCTACTTTCTTAATAAGAATGCGCTACTAAACCCCCTGCAATCTGGCTTCCGTCCTGGGCATAGTACTTCGACAGCATTGGTTAATATCACGGAAGACATAAGACTGGGCATGGATAGTGGAAATCTCACGCTACTATCCCTACTTGATTTTAGCAACGCTATCAATACTGTAGATTTCGACATCCTGCTTGGAATACTCGGCTCTATTAACATATCTCCAACGGCTATTAGGTGGTTTCGTAGTTACCTGTTTGGACGCCGGCAACGTATTCGCGTCGAAGAAACAAGCTCTTCCTGGTGCAATACTTTTCGCAATCTTTATAAATACAATCTCCGAAAAATTACTTTCATCCTACCACCTTTATGCTGATGACCTGCAAATTTACACCCAAGCTCCTCCAAAAAACTTGTCCGATGCTTGTACGGTGCTCAATATGGACTTGGATAAGATATGTGAATGGAGCAAGAAACATGGACTCACCCTAAACTCATCCAAGACTCAAGTAATTGTTATTGGTAGTCAAAGGCTAATTTCAAAAATAGACTGGACCCAGCTTCCACAGATTAATATGGGTGGAGCAGTCGTGCCGATTAGCAACAGTGTCAGGAATTTAGGCATATATATGGATAAATCATTTTCATGGAATATCCAATTACAGGAAACCAGTCGCAAACTCTTCGCCTCAGCGGGTGCCTTGCGAAGGCTCCGTAACTTCCTTCCAATTGCCACTAAGACTGCGCTCGCACAATCGCTTCTTCTTCCTGTTCTTGATTACGCCGATGTCAGCTATCCCGATCTCACAGAGGAGCAACTAGATAAACTTGAGCGACTTCAAAACTTCTGCATACAATTCATATTTGGTCTTCGCAAGTATGATCACATTTCAGATTTTCGTAAACAACTCAAGTGGCTCCCAATTCGGCTTCGCAGGAATGCCCATATTCTAACATTGTTGTATAATGTTCTGTTCAGTCCCACCACTCCCTCTTATCTCAAAGAACGATTCCAGTTCCTTCATGACACACATGCGAGATGCCTGAGGTCATCCGAGAATATGAGGCTGAGAATGCCAGTGCATTCCACTGCATTTGTCGACAAGTCTTTTACTGTCAAGGCTGTGCGATTATGGAATGCACTGCCATTGAACATCAGACGGGCAAAAACGCTCAGCATCTTTAAAAAAATGGTAAAAGACCACTACTTGTCATTATGAGAACTAGCAATTATATACGCAATCTTTATTTTCCTTTTGTATAAGTTTGTTCCTAATGATTATTTCATTTACTTGTATCCATCCCGTATCTATTTATGTGTTATATGTTATTTTTCTATTTATGTGTGTCCTATATTCATTTGATTTACGTTAGTTGTGCTTTGTTTCCTCTCTTTCTTTTCTATCAATACATCTTATATCTAATTTATATGATAACTACACCATTATCTTTTGTGTTGTCTCATCACTTTCCATCCCAAGGTTGCCTGGAAGAAATCGCTTCCAGCGATAAGGCCGCCCATTGTACATTAAACTGTATACATGATACCTACTTGTCTCTATTGTAAATTTATTGGTGTACAATAAAGTATTATCTACCTATCTATCTATCTATCTATCTATCTATCTATGTAGAAGAGATAACAATAAATAAATAAATAAAGGATTAAGAGGAACCTAGGAACTAGTAAGGAGAATACGGCCCGATTTCAAACATGAATGCCGCTAATGAATGTACCTTAAATTAAATATTATTTTAGACACACCGACGACACGTCTTAATACTGCTGTAGTTAAATTATTTATAAACACCAGTACAGCAGCACGCCACTGAAATTCGGTTAAGAAATTCGGTTAACGAATTATAGTCTAGTACGTTTATTAAATGAACTTTTCATTTTGAAGGGTACTTTTTATCCTGACTGTACTGATTTTAATAAACTCGACATAGAGGTAATAGACACTCGACATGAAGGGAATAGAAACGGGAAAAAAAACGTAGGCTCGACATAGAGGTAATAAAAGCGAGACAAGGTTTTTGGCTCGACATAACGGGACTCGACATAAAGGGAACCATTCATGATCATTCACCGGGCCGGCGCGCGGCCGCACGCCACGCCATTTTGAGCCTTGTTGTGCAAATGCACTTATGAACCCTGACTGTACATGACTTATCACTAAACTACTTGTAAAAATATTGTGTACAATAAAGTATTAAGTAAATAAATAAAAAAATTATTATATTAAGAATGATCATACTAAATAATAGTGGCTAGTATTGCTTAACTTTGTAATATTAAGAGCGGTCTCCCATCCAAACACTACTGGAGAATTCATTGGAAACTTGTTATGATTTATTGACAGGCTTAAGGTATGATTCCGAAGCCGACCAATGATAACCGTCTGTCCGTCACCAGGCTGTATTGCAGGCTTATTCTGACCCGTAAGCTTGACCCGGTCACGGGTTAGGTTAGAAACTTGAAGAATTTCTTCCGAACGGAACCCTCTTCCTAACCCTGACCCGACGTGTCGTTTCTATCATAACTCGAATTGCATTTTTTGTAAATCTTTCGCGCAATTAGACTTGGATAGATTAGGTTAGAAGGCTAATTAGCTTTCGTGGTTATTTTTCTTTTATAATGTTTACCAATTCGGGTTATGATAGGAACGACACGACGGGTCAGGTTAGGAAGAGGGTTACGTTCGGAACAAAAATTACATTTTTTTTCAAGTTTCTAACCTAACCCGCGACCGGGTCAGGGTTTTCGGGTCAGGTTCGGAATACCTAAACGGTATTGCATGAACCGTGATAGCTAGATATTTTTACAGATGATTTATTTCTGTTATATAGATAAATACGACTATATATATCCAGGTATAGGTATAAGCGGGTAAAATTTGCTATTGGGGCTATTAAGTGAAAATTAAGGTATGGACCGGGAACACAACACGAGGTTATTTAGCCGCGGTATTCTGCGGGGCGCGGTATTCTTGCCCAATCTCCTTTCCTATATAGGACAACACGTGCAGGACTTAGATGCCACCCGCATACGGTGCAGAATATTCCATCAAGAACCAAGCGATTCGGCGACTCCTTCTTCTGCCGCACTATTAAGACTTGGAATTCCTTGCCAGCTCACGTGTTTCCTTCCTCCTATAGTCCCGGGTCCTTTAAGCGGGGCGTGAAAAAGCATCTGATGAGGCCGTCAAGCTGAGTGCCACCATCGTAACATGGTACGTGTTGTAATGGTGGCCCTCTTTTCAGAGACTTTGCCTTCAGCTTACCATCAGGCGAGGCGAAGTCAAATTGACGTGTCCTATATAAAAAAAAAAATCGGACAGCTCGTTTGGGACGGAAACACCGTCGTGTCCTACCTCCTACATGTATTTGTATAAGTGTATTAATGATTTTTAACTTCATTCTTTCCATAGTGCGAAGACACGTGGTGCGAACTGTTCCGCGTCCGTCCGCTGAAGACGTACCGTGATAAGACACCTTCACAATTCTCACATCCGCGATTTAATTGTTACAATGTTATGAGGAACTCGTTTCTGGGTAATTTCACGATGCCTAATTTTTTGCTAATTTCGGTGGTATTTTTCAATCATAGGTTTTCCGATGAAAAAAATTAATGGAGTTCTTTTAAACACATCAGTATTTTAGATATTCTAAAAGAACTCCATAAATTTTTTTTTTTCCAAAAATTTAATGGAGTTCTTTTAAACACATCAGTATTTTAGATATTCTAAAAGAACTCCATTAATTTTTTCCATCGGAAAACCTATGATTGAAAAATACCACCGAAATTAGCAAAAAATTAGGCATCGTGAAATTACCCTTCTAATTCTTATTATAGTACTAGCTGTTGCCCGCGGCTCCGCCCGCGTGGAATTCTGATCCCGTTCATCGCTGATATATAGCCTATATGTTAATCCAGGGTATAACCTATATACATACCAAATTTCAACCAAATCGGTCCAGCCGTTTAAGCGTGAAAGAGTAACAAACATCCACACATCCACACATCCATTCTCACAAACTTTCACATTTATAATATTAGTAGGAAGGATGTAGTTTTTTTTTTCTAGGTAAAATACTGTTTCGCTTCAGTGTCTAGTCATTCATTGTGTAACTTGTTTGGATTGCGAGAACAAGTCAGAAAGCCAGCATCATCCAATTAATGACCTTCATTCAGTGGCGATTTTTGTTACTCACACTATACTAAGGATAGTAATTTGGAAAGAGCATATATCTCAGGATAATTGTAGTGACAAATACATTTGGCTGGCAATGTCGTCCTAGGAACAAAACGGGTAAGTACATTGTTATTTTTTGCGGTGTAGAAGGACTGGACCTAGCGCGCCACTCGCCTTCCAGGGGTGACGTCAACCTACAGGCGCCATCTTCTGCTACTGGCACGCTGGAATATGGTGGGACTTCTTCCGACTAGTTTGCCATGTGGAGTCACCACAGTACAAATACTAGTTTCTATAAACTACTAGCAGTTGATCGTAGGTCCGGACATGTAGTTTCGTAGAGATCAGTGCAGAACCTTACAGCGTAGGTAGCAGGGGCGTGATGCTCCTGGTATTGCACACGTACATAGGCCATGGTAACCACTTCCCATCACAACCTGGATGTCGTTCTGCCTCTCTATTGTAGAATAGAATGATGCATGAATGAAAGAAGAATAAAATGATGATGAGGATTTGACGTATAGGTTACGTATTTTAACGTTTATGACATACGATGACGACCGTCATGTACCTACGACAAATCCTATACATTCATCATTCTGTTCTACAATACACCAGTCAACGAATTTCCACTTAACTAGGGGACTGGTGTTCTACTTGCCTTCTCGAGATTATCTCTCTAATGCCTCCCTTTCTACCTACTAATTTATTCATACATAGCACAGTTAGCACCTCTTGGCAATAATACCTATGTGTTAATCCTAGCTGTCACTACAACAACACTGTTGATATAGTATTATAAGCCTCTAATATCAAAGTCCATTATCTAATTACGTTTAATTGCATAATAATGTCTCATTACCATAAACGAAGCCCGCTGGCATCAGCTAGAGCGATAAATATTAATACCTAATAAATAAAATATCCATTTATTTATTTGCATATTCAGGTTGTTCATTATTTAAAAAAGAGAGTCGTAAATTGTGTTGACTTGATTGAAATAAAGCCTATGAATTATTCAGTGCTTTCCATTGCGATGTTTTTGGGCTTTTTTTTTACTTTGATACATAATTTCATAATTTCATATCTACTTAATGGGCAATGGTGACTCCTCTTTTTTAGTAAATCGCGCACTACCTACTCTGGCCCCTTAATAAGGAGCTCTGGGTAATTCATCATTGTAAAGAATATTTCTCGCAGCCTCGAAAAACCAACGTTCCCAACAGTCAGCCATCTGTGTCTGGGCAGGGGTTTATGGTTCCATGCTCTGTAAGAATACAGAGACCTAATTGTCTCTACATAGTGTCCTGCTAGTCAGAAGCTAATTTAAAAGATTGGATTTGACGACCTAAATACTTTGTGTCAAACGCTTTTCCAGGCCGAGTTATCTCTCGTTTTGGCGATTTGCCTTGGCCTGCAAGATCACCCGATCTGACCAGTCCAGACTTCTTTCTTTGGGGTTTTTTGAAATCTCGGGTGTATGTGAACAAGCCACAGACTCTCGCAGCTCTAAAAGAAAACATTCGTCAAGAAATAACGAACATATCGCAGGTAGTGTTACGGCAAGTTATGCAAAATGTCATAAATAGGGCTCAAATGTATCAACTCTGGAGGTCACCATTTAAAAGACATCATCTTTAAATCCTAATGGTACGAAATTTAATGGTACAAATATACATTTAAAAAAACCTAAATCTAGTTTTCTAATTTAGAAAAAATGTTATAGCCGAACCAAATAGGGTCTTTACTTTTGCGCCACCCGTTATATATAAAAATAGGATTTTTGTATGGTTTCTAGTTCAAGAGTGAAGTGTCGTATAGGTATAATCCGTTTTTGCAATAATTAGGTGGGTTATATCTATATCAACCTTACCTGTCTAATTAAAAAAAAAAGTATTTTGAGTACCTAGCCAAGTATCACTACAAATTATAGTAGGTACATACAAGGTGTGTCTAATGTAGTGTTCAAAATCTGAACTTGATAGCACAGATTTTGAACACTGAATGATTTTATTTATTAACATATTAACTTCATTATTAACATTATTTAGGTCCTTACCTACTTAAACAGATTTAAATAATCTTTATCGCTAATCACCCTCAAAGATACGAAATCTATTAGATACATTAGACTCAGTCACAGTAATAGTACCTATATATATGGGGCCCTACCAAGTAGAATACTCTGAAAAATGGTTGCCAATTTTAGGCTCACAATTACAAACTAATATCAAAAGGGAAATTCTTATCTAGATGCTATATTATAATTCCTATAATCATGATCTCGGAAACCACACAATTTGAAATTGTATTTAACTAGATACCTACTTTAATTTTATCATAACATTACGATGAATGAATCAAGACGCTTATTATACTCGTATACCTAAAGATCTTAGAATGAATCTATCAAATGGGCCTGTACTTAGCCTAGTGATGAAGGTGCGAACGAGAGGTCGTAAGTCGCAACCCCAGCATTTGCATAAGGCAGTAATTGTAATTAATCACCACTTTATACACTAAATAATTACATTACCTGGTAGGAACCTATTTAATTAAGTAGAACCTAGAATTTATGGCGAAGCTAGATTTATTATGTACTGAATGAAAGAAATAAAATTTGAACAGCAATAAATAGGTACCTAGTTACATAAAAAAACTAAACAAGGGGAATAGTCAACCGGCAAAAGTTAAAGAATAGAATCACCTAGCAACAAAATTAAGTCAAAGGTAGGTAGATACTTTGTGGCCTGGCACTGGCAGTGACGTGGAGCCGCCTGTCGCCCTAACAGAAGCAGGCTACGGCAACGGTGCGCGTTGCGTGCCCCCCCATACCCGGGGGCGAGTTGGGGATTCCGTGGTCCCCACACCGGAAGAGGGCCATATCTACAGAGATGGCTATGGGTCGACCGGGGTGCGAAGGATATGTCTAATATAAACTCACCTCCGGCAACCGACGGCCCACAGACGGCGTGCGTTTTATTCGGTTCGAGCGCCAAGCCGGACACCGGCTGGGGAGGAATCTGTGAGAATTTTTCGCGCGATAAAAAAATAAATACTTAATATGGCCCGGCCCAGCGGTTCGCGTACCCGAGGTAATAGGGTCGAATACGACCGGGAGTAGGTATCGCCACGCGATCGCGATAACGATGATGACATCAACATTATGTAATCCCATAAATTGATCAATCTATAGATATTCTATTCCACAAAAAAATATTGCCACTTGTCTAGAAGGGCAGCCCCTCTAGATAAGTAGGTATAATAATTATGATTGAAACTATCGATAGATGCTATAAAAATACAGAATGTAATTTTTTTAGATTTTAGTCGGTTCGATCACCGGGTGTGGCAAGCGAATTTTCAAAAAGAAAAGAAAGCAGTTTTGTTTCCTTTTAAAAATGACTCCTTTGAGTGAAATTCGCTTTCCCCGGTATTTGAAGTACTTTCCCTCCAGGTAAGATCAAAATCTTCCACGCTGTTCCTACACCTATAAGCATACCTACTCAATTAAGAATGGAAAAAGTGAATCGCTCAGACGGGACTTGAACCCCCGTGACCACTGAGCCACCGAACTTAGCGTTCCAAATTCTCCTATTAGCCGTCTTGGGGCGAAGCTTCACTCTTTCCATTCTTAATCGATTTGAATAGGTAGTTAGCATACTAATTCCTAAAAAATCATTCAATATAGCCAATCTATTCTGTGCTACGGAAACCGTACCATGAACTCTAAAAACAGGTCAATAATCGAACGGCTGTCATGCCATAGTAAGTCATACTGCCAACTGCAAATGTATCTTGGAATCCTATAATTGCAATGCTATTTATGCAGTTGGTAGTATGACTGCCGTTCAATTATTATCATGCCTGCATGTGTCGAAATTTATTGGGAACTCAATTATCTCCATCTGCCGCCCGCACTATGTACGAAATTCATTCCCTCCTCATCCAGGAACCGTGCCGTGTTACATTTTTTTTGTTCTGAACAGCTTGTTTACAACACAATAAAAGCCTTTATTTCCTTGGAATTCTCCTTTAAATAAATAAGTCATAAGTTATGAACTCGTAGCGACTGCACTAACATTGTATATTGTTTTAATTCATTGCGGCTTCTCAATGGTTCAGTTTATCCGTATCGAAGTTTAACAAGTAATGAATGTGACACATTTCCAGTTTTTGACATACATCATATTAATAGTTATTTGTTATACAAGAGTGCAAAGTTGCTTTTTAACCGCGTGCTCAGTTTTGATGACCGAGCAAGCGAATGATTCTAAATTTGAATCACGAGCATAGGAGTGATTCACAAATTAGAATCTTGAGCGTTAGCGAGGGAATCAAAAGAGCACAAGGTGAAAAATCTTTGCACTCGAGTGCAACACGTAACTTTTCATCCCACCTCAGCGAGGAAATAATGAAATGCTTCTTCTTCCTAGCGTTAATTCCCAGTCGCATCCGAAGCTTTCACCTCGGAGTCCGGGGTCCGCTTTACCAGTCTTAACTGCGGATTTGGCTGGACCTCGATATTTTCCGTGAAGCGACTGCCATCTGACCTCCACGACATAATGGTGACATTAGGCGATATCGAAGCATTGCAGCTAGACCGTTGTCGTTGAACTTTTTAGGGCTCCAACTGCCCGTAACGACTGCCATAGATGTTCGTATGGCATCCGTGACCGACGGCTTAACGTGCTCTTCAAGGCACGACCTGACCAATGCAAATACCCATTTTCATGCATACAAAATATTTGCATTGAGCAAGGATCAAACCCGTGCCTCCTGCGTAGCGGCTGCGTTCACTACGATTACGCCACGGAGGCTGTATAATATGTGTATTAATACTTAATACTAGTTAATAATAAAATACAAAATTTATTGGTACAAATAATAAATTATATTTTGAAAATAATAATACATACTTTGATTGAAGACATACAAATATATCGGTACAAACATAACATACACATATACATATAACCACAGACCATACATAAATAAATATACAAATATATACATATAAATACATTAAACAAGTCATAATTAAATTTAGTCAAGTCAATAAATTAATCAAATAACCCGCCCCTGACCGCTCCCGGCGCAAAAGTGCCCATCACACTCGCCGCGTTTCCACGCTGGATTGCGATGGCCAGCCTTTGCACCAGGAACGCTCCGGAGCGGGAGTCTCCAGTAGTCTCTATGAGCCTGCTTCCTATATCCCTAACAAGGATTTTGGCCTCCTTGCTCCAGCTCCCCAAGGTCTCCACCGCTATCGGTACAAAATAGTACAATGGCTTCAAATCGGCATACTTAAGGGTCTTTTTGTAGCTAGCATCTTCCGCAGCGGCAGACGGAGAGTGAACGGTGCGACTGAGATGGCTGGCGGCTACAGTGTTGACGCACGTTGCATCCCAAATTAGACACTTGCCGTTCTGCCAAGGCACCAAAGTCAGCCCGTCCGGCCTCTTACCGTCCGACCTGCTCAGACCCGGAGGCTCCAGTACGCAGGGGACATTTGCCGATACGAGGGCTCTGCGGACGATATCATTCAGAGCGTGGTGTCGCGGAAACCTCCCAGTGCATCGCCGACAACTCAAAGCGTGATGTCCATCCGCTTCCATCATGGAACCGCAGGTGCATACATGGGGTTCGCACACCTTACATCCCAGGCGGAAAGCCACCGCTACACGCAGAGAGTCATCGTCGAGCAGGGTACCCAGATGAGGCGATGGTAACGCTTGTGACCACGCTCCAGATTCAGGTTGTGACACAGCCCGCAGTCTAGCCTTATCGGCCCCAGCAGCACACTCCAACAATAGATTCTGGAGTCGCCTCACCCCCTCATCATCCCACGACCGCTGAAGATGCACATCTTCAGGGATAGATGCCCCCGCGTTGAGGACCGACCAGGCTGACACAGCATCCAACGCAAAAGGGATAACAGCCCCGTCACCATTAGCAGTAAGTAGTCTAGTGACGAGGTTTGCAACCCCATGCGCAGACGCCAGAAAAGCCGGCAGGCCCACATCACGTGCACGACGAATCCCAAGACCACCGCATCTGATGGGCAATGCCACCTGGCTCCACTGGGTATCATCCAGGGAGACATTTAGGACCGACTCCACAACGGATTTCAAGGAATCGTCGAAACATACGACCTCATCTGGACAAAGCCAAGTTGGTGTGGTTCGTAGTAGGTAGGTTATCTTCGGAACGGCGAAGCACAAGCGCAATAATACAAGTGCAACGTGTGCGGAGAGACCCTTTAGACGTTCGTGAGCGGCAAGGAGAAGCTGCTTACGAGCATTGATGGCCTCAGGAACTGCAGAAAGAAATATTGGAGACCCTAAAAGGTAGAAGTTAGATAAAGAAAGTTCCTTGAGGCCAGGGAGAACAGAATGAAAGTGAGAAAAGTGTGTTCGAGCCCCAGTCCCACAGGGAAAAAACTCGCACTTCGAGGGATTCACCTCCAGTCCCAGGTCTCTAAGGCTGGGAACTAACACCTCTAAATCCTGTAACACTTCTTCCGGTTTGCCCCCGATAGTGCC
Organism: Eilema depressum; assembly: GCA_914767945.1. Taxonomy (NCBI): domain Eukaryota; kingdom Metazoa; phylum Arthropoda; class Insecta; order Lepidoptera; family Erebidae; genus Eilema; species Eilema depressum. Next base: position 7,279,698 of record OU612020.1, read on the forward strand.
ATCGTCCAGGTACCAAATGTTAAGACTAGATCTTAGGTCACGGATCGCCTTATGTATAGCCAGGCTAAACACAAGTGGACCGAGTGGATCTCCCTGTTGGGCTCCCACTTTCGAAAGGATTAGATTATTGTCCAAGAAAAGGTTGGAAGGAAGTCTATAGACTTGATGAAGAAAAGGATAGAGAGATGGAATTTTTTCCTTGACCTCACGCAACAGAACGTCTCTCTCCAACGTGTTAAACGCGTTGCAAATATCCAGCTTCAACACTACCGAGCCTTCATTTTTCGGGTCCATGACGAATGCTCGCGTGGCATGGATGGCGGCCTCGCATCCCAGGCGTGTCCCAAAGCCCAATTGGTGCGGCTGTAGGTATCCAGCCATATCCTCTTTGACGCCACGGCACGCCAATTTGGCAGTCAAGCGGCGAAAAACGCTACCTACTGCTATAGGTCTCACGCCCCCGTCTTTTTTGGCCAAGGCAAAGAGGGAGGCCCCGTACAGATATGGGCACACAAGGGGGTTCAACTGACCGCTCAGTAAAAAGTTCACCAGCTCGGTCAAGCATCCCAACAGACGTTTCCCGTTCTCTCCAGCCGATACAGACGTCAACTCCTTAAGATGTCCCGGCCGGATCCCATCCAATCCCGCCGCCGACCCTGCGTAAAAAGAAGCAAGCGCCGAACTCACATCTTCTATCGTGACCGTTGCCACAGTACACGGCAAGCCCGGATCAGGAGGGAAGCTGAGCGGGCGCGAGGGAGACGGATGCTTAAGTTCTAATGCGGCAAGTGTGTCGGGATCCCGCTGTGCGAAGGAATCGTCGGACATCAAAAGGCGGACGGCCCCTCTCAAATCACCCTCAAAGACCTTTGACTCGATATGTTTTTTAATAGTCCGAGTAGCGCTAACCGAGGTCGATGCAACTACTTCAATGTCATCAAAATGACATGATGATAAAACGTTGGCCTTCACCTTTGACGTCATGTTTCCGGGCGACTCCCTTGCGGGCACCCTAAGCGCCGAATACGCGAATGAAAGAAGACCGCTCCACTCGTCCACGCCATTGTGAGCAACACACGATTCTATAATATCACTCAGCCTACCAGCTGCCTGATTCCGGGCACCCTTAGGAATGTGCCTGAGAACCGGTATAACCCCCCTCACAGAAGCAAGCTTGTCTAGGGAACCAGGCGCCGAAGGCGGAGCTGGCGCTTCCTGCCCCACCGGCGCGGCGATACCCGCGTCGTGTGGAGAAACCAACGAGACCGCACCCCCCGGATGCAGCACACGCTTGTGCATGCGCCCAACATGCACCCTCAGCCCGTGCACCGAGAAAACACGGGAAGACCCCGGACAGTGTGGGCAAGTTAATTCTGTAGGTCTTGTACTCATATTAAACAATCAGCCTTTCCGATTATGTTTTCCAATGAAAATAATAATAACATTAATAATTCAAAACTCAATTCGAATTACAATTACTGAATTATTGGACACGACATCATTAATAATTATAAACGGGAACACCCAACAATTCCGAAATACTTAATTCCGAATTTCAATATTCCGATTTTCAAAATTCCGAATATTATAATTCCTAAGAAACAAAACTCCGAGTATTCAAAAACACGATAGTTATTTATCCGAAAGTTATAAATACGAATGTTCATTCTTCCGAATTTAATTTTTACGAATAATTAAAAATCCGTAGTATTATTGGCCCGAAAAACGTTATTCCGAATTTCAAATTTCCGAAAATTCATTGCTCAAATTGAAAATGTCTATTAAAAATAGGTTAAAGTTAAAATTGATTTGACATGTTGCGCATTTTAGAGTTGTTTTTTTATAATAATAAATTAATTTTCTCGCCAATTATTACGTATAAAAATTAAGCCAAACCCGACTTGCCGTGGTCCTACTGCCGTGGTACTTGTTTGCCCTACACTAGAGTGTTATTTAAAAACCGGAGGCGCGGAGGGAGGGCAGTCCTCGCCCGCAGTAACGAAGCTCAGGCGCCCGGGCGAGCTGGAGCGGCTGAGGCTGGTCGCCGGAGGCGACCAGCAAGCCGAAGCTGCGGAAGCGAGCATGGGTGCCCGAACTTTGTTACGCAAGGGCGGAAGGACTGCACATCCCGTAGCGCCGGAGAAGAGCGAAACTAATGCATGCCTGCATGCTTGCCTGCATGCTTGCCTGCATGCTTGCCTGCATGCTTGCCTGCATGCATGCTTGTTACTGAAACTTGTATGGCAACGTGTATTTTGTATCATTAGCATAAATAAATTAAAATAATAGTTCAATAATTATATTTCCTGTTTATCTCGTGTACCCCGAAAATAGCAACTATCCTACTTACCTAATGCAGGTTTACAAGGCGCTTGATTGTCGGGTTTGTGTTGTTTCGGAGTTTTGATAATCGGAATTCGTATTTATGATATTTCGGATTATTAATAATTCGGAATTGTAATGGTTCGGTATCTTCAAATTCGGAATTTTAATATTCGCAGTTATAATCGTTAGGAATTTTGAAATTCGGGTTTTCAATAAATAGGATTTATGATACATCGGATATCTGACTTTCGGAATTTTGAATGATTCGGAATTATGAAATTCGGAATTTTGAAATTCGTGATTGTAACTTTCGGAATAAGGCTTTTCGTATTTATGTAGTGTACCCATTATAAACTACTATTCAAATAGAAAACAAAGCAATAAAAGGTAAGTAGTAAAAGTGAATGCTTAGAATGGGACTTGAACCCGCGAGTGGAAGGGCTAGGGGAATATTTAAAATATTGTGACAATAACAAGAACTTTGCTTTTTTATACCACAAGTACACGGCCCACCTGATGGAAAGTGGTTACCGTCTATGGACGTTTGCAACACAAGGGAATCACTCTCGTACTGCCGACCCATTAAGAACATTATAGTTTCTGTGCCGTCAGTGCAGAAGACAAAGCAGGACAAGCCTTCAGTCTTCCCATTGACAGCACAAAAACTCTACAGTGAGGTGAGAGGTCTGTCAGAAGTTCAGTTTTAAATCCGAAACCCAACTAGGGATATCATTGGTACTAGCAAAAATATAAATGAGATCATTACATTTTATACCTCACAACGTAAAATGTTATATGAATTTAAAGTATTCTTTTTTTCTCAGTCTTTTACTCGTAAATTATTTTTATTAAAAATTATTCATTCAATAATGGAATAGTAAATTTGTTTTTGAAGCTTTAATTTTTTCAAATCACTTTTTCATTTCGTAACTTTTAAAGTTGAAAAATATTTACTTATACGTACAAATAATGTTATTAAAGTAATTAAAGTAAGTAAGTCAAGTTTTTTAAGTAGTTTATAATTTTGTTTGCAATTGGTAAGTGACTTTGTAAATATCGATTTCAATGTTTTTTTTTATATGAGTTGGGAATAAGCCCCACTTAGGTGGCAGACAAGCACACGACCCACCTGACGTGAAGTGTTTACAATGGCCTATGAACGTGTGCAACATAAGGGGCAACACACACGGAACACAAAGTCAAAGAAAGTCGACGATCCTCAGCGCCTGTCTTTCTTTGCACCGAGTCGAACGGGTATTTGCTGGCATACCTGCATACCAACTATACTAATACTTGGTATGCTATGCAGGTACCCCAGCAAAAAATTGAAAGTACTACTCCATGTACTGCCACACTTGCACCTTATAAAGAAGAAGTCTTATTGTTCTGTATTGAATGAACTACCTACTACTACTTCGCCCTGTTGAGCACTGCGAGTTTTTAGATAGACTTACAATACTAGACTAAAAGTTAGTAAGAAACTAAGACTAAACGTAAAAGCCTTTTGCATAATATTGTTTGAACAGTTCGACTTGGACAGGTTGATTTAGAAATTTAGAATAATAAAGTAGCGTAGCGATTAGAGTAGCGTTTAGTGTAGCGATGTGTGTGCGTAGCGTTCGGCGTAGTGATCAGCGTAGTGTCCGGCGTAGCAATTAGCGTAGTGATTAGCGTAGAGATCAGCGTAGCAAACCGAATCTCTTGCCCTAAATACCCTAAATCTACAACGAATCTTAACAAACGTCTTTATTTACACTCAACAAACGATACTATAAAATATGATTACTTTACAAAGCGTTTTTAAATTCATATTTTTAGCGTAATTATAAAAAAAAGGCAATTTTTTCATTAAAAAAAACCTTCAAACCACCAAAGACACCAAAAACATACATTGAAAAGTCAGTTCAAAATAAATGATGATGAATAAAATGCCTCGTCATGTAATCATTTATTTCTATCTGCTAATCTATTTTGAAATAATATAGGTAGGTTAGGTACTTAACCCACCAACCTACTATAAAAATGAACACAAGATAGTTTAGCTCTGGTATAGGCACAGGGTATAGGAAGATACCAGTACCTACTTACATAAATTAAAAAACTAAACATTTGAATTGATACCTACGTAATCCATTCTTTACAATACATGCAAGTTCCGTGAGTGAAGATTAAAGCCGATTTTATGGTATTATTTATCGGTAGGATTACCGATAGCACATTCCCACGGATATCCCCCGCCCGGGGTGGTTATGTCGGACTCAAACCAATCTATCCAGGGTTTTACCACGCCGGCCCGCTTCTCCTGGGATGACAGTTAGCAAAAAAAAAAATACCTACATATATGTATATAATCACGCCTTTATCCCTAGAGGGTTAGGCAGAGATGAATTCAGAAACACCCACATTTCACTAATCATTGTATTCGGTCCCACGTAATAGGGGATGAGCCTATTGTCGTATTTCAGGCAGTATTGTTGACTCGAGCCATGCATCCAAGACTCATACCACTACAAATGTATACAAATATCCCAGCCCCAGATCTTCAAGTTATTTTAGGCGGAGAAAACCTGAAAATTGCCGCCCCGTCCCAATTTTTTTTTAAGCTGAAATCGGAAGCGGAACTCGGATACCTGGGGGGATTCGAATCGACTGAGGTGGTTATGCCTATGACTCGCACGAACACACGCCCGTCCCGGGTCTTCAGATGTTGGAGTGTAAGATTGCCTAAGACATAGGTATCTCTCACCCCGGCTGACCCACTTGGGTGTCGGAACCACGGTGTCCCCATCCCACCGGACATGTGGTCTCGCACTATGCCGCTTCGACCAGCGTGACAGCCATCCTGTCGCCCCCAGTGCCACCTTGTGCTCATGAAGGATAGAAGTCGCCGAGTCGTCGAGCCACCTCCGAGGCCTTAGTCACCTCCGTGCCTCTAGAGCTCTGCGGATCGGGAGAGAGCTCTTCTTGAGGCTCGGGTTAACGTGCTCACTTTTACCACTAATGTAGCAATTTGGGGACCAGACTTTTGTGATACTGCCCGAAGTCCCATCGGCCGTCGAGTACGAGCTTAAAATTTTTCATTTGGAGCTTGATGCTGATGTAGAATGCTTTCTTTCCACTATGAGGCTGTATCCACCCTATGGATACAGCGGCGGCTCCGAAGCCCATAGAAGAACAGAGTCTCGGTTTTCCGTACCCAGTCGTATCCGATGTTCCACAGGAGTACCCCTAAGACCGATCGTCTTCAAAGTTTCAAATTACCGCCCCCTGAAAATGCCGCCGGAGGGCAAGAACCTCGGCTTGACTTTAACACTCCGCTAGATCCGGTCCTGAAATTGCCGCCGGAGGGCAAGAACCTCGGCTTGACTTTAACACTCCGCTAGATCCGGTCCTGAAATATCTAATATTAATAAACTAATAAATATAAGAAAAAAGAGAAGTATTCTACCTCGACCGTTTTTTATATATTATAAATATTATAATGTAAGTTATAATAAGTTATATTGTACCTAATCATAATTATTTTCATCAAGAACCATCCATTTTTATTTACTTACGGCGCGGCCACATCTCCACGGCACGGCACCGTCCGCCGTCGCCGTCGACGGCGACGGCGCCGCGCTATGGCCAATGGCGCCGTGGACGGTGTGATTTAGGGGAGGGTAATTCCCACTTCCCAGACGAAATTTTTCAGTTGTCGTGCGCGCAATGATATAATATATAACTAGCTCTTGCCCGTGGCTCCGCCCGCGTGGATGTCGGTTACCTATGTCCTTTCTCAAGGTCTAATCTGCCCCTATACCAAATTTCATCAAAATCACATAACAACCAAATACGTTTTTAATAATGAATTCGTAATTATAAAATATTATTAATATGAATAATAATAATTATATAGTATTATACAGTATTATTAAAATCTGTTTTATAAAAATAATTATTTAAAAGTGGTCCCTAAAATATAGATAATATATCTACTTAATATACTTACTTAAAGATTTTTTGGCGTGTTTAACTTGAAAAATGAAGAAAATAATTCAAGTCAATTATGATAGCAGGTATGAACCGGTGTTAAGGTGATATTTTATCAATTAAAGCTTCACTAGTTTTATGTAGGTATGTTATGTATTTACAAACGAAAATGTTTCACAGGTACATTTTACATAGTAACATAAATCATTAGTAGTTACCTATCTACTGAGCTGGAATTAAACCCGCGACCTCCAACGTAGCACTCAAATACTCTACCGCTAGGTACGCCTCTATACTTAGATAATTCGGTATCTAGGTACCTACGTACCCATAACGTAATCATACATTATACCTAACTACCTACTCTGAAACAAGTGCTCTACAACCTTAGATGAATTAAAAAAAGGGATTTTTTAATTCATCTAAGTCTACAACACTACTCGGAAGCACAGGCACCTACTATACCGAAGCACACAATAATTTAGTAATTTATTCTATATTTTAGGTACCTACACTTACATGGCATATTAATACATACAATTAAATTGATTTTAACAACAATTCATGAAAAATTAATACCCACCTAATTCAAATTGACAACGTCCTACGCAAACGCCTCACGTGATTACGTGATATCGATCGTCGCGTGCGCACTCAGAGTGTAACTGACAGACGAGACGGCGGCAACGCGAGCAGCCAATACAATGTATGTATCGCATACCTATATATTTATCGTACCTATTTTTATTATTAATTAGAAGGTAGTTTAGTTACCTAATCATATCCAAACTTTTTACTTGTTTGTAGATAAGTAACCTACACCTATTCCGCAGAAATAGTGGGTATATTAGGTATTTACCCAGGTAATTTAAACTGAAATGTTTTAGGTTATTTATTATACATATAAATATGTTTCAAAACGGTAGGTAGGTATATGATCAATGTTATGCTCGGCTTGCGTCATTCAAACGGTGCAAGTAGGAACTGTGACCACGTGACTGTAGGTATACTCACACACAGCACTATTGGCACTATCACAGTTCTGTATAATCACAGCTGTATAGCTTACGTCATTGTATTTATTATTTTATACCTACTCGGTCTCTACTCTACCTATTGAATAACTACCTTACAATTAGAAAAATAAATCTTATCGTTTAGGTATGTACCTATCTACCTAGTACCTACTTAAATAAGATAGGTTAGATATAGGTACTTGTAATATGTTTCTGCATATAAAGGCACCTAGGCTTAATGTAGATCAACGTAAATGTCATTTTTTATATCCTAATCAATTGCGTAGGTTGTACCTATGGTAACTCTTTAAACGCTCTTGTATAGTTACATAAGATTACATAGCTAACCATACCTACCTACATCATGTAGAACATAGTTACATTAATTTCACATACAAATACCTAATTAATTCTGGCACCCAACCAACTATCAATATCTAGGAAGCACATAGCTGCACAACAGAAATCTATGCCTAGCCTTAGTCAACATCAGTTTGATGTCTTGTGCGTTAAATAATAAATAAAATCAAGCTTCCAAAATTACTATTCACAGAGTCAGTCGCGAGCGTCGTGACTATAGTTGCAAAACTTCTGAAAAATTCGGAATAATTCCGGAATACTTCTGGGAAAGTTTCCTTAAATCAGAATTATTCAAAATGAATTTAATTAAGTTTTTTTTTTTTTGCTGAAAAATCGTATTTCTATTTTGCATCCGCTGGCGATATGGCGCCGCACCGCGCGTGCCCGATTGCCACGAGCATAGATTAATAAATAAATAATGTAGGTACTAGCGAGCCACGAGTCGTGTGTGCGACTAGCTAGCGCGCTGTGCAGGCGATGGCGGTGCGGGGTGCGGCGGAAGAGGGGAGATGCTCCCTGGAGAAGTTTTCCTCGCCCCGCAAGAAAGATTCGTACCCCCGGAATCGAATGTTTCCGCCGAATATTTCCGAATATTTCGCCTGAATAATTCAATGGGAATAAACGTGTTTGTTTGTTTGTTTGAGTTAATTCTTGTTCAGTGGAGCATACGTATAAAACAATTAAGTATAAGTAAAATATATGTTTATTTTATTATAAATGGGATTGATTAAGTATATGTTGATAAGATTTTTTTGGTTAGTTTGTATGTAGCTCTGTATGCATCGCGAGTATTCGCGGGTCGCATAGGTAGGTAATTAAATTAATACATAACGCGTATAATAGCCCAGTCAATAAAACCTAAAGGCAAATCTTGCAAGCGAACACGTTTTGATGCGGTTTTCAGAAAAGTATTTGCTACTTAGGAGCAGATTTTGGTATGTTAACCGACTTCAAAAAAGGAGGTTATGAGTTTGAAACGTACTTATGTGGGTATGCATATTTGTCTGCGATTATCTTGTGTTTGGCTGGACCGATTTTCATGCTTATTTCAGGAAGGTATTTACTATACTTAGGCCTGTTATTTCTACGTTAACCGACTTAAAAAAGGAGGTTATGAGCGCTCAGTCGCGCTTGCGCTGCCCATTGTACGTTGTGTGTGCTTGATGCGACGTGCACTTACAAGCATAAACTTTTAACAACCGTCCGCTTACAACATAACTAAAGAACGTTTATATAATATACAACTTCCAAGCGCGAAATAGGTTGTAAGGTCGATTTTCCTCGTATATTTTTTACAGTTGAAATATTCCCAAAGTTTCGGAATATTTTGGAATACTTCCGAAGTATTCGAAGGGAATGATTCGGAATTTTTCCCGCCAGCATCTATAGTCGTGACATGCCTCTTGTAAAGACGGAATATGGAGAACTGAAAGGGGCTGTTTGTAGCGGTACCGAAAATTACATTGCATTCAAAGGTATACCATATGCTAAGCCGCCTCTTGGTGAATTAAGATTCAAGGTGAGAAAAGATAAGCCGACACAGTAAGTACCCGACATGATAATATATTATGTGTACTTGTGAAATAAATAAGTAGGTACCTACCTACTTATTTATTTTTACCCACGTAAAACATTTTTTTCATTTCAAACGAAAGCACTCACCTTTAGGTACTTTCGTTTGAAATGAAATAATGTTACCACCAAGAAGTGTCTAACATTAATATTCACTTTGAAATTTTACGAGATCTAATTTAAATAATTTCAGTTATGTAGCTACAGCTAAAAATAATTATATTTACGTATACCTACGAACGATACCTTTCCACATAAGATATTATTTGTTACAGGCTCCTGAGCCGCTGGAACCATGGGAAGGTGTTCGTGACGCGTCGCAGCACGGTGCAGTTTGTCCACAATTCAACGAACGCTTGAATCGTGTAGAGCCTGGGAGTGAGGATTGCCTTTATCTTAACGTTTATACCAAATCATTAAAAACACAGGAGCTCCTTCCAGTTATGGTATGGATCCATGGAGGGGCCTTTTACACGGGCTCCGGTAACTCTGATTTCTATGGTCCGGAGTTTTTTATGGCACATGATGTTGTATTAGTGACAATTAATTATAGATTGGAAGCCCTGGGCTTTTTATGTTTAGATACTGAAGAAGTGCCCGGAAATGCAGGATTGAAGGATCAGGTGCTGGCTCTTAAATGGGTTAAGAATAATATTAGAGCCTTTAGAGGAGATCCTAATAATATTACCATTTTCGGTTGTAGCGCAGGATCTGCGTCCATTGGGTGTCACTTGATATCCAAAATGAGTCATGGTCTGTTTAGTAAAGCTATTTGCCAAAGCGGTATCTGTTTGAATGAATGGTGTTATAACTTATATGGGCGTCAAAGGGCTTTTCAATTAGGAAAATTGCTCGGGAAAGATACAGATGATCCAGATGAACTCCTCAATTTTTTACGAAGTCAACCTGTTTCATCACTATTCAAAATACAGTTACCACTATTAGAAAATTTAAAATATTATGATTTGTGTGATGGTATTTTATTTGGTCCCGTAGTTGAGAAGGTCGGTCCAAGTGATGGAAAATTTCTATCAGATTTTCCTACTGAATTAGCTAGAAGTGGTCAAATTGCAAGTGTCCCTCTTCTCATAGGATACACTTCAGGGGATGGGATTGAAATAGCAAGAAATCTACCAAATACGCAAAGATATTATGCAACGACAGGCTCCATTGTACCCAGAGAATTAAAGCTAAAGTGGACAGAAGAAAAAGTTACGGTAACTGATGAAGCTGTTCGAAGCCATTATTTCAAAAACAATGCGATAACTGAAGACAACTACCAAGAGTTTCAGACTTAGAAACGGATAAAATGTTTTTGGTCAATATGGTCAGATATGCACGTTATCATAGTCAATACGCTAAGAAGCCTGTTTATTTCTATAAGTTTGACGCAGAAACTGAAAGGAATTATGCAAAGAAGAACTACAAAATGGATTCACTGAAAGGTGTATGTCATGCAGACGAGTTAGCTTATCTGTTTAACGTTACAAGTTTAGATATACCGCTGACTGATGAATCTAGGGATATAATCACGCAAACCGTGCAATTATGGGTGAATTTCGCAAGGATAGGGTGAGTCAATTTATTGTTTAATATACCTACCCGTTCGTGGTAGCTAAGGTGAGCTTTCTTTGTGAGTCTCTATAATGGGCATCGATAAAATTAGCTATACAAGATTATTTTGAAAGGACAATAATAAAATATTAAACACATAACCCAACCCAATACATAATAATATGCACTGATGCGGTAAGCAAGAACCATGGAATAATATAATGTAGGTACTTCCCTAGAGAGTTCCAAAAGGAATGCTTAGATGTATGTAAGTACTTATATTAATTAAAGTACCTACACTACAGCTCCAACGGGTACCTATGTTACGTAATTTAAGTTTAGGTTTCTCATGAGAACGTTCCCAACTTAACATTTAGTCCCCCTATAGTATAGTCCTCCTATAGTCCCGGGTCCTTTAAGCGGGGCGTGAAAAAGCATCTGATGAGGCCGTCAAGCTGAGTGCCACCATTGTAACATGGTACATGTCTGTAATGGTGACCCTCTTTTCAGAGACTTTGCCTTCAGCTTACCATCAGGCGAGGCAAAGTCAAATTGACGTGTCCTATATAAAAAAAAAAAAAAATTAAGAGTTATGGTGGACATTGATTTAAATTGTTGATGGTGGACGGGGCCGCTCTGTTTAACTTAATTTATTTATTTTTTATTTTTTCAAGTGCCGTCAATAAAGACTATAAATAACCCTTCTTGGCAGTCGGGTAAATATAAACTACAAACAACTCAATGGGACTAGTGGGATAGACAGATAATTTCAGATTTTTGATCCTAGTTAGATAGATCTTGGGCGTAAAAGTTGGAATAAATGGGGATTATATCGAGACGTCAGGTCGCTTAGGCCATATCAATCGAATGTACCTACTTTACTATTTTTTGAAGGTTTGTTAAAGGTTCGAACTATCCTGTTCGAAGACAACTGAGCCAAAATTTTGATTATAATTTCAGGAAACCAACTACAAATGAAGAATGGCGACCATTTACAAACTCGGAACGAAATTACGCCGTTATAGGAAAGAAGCTGGAATACTACCAAAACCCAGGCGACGAAAATATCAGATTCTGGGAAAATATATACGAGGAATCAGAGCTGAATGTTCATAAATAAATAAAACCAACTGTGATATAAATAGAACAATAAATTCAATAATCGGTAAACTGTTGGTCACAATAGAGATAAATAAATGTATAGTGAATGATTGGCGATTGGGTGTTAATGAAAATACCCTTCTCCGCTAGTTTTATCGCTGTTTTAGTGGAAGCCGGGTCATTATGCATGTATACGGACGGTATACATGATGCTAAGGACCTCGTTAATTCCGAACAACTGCAATCCCGCATAGCAGTACTTAAAGATTATTTGTAAACGGGGTCGACGGAAACCGAACGGACGAATCGCCCGCGACGTCTGTGGGCCACTTCAGCCGTCTGTGGGACCGTCTACTCACTTTACATTTTTATACTAGTAAGGTAGCAAACAACAACACGATCTTCTAATAGTAAATAAATAATAAATAAATAAATATTGTAGGACATTCTACACAACGCTATCTAGACCCAAAGTAAGCATAGCTTAACTAGCTTGTGTTATGGGTTCTAGAATGCGGATAAACATACATAGATAGTAGGTGAGCTTATTACATGCAATGGGAAATGGGGATAGATAAGTGCAGGAAAAGAAAGGGAAAAGGAGGATCAAGATCAAAAGCAGATTTAAGCTATTTGTCGTGGGAAATATCTCCCGCCTGCTTCAGAAGGGCAACAGCCTCCAGTTTATTAGCTAATCAATACTGGTTATGTTTATTGTTTAATCCACGAAAAGTAGTATAAATATCGTGATTTTGCGGACGGTGCAAAGTTTTAAGTGCTCTGCAAGCCAACTGCCGTTGTGTTGTAAATTCGACTCCGACTGTGACGTTTATTTGATAGATTAATAGATTTGATTCTGAGTCAAGGTGTACTTTTAGAAACACAAGGCAAGTTATTGGCAGTTCTTTCTGCCGCATATCATTCTTTCAGTATAAAAGGAAATTAAAAAAAAATAGGCAATACTTATTATTAACCTACTTATTATTATAACGGTCTAAGATGAGAATTTTAGACATTAAAGTTATTATAACAACTTATTGTAGATACAGAGAATTCGCCATGACAAAGATAGAAAATAAAATAAATAGATTCCTAAGCTCCTTTTCACAATTCGACATGTGATCTTAATTTGATAAACACCAACCGCGTTACAGAGAAATGGGAGTGGCTGAGTTCCGTATTCAACGGTGATTGACTGGTTTCGTAGTTACCTGTTTGGTCGCCGGCAGCGTGTTTGTATCAAAGAGGCTATCTCCTCTTGGTGTACAACAACTGCTGGTGTCCCACAGGGCGGCGTTTTATCTCCCTTACTCTTCGCAGTTTTTATAAACTCAATCACCAATGAACTATCTTCTTCCTACCACCTGTATGCGGATGATCTGCAAATATACTCTCGGGCCCCGCTGGACAAACTGGCGGAAGCGGTCAATGCAATAAATACTGACCTAACATCTATATGCAGCTGGAGTGCCTCGTACGGTTTAAAGGTTAATCCATGCAAGACACAAGTCGCAGTTGTCGGTAGTTTCAGGTTGATTGACAAAATTGACTGGTCAATCCTGCCGCAGGTAACTTGCAACGGTGTAGTTGTTCCGTATAGTGAGAGAGTTAGAAACTTAGGAATTATTATCGACAGTCGCTTTTCTTGGGGGCCACAACTATTAGAAATAAGGCGTAAAATATTTGCCACGGCGGGGTCCCTGCGTAGGCTTCAAAATTTCCTACCCATTGTCACTAAGACTGCGCTTGCACAATCTCTTCTTTTTCCTATTCTCGACTATGCTGATGTCAGCTATCTAGATCTCACTGAAGACCAACTTAATAAACTTGAGAGACTCCAAAATCTTTGTATACGATTCATATTTGGAATACGTAAATATGATCATGTTTCTGAATTTCGAAGAAAGCTCAAGTGGTTACCTATACGCCTTCGCCGGAATGCTCATATTCTCTCCTTACTGTACAACATTTTATTTAACCCACTAACTCCTTTTTATCTAAAACAGCGCTTTGAATTCTTGCAAAACACGCACTCGAGGGTTTTGAGATCATCAGAGAATCTGAGATTGAAAATGCCGAGCCATTCCACTAACTTTGCCGACAAATCCTTCTCGGTTCAAGCCGTTCGGTTGTGGAATGCTCTGCCAGTGACTGCCAGGCAAGCTCAGTCCTTATCTGTATTCAAAAGACTTGTCAAAGAGTACTATCTATCTCTCTGACAAAAGAAGAATAACAAAGATCCTACTGTTGCCTTTTGGTTAAATTGCTAAACATTAGCATTCTCATGTGTATATATTATATTGTGACATCTTCTGTGATATGTATGGTATGTATGTTTATGTATGTTTGCTTATATACCAAGACCTACTCAGGTAGGTAGCTATTATGTTATGTGTTTTCTTCTTCATCATTACTATTATTTTACTTTCTTTATATATTTTATTAAAGTGCACCAAACTGCCCAAAACTTTCTTTTTCCTATTTTTGTCTATCCATCCTATGGTTGCCTGTAAGAGATTGCCACCGAGCGATAAGGCCGCCAACTGTACTTACCACGAACCTGTGACATTATGTAACATTGTAAAATCCTTGGTGTACAATAAAGACGTTTTTATTATTATTATTACTTTGGGAAATGAAAGCATTTTGGGTATTTAAGACATTTATTTCAGTAACGACTTCAAGACTGAGGCCATTCATTTTATTTTACAAAATATTAGCACTGTAAAAGTCAGTCTATGGAGGCATGAGGCATCATCCAAAGACACTTTATGTTCGAATTAGAGACCGCCTGCCTGCGAAATACCAACTGTACATTTAGGAGACCGCAGAAACAACCTACATTGCATAATGTTGTTTTTCTATATAAAAGGTTATTGGCGAAGAGGATAGCGATAAAAAAAATATTCTGGAATAAGTTAAAGAAATTCCAGGATCTCGTTTTCGTTTATAATTTATTTACGCCCAAACCAGAAAACGCCAATCTTTTCTTGCTTCAGTACTTACGTGTACTAAGGTTGCTTTCCACGATGCAGGATCCTCAGATTTTATCACACATTTGCATCTCTTGTTTTCCACGGTGGTGTCGGTCTGTTTTAGAAACCGCGGATCCAACGCACTGCTTATCTTCACTTTGGATTTAGTAACATATTTGCGTTTTTTTATACTACTTAGGTCTCACACAAGCACAAGGCCCACCTGATGGAAAGTGGTTACCGTGGTCTATGGACAAGTGTAACACCAGGGGAGTCACTTCACGTTCTGCCGAACCTGTAAGAACAGAGACATTCTGTGCCGTAAGATTTTATGTGTCAACTCGCCAAGCTAAAAACTCGGCCATCGGCGAGTTTACAACTTAAAATTTCTTTGATGGTAATCTCGCCATAATTTTTTTAAATTTTTCGGCGAGATTACCATGCCTCTTAGTGACAATAGTAATTTAGACCAACATAACGAAAATATTACCTATAGCTTTCATGTAATAAAACGTATATTAGATTTTTTATACCATAATTTATTATTTAATAAATAATCATTAAATATGAAAATAATAACAACTCATGATGACAAAATATGCCCCTGTCTGCCCCTAAGATTAGAGTGTTGTAAGTAATTGTCCAAGATCAAAATCTGTTAAAGTTGAGAAAACTGAAATTGATAATGCTTTTCGAAAAAAACCTAAATTACAATTCAATATCAACAAGTTAAATGTTAAACAAGAAGAAACGTTACTTAAAAATCTAAATTAACAGCGTAAATCTGAACACAGAAAAAACTTAATATAAAAATCATAATTAACAATTAATTTAATTTTATCGTGAGTAAGTAGGTAGGTATTTTAAATTTGCGCCAGCTTTTCGATACAATGTCCTAGTGAGATCTCTTGATTGACCAGTTCCCATAAAATTATTTCAATTTTTATTTGTGTCAATTTAGCAAGGTTCTCTTTGTAATATAACTATTATCTATATATCTTTGTATTATTTTCCACAGAGTAAAATAATAATCACTGTCTTTTTGAAGAGCGTTGAGAAGCACTACTATGTTAGGTTTTGCTGTAACGTTTTTGTTGTCAATCTGGAATTCCAGGCCTCCGTGGCGTTGTTCGTTTTATACTTCACATCGTGAAAGCACCATTGATTTGACAGGGAGGATGTAGGTTTTAACCATGTGCTTTCAAAATAACTTTTGAAGTTCATAACCTTTGTGTTGTTGTTCACCATTTCACCGAGTACGTATAGCCAGCCATCAGATACGAATTCAGTGGGTAGGTAAGAAAGCGCCATGCAACGTCTGACATGGCACTTCCATAATTTTAATTTGTATATCTCATGTTTCTTGGCTTTCCTTAACACAGCTTGCTTAAAATGGAACAGACACCCTTGAGTTTTTGCATTGGGTAAAACAGTATTGACATCAGACACTGCACTGATTTCAAAGTCAGTTGTTACTTTAATTGGTTCAAATTCTGGTACTTCAAAGCCTTAATAAAGTTTCATAGCTACTTTTTTTTTATCCGGTAGGAGGGCGTAAACTGTAGGTATAATATTTATATCATTATCACTAGTGCTGCCTAAGTCTACGTGTATGGTATACAATTGTGTGAAAGGAGGAACAGCACACTTAAAGGTGCCATCACAGTATAATATATGTCTTTAGCGTGCCGTAGTACCTCTCGGCCTTCTTTGCTACAAAACACTAATATCCTTGTATTTTTTCCATATAGTCCGCCAACAAAAAGTGTTTAAATTTTCCGGGAATACATATGTCTTTTAATTTAAGAAAACGTAATTTGCTTGTACCCAATGACTTGTTTCGGTGTTTATAAAAAGTTTTTTTTATGTTGTTAAAATCTGGCATTTTTTTTAAAGTGCTGAGGTCAGAAAATTTCATTTCCTCAATAACATCTGAATATATTGTTGGCGGGTACACTACATAAATACGAAAAGCCTTATTCCGAAAGTTACAATCACGAATTTCAAAATTCCGAATTTCATGATTCCGAATCATTCAAAATTCCGAAAGTCAGATATCCGATGTATCATAAATCCTATTTATTGAAAACCCGAATTTCAAAATTCTTAATGATTATAACTGCGAATATTAGAATTCCGAATTTGAAGATACCGAACCATTACAATTCCGATTTATTAATAATCCAAAATATCATAATTACGAATTCCGATGATCAAAATTCCGAAACAACACAAACCCGACAATCAAGCGCCTTGTAAACCTGCATGAGGTAAGTCGGATACTTGTTATTCTCGGGGTATACGAGATAAACATGAAATAGAATTATTGAACTATTTTTTTATTTACATAAGCTAATGATTACAAAATACACGTTGCCATACAACTTTCAACAACAAGCATGCATGCAGGCAAGCACGCAGACAAGCATGCATTCAGGCAAGCATGCATTCAGAAAAGCATGCATTCTGGCAAGCATGAAGGCAAACATGCAGGGAAACATGCATGCAGGCAAGCATGCATGCAGGCAAGCATGCATGCAGGCAAGCATGCATTCCGGCAAGCATGCATGCAGGTAAGCATGCAGGCAAGCATGCAGGCAAGTATGCAGGCAAGCATGCAGGCATGCATTAGTTTCGCTCTTCTCCGGCGCTACGGGATGTGCAGTCCTTCCGCCCTTGCGTAACAAAGTTCGGGCACCCATGCTCGCTTCCGCAACTTCGGCTTGCTGGTCGCCTACGGCGACCAGCCTCAGCCGCTCCAGCTCGCCGGGCGCCTGAGCTTCGTTACTGCGGGCGAGGACTGCCCTCCCTCCGCGCCTCCGGTTTTTAAATAACACTCTAGTGTAGGGCAAACAAGTACCACGGCAGTAGGACCACGGCAAGTCGGGTTTGGCCTAATTTGTATACGTAATAATTGGCCAAAAATTAATCTACTAATATAAAAAATCAACTCTAAATGCGCAACATGTCAAATCAATTTTAACTTTTACCTATTTTTGATACAAATTTTCAATTTGAGCAATGAATTTTCGGAAATTTGAAATTCGGAATAACGTTTTTCGGGCCAATAATACTACGGATTTTTAATTATTCGGAAAAATTAAATTCGGAAGGATGAACATTCGTATTTATAACTTTCGGGTAAATAACTATCGTGTTTTTGAATACTCGGAGTTTTGTGTCTTAGGAATTATAATATTCGGAATTTTGAAAATCGGAATATTGAAATTCGGAATTAAATATTTCGGAATTGTTGGGTGTTCCCATTGTTGGCATTGGTGTAAGTTCATTACGTGCCCTTTGTAAACAAATGTTTATTTTTTCTTTCACCACATTTCTGGCCTTGTCAGGTGTACAAGTGTGGAGCTCTTCTTTTATTATAATAGGATTTTTATTCACTACTAACTTTGCCGAGCAACATTTCCTAGACGCACAACGCCATGTTGTATGCCTGTTGTACGTTCGTCTTATGTTATATTGGTAGCCATTGCACAAAAGTAATCGTCCTCCTCTTTGCGAAGTAATTATAGTTAACTTATTACCCTTGCTTGATAAAGGTTCACAGCTCATGACTAAAAAAAAACAAAATTATTGAAAGGAATTTTGAATGGTTTCGTTTCACTGAAATGTATTACGAAAGTAATGATAAAAAATATTAATAAACTTCTTACCTAAAAAGTGTGTCACAAATACAGAATAGATGTTATGTTATGTAGCTTTTTTACTCAGATCAATATTTAACTACAATCAATAATATAGCTAATTATAAACACAATATTATTATATTTGCTATCACTTTAACAGCGCATTAAATGAATGCAATGGGATTTGTAATAAAATATTTCATTTTACCCTCAAAAAAAAAAATCAGATACAAAATATTGATGAGCTCAGAATACAGAACAAACCAGAAACCGCAAGCGCGCTCAAAAGTGAAGACACACAAACCAAGACAAATCGTCTTGGTTTGAATATTGTCACTCGCATTCAATCGTCTGCACGTAGCGCGTCAGACGTATTACATCAGTGTCAATTTTAATTTTAAAATGTCGGTTTTAGTTGTTCTTACATGTAAAAATACATCTAGGATTACAAAAAAACAGGATGGGATCTCATTTCATCTGTAATTAGCGTATACAAATGCATAGTTATTTAATTATTGAATTTATAATTGTGATTGATTTAGACGAAGACGCTGCCATCTTATGTGTTGCCATATCAATTGAAAATTTTACCCACCTATTTTTATGAAATTTAAACAGATATATACTTAGATAGGTCTCTTTATTGTACATTGATTGTACAATACGGTTCAAATCAAACTAAATGGCTCGGTAGTACGTACGAGTGCCATGCGCAGGTAGGTACAAAAATATTCTGTTCACTTTACTCGTCCAAGCATTATTCCTTGTTGCATTGCAAACAAGTCGGTAAATGATATATTATTATAAATCTTTTCATTACCTACTTTCACTGTATGTAGGATGTAGGTAGGTATGTTACCTACTTAATTTGTTCGAAAAGAAATCTTGCAACTCGATTTTGAAGCAGATATCCTCAACCGATTTTGATGAAATTTTGTATACATGTTAGTTTAGGGGATAATGCATTAATATGGTACCATGGAGCTGGTCTGATGATATAGTCAGAAGATGGCCTTAAGAACTACTAAACTAAACAAGAAAAACCTACCGAGCTTGAGCTCATTTATTTTGTCTTATCTAATTCTCTGGTATTCTTAGTATACAGGATCTGTAGATGGTGTCTGAAGATGACCATAGGAGTTTGTCTTCAGTAATTGAAGAAATACCATTTATTGTACCAACAGCGCAAATTCACTGGCTGTCCGGCTTGTAGGGCTGTATACCCTACATAGCCCCTTCTCTGCTTGTGGAAGGACAATAACAAACTTAACATAATAAATAGCAAACAACAATTTCAACAATCACTGCGAGCAGGTACATACTGCATATGCTGCGAGTCTCGCAGGCGCGTGCATAGTTACGCACAAACTTCCGAATCGTCATTCATTTTGAATCGATATGTGGGTACACCACAGACATCATAAGTAAACACGCTATTATGTGGGTACCTATATACAATTGGTGGTTTTATCGCACAGTAGCAATATTATGTATAATGTAAGTAGGTGGATCTCTGCCTTTTCGCCGAAAATTGTTTGGCCGATTATCACTTGCCAACTAACGTTTCGCAGAATTTTATTTCGCAGAATAATCATTTGCCAACTTGTGATATAATTTTGTTTTTATTACCCAACCTCACAGTTGCCAATTTTACGTTTGGTCTTCCTTTCAGAATGACACTTTTCAAAATGCCAACTTTCAAGTAGCGAATGTTTTAGTTAGCGTAATATTCATGTAGTTGTTGTCAAAATTACTGAATGTGGCGTACAAAAATACTAAGTAAGCCACTATTTATGGATGGTTATAAAAAAATAACCACGAAGGCTAAAGCGGGAGCTCCGCTCCGCTCCGCTCCCGCGTTAGCCTTCTAACCTAACCTATCCAACTCGGGGCGCACTATAGTCGATTCGTCTAAAAGTTGTCTGGCCTAATAAATAATTTGACAAAAGATAAATGCCCCAAACGTTTTTTGTCATTACAATAATCAGCTTAACAATAATTCTACCAAATGAAACGTTGTCATACAAAAATTTGACAATCGTTAGTCGTCAAAGTGAAAAATAGGCGAAACGTTGGTTGGCAAGTGATAATCGGCCAAACAATTTTCGGCGAAAAGGCAGGATCCCGTAAGTAGGTACTTATTTTTTTCTATAAAATGTTTCTAATTTTAGTTTCCCTACCGATGCATGAAGAGAAAAGTTGAAATGGATGAAATAGGAGATATAAGTATGTACCTATATTGTCAACATGTACCAGAGTAGCAGCTAGGTATTATTTACGCCGCATTGGAGTGACACTGTGTCTATAGACTTTGTATATCATTATACCATTAAAAAAAATCAACTTACCTTATTACCGTGTTTCATTAAATTTATATATATTTAATAGCTTTAACTTATACTGATCACCTCTCTGTATAATACAGATATTAAATATCTAGTGTTATATCTCTTATCTAGTGTTTTATGACTACCCTAAAGTTGGGAACCGCACCTTAGCCTAGCAACATTACGCGAGCGGGAAGTTTCACTATAGAGCGAGACAGAGTATCGTTTTTGGACACAGTGCGGGATATGCAGCTATTAGCGAATGCGGCTTCTGGTTTGTTCTGTATTCTGAGTTGATGAGTTATATTTTTCATGTTTAATGATTACATATTAAAACTAACTTTGCCGAGAGACTAACAAAATTTTAGAGATAAGTTTTTTTTTTTCATGTTTAATGATTATTCAATTATAATAAAGTATTGTTAAAAAAAAATATAATAAAATACGTTTTACAACACACCTGCTCATAAAAGTGATATTATTTTACCGCAATTAAGCACGGAATGACACCTATTATAAAACTGTGACTTTTTCATTGCTATTATTCACAAAAGTGAACTATAGATTCTTTTTTAAATTTTATAGGAAGTGTCTATAATTGTCTATGTTCTTAAAAAAGTTTTGATACAAAAAATAACGTGTTTAATAGTACGAATAAATTAATACGCCTATTGTATGGTCATTTGATGCATTTTCGTATTTAAATAAATAATTTCAACTTGTACCTAATACTTGTGTAATAAACAAAATTTTCACTCAAATTTAACATTTTTTTTCTCTAAGTACAGAAAAAAAAACAGAGTAAAAAAAAGTTAAGTTCAATCCTCCTTTTTTTTTTAATAATAATATGGTCGACCGCCATTGTTAAATGCGCGCGCATAGGAAAACGAATTGATTTGTAGTATTGTTTATTTAGTATTTGTAGTATTATTTTATTCGCAAGTGTGTTGTAAAACGTCGTATGGCACGTGTGAGCATGATGATTACCGTTGCTCACTTGTATCATAATGTACTATTATTACATGAAAGCTACAATGACATTTCATAACATAGACATGTCATATGCTTACAAATCAACGTAGAAAAATGTGCCGAACTCACACACACACATTTTTAATTCATCTACACTTTTGGTGTAGGTATTAACTTTAGAGTAATAGTTCGTGCAGTGTCTATAAACATCCGATGGCATTTTCGTTATTTTTTTAAGTCACTGATGCTTCCGCTCAACGTCCGACCGGCGCCGCTCGGCACGCGGCACTAGAGGCAAACGTTCCAATTGACTCGTTTTCGGATCTTCACGATTTTCGCGCAATAACATATCTAATCTATATTTAATAATATCTATCTTTGGCCCCTGGCTACAGGTAATATTTTAACAATACTACAAATTAATTCGTTTTCCTATGCGCGCGCATCTAACAATGGCGATCGGCCGTATTTAAAAGAATGAGGTTTGAATTTAACTTTTTTTTGCCTGTTTTTTTTTCTGTATTTAGAGAAAAAAAAATTTGAGTGAAAATTTTGTTTACATACAAGTATTACAAGTTGAAATTATTTATTTAAATACGAAAATGCATCAAATGACCATACAATAGGCTTATTAATTTATTCGTACTATCAAACACGTTCTTTTTTGTATCGAAACTTTTTTAAAACATAGAAACTCATCCTATAAAATTTAAAAAAATATCTATAACTCACTTGTGAATAATAGCAATGAAAAAGTCACAGTTTGATAATAGGTGTCATTACGTGCCTAATTGTGGTGAAATAATAGCAATTTTATGAGCAGGTGTGTTGTAAAGAGTGTTTACATTTCAGTATGAGAGTAGATAAAAGGAGGGAAGTTATCTTAAAAGTTTTATTTGCATAAATTAGAAGGTACTAAATTGAATAAAAAAAAATACATATTTCAAATGCAAATTATTTATTATTTGGTAAGTGTACATAGAGATTAACCTGTATTATATATCAATTTCTTTAACTCCTTTTCGTGCGCCTCGTGGCATAACTTATAGCACTTCTGATAATCTTTGAATTCCACTTCCACTTTATTTCCAGATGGCATAATGCAACACGTTAATTTCGCTGTCTGCGCTACGCAGGCAAGTGCGACGACGATCAGTAGTACTCCTGAAATAGTACATTATGGTACAAGTGAGCAACGTTGGTGATTACCGCCGAGGCGCCATTGAGACCCGAGCCGCCAGGCGAGGGTCTTAAGACAGCCGAGGACGGTAATCATCATGCTCACACGTGCCATACGACGTTTTACAACACACTTGCGAATAAAATAATACTACAAATACTAAATAAACAATACTACAAATTAATTCGTTTTCCTATGCGCGCGCATTTAACAATGGCGGTCGACCATATTTAAAAAAAAATGAGGTTTGAACTTAACTTTTTTTTACTCTGTTTTTTTTTCTGTACTTAGAGAAAAAAAAAAGTTAAATTTGAGTGAAAATTTTGTTTAATACACAAGTATTACAAGTTGAAATTATTTATTTAAATACGAAAATGCATCAAATGACCATACAATAGGCGTATTAATTTATTCGTACTATTAAACACGTTATTTTTTGTATCAAAACTTTTTTAAGAACATAGACAATTATAGACACTTCCTATGAAATTTAAAAAAGAATCTATAACTCACTTTTGTGAATAATAGCAATGAAAAAGTCACAGTTTTATAATAGGTGTCATTCCGTGCTTAATTGCGGTAAAATAATATCACATTTATGAGCAGGTGTGTTGTAAAATTATTTATCATCTTATTTATTTAAAAACAATTTTTTTTTCTGCTTGATTAAGTACTTTCCAAATGAAACTATTTTTGTGAGTTTTATGTAGGTAGCCCGTATGGATAATTGCGGGTCCGAATCCTGACCATTAGGCTACGGACGTGAGGCCAGTTTTAACATATGATAGACAGTTTAATTTACTTGGAATTACTTTTTTTTTTTAAAGAGGAGAAAAACAATTTTAGTAACTTCGGTTAGAAATATTCTTACAAAAACATAAACGTATATGGAAATTAAATTATCAAATCAATTAACAAGAATTTTACAACCCAAAATATTCGCATTCGCAAATTTTGCATTCTAGAACCCATATTACAAACTATGCCAAGCTTGGGTCTGGACAGCGATGTATCTATGGTAGGTATACCCTAGAGTTTTTATTGCATTTTTTTTTAATTTTAAACGATAGAGAAACACTTACCAAGTTTAAAATTCATGTTACCCAGATAAAGTCTGCGGACACTTTGGTTGTTGTGTGTCTTATGGCGAGCGCTTATATACTGTGGAGACAATCAAATGGCAGAACTTCTTAAAATACAATAGGTACTAAATTAAAAAGAAAAAAGTAGTTTATACTTTTAATTTGCTACTTATTGTATTTCATTAAATCAAAAAATAGAAAACCATTACTAATTTATATTAATTTATTCGTTTCGTGAATCGTTTCAGGGCTACGACTAGCTGGCCTAGCTTTTTATGGTTATCTTTTTATGGTTATCTGAGAATCATATCTAATAAAACCTAAAGAGTGGCACGTTTTTTTATTTCCAATATTATCTGGGGGCACGGCAGTGCCCCCGCCAAGTCGAGCAAAAAAGAGCGGCACGGCCGTAACACTATTTTCTCGAAGCACTTCAGGCCATTTTCGACCCCCTATAAGTTCGTTTTGGATAAACCTAGAAGCCTGAATCTTCGGTTACCAAGTTGGCACTGTAAAAACACTTTATATTTCAAATTTCATTCAATTTGAACCAGTAGTTTAAGAATTATAACTAGTCAAAGTTTGCACTTTTGGCAAATTTTGTCACTCACTGACTGACCGATCATCAAAACTCTAAGGCACTTCTAGCAGACATAGAAGCCTCAAATTTAGAAAACAAGTAGTGTTTAGTGTACAAATTAAGAGAAAATTAAAATATTGTACAATTTCAGTCTCAACTGTATAAATAACTTTGTAATCTCATATAAATATAAAGGATTACAAAGTTACATTTGCAGTGATTGAGTCAGTGTATCTGAATTCACCCATACTAATACCATTCATTCTAACGAAATATGTATTATAGTTGATGCGAAAGTAACTCTGTCTGCCCGTCTGTTACGCTTTCACGCCTAAACTACTGAACTTAATTTGGTACATACATATGTAGATTAAAGTGAAGAAGTGGGACTGGGATTGGGACTGAGTCTGGGACCGGGACTGGGAACGGGATCGGGACCGGGATTGGGATTGAACTGGGACCGGGACAGGGACGGGACCGGGACTGGGAACGGAATCGAGACCGCAATCGGGACCGGGATTGGGATTGGAACGGGACCGGGACTGGGACTGGGACTGTCCGACACAGACAAACCGGAAAGGTAATCTACAAAAAGAACTAAAATCCCATCAAAAACAATACTTGTAAAAAAATGCCAAGCCTCGCCGCCCTCGGTTCTTCTACCGCAAAAAGTTGTGAGATCCATGTAATACCAAGTCGGTTAATTTATTCAGTCCCTACTTCAGGGACCTTCTGTCCTAAGTTATTACGTAATAATCTTTTATGTTTTAAATATAATAAATTGACTTGGCTATCGCATGAAAACACAATGTATCGCACATCACAATAATTACATTAAGTAAGATTGTTTAGTGCGATTGCCAAGTCAATTTATTACATTTAAAACATAAAAGCTTATTACGTGATAACTTAGGACAGAAGGTCCCTGAAGTAGGGACTGAATAAATTAACCGACTTGGTATTACATGGATCTCACAACTTTTTGCGGTAGAAGAACCGAGGGCGGCGAGGCTTGGCATTTTTTTACAAGTATTGTTTTTGATGGGATTACTAATTTATATTAATTTATTCGTTTCGTGAATCGTTTCAGGGCTACGACTAGCTGGCCTAGCTAACATCTTTTTAGGGTTATCTGAGAATCATAATAAAACCTAAAGAGTAGCACGTTTTTTTATTTCCAATATTATATTTTTTACGGATAAAAAAGCAAAATAATACAAACGTAGGTATACATGAAATGACAACAGAATATTTTTATTCATTTGAATTTCCGTGATCAATGTTAGGTATAAGTGCGAATAAACATGACATGTTCTGATAGATACCTACGAATATTTAACTATCTCAATATACCTACTCACTCCCGTGTTTGCTGGAAGAGAACTCAACTTTGAGTTAAGCTCGCCTTTGTACATGACTTATCAGTCTTATCACTAAACTACTTGTAAAAATATTGTGTACAATAAAGTATTAAATAAATAAATAAATAATTTTATTAAGAATGATCATACTAAATAATAGTGGCTAGTATTGCTTAACTTTGTAATATTAAGAGCGGTCTCCCATCCAAACACTACTGGAGAATTCATTGGAAACTTGTTATGATTTATTGACAGGCTTAAGGTATGATTCCGAAGCCGACCAATGATAACCGTCTGTCCGTCACCAGGCTGTATTGCAGGCTTATTCTGACCCGTAAGCTTGACCCGGTCACGGGTTAGGTTAGAAACTTGAAGAATTTCTTCCGAACGGAACCCTCTTCCTGACCCTGACCCGACGTGTCGTTTCTATCATAACTCGAATTGCATTTTTTGTAAATCTTTCGCGCAATTAGACTTGGATAGATTAGGTTAGAAGGCTAATTAGCTTTCGTGGTTATTTTTCTTTTATAATGTTTACCAATTCGGGTTATGATAGGAACGACACGACGGGTCAGGTTAGGAAGAGGGTTACGTTCGGAACAAAAATTACATTTTTTTCAAGTTTCTAACCTAACCCGCGACCGGGTTGGGGTTTTCGGGTCAGGTTCGGAATCCTTAAACGGTATTGCATGAACCGTGATAGCTAGATATTTTTACAGATGATTTATTTCTGTTATATAGATAAATACGACTATAATATATCCAGGTATAGGTATAAGTGGGTAAAATTTGCTATTGGGGCTATTAAGTGAAAATTAAGGGGTGGACCGGGAACACAACACGAGGTTATTTAGCCGCGGTATTCTGCGGGGCTCGGTATTCTTGCCCAATCGGACAGCTCGTTTGGGACGGAAACACCGTCGTGTCCTACCTCCTACATGTATTTGTATATAGTGTATTAATGATTTTTAACTTCATTCTTTCCATAGTGCGAAGACACGTGGTGCGAACTGTTCCGCGTCCGTCCGCTGAATGACGTACCGTGATAAGACACCTTCACAATTCTCACATCCGCGATTTAATTGTTACAATGTTATTTGAGGAACTCGTTTCTGGGTAATTTCACGATGCCTAATTTTTTACTAATTTCGGTGGTATTTTTCAATCATAGGTTTTCCGATGAAAAAATTTAATGGAGTTCTTTTAAACACATCAGTATTCTAGATATTCTAAAAGAACTCTAAAAGAAATTACCCTTCTAATTCTTATTATAGTATGTAGTTCTTTTTTTTCTAGGTTTGGATTGCGAGAACAAGTCAGAAAGCCAGCATCATCCAATTAATGACCTTCATTCAGTGGCGATTTTTGTTACTCACACTATACTAAGGATAGTAATTTGGAAAGAGCATATATCTCAGGATAATTGTAGTGACAAAAAAATACATTTGGCTGACAATGTCGTCCTAGGAACAAAACGGGTAAGTACATTGTTATTTTTTGCGGTGTAGAAGGACCGGACCTAGCGCGCCACTCGCCTTCCAGGGGTGACGTCAACCTACAGGCGCCATCTTCTGCTACTGGCACGCTGGAATATGGTGGGACTTCTTCCGACTAGTTTACCATGTGGAGTCACCACAGTACAAATACTAGTTTCTATAAACTACTAGCAGTTGATCGTAGGTCCGGACATGTAGTTTCGTAGAGATCAGTGCAGAACCTTACAGCGTAGGTAGCAGGGGCGTGATGCTCCTGGTATTGCACACGTACATCGTACATAGGCCATGGTAACCACTTCCCATCACCACCTGGATGTCGTTCTGCCTCTCTATTGTAGAATAGAATGATGCATGAATGAATGAAGAATAAAATGATGATGAGGATTTGACGTATAGGTTACGTATTTTAACATTATACGACAAATCCTATACATTCATCATGCTGTTCTACAATACACCAGTCAACGAATTTCCACTTAACTAGGGGACTGGTGTTCTACTTTCTTTCTCGAGAATATCTCTCTAGTCCCTCCCTTTCTACCTACTAATTTATTCATACATAGCACAGTTAACACCTCTTGGCAATAATACCTATGTGTTAATCCTAGCTGTCACTACAACAACACTGTTGATATAGTATTATAAGCCTCTAATATCAAAGTCCATTATCTAATTACGTTTAATTGCATAATAATGTCTCATTACCATAAACGAAGCCCGCTAACATCAGCTAGAGCGATAAATATTAATACCTAATAAATAAAATATCCATTTATTTATTTGCATATTCAGGTTGTTCATTATTTAAAAAAGAGAGTCGTAAATTGTGTTGACTTGATTGAAATAAAGCCTATGAATTATTCAGTGCTTTCCATTGCGATATTTTTGGGCTTTTTTTTACTTTGATACATAATTTCCTATTTTATTTCATATCTACTTAATGGGCAATGGTGACTCCTCTTTTTTAGTAAATCGCGCACTACCTACTCTGGCCCCTTAATAAGGAGCTCTGGGTAATTCATCATTGTAAAGAATATTTCTCGCAGCCTCGAGAAACCACCGTTCCCAACAGTCAGCCATCTGTGTCTGGGCAGGGGTTTATGGTTCCATGCTCTGTAAGAATACAGAGACCTAATTGTCTCTACATAGTGTCCTGCTAGTCAGAAGCTAATTTAAAAGATTGGATTTGACGACCTAAATATATATAAAAATAGGATAATTAGAAAATGTTATTTTAGTCTTTTTTGTATGGTTTCTAGTTCAAGAGTGAAGCGTCGTATAGGCTTAGGCCTGGCTCGCCCCCTGAATCTCGACCCTTGCGATTAAAATGCTTCACTCGCCCCTTTTTTTATTATTTTGGTGTAGTGACTCGCCCCTTGCCACGGGGCGAGTTAAAAATTGACATTTAAATAAATATTTTGGTGGTGTGAATCGCCCCTTGAGGTATTTCTTTTGAAATAAGCCGTGAAATGGTACAGTCAGACAGAAAAATGTACACTTAAATGTAAATTACCATGTTTGATGTCTGTAATATTATTATCACCAACTACGTACACTAAGTTTTTGCTACCTGGCTTACCTATTAGGTAGAATAAAAGGAACGTTTTCAAGGGTCCAATAAACAAAAGCTTTGTTAAAATAGGTCGGAGAGAGTCATATATATAATGCTTTCTCTTTCTAAGTTCGTATTATAATGTGGAAGGGATATGTTTTGCGATATTTGCGTAGTGGTTTATAGTCTGTTTTTTTTTTTATCTCAGATACTAAATTGACAAGTGCAAATGTCAAATTGTGAAATAATGATACCAGCTTTGTATTTAGTGGTGTACTCGAAAGTCGAAACTATCGACAATGTTTGCTGCCTAGATACAGGTGGTTTAGCTATAATGTATTTTAAGAGAAAAGTTAAATATAAAATGTTTATTAGTTTTTTATCCGACTGCGCGACGCAAAGGAATAGTAATGTGTTTAATTGTATGTTCCTTTATTAAACTCTATACATACCAAACGCCTGGCCCGATTTTTAAGATTCACACATTAATGTCAACAAACTATGTCAAGTGGGGTATCGTTGAATAGGTATTTAAAAATCATTTCAGTTTTTTCTCACCATTTTTCGATTTGACTTACCGTTTAGGATCTATATCGATTTAAAGTTGCGCTACAACTCATCGTCATCATCTGCATCTCCTTATTGCATCCGTGGCCAAGATGACCTCGAAGCTCAGGGTCCGTTTTCCGGCTCTTCCTTCTCTACTTCGCACGATCTTGGGCGTCCATGGTAGTGAGACCATTAGCACGCATATCACCCTCCACGACGTCAAGCCAGGACTTCTTTGGCCTACCCCTTTCACCTGGACCCGGCGGGGGTACCATTGCCAGGCATTTGTTCCCCACGTAGCCTGGCGGTTGCCGCAAGCCGTGGCCGCACCAGCGAAGGCGGCTCTCTTGCATTTTATCCCCGATGTCACGGACATGGAGGCTGCCGCGGATGCGAGAGCTCCGTACGCGATCTTTACGCGTAACGTCGCATATCCACCGCAACATTTTCATCTCCATGACATGCAGCTCTTGCTTGTGTCGCTCGAGCAGCGGCCACGCCTCACAACCATGCAAGAGGACAGGCCTAATGATCGTCTTATAAACTAACCTGACTGGCATTTTGGGATCACAAGTGACGCCAGTCATTTCTCACCACTTGGCCCACGCGGCAGCAATGCGTGCCTTGACGTCGTGGTCGATCTCACCGGTCACATGAAGTACAGATCCCAGGTACTTAACCTGGTCCGTGCGCTCGACCAAATCATCGCCTATGCGGACGGGTGTGGGATCTGTGGAGTTTAACGTTAAGTATTCTGTCTTCGCTACATTTAGCTTCAGACCACCGTTCTCAAGCGTTTCTTTCCATCCTTTCACGCGTCACACCAATCTGCTCCTGTCCGCGTCCATCAGCGCAATATCATCAGCATACATGAGCAACCACGGAGGCTGCTCATGTGAGTTTCTAATGCTGTCCGACAAAACATCTAATACCACGCTGAACAGGTAAGGACTAAGGACGGATCCTTGGTGTACCCCGACGGTGATGGGGAAGGCTCTCGAGTCGCCAACAGCTGTAGCTGCAGCAGTCCGAACCACGGAACCGGAATCGTAGTACATGTCTCGGATGGTGTCAACTATTCTAACATATTAATTTAGACAGTAGAAATTTACGATGAAAAGACGAAAACTTCGCATGACTGTATGGAAGAAAATTGAAAACGATTACAAAAATATATAACTAAAAAGTTTTAAATAAAATAAATTATTGAAACTTGTGTTGATCTTTTTAGTATCAGTCGAATTCTTGTTTTTATTTTGAATTTAAATTTAAATTAGAGTACCAAAAAAATTTAAATACCGTAATTTACATACCTACAATTTTCAGATTCTAAGACTAGTATAGCGTCATCTTTATCGATAGTCTCTGCAAATCGATTAAATGAAACTTATGAAGCCTTAAGTTAGATTTTTACAATGACAACCCAAGTGACGCAAAATGGACGCCATTTTGTTTCAATGACAATATACCTATTTAAGTTTTGTTTCATTTAGGTAACTTGCATACCGAATTTAAATTAGTATTTTATAAATTTTATAGATTAACCTACAAATATTTGTACTAAATTTAATTTATCGATAAATTTCGATACTGGTGGCACATGACTATTTTTTAATTGCAAAAAACCGACAACAGGTAATTTCAAATTAGTATCTGAGATTAAAAAACGGGCTATAGTAGTGATTAGTGACATCTAAGTGCAACAGAATATGCACAATATTTAAGAGTATTGTGATATTGTGTATATGTTATAGGCAATGTGTATAATGCAGGCATTCTATACAATACCTAGGAAATGTATAGAATGCTGGGGTCGTTCAGGCAATGTATGAAATGATATTCAATGTTTAAACTATTTTACACTTTGCCTAGGAAATGTATAGAACACCTAGGCATTGTATAGAATGCCGGTTGAAGCATAGGTAATGTATGTAATCTATTTTTCTTCTCTATGATTTAATTAGATACCTAGATACTAATCTTTTGAGAGCTAATCCTAATTTCAACTTCCACCAGCAGGCAGTGCTGATAAGACATTTGTGTTCTATTGGTAGGTATGCCTAAGTACCTACGTGTTTTTTGCGTAGAATGTTTCTCACATAGCAGTGAATTTCTATTGGCCACGGCAACCACTCTCTTACCACCATCCCTGTGCTTGTCAACCACCTAACCTGATGGAAAGAGAGTTGTTACCGTGGCCTATAGAAGTTCTGCATGGTTAAAAAAAATAACCACGAAGGCTAATGCTAGAGCTCCGCTCCGCCTTCTAACCTAATCTATCCAAGTTGGAATGAACAGGTTTTCTTTCAGCAGTAATATCCATTTTTCAAATCCATAGAGGGCTTCTTAAAGGATCGCAAATAAATGACGCTTTGTTAATCTATTACTTTGTTTGCTAACAGTACTTATTTATCAGAGTGAGACGAATTTTCGCACATGAAATATCATTTTAAAGAGACGAATTTACAACAACCCGTCCATTATACACATTGCCTGATGCGCTTCGGGCATTTAATACAACACCTAGGCAATGTATGAAATTAATCGTATTATACACATTGCCTGAACGTTTTAGGCAATGTATAGAATGCCTTGCCGTGCCGTGGGGTACCGGCAGAGTAGAATAGTACCCCCCTCTAGTACCAGGTGTCGTAGGAGCCGACTGAGGTACATCGGAACCGACCAATGGCGGTATAACCATATCAAATCGGCGTAGCTAAAATGGCACAGGGCGAGGATGGGCAGCAGCATCCTCGCCGCGAAGCTACGTCCTGCGATTGCCAACACGCCTGCCCAGCGTGGCGATTATGGGCAAACTCCCCCTATGACAGGCACAAATAGGACCAGGCCCCTAGTCCCCGGCAGCTCCGCTAGACCTGGCTCCGGTAGCGGCCAGGGTAACGGCGGAGCAGGGGGTGCTAAGAATCCCCGGCAGAGATCCGGCTACCACCCCAAACGACGACTGGCCCTGGTAACGCACAACGTACGCACGATGAGGACTGACGAGAGGCTTGCTGAGCTGGAAGAAGAGTTGAGTAAGTTGCGCTGGGATATTGTGGGGTTGTCTGAAGTCCGTAGAGAGGGCGAGGACACGATAACCCTAAGATCCGGCAACCTGCTCTACCACCGGGAAGGCGACCAGCAGTCGCAAGGTGGTGTCGGTTTTCTCGTTCACAGATCCCTCATTAACAACATCATTACCATCGAAAGTGTGTCGAGCAGGGTTGTATACCTAATACTCAGAATATCCAAGAGGTATTCGCTGAAGGTCATTCAGGTGTACGCACCGACCTCGAAACGCCCAGATGATGAAGTGGAGACTATGTATGAGGACGTAAGTAGGGCCATACATACGTCTAAGACCCACTTCACTGTTGTTATGGGAGATTTCAACGCAAAGTTGGGTAAGAAAAGCGATGATGAGTTGAGAGTAGGGCAATTTGGATATGGACAACGGAACCCGCGGGGACAGAGGCTGGCTGCCTTTCTGGAGAAAGAGGGACTCTTCATGATGAACTCTTTCTTTCAGAAGCCGCCGCAC
The DNA here is from genome assembly GCA_914767945.1 of Eilema depressum. Lineage (NCBI taxonomy): Eukaryota > Metazoa > Arthropoda > Insecta > Lepidoptera > Erebidae > Eilema > Eilema depressum. Next base: position 7,312,857 of record OU612020.1, read on the forward strand.
AGGAAATGGACCTGGATGAGCCCTGATGATTCCACGAGGAATGAGATAGACTTCATCATGACCAACGAGAAACGAATATTCAGTGATGTCTCCGTGATCCACAGGGTGAAAACCGGTAGTGATCACAGAATCGTAAGAGGCACATTGGGTATTAACGTTAAACTCGAAAGGTCCCGCCTGATGAAGTCTACACTCCGACCTACTCGTGTCCAAATCCAAAACCCCGAGAACTTTCAGCTTGAGCTTTCAAGTCGCTTTGATTGCCTAGAGAACTTTGCGTCGGTGGACGAGATAAACAACAGGCTCGTAGAAACTGTCCAAACGGTGGGCTCTAAGCACTTCAGACCCCGCCGTTCAAATAGACCTCAGAAACTCTCCGATCACACCCAAAAACTCATGGCTAAACGACGCTCACTTCGACTGCAGTCTTCCGATGATGCAGAGTCATATAGGCAGCTCAACAGACAGATTTCCAAATCTCTGCGACACGACATACGTCTCTTTAATACTGAAAATATTAAAGAGACAATCGAGCGGAACAAAGGCTCCAAAGTGTTCGCAAGAAATCTGTCTGTTGGGCAAAGCCAGTTGAGTAAGCTGAAGAGAGAAGATGGCAGTATAGCGTCGACCAAGGCTGAGGTTTTGGAGGAGATCGAAAGGTTCTATGGACAGCTATACGCTTCGGTCGCTAATCCTGCTGGCAACATGGCGACCGACCCAAGAGCCAAGTTGACCCGACACTTCACCGAGGATATCCCGGACATCAGCCTGTACGAGATTAGAATGGCCCTAAATCAGCTTAAGAACAACAAGGCACCGGGTGACGACGGAATCACTTCAGAGCTTCTGAAAGCGGGTGGAACACCGGTACTTAAAGTCCTTCAGAGGCTTTTTAACACCGTCGTCCTCGAGGGCATAACGCCAGAAGCGTGGAACAGAGGCGTGGTGGTGCTGTTCTTTAAGAAAGGTGACAATACCTTACTGAAGAATTACAGACCCATCTCGCTTCTGAGCCATGTGTACAAGCTGTTTTCAAGGGTCATTACGAACCGTCTCGAGCGCAGGCTTGATGACTTCCAGCCTCCCGAACAAGCCGGTTTCCGTAGAGGCTACAGTACCATAGACCACATCCATACGCTGCGGCAAGTTATACAGAAGACCGAAGAGTATAATTTACCACTTTGCTTAGCGTTTGTGGACTATGAGAAAGCCTTTGATTCGGTCGAGACATGGGCTGTGCTTGAGTCTCTCCAGCGGTGCCGTATTGACTATCGGTACATCGAAGTGTTGAAGTGTTTGTATAATAACGCCACCATGTCGGTTCGAGTACAGGAACAGAGTTCAAGGGCGATCCCTTTGAAAAGAGGCGTAAGACAGGGAGACGTGCTATCTCCGAAACTGTTTACGGCCACTTTGGAGAATGCCTTCAAGCTCCTGGAATGGAAAGGATTCGGCATCAATATTAATGGCGAATACATCACTCACCTCCGGTTTGCCGACGATATTGTAGTCATGGCAGAATCGATGGAAGATCTCAACACGATGCTCGAAGGCCTCAACCGAGTTTCTCAACAGGTGGGTCTTAAAATGAACATGGACAAGACAAAGGTGATGTGCAATGCCCATGTTGTACCTACCCCGATATCTGTTGAGAGCTCGATTCTTGAAGTTGTTGACTCGTACGTCTACCTAGGACAAGTAGTCCAGTTAGGTAGGTCCAACTTCAAGAAAGAGGTCAATCGCCGAATCCAACTCGGCTGGGCAGCGTTCGGAAAATTACGCAATGTCTTCTCGTCTGACATACCTCAGTGTCTCAAGTCGAAGGTTTTCGACCAGTGTGTGTTACCAGTGATGACTTATGGCACTGAAACGTGGTCCCTCACTATGGGCCTTATGAGTAAGCTCAAAGTAGCCCAACGAGCTATGGAGAGGGCTATGCTCGGAGTCTCTCTGCGAGATCGAATCAGAAATGAGGAGATCCGTAGAAGAACCAAGGTTACCGACATAGCCCAGCGGATTAGCAAGTTGAAATGGCAGTGGGCAGGGCACATAGCACGGAGGACTGATGACCGATGGGGTCGAAAAGTCCTCGAGTGGAGGCCACGTATCGGCAAGCGCAGCGTAGGACATCCACCCACAAGGTGGACAGACGACCTCATAAAGGCCGCGGGAACGCGCTGGATGCGAGACGCTTCCAACCGGTCCTATTGGAGATCTATAGGGGAGGCCTATGTCCAGCAGTGGACTTCCTATGGCTGAAATGATGATGATAGAATGCCTAGGCATTCTATACAATGCCGGATTATACACATTGCCTATAACATATATAAATTTTGGATTGAAAGTCAGGTAAGTTTGTATTACAATCGTATTATGATATTTTATGTAAATTAAATTTGCAAAATAGTTTTATTCTTTACTTTTTGTTTGGCTTTTATTTAGTAGTCGTTTTAAAATCGCTTCCCGCTTTATTCACAAATGAATAATCTAATTTTTGAATTAAATATTTCTTTAGTCGGCAAACAAAATCGTATTCTGACTACTAAAACAATAGTATCTTGTTGGTATTGATAGATTGAAATAATGTTAACGTTGAAAAACGTGACGTTAAAAAAAGGATAAACAATACTACAAATTAATTCGTTTTCCTATGCGCGTGCATATAACAATTTCGATTTCTGTACTTAGAGAAAAAAAAAGTTAAATTTGAGTGAAAATTTTATTTATTATATAAGTATTACAAGTTGAAATTATTTATTTAAATACGAAAATGCATCAAATGACCATACAATAGGCATATTAATTTATTCGTACTATTAAACACGTTATTTTTTGTATCGAAACTTTTTTATAAACATAGAAACTTAACCTATAAAATTTAAAAAAGAATCTATAACTCACTTGTGAATAATAGCAATGAAAAAGTCACAGTTTGATAATAGCTGTCATTACATACCTAATTGCGGTGAAATAATAGCAATGTTATGAGCAGGTGTGTTGTAAAACTCTTTATTGCTGACAGTACTTTTAACTTACTAACAATCGGGGGCGATTTGGGGTATCTAATGTTCAAGGGGGCGAGTTGCAACATTAAAGCAGTCGGGGGCAAGATCCACGGGGCGAGCCAGGCCTAAGCCGTCGAATAGGTATAATCCGTTTTTGCAATAATTAGGTGGGTTATATCTATATCAACCTTACCTGTCTAATTAAAAAAAAAAGTATTTTGAGTACCTAGCCAAGTATCACTACAAATTATAGTACATACAAGGTGTGTCTAATGTAGTGTTCAAAATCTGAACTTGATAGCACAGAAATCACGTCCAAATATAAAATGATTTTATTTATTAACATATTAACTTCATTATTAACATTATCTTAAGTCCTTACCTACTTAAACAGATTTAAATAATCTTTATCGCTAATCACCCTCAAAGATACGAAATCTATTAGATACATTAGACTCAGTCACAGTAATAGTACCTAGGTATATGGGGCCCTACCAAGTAGAATACTCTGAAAAATGGTTGCCAATTTTAGGCTCACAATTACAAACTAATATCAAAAGGGAAATTCTTATCTAGATGCTATATTATAATTCCTATAATCATGATCTCGGAAACCACACCATTTGAAATTGTATTTAACTAGATACCTACCTACTTTAATTTTATCATAATATTACGATGAATGAATCAAGACGCTTATTATACTCGTATACCTAAAGATCTTAGAATGAATCTATCAAATGGGCCTGTACCTACTTAGCCTAGTGATGAAGGTGCGAACGAGAGGTCGTAAGTCGCAACCCCAGCATTTGCATAAAGCAGTAATTGTAATTAATCACCACTTTATACACTAAATAATTACATTACCTGGTAGGAACCTATTTAATTAAGTAGAACCTAGAATTTATAGCGAAGCTAGATTTATTATGTACTGAATGAAAGAAATAAAATTTGAACAGCAATAAATAGGTACCTAGTTACATAAAAAAACTAAACAAGAGGAATAGTCAATCGGCAAAAGTTAAAGAATAGAATCACCTAGCAACAAAATTAAGTCAAAGGTAGGTAGATACTTTGTGGCCTGGCACTGGCAGTGACGTGGAGCCGCCTGTCGCCCTAACAGAAGCAGGCTACGGCAACGGTGCGCGTTGCGCGCCTCCCCATACCCGGGGGCGAGTTGGGGATTCCGTGGTCCCCACACCGGAAGAGGGCCATATCTACAGAGATGGCTATGGGTCGACCGGGGTGCGAAGGATATGTCTAATATAAACTCACCTCCGGCAACCGACGGCCCACAGACGGCGTGCGTTTTATTCGGTTCGAGCGCCAAGCCCGACACCGGCTGGGGAGGAATCTGTGAGAATTTTTCGCGCGATAAAAAAATAAATACTTAATATGGCCCGGCCCAGCGGTTCGCGTACCCGAGGTAATAGGGTCGAATACGACCAGGAGTAGGTATCGCCACGCGATCGCGATAACGATGATGACATCAACATTATGTAATCCCATAAATTGATCAATCTATATTCTATTCCACAAACATATATTGCCACTTCTCTAGAAGGGCAGCCCCTCTAGATAAGTAGGTATAATAATTATGATTGAAACTATCGGTTGATGCTATAAAAATACAGAATGTAATTTTTTCAGATTTTAGTCGGTTCGATCACCGGGTGTGGCAAGCGAATTTTCAAAAAGAAAAGAAAGCAGTTTTGTTTCCTTTTAAAAATGACTCCTTTGCGTGAAATTCGCTTTCCCCGGTATTTGAAGTACTTTCCCTCCAGGTAAGATTAAAATCTTCCACGCTGTTCCTACACCTATAAGCATACCTACTCAATTAAGAATGGAAAAAGTGAATCGCTCAGACGGGACTTGAACCCCCGTGACCACTGAGCCACCGAACTTAGCGTTCCAAATTCTCCTATTAGCCGTCTTGGGGCGAAGCTTCACTCTTTCCATTCTTAATCGATTTGAATAGGTAGTTAGCATACTAATTCCTAAAAAATCATTCAATATAGCCAATCTATTCTGTGCTACGGAAACCGTACCATGAACTCTAAAAACAGGTCAATAATCGAACGGCTGTCATGCCATAGTAAGTCATACTGCCAACTGCAAATGTATCTTGGAATCCTATAATTGCAATGCTATTTATGCAGTTGGTAGTATGACTGCCGTTCAATTATTATTATCATGCCTGTAACAGATTTGGGACGTTTTACTGAAGGTAAAAGTGTATATATAGTCAGGAATTACTGTATATTGCCTCAGAATTACTAGTATCTTGTTATATAGCTAGAAAATCTATTTGTAACCACTGCTTTGAACCAAGGAAACACAAATTAAACAACCAGTTAGTCTGTTATATAGGTCTCTTTTATTCTATTATACCCACTACGTTAGTTCCAAAGGCTATTATAGACAGGAAAGAACTAACAAGAAAACCTGTCCGCCTTCTATCTCAATACAGTCACAAAACTTTATCGTATACTAGGCTAGTAGCCAAACATTAAACATAATAGAACCCTGGTATCATACTAGCTAAACAGGTTAATAGCCAACACTATAACATTTGTATCAGACAGCCTGGTGTCGAACCAGATCTCACAAAGCCCTAGTGACACAGTACTTGTATAGTCATAACTACTCACTATCATGATATTATTGTACCATCTGATATTATATTATTATCAATAAAACAAATCAATAGCCGCCGCTATAAAAGGTACATGTATAGGAACCTAGGTATCACTTTGCTATCTATACAATGCTTATAATCATTGGTATCACGGTACATACACAACCATTATATGGTATTACCGCCAAGGAATATAGCACCACGAGTAACACAAATAATAATATCAAGTTAATAGCATTTACACAAAGCTAGTCTTACAAATACGTTTTAGATAAACCAATTGTTACTTCTAATATCACACCCGAAGTGGGTACTATTGGATAATATTTTCATACATTTACTGTAACGCCAATGATAGCCATAATTGTTCTCTGTAGATATTCGATACCACACAATTATTACACAAGTAAGTACACAGTAATTACACAGTAATATATCAACCAGTAAGTACACAGTATATAACAAATAAATGTAACAGGGGTATAATCGTACCTTACTCTTCGAAGACTCGGGATAACTAAGTTCCCATTCTGTCTCTGCCAGCCCTTTTATAACCTGGGCCTCGTCGCAATGCATCACATGATTTTCACCTACCTACTTATAAAATTATTGTACAAAATAGTTTTCATAAATACCAACAAATAATATAATACTGCTTTATCGCAACATATATATCATATTGTCATTTTAACACTTCAAAATAAAAATAAATCTAACACCTGCATGTGTCGAAATTTATTGGGAACTCAATAATCTCCATCTGCCTCCCGCACTATGTACGAAATTCATTCCCTCCTCATCCAGGAACCGTGCCGTGTTACATTTTTTTTGTTCTGAACAGCTTGTTTACAACACAATAAAAGCCTTTATTTCCTTGGAATTCTCCTTTAAATAAATACATAAGTTATGAACTCGTAGCGACTGCACTAACATTGTTTATTGTTTTAATTCATTGCGGCTTCTCAATGGTTCAGTTTATCCGTATCGAAGTTTAACAAGTAATGAATGTGACACATTTCTATTTTTTGACATAAGTACATCATATTAAAATCAATTTCACAGTACGGCCACGAATTTGTAACATACATCTACACCACAATGCTTGGCATGTACTAAGAAAGATATTTATCAGATTACATGATATTACACGGCAATCACAATCGTTATTAACTTATGCTATAGTTGTGACAAGATAAGATTATGGCATTGAGACACATTAGTCAGTGATAAATAGTAGACAACAGTAAACAGACGATCATCACTATATTTAAATATTACGGCGAGTTATAAGTACCTACCTTATATTTTATACTGTTTAAAGTATTAAAAATGCATTGGCGATCAATATGTTGCAATTTGTGCCCAAGACAGGAGAATACAAATTATACAATCAGTTTGTAAGTATAAGTGTGTAATATTTATATCCTTTGCTAGATAAAATAAAATATACAAGAGTAGGGAACTGGGAACTTCTAGTTAAAGACCGATTTAGTAGTAAGTAGTAAAAGTGAATGCTTAGAATGGGACTTGAACCCGCGACTGGAAGGGCTAGGGGAATATTTAAAATATTGTGACAATAACAAGAACTTTGCTTTTTTATACCACAAGTACACGGCCCACCTGATGGAAAGTGGTTACCGTCTATGGACGTTTGCAACACCAGGGAATCACTCTCGTACTGCCGACCCATTATGAACATTATAGTTTCTGTGCCGTCAGTGCAGAAGATAAAGCAGGACAAGCCTTCGGTCTTCCCATTGACAGCACAAAAACTCTACAGTGAGGTGAGAGGTCTGTCAGAAGTTCAGTTTTAAATCCAAAACCTAACTAGGGATATCATTGGTACTAGCAAAAATATAAATGAGATCATTACATTTTATACCTCACAACGTAAAATGTTATAAAAATTTAATGTATTCTTTTTATCTCAGTCTTTTACTCGTAAATTATTATTATTGAGAATTATTCATTCAATAATGGAATAGTAAATTTGTTTTTGAAACTTAAATTTTTTCAAATCACTTTTTCATTTCGTAACTTTTAGTTACAAGTAAAGTTGAAAAATATTTACTTATACGTACAAATAATGTTATTAAAGTAATTAAAGTAAGTAAGTCAAGTTTTTTAAGTAGTTTATAATTTTGTTTGCAATTGGTAAGTGACTTTGTAAATATCGATTTCAATGTTTTTTTTATATGAGTTGGGAATAAGCCCCACTTTGGTGGCAGACAAGCACACGACCCACCTGACGTGAAGTGTTTACAATGGCCTATGAACGTGTGCAACATAAGGGGCAACACACACGGAACACAAAGTCAAAGAAAGTCGACGATCCTCAGCGCCTGTCTTTGCACGGAGTCGAACGGGTATTTGCTGGCATACCTGCATACCAACTATACCAATTACTTGGTATGCTATGCAGGTACCCCAGCAAAAAATTGAAAGTAGTACTCCATGTACTGCCACACTTGCACCTTATAAAGAAGAAGTCTTATTGTTCTGTATTGAATGAACTACCTACTACTACTTCGCCCTGTTGAGCACTGCGAGTTTTTAGATAGACTTACAGTACTAGACTAAAAGTTAGTAAGAAACTAAGACTAAACGTAAAAGCCTTTTGCATAATATTGTTTGAACAGTTCGACTTGGACAGGTTGGTTTAGAAATTTAGAATAATAAAGTAGCGTAGCGATTAGAGTAGCGTTTAGTGTAGCGATGTGCGTAGCGTTCGGCGTAGTGATCAGCGTAGTGTCCGGCGTAGCGATTAACGTAGTGATTAGCGTAGAGATCAGCGTAGCAAACCGAATCTCTTGCCCTAAATACCCTTTTTTTTTTTTTTTATCGTGCGAAAAATCCCCACGGATACCTCCCCCGCCGGGGTCGGAGGAGGAGGTTATGTCGGACTCGAACCGACTAAAACGCACGCCTTCTGTGGGCCGTCACTTGCCGGAGGTGAGATTGTCATAGCCATATCCCTCGCACCCCGGCCGACCCAGGGCCATATCTCTCGATCTGGCCCTCTTCCGGTGTGGGGACCACGGAGTCCCCAACTCGCCCCCGGGTATGGGGGGGCACGCAATGCGCGCCACCGCCGTGGCCTGCTTCTGCTAGGGTGACAGACGACCCCACCCGTCACCCCCAGGCCCGCGCTCATGGGGGCCGGAGGTCATTCTGCGACCTCCGACGCCCGAGTTGCCACCGCTCGTCACGGGCCGCGCGGTTTGCGATTCTCCTTCGCTCCTCGCGGACCGCAAGGTCTGCGATTCTCCTTCGCTCGCGCTCCGCCGCCCACTTCACGAGCATCACTTGCTCGCAGAAGGAGGCGCCGGCGGCCCACGCATCCGCGCAGCGAACCATCGCTGCGAGCAAAGTGGCGAGCGTGAGAGCCCTCACTCCCAGGGTCGCCACCAGCTCCCGTCTCGGCGTCTCCCACGCCGGACACTCAGTGAGCGTGTGCAGCGCCGAGTCCTCGCTCGCGTCGCAGTGATGGCACTCGGACGTTGGCTCTTTCTTCCCGGTCCGATGCAGATACCGTCCGAAGCATCCATGATCGGTGATGATCTGCGTCAGCCAGAACGAGAGGCCGCCGTGTGGCCTCTCTAGCCACTACCCCATGATGGGTCTTACCGCCGCTACTACGGCGTGCCCTTGCCTATACCCTAAATCTACAACGAATCTTAACAAACGTCTTTATTTACACTCAACAAACGATACTATAAAATATGATTACTTTACAAAGCGTTTTTAAATTCATATTTTTAGCGTAATTATTAAAAAAAGGCAATTTTTTCATTAAAAAAAACCTTCAAACCACCAAAGACACCAAAAACATACATTGAAAAGTCAGTTCAAAATAAATGAATGAATAAAATGCCTCGTCATGTAATCATTTATTTCTATCTGCTAATCTATTTTGAAATAATATAGGTAGGTTAGGTACTTAACCTACCAACCTACTATAAAAATGAACACAAGATAGTTTAGCTCTGGTATAGGCACAGGGTATAGGAAGATACCAGTACCTACTTACATAAATTAAAAAACTGAACATTTGAATTGATACCTACGTAATCCATTCTTTACAATACATGCAAGTTCCGTGAGTGAAGATTAAAGCCGATTTTATGGTATTATTTATCGGTAGGATTACCGATAGCACATTCGCACGGATATCCCCCGCCCGGGGTGGTTATGTCGGACTCAAACCAATCTATCCAGGGTTTTACCACGCCGGCCCGCTTCTCCTGGGATGACAGTTAGCAAAAAAAATATACCTACATATATGCATATAATCACGCCTTTATCCCCAGAGAGTTAGGCAGAGATGAATAACACCCACATTTCACTAATCATCGTATTCGGTCCCATGTAATAGGGGATAGGGGATGAGCCTATTGTCGTATTCCAGGCAGTATTGTTGACTTGAGCCATGCATCCAAGACTCATACCACTACAAATGTATACAAATATCCCAGCCCAGCAGTTGGAGTGTAAGATTGCCTAAGACATAGGTATCTCTCACCCCGGCTAACCCACTTGGGTGTCGGAACCACGGTGTCCCCATCCCACCGGACATGTGGTCTCGCACTATGCCGCTTCGACCAGCGTGACAGCCATCCTGTCACCCCCAGTGCCACCTTGTGCTCATGAAGGATGGAAGTCGCCGAGTCGTCGAGCCACCTCCGAGGCCTTAGTCACCTCCGTGCCTCTAGAGCTCTGCGGATCGGGAGAGATCTTCTCGAGGCTCGGGTTAACGTGCTCACTTTTACCACTAATATAGCAATTTGGGGACCAGACTTTTGGGATACTGCCCGAAGTCCCATCGGCCGTCGAGTACGAGCTTAAAATTTTTCATTTGAAGCTTGATGCTGATGGGAATGCTTTCTTTCCACTATGAGGCTGTATCCACCCTTATGGATACAGCGGCGGCTCCGAAGCCCATAGAAGAACAGAGTCTCGGTTTTCGGTACCCAGTCGTATCCGATGTTCCACAGAAGTAGGTACCCCTAAGACCGATCGTCTTCAAAGTTTCAATTTACCGCCCCCAGAAAATACCGCCGGGGCAAGAACCTCGGCTTGACACTCCCCAACACTCCGCTAGATCCGGTCCTAAAATATCTAATATGTTCTGAATTCTGAGATCTAATAATTATTAATAAACTAATAAATATAAGGAAAAAGAGAAGTAAGTAATATACCTATCTCGACCGTTTTTATATATTATTAATAAATATTATAATGTAAGTTATAATAAGTCATATTGTACCTAAAATAATTATTTAATCATAATTATTTTTATCAAGAACCATTCATTTTTATTTACTTAACGTAGGTACAAGTCAGTGTCACTTTCTCGATTTGACATTGGATATTATAACCCAAACCAATAAGTGACATTGTTGTAATATATTGTGTTTATTAAATATTATACAGTATTATTAAAATCTGTTTTACAAAAATATTACAATTAACTTGACGTTGCAATCGCAGTTGTTCTGCTGCAGAAGCTATTATTTAAAAGTGGTCCCTAAAATATAGATAGATAATATATCTACTTAATATACTTACTTAAAGATTTTTTGGCGTGTTTAACTTGAAAAATGAAGAAAATAATTCAAGTCAATTATGATAGCAGGTATGAACCGGTGTTAAGGTGATATTTTATCAATTAAAGCTTCACTATTTTTATGTAGGTAGGTATGTATTTACAAAAGAAAATGTTTCACAGAAACATTTTCTTTTGTAAATAGGGGCATTGCGGGCCCCGGGAAAATTGTAAATAAAACCACAGAATTACAATGTATTTTAAAAAGTCAATCGCCTTTCATAAGTCTCATTAATAAGCTTCAAGCTGAGCATAAAATAGTCACTTTTTAATAGCTAACTTTGGTACAAATCGCATTTCAAAAAAAATTAGAAACTGCCTATTTTGCCCCGTGTATGGGGTAAAATGGGCATATGTGGGTCAAAATAGGCATATAAATTAAATACGTTAAAATCGAGCACAAAAAACACAAATGTGAAGCGACTAATCGTTGTCCGCCTCACCCGCGCAAGGTGCTGCCTTGCTGGTTTTTCTTTCTGAGCATATTTCAAATCTTTCTTATAGGGCGAGCCAGTGATTAAGGCTGATTTACCGCGTTTCCTTGTGGCTCTTTCAAAACCTGGTGCTTTAAGTTTTGGCATAATATCAGTTAAGACTCTAGATTGGTTTGTTGTTCAGTCAGTTCTATCTTTATCCTTCAAGTTCCATTTGGCACGATGGGACTTGGACGAAAGAAGATATAACTCTGCAATTACCTGAGGCAAAATGGGCACCCTGCCCGTTTTACCCCGCTCATTATGCCCCCGAAGACAAATAAAAGTAAAGTTCAGACAGTTTCGGGCATCTCGGGATAGAATAGAATTATACAGAGGAGAGGGGGTGCCCGCTTTGCCTCGGGAGCCCGTTAGGTATGCCCCGGCTTCCCCTACATACATAAATCATTAGTAGGTAGGTACCTATCTACTAATGATTTATGTATATCTAGTTCTCGAGTGGAGGCCACGTATCGGAGTTCTCGAGTGGAGGCCACGTATCGGCAAACGCAGCGTAGGACATCCACCCACAAGGTGGACAGACGACCTTATCAAGGCCGCGGGAACGCGCTGGATGCGAGCCGCTTCCAACCGGTCTTATTGGAAATCTATAGGGGAGGCCTATGTCCAGCAGTGGACTTCCTATGGCTGAAATGATGATGATGACCTATCTACTGAGCTGAAATTAAACCCGCGACCTCCAACGTAGCACTCAAATGCTCTACCGCTAGGTACGCCTCTATACTTAGATAATTCGGTATCTAGATACAGTACGTACCCTTAACTTAATCATACATTATACCTAACTACATACTCTGAAACAAGTGCTCTACAACACTACCCGGAAGCACATGAGGTACCGACTATAGGTACCGAAGCACACAATAATTTAGTAATTTAGTAATTTATTCTATATTGTAAACTACACTTACATGGCATATTAATACAATAAAAAAAAATGATTTTAACAACAATTCATGAAAAATTAATACCCACCTAATTCAAATAGACAACGTCCTACGCAAACGCCTCACGTGATTACGTTTTACCCAATCCACGAGCGGTATCTTATGCTATCTGAAATAGTCGCGTGCGCACTCAGAAAGAGAGTGTAACTGACAGACGAGACGGCGGCAACGCGAGCAGCCAATACAATGTACGTATCGCATACCTATATATTTATCGTACCTATTTTTATTATTCATTAGAAGGTAGTTACCTAATCATAACCAAACTTTTTACTTGTACAGTTGTAGATAAGTAACCTATACCTATTCCGCAAGAAATAGTGGGTATATTAGATATTTACCCAGGTAATTTAAACTGAAATGTTTTAGGTTATTTATTATACATATAATATGTTTCAAAACGGTAGGTTATATGATCAGTGTTATGCTCGGCTTGCGTCATTCAAACGGTGCAAGTAGAAACTGTGACTGTAGGTATACTCACAGCACTATCACAGTTCTGTATAATCACAGCTGTACTTACGTCATTGTATTTATTATTTTATACCTACTCGGTCTCTACCTATTGAATAACTACCTTACAATTAGAAAAATAAATCTTATCGTTTAGGTATGTACCTATCTACCTAGTACCTACTTAAATAAGATAGGTTAGATATACTTGTAATATGTTCCTGCATATAAAGGCACCTAGGCTTTATGTAGATCAACGTAAATGTCATGTTTTATATCCTAATCAATTGCGTAGGTTGTACCTACGGTAACTCTTTAAACGCTCTTATATAGTTACATAAGATTACATAGCTAACCATACCTACCCAATGATGTAGGTACCTACCTACATCATGTAGAACATAGTTACATTAATTTCACATACAAACAATGAAGTATTATAAACTATAGATATGTTATCCACACTCTAAAATGGCGACAAAAAAATGATGACTTTTGGTCATCATTTTATGCACCAATCAGAATCGCGACAGTGCGCCACCCAAAAAAAAACGTTTTTAATAATAAATACGTAATAATAAAATATTATTAATATAAATAATAATATATTTCATATAAATTAATAACATTGATTGACGTATTTTTAGAAGTAGCTAATAATATGTTGTGTTTGCGCCATTTTTGAAAGCCGCCATCTTCGTGTATGACGTATCTATAAAAATAATACATCATTGCATACAAAATTAAATAGGTACTTAATTAATTCTGGCACCCAACCAACTATCAATATCTAGGAAGCACATAGCTGCACAACAGAAATCTATGCCTAGCCTTAGTCAACATCAGTTTGATGTCTTGTGCGTTAAATAATAAATAAAATCAAGCTTCCAAAATTACTATTCACAGAGTAAGTCGCGAGCGTCGTGACATGCCTCTTGTAAAGACGGAATATGGAGAACTGAAAGGGGCTGTTTGTAGCGGTACCGAAAATTACATTGCATTCAAAGGTATACCATATGCTAAGCCGCCTCTTGGTGAATTAAGATTCAAGGTGAGAAAAGATAAGCCAACACAGTAAGTACCCGACATGATAATATGTGTACCTACTTGTGAAATAAATAAGTAGGTACCTACCTACTTATTTATTTTTACCCACGTAAAACATTTTTTTCATTTCAAACGAAAGCACTCACCTTTAGGTACTTTCGTTTGAAATGAAATAATGTTACCACCAAGAAGTGTCTAACATTAATATTCACTTTGAAATTTTACGAGATCTAATTTAAATAATTTCAGTTATGTAGCTACAGCTAAAAATAATTATATTTACGTATACCTACGAACGATACCTTTCCACATAAGATATTATTTGTTACAGGCTCCTGAGCCGCCGGAACCATGGGAAGGTGTTCGTGACGCGTCGCAGCACGGTGCAGTTTGTCCACAATTCAACGAACGCTTGAATCGTGTAGAGCCTGGGAGTGAGGATTGCCTTTATCTTAACGTTTATACCAAATCATTAAAAACACAGGAGCTCCTTCCAGTTATGGTATGGATCCATGGAGGGGCCTTTTACACGGGCTCCGGTAACTCTGATTTCTATGGTCCGGAGTTTTTTATGGCACATGATGTTGTATTAGTGACAATTAATTATAGATTGGAAGTCCTGGGCTTTTTATGTTTAGATACTGAAGAAGTGCCCGGAAATGCAGGATTGAAGGATCAGGTGCTGGCTCTTAAATGGGTTAAGAATAATATTAGAGCCTTTAGAGGAGATCCTAATAATATTACCATTTTCGGTTGTAGCGCAGGATCTGCGTCCATTGGGTGTCACTTGATATCCAAAATGAGTCATGGTCTGTTTAGTAAAGCTATTTGCCAAAGCGGTATCTGTTTGAATGAATGGTGTTATAACTTATATGGGCGTCAAAGGGCTTTTCAATTAGGAAAATTGCTCGGGAAAGATACAGATGATCCAGATGAACTCCTCAATTTTTTACGAAGTCAACCTGTTGCATCACTATTCAAAATACAGTTACCACTATTAGAAAATTTAAAATATTATGATTTGTGTGATGGTATTTTATTTGGTCCCGTAGTTGAGAAGGTCGGTCCAAGTGATGGAAAATTTCTATCAGATTTTCCTACTGAATTAGCTAGAAGTGGTCAAATTGCAAGTGTCCCCCTTCTCATAGGATACACTTCAGGGGATGGGATTGAAATAGCAAGAAATCTACCAAATACGCAAAGATATTATGCAACGACAGGCTCCATTGTACCCAGAGAATTAAAGCTAAAGTGGACAGAAGAAAAAGTTAAGGTAACTGATGAAGCTGTTCGAAGCCATTATTTCAAAAACAAGGCGATAACTGAAGACAGCTACCAAGAGGTTTCAGACTTAGAAACGGATAAAATGTTTTTAGTCAATATGGTCAGATATGCACGTTATCATAGTCAATACGCTAAGAAGCCTGTTTATTTCTATAAGTTTGACGCAGAAACTGAAAGGAATTATGCAAAGAAGAACTACAAAATGGATTCACTGAAAGGTGTATGTCATGCAGACGAGTTACCTTATCTGTTTAACGTTACAGGTTTAGATATACCGCTTACTGATGAATCTAGGGATATAATCACGCAAACCGTGCAATTATGGGTGAATTTCGCAAGGATAGGGTGAGTCAATTTATTATTTAATATACCTACCCGTTCGTGGTAGCTAAGGTGAGCTTTCTTTGTGAGTCTCTATAATCGGCATCGCTAAAATTAGCTATACAAGATTATTTTGAAAGGACAATAATAACATATTAAACACATAACCCAACCCAATACATAATATGCACTGATGCGGTAAGCAAGAACCATGGAATAATATAATGTAGGTACTTCCCTAGAGAGTTCCAAAAGGAATGCTTAGATGTATGTAAGTACTTATATTAATTAAAGTACCTACACTACAGCTCCAACGGGTACCTATGTTACGTAATTTAAGTTTAGGTTTCTCATGAGAACGTTCCCAACTTAACATTTAGAGTTATGGTGGACATTGATTTAAATTGTTGATGGTGGACGGGGCCGCTCTGTATAACTTAATCAATGTATTATTTATTTTTTCAAGTGCCGTCAATAAAGACTATAAATAACCCGTCTTAGCCAGCCCCGGATCTTCAATTTTTTTTAGGCGGGGCAAACACTGAAAATGCCGCCCCCACCCACTATGTTGCCGTGCATAAATTCCCCTGGTTACGGGGGGGGGGGGGGGGGTCTATCCGATAGGATTTTATTTAGAGTCATAAGTATGACCCATCTTTCCCTGGGCAGCACATCGCGCTATGCCACCTGGGCCTAGTTCTGCTAAAGCGAGCGAAAGGACTTCTTCACTGAAGGCCCGTGTCAGGAAGGCGCTGGCCTTCCACACCGGGCACCCCACCAGCGTGAGCCTTGAGACCTCGCTCGTAACAGTGAGACGAGAGACGATATACAGACGAGAGAACGAGATACGATATACAGACGTGGACTCCTTTCTGATCCGAAACAGGTGGTACACGAAACTGCCTCTCCCGGAGATCACCTGTATCAGCTGGTACGGCAGGCTCCGTCCGTGACGCCTCTCTAGCCAGTCCTCCATGATGGATCTTACCGCCGTTAACACGGCTTACCCTGCGCTCGGTCGCCCAAGTCGTTCCTTCTACTCCATTATGATGTCCTGTGCTGGCTCCACTATGGAGCTGGATTTCTCGAGGCTCGGGTTCCCGTCCTTGCTCCCACGTCAACTTTCACTAATACTATAGCAATTTAGAGACCAGACTTCGGAGATACACCCTGAAGCCTTACACCTTATTGCGAAGCACCCAGTCGTATCCGATGTTCCACAGGAGTTGACAGAAGCGACCCCAAGACCACTCTCTGCGGAGTACCGCATAACATTTGATGACGACCAAGGCCGGTCACTGTTAGGTAGATGATAGCTCTCTCCGTCAGATACGCCCCGACTAGGCGGCGAAGATAGAGATGCACTTCATGATACACGAGCGCCGTTCTGAGGTAAGTCTAGGGCAAGGTGTTGAACGCATTGGCGATGACCAAGGACACCACTAACATTACCTCGCCCCGGGCAACCGCATCCTTCACCAGAGCCCTCATGCGCATGATGGCATCTACGGTGAAGCGCCTCTGGCTGAAGCGATATTGGTCATTTGCCATCTCCGGCCACAACCTGGAGAGGTGTCCGATGAGGCACTTCCCTATAACTATTTCAAAGAGTTTGCGCACCTCGTCAAGCACCACTATGGGTCGGTAGGCGAACGGTGAGTCCACCGGGCGGCCTTTCGAGAGCGGAGATCTTCGAATAGAGCAAGGACCCACTCTCGTCTTGGAATGCCGTCGGGTCCCGGGGCGGTTTTGTTTCTCCTTTGCTCTGAGCATTGCACCGTCAGCTCTGGTTCTACTCAAGTGACCTCGAGTCGTCGTCGTCATCCACACTGGGCGCCATAGGCGAACGAGGCTCAGTAGTCTGCGGTGGAACGTGTTGCATCGGTTGCGCTGGGAACATGGGAGCCATCAACTCCTCTGAATAGCACTGGTGGAGACACCGAGTCAACGGGGTCCAGGGGCGCAGCTTGTCGCTTACCATAAGGCAAGGCCGCCCCTGAGGGGGCGGCCTTTTATCTGCAAAGTTTGATTTTGCCGCCCCCTGATGCTGCCGCCCGGGGCGCGTGCCCCGGCTTGCCCCCCCCTAGATCCGGCCCTGGTCTTAGCAGTCGGGTAAATATAAACTACAAACAACTCAATGGGACTAGTGGGATAGACAGATAATTTCAGATTTTTGATCCTAGTTAGATAGATCTTGGGCGTAAAAGTTGGAATAAATGGGGATTATATCGAGACGTCAGGTCGCTTAGGCCATTACCTACTTTACTATTTCTTGAAGGTTTGTTAAAGGTTCGAACTATCCTGTTTGAAGACAACTGAGCCAAAACTTTGATTATAATTTCAGGAAACCAACTACAAATGAAGAATGGCGACCATTTACAAACTCGGAACGAAATTACGCCGTTATAGGAAAGAAGCTGGAATACCACCAAAACCCAGGCGACGAAAATATCAGATTCTGGGAAAATATATACGAGGAATCAGAGCTGAATGTTCATAAATAAATAAAACCAACTGTGATATAAATAGAACAATATCTACTAGAAAATTCAATCATCGGTAATTGTTGATCACAATCGTGGTTATACTAAAGATAAATAAATAAACGTATAGTGAATGATTGGCGATTGGGTGTTAATGAAAATACCCTTCTCCGCTAGTTTTATCGCTGTTTTAGTGGAAGCCGGGTCATTATGCATGTATACGGACGGTATACATGATGCTAAGGACCTCGTTAATCCCGAACAACTGCAATCCCGCATAACAGTACTAAAAGAATTTTGTAAACGGGGTCGACGGAAACCGAACCGACGAATCGCCCGCGACGTCTGATCTGTGGGCCACTTCAGCCATATCAGATATGAATGTCTTTGTAAAATTTGTGACATTGTTGCTGCATCATAAAGGGTTAATCCCCACTGAAAGAGCAGCGAGCAGCGGATTTTTGAGCCAAAATATTACAAACCATTTTGAATCTTATCTACGGGCGAAAAGATCGTTGTCATTTGAAGGCGATGGAGAGGTCGCGCGGCGCCGCGTGCCGTCTCGCAATCATTTTGATACAGTCAGCGTCATATCGATCTTGACTTATTACCATGTTATTAAGATCTTTTTGAACACCCTGCCAGTCAAGATCGATTTGACGCTGACTGTACAAAAGCCTAGCCGCTGCTCTTTCAGTGCGGATTGACCCTAAGTACGGCAGCATCAATATAAAGAAAACAATAATAAAGAAATTAAAACTTATAATGATTTTATTCACTGTCCATGTATTCTTATACTGTCCAAAATAGGTACTGCAATACCTAACAGTAGTAAACTAATATGAATATAATAGTATTAAAATACTAGGCATATTTTAGAAAAAAGTATTTATAGAATAACTAAAAATAATTTCTTCTGTATGGAATACCAGATCATCTGTACGCTACTGCAGTATTTACAGGAATATAATATAATAACCATGGCCAAACCACGTCAGTGCACGCTTACAATACAAACTTTCTTTTCAATTTCCTCGAAGACATTTTACAATATTACTGTTAACCTATTTCATGAAAAAATTATTACATGCGATATTTTGACCTAGATGTTATCACTTATCACGCAACTTTACTAAAACTTTACAGTAGACTAATAATATGCAAAAAGTTTTAAACTAAAATGTACTAAACTGTCAGGGCGAATTAAGAGCTGGCGTTCAGGCAGCATAATCAATACTAATAACATGCGTGTATCAACTTTGAATGCCATAACTTTTGAGACTGAGTTACTCCAGTGAAAAATCGTTCGACTAAACTGAGTTCTTACATTTTACTCAATGAAATTCATTGAGCAAAATGCGGTAGCAAAATGCGCTTTAGTCGCAGTTCGTTAGTGAATACCAGCCTTATATAGCTTGCTTGCTCGATCGAAGCACAAAGAATGACAGTCACTACCAGAGAATAGTAACTCGAAAGATTATATTATTCAAGAGATTTCCATAAAATTACGCTGCCTGCACGCAAGTGTTTGTCCAGCATAGATGTTCAAGGAATCCAGCGAAAAAGCGCCATTTATAAATAATTAAACAATAATCGAAGAAGAATAATACTATTTCAAGGGTTTTACCTTGTTCATTTAAGTAGAAAAGGTATATTGAATACTATATATTTTTACCGACTGCTATGATAGTTTGCGGTGGGAGTCTATCTCATAGAAGGACAGCCCAGTTAATATCCAAAAGAAATACATTTTGAATGTATTTTTTATATCTACTATAAACTAAATATTCCATAACTCGCAATCGTGGCGCCTGCATTACATGTGTGCGTATTAAACTGTCTATGCTGGGCAAATACTATTGTTGGGCTCTTATACAATCAGACCTTTAGGGTCAATAAATGCTAGTGCAGAATCGAAGCGCACCAAAGCTAAATACATCACAATTAAAGATAACCGCATAGTCAGTGCATATTCGAGCATATTTATTTTATTTCATAGAACAGAGGTGAGCAATATTGACCCTAGCATGAATTGATCCTTACAGTTCATAATCCACCCCGTATCAATGTGTACCTCAGGACACATATTATGTTGGACCTAAAATGAGTTCAAAATAATTATGTGTGTTCACATTTTGATCGCGTCACGCTTTTCTTGTGTATCTTTTGAGGATACCACGGGGTGCTACTGCGGTGGACGAGCTCAAATTCACCAAACAGATTATGATAAAACGATACGCACGCGACAGAGTCTCGTTTCTTACGACTTAGGTCCAATATGTGTCGTGAGGTATATCTAATAAGTAATAACACATATTTATATTGTACACTATTATAATAACCAGTGGTCACAGTGACAAGTGAGCTAGGTCGTCGCACGCGCGTTGTGTGAGTGTGTCGGTCAGTAGCGGCCAGAGCGCGAGTTGCGCGGCGGTGGCTCGCGGCGGCGCTCGCGCGAGCGAGAGCGGCGCGGCCTGCGCTCGCGAGATCGACTGCGCGACCGGCGCGCGCCCTTGCGCCGCGAGTACAGGTACCTGGGAACAAAATTATCAGAATTATTATACATTGGCAAATAAGAAAGGAAACAGTAACTATTCAGTCCAGTAAACCACATCTATCATGAAATGATTAGCAAGTTGAAATGGCAGTGAGCAGGGCACATAGCACGGAGGACTGATGACCGATGGGGTCGAAAAGTCCTCGAGTGGAGGCCACGTATCGGCAAGCGCAGCGTAGGACGACCACCCACAAGGTGGACAGACAACCTCATTAAGGCCGCGGGAACGCGATGGATGCGCGCCGCTTCCAACCGGTCCTATTGGAGATCTATAGGGGAGGCCTATGTCCAGCAGTGGACTTCCTATGGCTGAAATGATGATGATGATGATGATCATGAAATTTGAAGAATGTCTGTTAAAGCTTTCGGCAATATACGCAACGGATCATAATATTCTTTGTATAGAAAATCCACCAATCCGAATCGTACGGATCGCTCGAATCCGCTCATCCGCAATGCCGAAGCTGTTGCTCCGAGAGACAACTTTTGCGATGCGTACCGATGACGTCATTCATTATGCCGGTCAGGTAGAAGCACATTTTGCACGTACGGTTCGTGAAGTGGCGCCAGCAATCCGATTGCTGGTAGTTGTGGCGGCAAATGTGATCGCTGCCGATCAAGTGGTTGCATTGTGAAAAATTCATCCGTTTGTTACGATGCGTCCGATGCCGTAAGGTGGTCGCTTAGCTTGACTTAGGTAGGCTAGACTAGAAAGAGCTTAAACCACATGTCGCTGCCTCATGAATGGCTGAGACCACGGGTGTGTCTTAGAAAAAACTTGAATCCCGACGAGGCCTAGATCAACGAAATCGACCTATGAGAACCCGACGCAAATTCTGAATGAAATATAAAACAGACGTCATCATTCACCTGGCCTGCTCTCAGTTCATCTGAGGTTGGCATACCTAATGTAATATGTTTTCTCTTCCATTAATTCCCGCCAAATACATATTACATATCAAGTTCTATTTTCCTTAAGATCGCCTATAACACAATCTATCTATGCTAAAAACAAAATTATCACATAAAAGTCTATATAACCATGACTAAAGAACCATAAAGTAAGGCAGGCCTAAGGCCTAAGGCAGGCGCGAAATAAAAATAAAGTAGGTACAATTTGACCAACAAAATTACGTAGGCATATTACAGAATTCTAGTACCAGAAAATTGTGTATGTGTAAACGTTCGAATAGCAAAAGTTTACTTTGATGATTATGTAAAATGATATTATAACATCATAGAAACAATAATAATTATTATCTAGTTTGCATAAATAATAATGTTATCATTACAAGGTAATATGCACTAAAATTTTATAACGGGAGATAAAGTATAATCTAGGTAAGTACGAGTACTGTAATGTAGATACCTACAATTATTTTTACGGCTATTAATGCAATCGTGGAATATACACCTGATAATCTTAACGTGTATGTCACAGAAAAAGAATTGACAAATAAAAACGACGACTGCTGCTGAACAAATCGAAATAAGTTTGATAGCACCCATTACTCCGGCCCTCACCTATCAATAACTCCAATCCGGGAATCAACTCGGGCCTCACCTCAGCCCGAGTTGATTCCCGCACGTAAAAAAATGCATAGTTCTCGTCAGGCAAGCCGCAAGCGTTTATTACTGTCTAGAAATCCGAAACGCGAAGAACACAATACAAAAGTCTACAGGATGTTCTTATTAAAGGTATTTAATTCAGTCCGCTAGTCACCCCTACAGATAACTCCGCTTTGAGCACAAATTCAGCTATGCCTTACCTCTCTGAATAGGAAATCATCCTCAATTCTTCATTACATTAATAAAATCGTGTCGCACAATGTCAAATCTGGATTACCATCGGGGCAAAGTGCCAAGCCAGTAACTTTGATATTATGAAGTCAACAAAAGATTAATCTACGTCGGCATCGAGCCTTCACTGCTCACTATAAATCAAATCGTATTTGCATAAACTTTGTGCGTACTACTCTAGCCTTGGAAGTATTTTTGTGCAGCCTGATGAAGTCTTGATTGAGTAAAGAGTTAACCTGATTTTTCACTTATCGGGAAACGTTATATTATTATTACATCCTCGGAATGTTTGATTAGTTAAGTTTTGATTGCATTTTACGAGTATAAAATTGTGGTATTATTGGTCGATTTTAGAATGTCGTTTTTTTTTCTTAATTTTTACAGGTGGATTTTTTAGTCACCCGGAGGAAAAGTACAAACTCTACTGATGTTACTAACATAACTCTTTACATAAAAACGAGTCCTAGAGAAGAGACCGCGAATCTGTAAATGGAAGCTGGCACGCCGTCCAACCAAATGGACTGACGAACTGTAAATAGGCTAATTGATTGATTGTTGATAGAGGCGGTAAAATGCTGCCAATAAGATAATATCCTGTATCCTCAGATTATTTATGATACTGTTAGTATGCCACTAGAATTTGTTGTGAGCGTGCTGTAGTGTAGTATGTGCGAAGCCGTCCCATCCCAACAGTAAGTTTGAAAGTCAACTAAGTTATGTAGGTGCAGATCGCACAAATGTAGTTACGTCTATACTATTATATAATTGTAAAGTGGTCGTGTCTGTCTGTACATTGGAGATATTTAAGATAAAATACTTGGGTTATGTTATTTTAACGATACTGAACACGAAAATATTTTTTTTGAATTTCCTGTCTGTTTGTCTGTTTATCCGCGATGGACGCAAAAACTACTGGACGAATTTTTGATGCGGTTTTTTTTGTTAGAAAGGGCTTACTCAGACTTAAAATCTTACGTTTGTTTCATCGCAATCGGTTAAGTAGAACCGACGATATGAGCAAAGGTCGCGTTAACCGAGATGCACGCGGGCGGAGCCGCGGGCTGAAGGCTAGTATAGTATATTATTCATGCTATTATAGTCTAAGCGCTAAATGTTTCGACTGGACTGGACCTAGCAAGGAAGGCCTGAATGAAAGATTACATAACAGCTAAAAAGTTTAAGTGATGCATTTAGATAGTCTAAACTCTAAATGTACTAATACATCCACTAATATGTTTTATATATTTCCTCAGACCAAATATGAAGCTGCTAGCAATTCTGTTAGTGGCTTTAGCAGCAGCAGCAGTGCCATCTGGTGGAAAGCATCCTCCGTATGAAAAAATAAAGATACAAGCTTGCGGGAGGACCTTGATAAGAAGCTTGATTAGTGTATGCGAAGAATACAAATTATTAAATTCAAGTGATGAACAAGGTAAGTGCAATGTTTGTAAGAGTACGGGTGTCACGCACAATGGCCCAAAAAGAGACTAAGTGTAGACATTCCATTTCATTCCAAGAGTAATAGAGTTCACTTTACTTTTTATCAAATTGAGCCATGGAATACGTTCCAATTATCGTGTGGATATGAACTAAGTAGATATTACAACAGGACTTGGACGTACACTACGCAATCAACACTTGGACAACAGTGTCCAAACAAAGTGAACTTCGACTTGGAGTAAACCGGCGTTGTCGTCGTTCAGACTAGCCAAAGTCAATGCAATTAAGTCTATGTTTTTTTTTCTTACAGTTCACAATCAACACGAACACAAGAATCTATATCAAAACCAGGAGTTACATGATATGGGAAACTCACTAGTTGAAGCATGCTGCGAGAATGTCTGTCCTATTGATGAATTTCTTAGATACTGTACATTTTCGAAAGATTTTGAACAAATTTAAACAGTCAGCGTCAGAACGATTTTGTGTCTAACATCTCACAATGATCTTAATACAAAGGTATTTAAAGTAAATCCAGCTGTTTTATTAATTTAAATTGTAATAATGACTGAACTGAAGGTGTGTACCAAATATCAGAACATCAGTCAACAGGAAGTGCGGCAAACCAAGGGTCTAAGATATCATTTTGAGTACTTTATTCGTGAAGATTGATATGATGCTGACTGCATCCTTTGTTTTTATGTGTGTTATGCGGTTCCCTATTTGTACGCATACAATTTAATGTCATCAACATTTATAGCGGCGCACTTTTTTCTCATCATCTGCATATAGACGTATTCTCCTGATTGCATCCGTGGCCAAGATGACCTCGAAGCTCAGGGTCCGCCTTCCGGCTCTTCCTTCTCCACTTCGCACGATCTTGGGCGTCCATGGTAGTGAGACCATTAGCACGCATATCACCCTCCACGACGTCAAGCCAGGACTTCTTTGGCCTACCCCTTTTACCTGGACCCGGCGGGGGTACCATTGCCAGGCATTTGTTCCCCACGTAGCCTGGCGGTTGCCGCAAGACGTGGCCGCACCAGCGAAGGCGGCTCTCTTGCATCTTATCCGCGATGTTACGGACATGGAGGCTGCCGCGGATGCGAGAGTTCCGTACGCGATCTTTACGCGTAACGCCGCACATCCACCGCAACATTTTCATCTCCGTGACACGCAGCTCTTGCTCTTGTCGCTCGAGCAGCGGCCACGCCTCACAACCATACAAGAAAACAGGCCTAATGATCGTCTTATAGACTTGCCCCTTCAACCTGACTGGCATTTTAGGATCACAGGTGACGCCAGTCATTTCTCGCCACTTGGCCCACGCGGCAGCAATGCGTGCCTTGACGTCGTGGTCGATCTCAACGGTCACATGAAGTACAGATCCCAGGTACTTAACCTGGTCCGTGCGCTCGACCAAATCATCGCCTATGCGGACGGGTGTGGGATCTGTGGAGTTTAACGCTAAGTATTCTGTCTTCGCTACATTTAGCTTCAGACCGCCGTTCTCAAGCGCTTCTTTCCATCCTTTCACGCGTCGCACCAATCTGCTCCTGTCCGCGTCCATGAGCGCAATATCATCAGCATACATGAACAACCACGGAGGCTGCTTATGTGAGTTTCTAATGCTGTCCGACAAAACATCTAATACCACGCTGAACAGGTAAGGACTAAGGACGGATCCTTGGTGTACCCCGACGGCAGCGGCGCACTTTTTTCTATTTTGTACTAATTTGGCATACCTACATTTTGAGTTTTTTGATAAATTTTTAACCATAACTATTTAGAAGGATATTCGGAATTGTTCAAGATAATATCTTGAACAATAGCGCATAATCGTATTTAATTATAATTTCACTAGTTACTGTTGTTTTGCCCATATTATTGTATATACAGGGTGGAAGATTTTAACCTTACCTGGAGGGAAAGTTCTCTAAATACTGGAGATACCGAATTTCACTAAAAGAAAACATTCCTTTATTTTTAAAAAGAAATAAAACTGCATTCATAGATTTTTGAAAATTCGCTTGCCACACCCGATAATCGAACCAACTAAAATCCGAAAAAATAACATCCTGTATTTTTATGACATCAATCAATAGTATAAATCATAAGGATCAAATCTGTCTAACAAACATGGTTAATTAAATGAAAGGAAATCCCTGAAAACTCAATTTTCAAATTAGATTTAACAAAATAGAGAACTTAACTCAAGGATCCATCACCTATCATATTAAGAATAAAATTCCATATTTAAATTATGTACTTGTCCCTGTTTTTCATGGCTGGCCCTCACTGGCCAGCAGGGATATTTACTCTCTCGACTCAAACCGACTAAAACCGCATGCCGTCTCAGGTTAATTCAAAAGTCTCAATTAACGTATTATAAGACGAACCAATAAGGCAATTCTCTCGCCATCTCCGTTGCCCAGGGTGCGATGCTGTGTACCACGAAGTGCTTTCCAAGCCCAATCAAGTATACCTCGAGACACGTATCTTGGACCTAAATCGACATAATAGTAGCGTCGCCGTCGGTAGCTTAGTGGTTAAGGAGTCAATCGAGAGGTCCCGGGTTCGAATCCTGACCATTACACTACAGACGTAAACCCATTCCTAGTACAAGCAATTTAGCTTACTTGGGGGGTTAACAGGAATATTAGTAATTTCGGTTACTAATATTCTTTATAAAAATAAAAATCGGGAGATTTGACTACCTCATGCAGTCACACAATAACGTTACATTCTAAATCAGAATCAAAGTTTAGTCATTTAGTACTTATTTTACTAAATAAACGGCGTTATTGTTGATAAGGTATGTGATGGCACGTTGAGCATTGTACTGTATCTGTTGGAATGGAATTTATAAGTTAAGAATTTATTGACTTCCTTTCATTTAATTTACCATGTTTATTAGAGAGTTTCGATCCTTATGATTGACACTATCGATTGATGCTATAAAAATACAGGCTGTTGTTTTTTTGGATTTTAGTCGGTTCGATTACCGGGCATAGCAAGGGAATTTTCAAAAAACTATGAATGCTGTTTTGTTTCTTTTTAAAAATAAAGGAATGTTTCCTTTGAGTGAAATTAGCTATCTCCAGTATTGAAAGTACTTTCCCTCCAGGTAAGGTTAAAATATTCCACCCTGTATATGAAGGTAAATGACAGGTAAGTAAGTTGTATTAGCTAGGTAGCTATAGACCCTGAGTCAGAAACAATTTTTTGTCAGTCATTTGCACCGAAAGATAATTCATCACACAAATAGAAAGAACAAAAATTATTAACAATATACTTTTTACAACAACAAAGTTGCAGCTGACGATCACGGTACTCAATAATGCAACTCTGAAGCGTTTCATGAGTTATCATCTGAGAGTTGAATTGGTCATGTAAATATGTTGCTGGCTCATAGACCACTGGTAGTTCGTACATCTATTGCTTACCTCCTAAGTTCCCTAGAAATAGGTTTAAGATGCATGAAGTTGCAGAAGCCACTGCGTGTGCACTCGCCCATCTCGTACTGGCGGCAACAGGCTTCACGGAAGTCCGTGACAGGGGACAGCTCCGCGTACACGGGCCGACCGCCGAACCAACGATTATTTAAATCGTTTACAGCCTTCTCAGCATCCTCTTCTCGACGAAACTAAAATTCAGAAAAATATGATATTAAATTAATTTGTTCCCAATACCATATTCAATTATGAGACTTTGACGGAAAGTAATATAACCAAATACATACATTTTGTATTACAATTAAATATTGTATCTAGAACTCAAAAATAAATTACTTTACTTATTCTCAATAGTCCATGATGGCAACAAAGAAGATCAAGAAACTATTGTGTAGTTTTTTATTAGTATCAAAATTATAGTGTATTCTTTTGACATTCTTTAATATTAGATTGTATGTCAAGTTTATAGACATATTCTCACCTTAATATAAACATTTCCCACTAAATGGTCGCCCAGGTTGTCACACACATTCATTTCCTCAATCTCTCCATATTTGTCTTCGCACTCGACAAATACATCTTCAAAGAAATTATCATAATGCTCCTGCATCTCTTCATCAGATACATTTGCTACAACCACTGTAAATAAATATTTCATAGAATTAATTTACATCATATCACTATAAGCAGTAAATTGATTGATCAAGATTTTAATACCACAGGTCTACAAGAAACAATTTTGACCTACATTGTTGTAGGCCACCATAGTATTGTCTACCTTTTAGTTATTCTGCTGTTAGCTAACTATGAAATATGGGAGGTTAATGTCATACAACAGCTATACCTAGGGACACACATCTTGGACCTAAATCGCAAGACAAACAAAGCATGTGGATTGTTTTGTGATAATATATGCTTCTTTTTATACCACTTAGATCGCAGACAAGCACACGGCCCACCTGATGGTAGGTGTTTACTGTGCTTGGTGAATTTAAGCTCATCCACCACAGTACTGTAGCACTCAAAAGACACCCAAGAAATGGGTACCTACTGTGTGTATACAGCACAATTTAGCTCCAAGAAATATGTCCCGAGTAATGTTTGACCTAAGCAATATTCAAAAATCAACCAACACTGAGCTGAGATGTTCTTAGACAGAGAGAGCAGAGTTTAATCTGTGCGCTTGATTGACCACATAAACAAAATTACGGTTTAATGCTAATAAAATGAACAAACATCATAATTTGATTTGCAACCATAATATGGTATTGAATTTTAATTCAAAGATTGTTTTCAAAATCTCAGTGATACAGCTGCAGGGGAAGTTAACAAGAATAGTGCACTAAGATAAAAACCATACAAAAAGAAAGCAGATCAAAAGAAGTGCACTAATATGTATGAATTACTAATTTAGTCTTGTTATCCCATTTTAATGGTTTATTAGTTAAGTGAACCTAATTAAATGAATGATTACCTTTAATGCTAATATGATTATGAACATGGTATTTTTAATACAAAACTAGTCTTAAAATTGAGATTAATAAGAAAATTAAGAGACTTTTCAGATAATAACATAGCTAGCATTTTTCTTTCCTTCAGGGTACACTTAAATATGATGTGGGTTGGTTTTTTTGGATATAGTGAGAGTTACTGTCATCTGACCTCCCCGCCTGAGTAACAGTTAATTGCTGACCACTGACAAAGTGGTGTCTGATTTGACCCAATGACGATGGAAACCCGGGACAAACTTTTAAAGTGCCTTCCAAAGCACAGAATCACTCAAATAAAATGCCATTATGCGGTCACCTGTCCAAATGGTAGCCACACCGAGGTAACCTAACCTACTGATTGTTTACTGAACAGTGAATGCACCTGGCCACAAGCACAAGCTGTTAGTACATTATATGAAAATATATCTGTGTTCCTTGGACACTCCATAACTTGAGAATGACTTTACCAATTTCTTTTATTCTTTTCTTTTGAGTTTCCTAGGTTCATAGAGAGTTTAGTTAATCTAGTTAAGTTATATTGTAGTAACTCTAGATATACTTACAATGACTGCCATCAGCAGATTTGGCTGAATTCTGAGGGTTCACATACAAATTTTGTAATAGCACTGTTTGCGAAAATGTTGGCTTGTTGTGAATTCGTGAGCAGCGGTCACCGTGTCGGCATGCTCCAATTTTAAAGTAAAAGGAACAATTAACTCTGAAAATAAAAGAAATGTAACTAGAGGATTCAAAATGATCACAAGATAAGTAGTGGTTTCATTAGAAACTGTAAGAATAGTCACAATTGAATTCAAAATCCAATATACAAAACGTAAATCTAACCTCTATGTTATTCATAACGTATACATGTTCAATTGTTTAAATTCTAATGAATATATGTAGTGATGATATTAAAGCTATACGATTATAGTAAAAAGATAACTCACTTGTCCTTTTCCGTGCCAAATATAGCAGCTAAATACTCTGCCATTCTAAAACACCGAAAAACAACACGGGTCCAAATCCCCGCGTCACAATCTGCAACTAAAGGATGTTTCTTGCCACAACTACCAGTAGAACTAGTCGGTTAATTCTCTTTATATCAGAAGAAATACACAAGTATGAGATTGGAGTTTATTTTAGCACAAGATTTACTATTTTACCAAACATCACATCAATCAAGAGACAGGAAAAGTACTACTCAACCAAGCCATCAATGACCAATGACAATAGACCACACAATAGACAACGTTTTTTTTTTAATAATTGTTTCTTAGGTTGAACCATAGAGTAGTACTGGACATCCGGAATGGCATCCGGAATTCAGTTCAATATAAAAATTCTTAAAAAATTATATTGAATAATAAAGGGATGAGTGAGACGTCACATACCAAATATGTATGACATTTTTTATATCTTTCCCGATCACTTTACTGTGACCCGATCAAATGGGACTTGACCTAAAGGTATTAGTTACCAGGTCACAAAATAAAATAAAAAATAAACTACTCAACATCAACGTCAAGTCAAGTCAGAGTTTTGGCGCGAACACGTAGAATGATAAATCGCGGTATTATTTTATTTTCCGAAATTGATGTGAGTTCGAGTTTATGTGTAAATATAGTTGAATTTTAGACATAACGTCTTGGAAAATGCGCACAAGAGTAGGAAAGTGAAATATTACAGTGGATTGTGACTTCTCGTGTTGGTTTCAAATCTCCGTAAGAAGCCTTTAGTAAAGTTTCTACCACTTTACTGAGGCAGCATTCATCATCATCAACTCACCATTATCATTATCATCATCCTCGTCCTCATTCTCATCCAAATAAGTATAAAAATAACTGCTGACAAGGCAGCCTGGTCATAGAACCTTAGCCTGTTCCGAAAGGAACAAATATAAAAAAAAAAAACAAGTCAAGTCAACGCGAACGCCAAAGTCCGCCAAACGCCAATTGACAACATTTCAAATTTCTAAAGTCATGAAAATAAAATTACCGTTTCTTGAGTTTTCTTTTCTGATTCCAAAACTGATTTTTTCATATTTTTTTTGGACTTATTTTTGGAGAAAATAAATAAAAACAAAAAATGGGGCTGTGACGTCATTCATACGGCTCGATATGGTTGTTATCCTTGCCCAGTCTGTTTTATGATTAAAAAAATGTTGGGCTGTGGTCAGATGCATGTCAGATGTCAGTGTTTGACATTGACAAGTTGTCACTTGTCAATTCTCATATGATTCTCATCTACAAAAACAACATTTCACTTACAACCTTTGTTAATATTTTGTTATTATAGATTGCATTTGTAATTGAATTTAATCGTAACACAAAATGAATCCCAGCGAAGAGTACGTACCAATGAAGGAACCAAAATATTGCTTTGTTCCAACATGCAAAAACAATTCCCAAAAAGATAAAAACACGATGTTTTTTGTAGTACCTAGTTCGGCTAAATACGAGTCCCAAACGAGCGCTTTATATATGTGAAACACATCTTAATGTGAGTATTACCTGTATTACTATAACTTCATAGGTACAATGTTATTTTGTTAGTTGTTACTCATACATTCATTCTGATGAAACGAATAATAAGACGATACAATACCTACATATTATACCCCAACTTAGTTCTCAGTTAGAAAACAAAAACGAAATAGTCATTGCAAGACATGCCAACTATACCGAGGGGCTTTTTTTTAATGAATGGCTGTGCTTTTAGCATCAATATGCAGTTGGTTGTAGATATTGTTATGTTACTTACTTCTATTATTAGTAAGTAATAGGAATAGTTTGACCTACCATGTCCTTATTAGCACGGGCATTGTAGTCTTAGCTGAAAGTATAACCCCAAGGTGTAAGGCAACCCCGTCAATGAGACTGACCAAAGATAAAACTACATAAAGTAAAACCATCTCTATTTTATTGTACTATGCCTACTAACTACTACTAGCCTAAGCTGACTAAGTTTTAACTCGATTTTATTAACAGTAGGTACACAGCAGCTTATAAAATATGAATAAATTCACAGTTTTCTAGTTTTTATATGCATACCAGATGTATAAATCCATTGCATTACTACCTTAACCCTACTGTCTCTATTAATAATAATTTGAAGTGTAAATTATTTGTTACAGTTGAAAGATGTTGAAAATTATTTATATTGGACCACTATGAAGGCTAGGCCTAAGCTAAGGTCTTCATTACCAGCTTCTCTAGTACAACACACAAGTGGACCTGAGCCTAGTACATCATCATCTTCATCTTTTCCTGTGAAAATGGATAAGGGGACGGATTATGAAAATCCTAACATATGCAATAAAGCCGTTCAAGTAAAACCCAAGACAGCAGACAGAACTACATATTGTTGTATTTCTAATTACAAAAAGGATAAGTCTAATGTAGAAGATGCATTTATTAATGAAATTATACCCGATGAAGAAGCTTTACCTTCAACACAGGGAAGTACTACAACTGTTACCTCTGCGGATATGTCAGAACCATCTGAAATGTTTGAAGTAGAGAAACACAAGACCACAAATAAAAGTTTTATGTTAGATTTAATAGCACGCAGGCCACAAGATTACATAGGATTGACAAAAACCTATTATTGGGTAATTAGCTTTTTAGAGTCCAAGTTGGAAGGAGTAAAGGCCAACGATATAATCATAACATTATATAAAATAAAAAATAATATTCCTTTTAACCAAATATCTGATATGTTTGGCATATCTCTCACCACATTGTGGAGATTATTTTACAAAACTTTATGTGCGCTGGCTAAGTTTTTCAATCAATTAATTTTTTGTCCTACATTATTAACTGTTAAAAAGAATTTACCATCTTGTTTTAGAACAAATAAGGAGTACACAAATATTTTCTGTATCATTGATTGTTTCGAGATTGAAATAGAAAAACCAGCAGATCCTATTAATCAGTCTCTAACATGGTCGCAATATAAAAATGCCAATACATTAAAGTATTTAGTGGCTACCACACCTGATGGTTTTATTAATTTTGTGTCAGCTGGCTTTGGTGGCCGTATTTCAGACGTTAGACTAGTTGCAGTCTGGTTGTACGGTATTGGCAGACAGAGGGTTTAAGCACATTGAATCCATACTCAGTACAAAAAATATAAAGCTTTTGCGGCCTCCTAGTGTCGCAAAAGATATTAAATTGCCAAAACAAGACGCTATCAAAAGCAAAGTGATTGCAAATCTACGTATCTATGTGGAAAGAGTAATAAGAAGAATAAGGTTATTTAAAATGTTAAAACCACATGCTGTTATTAATAACAAGTTAATACAACATACGGATGAGATAGTTATTATTGCATGTGGTTTAATAAATTTACAAAATTCAATTATAAGTACATAATGAATAAAAAACTTAATAAAATCTTATGTATTTTTATTTCGCACTATCTAAAATTGTTTGATATATATAATTTTCCCAGAAGTCTTCAGCAGAAATTAATAATTTCTTGACGTAGTCTTCATCATAATGCACCCAGTATTTGTGTAACAACTTTGACTGCTCAAAAGTAGGGTCAGCTATACAAAAGAGGCCTTTTAACTTATTTGCATTTGGACCATAATTTGAGCATTAAATTTTTCTTGCAGTTGTCCATCTTTTATATAGTTTTTCAATGATCTTTCACTTATGGGACATTTCACCTCCACAACAAAATCATCGGTAATACCGTCAGGGGAAACACCTATGATGGGTGATATTAAAATCAATCCAGTTCTCTCTATGCTGCCAAACTCACTTTCAAGCTCTTTAAGCACTCTTTGTTCCAAAAGCTTGCCTCTTTTAATCGCACATGTCTCAGGCACTTTGTATCCTCCCAAAATACTCTGAACTAAAGCGCCATTAGGTGTTTTACAATGAACAGCTTCATATATTTTGGAACCAGTCACTCTTCCTTGACGCATAGCATGCCATAACTTTGAATTTGCTTGTTCCTTCGTTTGTGTGGCAATTTCATTTATTATTGCAGTAGTCACAATATTTTTTGCAAATAACTTAAATCCAGAACAAGTTAAATTATTCTTAATTTCAACTAGATATTTTAACATTAAATTGAAAATGGTGAGATCTTGTAAATTAGGCTTATTAAGATCTTGGCTTTGTCTTAAAATAAGGCCTTTACACATGTTTTGCTGCGTACATTCTGCTAAGAACATGGACAACGAAGGGACATTCACATTAGTAGGTCTGGTCTTTTTTGGTATGCCCATGTTCTTAGCCATAACATGCTTCTTGTCACTTATAGCCCCAGCTAACTTTGGTTTATTCCAGTAACAAATAGTGGATGTAACTGACGGTTCATCGGAACGCTTAATGAGCCACATAGCGAAACAGATGGCATGTTTGCATCCACCTGCAGATGACGCACAGTCTTTGCACTCCACTTTGACGATTTTATTTAAAGTTTCGTCAATAGTAGCCATCACAATGTACAACTTCCCCTTAATTTTGTGTTCGGGTGTTACTCGGCACTTAACGTTACACAATGTCCCTTCTCGCTGAACTTCTACGTAACCTACCGCGGTATCAACGTAAGCTTCACGTGATGCCAACAACGCCTTAGCACTTCGAGTTTCCGCAACATTATAACAGTCGCTTTCGTGCATGTACTCCAATAACATCAAATAATCTACTTTAGGTAGATTTCTGCTGTCTGCAATACGATAACCCTCGGAAACTTTCATGGTTCAAGAAATTAAGCAGAAAATAAACAGATAGAATAAGTCTGTGAGTAAAATTAGCAAATATGTATTTGTTTTTGTTATGATTTATGAATTATGATAAATAATGAAATGTCAAAACTGACGTTAAGCTGACTTGACTTGATATAATATTTTTTTGAACGTAGCAAAGGCAACTAACCTATTCAGCCGTATGAATGACGTCACATTGCACTTACGTCTTTTTGAAATAATATGATATTCAAAGTTAAAAAGTTGAATGAAAATCAATATATTGAGGAAAAATAAAAAATACGGGTCTCGTAATTTTAGATTTACTTTCAATTGCGTTAATAATATAATCATGCTGAAATTTTGAAATGTTGTCAATTAAAAACTTTGTTTCGAGGGAGGTACTTGTGTGTGCGCCAAATTCAAAAAAATATAATTTGTTACGTTTATTTACTTTTATAATGGTTGTAACCTCAACTATGGATTATTTTTGTGGATCTACATTATGGGTAAGTTACTATTTTACTATGTCTTATTCGAAAAATACTTTTTATGTGAACTTGGCAATTAAGGAACGTTTGTTTTTATTTATATCTGCATTTTAAGCATTATTGTAATCCGAGAACCTTCTATTTTATCTTTATTCTCATGAACAATGCAGTCAATTAATTCGTTGCATTAAAGGATTTATATTGTTAGTTTGATGCCCATAACAAAATAGTACCCGTTCCCGTTCTGATAACTTTAATAATATAATTATTATTTTGCTACAATTGAGAAAAAAAATTTAAAATGAGGTGGTTTACTTTTATACCTACCTAGTCTATAGTGTTAAATAGTAGGTTAGGTACCTATTACTTCACGTTGAGAATGTGGCGAACATTTTTTCCCTAACTTCCTAACTACATATTCAGTCACAACTTCGTCGGTCGTCCCACGATAAGCTATCACTACATGGACCTGTCAGACCTGTCCGAGTTCTATAACCTGCAGCACCTGTACCTACGTACCTGCCTGGTGCCTATAATGCTTTATTGAATCAAGTTTGTTTTGTAAACCGGTTTGAAATCGACAGTTAATAAATTATGTCATTATTGTGGTCTTATACCATACATAAACTATAATAGGTAGGTAAGGTAGGTACAGGTACCTCTATAGTGGACAAGTTGTATTGTATCCATTGTATCATTTTATGATCCTTGTGCTAGGTACATTAAGCAGGTATTTGTGTGTATTTTTTTTTAATTTCCGAAAATTTTCGCAAATTCTTCTTTCATGGATTATTTTTATTATTTCTATAGGTATATAGATAGTTTTATTTCGATTGATTTATGTACTGTGTTCCATTAAAATTGAAATGCCTCTTGCACCTACCTAGGTGCCTTAGGTATAAATACCTAAGTACCTACAAGAAGCCATTCATCATAATTTCCAAAATCTTAAAATAGTCTTCTTTTTAATTTTATAGTCCTAGAGTGCTTCCTTTTTAGTAAATACTAAGTATCTTCTGTAGGTACTAGGTACCTACCTATGTAATGTACCTACCGAGGACTTTCCCTCGTTCGGATTTTCCACCTTGTAAGTAGGTAGGTATATTGTGCCACCCATTGGTGTATTTTACCTACCAACTTATAGAATCTTGCACCCCTCACCATGCTGGCAACATTGCCTCACTGAACCGCAATGGGTATCCTATACCCCAGGAACGTGCCGGAGCGGGCGGGACTCATCACTTGAACGTTGACATGGCGACCAATTTCGGATATTATAACCCCCAATTGCCTAAAATCTCCGCCGCAATAAATAAAAGAAATAATTAATATTGTAGGACGTTCTACAAAACGCTATCTGGACCCAAAGCACAGAACAGATAATATATGTAGTACTAGCGCCTGTGTTATGGGTTCTAGAATTAAATGCGGATAAACAAAACATACTTAGATACAT
The DNA here is from genome assembly GCA_914767945.1 of Eilema depressum. Taxonomy (NCBI): domain Eukaryota; kingdom Metazoa; phylum Arthropoda; class Insecta; order Lepidoptera; family Erebidae; genus Eilema; species Eilema depressum. Next base: position 7,349,524 of record OU612020.1, read on the forward strand.
TTTATTTTTCGCAAATACCTACATATCTACATATTATAAATAGAAACACCCAGACCAATGCAAATATTAATATTCATGCATACAAATATTTGCACTGAGCGGGGATCGAACCCGCGCCTCTTGCATAGCGGCCGCGTCAGTCATAGGCACAAAATGATATTGTGGCTCCATTTCCATTTTTACATTTATGTTGGTCGCGGCTCGGGCTTTCTCAGCCGACAGGAGCGTTGACGGTGACTTAGGTGACTCTGATCTGTTGAAACGGGGCTCCAGCACTTATCACATCATCACTGAAACTCCGAACTATGTCGTTGAAGGCATGATGGCGCCAACGACAACTTAGTCAGTGCGTGATGACTGGATAACACTATCAATTTGCATTTATAAAACCATTTTCCTTGTGAAACTTACAATTCGGTGGTCTTATTGTTCTAGAATACCAGCCTGACATTGAACACGGATAATCCAGATTTGCTACAGTGCTTCCATAAGACTGTGCTCGTATGGGTCCCACACATATTCCTATGGCTGGCAGCTGTAATTGAAGTATATCAGATGGTTATCAGTAAAGAGGCAAATATACCATGGAATAAACTGAATATTAGCAAATTAAATATTACGTTACTCTTGATATTACTGCAGTTAATAGATTGTGGGCATGCTATATATGTATCATACAGGAAGCAGAACATTGTTTATGAAACTGAATATCATGTTTCACTTGTCAAATTGCTGACTTTTGTAAGTATTAATCATTATATTACTTATTTTTAGGTTTAGACTATTTAAGATGTTACTTTACCTAGATTGTTATAATCCCCCATTCTACTTAACTTCTTCATAATAAGCTCTAGCTTCGTGTATGTATAGAGCGTGGAGAGAGAGTGATGAGAAACTGACCGCAGAGTCGATCAAAATCGCATATACTTAGTCTTTGATCAACGGATTGTATTTAAGCATAATGGAACCACACTGTTCCATTCTCCATACTGTGTAGTTCCATTCTGCTTATATACGGCCAACTCTACAAAAACTTTCGTACATCATCTTCTGCGACACATTCTGTCGAAGAAGTTGATCCAAGAAAATGGCAATCCCGATTGCATCCCAAGAACCCTAGAGTGGAGCCCGTGTCTCATTTTCCTACTTTTGATGTAATTAACTTTTACTTTTACGGTGCCTACTGCCGTCTGACCGCCAACCCCGAGAGGCAAATTTCACAGGGCCTTATCTGTCAATGAGCAGGTGCTTGTCGGTAAGATTGTCTTCCGGCGGTTCCCCCTCTTCACTTAAGTAGATACCTAGGTACTTGATTAATATGCAACACAACACAACATCAGAAAGTCACTACAGTCAGTATCTCTGAGTGTTTAATTTAATAGAACACGTACAGTCAGCGCCAAAAGTAGATTAACACTTTATAACAGTCTCCTGCGCATTATTGTGTCGGTCGGTTGTGTCTGAGCTTGTGTACTATGTGCGAAACTGGTTTGCAGTGACGTATGGTACAAGTAATAAGTGATGGCGGATGTAATTATTAACGAACTTTTAACGTTTATTCAAAATAAGATCGATGTTTTGGATGAACTGAGTATTGTGCAGATTTGTACATCAAATTTTACGGAAGAGGAGGTCAGTATTGGTAAAAATGTGCTTTATACCAAATGCGGAAGCCGGTTGAGGAATGTGAACAGAAAAGGTGACGACAAGAAGAAGAAAAACATTGTTGATATAATCAGTGTACTTAAGGAAGTCGACCCTGATGCACAGCCGATATTTGTCGCTAAAGATCTGAATAGACTACCTCCTGTAACCTTTGACCATATCGATGTCACACGCCTCCTAAAGGATATGACGCTAATGAGAACAGAGATGACGAATTTACATCTAAAAATAAATTCTGAAATGACTGAAATACGTGATTCTATCGAGACACGGTTTCGTAATGAAAATAATTCGAATATAACGAACACTCCGGGGAGACTAAGAAAATCGCTTCCGCCTATGGCTCAGACGGTGGTGCAGTCCGACGATGCATTGTTTACTCCATCATATCGTGATATGTTAACCGACCAAACGCATCGACCGAAGCGGTCGAGCCAAGCGAAAAATACTCGTGTGTGTGCTATGCCGTCGGCATCAAATGGCGTGGCTAGCGTTGAGCCGGTTGGGACTACACAGTCAGTGACAAAAACAGTAAATATGTCATTACCTACTGTGCGGGATGATAATGACGGCTTTACGGTAGTAAGGAATATAAAACGTAAACTAAAAACTACTAATATGCGCGGCACCCTGGTATCTAATAGCCGTATCCGGGTGGCGGAAACTGTTTGTCAAATCTATGTTTCACGTATTAAGAAGGAGGTGACAGTTGAAGATATACGAGAGCACATACGCGAAAGAGGGCAGGAATGCATGAATATTGAGTTGCTTAAAGCTAACCGTGAAACGTCATTTAATTCTTTCAAAATTACAGTAAATAGTGAACAGCTGAACGAGTTTTTAAATGCCGCGTTCTGGCCGGCCGGCCTGGTATATCGCCGATACAGGGAACGATACGTGCCTAAGCACAACGTAAACAAACTAACCCAAAATGACTAGTGCTTTAAAATACTCGAGTGGCACCGACGACTCTGTGGTTATGGTTACCTTTAATTGTAAATCTATCAAGAGATCAGTAGAACAGATTAGAGCCGTTTGTAAGTTTGCCGATATTGTGGCACTGCAGGAGACATGGCTTCTGCCTCATGACTTGGATTTCGTCAATGAAATAAGTGAGGATTTTGCTTGTCACGCGAAATCTGCGGTGGACACCTCAATTGGAGTACTGAGAGGTCGTCCGTATGGTGGTTTAGCGCTGTTGTGGCGTAAATCAAAGTTCTCAAAAGTAGCTGTTATTACTTGTGAGGGTGACAGGCTGGCTGCCGTTAAAATTACTGTGAATGAGGCTGAGATCCTGGTTTTCAGTGTTTACTTGCCAGTCGATAAAGAGGAAAACCTAACTGAGTTCACGGATTGCCTTGCTAGTGTGGCTGCTGTCACAGCTGATAATGATGCCGAAGCAGTCTATGTATTGGGAGATTTCAACGCGCACCCCGGGTCAAAATTTGGTATGGAGCTTCGGGCCTTCTGCACGGAACATTCACTAACATGTGCGGACATGGAGATGCTGAATGACAATTCATACACTTTCATTAGTGACGCAAACGGCTCTAAGCGGTGGTTGGATCACTGTATTACTACATCTGCAGCGAGAAACACTATTGAATGTATAAAAATCAACTATGGTACTTATTGGTCGGACCATATACCAATGTCAGTGACGTGTCAATTGAGTGCAGTGTCAAATAAAGTAACTGTGAAAAATACGAATAACCCGCTTGCTGGTGTACGATGGTGTAAAAGAGACATTAACCAAATCAATATGTATTCTATGTTCTGTGATACTAGGCTAAAAAATATAGAACGTGTTAGTTTCCATTGTGATGATTGCACTCGCTTCACGTGTAAAATTCACCTACATTTAATTGATGAATATTATGATTCCATTATATTATCTCTTCAGACTGCTGCTAAACACAGTTTGAAAGGTGCTCGCGATGCACAGAAACCAAAGAAAAAGGTGTTGGGTTGGAACTATCACGTTAGGAACAGTCATGAAAACGCAAAATTATATTATAGGTGTTGGGTGGACGGCGGTAGTCCTGGATCTGGAGAACTGTTTGACAATATGACAGGTAGCCGCAGGGCTTTCAAAAACAAGCTGAAGTGGTGCCAGAATAACGAGGAGTCTATTAGGCTTAACATACTTGCTTTACACCATTCGGATCGCAATTTCGGAAAATTCTGGCAAGAAACAAAGAAACTGAATTTTAGAACAAGCGTACCTGCCAGTATTGATGGCGTATATGACAAAAAAGAGATTGCCGAGTTGTTTTCGCATCACTTTAGTGTTGAGTCTCTCCCGGCTACTGCTAACTCTGCCGTAATGCTTGACGAGTCTCCATCGGGTTCTTCGGCAATTGATGATGAGCAGTTTACGCCCGATGAAATCAAGGATGTTGTACGCTCAATAAAAAGAGGGAAATCTGCAGGTTTTGACGGTCTGAGCGTAGAACATATACTATATGCAGGTGACAAGATTTTTAATGTGTTGGCTGAATTATTTAACCTTTGTTTAAAATTCGGTTATTTGCCGAAGAATCTGATGAAGACTGTAGTAGTTCCAGTACCAAAAAATAAAACTGGTGATCTTTCCAGTCGCAAAAACTACCGACCGATATCATTAGGTACAATTATAGGTAAGATACTGGAAAGATTGATACACCCAACCCTTAAGCGCAATATTGAAATTGACGATGCGCAATTTGGTTTTCGTCCCGGACTCTCCACGGACTCAGCTATATTCAGCCTGAAAAGTACAGTCAACTACTATGTAAGTAGACGGACATCAGTGTATGCGTGCTTCTTGGACCTTAGTCGGGCTTTTGACATGGTTAACTTGGAGTTACTGTGGAAGAAACTCTTAAGGTCCAAGGTCCAGGGTAGAGTGGTGGGTCTGTTGAGGTTCTGGTACGAGAATCAAGTTAACTGCGTAAGATGGGGTGACACAACCTCTAGCGCTTTTAGGCTAGAGTGTGGAGTACGCCAAGGAGGGCTGACTTCGCCGGACCTCTTCAGTCTTTACATGAATGATCTGATTGTGGAGCTGAGAAGCACCAAAGTGGGATGTCACGTTGGAACAACTTGCGTAAATAACTTTAGCTATGCAGATGACATGGTGCTTCTCAGCCCCTCGATCAGAGGGTTGAGGAAGCTGATGGCTGTTTGTGAGCGATATGCAAATAGCCACGGTTTAAAATATAACGTGTCCAAGACAAAAATTATGATTTTCAAAGCTGGTAGGGGTCCGGTGGAGGTTCCGCCAGTGTTTTTAGATGGTGCGCAAGTCGAAAGGGTGGAATTGTTCCGGTACCTTGGGCATGTGCTTACGGAGGATCTACGTGATGACGTAGATATTGAACGGGAACGTAGGGCCCTGGCCGTTCGGTGCAATATGATCGCGCGGAGGTTCGCGCGCTGTAGTGATGAAGTGAAACTGACACTGTTTAGGGCATACTGCTTATGCTTCTACACGTGTCAGCTATGGATCAAATTCACTAAGCGCTCGATGAGTACCATTAGAGTACAATACAATGATGCTTTTCGTATTTTAATGAAACGACCAAGGTACTGCAGTGCATCTAACATGTTTGCGGAGGCCAGGGTACCTGACTTTTTCGCGATTATGAGATCACGTGTAGCCTCGTTCTGGAATAATTTGCGTCAGTCCAATAACGAGATTCTCCGAACACTGTGCGGGTGCATGGACAATCCCATTCTTAAGCATTGGGTTGCTGTGCATCGCGAAGTAAACAAGAAGTAGCTTGACCATAATACGGGTAGAGGATAATTTCCATTATCCAATTTATTTTTAATTTGTTTTATTTTATTTTATTTTATTTTCTACACTTTTATTTTGACTTTGTGCTTCACTATTGTGACATTTTATTGGGTACATACCTGTAAATAAAGAATTTATTATTATTATTATTATTATTATTATAATTTAGAGATTTCCTGAACTCCAAAACGTTACATGAAGTAAGTAAGCATAATATACAATACATCTATATTTCTTATACATACTATACTTACATTACATTGTATATGTAGTATTTCTATACTAAGATGTAACGTTTTGGAGTTCAGGAAATCTCTAAATTATGAAGTGTTAATCAACTTTTGGCGCTGACTGTACCTACCTACCTACTTCTATTGTGCGAGTGGGTTATCGCTGTTGCTCTGTCAATAGTTTCAGTTTTATTTATAACATCGTGAATGTTGAGTCTATGCAATGCAAATACCTATTACGAGTACCTAAGTACCTACTTATGTACAAACAGATGATTTGACGAACTACAGCTTTGACCATTGTCGATTTGACGAATATCAGATTTGACCAATGTCGTTCAACCCCTTGTTAATGTTAATTAGAAAAGCAAATAGGTATTTAGGCTACTTTTTAGATCTCAGAAAAGCATACGGCCCACTTGATGGAAAGTGCCGACGCAGGTTAGTACTTAGGTTACGCTATCATCGCATCGCAACGCAACTAAAGGTTGTCTGGTGAAAGAGATCGCTGATTGTAGGCAGGTTAAGCACAACATGTGGGTAGGTACCTAGGTACCTACTTACTATGTGAAATGTCTCAACTCAACAGTGCGATTACATAGGTACTCTAGTGTACAATTACAATAAAGAATCTTTATCTTATCGAGTCTACGCATGTTAAAACATAAAGATAACCGACAACTATGAGCGAATCATTACAATTAAATGGAGGTAGAGTCAAGGTAGCGTTAAATGAAAATGCAGATGTCTATGTGTCACTATTGCATGAAATTGGAATATTCTTTATTTCTATGTTTTCAAATGATTTATTTACTTCATTTATAAAGTAAATAAATATATATTTCAGCTAGCTATATACCTATTTCATGTTAATATACTATTTATACTTTATCGATGTATATTTCTATAATTAACTAGTTTTTTTTATAAAACAATTTAAAATTGTGCATAACTCTAATAAACACTACGGCACAGAATACTTAGGTAATAACTATAATAGACTTACGGTTTATCTTATCTTAATCCGACTTAAGTTTTTGAGCAATTACATTGAGTTTCCTCTTTACTCACGGCCACCGTGATTCACCAACACGTCAGTCAGGAACTTTACCACGGTACCTACTTACTTACCTACCACGAGATTAAATGAAGTCAAACCTGCCTGTTGGTACCTCTGTCCTATGTACCTAGTTGTCACTAGTGTCACTACAATAACGGTGTAATACCGATAGAGAGTCAATAACGTCAAAGATCATACTGTGGTAGGCACCTAGTGTACCTAGACCATTTACTACCCAGTCGATATGAACCTAACCCCGTGACCGTGATCATACCATTCCATAATGCCTTCAAGTTGAAGTGTTCAGGGTCACCATGTAAAAAAGTTGTCGATGTTCCAAAAATATTGAACAATTGTTAATTTGTTAAACATAAACACGTTAGATTTTCATAACCTGTTTCTATAATAAATACCTACAATACTTAGGAACCTATAATATAGATACCTAGGTACTTAAAAATACATTAATAGAAAGTACAAAGACACTAGTAATATTCATCCGACCAAGACAAGTTAGTGTTGATTGTAATGTTTGTATTGGTTGACATGCTTGTGGCGAAGGGTGAAAATTCTCAAAAGGGAAACCCGTGGAAACACGCTTTATGGAACGACTATAGGGATTTTGTATGGATTCCTTTTAAGGAATTCTTTGCAGAGCAAGCCGGCAGGAATCGGGTTATAGGGAGCCACTCGCCACTGTTGTGGTCATATCATAAATGTGTTGTTGTGAAACATAAACTAAGTAGGTACAGGTTGCGAAGAATTTTTCAATTGGTTGCGAGGCGTTTACTAATCGCTGGGAAGAATTTAATCGCTACTAGGTACTAGCACAGATTACTAAATAGTTACTACCTACTGGGTTTATGGAATACCACAATCTGCAGTGACTGCTCCAGCCCGATTGCCCTACAGCTACATCAGAGTCTAGGTACAGCGAGCACACAACACAAGCACATAAGGTCCAAGTGAAGAAAGGCACATCTCTCCTTCTCCTGTCAACGTAGCAGTTGTTGGTCCATACCACGGATATCTGTGGTCCATACACATACTTAGTAATTATAATTCTTATATTAGCAGAAGTAGGTACACACCGTTATACTACAATTTTATTAACCTGTTACCTAGTTTTTTTATTGTATGTATTAGTTTTACAATAAATAAGGCGGCCCTGGATTTATCGTACGTGATTTGTATAAGGAAATAAATTGATGCATCACTAGTAATGTTTACTCCGTTCGATCTAAATCAATTAGTAATGTTGTTAATTCAGTCAATCACGTGCTGAGCCTATCTATATAAATGCTAATAAAATGTCAATTTAGCATATATTACCTACATCTTATCTCGTAGAACATGATGGCCACGATCGGCCTCGGCCATCGGATCCAGGCCGATCGTACCGAGCGACGACCCAATAACGCATTTGCCTCGGCAAATGCGTTATTGGGTAACCCAGTAGGTACCTACCTAATTGAGACTCGAGTTTTAGTCGGCTCGAGTCCTGGGATGGCACTGATAGGTATTTCCACACGAAAAGAAGTTGAAGAAGTATGAATGTCATTAAAAATTGTGCTTATCTTAAGTCCTAATTATACTTCATTTGCTTAACATTGAAATCTACAACAATGGTTATCTTTTCAGGTATTATCAGCAGCGCTAATATTATACAACAGAAAGTATGGCATACGAAGTTCAGGAGTACTTTTCATATTCTGGTTACTCCTTATTTTGGCTGGGTTACCTCAGCTTAGGAATCAGCTGATGAGCTACAAGGCCACGGACAGCGAGTATGTCCGATATAATTTAGCAAGTTATATCATCTACTATTTACTTGTTGTAGTTATGTTCATGTTGCATTGTTTCGCGGATTTACCGCCTAAAGTTACACCCTATATTTATAACGAGGTACTTTAAACACAATCTTTTTAACACCCTTTAACTAGCTAATTACCTACTATTAGATATTAATTGGAATTAATGAAATTCTGACTATCCAAGAATTCCAGTAATTTACCAATTTTAACTCAGCTTTCAATAAAGTTAGTTCTTATCTAAATAAAATAACCCACAATAGTACATTATGGTACAAGTGAGTAAAGTTGTTGATTACCGCCGAGGCGCCAATAGGTCTTAAGAGAGCCGAGGACGGTTATCATCATACTCACGCGTGGCATACGACGTTTTACAACACACTTGCGAATAAAATAATACTACAAATACTAAATAAACAATACTACAAATTAATTCGTTTTCCTATGCGCGCGCATCTAACAATGGCGATCGGCCATATTTAAAAGAATGAGGTTTGAATTTAACTTTATTTTTACTCTGTTTTTTTTTCTGTACCTACTTAGAGAAAAAATAAGTTAAATTTGAGTGAAAATTTTGTATATTAAACAAGTATTACAAGTTGAAATTATTTATTTAAATATTATTCGTACTATTAAACACGTTCTTTTTCGTATTGAAACTTTTTTATGAACATAGAAACTTAACCTATAAAATTTAAAAAAGAATCTACAACTCACTTGTGAATAACAGCAACGAAAAACACAGTTTGATTATAGGTGTCATTACGTGCCTTATTGCGGTGAAATAATATCAATTTTATGAGCAGGTGTGTTGTAAAATATATTCTTAGTTAAACACTTCGGTACTCGGGTTAGGCCTTTTCAAACGACTTCAAAAGAGAAGGAGATTATTTTTCAATCCACTTTTATTCATATCCACAGAAACAATCCCCAGAAAATTCATCAGGCTTCCCCAGCCAGCTCACGTTCAGCTGGTTCGATCCAATAGCTATAACGGGATACCGAAGAACTTTAACTGAAAGTGACTTGTGGCCTTTGAATCCGCAACATGTTTCCAAGGAGTCTGTTGCAACATTTGAAAAAAATTGGCGACGTGCTTTGAAGAATCGCGTAACGTAAGTGAAATTAAAACTTTTTAGTGATAATGTTGTTCCAATTTTTTGTTATAGTTACCACTACCACCTCTTACCACTTAGGTGACGGCCCGCCTGTGTTGGGAAGTGGTTACCGCGGCCTATGAATGTGTGCAACACCAGGAGCGTCACATTCGTGCTGCCGACTCTGTAATAACCTTTGATTTCCTGTGAGTGTAACAATGTTTTGTACGTACATAGCTACTCGCGGTACCTGCTTTTAAAAATCTGATCCTGTGGTGGGTAGTCTGCCTGCTTCATCTAGTCAATCCTCAATCTAGGTACTTCTCAGTTGCTTCTCTAATAATATTGTAGGACATTCTACACAACGCTATCTAGACCCAAAGTAAGCATAGCTTAACTAGTTGGGGTTATGGGTTCTAGAATGCGGATAAACATACATGGTATACCCATGTTAATCTGCTGTTACCCTATATTTTTTGGAATCTCTTGTTTGTAATACATCAAAAAATATATTATTCTTCTTTGGTATGATGTGTTTGTTATCCCAGCACACAACATTTCTTTGTCTTCTAAAATGACATAGTTAATGCTTCAACTATATTGTGACTCAATCGTCACATAAATAAAAGTGTGTATAAAACACCTACACATAGCTCTCTCAACCTAACGGACGAGTTATCATCGGCCTTGTGGTTAATGACGTATGGAGGAGAGACTTTAAGATCGAGAGATGCTGGCCTGCTGGGTTCGTTTCTTGGTCATTAGGTACTAACACGGCTGAAGTGAACTCAATCCTAAGACAAGCAATGTAGCTTAACTCTAATGAAGTCATTTCTGTAACTCTTATTAAAGCGAAAAAAAAAACATTCTTTTGTCACACCTACTATTTAAGTAGGCATTAGAAAATACAAAAAGCTGACCTCCTGTAAGATGACTTACTAAAATTTCAGAAAGACAATTACATCAGACAGTTCAGAGATATCCTTCATACGAAGTCAAAAAAATGTGAAGACACCGATCTCTATTTTTTCCATCGTGTGCAAATCTTTCGGCGGACTGTTTTTAGTCGGTATGGCTTTAAAGTTCTGTAACGATGTACTTATTTTCGCTCCACCAGAATTGCTTAGGTGAGTACACTGAGTACCTGACAAATATTATCGTATTGTGAAAATTACTATCACTTGAATTTATCAATTCCTTAATATACTTTGTCCTTACAGATTACTGATAGGGTTTGTTGAAGGTAATGAGCCTGTATGGAAAGGTTATCTTTACGCTGTGTTATTGTTTGTATGTTCTTCCCTTCACACTGTTATCTTGGGGCAGTATTACATGAAGACAGCTATTGTTGGCTTAAAAATAAATTGCGCATTGAGCAGCATGGTGTATAAGAAAGCGCTAAGCTTGTCTAACGAAGCTAGAAAGAAGTCGACAGTGGGAGAAATTATTAACTTGATGTCTACTGATGTAAGCAGGTACGTGTTCCCACATCCGTTTCTTCAAGTGTGCTAACAGTAGATACAGTACTATGCAATCGAGGTGATTAGGAATAAAATAGTTATTATTTATATTTCTCCATAAATTTGTCTCATAACATAATACTATAAAGCTTAACACTACAAATGCAAATTTTTTAAATAGGACACTCACAGACTTGCCTACACTTTCGACCTACGACCGTAGGTGGAAGTAAAAGTAGTGGTAGGAACCTACGGTCGTACACCTACGGTTTGATTAGCAAAATAAAAAAATGAGCCTTGTAGGACTGATAGAGGTAAACACACAGCAAGCGGACCCAGGACTCTGAGGTGAAAGCTTCGGATGCGATGGGTCGATACGCAATTTCCCCAGCAGAGGCAAAGTTAGTGAGGGATAGTATGGATGATGATGATGATGATTTATTATCATGATAGCAAGACAAGTTGTAATTAAATATTCTTTTTTGATACTTCAGGTTCAGTAATTTAACATTTATTAATTTGATATGGTCGGCACCATTGCAACTAGCGATAGCATCGTACTTCTTATGGAAACAGTTGGGGCCGTCAGTACTGGCCGGTGTGGCGGTCATTGTGGTGGTGATGCCGTTGAATGGACATTTTGCTGGCATACAGGAGAAACTACAAATCAAACTGATGCGTTATAAAGACGAAAGAATTAAGCTTATGAGTGAAGTACTTAATGGCATAAAAGTAAGATAAATTGGACTATAATGAGGCTAGCTTACTTTTAAAAAGAGAATAACTATAATTCTTGCTTCCTTTTATGCTAGGTTCTAAAACTTTATGCATGGGAGCCAAGCTTTCAGGAGTACATACTTAAAATAAGAAATGAAGAGATGAAAATTTTGAAGAAGATGGCGTATTATAACTCTATATTTTCCTTCATATGGTGCTGTACACCGTTTCTGGTATGTGCTTACAATTCATGTCAAAACATATTCTACGTGTCTCTTCCATAAATTATTAATCTAAGATCTCTAAGTACATTGAATTTTATAGGCCTGGTTCTTTCTTTCCAGGTATCTCTGACGTCATTTATGTGTTTCGTATTAGTTAACGACACAGAAGTTCTGGATTCGAAAAGGGCATTCGTAGCGTTATCTATTTTCAATATCCTGCGTTTTCCAATGTCTATGTTACCTAGTGTAATATCTGACACAATACAGGTTCGTTACAAACCTCGTAAATAAATGTACCTATCTACTGACTTTCTGTCTTACCTAGCATTTTATTGATCTAATTATAAGATTTTATTATATTTTTATCAGATGTTTGTGAGCGTCAAGAGGTTAAATAAATTCCTGAATTCAGAAGAATTAGATCCTTTAATGATAGCACGCGATCCTAAAGAACGTGAGTAGATTTAATTAGACTAAGCCATAAATGACTTTATGAAATATTGATGAGCCCAGAATATCCATTCTATTATTGTAAAGGGCATATTATAACAATTAGAGTCGAGCCTATCTATACTATAATATTAAAGTAATAAAAAAGTAAATTAAGAGTAAAGAGGAAAGATTTATATTTTTGTATGTAACGAATAAACTCAAAAGCTACTGGGTCCTATTTCCAAAATTCTTTCGCCATTAGAAAGCTACATTATCAGGTACCAACATTTCTATATATCATCACGCTACTATCAGTGATGAACGGGATCAGAATTCGACGCGGGCGGAGCCGCGAACAACAGCTAGTTCGCAATTAAAAAACAGGCTTTCATGTTTTAATTTCAGCTGATCAGATCGCGATAAAAGACGGTAACTTTTCTTGGGGCGATGAAGATGCAGAGCCGATACTAAAAAACCTGAACGTGCACATTCCACGCGGCTCGCTGGTTGCCGTCGTCGGCAGCGTCGGCTCCGGGAAGACCTCCCTGCTAGCTGCCTTGCTCGGAGAGATGCATAAACTCTCTGGGCACGTTAATGTTAAAGGTATGTAGGTATGAGTAGGGTTGCCATCCGTCCGGGTTTCCCCGGATTTGTCCTAGTTTAGAAGGCGTCCGGGGGGCGTCCGGCCGGGGTTTTATTTGTAGTCCGGGTTTTTATTTGTAGTCCGGGTTTTGATTCAAATACGCGCGCGGTTCGGGACGCTCGTCTCGACTCGCACTCACCCCGCGGCCCCACACCCCGTGCCGCGCAGTCGTCGCGTCGCAGTGGTGTAGCGGGCGGCTATAAGTGCAGACGTGTGTCACGGGCCAGGTAACGGACTGGACGAAGCGTCGTTTAGCAATGTAAGTAATATTATTCTACAAACATGACACTAAACTATTTCCAGCTGTTTATTTTCTTTCTGACGTTTCAATTCAATTCAATTTTTTGGTGTGGCAAGCTATGCCGAAGTTGTCGGCAAATTTGGCCATGTACAGACGTGCGAAGGAGTATAGTCACTTAAAAGGCCGCAGTCAGTATACATTTTGAATTTGGCAATTTTGTCATAGGGTCTAATTTGACTGATATAACCATTCACGAATAGAAATAATACACGCATACAAACAATAAAGAGAAATGAGCAAAAAAGTACCATACTAAATAAGGTAACGAGGCAGTAGGCTGCATCAGAGTTTGATATCGTTTCGTCTAATGAAGTAAATCAACAACCTAAGAACATCTCTTGGCGAGTCAGTTAGTAGTGAAGAGAAGTTGATGGGGGTAGGGACGTCTAGTTCCCGAAGACAGGCGTACAAGTCAGGAGACAAGTTGTTATTTCTCGGGCAGTTAAAAAGATGTGATCCAGTGAACCCTCATCCAGGCCGCATTCGCACAATGATGAATCACTTATGCGAATTTTATTCAGGAACACTGGAGAGCAGCAAAAACCAAGGCGCAGTCTACACATAACAGATATGACCCTTTTAGGAACAGTTTTGAAACGGTAGTACCATGGCTTTGGTGATATGTCTGGTTGGACAGCATGGTAGAATTTACCTTTCTCTTTGCAGCTCGCAGACCAGAGGGCCTGGCATGAAGACATTAAATTAACCTGAGGCAGGCTCAGCAAGTCATAGCTTTGGTATGCAAGATGCTTGGGATCGCTAGATGGTGAACTGATGGCACTTTTGGCAAGAGAATCGGCACACTCATTGCCCTCAATGCCACTATGAGTGGGAATCCAAACTAACTGAACTGTCCTTTGGTAGCTAGCACATGCATGAAGAGACTTTCTGATGTCCAAGATTAGGGAGCTATGCAATTTGCTCCGATAGAGAGCTTTAAGGCAGCTTAAAGAGTCTGTGAAGATTACACTATTGATAATATTAGTATGTGCTTCTACAAACAAACAAGCTTCCAGAATAGCCACACATTCCCCTGTAAAAACTATGACTCCTTAGGGCACCTGAACTGGAGGATGATCTGGGAGTTTTGATAATAAACTGCGGCACCCGTATAACTATCATTGTCAATTTTAGAAGCATCTGTGAAGAAACGGTGAAAACCACTCCATCTGTTGGCTAGAAGTTCTTTAAAGGTTGAGTTGGCAGAAGGAGAGTCTTTATCTATTCCAGCATTAAGACAAATGTTTGGGTTGAAGTGAAGAATTTCGTAACTGTAGTTGAAAAGAGGAAGTCTATTTGTTTTACTCACTGGACATTCTAAATTTTGAAAAGATCTAAAAGTTTTTAGAATTAGAGGAATTTCTTTACATTTCCAATAATTGGAGGAATTGCAAACATAATTTAAGGTGGATAATTTTTGCAAGAGGGAGTGAGAAGATTTATTAATTAGCCGATATAAAAATCGAGAAGCTAAATACTGTCTTCTTAAGGCTTGGGGGGGCTCCGCACATTGGACCTGTAAGGCGTTAATAGGGGAGCATTTCATACACCCGGAGATAATTCGAAGGCAGTTGGACTGGATCCTGTCCAGTCTTGCTAAAGCACCTTTGTTACAAGGAATTAACAGAAAGGAACCATAGTCCAAGATGCTTCGAACCAGAGCATTGTAAATAAGATTCATGGTGAATGGATGAGCACCCCACCAGACACCAGCAAGAGCTTTAAAGATTGGAATGATTCTTTCGCATTTTTTGACCTGATAGTTAAGGTGGGAAAGACCTGTCAGTTTAGAATCTAAGGAAACACCCAGGAATTTTGCATTGTTAGAAATTGGAATGTCAGTATCCTGGATACTAACCCGGACTTGAGGAATTATTCTCTTTCGTGAGAAGATTACAACTGAGCTCTTGGGGGCAGACAAAGCAAGACCATGCTCTTACAGCCATTGGTACAGAGAATTCAGAGAGAGCGTTAACGATGTCGCAGCATCTGGAATGGATTGGTTAACGACATATAAAGCAATGTCGTCGGCGTATTGGAGGATTTGGCAATCGTTGTTTAGGCAAGTACCAATGTCAGCAGAGTACAGATTGTACAATAATGGACTCAATACTGAACCTTGGGGGAGCCCTGTCCAAACCCTTCGAGTGCCGAATTCCTCTCCCTGAACCCTCAGGGTCAGAGAACGATATGTAAATATTTGGCGGATACATTGAACTATCCTCGCCGGAATGCTCCGTTGTTGCAGTTTATGCCAGAGTATAGGGAGAAGGACGCTGTCGTATGCAGCGGAGATATCCAGGAATGAAGCCACGACAGACTGACTTTAAGATTGAGAAGATTACAACTGAGCTCTTGGGGGCAGACAAAGCAAGACCATGCTCTTACAGCCATTGGTGCAGAGAATTCAGAGAGAGCGTTAACGATGTCGCAGCATCTGGAATGGATTGGTTAACGACATATAAAGCAATGTCGTCGGCGTATTGGAGGATTTGGCAATCGTTGTTTAGGCAAGTACCAATGTCAGCAGAGTACAGATTGTACAATAATGGACTCAATACTGAACCTTGGGGGAGCCCTGTCCAAACCCTTCGAGTGCCGAACTCCTCTCCCTGAACCCTCAGGGTCAGAGAGCGATATGTAAATATTTGGCGGATACATTGAACTATCCTCGCCGGAATGCTCCGTTGTTGCAGTTTATGCCAGAGTATAGGGAGGAGGACGCTGTCGTATGCAGCGGAGATATCCAGGAATGAAGCCACGACAGACTGACTTTAAGATAGGGCGATCCGTATATCAGCTGTAAGTACACCAATGCTATCCATTGTGCTAAGTCCTTTTCTAAAGCCAAACTGGGAGCTCGGTAGGAGATCTCTGGACTCGACTATCCACTCTAGCCGATTTTTAATTAGGTGCTCCAAAATCTTCACCAGTACAGAAATTAGGGCAATTGGTCTATAGCTGCTTGGATTGTCTATTTGTTTGCCTGGCTTTAAGATGGGAATGACAACATGAAATTTCCATTGATTTGGAATCCAGCTATTTTTATAACAATAATTCATAACATCTAATAGATACTTCTTTGTATCCTTTCCAGAATGGACGAGAAAGGAGTATGGTATACCATCTCTACCTGGGGCTGAGTCGTGGACATAGTTTAAAACCATATCTAACTCTTCTATCAGGCGCGGATCCAGACGCGGAACTAGGTTGTGGGCACAGGTACCTGAAGATCGGTCAAGTGCGAGTCGTAGTGCGAACTCATGTCAAGCATGTTAAATACGCCGGGGGGGGGGGGGGGGTGTCTTTGGCGGTGTTGGTCTCACATTGATCTGTTGAATTGAACGCGGTGAGACGGAAATCGAACCTTATGGAGTGGGGTGCAGAAATCGCAGAGGCAAATGCACCCCCAACAGGAAGTGGACTTAGTAACGCCGGGACTCTGCGATAAGGAACGAGACAGACTTTTTCATAATGGACAGTAGTTACGCACATATTTAGAGATGTCTTTGTGATCAACAAGTTTCAAACTGGAAGCGATCACCAACTTATCCGATGCTCTCTAAATATCAACATAAAGGCTGAAAGATTCCGAATGATATATAGCTCTAGGGTCCGTAAAGTTCCAACTGGAACTTCAAAATCGTTTCGCAATGCTGGAAACCTAGCGGCATTGACGAGAAAGCCGACATAGTGGTCAAAACATTGCAGGAAGTGTCTCGAAAATTGTTTCCCGGAAAATGCAAACAGCAAGAGTCCAGGCTCTCTCCTGAGACTTCCGAACTTTAAATCAAAAAGCCGATACGACGCGACCTTGAACGCTCCAACACTCGCTCCATCCAGGAGACAATCGAGCGATATAGGGGGGTCAAAAGTGTTCGCTCAGCAGTTGGGAAGGCCCCATCTGACGAAACTTACTTACTGAGCTATACGCAGCACGGATGAGTAAACCGACGGGACACAGCGACGAAGACCTGTGCAGAGACACACCTGGACAGAGCCCCACTCACGCGCCATTACACCGAGCCGAGGAGATACCAGATGTCGAATAGTCGGCTCTCAGGCAACTGAAGAACAACAGATGCCCTGGTGATGACGGAAATTACTACTGAGGTGCTGAAAGCAGGTAGCGCAACAATCCTGCCCCCCTAGACAAGTGGCAATTCGTTGCTCGGCGTATGATGGAATAGAATGACAAATGTATAGGATTTGACGTTTTTGACAGTCGTTGACGCCTGTCATATACGTCAAATGCCATACATTTGGCATTCTATTCCATCATACGCCGAGCAACGAATTGCCACTTGTCTAGAGGGGCTGAAAGAGCTAGCGAGTCTCTTTCATTCCATCATCCGGCAAGAGCTAACACCACAGAGCGGGAGTGCGGTGGTACTGTTCTTCAAAAAAGGTGATAAGACTCTCTCACTACCGAGCCATGTCTATAAGTTGTTCTCAAGAGTTGTCACAAATCACCTCGCGGATAAGCTCGACGAGTTCCAGCCACCTGAGCAAGCCGGGTTTCGAAAAGGCTATAGTACCGTGGACTACATCTATACTGTTCGTCAGATTGTAGAAAAGACGCAGGAGTACAATCAGCCGCTGTGTATGGCGTTTGTGGACAACGAAAAAGCCTTCGACTCAATCGAAACCTGGGCAGTGCTGGATGCCCTGCAGCAGTGTTGTGTAGATTGGCGATACATCGAGATGCTGAGATGTTTGTATGACACTGCCACAATGTCCATCTTACTCCAAGACCAGAAGACGAAACCCATTAGCCTCCAGCGTGGAGTGAGACAGGGAGATGTTATATCTCCCAAACTATTCACCAACGTATTGGAGGACGTCTTCAAGACTCTGGATTGGACTTTGGCGGGGTACCAACATCCACGGTGAGTACATCTCGCATCTTCGGTTCGACGACGACATCATCATAGTTGCTTAGTCGCTGGAACAACTGGGCGAAATGCTGCACAGCTTGAATGGAGCTTCTCGACAAGTTGGCCTGGGTGTAAACCTGGACAACACCATGATTATGTTCAACGAACATGTTGTACCAATTCGATTGCAATCGAAGGGGTGACACTCAGAGTTGTTCAAAAATATATCTCCTGGGGCAGGTTATCCAGCTCGGTAAAAACAACTTCAAGAAAGAAATAGCCAGATGGATCCAACTGGGGTGGGCAGCATTTGGCAAACTACGTCGGGTCTTCTCCTCCCCCCTACCGCAATGCCACAAAACAAAGGTTTTTGACCAGTGCGTCCTGCCTGCTATGACCTACGGAGCCTAAACGTGGCCATTGAAGGTGGGGTTAGTCCATGACCTAGAATTCGCGCAGCGGGCTATGAAGCGAGCTATCCTTGGAGTCTCTTTGAACGAGGTCATCCGAAATAGAACCAAAGTTACCGACATAGCCCGCAGAATAAGCAGGCTGAAGTGGCAGTGGGCTGGCCACATCTGTCGAAGGACTGATGGCCGTTGGAGCAGACGAGTCCTAGGGTGGAGACCGCGAGAAGGAAAAAGAAAGGTGCGATGCCCCTTAGGCAGATGGACTGACGACCTGATAAAGGTGACTGGGACAGACTGGATGCGGAAGACGGAGGATCGGCAGACGTGGCGCATATTCGGGGAGGCCTATATCCAGCAGTGGACTGCAATATACTAATTGATTGATTGATTGAATGTACTTACACCTCAGACCTATGCTCCTTAAAAAGGCGTACAATAAAGCCACAATAATACTTAGTGTGTAATTTCTGATATTGTAACAGTATGAACAAATGCTGGTATATCGTCTATTGCACTATACGCTGTGTTCCAAATCACGCGTGATTCATGATTCATTTGTTTGGTTTTTTTTTCAATAAACCATAAAAAAAGTGACGTCACAGGTCTATTAAGGTGGTGGGCATGCCCATATTGCCCACCCTAGTGGATCCGCGCCTGTCTTCTATAGTGAAAGGTGCATCGTGTGGATCTTCTGATGAAATCAAGGAGGGAGACAGTAGGCTTTCTGCTTGAGAAGGGACATAAGGAGGTGCTATCTTTTCAAAGAACAGTTCAGCAGTTTCCGGGGATATGGCCGAGAACCGGGAGGGAGCACAGCCAGATCGAAATTTGTTTATGCTTTTCCACACAACAGACGATGGGGTAGAAGGAGACAGGGAGGAGCAAAATTTCGCCCAGCCTGCACGCTTCTTACGCCGTAGCAACCTCTTGGATTTTGCATTAACATGTTTGTAGTTAATTAAATTTTGAAGGCTCATATTTAAATTATACCTTTTTTCAGCCTCGTTCCTATCCTTGATAACCCTTGTACATTCCTGGTCCCACCATGGTGGAGATGAAATTTTACCCCTAGCACTATTCTTAAGGGGAAAAGATTGTTCTGCACATAGGATAATGGAGCTGGTAAATTCGTCTACACAGCCTTGTACATGGCAGTGACCACAGTGTAGTTTGTAAAGCGGCCTGGTTTTTGCAAATCAATGCAAAACAGTAGTTTACATAATATATTTTGTTTAAAAAGTCAATTTTTTTAAGGAATGTAAGAAGACTTTAAAACATTAAGAATATTCTAATTTTTTTACCAAATTACAATTGTAAGTATCTATTAAAATTAATAAAAGTTGATTTATATCCATAAAAACTGTATTTTATTCTATTGAGTAACTTAGAAAAAATACCCTGTTCGATGTTCAAACGTCCGGGTTTTGGGCTCCGAAATCCGGGGATTTGACGTTCCTTGTCCTGGTTCATAGATTTTTGAGATGGCAACCCTAGGTATGAGTCACGCAGTCACTTTTGAATGAAATTTTTAAGCATTTAGTATGTCAACTATTCGAATCGATTAAGACAGAAAAAAGCGAATACAGCTCAAGCGGGATTTTCTATCTTATTGGATTGGTACCTACCTACAGAATTACTTTACGACCAGCAATTAAGATAAGATAAAGCTATCTCAATTATTGTTTTAAATAAATGACGTTGTACTTATTTATATGGCAACGGGAATAAAAGTATGGTGAGATAATTATATGGGTATACCTACCTGTATCATCGGGACCATAAAACTACATTCTATCAAGAGATTGGTTGGTTGGTTTTTCCTTATAATGATGTCCAAATACCTTTTCCAATTTTCCTTTCATCAATTATTTTTAAAAAATTAATCGTTTTTTGCCGGTGTACCTAATCGACTTAAAAGAGCTTTATTTCGAGAACGAAAATAAAAAGTGGCGCTACTTTAATTTAGCTTACATGAGTAGGTGGTTGTAACTGGTGACAATTGCTGCACTTACGTTAAGTACCCACTTATGGAGAGATATCCTCCTACCTAGGACAGTTTTCCTTATTGGGTACATCACAAGTTCAAGTTGATAATAATCAAGTACCTAGGTGTATTTTATACCTAGGAGGATGATTAGATACCTAGGATTATACGATTTTGTCAGTCGATAAAAATGTTCTGTGACTGTTAAACCGAAATGAGGTGTGCTAATAGACCACACGATGCTCCCGAGTCTATGCGCTAGTAACGCAACGGTATTGACTGTTTAATTAAAGAAATGCTCATATTATATTTTTATTACTACTATTGCAGGCGACGGATAATATTGCAAACGACATAGCATAGGAAAGGACGTGTATTAGGCATTCCACAAAGATTTTTAGGATGAAGTCTTACTTTTTACGGACGAGGCTCTGGCACAGAGGCTTTAAGGTATGATTCCGTAGCTGACCGCATATACGACAACTGCCGTCGCACGCAACAGATGCATGTAATTCATTGCAGCTTCTCAATGATCCCCTTTATCAGTATCGGCTGTATCGGAGTTTAACAAGTAATGGGATGGGTACGCTGTATGTGCTGCATGCGTCTGTCGTTGTCGTATGCAGTCGGCTTCGGAATCATACCTTTACTCTCGAGAATGGAGTTCAGACGCAGATAATCTCGTTAAAACTAAGATTGACTCCTGAATTTAGGTAGAAGAAATTGATCGAAGTTTTACCTATCATTGGTGACATGAACTTTTTTCAGGGCATACGTCATACGTGCCTCAGCAAGCATGGATACAAAATGCTACTATGCAGAATAATATTTTATTTGAGAAGCCATTGAATAAAACTAGATACAACCAAGTTATCGAAGCGTGCGCATTGGAGACGGATTTAACCATTCTCCCAGGTGGTGATCAAACGGAAATTGGTGAGAAAGGTAAGTCCGGGCAACGAATTTTTTTTTTTATACCACTTGGATCACAGACAAGCACACGGCCCACCTTATGGAAAATGGTTACCGTGGCCTATATGGACGAGTGCAACCCCAGTGTAGTCACACTCGCGCTGTCGACCCTGTAAGAAGTCCCAGACCCAGAGAAATTCTGTCCCGTCAGCGCAGCGCAGAAGATAAGTATGATAAAGCTCCAAACTCCGCGTCCAAACGGTCTTCGCACTGAAAACACAAAATCTCTCCAGTGAGCTCTGGCTACCCTAGTCACCGCCGGGAACACTACATGAGGTTATTTAGCCGCGGTATTCTGTAGGGCGGAGGTCCTTCCCCAGTCGAACTGCTCGATTGAGACGGAAATACCGTCGTGTCCTACCTCCTAAAAAGTAATGTAGGAATTTAAATGATGCAGTTGAATAATGTCACGTTCTGGTATTACAATACGTTCCAGGCATCAATCTGTCGGGCGGCCAGAAGCAGCGCGTGGCGCTGGCGCGCGCCGTGTACTGCGACGCTGACAACTACTTCCTGGACGATCCGCTCAGCGCGGTGGACTCGCACGTCGGGAAACACATTTTTGACCAGGTAAGAGTATTTAAATGTTGATCGAAGTGGTTCTTTTGGGTGTTTTTTTTTTAAATTCCATCATCTGTAATTTGACACAAGATGCCTCTCGGGTATGATAAGAGTGGCTGAACGAAGCACAACAAAACCGAAACAACCAATTTTATCCAGGCTAAGATTGTGGTTTCAACATCAAAGAAATAATAATAACGCAATTTTAAACAGGTTATAGGTCCAAACGGTCTGCTAAATAACAAAACACGTATATGGGTGACTCACAACATCTCGTACCTGGCGCAAACAAACTTAGTGCTGGTACTGCGCGACGGAGAAGTGTTAGAATCAGGGACATATCAAGAGCTCCTCGACAGGAAAGGTGCCTTTGCTGATTTCTTGTTACACCATTTGAGCGTCGCCGAAGAAACAGCTTCAGCTGAAGGTGAGTTTGGGCCAAACCTGTTCACCATTGCGAAATATAGTAAGATCTACGACCTAGATAAGATACCTACACTACAGACATCAGATAGGACACAAAACAATACCTATGCTATTGACTTCGTTACAAACAAGAGACATAATAAAACAGTAATAAAGCTCAAGAGTTTGTTTGAACGCGTCAATTTCTGGAACTAGCTACGCGTGCGATTTGAAAAATATTTTTGCTTCGAAAGAGAAAAGATAGTTCGTATGAATGTCGGTAGATGGCTTCACCGTCGCCCTTAAGACGGTTGTTTAGAGGAATAAAATTTGGATCAACTTCGTACGTGTCTCGGTGGCTTAGTGGTCAGAGCATTCCCCCTGTAAGGGAAAGATCGCGGGTTCGAGTCCCGTCCGAGGTCGATTCTCTTTTCTCTTTTTTAATCGATTTGAACAGTTAGCATGATAAATGCTTCAAAATTTCATTCAATATTTTTGCTTTTGATATCTACCCCACTTCTTGGGGAATGTTTATATAACATCACGCTATGGCCCTAAGGAGCCGAGTAATAAAATAAAATAAATGATGAAAGTCTTCAGGTAGGTACCTTTTGAATTTAAATAGCAATCAGTACGCTTTAGACGTGGCTAACTGAGTCACTACGGAAAATTGGACAGTATGAGTGTATGACACTCAGTCATGAGCACAGTACCTACCTACTACTTTATACCTATTCCTGTGGGCATGACACGGCATGACGCTCTCTAATGCGGTAGGTAATTACGCCTCACCGTCATCGGTCTTTTCTTTACTGCCTTGTTTGTGCGTGGCGCGTGCATTACATACCTACTTGGATAGTTAAAACCTCTAACTGAAGGGATAGTTTTTAAACTCAACAGGACTTGTTTACTACAAACTCTTCTATAACCTAGCGTTAATCCTAGTCGCATCCGAAGCTATCTCCTCGGAGTTTGGTCTCCACTTTTTCCAGTCTAACTGCGGGTTAATCTGCACATTTTTCCGTGAAGCGACTGCCATATTCACGGTCAGATGGCAGTCGCTTCACGGAAAAATGTGCTAACCTGTGTGAAAATAGTTACTAACCTATTGGCGATGTCGAATCATTACAGTTAGTTGTTGGACTTTTTTGGGCTCTAACTACACGG
Source organism: Eilema depressum (assembly GCA_914767945.1). Classification (NCBI taxonomy): domain Eukaryota; kingdom Metazoa; phylum Arthropoda; class Insecta; order Lepidoptera; family Erebidae; genus Eilema; species Eilema depressum. The sequence continues at coordinate 7,373,321 of OU612020.1, forward strand.
GTAGTTGGAGCCCTGAAAAGTCCAACGACTGCGATAGATGTTTGTATAGCAACGAGACCGACGGCTTACCGTGCTCTCCGAGGCACGACCAGACCAATACGAATAATACTCATAATCATGCTTACAAATATTTGCACTGAGCGGGGATCGAACCCGCGCCTACTGACTGTGTAGCGGTTGCGCTCGCTACCGCCGCGTCACAGATGCTTCAAACTGAGATGACTTTAGAAAAAATATACCTACGGTAAATTGCGAGACACATTAGTAGCCGATAAATATTTGCACATAGGTAACTCAGTACTCACTCACTTCTTCTTCTATCGTGTCGGCGACGATAAGTGATAGTCCAGGGATGTATGGTCTGCTCCGACAAGCATCTCTGTGATTTTCCTGCACGCACAGGATATCACAGCGGGTGTTCTGGGACTTCTGGGAGAGACTAGAAAGTATCTACCTTATCCCGAGAGAAGCTGTTTATGGAGACTACTTACCTTACATTTGCAAGATAGATTACTTATTAAATAATATGCATTTTCAGATTTGGAGACCATCAAACATGACCTGGAGAGTAAACTCGGTTCAGATTTTCAACGCAAATTACAGTGGGCTCGGTCCTTGTCTTCTGGTGCTCGTTCGACTGTATCTGAAACAGATGGCGCAGGTAATAGAGAACGATGCAATATCACAGAATAAGTAGATAATAGTACTACGTAATATTATGTATTATGTCTTGGACTTAAAATGTGCTCTATACGCGCACTACACGTTGCATGGGTGTCTTTTGAAGATAGCACGGGGTGCTTCGGCGGTCCGATACGATTTTATTTTGAGTCATAAGTATAACCCATCTTTCCCTCGGCGGCACATCGCGCTATGCCACGCACGGTGGCATTCTGCCCCAACGCGCTGGGAGCAAAGCGCTGTTGTTGTTGTTTCTCAAGGCTCGGGTTCCCGTCCCTGCTCCCACGTCAACTTTCACCACTAATATAGCAATTTAGAGACCAGACTTCGGAGATGCACCCTGAACCCTTACACCTTATTGCAAACCGAACTAATTGCGAAGCACCAAACCGTATCCGATGTTCCACAGGAGTTGACAGGAGCGACTCCAAGACCGATCTCTGCGGAGTACCTACCGCATGACATTTGATGACGACCAAGGCCGGTCACTGTTGGGTCTCCGTTAGATACGCCCCGACTAGGCGGCGAAGGTAGAGATGCACTTCATGATACACGAGCGCCTTCCTGAACGCATTGGCGATGTCCAAGGACACCGCTGGCGCTAACATTACCTCGCCCCGGGCAACCGCATCCTTCACCAGAGCCCTCATGCGCATGATGGCTTCTACGGTGGAGCGCCTCTGGCTGAAGCGATATTGGCCATTCGCCATCTCCGGCCACAACCTGGAGAGGTGTCCGATGAGGCACTTCCCTATAACTCTTTCAAAGAGTTTGCGCACCTCGTCAAGCACCACTATGGGTCGGTAGGCGAACGGTGAGTCCACCGGGCGCCCTTTCGAACGGGGACCATTTACCTCGTCTTCCACGATTGCGAAAATTGGCTCAGCTACAAACATGCGTTAGGAAGCTCTGTCAGTTGGGGACTAAGAGATCTTCGACTAGACTAGAGCAAGGACCCACTCTCGTCCTGGAATGCCGTCGGGTCCCGGGGCGGTTTTGTTACTTCTTGGCTCTGAGCATTGCATCGCCAGCTCTAGTTCTATCCAAGTGACCTCGAGTTGTCGTCATCATCCACACTGGGCGCCATAGGCGACCGAGGCTCAGTAGTCTGCGGTGGAACGTGTTTCTTGGAGTGCGCTGGGAACTGGGAGCCATCAACTCCTCTGAATAGCACTGGTGGAGACACCGAGAGTCAACGGGGTCCAGGGGCGTAGCTTGCCGCTTACCATAAGGCAGGCAAAGTTTGATTTTGCCGCCCCCTGATGCTGCCACCCGGGGCACGTGCCCCGGCTTGCATAGATCCGGCCCTGTTCAAGAGGGCTTATTGTTAACTACCTAGGTACATCTTGTTTGGCAGGGTTATAACAAGAGTGAGAGAACTTTTTTTGTTGCAAATTGAATTTCTTTACAACAAATAATGAAGTAATAATATATTTATAAGTAGGTAATAGTACATTATGGTACAAGTGAGCAACGTTGGTGATTACCGCCGAGGCGCCATTGAGACCCGAGCCGCCAGGCGAGGGTCTTAAGACAGCCGAGGACGGTAATCATCATGCTCACACGTGCCATACGACGGTTTACAACACACTTGCGAATAAAATAATACTACAAATACTAAATAAACAATACTACAAATTAATTCGTTTTCCTATGCGCGCGCATTTAACAATGGCGGTCGACCATATTTAAAAAAAAATGAGGTTTGAACTTAACTTTTTTTTACTCTGTTTTTTTTTCTGTACTTAGAGAAAAAAAAAGTTAAATTTGAGTGAAAATTTTGTTTATTACACAAGTATTACAAGTTGAAATTATTTATTTAAATACGAAAATGCATCAAATGACCATACAATAGGCGTATTAATTTATTCGTACTATTAAACACGTTATTTTTTGTATCAAAACTTTTTTAAGAACATAGACAATTATAGACACTTCCTATAAAATTTAAAAAAGAATCTATAACTCACTTTTGTGAATAATAGTAATGAAAAAGTCACAGTTTTATAATAGGTGTCATTCCGTGCTTAATTGCGGTAAAATAATATCACTGTTATGAGCAGGTGTGTTGTAAAACCTATTATATATGCACTGATTGTTTCATCAGGTGATCATGACGAAAAACCGGACAAAGAACAAATAAACGATGACGAGGCGGAAAACGATATCAACCGACTTGTTGAGCCAGAGAGGACAGAGACCGGGACTGTAAGTTATCCTTTAGGCGGAGTACGTCGAATTAGATATTCTTACTGCCACTGAAACATTATTGTCGTGGAACTATAAAAATGAATGAAGTGATTGGGATTTAGCCCGATGGGATAGCCGATAATTACGTAACTGTCGGGTAACTGTAGCACGGAATAAAATATAATAGTACCTACCTACTAGGTATAGCACCCAATCATGATAGTCCAGGTTCCAGGTGCTAAACGTACCTACTTGAGTATGCAAAATGTGAGGACCAGTAACTGTTTTCGGATCGAGTCTTATACCTGAAACTCCAAATAATTACAAAACACATTTTGCCGCCAGGTTTGATTGATTATTCTTTACGCCCTTTTTCATTTCAACTTTTTCTATACCTACTTGATGAGTATTTTGAAAAATCATAAACCTTTGTAAGCTAATGAAAAAAAATATAGTCACACATATTGATATCACACTAAACTTGTACTTTTCCACGATATTTATTCAATTCAATAACCTAACCGGTTTCGCCTTACGGCATTCTCAAATGTTTACATTGACAGCTATGAACATTCCAATAGTTGAACACTACGAGCTACGGTACGATATATCCTTAATTCATATTATGTGGGTAGTTTCAATATTATGTATACCAGTACAAACTTTTTTCCCAAATTTTGGGCAAATAATGTTCAGATTGGCCTTTTTTTTATAAAAGTATAACATATTATGTATGTAGTTACAAAAAATGCTGATATGAAAAAATGTCATAATCATTCTAAATAATTAAGAATTTGTTGACTTTTCGACTTTCTTTTGCGAATTCACCCGCAAATTCTGATGTGTTATTTTACTATATACGGATAATAACGTGATTGTTCTTTTCTAGGTGAAATGGTCTGTATACAAGCATTACCTAACCAATATTGGCGTAATAGCCTCGGTGGGGACTGTACTTGTATACATTCTGCTGCATTCTCTACAAATTGGCGCCAACCTTTGGCTTGTACGTTGGTCTAACGACGACAATATGGTTTGTATATTGTTCCATTAGGTACTTTAAATATAAATTTTACGTATGCTTCCATAGCTAACCCATACTTAATATTACATTATGCGAAAGTAACTCTGGTCTGTCTGTTACGTTTTCATGCCTAAACCACTGAACCAATTTTCATAAAATTTGGTACAGAGATAGATTAAACCTTGGAAATAGATAACATAATACTAACTACCTTGGGAATCCTTGGACTTCCACGCGGGCGTAGCCACGGGCAACAGCCAGTACAAAATATACACAAAAAGTTCCATAAAAATCTGTCAAGTCGATATGGAGTTTTTCTGTTAAGTAGAAACAGAGGAATTTTATATAATAATTGCAATTATAGCTTCCCATTTGTGAGGTGAAGTCACATTGACGGCCTAATGTTGAAAATGCTTACCTAATACATTCAATAACCTTTCAAGAGTTTTTCTAAATTTTATAATTTATTATTTTCAGATGGTGAACGGTACAGTGAACACTCAGTTACGAGACATGTACCTCGGCGTGTACGGAGGCTTAGGTCTAACTCAAGGTACCTAAGTCCAGTCATATAAGTAGTTTTATCTGAAAAGATTGAAGAAGTTTTAATTGTAATTTGCTACTGCTACCTATTGATGAAAAAAAATATATCTTATGAAAAAGCGAGACTAATCGAGCTATGCTTATTCTACTACAGTAAGCATAGCTTAAATGACTAAGTCATAGTGCTATGTAGTACAATAAGGAACATTAGTTATATAAATGACACCAATTTTATGTAGTAGTTTAGTATTTTATTTTTATTTTATTTTATTTTATTTGGAGAACTTACAGCTAGTGTACAGTTCATGTATCTACCTATTGATTGATTTTATCCCCTCATGGCTAATCGTACAACACAATTAAGCTCATGCTTACTTTATTTATTACAGCGATTATAGCATTGTTTGCGGATTTGCTGCCCTTTTTGGCTAGCTGGAAGGCAGCAAAAGTTCTCCACGAAATATTATTGAAAAATATATTAAGAGCGCCTCTACAATTTTTCGAAGTGAACCCTCTTGGCAGAATCCTCTCAAGGTTTTCAAAAGATGTGGATTCTGTAGATACGTCCCTTGTTATGCAAATTTCTAATGTTCTCTACTCTGGGTTGGAGGTAAGGTTGCTCCTGTAAAAATAACATATAACTACCTGTTCAAATCTCTGAAAATTTTAAGAAACTGTCATAGGTGTTCAATCCAATTTGGCGCCCTTGTATGTCCCTACTTAATGTTTTTCTGTCGACAGGTAATATTTACCATATTCGTAATAAGCTATTCGACACCTATGTTCGTGTTTGTCATACTGCCAATTGGAGCACTCTACTACGCGATACAACGGTTTTATGTACGCACATCGCGACAAATTATGAGGATTGAATCTGTAGCCCGTTCACCAATTTTTTCACATTTTAATGAAAGCATTTTGGGTGCATCCAGTATTCGGGCTTATGGTGTTAAAGACAGGTTAGTATCAGATACCTACATCAGAAAAATAAACGGACAAGTCTGAGAACTACCAATAAAAATAACACATGCACAATAAAAATATGGGGAATATTATTTTAAAACAGTTATATTAATAAGTCCATAAATTATGCTTGATGAAACCCTTAATTTCAGATTTATTGCAGAATCTCAAAAAAAAGTTGATCACTATCAATCATTTGTCTACATGAGGTCCATTGCAGAAAGATGGCTTGGAATCAGAATACAAGTGGTCGCCAGTCTTATAATTTTCTTTGCTGCATTATTCGCAGTAATCGGCCGAGAAAGTATAAGTCCAGGCCTCGCAGGCCTCTCCATTAGCTCTACATTAGAGGTAAGTACTTCATACATGATAGTCACGCCCTTACACCTCTTGCCCGTTGACGTAGGCAGAAACAAAATCTTTCCAGTGGCATACGTCTTTTGCTTCTTGTACTTATCTCTACTGTCAATCTGGCCTTTCCTAAAAATCTTCACGGTTTGATTGACATTATGCCTACCCGTACCGGGTTACTTATTCTATTTCTTAATCTATTTTCCTCAGGAATGATGTGGTATGTTCCTGTATCACGCTATCCCTCACTTGGTCCGCAAGCAACAACTAGTAGTAAACATAATTGTATCTCTATTTATTACCTATGACTTTATTATTATTTTGGTTTACTAGATCACCCATACTTTGAGCTGGTTAGTTCAAATGGCATCATCGGTAGAAACTAATATTGTATCAGTAGAGCGCATGAAGGAGTATGCTGAAACTGAGCAAGTAAGTGAGTGCAGTACTGTGTCGGCCGCGCCCCTCGCCCGCAGCGTGTAACAGTGCCCCATGTCCGCAGGAGGCCGCGTGGGAGAGCGCTCCGGGTCCGCACGCGTCGTGGCCGGAGACGGGCTCGGTGACGTTTGAAGGGTTAACGATGGCGTACCGCAGTGGCGCGGAGCCGGCGCTGCGTGACGTCACGTGCGCGGTGGCGCCGGGGGACAAGCTCGGCATCGTCGGCCGCACCGGCGCCGGCAAGTCCACGCTCACGCTCGGCCTGTTCAGGTACGCGCCTACCTATATGTCCTCCTGTATTCAAGTATGCGCGCTCTCTCGTCTTATGGAACTGTAACTCTCTCTCAGGATCGTGGAAGCGACGGGCGGCCGCATTTTCATCGATGGATTAGACATTAGCAAGATAGGCCTTCACCAGCTGCGCTCCCGCATCACCATCATCCCACAGGATCCAGTTCTGTTCTCAGGCTCTTTTCGAATGAACTTGGATCCATTTGAAACGTATTCCGATGAAGAAATCTGGTGTGCACTCGAGCACGCCCATCTGAAACCGTTTGTACTGGGTGCGTAACAAACATACGATAGGGTATTAAAGTGTTTTATTAACTTCTTTTTCATAAACTTCATTCAGTTTTCTTAAGAAAAACTTGAATCAGTAGTTATAAGATTGATATATTATTATTTGAAACACGTTTTTATTAGTACTGTATATTTACAGGCCTGGAAGCGGGCTTGCTTCACGAGGTGTCGGAGGGCGGCGAGAACCTGTCGGTGGGGCAGCGCCAGCTCGTGTGCCTGGCGCGCGCGCTGCTGCGCAAGACGCCGCTGCTCGTGCTGGACGAGGCCACCGCCGCCGTCGACCTGCACACCGACGAGCTCATACAGGTGCGTGTGTAACTACAGCGCCAGCTCGTGTGCCTGGCGCGCGCACCAACCTGCACACCGACGAGCTCATACAGGTGCGTGTGTAACTACAGCGCCAGCTCGTGTGCCTGGCGCGCGCACCAACCTGCACACCGACGAGCTCATACAGGTGCGTGTGTAACTACAGCGCCAGCTCGTGTGCCTGGCGCGCGCACCAACCTGCACACCGACGAGCTCATACAGGTGCGTGTGTAACTACAGCGCCAGCTCGTGTGCCTGGCGCGCGCACCAACCTGCACACCGACGAGCTCATACAGGTGCGTGTGTAACTACAGCGCCAGCTCGTGTGCCTGGCGCGCGCACCAACCTGCACACCGACGAGCTCATACAGGTGCGTGTGTAACTACAGCGCCAGCTCGTGTGCCTGGCGCGCGCACCAACCTGCACACCGACGAGCTCATACAGGTGCGTGTGTAACTACAGCGCCAGCTCGTGTGCCTGGCGCGCGCACCAACCTGCACACCGACGAGCTCATACAGGTGCGTGTGTAACTACAGCACCAGCTCGTGTGCCTGGCGCGCGCACCAACCTGCACACCGACGAGCTCATACAGGTGCGTGTGTAACTACAGCGCCAGCTCGTGTGCCTGGCGCGCGCACCAACCTGCACACCGACGAGCTCATACAGGTGCGTGTGTAACTACAGCGCCAGCTCGTGTGCCTGGCGCGCGCACCAACCTGCACACCGACGAGCTCATACAGGTGCGTGTGTAACTACAGCGCCAGCTCGTGTGCCTGGCGCGCGCACCAACCTGCACACCGACGAGCTCATACAGGTGCGTGTGTAACTACAGCGCCAGCTCGTGTGCCTGGCGCGCGCACCAACCTGCACACCGACGAGCTCATACAGGTGCGTGTGTAACTACAGTGCCAGCTCGTGTGCCTGGCGCGCGCACCAACCTGCACACCGACGAGCTCATACAGGTGCGTGTGTAACTACAGCGCCAGCTCGTGTGCCTGGCGCGCGCACCAACCTGCACACCGACGAGCTCATACAGGTGCGTGTGTAACTACAGCGCCAGCTCGTGTGCCTGGCGCGCGCACCAACCTGCACACCGACGAGCTCATACAGGTGCGTGTGTAACTACAGCGCCAGCTCGTGTGCCTGGCGCGCGCACCAACCTGCACACCGACGAGCTCATACAGGTGCGTGTGTAACTACAGCGCCAGCTCGTGTGCCTGGCGCGCGCACCAACCTGCACACCGACGAGCTCATACAGGTGCGTGTGTAACTACAGCGCCAGCTCGTGTGCCTGGCGCGCGCACCAACCTGCACACCGACGAGCTCATACAGGTGCGTGTGTAACTACAGCGCCAGCTCGTGTGCCTGGCGCGCGCACCAACCTGCACACCGACGAGCTCATACAGGTGCGTGTGTAACTACAGCGCCAGCTCGTGTGCCTGGCGCGCGCACCAACCTGCACACCGACGAGCTCATACAGGTGCGTGTGTAACTACAGCGCCAGCTCGTGTGCCTGGCGCGCGCACCAACCTGCACACCGACGAGCTCATACAGGTGCGTGTGTAACTACAGCGCCAGCTCGTGTGCCTGGCGCGCGCACCAACCTGCACACCGACGAGCTCATACAGGTGCGTGTGTAACTACAGCGCCAGCTCGTGTGCCTGGCGCGCGCACCAACCTGCACACCGACGAGCTCATACAGGTGCGTGTGTAACTACAGCGCCAGCTCGTGTGCCTGGCGCGCGCACCAACCTGCACACCGACGAGCTCATACAGGTGCGTGTGTAACTACAGCGCCAGCTCGTGTGCCTGGCGCGCGCACCAACCTGCACACCGACGAGCTCATACAGGTGCGTGTGTAACTACAGCGCCAGCTCGTGTGCCTGGCGCGCGCACCAACCTGCACACCGACGAGCTCATACAGGTGCGTGTGTAACTACAGCGCCAGCTCGTGTGCCTGGCGCGCGCACCAACCTGCACACCGACGAGCTCATACAGGTGCGTGTGTAACTACAGCGCCAGCTCGTGTGCCTGGCGCGCGCACCAACCTGCACACCGACGAGCTCATACAGGTGCGTGTGTAACTACAGCGCCAGCTCGTGTGCCTGGCGCGCGCACCAACCTGCACACCGACGAGCTCATACAGGTGCGTGTGTAACTACAGCGCCAGCTCGTGTGCCTGGCGCGCGCACCAACCTGCACACCGACGAGCTCATACAGGTGCGTGTGTAACTACAGCGCCAGCTCGTGTGCCTGGCGCGCGCACCAACCTGCACACCGACGAGCTCATACAGGTGCGTGTGTAACTACAGCGCCAGCTCGTGTGCCTGGCGCGCGCACCAACCTGCACACCGACGAGCTCATACAGGTGCGTGTGTAACTACAGCGCCAGCTCGTGTGCCTGGCGCGCGCACCAACCTGCACACCGACGAGCTCATACAGGTGCGTGTGTAACTACAGCGCCAGCTCGTGTGCCTGGCGCGCGCACCAACCTGCACACCGACGAGCTCATACAGGTGCGTGTGTAACTACAGCGCCAGCTCGTGTGCCTGGCGCGCGCACCAACCTGCACACCGACGAGCTCATACAGGTGCGTGTGTAACTACAGCGCCAGCTCGTGTGCCTGGCGCGCGCACCAACCTGCACACCGACGAGCTCATACAGGTGCGTGTGTAACTACAGCGCCAGCTCGTGTGCCTGGTGCGCGCACCAACCTGCACACCGACGAGCTCATACAGGTGCGTGTGTAACTACAGCGCCAGCTCGTGTGCCTGGCGCGCGCACCAACCTGCACACCGACGAGCTCATACAGGTGCGCGCCTGACTCACTCGCCTGACACATTGTGGGACCTGTACTGTCCCAAACTAACCTGACTATTGCATGTTGCAGAAAACCATACGCGAGGAGTTCGCGGCGTGCACCGTCATTACCATCGCGCATCGGCTCAACACCATCATGGACTCCACTAAGATCATGGTGCTCGACAAGGGTCAGCTCGCTGAGTACGCGCCTCCAAAAGAGCTTCTACAAGATAAGAACTCTATGTTCTATAGTCTTGCAAAAGATGCTGATCTAATAACCTAAATCTGTTTCTTCCTCGTAGTGTTCTTTGAATAATATTATGTACCTATATCCCAGATGTTAGGGTAACGCTCCCGAAGCCGAAGGCACCTGGTAGTGAACCGGTTACACTAAATTACGATTTGAAATATTAAAAATATACCGTATAATGAAATGGTATAAATTTTTAATATGTATTAATATATTTTTTGTAGTGCTGTTTTTTTATGAAATTATTCTAATTAAATGTAGTAAAAAAAATTAAAAATTACATACCGTAATTTTTTCAAGCTACTTTGTAGTGTCCCAGAGTACTACCAGGTGTCTTCCGCTTTAGGAGCGTTTCCCTTACACCCGGTATAATAGTGAATTTAATGTAATAAAATAATATATATAATATATAGATATATACATATTTTCATATTATTTTATTATAACCTAAAGCACATTTAATTAACTGTACCTACCTAAATGGTAGGTAGGTACAGTTAATTAAATGTCGTTGTCTAGTGGTTTCCCATTCTGTGTAGTCTTTCCACACATCGGTTTGGTCCGTTTGGTAGGTACCTACCTTTTTTTTATTGTGTGAAAGATCTCAATGGATACCTACCCGAAGCTGGAGCCATTCTGTGACCTCCGACGCCCGAGTTGCCTCCGCTCATCACGGGCCGCGCGGTTGGCGATTCTCCTTCGCTCTCGCTTCGCCGCCTCCTTCACTTAGCATAACTTGCTCGCAGAAGGAGGCGCCGGCAGCCCGCCGCTTTTGCCTGCGTTGCGCGAAAGGTTACGAATCGATTTGGTTATAACTTTAAACTTAAAAGAAACATCAATCAAGGTCCATAAAAACTACATCTGGTTCAAAGCCAAAAGTAATCACTTCCTTTATATCACAGTGTAAGTAATATAAACTCATTAATAACTTTTGTTTATAAAATGGTGATTTGATTACAATTTGATTACAATAGTATTTTTTTTTTTCTATTTAGGGGTAAACTTTCTTAGAAGTTGGTAACACTTGCACTGTCTGTTCCACTGTTTGACATTGCTTAGGGGTCCATTACACGCATAGACTTAGATACTATAGACAGGGTATACCTACAGAATTGACGTGTAGGTATACCTATGTTCCATTTTTATGAATGAACGTTTGACGACGGTTACTATGCTAGGGATGCACCTTCTACTATCGTAATATTTGTCGATATCTATTTATACTATAACCCGCGGCACGTATCTTGGACCTAAAATGTGCTCAAAACGTGCCCTATACGCGCAGTACACATTTCTTGGGTGTCTATTGAGGATAGCACGGGATGCTACTGCGGTAGACGAACTCAAATTCACCCAGCATAGAATATTACAAAGCATTACGCGGGCGCCAGCCAGAGCCTCGTATGTCTTATGATTTAGGTTCAAGATACGTGGCGCAACTATAAAACTAAAACCCGACTACTGCAGAATCACGAATCCCTAGAATGTATTGTTTTGTTAGAGTAAATGGTATGCGACCACGGTTAATCTTGATATTTTCTTGCTTAATACTTCTTAGGGCGTGATTTGCAGTAGTCGGATTTTAGTTTTAGACTTGATTTTTATTTGTATTGTTTTGGTGCAAGCAACACCCAATAATGTATACATGTTTTTAATGTGCTAATAGAGCCCTTTAATTTCATACCAAACACGTTCTATATATCTCAAGTTTTTTTTCCATTATAGTCAGAGTTTCAGAAAGTCATTCATACGTCATATTGCCTATAACCAGCGGATGATCAAGACGTTTCTAACAATACCACAATTGCCTAGTTCTAATACGGAAAAACAGAAGACATTACAATTTTGTCAATTCGTATTTCTTCAAAAGAGTACCTACATTTTTGTAAAGAAGAATAGTTTCGTCGTCAAATCATTTATTGGAGTACATCACTATTATGCTTGTAGTAGTATGGTCTAGAAAAATTCAACAATAGCTGTCGCAAATCATTCATAATGTTGGCGCAAATCATTCATAAATGTTGGCACCGTCGGCACGCTGTCAAATTCTCATACTCATTTTCCCAAGTGAGCAATAACTTAAATTTTTTGTCTCTTTTTAGCAGACACAACTGTATATTGGAAAAAAAGAGACAAAGTGATATAATCAAGGTTCAATTCATGTTTGCCTCATATTTGTATAACTAGAATTTCTAGAAGTTATTGGTCAATCGGGTATTAGACGTTATGTTATTGGTCAATCACGGCGTGATTGATAGTTAAACCATGGCAAAACCTACAGTGTAATGGACCCCTTAAGCAAGCATGACGCTTAGGGTGGCCCCACACGTACAGTTTCCGAACACGGTTTCCTGATTAGGAATTCCGAGTGCCGAGCGCACACGTTCGGTTTTTTGCATTAGGAATTTTTATTATTAGTTCGAAGCGAGCAGTGTTGCCAGTGCCAGATTGTCAAATGTAACACAAGCTAGCTTAAAAAGTTACATTTTCGGGGGAAAAGTTACGTATTCTTGTTTTTTTATATAGTACAGACAAATCCTCTCGGATACCCCCCCCCCCCCCTCACCTTCCTCCCACTGGAAATTGTTATGTCTAGAACTGATTAAAACCGCACGCCTTCTTGCATCATCAGTTACCGGAAACGCGAGTGCCGTTTTTTAGAAGTGCGCATAATCCCTACAGTCACAGAAACCCCCCTTCCACCGGAGCCAGCGGCCTCGAACCGACTAAACTGCACCGACGAGCATTCATTGCTCGTAGAAGGAGGCGGCGGCGCAGCCCATGCACTCGCGCAACCTACCATCACTATGAGCAAGGGGGTGAGGGAGACTACTAGCTATCGTGCGCTGAGGAGTATCCGCCCACTTTGGGCACCCATACAGGACCATGGACCCGGCCCTCTCATGTTGGGCAGCACCCGCGCCAGAGCGTTAGCTGTATCCTTCAATTTAGGAGCCGGCCTTCCGAGATGCTCCTTGAAATCCCACCGGCCATTGAGTACGAGCCCCAGCTATTTCATCTGGGACTTAATGCAGCTGAGATCGTCTACCACTATGGGGCTGGGTCCCTCCGGTGATGCGCGCTGAGGTCGTTGAAAGAACATAGAACGCGTAATGCCATCTCTCGCACCCGTAAGGTTGTCGTAAGGCCACCGGCCATCTTTGGTTTTGAAATAGCCCCCTCGGGCGTGGGAACTACGGTGTCCCTATTTTCTCACTTGATAAGGAGAGACGCGCATCGCAATCGCAATTATATCGGAATTAAATGGTCTAGTTTTTGTTTAGTGATTTTTGTCGAAAGAATTCAGCAATACCTAGTTTCGATAAAACCATTTTTGAGATGGCGTTGTACGGAGGGTGACTATAGTGCGGCTCGACCTGCTTTGGCTAGAGTAACAGGCGTCTCCACCTGATACCCCCATGCTCACGCTCGTGGAGGTCATTAAAAATAGTTAATCTTACGCCAGTATTACTAAGTTTAGGGCTTTCAGTAGATAAATATTATCAAACAAAGATATAAAAAAACAATATGACTACAATAAAGTACATAATTATTCCTTGAATGATAGTTGTTCGAGCCAATTTCCTGCCAAAAAATGTTTGAAGTTGTTTGGGTGATACCACCATCGGTCAAGCGATTTTTCTAACAATATGCGTGGTATTATTGGTTGGATACGGCTGGCGAACTGGATAATATTGACCACAGAATATTCCTTCAAGAACCAAGCGGTTCGGCGACTCCTTCTTCTGCCGCACCATTAAGTCTTGGAATTCCTTACCAGTTCACGTGTTTCCCTCCTCCTACAGTCACGGGGCGTGAAAAAGCATCTGATGAGGCCGTCAAGCTTAGTGCCACCATTGTAACATGATACGTGTCTGTAATGGTGACCCTCTTTTCAGAGATTTTGCCTTCAGCTTACATTCAGGCGAGGCGAAGTCAAATTGACGTGTCCTATATATTTATATAAAAAAAAGAACACTAATTATCCTGACGAATATTGATCCCTAAGCGATACGGCAAAAGTTAGGTCGAAGTTACATTTTGAGTCGAGTTACGCAGAAGTTACGTAAGAGGGTCAAAAGTTACGCAAAATGTAACAAAAGTTACAATACAATCTGGCAACCCTGGAAGCGAGACACAATCAGTGTTGCCAATTACTGATGATCTGAATTCCCCACAAACCCAACTGAAAGGCCCCAATATTAGACATTGATAACTATATTACTTTTCTTGAAGTTTCCCGCTATATTCACCACTTGCGATGTTTATTGCTGCTCATGTACATGTATTGCCAATAAAGAGTTAAATAGTACCTTAATGTCGGATATTTTGCTTTAATAATTTATCAATATGTATAATACTTGCCACTTATTACTTCTGAGTTTAGGTCTATTGTGAATGTCTAAATGCCTCACATCAGCACAATCCCCTCAAATTCCCCAATCGGCTTGAAAATCCTCACTCTCTTGGGAATTGACAACGCTGGACACAATTTAGGCGTGATTCCGGATGGAAATTTCCTGACGTGTGCGGCGATTAGTACAAAATGTATGCGAGTGCTGCGTTCGGAATGACGTCATTAGGTTTTTTCCGTTCTTAACCGAACGTCGGGTTTTTTCCGTTCTGAAAAAAGTAAGGACGTGTGCGCCTATTATAGTAGAACATTTTGTATGAAAATGGAGCATTCCGTTTTTCGAATCTGACTTTTTGATCAGGCAACCGTGTTCGGAAACCGTACGTGTGCGCGGAGCCTTATGCAAGCGTCACGCACAGTCACGCATCATGCCGTCGATCATGAATATTATTGGTCAATCGGTTATTAGACGTTATGTTATTGGTCAATCAATGAGCAGTTTTCCAGTAGGTATTTATAGGGTTCCTAAAGACGCGCTAGATGGCGCAGCCGGCACTTTTGGTAAGAAGAGTGTGGTGTCACATCTAGTGTTCCCTAATTTATGGAAAAAATGTTCTTCGGTTTTGTAATGATTTACTTTTACTTAAATATTCTGTCATTTTTTCTGATACAATTATTTTAAATATAATATTATTATTTTAAATTACAGACAGTGACGCGAAAAGAATTAAGCGTTTTATTATATTTTATCTATTATAATTATGGGTAAATGAAATTAAACTTTGGCAACATCGCAAATTCATGAAAAAATACCACAAACAAACCACAGAGTACATTAAAATTACCAAAAGCTATGCTAGCGCCATCTCCTGATGACTTAAAAACCAACTGATTATTATACCTACTGGAAAACTGCTCATTGGCAAAACCTACCGTGTAATGGACCCGTTAAAGAACTTGTCAGCTTGTGACCAGTCACCACACCAAAAAAAGTTACGATAAAAGTGAGATTTAATAAAATTATTCTATATCCATAGACTAATATTATCTGTTGTGTTGTCTGCAGTGTAGCCAACCCTACAGTTTTAACTGTAGATCTACAGTTTTTTGGAAATCCTCTCAGTTTTTAGTTTAGGCCTCCAAATCTACAGTTTTTTATTTAAGATGCTAGCGAGCTACAAAGTCAGTACCGTACACTGAAACTCGGGTTCAGTAAACCCTATAGGTACTCTTTTTTGGAATCCCTGTGAAATATTGTGGTAATGGTCAACCGATTTAATTAATGGCGTTATTAGGGGTCGATCGTACATTACGTAATTATATCTTCGGTGCTCAGGCTTTATGTTTCGGTGGTTAATTATCTGTAAATCAGATATTAAAATGACTATGAAAACTGAAAACTTCTATGTTTGCCGCTGTACTGCTACGGTAGAACACTTGTTTTCGAGCATTCATTTTATGAAAACCAAGCTGAGAAATAAAATTTCCACGACCACAAGGGACCAAGCATACAAAATCAGAAAAAAAATAATTATGAGTTCAATGTCACAAATGATCATTACAAAAAAATTGATAAACATATCGACGCTGGAAAGGCAAAATGTTTTAACAGCCATTTAGTAAAATGTTCAGGAGAGACGATTAAAGTTTCAAAAACGTCGTAACTTCTAAAGTATTGAAGATATCTCTATGAAATTTGGGTCAATTAATAATAAATTTATTACAATTATATACAAATGAACAAAAATAATGTGTGTCTATTATTTCTATCAATTATTGGAGTTAATACAAAATACCTCAAAATTTCAGATAGGTAAAATTAGTTTAAATGCCGAAACTAAATCCGGTTAATGTCAAGCAAAGTGTTTTATCTCCAAAATAAATTTTATTATTTTCAAGTAAGGTGTTTTATATCCAAACGAACTGGATATTGTTATCGAGTAGAATTACTTAAAAGCATATCTAATCATGGCTAAAAAGAGGTAAATAGTTTTATGTAACCATTTTATATCTATACCATCCTGGAAAAACAGTTGTACTGACATCATTGAGCTCTAACAAAGAGAGCGAAGTGACTTAACTTTATACCTTACTATAATTTATTCCCAAACATTTTCTTTTTTCAAGTTAATAAAAACCTGAAAATTTAAGAAAAATGAAATACAAGAGGTATAGTTTTTTACTAAAGTTATTTAATTATTGTAATGTTTACAAAATAAACATATTTGCTTGGTTGTAGGTGAATGTTTTATCACATTGAGACTGGCATAACCAACAATCAAAAAACAAATTTTCATGACGAGACACTGTAAACTTTTATCAAACATAAACGTTATTATAAAAATATAAAAGTAACATTAAAATTTAGCTTTCAACTGAAACAATGTATGAATCATCATCATCATCTGCTTAAAGACGTATTCTCCTGATTGCATCCGTCGCCAAGATGACCACGGAGCTCAGGGTCCGCAGTCCAGCTCTTCCTCCTCCACTTTGCACGATCTTGGGCGTCCATGGTAGTGAGACCATTTGCACGCATGTCAGCTTCCACGATGTCAAGCCAGGACTTCTTTGGCCTACGCCTTTTACCTGAACCCGGTGGGGGCGCCATTGCCAGCCATTTGTTCCCCACGTAGCCTGGCAAGACGTGGCCGCACCAGCAAAGGCGGCTCTCTTGCATTTTATCCGCGATGTCACGAACATGGAGGATGCGGCGGATGCGAGAGTTCCGTACGCGATCTTTACGCGTGACACCGCACATCCACCGCAACATTTTCATCTCCGAGACACGCAGCTCTTGCTTGTGTCGCTCCAGCAGCAGCCAAGCCTCACAACCATGCAAGAGGACAGGCCCAATGATTGTCTTATGGACCTGCCCCTTTAACCTGACCGGCATTTTGGGATCACATGTGATGCCAGTAATTTCTCGCCATATAGCCCACGCGGCAGCAATGCGTGCCTTGACATCGTGGTCGATTTCACCGGTCACATGAAGTACAGATCCCAGGTACTCAACCTGGTCTATGCACTCGACCAAATCATCGCCTATGCGGACTGGTGTGGGATCTGTGGAGTTTAACGCTAAGTATTCTGTCTTCACTACATTTAGCTTCAGACCGCCGTTCTCAAGCGCTTTTTTCCACCCTTTCACGCGTCGCACCAGTCTGCTCCTGTCCGCGTCCATCAGCGCAATATCTTTAGCATACATGAGCAACCATGGGGGCTGCTCATGTGAGTTTCTGATGCTGTCCGACAAAACGTCTAATACCACGCTGAACAGGTAAGAACTAAGGACGGATCCTTCGTGTATCTCCTCGGGGATGGTGAAGGCTTTCGAGTCACCAACAGCAGTCCGAACCAAGGAACCAGAGTCGTAGTACAATCTCGGATGGTGTCAATGTAAATCTCTGAAACTCCCTTGGACCGCAGTGCCCACCAGATCACAGCGCGAGGAACACAGTCGAAGGCCTTCTGCATGTCTAAGAATAGGCAGTGCAGGGGCGTGTTCTTCGCCCTGTATTTTCCCGCCACAATCCTTAGGGTAAACACCGGGTCCATGGTCCCGTGCCCGGGACGAAACCTGTACTGACACTCCAAGAGTGTACTTTCCTGTCGGATCCGGGAGTCGATTATCCGCTCATAGAGCTTCATGTTATGGGACATTATCTTTATACCGCGGTAACTGCCACATTCCTGCACCGATCCCTTGTCTTTGAAGACTGGTGTGATGATGTTCAGCCTCCACTGGCTTGGGATCACACCGGTGAAGAGTACACGGTTATAAAGATTTGCTAGAATATTCACACCACGGGCACCCATGGCCTTCCAAGCCTCTATGGGGACTTCGTCGGGTCCGAATGCTTTCCGGTTTTTCATGCGGGGAATGGCAGTCTGGACTTCTGCAAGTGTTATCGGTGGCACTAGTCCTTGATTCGGAACGAAGTCTGGTGGCTGCACCTCTTTATGCTGCTTATTCAGCAGCTCTTGGAAGTATAAGCGCCATCTCTCCTTCACCACGACTTTCTCGTACAACGAATTGCCCCCAGGGTCTTTAATGCAGCCGCACTAGCACCGCCTTCCCGCCTCAAGAATAGCTGCCTGAATCTTGTCCCAAGAAACCTGTACTGGTTCATCTACAACACCGGTGCACTTTTCACCGATGGCTGATGACTTGGCTTCATCAAGCAGCCACCACCTGATTCTGCGTTGGGCATGCTCGGCACGTTTGCTTTTGGGTTTCACGCGGAGGTCCATGGCAAGGAGATGATGTTGGCTAGTGAGGCTCTCCCCGGGTATAACTTTACAGTTAGTTACCTTGCTGATACTGTGCCTCCTAGTGAGTAGGAAATTTACCTGAGTTGAGCGTCCCCTGCTCCTGTAGGTGACAAGATGTTCAGATTTATTTTTGAAGTATGTGTTCACGATGGCAAGATCGGCAGTCGCACACGTTCCAAGGATGTGCTCACCCACTGGGTTGCGACTACCGTATCCAAAACCGCTGTGGACACGTCCAAACTCCTCACACCCATGAGATCAGGTGGGTTACAATTCCGTCAATAAGCACCCTCACAACCAGAAGCCGAGCGTTATAGCTCTTCACCTCCAAGATGTCATCCTGCAACGCCCGGGAGAGCACCACCCCCAGCCCGGCCTGCCCATCAGGTGCACCTGTGTATATCGGCTGGTAGCCGTCCCCAATGTGCATGGACGACTGCCGTTCGACCCCCCGAACCTTGAAGGGAAAGCCAGCGCCAGAGCGTCGTCCATTGTTCAGCAGGTGCACCGGCTTCTAGGTGAGGTTGGATTTGGGCCCAAGATCTTGGTGGACCCCCATAGCACCTATGATGATGATGAAAGTATGAATCATACAAATACTAATTAACGCTTAAATATTACAGGAACATCCTCGTGTCAAGTTTCAAGACTTTAAAGTATCACAATTGCATAATAGACATCAGTGTAGACCTTATAAAAAACAATAATTCAATAATGACCCTGTGCATTGCCTATTGAATCGTAATCGTAAGTTTAGGTCTCTACTTCAATCTTACATATAAAAACATAAAACTGTTCTTTGTATAACATCAAAGTGTTATTTCTTAAACATAAAACTTCTGTTTCTTGCGCGCACAACCGCCCTTTTTGGCACGAGAGGGGTGACTGAAGCGACAGATTAGCTTTATTTCGTATGAATGAACCACCGATTTTGATTTGCGATACAAAAAATTATGACAGTTTAAGGCAAATAATAAAACTAGTACAGACAGTTTAAACGCATGTTTTATTTGTAAAAAAAAAGCAAGTAAATTTGTATTATTGTACTAAAATTTGCTTTTAGAAAGAATAGTAAAACGACTCAACGCATGATGTCCCCATATTTTGGATAGTGTAAAATGTATTATCTTGTGAACAATATTATTCTAGAGTGGAGTAAAACTTTTTAACTTACAATGACTAATATTTAAAATTCGGGTAAAATGTATTAACTGACAATGAATAATATTAAAACTCGGAGTAAAATGTTTTAACTCCATTGATTAAGCATAATCAAGTTGGGTATAATGTATCAAATACGAAACAGACAATATTAAAATTTGGTAAAGTGTTTTAACATTTTTAGTTAGTTAAAGTCATATAGGGCAAAGTGGCTTAAAGTCATTTTTCAAATTAAGAGGTGTCTTAATGAAAAAATGCATCATTTACTATGGAGTTAAAACACACAAAAATATGAAAATCATCAAAATCACAGGTGTATTAACGACCATAAAAGTCGTCAGATCGAGCTGAAACCGAGACCATTCGAAAGATCTCGTTTTCCTGATTCCAACCATATATCGACGCTGGAAAGGCAAAATGTTTTAACAGCCATTTTGGGCGATATTGACTTATATATATGGTTGGAATCAGGAAAACGCGATCTTTCGAATGGTCTCGGTTTCAGCTCGATCTGACGACTTTTATGGTCGTTAATACACCTGTGATTTTGATGATTTTCATATTTTTGTGTGTTTTAACTCCATAGTAAATGATGCATTTTTTCATTAAGACACCTCTTAATTTAAAAAATGACTTTAAGCCACTTTGCCCTATATGACTTTAACTAACTAAAAATGTTAAAACACTTTACCAAATTTTAATATTGTCTGTTTCGTATTTGATACATTATACCCAACTTGATTATGCTTAATCAATGGAGTTAAAACATTTTACTCCGAGTTTTAATATTATTCATTGTCAGTTAATACATTTTACCCGAATTTTAAATATTAGTCATTGTAAGTTAAAACGTTTTACTCCACTCTAGAATAATATTGTTCACAAGATAATACATTTTACACTATCCAAAATATGGGGACATCATGCGTTGAGTCGTTTTACTGTTCTTTCTAAAAGCAAATTTTAGTACAATAATACAAATTTACTTGCTTTTTTTTTACAAATAAAACATGCGTTTAAACTGTCTGTACTAGTTTTATTATTTGCCTTAAACCATCATAATTTTTTGTATCGCAAATCAAAATCGGTGGTTCATTCATATGAAATAAAGCTAATCTGTCGCTTCAGTCACCCCTCTCGTGCCAAAAAGGGCGGTTGTGCGCGCAAGAAACAGAAGTTTTATGTTTAAGAACACTTTGATGTTTTACAAAGAACAGTTTTATGTTTTTATATGTAAGATTGAAGTAGAGACCTAAACTTACGATTACGATTTAATAGGCAATGCACAGGGTCATTATTGAATTATTGTTTTTTATAAGGTCTACACTGATGTCTATTATACAATTGTGATACTTTAAAGTCTTGAAACTTGACACGAGGATGTTCTTGTAATATTTAAGCGTTAATTAGTATTTGTATGATTCATACTTTCATCATCATCATAGGTGCTATGGGGGTCCACCAAGATCTTGGGCCCAAATCCAACCTCACCTAGAAGCCGGTGCACCTGCTGAACAATGGACGACGCTCTGGCGCTGGCTTTCCCTTCAAGGTTTGGGGGGTCGAACGGCAGTCGTCCATGCACATTGGGGACGGCTACCAGCCGATATACACAGGTGCACCTGATGGGCAGGCCGGTCTGGGGGTGGTGCTCTCCCGGGCGTTGCAGGATGACATCTTGGAGGTGAAGAGCTATAACGCTCGGCTTCTGGTTGTGAGGGTGCTTATTGACGGAATTGTAACCTACCTGATCTCATGGGTGTGAGGAGTTTGGACGTGTCCACAGCGGTTTTGGATACGGTAGTCGCAACCCAGTGGGTGAACACATCCTTGGAACGTGTGCGACTGCCGATCTTGCCATCGTGAACACATACTTCAAAAATAAATCTGAACATCTTGTCACCTACAGGAGCAGGGGACGCTCAACTCAGGTAAATTTCCTACTCACTAGGAGGCACAGTATCAGCAAGGTAACTAACTGTAAAGTTATACCCGGGGAGAGTCTCACTAGCCAACATCATCTCCTTGCCATGGACCTCCACGTGAAACCCAAAAGCAAACGTGCCGAGCATGCCCAACACAGAATCAGGTGGTGGCTGCTTGATGAACCCAAGTCATCAGTCATCGGTGAAAAGTGCACCGGTGTTGTAGATGAACCAGTACAGGTTTCTTGGGACAGGATTCAGGCAGCTATTCTTGAGGCGGGAAGGCGGTGCTAGTGCGGCTGCATTAAAGACCCTGGGGGCAATTCGTTGTACGAGAAAGTCGTGGTGAAGGAGAGATGGCGCTAATACTTCCAAGAGCTGCTGAATAAGCAGCATAAAGAGGTGCAGCCACCAGATCTCGTTCCGAATCAAGGACTAGTGCCACCGATAACACTTGCAGAAGTCCAGACTGCCATTCGCCGCATGGAAAACCGGAAAGCATTCGGAGACTAAGAAAGTCCCCATAGAGGCTTGGAAGGCCATGGGTGCCCGTGGTGTGAATATTCTAGCAAATCTTTATAACCGCGTACTCTTCACCGGTGTGATCCCAAGCCAGTGGAGGCTGAACATCATCACACCAGTCTTCAAAGACAAGGGATCGGTGCAGGAATGTGGCAGTTACCGCGGTATAAAGATAATGTCCCATAACATGAAGCTCTATGAGCGGATAATCGACTCCCGGATCCGACAGGAAAGTACACTCTTGGAGTGTCAGTACAGGTTTCGTCCCGGGCACGGGACCATGGACCCGGTGTTTACCCTAAGGATTGTGGCGGTAAAATACAGGGCGAAGAACACGCCCCTGCACTGCCTATTCTTAGACATGCAGAAGGCCTTCGACTGTGTTCCTCGCGCTGTGATCTGGTGGGCACTGCGGTCCAAGGGAGTTTCAGAGATTTACATTGACACCATCCGAGATTGTACTACGACTCTGATTCCTTGGTTCGGACTGCTGTTGGTGACTTGAAAGCCTTCACCATCCCCGAGGAGATACACGAAGGATTCGTCCTTAGTTCTTACCTGTTCAGCGTGGTATTAGACGTTTTGTCGGACAGCATCAGAAACTCACATGAGCAGCCCCCATGGTTGCTCATGTATGCTAAAGATATTGCGCTGATGGACACGGACAGGAGCAGACTGGTGCGACGCGTGAAAGGGTGGAAAAAAGCGCTTGAGAACGGCGGTCTGAAGCTAAATGTAGCGAAGACAGAATACTTAGCGTTAAACTCCACAGACCCCACACCAGTCCGCATAAGCGATGATTTGGTCGAGTGCACAGACCAGGTTGAGTACCTGGGATCTGTACTTCATGTGACCGGTGAAATCCACCACGATGTCAAGGCACACATTGCTGCCGCGTGGGCTATATGGCGAGAAATTACTGGCATCACATGTGATCCCAAAATGCCAGTCAGATTAAAGGGGCAGGTCTATAAGACAATCATTGGGCCTGTCCTCTTGCATGGTTGTGAGGCTTGGGCGCTGCTGGAGCGACACAAGCAAGAGCTGCGTGTCTCGGAGATGAAAATGTTGCGGTGGATGTGCGGTGTCACGCGTAAAGATCGCGTACGGAACTCTCGCATCCGCCGCATCCTCCATATTCGTAACATCGAGGATAAAATGCAAGAGAGCCGCCTTTGTTGGTGCGGCCACGTCTTGCCAGGCTACGTGGGGAACAAATGGCTGGCAATGGCGCCCCCACCGGGTTCAGGTAAAAGGCGTAGGCCAAAGAAGTCCTGGCTTGACATCGTGGAAGCTGACATGCGTGCAAATGATCTCACTACCATGGACGCCCAAGATCGTGCGAAGTGGAGGAGGAAGGGCTGGACTGCGGACCCTGAGCTCCGTGGTCATCTTGGCGACGGATGCAATCAGGAGAATACGTCTTTAAGCAGATGATGATGATGATTCATACATTGTTTCAGTTTAAAGCTAAATGTTAATGTTAATGTTACTTTTATATTTTTATAATAACGTTTATGTTTGATAAAAGTTTACAGTGTCTCGTCATGAAAATTTGTTTTTTGATTGTTAGTTATGCCAGTCTCAATGTGATAAAACATTCACGTACAACCAAGCAAATATGCTTATTTTGTAAACATTACAATAATTAAATAACTTTAGTAAAAAACTATACCTCTTGTATTTCATTTTTCTTAAATTTTCAGGTTTTTCTTAACTTGAAAAAAGAAAATGTTTGGGAATAAATTATAGTAAGGTATAAAGTTAAGTCACTTCGCTCTCTTTGTTAGAGCTCAATGATGTCAGTACAACTGTTTTTCCAGGATGGCATAGATATAAAATGGTTACATAAAACTATTTACCTCTTTTTAGCCATGATTAGATATGCTTTTAAGTAATTCTACTCGATAACAATATCCAGTTCGTTTGGATATAAAACACCTTACTTGAAAATAATAAAATTTATTTTGGAGATAAAACACTTTGCTTGACATTAACCGGATTTAGTTTCGGCATTTAAACTAATTTTACCTATCTGAAATTTTGAGGTATTTTGTATTAACTCCAATAATTGATAGAAATAATAGACACACATTATTTTTGTTCATTTGTATATAATTGTAATAAATTTATTATTAATTGACCCAAATTTCATAGAGATATCTTCAATACTTTAGAAGTTACGACGTTTTTGAAACTTTAATCGTCTCTCCTGAACATTTTACTAAATGGCTGTTAAAACATTTTGCCTTTCCAGCGTCGATATATAAGTCAATATCGCCCAAAATGGCTGTTAAAACATTTTGCCTTTCCAGCGTCGATATGTACGATTTTAGCAATCATAGAGATGAGAATGAAAATCAAGAAGATTTAGAAATAGTAAGCACTAGCTAGTGACACTATCTAAATGTAAGACGTATTCACAGCTATTATATCTTTAGACAGTTTTATTAGACTAGATTGTCTGACACTTTTTGACATAAAATTTTATTTAACCTTTGATAATTACACGATATTTTTCTGGTTTTTAATTCCATCTTTATCATGTGTATTACATTTAATACAATAAATAGATAAAGATGTAGATTTACAGTTTTTTAATTTGAGATTTACAGGTTTCTACAGTTTTTTTCAAGTATATCTACAGTTTTGGGCAATGTAGGGGTTGGCAACACTGGTTGTCTGTATCTTAACTTCTCTTGTTGTCTTTGGTTCAGTCAAAAACTTTGTTTCGATGCAGGTGCTTGTTTGTGCGCTAAGTTTAAAATATTTTTAGATTGTAAATGTCTTTAAAATGACTGCTAACTCAACTATGGATTATTTTTGTGGATCCACATTTTGGGTAAGTCATAATATCATTCAAAAAGTTACTTTTCAGTAATCTTTTACAGATGTCAATGTTGTGCAATCACAAGTAGGTAATGTTTTTTATGTACATAGGTAATACAATATTTTCCTGAATATTCATATAACCGGGGTTTCATAAAATAAAATGTATTATAAAATGTACATGTACATCTGTATCTAATAATTTTTTGACGCAGCGTATGAAGTAGCTTTAGTATATCGTGTTAGCCGGGTAAATCGTATTACAAGTATATTGTTACCGGCAATCTATATAATGTAGGCATTCTATTGCTACTTATTACCATAGAATGACTCCTGTTCCACCGGCAAAGTGTGAAATAAATAGATCTTAGTCTAAATTCCGGATGGCCTTGCGGAAATTCTATTTCTGAATAGGTAGTTAAAAAAAAAATTTGATCACATAGGGTGGTGGCACCAATTATCGGCCATGTCAACATTTTTTGACCTTTGATTGATTGTAATTTTTTGGTTTATAGCATTTGCTTTCTTGTAATGCCTTTTTTGGATAGAGGGATACTGAAACTCCATTACTACATTCGCAAAATTACCAATTCTTTGTTATTTTTTAAAATACAGATGTTTTTTTCCGAGTATGTCGATTTCCCTTAATATCGGCCTCTAACACCCTAATTTCTGCCGCATGTGACCCTAATATCGTCATACCTTTTCCAACGTGAATTTAGGTCAATAAAACTAAGTAAAGTAAAAAATTATAACGTTTTATATTCCAATTCAGGTTGAAATTTTTTTTTAACGCTTATCTATCATTAATTTGTCTTTTCTTTATATCTCAGCCTTAAAAATTACAATAATTGCTGTTATTATAAACTAATGATCACAATGATTAAAAAAAATTAAGACAAATAAAGATTTCCAAAATATATTATTATAAAGGAAAAATATTATTAAATAAAGACAGAAAACTTGACTTTCTTTAAAGGCTTTTCAATTTAAATGCACTAAACAGTGACGGCAAGTAAAATCTTCTTTAGCCACATCAATATAATTTCGCCCACGATGAACTTTCCACTTTAAGTGGAACCATTTGGGGCATTATGTCACAGTTAATATTTTTGGCTTCATCTTCTCGAAATCACTAATTCTATTTCACAGGCACCACAAAGAATTTTCTACTTTTCTTCTTGAGAAGGTAAATCATGAGGTCAGTTACGCTGTCCTTTAATATTCTCTAATACTCTTCTTCTTCTAACTACTAGTTTTATTTTATTTGACTGGTTTATGTTTTATATTCCATTTTCCAGATTTTTCTTTCTCTCTGTATCTATTCTTGTGTGTCTTGTAAAGTGATCCTGGGAATTTCGTGTTGTCGAAATGCTACTCTTCTTCTACTTCATCCTATTATTAATTCCTAGTCGCAACCGAAGCTTACACCTCGGATTCTAGGGTCCGCTTTGCCAGTCTTAACTGCGGATTTGGTTAGACCTCGCTATTTTCCTCGAACTTCCATCTATCCTCTACAAACCCAATGGTAACATCGAAGCATTGCATTACTGCCTGCTTCTTTGAACGGCATTTACTCCATCCCTTATTCTACTACTAACTACGGTCATAGAAACATTAGAAACTATAGGGGTCATAGAACCTATAGGGGTCAAAGAACCTAAAGGGGTCATAGAACCTATAGGGATCAAAGAACCTAAAGGGGTCATAGAACCTATAGGGGTCATAGAACCTATAGGGGTCATAGAACCTATGGGGGTCATAGAACCTATAGGGGTCATAGAACCTATGGGGGTCATAGAACCTATAAGGGTCATAGAACCTATAGGGGTCATAGAACCTATAGGGATCATATAACCTATATGGGTCATAGAATCTATACGGTTTATGGAACCTATGGTCATATAACCATAGGTTTGAAACCTTTCTCTTTACATGATTAAGGCATACCTGTTGACTAAAATTAAGATACCTAAGTATTTGTTCATTTTGCACCACGTCCCTGTTTATTATAAAGTTCGAAGGTTGTAGGAAAGTAAGTACCCTGTACAAAATAAGGTGGCCGTTATTACGCATCGATTCTCTAGATATCGGCCGTAGCTGGCACAAAAAGTTTTTAGGCGGCCGATGTTAGGATCTAGTCATCAAACAGAGCTGTTATTTCATTTTTAACCTTATTAATGTTACTGCTAATATATAAAATAGCTAAACCTATAGTTTAGTGTTTTCATGCATTTCCCCAATATCGACCAGGTGGCCGATATTGAGATTTATCCAAAATAAAGATCCCTAATCTCGACCCCCCGATTATTTCATAAAAATTACAAATAAATTTAAAAACACACTACCTAAACGGTACTTCGACTGTTTTTCTTTATTATGAAATAATATAAAATACCATAGGTATGTTTAATTCCATTCAAATACTTATCAACGGAGTGCGTCGACTCCGGGATTTGACTCGGAAATGCCAACAAACGACACAAGTCGGTACCTGCGCGTGCTCTATTGCCACCTGAACGTTCAAATATGGAGGTACCCGCACCAAAATATGGGATGTTATTCGTATGGATATAGAGTCGCTTTTTGCATAAAAACGATCTTAATTTTAGGGTTATTTTCATAGTTATGATCCATCTTTTCAAAAAGGCCGATATTAGGACGTGGCCGATACTAGGAGACTTCACCCTATTTTCATACATTGCCAGATTGCGCGCTCGGTACTTATTCTATACATTGACTAATCATCATCATCATCTGCATATAGACGTATTCTCCTGATTGCATCCGTGGCCAAGATGACCTCGGAGCTCAGGGTCCGCCTTCCGGCTCTTCCTTCTCCACTTCGCACGATCTTGGGCGTCCATGGTAGTGAGACCATTAGCACGCATATCACCCTCCACGACGTCAAGCCAGGACTTCTTTGGCCTACCCCTTTTACCTGGACCCGGCGGGGGTACCATTGCCAGGCATTTGTTCCCCACGTAGCCTGGCGGTTGCCGCAAGACGTGGCCGCACCAGCGAAGGCGGCTCTCTTGCATTTTATCCGCGATGTCACGGACATGGAGGCTGCCGCGGATGCGAGAGTTCCGTACGCGATCTTTACGCGTAACGCCGCACATCCACCGCAACATTTTCATCTCCGTGACACGCAGCTCTTGCTTATGTCGCTCGAGCAGCGGCCACGCCTCACAACCATACAAGAGAACAGGCCTAATGATCGTCTTATAGACCTGCCCCTTCAACCTGACTGGCATTTTAGGATCACAGGTGACGCCAGTCATTTCTCGCCACTTGGCCCACGCGGCAGCAATGCGTGCCTTGACGTCGTGGTCGATCTCACCGGTCACATGAAGTACAGATCCCAGGTACTTAACCTGGTCCGTGCGCTCGACCAAATCATCGCCTATGCGGACGGGTGTGGGATCTGCGGAGTTTAACGCTAAGTATTCTGTCTTCGCTACATTTAACTTCAGACCGCCGTTCTCAAGCGCTTCTTTCCATCCTTTCACGCGTCGCACCAATCTGCTCCTGTCCGCGTCCATGAGCGCAATATCATCAGCATACATGAGCAACCACGGAGGCTGCTCATGTGAGTTTCTAATGCTGTCCGACAAAACATCTAATACCACGCTGAACAGGTAAGGACTAAGGACGGATCCTTGGTGTACCCCGACGGTGATGGGGAAGGCTTTCGAGTCGCCAACAGCAGTTCGAACCACGGAACCGGAATCGTAGTACATGTCTCGGATGGTGTCAATGTAAGTTTCTGGAACACCCTTGGCCCGCAGTGCCCACCAGATCACCGCGCGAGGAACACAGTCGAAGGCCTTCTGCATGTCTAAGAATAGGCAGTGCAGGGGCGTGTTCTTCGCCCTGTATTTCCCCGCCACAACCCTTAGGGCGAACACTGGGTCCATGGTCCCGTGCCCTGGACGGAACCCGTACTGGCACTCCGAGAGTGTACTTTCCTGTCGGATCCGGGAGTCGATTATCCGCTCATAGAGCTTCATGGTGTGGGACATTAACTTTATACCGCGGTAACTACCACACTCCTGCACCGATCCCTTGCCTTTGAAGACTGGCGTGATGATGCTCAGCCTCCACTGGCTCGGGATCTCGCCGGTGAGGAGTACGCGGTTATAAAGATTTGCTAGAATGCCCACACCACGGGCGCCCATTGCCTTCCAAGCCTCGATGGGGACTTCGTCGGGTCCGACAGCTTTCCGGTTCTTCATGCGGCGAATGGCAGTCTGGACTTCCGCAGGCGTTATCGGTGGCACTAGTCCTTGATTCGGAGGGAGGTCTGGTGGCTGCACCTCTTTATGCTGCTTATTCAGCAGCTCGTGGAAATATGAGCGCCATCTCTCCTTCACCGCGACTTTCTCGTACAACAAATTTCCCCCAGGGTCTTTAATGCAGCGGCACTTGGATAGACCCTGCCGCTTTGGCCCTGGAACGCGCCAACTTATATATGAGCTTTTGCCCCTCAGACGATTCCAACTTGGTATATAGAGGTTGCAAGTGGTCTCGTTTGGCCCTGGCTACGGCTCTCCTGGTGGCGCGTTTTGCATCTTTGTACGCATCGCGGTCGTCGGAAGATTTGGACGCTTGCCACTTTTTAAAGAGGGCTTTCTTCACCCTGATCTCTCTCTGGACTGTGTCGTTCCACCACCAGGTGTCCTTGTCACACTTGCGTCCACCCTTAGACATGCCGAGCACCACCCTCCCCGCCTCAAGAATAGCTGCCCGAATCCTGTCCCAAGAAACCTGTACTGGTTCGTCTACAGCATCGGCGCACTTGTCACCGATGGCTGAGACGAAACTTTGGGACTTAGCTTCATCAAGCAGCCACCACCTGATTTTGCGTTGGGCACGCTCGGCACGTTTGTCTTTGGGTTTCACGCGGTGGTACATTGACTAATGCCTAGAGAGTATAGAATACCGGATTGTACACATTGCCGGTAACATAATATAGTATTGAAATACATTGAGGTGACTCATAAGAGAGAAGTGAGTTTGTAAGTCTTCTTACTTTCAAGTCTGCCGGCAAGTCAACTGTGATTAAAAACAAATTCAAATCATCTGATAAAAAAATAGGTACTAAAAAGTATGTGTAGTCAATATTTAAATATTGCATTATATTTTATATTAGTCTTAATGAGTTAAGCTCAAGAAAACTGCATTTATTTATGACAACTTATTTATAAAATAATATGATGTTGTGTGGTCTCAGATTATATGATAATCTTATTGGTAACTCATGTTAACTTACCTATCTAAATTTGCATAATGTTTTTAGATACTGATAGTAATATTATGCAATTTTAGCCGCTGAGTTACTTAACCTTAATAAATGTGATTTATTATTATGTATTCAATAATTGATTCATGCATTTTCAAACTAATCACTTTTAAGTTCTTAATAGAATTTTAAAGCACTACTCAATATTGAATGTGTTAAATTTAGGTAACTCACTCAATAAATGTGCTCATTGTATTCTGTGTTTTTAATCTTAACCTAGGTATTTTAATAAAATTAATCCTTCACATATTTTAGAACACCACCCTCTCATGGAATACAAGCAATCCTGATTTCACACCATGCTTTCAAAAAACTGTACTTGTATGGGTCCCATGTGGATACCTATGGCTGGCAGCATTGATTGAAATATACCAAATGGTTATCAGCAAAGAAGCAAACATACCACGGAACAAATTAAATATTAGCAAACAGATTGTCACATTAGCAATGATACTGCTGCAGATAATAGACTGTGGGCAAGTTATTTATATGTCATCTAGAAAACAGAACACTGTTTTTGATGCAGATTATTATGATTCAGTTGTGAAATTGCTGACTTTTGTAAGTACCATTTATATATAAAAACCTTTCAATTTTTTAAATCAGAGGGAGTGTAAAAGTTGTTGTATGTGAGTTAGTTTCCTCATAGGTAGAATACAGCTACCAGTGGCGAAGGGTGAAAATGTTCAAAAAGGAAGCAGATGGAAAAAGTCTTACATCATAAAGAACAACCATGGCCATTTTTTGTTTGAAATTTTCCCAAATTTTTGAAACGAAAAATTCAGATTCATCAAGTTTTACACAATGCTTTATGTTTATTAATTATTAGGGTATAATCTTAAGTATCTCTACCACGGCTTCCCTTTACTGAGCAAGCCGACAAGGTCTGTCTTTTAAGGACCCCTCCCCTCACCTTACGGGTACATAACTGCTGCGGCCCGCGAGGAGCGAAGGAGAATCGCAAACCGCGTGGCCCGCGAAGAGCGGCGGCAACTCGGGCGCCGGAGGTCGCAGAATGACCTCCGTCCCCCATGAGCGCGGACCTGGGGGGGTCACCTGGGGGGCCTGTCACCCTAGCAGAAGCAGGCCGCGGCGGCAGCGCGCATTGCGTGCCTCCCCACACCCGAGTTGGGGACTCCGTGGTTCCCACACCGGATGAGGGCCAGTTCGAGAGATATGGCCCTGGGTCGGCCGGGGTGCGAGGGATATGACTACGACAATCTCACCTCCGGCAACCGACGGCCCACAGTCGACGTGCGTTTTAGTCGGTTCGAGTCCGATATAACCTCCTCCTCCGGTTCCGGCGGGGGAGGTATCCGTGGGGATTATTCACACGATAAAAAAAAAACAAAAAAAAAAGGTACATAACCGCTTAAACTTTTTACAATTTGATAAAGCCTATATTGACAGTTAAATTCTTTAGACCTGTTCAGTACTAGCACAGAATAAATAATAGTACTACTTACGGTACTAGACTTATTCCACCATGATTTCTTAGAGCAATCTCTATCATCTCTCTTGCAAATCATCTTTTGATGGCAAGGACTGCAATATAATCAGGTTGTATAAGAGTAGTATAAAATTATAATTAACTAGCTGTTTTCTGCGGCCATGCCCGTGTGGATATCGGTTATCGTGTCCAAATATAGCCTATGTTTTTTCTCAAGGTCTAATCTATTTCTGTACCAAATTTCATCAAAATCGGTTTACTGATTTAGGCCTGTAACTGTAACAGAGACAGACTGATAGACAGAAAGACAGACAGACAGACAGTCAGTTTACTTCCGCACTTATAATATTAAGTCGGAAAAAATCACGAAATATCACCTGGGGGGAGGGAGGGGTATATTGAGATATCACGTGTATTTAATTT
Source organism: Eilema depressum (assembly GCA_914767945.1). Lineage (NCBI taxonomy): Eukaryota > Metazoa > Arthropoda > Insecta > Lepidoptera > Erebidae > Eilema > Eilema depressum. The sequence goes on from OU612020.1 coordinate 7,405,692, forward strand.
ATGTTTTCTAATAACTAGCGATTTTTGTCACGATTCTTATTTTTTTAGCATTAAATAATAAATAAAAAATACACGTAATTTTGGCTAGGGGGAGTGGGGGTAGTCTAAAACCTCACCATGTATCACCATGGGGGAGGGGGGTTAGAAAATTACTAAAAATAATCACGTGATTAATGGACAGCCCCCTTTGGAAAATTACAAAAACCAAGACATGTCTACATGTCTAAGAAGCTCAGTTACTGTTGGTTAGAGTAGGTAGGTATTATCTGTAAGAGACTGGTCTCGAGTTCAAGGTCTGTCTAGGACGTTGACTTTCTGATTTAAATCTATAATTTAATTATTGATCGGCACAGCTTCTTACTTTGAAATTAATAAACCATGCGCATTTATACCTACCTAATGTGAATTAGGTATATGCGCATAAATCACTTAGGTATCTATTTAGGTTAATACCTACCTATACGTAGATAAGAGTTCAGTAACAATTTCATTGATAAAAACATTGATTTATATATATTTATCAATGGATAACGAGTACCTAGTAGGAACCTAGTTCCTTTAGGGCCATCTCGTCCACTGTATCATAATGACCACTTCAAGATGTCCTATTATCAAAAAGACCACTGTATCAAAATGTCTACTGTATCAAATTGTCCACTGTATCAGAATGGTCACTGTATCAAAATGACCACTTAATGTCTTACGGTCGATTCATAGAGCACAAAAAGAGAATAGAGCACGAATGCACAACGCATCTTTTTTATATAAGACATGTCCAATTGACTTCACCTCGTCTGATGGTAAGCTGAAAGCAAAGTCTCAGGAAAGAAGATCACCAGTGAATTATGGTCAAAACGTGCACCGTACGCGGGTGACACGTCCAGTGGGCGGCAAATCTTTTTTTTTTTTTTTTTTTTTATATTTATTCCATATCAATATACACATGTGATTTACAAAATAATATTCTCGCCAAACTGTGACGTTTGATGGCGAGAGGCGCTCGATTCAAATACACAATCCAATACTTAACCTTTACCAATCAATTACATACAATACAATCAAATAATCAAAAAATCTAGTGAAGATGCCCTGGAAATCAAGTCTTACTACTAGATTTGGCCATGGGCCTTGGAGCATGTTACCCGAGATACCCAGTCTCACAATAGAAAACATTCCTATCAGCACCAAGGCCGAAATGTAACATTTGGGACTCGTGCTCGACGGTCGATGGAACCTCGTGGTCGTGGACATTTTGGTACGGTAGACATTTTGGTACAGTGGACATTTCGATACTGTAGACATTTTGGTACAGTGGACATTCCGATACAGTAGACATTTTGGTACAGTGGACATTTCGATACAGTGGACATTTTGATACGGTGGACATTTTGATAGAGTGAACGAGATGGCCCTAAAGGACCTAGTTCATATCGCAGTGGCGCGCGTTTTTATACATGGCACCACTGCGCCCGCCGCGGCCGTGAGCCGTGACGCTATGTAGGTACAGTCGGCAAAGGAAATAGGTACCTATATAGGTACACATTTTCATATAAAGTTGTATGTAAAAAAGTGTAGGTATACTTAACTCCTACGCAGACAAAACATCGCGTACCTATCGTAATAATGCTATCCGTCCGACTCCAGCCTATTCAATCCCGTTGGCTACCATTATCTACCTACAAAACAAACGCAATGTTGTAAATAGATATAAACCTTCGATCCTCATGAACTTTGATCTGCTGATCTTTCCGAATAACGAACACTATTACTATAGTAGGTAGGTAGATATTGATCCATTTATTTAGGGGCAACCAACGGCCATGACCTTATCAGAAACTGTAAAAGTGACGTGAAACGTAAATTCAAGTCAAGGTTGCGGAGAGAGATTGTAATGTAGTACGTAAGTAAGTACGGTAAGTACCTACTTAAATTACTGCTGTGCTCTTCACTCCACTACGCCCTCTGCTATATGGAGGCTTCAGAGACACGTGGAGAACCTCATTGGCGTTGCTAGTGATTTTTCCTAGGGTTGGCCCTCAGACTAAAAAAATCCTCTAGTCTGAGGGTTGGCCATGGTGGCAGCCATGAATCAGCCGGCTACTGACTCTGACTACCTATCAGCGCATGCACAACTTTGTAGGTATCGAGTATGAATTTCAGATATATGTATATCCTATCCTATTATAATATATTTTTCATTTATCTATGTCCTGATCAAAACTATGTCGTTTAAGTCGCTAATCTGGCTAAGTATACACTGACAACTGACAAGAGCCGCGCTCTTAAATTACCAACAACAGGTTAATCAAATAAATGGTATAAGTATTATTATTAGGTTGTTATTGTATTGTTATATACTTATTTGTTACATTGTAATAAAATAACAATAAAAATATAAATAAGCCCACTCCACGACATTGAAATAAGGAAAAAGAAACTAAAAAAAATGTAGGTATAAATCGGTCCACTCCACGACCTTCTTCACTATCATCATCATCACTATCACTATCACTATCACTACATATTATAAAACAAAGTCGCTGTCGCTGTCTGTCCGTCCCTATGTATGCTTAAAATGCTTAAATCTTCAAAACTACGCAACGGATTTTGAAGCGGTTTTTTTCAATAGATAGAGTGATTCAAGAGGAAGGTTTATATATATTATACATGCATAATATTCTAGAGGAACACTGATAAATTTAGAGATATGCAGCGGGACCAGACAATATGGCGGTACGAAGTTCGCCGGGCCAGCTAGTATTTCATAAGAAAAAAAAATTAAATAATTTTTAAGTTTTCTGTGTTTTTCGCTAAACCGGTTTAAAACTACCTCTGATCTTATTGTATTTTTCATTCGTTTTCTATATTTATCAAAAATACTTAGAGAAACGATTCTGGAGCAGATAGTTGTCCTCAGCCAGATTTTTACTCGCCTCATTGCATAAAAACTCCTTTCGCAATTGGCGCAGCTTACTAGCGTTAGTGCATCCTTATTTATTTATTTGTTTTTACTTTTTCTGCGTTTACCTTAATTTTTTCTTAAGACAAAACAGGTTTTTCGTTATCATTGCCTCGGCATTCAACGCATCTTCATTCGTTTTTTTTTTCTTTTAATAAAACTATCTGCACTCTCCATACCTACGACGGGCCAACTTGCTTTCCGAGGCACGACTAGACCAAAGCAAATACCCATATTCATGCATACAAATAATTGCACTAAGCGGGGATCGAACCCGCGCCTCATGCGTAGCCGTCACGTTCACTACCGCCACGCCAAACAGCTGAGTATAATTTATACCTTTGCCGAAAGTTGGTTAGGTACGAAAAATAATAAAAATGTTGGTAATTTTTCTTCTACCGTAGCTGCTTTATTGCTGCTTACGAACCTACGGATTCGTATGCGGCCAAAGCAAAAAAAATAAGTGGGCAACGCACGGTCTGAAGAAAGTTACGGCAAGTTATGGGGTAAATCTTATTTTACAATAAAGACATATTTAAAAGGCTTATGAATGTACTGTGTAGTACAAATGTAGGTATTTAGTTGTCTATAATTCTGTTTCCTTTATACTTAGGTATATAAAAAATATCAAACTTTGAGAAAGATAATGCGAAAATCTTTTTCAGGTGTTATCAGCAACGCTGTTATCGTACAACAGAAAATATGGCATACGAACTTCAGGAGTACTTTTCATATTCTGGTTACTCCTTATATTGGCTGGATTACCTCAACTGAGGACAGAAATGAGGAACTATAGTGCAGCGGATGACACGTATTGCCGATATAATTTTGCAAGCTATATCGTGTACTATTTACTTGTTGTAGTAATGTTTATATTGAACTGTTTCGCGGATTTACCGCCTAGAAACACACCCTATGTTTGCAATGAGGTATTTTTAATACACTTTTATTATTTTTATCTTTGTTTGCTAGTATGTATGTATAAGGTAAATCGAGCCTCAACGAGACAACCTCACCTGCAAGCCGGTGCACCTCCTTATCGACGAAAGAGGCTCTGGCTCTTCGGAATTGGACAGTCAGATGCCAGAAGAGTATGAGAGCGCAGCCCGGGCTCCACAATGCAGGTTTTAGATGCAATCGGGATTGGCGCTCCGAAGAAGAAGAAGAGACAGTGGGCTACTAATTTTTAATAATTCGTTTGACAATTTGTATATAATAGCCGCGCAAGATCCACCCTATTGTATCTATAGGATTGCATCATTGCAATGAAACCTGCTGGTTGATCGTAAATCGAACATACAGTTAGATCCAGCAATGCAATTTTGCGTTCAATGACGAGTACCTACAACGTTGCGACAGCCTTGATATAGATTGTCATTGGTCGATCTCCAGTGACGTCACTCTCTTCCTCTTTAGCGTTAATTCCCAGTCGCATCCGAAGCTTTCAGCTCGGAGTCTGGGGTCCGCTTTTTACCAGTCTTAACCACGGATTTGACTAGACCTTGATATTTTCCGTGAAGCGATTGTCATCTGACCTCCACAACCCAATGTTAACATAAGGCGATATCGAAGTTTTGCAGTTAGACCGTTGTTTTTGGATTTTTGAGGGCTCCAACTACCCGTAACGACTGCCATAGATGTTCTCATGGCAACCGGGACCGACGGCTTAACGTGCTCTCCGAGGCACGACCAGACCAATGCAAATACTCATATTTCATTCACACAAATATTTGCACTGAGCGGGGATCGAACCCGCGCCTCCTGCGTAGCGGCCGCGTTCACTACCGCTACGCCACGGAGGCTGTCAAACGTGTACGCCAGTGACGTCACTCTGTCCGACCAATGATAATCTCTTCTATCAAGGTTGTCGCAACGTTCTGCTCGCTGTTGTGCGCTTACAGAATTGCATTGCAGTAGTTAGTGCTGCAATCAGATTATCGGAAATTTTTATTATTATTTGAAGAATTCTTTTCTTTGATATGTCATTCACAGAAATAAGAATATTCTAAATTTCCATGTTTTCTATCTAGATTAGGGTTGCCATAAGTGTGGGGACCCAGACGGGGACATTTGAAGAAAAATTAGTAAAGGTAGAAAAATAGGAACTTTTATTACAACAACTTTTAACACGCTTTAACAACTTTTTTCAAGCCAGGACTTCTTGGGCCTATCCCTTCTACCTGAACCCGGTGGGGGCGCCATTGTCAGGCATTTGCTACCCACGTATCCTGGCGGTTGCCGCAAGACGTGGCCGCACCAGCGAAGGCGGCTCTCTAGCATTATTTTTATCTGCGATGTCATGGACATGAAGGCTGCCGCGGCTGCAAGAGTTCCTTACGCAGCATTTTTATCTCCGTGACATGCAGCTCTTACGTGCTTACGCTCTTGCTCTCACAACCATGTAAGAGGACAGGCTTAATGATCGTCTTATAGACCTGCTCCTTCAACCTGACTGGCATTTTGGGATCACCCGTGACGCCAGTCATTTCTCACCACCTGGCCCACACGGAAGCAATGCGTGCCCTGATGTCGTAGTCGATTTCACTGGTCACATGAAGTACATGATAACCAGGTACTTAAACCGAATCATCGCCTATGCGGACCGGTGTGAAATCTGTCGAGTTTAACGCTAAACTTTCTGTCATCGCTACATTTAGCTTCATACCACCGTTCTCAAGCGCTTCCTTCCACACTTTCACGTGTTGCACCAATCTGCTCCTGTCCGCGTCCTTCAGCGCAATATCATCAGCATACATGAGCAACCACGGAGGCTGCTTATGTGGTTTTCTGATACTGTCCAACAAGACGTCTAATACCGAGCTGAACAAGTAAGGACTAAGGCCGGATCCTTGGTGTACTCCGATGGTGATGGGGAAGGCTTTTGAGTCACCAAAAGCACTCCGAACCACGGAACCAGAATCATGATACATATCTTGGATGGTGTCAATGTAGGTCTCTGGAACTCCCTTAGCCCACAGTACCCACCAGATCACCGCGCGAGGAACACAGTCGAAGGCCTTCTGCATGTCTAAGAATAGGCAGTGCAGGGGCATGTTCTTCGCCCTGTATTTCCCCACCACAGTCCTTAGGTAGAACACCGGATCAATGATCCCGTGCCCGGGACGAAACCCATACTGACACTCCGAGAGTGTACTTTCCTGTCGGATCCAGGAGTCGATTATCTGCTCATAGAGCTTCATGGTGTGGGACATTATCTTTATACCGCGGTTACTACCACACTCCTGCACCGATCCCTTGCCTTTGAATACTGGCGTAATGAAGCTCAGTCTCCACTGGCTCAGGATCTCACGGTGAGAAGTACGCGGTTATACAGATTTGTTAGAATGCTCACACCACGAGCACCCAATGCACCCATTGCCTTCCAAGCCTCGATGGGGATTTCGTCGAGGCCGAGTCTGTACTTCTGCAGGCGTTATCGGTGGCACTAGTCCTTGTCCTTGTTGGAAAGAGGTCTAGTGGATGCACCTCTTGCTGCTTATTCAGCATGTCGTTGGAAGTATGAGCGCCATCTGTCCTTCATCGCGTTTTTCTCGTAAAATCATTGGCCCCGGGGTCTTTATTACTCATTAACATATTCTTGTATGGAAAAATATCAGCGCTTTCGTCGTTCTATCTACGTATTAATAGCCTAGCTACTTAGTCGCGTTTATTGTAGGTATATTACAGATTACCAACCAAGTCCAGCTCTCTAATATAATACTAAAAATGTTTAACCGGGACAATTTGCTTATTGGCCGGGACGCCGGGACACCAGGCCTCAAACGGGGACATGTCCCGGCGTACGGGGACGTATGGCAACCCTAATCTAGATCCACACTTCCACCTTGCTCGATTTACGTTGTAATAGTCATTTTTTGTGGTCACTCATAATACTTAGTACAACTTACTTTGCAACATTAATTGAATCTTTGTTTTATTAGTTATCTTTTTGTTTTGTTCATACCAACAGAGACAATCTCCCGAATATTCATCAGGCTTCCCCAGCCGGCTCACGTTCAGCTGGTTCGATCCAATAGCTATAACGGGATACCGAAGAACTTTAACTGAAAGTGACTTGTGGCCCTTGAACCCTCAACATGTTTCCAAGGAGTCTGTTGCAAGATTTGAAAAATTCTGGCATCGTGCTTTAAGGAAACGTGATTTGTAAGTGTAAATAACATAACTACATATTACCTATGTAGGGATAGGTACCTACCTAATATTTAAAATGAAACTTGTCTAAAAGTCTTGTCTTAAACCTTCCGATTGATTAAACATTTATAACTGTAGAAGTTATGACCTCACTTTCATTTCTGGTTTTTATTCTGAGACGTTATTGAACGTACTAGGTCATTGACGTCTTTGAAACGCAGCTGAGTCGAGCTGAATAGATAGAAATACAGTTACTACAAGGTTACATTTAGGTATACGTACGTATACCATAATAGACAGGTAGGTAAAGGTACAGTCAATAATATAGCTTATACATCAGAATAACACATACTAGGTAGGCTACGTTTAGTCGCGATAACCGACATCCACGCGGGCGGAGCCGCGGACAACAGCTAGTGAACAATATATTGAAATATATTAAGTTTGTCCTAGGATAAATCGATAATTTATTGATTCTCGTATGTACCTATTTTTAAATAAAGGTTAGTAGGTACCTAAATACTTCAGTGTTAATCAACTTATGTCCTTGACTGTACGATGTAAATACCATTGGCTGTCTTTTACCTTTTTTTTTTTGTTATATCTTCATCAAGTTTTTTGGAATTGTGTCGTGAGAATAAATCGTCAGTCATTGAATAAAAACAATGAACAAGAACAATCTTTGCTACCTACTTTTCAAGGTCTTGTTTGTCTTTATTGAAACACGAACGAAAGTGTCGCAGTAGGTAGGTTGTTCGTTTATAGAAATTAAAATTATAAAGTACCTAGGTATTTATAAAATATGAAAAGGTGGCTGGGACAGGTTGGATGCGGCAGGCGGAGTATCGGGAACAATGACGCACATTGGGAGAGGCCTATGTCCTGCAGTACCTAGGCTAATTGATTGATTGATAGGAGGTATTAATATGACTAGGTACAGTATGTACCCGTTTTTATTATTTTCCGCGTTGCGTCTTCGCGACGACGGCCAGAATCGGGATAAAATTGACTTGCTTTGGTTTTTTACAGAGCGTTGGGTTCTAAGTGTCGCATCGCGTATCATTATGTCTACATCTTGATATCTTTTTATAGGTAGTCATTAAGACCCAAGGTATAAGTAATTTTACAGTATGTACAAACACAGATTTAACTACTCTTTTATTTATTATAGACGCACGTTCGATGTGTGGTAGAGAAAACCTACAAAATTTATTGAAAATTGACCTCTGTAGAACACATTATCTTAAATTTCCAGAAGGACGATTACTTCAGATAGAGCAGAAGCATCCGCTACACAAAGTAAAAAGAGAGTGAAAACCCCCCTCTCTCTATTTCCAATTGTGTGCAAAGCTTTCGGCAGGATGTTTTTGGTCGCTATGGCATTGAAGCTATGTAACGATGTACTTACTTTCGCATCACCAGAGTTACTTAGGTGAGTATCTACCTATGTTTCATGTATAAATCCCCGTGGATACCGCCCCCACCAGCCACCGACGGTGATTATGCCAGACTCGAACCGATTAAAACCGCACGCAGTCGGTGTAAGATTATCCAATAAGGCATTTCCATCGCATTCGCAACCCGACCATGGACCATCCACGGTTTTGATATGACCGCCTTGAGCGTGGGAAGCACGATGTCCCCACCTCACCTCGGAAAGTCAACTTTGTCAAATATCTAAAGAATTTAGGTATCCTTATAATTTTCGGATTTGATTTTTTTCATTTTCGAATTGTCTGTTTACCGTTTCAGATTACTTATAGGTTTCGTTGAGGGTAACGAACCTATGTGGAGGGGCTACCTTTACGCTGTGGGTATGTTTGTGTGTTCTACCATACAAACTCTTATCATGGGGCAGTATTTTATAAAGACATCTATTGTTGGTGTAAAAATCAATTGCGCATTGAGCAGCATGGTGTATAAGAAAGCGCTAAGCTTGTCTAATGAAGCTAGAAAGAAGTCGACAGTGGGAGAAATTATTAACTTGATATCTACTGACGTAAGCAGGTACGTTACGTTTTATCTATTTAAAGAAGTATCACCACGTGAAGTATGCCGTCGAAGGCGCTATTATTGGACGAGTACTTTATAAAAAATACCAAACATTTCTCAATCTTAACACATAAAACATACATAATCTGTTAGTTGTTGCCCATGGTTCTGCTTGTATCGAATAATAACCCCGTTACATTTACCCATATGAACTAACTGATGTTCTTTTACTCTAGCTGTGTAAAAAATTTCATCCAACCATTTTTGGGTGACAGAGCAACAAAGAAGCTCACTTTAGCATAATTTGTGTTATTTTTCACAATCCACACCCTATATTAGTCAATATGAAATTCGACTTCTAAGGTTAACCCTCGCTTTTGCTTAATAAAATTCAATCACTTCTTAGAAACCTTTAATTGCTTGCCTGATATTCTTAATCATACCGACCTTGGTTTGGTTCTGTGAATTCTTACATCTTATACAATTATTTTACTAAATTAATAGGACACGAAGAAATTTTATTCTTATTTATAAACTAGTTTCGAAACTTGGTTTCGTACGTGGCCGAAGGGAATTTTACTACACTCTTATTTCCAACTAAACAGTCATGTTTCATAAAGGCCATGACCCATTTCTGGATATGCTATTCAATTCTATTATGCTACTCAGAATAAGCTCAACAAACTTTAAGGCCACAATTTTTTTTGTGTTTGAAACTTCAGGTTCAGCGATTTAACATTTGTGAATTTGTTATGGTCCGCACCATTGCAAATAGCGTTGGCACTGTACTTCTTGTGGAATCAGTTGGGGCCGTCAGTACTGGCCGGTCTGGCAGTTATTATTGTGCTCATGCCGATAAATGGAGCCTTTGCCGGCTTACAGGAGAAACTGCAGACCAAACTGATGCATTATAAAGACGAAAGAATTAAACTTATGAATGAAGTACTTAATGGCATAAAAGTAAGATACAATAGATACTTAATACATAACGCTAGTGAACATTTACAAATAATTATCTAATATTCTAACTTTCTTTTGTGCTAGGTTCTTAAAATATACGCGTGGGAGAAAAGCTTTCAGGAGTACATACTTAAAATAAGATATAAAGAAATGAAAATTTTGAAGAAAATGGCTTATTATAACGCTGGCATCTCCTTCGTATGGTTTTGTACACCATTTTTGGTAAGTATTTCTAGACTATAATTCACAACTATATTAATAGGTAAATAAGGAAAAATATGTTTCTTGCATATTATTTATTTCCAGGTATCGCTGATGTCATTCATGTGTTTTGTCTTAGTAAACGACACAGAAGTTCTCGATGCCAAAAGAGCATTCGTAGCGCTGTCCCTTTTCAATATACTGCGTTTTCCAATGTCAATGTTGCCTCATATCATATCGGATGTTATACAGGTTGGTTCCAAAACTCATTAATTAATTATTTTGCTCTTATTTTTCCTGTTTTACTAAAAATCTACGTTGTGTTTTCAACAGAGTTATGTGAGCGTTAAGAGGTTGAATAAATTCCTAAACTCTGAAGAATTAGATACACTTATGATAGAACACAATGCTAATGAAGGTAAGTAGAAAATAAATAGTAAATCACAATTTTATACTACAGAATTTCGTCAATCTTACCATACTCCCATCTTATAGTGGTAACATTGACGGAATTACGTTGATGGTGTGGACAGCTGGACACCCTTGTGACGGTTTCTGACATGAAATGTGATGCCTAGAGTCCGCGCCAACTAATAAGTCCCGCGGAACTAAAAATGATATCGCCGCCATACCTACTGCGTGTTGGTTACTTCAGGTCATGACAGTAAGGCTTAGAGTTGCCAGCATGTTTTTTCATGATGTGCTAGTGGGGATTATAGTTCCCGGCTCCCAATCACATCACAACATGTACTCTATAATGTGAACCGAACGCATTTTTATGGTGTCTTTTGAGTATAGTAAGACGTGCTACTGCGGTGAAGGAGCTCAAATCCACCAATAATATTAAAAAGTGTATTGCTGAGAGGTTTCACAACACGATCCAAGTATGTCTCTTGATACACTTTGGCTGAAGTTTTCACTCCTTTTTCACAAAATTGTAACTATGTGACACCTTGACAAGACACACTCCACCAAACCATTACTGATGCAGGATGATGACCACGTTGTACGAATCCAACAACTTGGGCAGTTTCAGTTTCGAACTATGAGCGTACATTTTACCATTTTTTTTATTTCAGTGCAATAAAAGATCTGGTAAAATGTAAAGACGAAACTGGCAACACTGCATGTTGGGTGCACCGGGGTGCATCGGGTGCACCATACACGTTTGAGGATATAAAAAAAAATGTTTTAATTTCAGCCCATCAGATCTTGATAGAAGACGGTAACTTTTCTTGGGGTGACGAAGACGCGATGCCGGTCCTGAAGAGCTTGAACGTGCGCATTCCGCGCGGCGCGCTGGTAGCCGTCGTCGGCGCCGTGGGCTCGGGGAAGAGCTCGCTGCTCGCTGCCTTGCTCGGAGAGATGGGTAAACTGTCCGGCAGAGTTAACGTGCGGGGCACTACGTCATACGTCGCACAACAGGCGTGGATACAAAACGCCACTGTGCAAAATAACATTTTATTTGAGAACCCATTAAATAAAACAAAATATAAACAAGTCATCGAAGCATGTGCTTTGAAAACCGACTTAACCATCCTGGCCGGTGGCGATCAGACGGAAATTGGGGAGAAAGGTAAGACTAAAGTCATGTACCTATACTTATATTCAAATAACGATCCGACTGCATTGAACCGTTCGAAATTACAATACGTTCCAGGCATCAATCTGTCGGGCGGCCAGAAGCAGCGCGTGGCGCTGGCGCGCGCCGTGTACTGCGACGCTGACAACTACTTCCTGGACGATCCGCTCAGCGCGGTGGACTCGCACGTCGGGAAACACATTTTTGATGAGGTAGGCGTTAAGGTTGCAAAAGTTACCTCGATGATATAGTTCACTGTTTCATCCAAATTGAAAATATTTTTTTACATGTTTTTGTAGATCAGAAGTTCTTCTATTTCTTTTTCTTCTATATACAGGGTGTCCCAAAATTCAAGGATAAGCCGGCAACAGAGGGTGGCCCTACTTATGGCTGCTCTGGAAAAAATAAGGAAAAAAATATATCTCTATTTTTATTTTAATTATTTAAACTTTTTTAAAATCCTTCAAAATTCGGTACCCCTAATGATATTTTCAACTACCCACAATTTTGCAAATATTTTGGAACTCTTTTCTGTATTAGCAAGCTAAAAAGCATAGCTATCTATCACCACCCTGAATAAATATAGAATATTTGTATTTATTTTACAAAAATACTCGTATGGCCACCGTGATCGACGGTTTAAGGTACTCTCTAAGGAACGGAGGTGTCCCAATGTCTTAAGAATGGTCATCCTTCCGAAAACCAACCTGGCTTGTGTTGCTTAACCTCGTTATGTGTTAACCTACTAGGTTACCAATTAGTCACGAGTCCCGTCAATAATTTTTTATTGATGATGAATGCATTGTGCACAAAATAAATTTGGTGATTTTCAATGTATGAAATGTGATTCTTATTTACTTAAAAAAAATTTTTTGAGTATTTTATTGGAATCATACCCAAATCATACCATTTTAAAATCCTGGATAGTTGCGCTAATTTTTAAAAAAGGATGCCATAGTGATGTCCTTACTTTTTTTTTTCACCGCGATAAGATAAAGTGGGTTGAAAGTAAAAATGTATGAAAATTTGACGACAAAAAAATATTTTGACTTATTTTTGTAAAATAACTACAAATATTCTATATTTATTCAGGGTGGTGATGGATAGCCATGCTTTTTAGCTTGCTAATACAGAAAAGAGTTTGAAGGATTTTGAAAAAGTTTAAATAATTAAAAAGAAAATTGAGATATATTTTTTTTTCTTATTTTTTCCAGAGCAGCCATAAGTAGGGCCACCGTCTGTTGCCGGCTTATCCTTGAATTTTGGGACACCCTGTATATAAAAATCAATGCCACTTTTCATTGTTAGTTTATAACTCAAGAACGGCTGAACCGATTTGGCTAATTTTAGTCTTGAAATATTCGTGGATACCCAGGGAAGGTTTAAAGGGTGAGAAAATAGGTGCAGCGGGAACGGGAAAAATATGGCGGTACGAAGTTCGCCGGGACAGCTAGTATTTTATAATTTTTTCATACCATTTTATCCAGGTACGTGATTTACTGTAAGTATATCAAAATAACAAAATAATCTCGTTGTCAAGGTTAAGTAGATATGCGGTTATGAAGGCGCTCAAAGTTTTAAAGAGATGGGTGATGTTATTTACCTAGTAATTTACAATTAATCTGCACAATTGCTATTCTCTTTGTCCATTTCACCCAGGTCCTTTACCTTCAGGTTTATTAAACTCAGGACCTTTGTAAATCGTCAGCGGTCGTTCTACTAATTCAACTGCACCACTTGCTCAGAGCTGATAACGCACACACACACGCACACGCACTCACGCACACTAATCAGAAATAGTTAACCCAGGTAGAACACTTTGCGGAGACGACCACCATGAATGCATCACCAACACATTTATATGTATTTGCCAACATTTTGAACTGACATTGTAGAAAATAATGCATGTTAAAACAGGTCATAGGTCCAAACGGTCTGTTAAAGAACAAAACCCGTATATGGGTGACCCACAACATCTCGTACCTGGCGCAAGCAGACTTAGTGCTGGTACTGCGCGACGGAGAAGTGTCGGAATGTGGCACTTATCAACAGCTCCTTGAGAAGAAAGGTGCTTTTGCTGATTTCCTGTTGCATCATTTGACCGTTGCCGAACAAACAGCTTCAGCCGAAGGTGAGCTTTCTCCAAATATTTTCATTATTATAAGCTACATGAACTATAGGCACCCATAATTGTTTTGAGGTTGCTCATGCCCCACATGAGCTAGATACTTTTCTTGAAATTTCTTTCATTACACTAGATGTTATTCTATCCACATTCGTGTAGTTTTATTAATTCAGTTTTAAATTATTTCGGGACGAGATTATGCTGCACAATAACAGAATATGAAATTATTTGAGAAAATACATTTAACATCTTTATTAAATTAATAAGGTTAAAATGTATTGCTTCCCATTTTTGCAGATTTAGAGACCATCAAACAGGACCTGGAGAGTAAACTCGGTTCGGAATTTCAACGCAAATTACAGTGGGCTCGGTCCATGTCTTCTGGTGCTCGTTCTACAGAATCTGAAACAGCTGCTGCAGGTAAATATAAATATTGACATAATAGTAGGTTACCCAACAAGTGAAAAAAAGGGGAATTCTTTTGAGACACTAAGTTGTATCCCGAGAGGAGCAAAGGATTCTAAAGTAGAATCCTGAATCCTAGAATAGAATCCTGAGCGGATCAAGGAATGCAAGAGCCGAGATGTTTTTTTCACGTGTTAGGTAGGTACCTACTATACTTTTTATCATTGACTACGAGAAAATAATTACTCTGTGATTATGAATTAAATTTTATTATGGGTAATAAAAGAAAGAATAAAAAATAAAAGAAGAAATAAAAAGCAATGAAATATAATAAAAGAAGCAGCAAATTCTCAACAAAAGCTGCCGATTTAACACGAAAGGACTCTGGAATGAAAGTTTCATTTTCATCACTAAATGAAGCCAGTTTAAGATTAAGAGACAAATTGACGGTCCAGCCCAGAAAATTGACGGTCTTTTTTTTCTGAACATCTTTGCACGTTTCCTCTTTCCTATATTATATATTGAGCATGTTCCAAATTCAATTTATTAATACACCCAGTGAAACAAAGAGCGTTTTATTCACTGTTTTTAAAGAATTTTTTTTTATTTTTTTTTATACCACTTAGGTGGCAGACAAGCACACGGCCCACCTGATGGAAAGTGGTTACCGTGGCCTATGGACGTATGCAACACCAGGGGCGTCACACTCGTGCTGCCGACCCTGAAGAAACCTTCTAATGCCCTTCTTGAAGAACCCCATATTGTAGTCGCTTGGGAAAACCATCGCGGGGAGTTCATTCCACAGCTTGAGTGTGCGAGGGATGAAGTTCCTTTCATACCGCACAGTGCGCACCGTTTCCGGTCGCAATGTGTGAGGATGAACTCCCCGCCTATGACGAGAAGTGCGATGATAGAATGTAGCTGTGGGCATCATGTCAAACAATTCATCCGAGCACAAACCATTGTATAGGCGGTAAAACACACACAGTGAAGCAAAGTCTCTCCTGAGACTGAGTGGTTCCACATCGCCTGTTAGTATGGGATTGCCGACGAGCCTCAACGCCCGTCTTTGTACCGAGTCGAAAGGGTCAAGCTGGCACGCAGGCGCTCCGGCAAAAAGGTGACAGCAGTACTCCATGTGAGGCCGAACCTGTGCCTTATAAAGGAGGAGTCGTTGCCCCGCAGTGAAGTACTGCTTCGCCCTGTTGAGCACCCCAAGTTTCTTTGATGCCAACTTGACCTTGTCTTCCAGATGACTTCGGTATTGGACGTCGCTGGAGATATCGACACCAAGAATCCCGATACTTGTGGAGATGGTGAGCGGTGTGCCCAGGAATTGCGGCGCTACAACAAATGGAGCCTTCTTAGCGGTGAATACACATACTTGTGTCTTGGTAGGGTTGAATTGGACTAAATTTAGTCGTCCCCAATCGGATACTCCAGACAGAGTAGTCTCAATTTCGGACACAAGTTGTTCGCGACTCTCCTCCACTTCCGACCTAGGGATATTTGCACGGCCCGTGTAATACGTGTCACCGGTGCTGTCATCTGCATAGCAATGAATGGAGCCATCAGACAGCATGTCATTGATATGCAGCAGAAACAAGGTCGGGGACAACACGGAGCCTTGCGGAACACCAGCGTTTATGTCCATGGGGTCCGAGCAGCTGCCATCGACGACGGCTTGAATACTTCTGTTGGACAAAAAGCTGGCAATCCATGCGCACAATCCCACGGGGAGTCCATAACGTGGCAACTTCGCAAGAAGACCTCTGTGCCAGACCCGATCGAAGGCCTTCGCTATATCTAGGCTGACCGCTAAAGCCTCACCCCGACTCTCGATGGCTTCTCTCTCTCTCTCTCTCTCGATCTCTTCTCGATGGATCTGTTTGTCGAGTGTCAATGGTAATAGTACATTATGGTACAAGTGAGTAAAGTTGGTGATTACCGCTGAGGCGCCATTGAGAGTCTTAAGAGAACCGAGGATGGTAATCATCATACTCACGCGTGGCATACGACGTTTTTCTACACACTTGCGAATAAAATAATACTACAAATACTAAATAAACAATACTACAAACTAATTCGTTTATCTATGCGCGCGCACCTAACAATGGTGATCGGTCATATTTAAAAGAATGAGGTTTGACGTTTGAATTTAACTTTTTTTTTACTCTGTTTTTTTTTCTGTACTTAGAGAGAAAAAAAGTTGAATTTGAGTGAAAATTTTGTTTATTAAACAAATAATTACAAGTTGAAATTATTTAATTAAATCTAAAATGCATCAAAGGAGCATAAAATAGGCATATTAATTTATTCGTACTATTGAACACGTTCTTTTTTGTATCGAAACTTTTGTAAGATCATAGAAACTCAACCTACAAAATTTAAAAAATAATCTATAACTCACTTGTGAATAATAGCAATGAAAAAGTCACAGTTTGATAATAGGTGTCATTACGTGCTTAAAATAATAGCGGTAAAATAATAGCAATTTTATGAGTGAGTGTGTTGTAAAAATATACAGTAATTTCATCATGGTTCAGCACGGTCAGACATAAACAAATGGACCGTTTCTGTTTTAGGTGACCATGACGAAAAAGCAAACAAAGAACAGTTAGACGAAACCGAGAAGGAAAAAGATTTCGAACCACTTGTTGAAGCGGAGATAGCAGAGACTGGCAGAGTAAGTGGAATATGGTTTTATACCGATCAAACACCATTGTTATAAACTTTGCAAATATAAATTAAACTTACCACTGCAACGAACCTCTCCATGATTGAACTTGACAGTTATGGCTGTCAAAAATAAATAAGTAGTTTATAAAACTGTTGCACAATAACGGTTCTGAAAATATTAATGTGAGTTTAGTAGTTTATGAAACTGTTGCATAATAACTAATAAGGGTTCTTAAAACACGAGTGTGAGTTAAATAAAATCGGCCAAGTGCGAGTCGGACTCGTCCATGAAGGGTTCCGTAGTAGCAAAGGCGAAAATTGCGGTTTATGACGTATTAAAAAAAAAACTACTGACTGGATCTCGTTCGAACCAATTTTTAGTGGTAGTTTGCATGGCAATTTACATCTTATATTTTTTTTACATTTATCATTCTCTTATTTTAGAAGTTAGAGGGGGGGGGGGGGGGACACATTTTTCCACTTTGGAAGTGTCTTCAGTTTAGAAAAAAAATATGTTAGAAACCTCAATAGTTTCAGTTCTAAGTATGGGGACCCCGAAAAGGACAACATTCACTCTCCATACAAATCTGGGCTAGTTTTGAAAGTGCCGGCCAAAGGAAAAAAATACGATATTCCGTTAGAACTCGTTCTTACTAACATTTTTTATTATGGCGTCAAAGTTGAGAGACCACTTCCAACGGTTTTATTAGAGTTTAAAAATCTTAAAATATACACTTTTTATGATACGAACTATTGAAAATAAATGAAAAATATTGCTATACATTGGAAGAATAGTTAATAAAAGCAATAAAAAATAAACCCTGTACTTTATATTGTTGTTTTTCGTCCATTTATTGAGATCCAAAGTTGAAAGTGCCGGTCAGAGAAACCAAATATGATATTCCGCTAGAGCTTGTCCTTATTAGCACTTTTTATTACTACGACAAAGCTGAGAGACCACTGCCCTCAGTTTTATTGGTGTTCAAAAATCTTAGAAACATATAATTTTTATGATATTATATATTGAAAATGAATGAAAAATATTGTTCTATATTGGAAGAATAGTTGTTTAACGCAATAAAAAATAAACCCCATACTGCATATCGCTGTTTTTCGTTAGTTAGGTCCAAAAATTGAAAGTGAAGCCAAAGAAAAATAATATGATATTCCGTTAGAGCTTGTCTTCATTGACATTTTTACTATAGCATCATAGCTGAGGGAATACTGCTCTCGGTTTTATTTGAGTTCAAAAATCTCGGAAACGTATATTTTAAATAAAATAAATAATTGAAAAGGAATAATAAATTATGTTGTATTATATTGGAAGAATAGTTGATAAAAGCAATAAAGCAATAAAAATAAGCAATTAAAAATAAAATACACGAGCAATAACACTGTTTCATTGCACTCAACCCTGTTTGTTTTATCTATGATAATGTATGTATAATGTTGACGAACCTGGACATGACGTGATTGCTATCGTCCACGAATCTACCTTATGGCATTGCCATTAGTGCCTTGTAACTGTGGAATATGATCAACACATTTACTAAGTTCAGTAATTGGAAATGCACCTTTAACCAATATAAATCAATATTTCTCATTCATTTTCAATAATACGTTTAAAAAAATGTATTATATCCAAGATTTGAACTCAAATAAAACCGAGGAAAGTGGTCCCTCAGCTTTGACGTCATAATAAAAAATGCTAATGAGTACAAGTTCTAGTGGAATATCACATTTGTTTTCTTTAACCGGCACTTTAAATTTTTGACCTAAATAAATGAATGAAAAACAACGTTAATGCAATATGCGGTTTATTTTTTATTACTTAAATGAACTATTCTTTCAATATAGAACTATTTTTTTAATTCATTTTCAATAGTTCGTATCATAAAAAGTGTATGTTTTCAAGATTTTAGAACTCAAATAAAACCGAGGGAAGTGGTCTCTCAGCTTTGACGCTATAATAAAAAATACTAATGAGGACAAATTCTAGCGGAATATCTCACTTATTTTCTTTAATCGACACTTTTAATTTTGGACCTCCATTTAGGACGAAAAACAACAATATGCAGTATGGTGTTTATTTTTTATTGCTTTTATTAACTATTCTTCCAACGTAGAACAATATTTTTCATTTATTTTTAATAGTTCGTATCATAAAAAGTGTATATTTTTAAGATTTTTAAACTCTAATAAAACCATTGGAAGTGGTCCCTCAACTTTGACGCACTAATAAAAAATGTTAGTAAGAACAAGCTCTAACCGAATATTGTATTTTTTTTCTTTGGCCGGCAAAATAAAAATTAGCCCAATCTGAATGATGTCCTTTTATGCTTTTTTTTTATTTTTGTGTGAAATTCTTAATGCGGTTCACAGAATACATCCTCTTACCAAGTTTCAACAGCATAGGTCTTATAGTTTCGGAGAAAAGTGGCTGTGACATACGGACGGACAGACATGACGAATCTATAAGGGTTCCGTTTTTGCCATTTGGCTACGGAACTCTAAAAACGAACCGCAGGCGAGGTTTTTTATAGTATCACACTAGTGTTTTATGACCAAATTATGAGCAGTTTTATACACTACTTTATCTAATATCATGAAATGGTTATTTTTTTCAGTGGTTAGAGCATTCCCCCTGTAAGGGAAAGATCGCGGGTTCGAGTCCTGCCCGAGTATTGATTTCGCTTTTTCCAATTTAAAATAATTTGTTTAGTTTAGCATACTAAATGCATTAAAATTATCTCAAATGAAATGGTTATATCATTTGCGTAAAATTACAGCCTTATGTTTGCATTCATTTGTACAATTTTAGCGCCAAAACCCATTTCCTGATTTCGAATGCGTATTGCGCCGTATTGTGTAGAGACAAATTGCATTGAAACCAGCCTGATTCAGTTGAAGAAAAAAAAAAAAGATATATTATGAGCTGTATCCTAATATATTTTTAAAAACATTTTTTTTCGATAGTTCGTGCGTATAATCTATGCGCCTGTCTTTTAAGTTTTGTTTTTAATTTTTACATTTCACTATGAGACTAGATAAACATGATAAAGTATTACGCATTCAGACAATTCACTAGATTAGATGGACTAATACGAAGCGAACTGTTAGACTTTACGAAGGTGTAATTCGTTAACCCGTAGAATTGTCCACTATTTAGATAAAATTGAATAGTTATTAGAGCAAAACAAAGACATAAGAGTAAAAATTGTAACACTGCCGAAATATCGAGAAAATTATGTAAAAAAATAAATGGCAAATATTCCGATTATTTTAATTTTAATTGTAATAACCGTATCAGTTCTAAAATAGTGTACTACCTTTTTTTTTAAAATATAATGTTTTTTTTTCTAGGTGAAATGGTCTGTATACAAGCATTACCTGTCCAATGTTGGCGTAATAGCATCAGTGGCGACTGTATTTGTATACATTCTGCTGCATTCTTTTCAAATTGGCGCCAACCTCTGGCTTGTACTTTGGTCTAACGACGATAATATGGTTTGTATATTTATGATTACATTAAATGTGTTGGGTATACCTACCTTTAAATATATCTATAATTAAAATACCCGCGTGTCAGAGTAGATTTTGGGCCACCCCATCTCATCCTGTGTCGTACAAGGCGACCAAGGGATAAGGCTGTTTTACATCAGACAGATATAATATACAGGGTTATTGGTAACTCGACGTATTCCTGTCAGGGGGTGTTAGGGGACCCAAAATGCTACAATTTGGAGCCCACATATTATGTATGGGTGAAAATCAATAGTTTTCGAAATAATTGACTTTTTGTGTTTTTTTTTTTCGTATTAACCCAGATTTCAACCTTCAAGTGCAAATTTAAAAAAAAAATGTTAGGCCAGCGCCAGACGCTCCAACCCGACCATCCAATCAACAACCAGGTATTAATGTAATAATAATAATTAATACATCAATACTGGCTGCCGATTGGACGGTCGGATGGTCGGGTTGGAGCTTCTGGCGCTGGCCTTAGCCGAGTCGGAATTATTTTAATTTATTTCCGAGGGCGATACTTCAAAGAACCCAAAATACTAAAAAAAATAATTAAAAACTTTAGATAGAAAAAAAGTGGACCGTTACATATTTTATTTTATTTTTAATTTTCATATTTCCCTCCAGTCATTGTTGTTTTTCTCAAAAAAAATACTATGGCACTAATCGTACAAATTACTGAAATAACTTGTAAGTTTAATCAGCTTTCCAAAAAGGTATTAATTTGGAAAATTTGGAAAATTTGGGACCTATAGTAAACCAACGATTTCGTAAAATTACGAAAATAGGAACTACGGTTGTCACTGTTAACTGCACAAAAATGTTTGATTGCAGTTCAAAGACAATTTAGCACGGTTTGGCATTATCGAATTGAAAGTGGCGGCCTCCTTTAGTTCACGGAATTGTCGGTTTTATTTACTATATACTATTGTGTGACGGAAGATTAACAGAAATGTACATTAAAAAATCTGTCGATACTTCATAACGTTTATCATTTCCGCAGATAGTGAACGGTACAGTGAACACTAAGTTACGAGACATGTACCTCGGCGTGTATGGAGGCTTCGGCCTCGCTCAAGGTAATCAGTTATTCAAATTATAGCAAGTAGTAAACTATAAAATCTCCTTTTTTGGGGACCATCCTCTGCTCGCAAGTTACCAGCAGTACGAGTATAAAGTCCATCAAGAGCTTGAAGATCATCAAATTCTGTTTAATTTTAAAATTAGTACAAATTCAAATGTCTAAAAATTATCAGTTATAGAATTTGTTAATGATTAGTATTGTTATTGATTTTATCTTTTTTTACCTTTGCTTTTCATATTAATTAATTGACTTTCATAAATACTTTTTTCTTGGCTAATAATATCAAATGTAATACTAATTATAAAAGTAAAACGAAATATAGGTACCTACTTACATATTTTTTTTTATATTTTAGTTACCTACCAAATAATATAAAATTAAATTATTAAAATAAATACACACTCGACTACGCTTGCAACAAAATATTACTAGATAAACCAAAGTTATGACTCATGAAAGCCTTTAACATTGTGGGACATTACTTTCATACCGCGGTAGCTCTCACATTACTGCACCGAATCTTTGTCTTTGAAGAGTAGGGTAATGAGTAATAACGCTCATTTTCCATTAGAGCGCGGTTGTAAAAAATGCTTTAATAAAATATACCTACCCATTGCTATCTGTTTGTTCCCTTTGCGGTGGAGACATTGGGTTGTTGGAGTGTCGAGGCCAAAATATTTGTGGAAGACATCGGGCGTAGGATCAGGGAGAAGTCAGGTGACTCCCGCGCTGGATCGTACCTGGTGCAGAGGTTAGCCATCGCCATCCAGAGGGGCAACGCAGCGAGCGTGATGGGCACTTTTGCAGTGGGTACAGGTCTGGGCGCTGCTTCTTAGGAGTTATTAGGACAAGCGCGGATGCGTGTAAAACTAGTATATTTATTGACTTTCGATGATATTTGTAAAATGATGTTTTA
This sequence comes from Eilema depressum, assembly GCA_914767945.1. Taxonomy (NCBI): domain Eukaryota; kingdom Metazoa; phylum Arthropoda; class Insecta; order Lepidoptera; family Erebidae; genus Eilema; species Eilema depressum. Next base: position 7,428,269 of record OU612020.1, read on the forward strand.
GTATTAAATAAATTTCACTTTATTTACAAGCCTACCCATTACAAAGTACATAAAATAATTTGCATTTAAGGACGTTTTGTTGTGGATTTCAGGGATAACATCAATAGCTTCGGATTTGCTACCCTTCTTGGCCTGTTGGAAAGCAGCTAAAGTCCTCCATGAAGTTATGTTGATCAATGTATTAAGAGCGCCTCTAAGATTTTTTGAAGTGACACCTGTTGGCAGAATCGTCTCAAGGTTTTCTAAAGATGTAGATTCTGTAGACACGTCTCTTCCTTGGCAGTTTTCCAGTTTTTTTTACTCTATCTTTGAGGTAAGCGGGAACTGAAATGAACACGAGATCAATTTACACTGCATTACAAGCATTTGAAATGTTTTACTAACTGCAAAAAAGCTGTACCGACAGTTGACAATCAAAATCTAATAATATATTTTTATCTATCAACAGGTATTAGGCACCTTATTCGTAATAAGTTACTCAACACCGATGTTTATGACTGTGATAATACCAATCGGGTTACTTTACTACGCTATACAACGGTTTTATGTGCCTACATCACGACAGCTCATGAGAATTGAATCTGTAGCTCGCTCACCGATTTTATCACATTTTAACGAAAGCATCTTGGGAGCAACCAGTATTCGTGCTTTTGATGTTAAAGACAGGTTAGTGATATAGAATAAAATTTCATTAACATGTTTGCATTTGTTAGTAGGTAGGTACACGGCATTCAGTAATATGGCAATAAATTTCGTACCGAGTAAAATGATATGACGTCAAAGGAAGAATATTACCGGACCAGAGCGCAGTGAAGGCTAATCTCTTTAATTTTAGCTGCGATGGACGAACTAGAAGTCACATAAACCAACGCACCTAATTTTGGTTTTATAGATCTGCAACTTAAAAGTAACCTGCATTTTGAGATCATAAATGACACTAACCATTGTACACTACTTGGCCGATGCGACTGCAATGCCTGCCTTGACCTCGCAATCCAGATTTACCGATTCTGTACCTAAGACATATCGTCTACAAATTGTAGCAAATTAATTTCTAATTCCCTCCTCCTCTGGCGTCCTTGATAAAAATAACAATAATAATTCATGTGCCTCTAGTCGTAGCTTATCGATTCGTGCTTTGATGCCACATGAACAATATTTTATACATTTAAAACTCCATTTCAGATTTATTGTTGAATCCCAGAAAAAAGTGGACTATTACCAGTCATTTATTTACCTGATGTCCGTGGCTGATAGGTGGCTTGGAGTTCGACTGCAGGTGGTCGGCAGCCTTATAATTTTCTTTGCTGCGTTATTCGCAGTAATCGGGCGAGAGAGTATTAGTCCAGGCCTCGCAGGTCTTTCTATTAGTTATACGTTAGAGGTAAATATTTCAATCCCCACTATTGATTTTTAAAATTAAAATAGCGTTTAATGACTATTTTGGTTTATTAGATTACCCAAACGCTGAGCTGGTTAGTTCAAGTGACATCGACAATCGAAACCGATATAGTAGCAGTAGAGCGCATGAAGGAGTATGCTGAAACTGAGCAAGTAAGTGAGTTGCATTGTGTCGGCCGCGCCCCTCGCCCGCAGCACTAACGGCGCGCTTCCGTCCGCAGGAGGCCGCGTGGGTGAGCGCTCCAGGGCCGCGCGCGTCGTGGCCGGAGACGGGCTCGGTGACGTTTGAAGGGTTAACGATGGCGTACCGCAGTGGCGCGGAGCCGGCGCTGCGTGACGTCACGTGCGCGGTGGCGCCGGGGGACAAGCTCGGCATCGTCGGCCGCACCGGCGCCGGCAAGTCCACGCTCACGCTCGGCCTGTTCAGGTACGCGCACGAGTTTACATTTGCACGCACTGTGCATAGTTACTTGCCGATATGGCGATAGAACACCATTCCATTTTCCTTATTAAATAGTCTATATGAACAGGCAATATACAGGGCGTCCCACGGCGATGCCACATGGAGGGGAAGTACCTTAAATCCTTAATTTAGCTAATTTTACTTAAAGGAGACATCATTTTATTTTTAAAAAGAAACAAAACTGCATTCAAGGATTTTTAAAAATTCGCTTGCCTCACCCGGTAATCAAACCGACTAAAATCCGAAAAAGTAACATCCTGTATTTTTATGGCATCAATCGATAGTGTCAATCATAAGGATCAAATCTCTCTAAGAAACATGGTAAATTAAATGAAAGGAAGTCCTTGAAACCTAAAATTATAAATTCAATTTGGTAAAATAAAACACTTTCTTATAAGGTATCAGCACTAGAGATATCTTTGATGAAATTTATTTAGTAAAATGAGTATTAAATGAATGAACTTTGTTACCTGTTTAGAATGTAACTTTATTGGGTAACTGCATGAGGTATGTAGGTAGGGTAGGTAGCTATTTTTGGGTGCTTGACTAGAAACCTGCACGCGGTGTACCCTGGGCAACGAAAATGGTGAGAGAATTGCCCTATTGGATCAACTTATAACCTGTTAATTGAGACGGCGTGCGTTTTTAGTCGGTTTGAGTAAATACTACTGCTGACCAACAGCGGTCTCGGCACGATAAAAAAAGAAAATTAATTTAAATATGGAATTTTATTGTTTATATGGTATCAGATGGATGGATGAACGAGTTAAAGTGTTTTATTTTGCCAAATTGAATTTATAATTTTAGGTTTCAAGGACTTCCTTTCGTTTAATTTACCATGTTTCTTAGATAGATTTGATCCTTATGATTGACACTATCGATTGATGCCATAAAAATACAGGATGTTACTTTTTCGGATTTTAGTCGGTTCGATTACCGAGTGTGGCAAGCGAATTTTTAAAAATCGTTGAATGTAGTTTTGTTTCTTTTTAAAAATAAAATGATGTCTCCTTTAAACAAAATGAGCTAACTTAAGGATTTAAGGTACTTTCCCTCCATGTGGCATCGCCGTGGGACGCCCTGTATATTAGAGTATATCGTTGTCCCTCAGATTTCCACCGTGTGTAGGTACACCATATACCAGCAAACCTTCATCTTCATGGAGACGTATTTTCCTGATTGCATCCGAGGCCGAGGTGACCTTGGAACTCAGGGTCCGCCTTCTCGCACTTCTTCCTCAACTTTGCACGATCTTGCGCATCCATGGGAGTGAGACCATTTGCAAGTCACCCTCCACGACGTCAACCCAGGACTTCTTGGGCCCTTGGCCCCTTCCTCCTGGACCCGGCTGAGCGCCATTGCTAGGCATGTCTTACTCACGTAGCCTGGCGGTTGCCGCAAGAAGTGGCCGCACCTGCAAAGGCGGCTTTTGCATTTTATCTGCGATGTCACGGACATGAAGGCTGCCGCGGATGCTTGAGTTCCTCACGCGATCTTTACGCGTGACTCCGCACATCCACCGCAGTATTTTCATGTCCTTGTCACGCAGTTCCTTCTTGTGTCGCTACAGCAGCAGCCACGCCTCTGCCCCTTCAATCTGACTGGCATATAGGGTCTCATGTGACGCCAGTCATTTCTCACCACTTAGCACATGAGGCGGCAATGCGTGGCTTGAGGTTGCAGTCGATGTCTCTAAGCACGTGAAGTACAGAACCCAGGCACTTAACCTGGCACTTATCCTTAGAAAACTGTTATTATTATTAATACTGTAATTTCACCACTATACTATGGTCAACTATGCGCTCGTCTGATTTAAATCTTCCATAGGATTATGGAGGCCGCAAATGGCCGTATACTCATCGATGGACTGGACATTAGCAAGATGGGTCTTCACCAGCTGCGCTCGCGCATCACCATCATTCCGCAGGACCCAGTACTGTTCTCAGGCTCACTGCGAATGAATCTGGATCCATTCGACACTTACTCCGATGATGACATCTGGCGCGCACTGGAGCACGCTCATCTAAAACCTTTCGTGCAGGGTGAGTGCAGAATACCAGAAGTGAGTTAGATATAAGAATTAGGCTAGTGCTAATGTCCGTGCGTGTTGACAGGCCTAGAGGCAAGCTTGCTCCACGAGGTGTCGGAGGGCGGCGAGAACCTGTCGGTGGGGCAGCGCCAGCTCGTGTGCCTGGCGCGCGCGCTGCTGCGCAAGACGCCGCTGCTCGTGCTGGACGAGGCCACCGCCGCCGTCGACCTGCACACCGACGAGCTCATACAGGTGCGTGTGTAACTACAGCGCCAGCTCGTGTGCCTGGCGCGCGCACCAACCTGCACACCGACGAGCTCATACAGGTGCGTGTGTAACTACAGCGCCAGCTCGTGTGCCTGGCGCGCGCACCAACCTGCACACCGACGAGCTCATACAGGTGCGTGTGTAACTACAGCGCCAGCTCGTGTGCCTGGCGCGCGCACCAACCTGCACACCGACGAGCTCATACAGGTGCGTGTGTAACTACAGCGCCAGCTCGTGTGCCTGGCGCGCGCACCAACCTGCACACCGACGAGCTCATACAGGTGCGTGTGTAACTACAGCGCCAGCTCGTGTGCCTGGCGCGCGCACCAACCTGCACACCGACGAGCTCATACAGGTGCGTGTGTAACTACAGCGCCAGCTCGTGTGCCTGGCGCGCGCACCAACCTGCACACCGACGAGCTCATACAGGTGCGTGTGTAACTACAGCGCCAGCTCGTGTGCCTGGCGCGCGCACCAACCTGCACACCGACGAGCTCATACAGGTGCGTGTGTAACTACAGCGCCAGCTCGTGTGCCTGGCGCGCGCACCAACCTGCACACCGACGAGCTCATACAGGTGCGTGTGTAACTACAGCGCCAGCTCGTGTGCCTGGCGCGCGCACCAACCTGCACACCGACGAGCTCATACAGGTGCGTGTGTAACTACAGCGCCAGCTCGTGTGCCTGGCGCGCGCACCAACCTGCACACCGACGAGCTCATACAGGTGCGTGTGTAACTACAGCGCCAGCTCGTGTGCCTGGCGCGCGCACCAACCTGCACACCGACGAGCTCATACAGGTGCGTGTGTAACTACAGCGCCAGCTCGTGTGCCTGGCGCGCGCACCAACCTGCACACCGACGAGCTCATACAGGTGCGTGTGTAACTACAGCGCCAGCTCGTGTGCCTGGCGCGCGCACCAACCTGCACACCGACGAGCTCATACAGGTGCGTGTGTAACTACAGCGCCAGCTCGTGTGCCTGGCGCGCGCACCGACCTGCACACCGACGAGCTCATACAGGTGCGTGTGTAACTACAGCGCCAGCTCGTGTGCCTGGCGCGCGCACCGACCTGCACACCGACGAGCTCATACAGGTGCGTGTGTAACTACAGCGCCAGCTCGTGTGCCTGGCGCGCGCACCAACCTGCACACCGACGAGCTCATACAGGTGCGTGTGTAACTACAGCGCCAGCTCGTGTGCCTGGCGCGCGCACCAACCTGCACACCGACGAGCTCATACAGGTGCGTGTGTAACTACAGCGCCAGCTCGTGTGCCTGGCGCGCGCACCAACCTGCACACCGACGAGCTCATACAGGTGCGTGTGTAACTACAGCGCCAGCTCGTGTGCCTGGCGCGCGCACCAACCTGCACACCGACGAGCTCATACAGGTGCGTGTGTAACTACAGCGCCAGCTCGTGTGCCTGGCGCGCGCACCAACCTGCACACCGACGAGCTCATACAGGTGCGTGTGTAACTACAGCGCCAGCTCGTGTGCCTGGCGCGCGCACCAACCTGCACACCGACGAGCTCATACAGGTGCGTGTGTAACTACAGCGCCAGCTCGTGTGCCTGGCGCGCGCACCAACCTGCACACCGACGAGCTCATACAGGTGCGTGTGTAACTACAGCGCCAGCTCGTGTGCCTGGCGCGCGCACCTACCTGCACACCGACGAGCTCATACACGTGAGTGTGTAACTACAGCGCCAGCTCGTGTGCCTGGCGCGCGCACCAACCTGCACACCCACGAGCTCATACAGGTGCGTGTGTAACTACAGCGCCAGCTCGTGTGCCTGGCGCGCGCACCAACCTGCACACCGACGAGCTCATACAGGTGCGTGTGTAACTACAGCGCCAGCTCGTGTGCCTGGCGCGCGCACCAACCTGCACACCGACGAGCTCATACAGGTGCGTGTGTAACTACAGCGCCAGCTCGTGTGCCTGGCGCGCGCACCAACCTGCACACCGACGAGCTCATACAGGTGCGTGTGTAACTACAGCGCCAGCTCGTGTGCCTGGCGCGCGCACCAACCTGCACACCGACGAGCTCATACAGGTGCGTGTGTAACTACAGCGCCAGCTCGTGTGCCTGGCGCGCGCACCAACCTGCACACCGACGAGCTCATACAGGTGCGTGTGTAACTACAGCGCCAGCTCGTGTGCCTGGCGCGCGCACCAACCTGCACACCGACGAGCTCATACAGGTGCGTGTGTAACTACAGCGCCAGCTCGTGTGCCTGGCGCGCGCACCAACCTGCACACCGACGAGCTCATACAGGTGCGTGTGTAACTACAGCGCCAGCTCGTGTGCCTGGCGCGCGCACCAACCTGCACACCGACGAGCTCATACAGGTGCGTGTGTAACTACAGCGCCAGCTCGTGTGCCTGGCGCGCGCACCAACCTGCACACCGACGAGCTCATACAGGTGCGTGTGTAACTACAGCGCCAGCTCGTGTGCCTGGCGCGCGCACCAACCTGCACACCGACGAGCTCATACAGGTGCGTGTGTAACTACAGCGCCAGCTCGTGTGCCTGGCGCGCGCACCAACCTGCACACCGACGAGCTCATACAGGTGCGCGCCTGACTCACTCGCCTGACACATTGTGGGACCTGTACTGTCCCAAACTAACCTGACTATTGCATGTTGCAGAAAACCATACGCGAGGAGTTCGCGGCGTGCACCGTCATAACCATCGCGCATCGGCTCAACACCATCATGGACTCCACTAAGGTCATGGTGCTGGACAAGGGCCAGCTCGCTGAGTACGCGCCTCCACAAGAGCTGCTACAGGATAAGAACTCTATGTTCTATAGTCTCGCAAAAGATGCTGGTCTTGTAAGCTAAAGTAGTTAGCGATGTAGTGTAGCGTAATTAGACGTAGGTAGTTCAATTATGTACTTAAAATATAAATCATCGAACTTATCCACAGCATCGAAAGGTCGACTGTATGCACTACTATGGTTTTTTATTAATTTATTTATAAATGATACAAATGATTTATTTGAAAAGTAAAGTTAATTATTTTTCTCTACTAGAAGTTGTTACAGAACTGAATCCCTTTGAAATTAATAATCTAAGTCTGTTTATTAAGATCTTAACTTTTAGACATAAGTTTAGTTGGTATAGGTGTGCCAGAAACTCATGCATGACAAATTGGAAAATAAAAATTTGTGAAGGTTCAATTTCCTTAGTATTGCACTTTACGGTTTTTTATCTAGATACTTTTTAATTTTAATTTGTTTTTATACATGCAAGTAGACATACTTAGGTATTATTTAGGGGGGTTGACTACTTGAAAATTGAAATTTCAAAATTGAAAATTCAATTTCGAGAGCCACCCGAAAACGCTACAATTTTATACAAAATTATTATGATCATTCCTCTTTTTCATTTTAAAATTAAAAAATATAAAAAATATTGCCCCACTAGCATCGGGTACAGGGACCAAACTAACAGTGATTAGGTTAGGATATTTGATATATCGATATATCAATGTCAATTTTGTATGGACTTTGCAATACTGTTATGCTGCGTTTACACACTCGACTATGAGCGAGGAAGTGGCGAGAGAAGTGGGCAGAGACATGGTGTGAATGGTATATTCGTCATGCCGTGAGTGCTGTCGCCAATACTGCCGCAAATGTCGGCTTGGCGGCGCGAGTCAAAGGAGCGGCAATACGGGCGCGATGAACCATTCACACACTCGCGATGAACACACTTTGCATCGAGCGCTCGTGACACTAGCACGTTTATAACATGATACCGCTCAATGAAAGGTCGAATGAAAATATCAGAATTGTTTGAAAAATATTACATTAATTTATTATTATTATACTTATTATCATTTTATAACATTTTTAAATAGTCCATATCCATATCCATACTTTAACTACTACTATTATAAATGCGAAAGTAACTTTGTCTGTCTGTCTGTCTGTCTATCTGTCTGTCTCTCTGTTACGCTTTCACGCCTAAACCACTGAACCGATTTTGATGAAATTTGGTATGATGGTAGAGTAGACCTTGAGGAAGGACATAGGATATGTTTGGTCGCGATAACCGACATCCATGCGGGCGGAGCTGCGGGCAAAAGCTAGTGTTATATAAATACATACATACCTAATTATTTAAAAATGTAAGACGTATTTTTTTATTATTGTAAGTATATTATAATTCATAATAATAAATTATTTAATTAATTCGCTATGCTGTAAAAGCATAATGCGTACACTGCTACAGCGTTGTCGTCCTTACGTTTACGTCCGTCTCCATTGCAGGGCGAATACTGTAATGCGGACCAACGCGATGATGCGAATGCGAGTGTGTGAATGCTAGGGCATTAATCGTGCGAATACCGGCAACACGATGAGCAATGCGGGTGGCAGAGTGTAAATACAGTATTAGACTTGTGTGCATGTGCGTGTAATATAGGGTTGCCATACGTCCCCGTACGCCGGGACATGTCCCCGTTTGAGGCCTGGTGTCCCGGCGTCCCGGCCAATAAGCAAATTGTCCCGGTTAAACATTTTTAGTATTATATTAGGAGCCGCGGTAGCCTAGTGGTATGGGTAATGGACTGCTGAGACGAGGTCTCGGGTTCGATCCCAGGTTTTACCATGGCACACACCAATGACTTTTCGATGCTTTTCGAAGTTATGTGTGTATTTATCGCAGGTTTATAAGTGCCCGGTTAATGGCAATAGGCTCGCCACCTATTACATTGGGACCTAAACATAAACGGCGAAATGTGGGTGCTAGCACCTCTGCCTACCCCTTCGGGGATACAGGCGTGAGTTTATGTTATGTATGTATATTAGAGAGCTGGACTTGGTTGGTAAACAGTAATATACCTACAATAAACGCGACTAAGTAGCTAAGCTATTAATACGTAGATAGAACGACGAAAGCGCTGATATTTTTCCATACATGAATATGTTAATGAGTAATAAAGTCCCCGGGGCCAATGATTTTACGAGAAAAACGCGATGAAGGACAGATGGCGCTCATACTTCCAACGACATGCTGAATAAGCAGCAAGAGGTGCATCCACCAGACCTCTTGCCGAAACAAGGACTAGTGCCACCGATAATGCCTGCAGAAGTACAGACTCTGCCTCGACGAAGTCCCCATCGAGGCTTGGAAGGCAATGGGTGCATTGGGTGCTCGTGGTGTGAGCATTATAACAAATCTGTATAACCGCGTACTTCTCACCGTGAGATCCTGTGCCAGTGGAGACTGAGCTTTATTACGCCAGTATTCAAAGGCAAGGGATCGGTGCAGGAGTGTGGTAGTAACCGCGGTATAAAGATAATGTCCCACACCATGAAGCTCTATGAGCAGATAATCGACTCCCGGATCCGACAGGAGAGTACACTCTCGGAGTGTCAGTATGGGTTTCGTCCCGGGCACGGGATCATGGATCCGGTGTTCGCCCTAAGGATTGTGGTGGGGAAATACAGGGCGAAGAACACGCCCCTGCACTGCCTATTCTTAGACATGCAGAAGGCCTTCGACTGTGTTCCTCGCGCGGTGATCTGGTGGGTACTGTGGGCTAAGGGAGTTCTAGAGACCTACATTGACACCATCCAAGATATGTATCATGATTCTGGTTCCGTGGTTCGGAGTGCTTTTGGTGACTCAAAAGCCTTCTCCATCACCATCGGAGTACACCAAGGATCCGTCCTTAGTCCTTACTTGTTCAGCTCGGTATTAGACATCTTGTTGGACAGTATCAGAAAACCACATAAGCAGCCTCCGTGGTTGCTCATGTATGCTGATGATATTGCGCTGAAGGATGCGGACAGGAGCAGATTGGTGCAACACGTGAAAGTGTGGAAGAAAGCGCTTGAGAACGGTGGTATGAAGCTAAATGTAGCGATGACAGAAAGTTTAGCGTTAAACTCGACAGATTTCACACCGGTCCGCATAGGCGATGATTCGGTTTAAGTACCTGGGATCTGTACTTCATGTGACCAGTGAAATCGACTACGACATCAGGGCACGCATTGCTTCCGCGTGGGCCAGGTGGTGAGAAATGACTGGCGTCACGGGTGATCCCAAAATGCCAGTCAGGTTGAAGGGGCAGGTCTATAAGACGATCATTAAGCCTGTCCTCTTACATGGTTGTGAGAGCAAGAGCGTAAGCACGTAAGAGCTGCATGTCACGGAGATAAAAATGCTGAGTGAGGAACTCTTGCAGCCGTGGCAGCCTTCATGTCCATGACATCGCAGATAAAATGCAAGAGAGCCGCCTTCGCTGATGCGGCCACGTCTTGCGGCAACCGCCAGGATACGTGGGTAGCAAATGCCTAACAATGGCGCCCCCGCCGGGTCCAGGTAGAAGGGATAGGCCCAAGAAGTCCTGGCTTGATGTCGTGGAGAGTAAAATGCGTGCAAATGGTCTCACTACCATGGACGCCCAAGATCGTGTCAAGTGGAGGAGGAAGAGCCGGAAGGCGGACCCTGAGCTCCGGGGTCATCTTGGCCAGGGATGCAATCGAGAGAAAGCGTCTACATGAAGATGATGTTTAACTTAATGTTGATTTCGTCAAAATATTTTGTACAGAAGTTAATTCTGATAATTTTTCGACTTTCAGAAAACATAGGAAGCCCGGGTCGCTGCCTGCTTGTTTAACGCTTGTTTAATGGCAGTGTGAAAAGTTGTTGTAATAAAAGTTTCTATTTTTCTACCTTTACTAATTTTTCTTCAAATGTCCCGGTCTGGGTCCCCACACTTATGGCAACCCTAGTGTAATATCTCTTGAAAGGTACTGGTTTTAATCTCATAATTAACATCCTCATATTTTTATTTGTAAATTGCAACTTTTTGTAAATATTGTTTATTTTGTACAATAAAGAATATTGTTTTGTATTGTTATCTCTGTTACGAATTTGACATGATGACATTAACGTTGCCATATAAAAATCGTAATTCTTTATTTTTTAAATAATGCTATGCGTTTCTGGTAGACCTATAATTAAAAATATAAGAGTCATCAAGCTTATCCTCAAGAGCTTGACAGTATTATTAGATATATTACTTTTGTATTTTCACGAATTTATTATATACATACAATAGTACATTATGGTACAAGTGAGCAAAGTTGGTGATTACCGCCGAGGCGCCATTGAGACTCGAGCCGCTAGGCGAGGGTCTTAAGAGAGCCGAGGACGGTAATCATCATACTCACGCGTGCCATACGACGTTTTACAACACACTTGCGAATAAAATAATACTGCAAATACTAAATAAACAATACTACAAATTAATTCGTTTTCCTATGTGCGCGCATCTAACAATGGCGGTCGGCCATATTTAAAAAAAATGAGGTTTGAATTTAACTTTTTTTTACTGTTTTTTTTTCTGTACGTACGTACGTTTCAAAAAATCCGTGTATGATCACTACCTCCGGGACATCGGTTACATCTAGACCTATTGGACCCTCCTACGACAAGATGAGTTATATATGGTAAGTATATGTGTATGTATCATATTGTATTGTGTATGTATGTGTATTGTATATGTATAGGTATATTTTGTAAAGCGTATGTATAGTATATATTTAGGTGTGTGTATATTGTAAGTACTCATATATTAATTATGCTCTTTCGGAATCCTATGTGAAGTGTAGGTGCACTTCACATAGGATTCTGAAAGATAAGGTACCAAAAACTGACTTTGTACACCATACTACCCAAAATTAGAACTCAAACTCTCTTCTCCATCCAATGGTTGCCTGTAAGAGATTGCCACTAGGTGATAAGGCCGCCTATTGTTTATACCCAAATGTACCACCTAATGACACATGTTTTCTCCTTGGTGTGCACAATAAAGATATACTTTACTTTACTTTTACTTTTTACGTAGAGAAAAAAAAAGTTTAATTTGAGTGAAAATTTTGTTTATTAAACAAGTATATTACAAGTTGAAATTATTTATTTAAATACGAAAATGCATCAAATGAACATACAATAGGCATATTAATTTATTCGTACTATTAAACACGTTCTTTTTTGTATCTAAACTTTTTTAAGAACATAGAAACTTAACCTATAAAATTTAAAAAAGAATCTATAACTCACTTGTGAATGATAGCAATGAAAAAGTCACAGTTTGATAATAGGTGTCATTACGTGCCTATTTGCGGTGAAATAATAGCACTTTAATGAGGTGTGTTGTAAATGAATTAATAATTCAATTTTACATGATACTTTCTGAAGTTTACGCGAATATCACTCATTGAAATGAAATCAATTTTTAGCGAATTCTATCGGAATTTAAATAAAAATTACTTTTAAATAAAATAAATATATATATATATATATATATATATATATATATATATATAAATAAATTTAAATATATATATATAAATTTAAATTAAACTATGTGAGAATTGGTGGGGGGCACTAATAAGTGATGTCTTCTCAGTTACGACTCCGACCCATTAGGGCCGGGCTATCTCGGCATTAGTGCCCCTATTGATTAGCCAATAGAACCGGGCTACTACTCATTGGTGGCCCTACGAACGACTATCTCATTCCATCATCGATTCATCAATTCTCTTACGACGACAAACATACTGGTGGAAACTTCTAAAAGTCTTCTTCTTCGAGTCAATGGCTGGATCTGATATTTAATGACTGGTTTTTTCTTTAAATTTTGTCCGCCCAAAACTCGGCCACAGCAACAGCACCCTCAGTTGCTCTACAAAGGTCGTCGGTAGTACAGGTGAAGGGGCACAGCGAGCAGGAGAGCAAATGCGACATGGACTGGGATTGGGCCCCGCATTCGCAGGACTCTTGCGACCGATCGACAAAGTTCCATTTTACCATATTTTCCCTACAGCGGCCAACCTGGGTCCGCAGGCGGTTCAAAGACTTCCAAGTTAGCCACTGCAGACGGTGTCCAGGCGGCAGGTCTTCGCTAGCTCTAATAAAACCTGCTGGAACTGGATGCTTGTCCATCCACCTTTGCTCTCTCGCTCGCCGTGGGGGGACTGTCTGTAGGTAGAGTGGATCTCATAAAATTATGGCGACTTTTCAAGCGGACAGGAGGCATTTCGTAGTTGTGCAGTGGGTGTTGTTTTGGGTGTCGAGGACTTCTAAAAGCGGTTCTATTATCTAGAATCTAGAAGAGTTTCATCCTGGTAAGCATCTGAAAAATATATAATATTCTGGGTTCTTCATGCTGAACACAGTTACGTTAGATTGACTGGTAAAAAATATTCCTATTTCTCTGAATGTATCAAAATATATGTAGCAATCATTGATTAAAAGTAGTAAATATAAATAACCAACCGTCTGACGCTAACAATAAATGTCTGCTGGATTAACTTATGTAATTATGGCTTACAAGATCGGATTAAGTGCGAATATAATTTTTTTACTTGAAAAATAATCATATTGTTTGTGATTAAAATAGTTTAACAATACTGCGTGTTTCTATTTTAATCCCAGTGACCCTTTTTTTAAAACCTCCCTTAGCTTCACCTCAACGAAGCCCATAATGAGGAAAAACGTACGGTGTTTCGTCATCACGTGTTGTGGACCGCGGAATCTGATGTGCCCTCGGAAGGCTATCCCAGATATACCGACTGGTCTTGGCCACGGATACAGTTGACCACATGTTAGGGATTTGATCCCTTACATGTGGAGGACATGTTAGGGATCAAATCTCCCACCCCTAGATGCGCTCGCGGGAACCCGAACCTGTTTCTGCTAGGGCGATGGCTAGTCTCAACCGTCACCCACTGCCTGCGCCCGTGGAGGATGAGGATCGTTTCTACAATCTCCGCAATCTTTTATTTTGAGTAATTCGAACCAGTGCACAGTGGGGTTTATACCGAGGAGAACGTTAACTTAAGGTAAATCGTTCGTTTAGGGAGTTTACCAAATTTGTAAATTTAGCTTGGTTAATGTTTTTAGAAGTTGGTAACATTAATTGTCAGTTTCTATCATGGCTGTCATTATAGTAGGTTTAATAGTCTATGGTCCTGCCCTATTTGTTGACTTGTCAACTAAGTTCACTTCCAGTCAAAAACTTTGCTTCGAGGAGGGTGCTCGTTTGTGCGCTAAATTTGAAATATTTTATTAACACGACTAGTTTGTGATTATTTTTATAATGACTGCCAACTCAACTTTGGATTATTTTTGTGGATCTACATTTTGGGTAAGTCATAATAATATGATTCAGGAAGTAAGTTTTCAGTGATATTTAATTAATAAACATTGTTTGAGATTGCACAATTTCAATATTGTGCAATCTCAAGCAATGTTTATTTATTAAATAACTCCCATACTAGCATTTTTGATAGTTTAGTTTTAAGTTTCAACTCAAGATTTAATTAATCATACATAACACATCATATTTTAGAACACCACCCTCACATGGAATACAAGTAATCCTGATTTCACACCATGCTTTCAAAAAACTGTCCTTGTTTGGGTCCCATGTGGATACCTATGGCTGGCAGCTTTGATTGAAGTATACCAAATGGTTATCAGCAAAGAAGCAAACATACCACGGAATAAATTAAATATTAGCAAACAGATTGTTACATTAGTATTGATACTGCTGCAAATAATAGATATTGGTCAAGTTATTTATATATCATCTAGAAAACAGAACGCTGTTTTTGATGCAGATTATTATGATCCAGTTGTGAAGTTATTGACTTTGGTAAGTATCATTTGTACCTAATGTACCTATGTTAATTTATTGTAGCTAACATTAGTGTAGCTAAAAAGTAGTTTACGGATTTTGATGCGGCTTTTTTTTTGTAAAAAAAGTTATTGGTCGGACTTGAAATTTTATGTAGGTATATTTGACCCAAGATGTGAGTAAAAGATATAATCGATATCCACGCGGGCAGAGCAGCGAGCATCAGCTGACTGGTACCTAGTAACTACATAAAATAGTTAAGTACCTTCTTACTCTTTACTTCCTGAGCAACGGAGATGGTAGAGCATCTCTCATACAGAGACGCCGCCTATGACTAATTCCGGTGGGCTCGGAGGCACTCCACGGTCCCCTTTTGAAATCTCTCTAACAGAAGGTCTGTACCTTCTGCTAGGCAGATGCTTGCTAAGCTTGCTTTCTATCCACTGTTGGAGAGCAAGAGCTTCGTCGAACCGGCGAAAGGCGCGCAGCCGGCGGCGTAGCGGAGACGACTCGGATGCAGGCGCGGTCGCAGCTTGAAGTTTTGGGGGGGGCACTTCGGAAATTCCTTAAGAAATTTAACCCCCCTCCCCTCGTACTGGGACTTTCAATATGACGTGCATGGTTTGTGGGGGACCCAGTGACCCCCCCCCCGCCCCTCGAACCGCGCCTGCTCGGATGTTGGAGGTCGCTTAACGACGACGCCCACCGGTCGCCCTAGCAGAAATTGCGGGACGATGGCGCAATGCGCACCTCACTTTCCGGGGCAATATGAGGACACCGTGGTCCCCATACCCGAGGAGGCCATCTCGAAATCGGAGATGGTCCTGGGTCAGCCGGGGTACGAGGAAAATGCCTTATTGGATAACCTTACACCCCTGTATATGAGACCCGAGACGACGTGCGGTTTTAGTCAGTTCGAGTCCGCCATAACCTGAACCACCCCGCCGACGACGGGGGCGAATCCGTGGAGATTTCCGGACGAAACAAAATTGGTTATATTTGGAATTGTTTGGATCGTATGGAATGCTACCTAACCCTATAAAAGTAAAGGATGAGATTAAAATACATAGCTCAGATTATTAATATTATCTATCTAATTAAAGTAGTATGCACTTGATATAGGGTAGTTAAGTAGAGAACCAACCTAGCCTATTCCCGGCAAACATAATAGGTAGATGCCTTATAATTTAGTAGGTAGGTATTATTTTTAGTATCTCTTCTCAGATTTGACACAAAGTTATTACTAAAACACGGTAAGTATTAGCTATTGCATAAGTTACGAAATTGTGATCACGTGGTGAGCTGACTAATGTCTGTAAACAATAATGGTAGACTGCTTTAGTGAGACACTTCTTTGGCATACTTTTTATAAGTAAGTAGGTATAACTATAGTAGATATATAGCTACTAATTCCTATCTATCAGCCGTTATCTATTTGTATTTACAAATACGTTGATTTTATCGATTTACTATGAATGTGATTAGAGTGGTGCTTATCACAATAACCTACCTTATTGGCCACAACATCAATGAAGTCATCATTCGCGTAAACTTATCAATGCTCGTTGTGCTAATACATTGCAATAGCACAATGAGCACCAGCAGTAGGTTTAGATTTTTATACCTACCTATATTCCGTGGCAAAATAGTTACCTCCTTTTTTGTTCTATTAAGCTGGCAACAAAAAATCTGGCATGGGTTAAGTACCGCACGGAGTTCCCTGTCAGTTTTAATCTTTTAGACTTCATCTCATTGACGTTGACGATAAGGTGGGTTGGGCATCTCGGACTTGAACCCACTGAAACCATTTTTTTTTTCCACGTCACTGGCCGCCGCCGCTCACATGGAAAAAATATTAAGTTAAAACCCCATTTGATTGGATATGCGACGCAGCCGTTAAACCTTAGAGTATTGTATACTTTAAGCGTTAAATAGACATTAATTTCACAATATTACGTTAAGAGCCATAGTAAATTAGTTGTAGGTATAGTTATGCTTCCTTTATTTAAAAACTTATCAAACTTAATACCTAGATAATTATTTTGTTTATGATAATAATGCGAAGATCTATTTCAGGTGTTATCAGCAATGCTATTATCATACAACAGAAAGTATGGTATACGAACTTCAGGAGTGCTTTTCATATTCTGGTTACTCCTTATATTGGCTGGATTACCTCAACTGAGGACTGAGATGATGAACTATAATGCAGCGGACGACGCGTATGTCCGATATAATTTTGCAAGCTATATCGTGTACTATTTACTTGTTGTAGTAATGTTCATATTGAACTGTTTCGCGGATTTGCCGCCTAGAAACACACCCTATGCTTATGACGAGGTATTTTTATCACGCTTTTATGGATAACTATCCGAAATAAATGATTTATTAATAATAATTATCTTTATCTGTGTTTGGTATGGGGCATTTTAGCGTATAATTATGAACTATATGAGGCCCCACCAAGATCTTTGTAGCCCAAGCCTTCAAGTCGGTACGATACCAACCAACTTGTGGACAAGACCACGTCTGTTACTTCCACTAGTAGTTATACTTAACCCGTCCCTGACTGTTCCCGGTGCAAAAGTGTCCATCAAATTCACCAGGAACAAATGCATGATTCTTCGTTATTTCTTTTTTGTTTTATGGATTTTAATCTCATATTCATATCCACAGAGACAATCTCCGGAGAATTCATCAGGCTTCCCCAGCCGGCTCACGTTCAGCTGGTTTGATCCAATAGCTATAACGGGATACCGAAGAACTTTAACTGAAAATGACTTGTGGCCCTTGAACCCGCAACATGTTTCCAAGGAGTCTGTTGCAAAATACGAAAAATTCTGGCATCGTGCTTTAAGGAAACTTGAAATGTAAGTATATTTTATTTAAACACCTAAATTCTCTACAGGATTTCTGCCGGCTACCCAATGGGTCGCATGATGCATGACTAAATAGATCGAGGTTACTTTGTTTTTGCCAATACTCCTACATACTGCTTCCTTTTTCAAAATACTCACCCTTCGCTACTGATGCCTACCTAATATTTTTTAACTTCCTAATATTATACCTTATCTGTACCTATTAAAAACTGAAACTTTTTGTTTTTCTATTAGGTAAATAGGATAAGATAACATCGCTTAGTTACAGGAGGTATCTAACAATGTAATTAGAAATAATACCTTAGGCTTATCTAAAAAATGCGTAATTAAATTGATCATCCTCTGTGGCGTGGCGGTAGTAAACGCGGCCGCTACGCAGGAGGCGCGGGTTCGATCACCGCTCAGTGCAAATATTTGTATGCATGAATATGTATATTTGCATTGATCTGAGTGCTTCTATGTATAATATGTAATATGTATTTACAAGAAAAAGTATCTAAGTATGTTTATCCGCATTCCAGACTCCATAACACAAGCTATAAGCTGTGCTTACCATGGGTCTAGTTGTGTAGAATGTTGTAGAATATTTAAATTTGATATCTATAATATCTAGTGAAAACTATCATCTCTAGAATACATTGTCTAAAATTCCAGAAGAACGAACAATTCAGACAGTGCAGAAACGTCATCTATACGATGTAAAAAAAAGGTGAAAAAGCAGCTGTCTTTATTTCCGATTGTGTGCAAAGCTTTCGGCGGGATGTTTTTAGTCGGTATGGCATTGAAGCTATGTAACGATGTACTTACTTTCGCGTCACCAGAGTTACTTAGGTGAGTTACCTACCTATTGATGACTAAAAACTAGTGTCATAGAATGGTCTAAACTAAGTAAAGATCTATTGCCAAAATTTCAAGTTCATTGGACCAGCGTCGGTTCAGGTACTGTCGAATTTTCAAAATTTTGAATTCCCATAATGTTGACTTTTCAGCTAGTTGAATCCCAGAATGTTGACTTTTCAGTTAGTTGAATCCCAGAATGTTGAATTTATTTATTTACTTTACCTACTGTAAAAAAGTTGCTGTTGGGTATTGTTCGCCCTAAATCTTAACTTTGTCAAATATCTAAGCAATTTTATCCTTATCACTCCCAATCCGTATCTGATTTCTTTCATTTTCAGATTTTCTATTTTACCTTTTCAGATTACTTATAGGTTTTGTTGAGGGTAATGAACCTATGTGGAGGGGCTACCTTTACGCTGTGGGTATGTTTGTATGTTCTATCATACAAACTCTTATCATGGGGCAGTATTTTTTAAAGACATCTATTGTTAGTGTCAAAATCAATTGCGCGTTGAGCAGCATGGTGTATAAGAAAGCGCTAAGCTTGTCTAACGAAGCTAGAAAGAAGTCGACAGTGGGGGAAATTATTAACTTGATATCTACTGACGTGAGCAGGTACGTTTTCTAAAACCTCCTAAAGTATACCGTCAAAGGATATATGTATTCTGTAATTAGAATTAAGATGAGCATCGAAATGTCTCCGGCATCCACTGTACCTTTTCCTTGGATCTTGCTCCAACAGGTTAAAAATTCGGACAATTTCTTGCAGGGAAAAACTTCGCAGTTTAACCCGCATTCAATGATTTCATCGTTTCTCCCTTCTATAATTTACTTGGCAATGGAATCAAAGAAGTACCTACTTACCTTTAAAATGGCGAAAGTCCGTAAATAGTCCGTCTGTAGATAAATACTTCGATTGATTGAATATACTTACGATTATAATTTTAATTTATATTTTTTTCGTTCTACTTTTTCGGTATAAAACGCATATGAAATATGTAACGACCTAATAGTTTTGTGAATTCTTAATTCTAATACAACTGCTAAAGGTGTAGTAGAGGTGTTCGACCTTATAATTAGACAGAAGATGACGCACAATGGCCCAAAAAGGAGACTAAGTGCGGCCAAAAGAGTCCCCTTTCCATAGACAGACGATTTCCTTCGCCCTTTCTGAAGGTAGGTTAGGTAAGCTAAAATCGTCAGAATGAGCACGACTATTATCAACAATTGTGTTATGTTTGATACTTCAGGTTCAGCGATTTGACATTTGTAAATTTGTTATGGTCCGCACCATTGCAAATAGCGTTGGCACTGTACTTCTTGTGGAATCAGTTGGGGCCGTCAGTACTGGCCGGTCTGGCAGTTATTATTGTGCTCATACCGATAAATGGACTCTTTGCCGGCTTACAGGAGAAACTGCAGACCAAACTGATGCATTATAAAGACGAAAGAATTAAGCTTATGAATGAAATACTTAATGGCATAAAAGTAAGATAGGTACAATAGATACCTAATACATAACGCTAGTGAACACTTACAAATAATTATTTATAATTCTAACTTTCTTTTGTGCTAGGTTCTTAAAATATACGCGTGGGAGAAAAGCTTTCAGGAGTACATACTTAAAATAAGAAATAAAGAAATGAACATTTTGAAAAAGATAGCTTATTATAACTCTATCTCAACCTTTGTATGGTTCTGTACACCTTTTCTGGTAAGTGTTTAATATACCTATATGTAAATCAAAAGAAAGGTACATAATTATGTCACTAGGTTCTATACAATTAAAGGGTTATTTATTTCCAGGTATCGCTGATGTCATTCATGTGTTTTGTCTTAGTAAACGATACAGAAGTTCTCGATTCGAAAAGAGCATTTGTAGCGCTGTCTCTTTTCAATATACTGCGTTTTCCAATGTCAATGTTGCCTCATGTCATATCGAACGTTATACAGGTTGGTTCACGAAGCACAACTATGAATTGTTTTGGTTTTATTATTTGCTGTTTCGCTATATAAATCCTTTGTATTGTTTACAGACCTATGTGAGCATCAAGAGATTGAATCAGTTCTTGAATTCGGAAGAATTAGATACACTTATGATAGAACACAATGCCAATGAATGTGAGTAGAAATAAGTTAACAAACAGTAAATAATTTCCTAAGTGAATGTCTTGGAATGATAGCAAACGCAATTGCTGTGCATGAGATCTTGGGGCAATGCAAAAATTGCCACTGAAAAATTCTTGAAGGATGTGTTTGAGTGGCCTGTACCTACTTCATTGTTCGGATCGGAGATAATTATATCTCCGATCCACTTTACAGGTATTAACCGGTAAAGTGTTAGTAGGCATACAACAAAATAGGTAATGTGCAAACACTGTGACTGTTAAGTTTTAATTTCAGCCGATCAGATATTGATAGAAGATGGTAACTTTTCTTGGGGCGATGAAGATGCGACGCCCGTCCTGAAGAACTTGAACGTGCACATTCCGCGCGGCGCGCTGGTGGCCGTCGTCGGCGCCGTGGGCTCGGGGAAGAGCTCGCTGCTCGCCGCGTTACTGGGCGAGATGGATAAACTGTCCGGCAGAGTTAACGTGCGGGGCACTACGTCATACGTCGCACAACAGGCGTGGATACAAAACGCCACTGTGCAAAATAACATTTTATTTGAGAACCCATTATATAAAACAAAATATAACCAAGTCATCGAAGCGTGTGCATTGAAAACAGACTTAGCCATCCTGGCCGGTGGCGATCAGACGGAAATTGGGGAGAAAGGTAAGACTCTAAAGTGATGTACCTATACTAATATTAAAATATCGATCCAATTACAATGAACCTATTAAAATTACAATACGTTCCAGGTATCAATCTGTCGGGCGGCCAGAAGCAGCGCGTGGCGCTGGCGCGCGCCGTGTACTGCGACGCTGACAACTACTTCCTGGATGATCCGCTCAGCGCGGTGGACTCGCACGTCGGGAAGTACATTTTCGAGCAGGTACTTAATGTAAAAAATAGGTAAATTTGGCTAATGTTGCATATTTTTTTATATAACTCCATTATTCACAATTAATTAAAAAAATGTGTCTGTGATAATCGGTAATCAGAAGGTATATACCTCTTAAAAGGTTTTATCTAATTTCATACTCAAATGTCAACATTAAAAAATTAAAAACACAACTTTAATGACGGTATTTACGCACAGACTATCATAATACATTATGATACTGCTCTTCTATGAACACCATCATAATATAACTTTTTTTTCTATTACGATACAACTTCAACTAGATCAAATAGGTTTCTATACACTTAGACTTAAAATCTTACGTTTGTTTGATCGCAATCGGTTGAGTAGAACCGAAGATATGATCAAAGGTCGCGTTAACCGAGATACACGCGGGCGGAAGCCTAGTTACATAATAAAACACTCGTGTGATACTATAAAAAACTCGCCCGCGGCTCATCTTTTTAACTCACACTCGTGTTTTGAGAACCCTTATTATGCAACAGTTTCATAAACTACTATTATCTTATTTTTTTTATGGTGCACTTTCCTGTCTCGTATCTTGACATGTTTTATAGGAGTTGGGTTAGGTATAAAAGAGTGTATGCTTTTCAAGAGTCTATGCTTCACATGTGCGTCATTTGCTTGATTGGCAATTTAGTAAACTTATAATTAATCTGCACAACCGCTATTCTCTTTGTCTAATCGTCGGCCTTCAGACCTAATTAAACCATGAACCTTTAAAACCATCAGCAGATGTTCTACCAATTAAACTATGCAATATTCATAACAGTTAGGTACTTGTCTATGTCGGCTATGTTTTCGATTCAGACAAAACATGGGTCTTATTGTCATGGGTCTTATTGGGAGTTTGCATGTTTCAAATCATGTGGCTAATAATGTAAGTTTAATATTTATGTAAACCAAACTAACCAATAGGTTTACATAAGTACCTATCAATTAATTGTTCTGCTGCTACGTGAAGCATTTATGACTTACGTGTAAGACATAGCATGGCACATTCAACGACCCTTTTGCAGCGAGTTTTTGTAGGTAAAAAATCACGAAGTATGATTTTGTCGAATCGTAGGTACTCAACCAGTCAGTCTTCAAGTGGTCGATGCTGTCACATTTTCTTGATATACAAGTAACGGACAAAATAAACCCTAAATACAGAAATAATTAATTGAAGCATGTTGCTCCAAAGAATGTACCTACCTACTTGCCGAACGACCATTCAATGGATTGATTAATAAATTATTAATTTTGCGTGTTATTGAAAAATTGGTTATGTGGCCGCAGTTCTTAATTATGGCTTGATTCTTTGGGGGAACTCAACTGACATTAATAAGGCATTTATTGTTAAAAAAAATGTGTCAGAGCGATTTGCCGTGTAGCCCCTTGGATATCTTGCAGACCTCTATTTCAGAAACTTAAACTGTTGACTTTGCCCTGCATGTTTATATTTGAGTGTGCATGTCAAGTTAAATAAGCAACTATTTGCAACAGCACAGGATATGTACCCGAGAAACACACGCGACCCAGACAGAATAGTTTTATCTAAGGTACCAAAAACTGTTCTATACAAAAAGAATTGCCTGTCTATGTGTGGATATATTTATAATTGTATACCGTGTGACATTAAAGCCTTGCCATACAAGAAATTTATAAAAACGTTAAAAGACTGGTTTACAAATGTTTTTACTCCATAACAGACTTTCTATCCATACGATATGTAAAGAATACAGATAAATGTGTAATAGATGGTATAAGCTTCCTTTTGACTTCGTATCATTTTATACGCCGAAAGTGTTATAATATTATGACTAATTTGCATGCCCAATTTAGGCAGAACATCATGTACCTAGTCATAAGACATACTTTGTACTATCCTTATCACAATGTTCTAGCAAATAAAGATCTATTCTATTCTATTCTAAAAAAAACATTAAACAGGTTATAGGTCCAAATAGTCTGCTGAAGAACAAAACACGTGTATGGGTGACTCACAACATCTCGTACCTGGCGCAAACAGACTTAGTGCTGGTACTGCGCGACGGAGAAGTGTCGGAATGTGGCACTTATCAACAGCTCCTTGAGAAGAAAGGTGCTTTTGCTGATTTCTTGTTGCAACATTTGACTAGAGCGGAAGAAACTTCTTCGACGGAAGGTGAGTTTTAGCCAAGCATTTTGAAATTACGTTTATATTAATTTTACACTTAAGGTCTTATAATATCAAATGACTAGAGTGTAGATAAGTAAGCACCTTGTTGTCGATATTGGCTGGTTGCTCAGTCTATTGCTTCTTGCATTTTGCAGATTTAGAGACCATCAAACAGGATCTAGAGAGTAAACTCGGTTCAGATTTTCAACGCAAATTACAGTGGGCTCGGTCCTTGTCTTCTGGTGCTCGTTCTGCTGGATCTGAAACAACTGGCGCAGGTAATCTACCACAACAGTACATTTGCAAATTTCAGGTATTATAATAATATAATAATAATCATTTATTTCTCAGATTACATTGATCCATTTTGTTAGTAATTACTTAAAATTAGGGTTAGTATGCACATTATCCAATATATTTTTTATTTATTATACCTATACCCTTTGAACTTAACACTTCACACTGAAACGACATCTTATTTCTTGTAAGGAGGACCCCAGACAGATCAGAGTTCCTAACTGATCGCCCTTTTCACAAGAAACTTAATAATCGGAGGATCAATACTCTCCGCCACCGTTTTCAGGATGCTGTTGTCACTATCCCGTATTCTGCGTAGCAGCGATGCAGTTTTTTTGCGAATGACGGCGTGGAAACCGTCAGTCCTATTCTGCACAAACATCTCCGACGCGCTACAGAAACGTGGTAGTCCCAACATCACCCTAAAGACGTTATTATACTGGACACGCAGCTCGTCCAGCGACCTTTTAGTGTAACTGACCCATAGACTCCTTGTGTAAAAACCCTGGCAATATGCTTTAAAAAGCGTTAGCTTTACACTTCTATTACACCGATAGAATCTACGGGCCAGCATGTTACCTCGGACCGCTAGCGCCCTGCGCTCCCTTTCTATATCTAAATTGTCTTTAAGTAATCTAATATTAATAACTAATATTAATAGTTCCACATATTATACTGTTACGATGCCATACTTTGCGTTTCATAAAGCAATTGTCAAAGACAATATGGCGGTTTATGCATTATTATATCGATGATTTTATCAGGTGACAATGACGAAAAAGCCAATAAAGAACAAACAGACGAAAACGAAATGGAAAATGAGTACGAGTTCGACCAACTTGTTGAGACAGAGATAGCAGAGACCGGAAGAGTAAGTAGTACCAAATTTGTTTTAATTTTAGCACTCGCCATTAATAATTTTACATACATACATACAGCCACGCCTCTTTCTCAGTGGGGTAGGCAGAAACCACAGTTTTCGACTTGCTACGGTCCTGGCATACATCTTTCGCTTCTTCTACTTTCATAATTGTTTTCATACATGCTCGCCGGTTTCAGGTGCTCTTGACATGTCCTTTTTTTAGTATCTTCGATCTGTCTGACATATGTATGTATTGTATAGGTCGACCCCTGCCGGGTTGCATCCACCCTCGCTTCATAATTTTAAAGTCACTTAAATTTATACTTTTATGATATTAATCGAAATTGGGACACGATTTTGCTGCAGAAACCATTTATAGAAAAAAAAAGTCCGACAAATAGAGAATAGTTATTTGTTATACAAGAGTGCAAAGTTGCTTTTTAACCGCGTGCTCATTTTTGATGACCGAGCAAGCGAAAGATTCTAAATTTGAATCACGAGCGTAGCGAGTGATTCAAATTAGAATCTTGAGCGTTAGCGAGGGAATCAAAAGAGCACAAGGTGAAAAATCTTTGCACTCGAGTGCAACACGTAACTTTTCATCCCACCTCAGCGAGGAAATAATGAAATGCTTCTCCTTCCTAGCGTTAATTCCCAGTCAGCATCCGAAGCTTTCACCTCGGAGTCCGGGGTCCGCTTTACCAGTCTTAACTGCGGATTTGGCTGGACCTCGATATTTGCCGTGAAGCGACTGCCATCTGACCTCCACAACCCAATGATGACATTAGGCGATATCGAAGCATTGCAGCCAGACCGTTGTTGTTGAACTTTTTAGGGCTCCAACTACCCGTAACGACTGCCATAGATGTTCGTATGGCATCCGTGACCGACGGCTTAACGTGCTCTCCAAGGCACGACCAGACCAATGCAAATACCCATTTTCATGCATAAAAAATATTTGCACTGAGCGGGGATCGAACCCGTGCCTCCTGCGTAGCGGCCGCGTTCAATACCACTACGCCATGGAGGCTGTATAATATGTGTATTAATACTAGTAATAAAATACAACAGAATAAAAATTCAACAACAATGTCAACAATATGACGTGAAAAAAATTGATGCGCGCAAAGCAAATTAAAAAAAAAGTACACCAAGGAGGTTACGAGTCTGAGTTTTTCATGAATTAAAAAAAAGTTGTATGATAAATTCGGCTCCATAGAGGTAGAAGTAAATAGGTTTAATGATGTTTTGAGTCCACAAACCTAGTACACACGATGTTCTAAATTCAAATTTACTTTACCTCTCTAGAGGATAAAAACGACTTTTACGCTCAGTTATCGAAGAGCAAAAATAGTCTTTCCGAGATGGTGGGATGAAAACTTCTTTTTTGAAGTCGGTTGGCACGAACAAGAATAATCACAAGAAGATCATTGTTATGTAAGCTTTAAACACTTTTTAGTACTTATAATAGGAGCTGTCCGCCTTGATAGTAAGCTATGGCTGTTAATGATTTAGGAGAAAGTACCAATACCTCATACAGGTATGGGGCATAGACTTTATGTAGGTACGTTATTATGTGAAATATGCGGCTGTCCACCACCACAGAGCATCTTAGTGTGAAGATCTTCGGTAGTGTCCACCTTATACCTAGAAGAGTATCTCCAATACTTTTTCAGGCGAGTTTTAGTTAGGCGATTTTGTATAGTTCTATTCTTACAATGATATCACCATTTGTCACAAGCATAAAATATGTGCATTTATGAGGTAGGTATTATATTAGTTCATTTTAACAACATACGTAAAACGTCACCTACTAGAGAAACCTACAGGTTGTGCCACTAGAATTTACAGAAACAAAACTAACTAAGTCTGCAGTAAACTGGTTTTAATGGTGTGCTTATTTATTTTCTAGGTAAAATGGGCAGTATACATGCATTATTTATCCAATGTCGGTGTAATCGCAGCAGTGTCGACTATTCTTGTATACATCCTAATGAATTCCTTACTAATTGGCGCCAACTTCTGGCTAGTGCGTTGGTCTAGCGACGAAAACATGGTTTGTATGATTTAAAAAAATATATACTTAGATTCTGTTTTATTTAGAGTAATGAGTATAAATAATGAGGTTCGCCGCCAAGTGCGAGTGTGACGCCTCTGGTGTTGCATAGGTACGTCCATAGGCCACAATAACCACTCCATCAGGTTGGCCATGTGCTTGTCTGCCACCTAAGTTGTATAAAAAAAATGCTTCATGATGCGTTTCAGCAGCAATATACGGGTACAGAAAGCCTCTAAAGCCTACAGCGAGGCTTGGTCCAAGCGATTTTGGGTGCATTTTTTTTTTCACGGGTAGAACGAATGGAGGACAATTATACATATTATACATGGTGCTGGACCACCGGTGCATGGAGGTTTTGTAGTCTAGTACCTACACCTCGTGACGAAACATCGATAACTTCTAGGAGAATGGAAACAAAACCAACAGCTCGTTTATTAATATATTTAGTATTTAAGCTACTTGCTTTTATATAATACTAGCTGTCCCGGCGAACTTCGTACCGCCATATTTTTCCCGTTTCCGCTGCACCTATTTTCTCATCCTCTAACCCTTCCCTGGACACCCATGAATATTTCAAGACTAAAATTAGCCAAATCGGTTCAGCCGTTCTTGAGTTATAAACTAACAACGAAAAGTGGCATTGATTTTTATATATTACAAGAAGATAGATAGTGGCACATTAATTGATTGTTTATCTATTCCTCAGATCGTAAACGGTACAGTGAATACTCAATTAAGAGACATGTACCTCGGGGTGTACGGAGGCTTCGGTTTAGCTCAAGGTAATTATTGTAATTCAAATTAGCGCTGTTGTGTATGTAGGGGTACCTCCAATCCCCTAAAATTACTTGTCTGAAAATCATTATCCATAACACTTTTACTAAACTTAAACTTAAACTTCAGCAACCATAATGTTTAAAAACTCGAAATTCGACGTCTGGTGCAACAGTCGAATGCTCTCCCACACGACAGACGAAGTAACTATGTGTTGTTGATTCTAGGGATAACAGCATTAGCTGCAGATTTACTACCCTTCTTGGCCTGTTGGAAGGCAGCCAAAGCCCTCCATGAAGTAATGTTGAAAAATGTGTTGAGAGCGCCTCTACAATTTTTTGAAGTGACCCCTGTTGGTAGAATCGTATCAAGATTTTCTAAAGATGTCGATTCTGTAGATGGGTCGCTTCCTTGGCAATTCGCCAGTGTCCTTTTCAATGTGTTTGAGGTAAGCATGAAGTTTAGTAAAGTATAAAAAAAGTTGAAAATTTACATGTACGTCAAGGATAAGTACCATTACAATGAAATTTAAAAAAAAAGCACCCATTGATTTAATTATGTGCAAAATTTATTCAAGGTCAAAGGGAAACTATATTTTTGCTTCAAAAATAGCCGGCAACCTTCTGGATGATAAATTGAAAAGAATTGATAATATATCTTCTAGAAGATATATTATCAATTCTCTGGAAGATAATGAAATTGTGAATATAGTCCCCATTAATTCCATATGTGCCAAAAAGTTATTCAAGGTCAAAGGGCATCAATTTTGACTTTTGTTTGTAGCTATCTCTGAAGCGGTGAGAGCTACTGGCAAAAAATTAATTTTAAAAAAATTAATAAAAGGTTGATTGATGAATTTGGCATAAATAAAGACTAAAATCTTGTGTGTTTCAAAGGGATCCGTCGGCACATAATATTTTTTTCATTGACAGGTATTGGGAACTATATTCGTAATAAGTTACTCAACACCGATGTTCATGACTGTGATAATACCAATCGGGTTACTTTATTACTTTATACAACGGTTCTACGTGCCCACAACACGACAGCTCATGAGGATTGAATCTGTAGCTCGCTCGCCAATTTTATCACATTTCAACGAAAGCATTTTGGGAGCAACCAGTATTCGTGCTTTTGACGTTAAAGACAGGTCAGTATCTTTCAGTTGCTAAGCAGGCGATATATGTAGCAAATCCTTTTTTACTATGATCTATTCAAGACTTCACAATATTTGACGTATAAAACCTTCAATTTTAGATTTATTATAGAATCCCAGAAAAAAGTGGACTACTACCAGTCATTTGCTTATCTGATGTCCGTGGCTGATAGGTGGCTTGGAGTTCGACTGCAGGTGGTCGGCAGCCTTATAATTTTCTTTGCTGCGTTATTCGCAGTAATCGGGCGAGAGAGTATTAGTCCAGGCCTCGCAGGTCTTTCTATCAGCTACACATTAGAGGTAAAATTAAATATATTATATTCATACGTGATATTGGTTCTTTAAATTGAAACATCATTTAATTACTATTTTGATTTATTAGATTACCCAAACGTTAAGCTGGCTCGTTCAAGTGGCATCTTCACTTGAAACTGATATTGTATCAGTAGAGCGCATGAAGGAGTATGCTGAAACTGAGCAAGTAAGTGAGTGCAGTACTGTGTCGGCCGCGCCCCTCGCCCGCAGCGTGTAACAGTGCCCCATGTCCGCAGGAGGCCGCGTGGGAGAGCGCTCCAGGGCCGCGCGCGTCGTGGCCGGAGACGGGCTCGGTGACGTTTGAAGGGTTGACGATGGCGTACCGCAGTGGCGCGGAGCCGGCGCTGCGTGACGTCACGTGCGCGGTGGCGCCGGGGGACAAGCTCGGCATCGTTGGCCGCACCGGCGCCGGCAAGTCCACGCTCACGCTCGGACTGTTCAGGTACGGCACGATTTTGCATTGGCACGCACTGTGCACTGTGTGTGTGTACTTGCCGATATGGCGACAGAACTCCATTCCATTTTCTCCGATTTTAGCCTTCAACTTGACTGGTATTTTACTGTCTCATGTGAGTAGTGATGCCAGTCATTTCACGCCACTTGGCCCAATGCGGCGTTAATGTGTGCCTTGAGGTCGCAGTCGATGTCTCCAGTCACGTAAAGTATAGATCCCAGGTTTTTAACCTGGCACTAAGGCTTAGCAACTGTTACTGTTATTATTATTAAACAGTAATTTCACCACTTCACTATGGTCCATTGGTCAACCATGCACTCGTCGTTCCGTAGGATTATGGAGGCGGCAAGTGGCCGTATACTCATCGATGGACTGGACATTAGCAAGATGGGTCTTCACCAGCTGCGCTCGCGCATCACCATCATTCCGCAGGACCCAGTACTGTTCTCAGGCTCACTGCGAATGAATCTGGATCCATTCGAAACTTACTCCGATGATGACATCTGGCGCGCACTGGAGCACGCTCATCTAAAACCTTTCGTGCAGGGTGAGTAGAGAACACCAGAAGTGACTCAGATATAATAATTAGGCTAGTGCTAATTTCCGTGCGTGTTGACAGGCCTAGAGGCAAGCTTGCTCCACGAGGTGTCGGAGGGCGGCGAGAACCTGTCGGTGGGGCAGCGCCAGCTCGTGTGCCTGGCGCGCGCGCTGCTGCGCAAGACGCCGCTGCTCGTGCTGGACGAGGCCACCGCCGCCGTCGACCTGCACACCGACGAGCTCATACAGGTGCGTGTGTAACTACAGCGCCAGCTCGTGTGCCTGGCGCGCGCACCAACCTGCACACCGACGAGCTCATACAGGTGCGTGTGTAACTACAGCGCCAGCTCGTGTGCCTGGCGCGCGCACCAACCTGCACACCGACGAGCTCATACAGGTGCGTGTGTAACTACAGCGCCAGCTCGTGTGCCTGGCGCGCGCACCAACCTGCACACCGACGAGCTCATACAGGTGCGTGTGTAACTACAGCGCCAGCTCGTGTGCCTGGCGCGCGCACCAACCTGCACACCGACGAGCTCATACAGGTGCGTGTGTAACTACAGCGCCAGCTCGTGTGCCTGGCGCGCGCACCAACCTGCACACCGACGAGCTCATACAGGTGCGTGTGTAACTACAGCGCCAGCTCGTGTGCCTGGCGCGCGCACCAACCTGCACACCGACGAGCTCATACAGGTGCGTGTGTAACTACAGCGCCAGCTCGTGTGCCTGGCGCGCGCACCAACCTGCACACCGACGAGCTCATACAGGTGCGTGTGTAACTACAGCGCCAGCTCGTGTGCCTGGCGCGCGCACCAACCTGCACACCGACGAGCTCATACAGGTGCGTGTGTAACTACAGCGCCAGCTCGTGTGCCTGGCGCGCGCACCAACCTGCACACCGACGAGCTCATACAGGTGCGTGTGTAACTACAGCGCCAGCTCGTGTGCCTGGCGCGCGCACCAACCTGCACACCGACGAGCTCATACAGGTGCGTGTGTAACTACAGCGCCAGCTCGTGTGCCTGGCGCGCGCACCAACCTGCACACCGACGAGCTCATACAGGTGCGTGTGTAACTACAGCGCCAGCTCGTGTGCCTGGCGCGCGCACCAACCTGCACACCGACGAGCTCATACAGGTGCGTGTGTAACTACAGCGCCAGCTCGTGTGCCTGGCGCGCGCACCAACCTGCACACCGACGAGCTCATACAGGTGCGTGTGTAACTACAGCGCCAGCTCGTGTGCCTGGCGCGCGCACCAACCTGCACACCGACGAGCTCATACAGGTGCGTGTGTAACTACAGCGCCAGCTCGTGTGCCTGGCGCGCGCACCAACCTGCACACCGACGAGCTCATACAGGTGCGTGTGTAACTACAGCGCCAGCTCGTGTGCCTGGCGCGCGCACCAACCTGCACACCGACGAGCTCATACAGGTGCGTGTGTAACTACAGCGCCAGCTCGTGTGCCTGGCGCGCGCACCAACCTGCACACCGACGAGCTCATACAGGTGCGTGTGTAACTACAGCGCCAGCTCGTGTGCCTGGCGCGCGCACCAACCTGCACACCGACGAGCTCATACAGGTGCGTGTGTAACTACAGCGCCAGCTCGTGTGCCTGGCGCGCGCACCAACCTGCACACCGACGAGCTCATACAGGTGCGTGTGTAACTACAGCGCCAGCTCGTGTGCCTGGCGCGCGCACCAACCTGCACACCGACGAGCTCATACAGGTGCGTGTGTAACTACAGCGCCAGCTCGTGTGCCTGGCGCGCGCACCAACCTGCACACCGACGAGCTCATACAGGTGCGTGTGTAACTACAGCGCCAGCTCGTGTGCCTGGCGCGCGCACCAACCTGCACACCGACGAGCTCATACAGGTGCGTGTGTAACTACAGCGCCAGCTCGTGTGCCTGGCGCGCGCACCAACCTGCACACCGACGAGCTCATACAGGTGCGTGTGTAACTACAGCGCCAGCTCGTGTGCCTGGCGCGCGCACCAACCTGCACACCGACGAGCTCATACAGGTGCGTGTGTAACTACAGCGCCAGCTCGTGTGCCTGGCGCGCGCACCAACCTGCACACCGACGAGCTCATACAGGTGCGTGTGTAACTACAGCGCCAGCTCGTGTGCCTGGCGCGCGCACCAACCTGCACACCGACGAGCTCATACAGGTGCGTGTGTAACTACAGCGCCAGCTCGTGTGCCTGGCGCGCGCACCAACCTGCACACCGACGAGCTCATACAGGTGCGTGTGTAACTACAGCGCCAGCTCGTGTGCCTGGCGCGCGCACCAACCTGCACACCGACGAGCTCATACAGGTGCGTGTGTAACTACAGCGCCAGCTCGTGTGCCTGGCGCGCGCACCAACCTGCACACCGACGAGCTCATACAGGTGCGTGTGTAACTACAGCGCCAGCTCGTGTGCCTGGCGCGCGCACCAACCTGCACACCGACGAGCTCATACAGGTGCGTGTGTAACTACAGCGCCAGCTCGTGTGCCTGGCGCGCGCACCAACCTGCACACCGACGAGCTCATACAGGTGCGTGTGTAACTACAGCGCCAGCTCGTGTGCCTGGCGCGCGCACCAACCTGCACACCGACGAGCTCATACAGGTGCGTGTGTAACTACAGCGCCAGCTCGTGTGCCTGGCGCGCGCACCAACCTGCACACCGACGAGCTCATACAGGTGCGTGTGTAACTACAGCGCCAGCTCGTGTGCCTGGCGCGCGCACCAACCTGCACACCGACGAGCTCATACAGGTGCGTGTGTAACTACAGCGCCAGCTCGTGTGCCTGGCGCGCGCACCAACCTGCACACCGACGAGCTCATACAGGTGCGTGTGTAACTACAGCGCCAGCTCGTGTGCCTGGCGCGCGCACCAACCTGCACACCGACGAGCTCATACAGGTGCGTGTGTAACTACAGCGCCAGCTCGTGTGCCTGGCGCGCGCACCAACCTGCACACCGACGAGCTCATACAGGTGCGTGTGTAACTACAGCGCCAGCTCGTGTGCCTGGCGCGCGCACCAACCTGCACACCGACGAGCTCATACAGGTGCGTGTGTAACTACAGCGCCAGCTCGTGTGCCTGGCGCGCGCACCAACCTGCACACCGACGAGCTCATACAGGTGCGTGTGTAACTACAGCGCCAGCTCGTGTGCCTGGCGCGCGCACCAACCTGCACACCGACGAGCTCATACAGGTGCGTGTGTAACTACAGCGCCAGCTCGTGTGCCTGGCGCGCGCACCAACCTGCACACCGACGAGCTCATACAGGTGCGTGTGTAACTACAGCGCCAGCTCGTGTGCCTGGCGCGCGCACCAACCTGCACACCGACGAGCTCATACAGGTGCGTGTGTAACTACAGCGCCAGCTCGTGTGCCTGGCGCGCGCACCAACCTGCACACCGACGAGCTCATACAGGTGCGTGTGTAACTACAGCGCCAGCTCGTGTGCCTGGCGCGCGCACCAACCTGCACACCGACGAGCTCATACAGGTGCGTGTGTAACTACAGCGCCAGCTCGTGTGCCTGGCGCGCGCACCAACCTGCACACCGACGAGCTCATACAGGTGCGTGTGTAACTACAGCGCCAGCTCGTGTGCCTGGCGCGCGCACCAACCTGCACACCGACGAGCTCATACAGGTGCGTGTGTAACTACAGCGCCAGCTCGTGTGCCTGGCGCGCGCACCAACCTGCACACCGACGAGCTCATACAGGTGCGTGTGTAACTACAGCGCCAGCTCGTGTGCCTGGCGCGCGCACCAACCTGCACACCGACGAGCTCATACAGGTGCGTGTGTAACTACAGCGCCAGCTCGTGTGCCTGGCGCGCGCACCAACCTGCACACCGACGAGCTCATACAGGTGCGTGTGTAACTACAGCGCCAGCTCGTGTGCCTGGCGCGCGCACCAACCTGCACACCGACGAGCTCATACAGGTGCGTGTGTAACTACAGCGCCAGCTCGTGTGCCTGGCGCGCGCACCAACCTGCACACCGACGAGCTCATACAGGTGCGTGTGTAACTACAGCGCCAGCTCGTGTGCCTTGCGCGCGCACCAACCTGCACACCGACGAGCTCATACAGGTGCGTGTGTAACTACAGCGCCAGCTCGTGTGCCTGGCGCGCGCACCAACCTGCACACCGACGAGCTCATACAGGTGCGTGTGTAACTACAGCGCCAGCTCGTGTGCCTGGCGCGCGCACCAACCTGCACACCGACGAGCTCATACAGGTGCGTGTGTAACTACAGCGCCAGCTCGTGTGCCTGGCGCGCGCACCAACCTGCACACCGACGAGCTCATACAGGTGCGTGTGTAACTACAGCGCCAGCTCGTGTGCCTGGCGCGCGCACCAACCTGCACACCGACGAGCTCATACAGGTGCGTGTGTAACTACAGCGCCAGCTCGTGTGCCTGGCGCGCGCACCAACCTGCACACCGACGAGCTCATACAGGTGCGTGTGTAACTACAGCGCCAGCTCGTGTGCCTGGCGCGCGCACCAACCTGCACACCGACGAGCTCATACAGGTGCGTGTGTAACTACAGCGCCAGCTCGTGTGCCTGGCGCGCGCACCAACCTGCACACCGACGAGCTCATACAGGTGCGTGTGTAACTACAGCGCCAGCTCGTGTGCCTGGCGCGCGCACCAACCTGCACACCGACGAGCTCATACAGGTGCGTGTGTAACTACAGCGCCAGCTCGTGTGCCTGGCGCGCGCACCAACCTGCACACCGACGAGCTCATACAGGTGCGTGTGTAACTACAGCGCCAGCTCGTGTGCCTGGCGCGCGCACCAACCTGCACACCGACGAGCTCATACAGGTGCGCGCCTGACTCACTCGCCTGACACATTGTGGGACCTGTACTGTCCCAAACTAACCTGACTATTGCATGTTGCAGAAAACCATACGCGAGGAGTTCGCGGCGTGCACCGTCATAACCATCGCGCATCGGCTCAACACCATCATGGACTCCACTAAGGTCATGGTGCTGGACAAGGGCCAGCTCGCTGAGTACGCGCCTCCACAAGAGCTGCTACAGAATAAGAACTCTATGTTCTATAGTCTCGCAAAAGATGCTGGTCTTGTAAGCTAAAGTAGTTAGCGATGTAGTGTAGCGTAATTAGACGTAGATCAATTAGAATTGAGATACTTAAAAAAGTAAGAATCATGAAACATTATCCTCAAAATCAAGAGGTCGACAGTATTATTACACTATTCAATTTTTCATTTATTTAGTTTATAAAACATTGTACAATTATATTTGTAGGTATGTATTATTTGTAGTATTATGTATTGACGGATTAACTTAATAGATCCAAAGGATTTAAAAACTAACCTAACCTTGCTAAAAGATGTTATAAAAACTACATCCCTTTAGCAGGATGTGCAAGTAACATTGCTATGGCAACAGCTTCGTATTTCCGCACAAAATTTTAATAAAGATTTTCTTGTTTACATACGTGAATTTGTCTGATTTTACCTAGGTATACCTACACCACAGAATAAGGCCACGATCTCCTATTAAATGCTATATGCGGCGTCCGACTTCAGCGTAAACGTTCCGATCGACGTCTGGACGTCAGGTACAGCGTCAGCGGTCAATACATATCATACGCGAACGACGACGTTTCAATCAATTCAATCAATAATTCGTCTTTTTCTTTATCAAATTTCGACATTTTGTACTGATGCCAAATACGACGTTGACGCTGCAATGGTTCGAAATAACTAATTATTATACGCAGCGTAAAGCGTTTGAATGCCGCGTACGGCGTTCATACGCCATCAGTGTGTGAAAGAGACCACATCAGCACATTTCTATAGTAAACATCGAGACGCGACGCACGGCGGAACGGCGGCACGCTGTACGCGGCCGACGGCATTTATAGGAACCCATAGCCTAAGAGAAGCGGAACAGACATTCATGTGGCTTATTTCTATGACACTCTTTTAGTCACTTGGTAATAGCCTCGAAAAGCCGCTGCCGCTAGATCGCTACACTTTCAATGGGAATTAATCCTAATGGATATCTGACCAAGGAAACATACGTTTATATAATGGGTACTTCCTTGGTCAAAGGTCTCGACGGACTTCCCGCACCTCAACTGCAATGCGGTGTGCCGAATACGGTAGTTGTCAGCTCGTCAACTTTTTAAATAAAAATTATGAAGGGTAGTTTATAAGGACAATCATCATGAATAGGAAAAAAACGTTCAACAGGATTACTGGTAACTGGGTGTTAGAGGACCTAATATGATACAATTTTGGACCCCCTATATGTATGGCTGAAAATCAAAAGTTTCCGAAATAATTGACTTTTTTAGTTTTTTCATTTAAATTGAAGGCTGAATCCAGGGTCCAGCTTTACGTGGTGGCAAACTTCGAAAGATTTTTGAGCATATCATTCACCGGTGTCACTCAGATACACCATGCAGCTGTCAATGTCATCGACTTAATGCGGTGGGCGCACTTTGTCGATAGATATCAAGCGGAACGGACTCGTTCAAGGAAGTAATCTGTCTATTTAGATAAGAGCACAGATAATATAGCATTATAGTAGTTGAAAGATAAGTTACCGCACGTAAATTAAGCCACCGCGCGTAAATTATCATACAGAGGCGTTACCTATATCGGTCAATAATATCTCACGCGTTATTACGTCACGCTAATTATTTATGTGATAAATATTGAATGGTTAATGGGTCCCATGTTTAAATTGTACTTGATGTCGGTCATTGGTGGATTGTTTAGAAATTTAAAATTATTTAAAAACGTTTAAGTGACCTTAAATGCTTACCTGCCAAAATTCAATATAATTTGCATAAATGTTCTATTTTTACATTATGTGAAGTGTCTAATAACGTCGATGGACAATGAATACCCATTATTTAGCTTTAATCGATACATTTAAATGAGCGTCGGGCACCTCACTATTCCTGATGTGTCACTGCACTGTCAGTGAATGACATAATTATGTCATATCCACAGGCAGGTAGAGGCAAGTTTCCACACTGATAAGTGCGCTACATTTAAAATATTGTGCTTGCCACCACTGGAAGTGCCTATACCATATTATGTGAAAAAGTTTTGTTTTGTGGTTATGATATTGCTAATTAAACAATGGATTCTTTTTGTGGATCTACATTTTGGGTATGTCAATAATAATCTTACCATTTATAATAGTTAGTAATAAGATACCAGTCAATCATATTTATTTTAAACTAATAAATTAAATATATGTATTATATTTCTTATAATAAATCTTTAAACTCACTGGTATTAAATTAATATTCTATAGCTATAGTTTACCTGAAAATGAATTTATCGTCAACCTCTAATTTATGTAATTACTTAGTGCAAAAATTATACCTTTTTAATTTCTATGTCCAGCAGTGGACTGCAATAGGCTAATTAATTGATTGATTGATTGAATTTAGTATAAGTTATTATCAAAGCATGCATTTAGTTTATTATTTTGTTTTGTCTACCTAAACTTGGTATGACTTAAACTAGGTACCCCCAAACAGCCCACTAGTGATCAACTGATCATTATCAAAATTTAAAACATCATGTATTGTTTTGTATTATCATCATCAAATTCACACTCAGTATGTACCTACATGTTCAAAGCTTCTTCATGTGGATTCTTCATTTTATATCATCTTTATTCTAGAATACCACCCTAACATGGGATACGGATAATCCTGATTTCACACCATGCTTTCAAAAGACTGTGCTTGTATGGGTACCCTGTGTATTCTTATAGCTGGCAGCTGTGATTGAAGTATATCAAATGGTTATTAGTAAAGAGGCTAACATACCATGGAATAAACTAAATATTAGCAAATTGATTGTTACATTACTCTTGGTACTGCTGCAAATAATAGATATTGGTGATGTTATTGATGCATCATCTAGGAAGCAGAACATTGTTGCTGCTGCAAATTATTATGATCCAGTTGTGAAACTGCTGACTTTTGTAAGTTCTAACCATATTATTTTATGTTTACATCAGTTTAGGTGGCGTCAGTTAGCTTAGCTACATTATTTTCACATTTATACCTTTACACCATTATTACAGATATATTCTTGGTAATTACTATTAGAAGTATCGGGATATTTACCATGTATTGTTTGGAGTTTCCGATATTTCGGCGCTGTTGCAAGCACCATGATCACGGAGGAAGTTCCTCCGTGATACAAGTTATAATGTGCTATTGCTGCCTGCCTTCCTGCTGGCTGCTATTGGCTGATTGAGTAGATTATGCATTACTTATAAGTTACTTATTACATATAAGTAAGATAAGATAATTATTATGAACAAATCACAAACACACATGATTTTAATGTAGTAAAATCTTCAAATAAGTATATGTAGATACCGATGTATGCTATGTAAATAAGTATATCACGTGAACCGCAACGCAACACACAGTAAGCTTTTTTCGCTCAGTGAGCCTTTACCTTATTTGGGCATCATCGTGCAAACAGCGATGCGATTATCGCGTGACCTTGCCGTGACTAGACAAACATTTTAGTCGCACGATCACAATCACATTCGTATGAGCAAAAGTTACGGGAATTTACAATTATTCATAGCAATACCTGCCTACTTTTTATTTATTTTCGTGCGATTCTTCTTCTTCAGCCTAGCGTCAGAAAACGGGGGCATGAGTCAATACACATGCCCCCGTTGGCTGAACGCTAGGCTGAAGAAGAAATGCCTGAGAAATGTCTTTTTTGGTAACCTTACACCCCAATGGGTGTAAGGTTACCAAACAAGGCATTTCTCTCGCATCCCGGTTGACCCTGAGCGATCTACGGTTTTAAGATAGCCCCCGAGTGTGGTAAGCATGCTGTCCCTATGATAACCCCGGAAAGGGGAGGGGTGTGAGCGTTGCCCCGCCGCGCCGACATGGGTGAAACGGCCGCATCTGTCACCCGACGCTTAGGGAAGTAGCAAATAGGCAAAGGGTCTGCTTTGCCACCTGGATCAGTATCGTGGTTAAGCAGACGGCATTATGATCGAGTGGTTCGATTCGAATCCTGGCTAAACACTTTGGTCTTGAAACCACTCCTAATACAAGAAATTTAGCTGAACTGGAAGATTTAGAGAGAGTTCCTAGCTAGTGATAATTTTGTATAATGTTCTAAAAAATGTTTAATCGCGGTCTAGTTAGCAGCCTTTATCTATCGACAATACACTCCTCTTTTTTATCGGTTCACCACGAATATGTGTAATACTGAATCACAAATATTGATCTGATAGATAAATTACTCATAGGTTTTGGTCCTTCCGAAATTCCTGCAATAAAAAAATCTGAATTTCATGCAGTTCTTATTTTCTTAGTATTTCTTTTGGTGCAATTAAATGTACAGCAGTAGATTTTAAGAGGGCTTAAGGTGCCATCTCGTAACCGGAGATGGCTCAGGGTCAACCGGGGTTTGAGGCAAATACCTTATTGGCCGACCTTCACCCCGGCATTTCAGACCTGAGACGGCGTGCAATTAGTTTCAGTCGGTTCGAATGCGAAATACCTAACATAAATAGGTACTGCGGTATCTGTGGGGATTTCTGCACGGAAAAGTATGTGTGTGTGTGTGTCAGAATGTCTGTGGCATCGTAGCTCCCAAACGACTGAACCGATTTCGATTCTGTTTCTTTTGTTTGAAAGATGGTTTAGTCGAGAGTGTTCTTAGCTATATTTCATAAAAATCGGTTCAGCCATTTGAAATATATGAGGAGTGAAAGTGGCAATGCAAAATCTAATATTTTCAAATATAACAACCCGTGTTGGGTATCAAATGAAAGGTCATAATTTATACATCACGATACAGCAGGTTTTATGGAAATCGGTTAAGCGGTTACCTATAAAAAGAATGAAATAAAAAAAAATTAAAAATTAAAAACCCCCGACCTAAAAAGATCCTATAAAAAGTAAAATACTAACTATTACCTTATGACCTACCCTAAGTATTGACCCTTTTGTCATTTGTCTCGTCGGGGGACCGCTTGGTATTCTCCCCGACGCCGACGGAGGGTCAGACGGCGGTCCCCCGACGAGACAAATGAAAAAAGGGTCAATACTTAGGGTAGGTCATAAGGTAATAGTTATTATTTTACTTTTTATAGGATCTTTTTGGATCGGGGGTTTTTAAAATTCTTAATTTTGTAATATTTAATGTAAAAAAAGGTTCATGTGTCAGATAAAACTAACAATGACTAAAATCTGTTTCAGGTATTATCAGCCACGCTATTATCATACAACAGAAAGTATGGCATACGAACTTCAGGAGTGCTTTTCATATTCTGGTTACTCCTTATATTGGCTGGATTACCTCAACTGAGGACTGAAATGAGGAACTATAATGCAGCTGACGACGCGTATTTCCGATATAATTTTGCAAGCTATATTGTGTACTATTTACTTGTTGTAGTAATGTTTATATTGAACTGTTTTGCGGATTTACCGCCTAGAAACACACCCTACATTTATGATGAGGTATTTTTATCACCCTTTTATTAATTTAACTTATGTGTACTTTTTCCTGATATTTTGTAGTCCGTCGCTATCCGGTCGAGCACTATTCTTGCTTTGCCGGCAAAACGTCCCACTCTTAGCAAGGAAGACAGACGTGGTTACTTCCGTTATTCAAAATGAACCACGAATTGATTTCCTATAACAGAGTACTTATCACATTTAGTAAATGCTCCACTATACCTGACTTCCACTGACTTCCACATTAATAGCCATTCTTGCACACGTAGTCACTTACATTCTAAATTATGTTTTATATTAAAGTTTAGCTTTTATTATAACAGAGACAATCGCCAGAAAATTCATCAGGCTTTCCCAGCCGACTCACGTTTAGCTGGTTCGACACAATAGCTATAATAGGATACAGAAGAACTTTAACTGAACATGACTTGTGGTCCTTGCACCCTAAACATGTATCCAAGGAGTCTGTTGCAAGATTTGAAAAATTCTGGCATCGTGCTTTGAGGAAACGCGAATCGTGAGTTTGCTTTAATGTTAAAAACTTGCCTTATAATCTTTGGTAGAGCCTCCACCTACATTTAATGATATCTGGCTACGGGCTGGAGCTATAGCCGCTTCTATTTTGTTTTATACCATTTATAGGTGGTAGCACTGGTAGCTAATCGTGCGGCCTACCTGATGGGAAGCGGTTACCGCAGCCTAAAATCTGTGAGCAATACCAAAGGCATCACACTCGTGCTGATGCCCCTGTAAAAACTGGCATGTAATGTAATTTGGATTATCTTGTCTTTTCTTTGATTCTATTTGCAAAATGATTTCCTGTGTTTTTAACCGCCGATGTAAAAGATGGGGTGTTATAAGATTGCTATAATCTGCATTTTTTAGTAGAGGAATCAGGTTTGAAAGTAGCACCAATCACGGAGAAGCTACGAAGGAATCGTTTGTCCTGGTTTGGACATGTAATGCGTAGGGATGAAAGTAATGTCGTAAGGAAGGCGCGTTATCTATAAAAGTAGATAGCTACAACCCCTTGTCCATCCATCTCCTTTTAGGTCTTCCTCGCCCCAGAGGAAGACTTAAAAGGGGATGGATGGACTGTGTCAAAGATGATATGGTTAGGATGGGAGTGAATGTTGAGATGACTGCAACCCGAGATGAATGGAAAAAACACACATGTAGAGCCGACCCCAAAAAAACTTGGGATAAGGGCAGGAGGATGATGCTGTAGTAGAGGAATCAGGTAGACAGTGTTTTTATTTATATGTATATAAATTTCAAGTGTATAGATAAGATAATTTTATTTGTGGAAAGATAAGTAGATATAAACACGTAAGTATGTAATACAAGACGGAAAAGAATTTCATTAAATGAGTACTTAAATATGTAAATGAAATGGGACTTGCGATGCGGGTGGAGCCGTGGGCATCAAGCTAGTTGAGGATATAACTACAGAGAATAATTATTACAATACCCTTCAGAAAGTACTAAAAACTAACATCTATAAAAATACTACTTCCGTTTGAATTGCAGAGAGACTATTACACCCGACTGTTCAGAGACATCCCTTAGACGAAATCAAAAAAAGGAGAAGCAACTTATCTCCATATTACCGGTTGTGTGCAAGGCTTTCGGCGGATTGTTCATAGTTAGTATGGCATTAAAGCTATGTAATGATATACTTACTTTTGCGGCACCAGAGTTACTTAGGTGAGTATTGCTCGGGACTTGGGACATATTATCAAGGACCTATAATGTGCTCTATACGCGTAGTACACGTTTCTTGGGTGTCTTTGGAGAATAGTACAGGGTTCTACGGCGCGCGGCGGTGGACTAGCTCAAATTCATCCAGCATAGATTATTACAATACAATCCGCGCGCGCCAGGGCCTTGTAATGTCTCGCGATTAAGGTCCAAAATACCTCCTCGGGACAGGAATCCTGGGCCCTACCAGTGTCCAATTAGGTACCTACTTCTAGTTAGAAAGAGATGATAATACCTACTATGATTAATCTTTTTCGTCTTACCTTTTAAAATTATTTCCCCTAGAATAGATTTGTTTTTTATTAGGAACTTATATCATACCCATAGTTCCATTTCTAATGGAAAAGTAGTTTTTCAGTTCAAATTTTTCCATCATTTGTATTTTATTAGTTTGTTTGATCCTTTCAGATTACTAATTGGTTTTGTTCAGGGTAATGAGCCAACATGGAGGGGATACGTTTACGCTGTGAGTATGTTTGTATGCTCTTCCATACAGACTGTGATTATGGGGCAGTATTTCATAAA
Source organism: Eilema depressum (assembly GCA_914767945.1). Lineage (NCBI taxonomy): Eukaryota > Metazoa > Arthropoda > Insecta > Lepidoptera > Erebidae > Eilema > Eilema depressum. The sequence continues at coordinate 7,471,243 of OU612020.1, forward strand.
GACATCTATAGTTGGATTAAAAATCAACTGTGCATTGAGTGCCATGGTATATAAGAAAGCCTTAAGCCTATCGAACGAAGCTAGAAAGAACTCTACAATTGGAGAAATTATTAACTTGATGTCTACGGATATAAGCAAGTACGTATGGCCGCTTCAAATGTAATACATATACCTCCAATTGTAATGCATGGGTAGGTAGGTCAAATAGTGTTAAAATGTCATTCTTGCAGCATTTATCTCTAGAAGCTGCCAATTTTTTTATCCCTGGTTGACGAGGCCCCGCCCTAAATCTTCTGTTGACGTCGTCAAAATATGTATTAAAAAGTTGGAATTTTTTGTTTTTTCTCATTCAGATTCAGCGACATGACCTTCATAAATTTGATATGGTCTGCACCATTACAAATAGCATTGGCCTTCTACTTCTTGTGGAATCTGTTGGGGCCATCAGTTCTGGCTGGTATGGCAGTGATTATCTTATTCATACCAGTGAATGCACTCTCTGCCGTCGTACAGGAGAAACTACAGACCAAGCTGATGCGTTATAAAGACGAAAGAATTAAGCTTATGAGTGAAGTACTTAATGGCATAAAAGTAAGATAAAACGGATGATAAATGAGACTACCTTTTGATTACAGATTTAATTCTAATTTTAGCTTTGTTTTGTGCTAGGTTCTTAAAATATACGCTTGGGAGCCAAGTTTCCAGGAGCACATACTTAAAATAAGAAATAAAGAGATGAAAGTATTGAAGCAAATGGCTTATAATCACTCCATATCTTCAATTATATGGTTTTGTACTCCATTTCTGGTAAGTATTGTAAGTCAGTGTGCGCCAATCCATAAAAAATGAGCTATCCCTACATGTCGAATGGCTTTTTTTTTTTCAGGTATCGCTGATGTCATTCATGTGTTTTGTGTTGGTAAACGACACAGAAGTTCTCGATTCGAAAAGAGCATTCGTAGCGTTGTCTCTTTTCAATATACTACGTTTCCCTATGGCAATGCTGCCGAACGTCGTATATGATGTTATACAGGTAAGTTACAAAACAATGACATAAAATGATTTTTTTAAAGCAATTAGTATGCATTTTCTTAAACTATTAAAATAGTTTAAAATAGGAAAAAGAGAAACAACTCAGGCGGGACTTGAATCCGCGACTAGTCTCTTATAGGGGGAATGCTCTGACCACTGAGCTATCTAGTTCCTATTTTAATCGATTGGCACAAAAATATTGTGTTGACTATTACAATTTGATGTATTCATTACAGACATGTGTGAGCCTCAAGAGATTAAATAAGTTTCTGAATTCCGAGGAACTAGATACCCTAATGATAGAACACAATGTTAACGAATGTGAGTAGATACATACACAAATCAATTATAGTTACTATACAGGAAGCCAATTTAAATAATAGAATCATATTGATGTCATAAAATATCGTAAAAGTGACCTATGCTTAAGTAAGCCGGCCGACGATCGATCGGCAAGAAAGTGTACATATTTTGATGAAAAATTTAGATATAGTTTTATTATAAGTATGGGTAGACTATTATGGTGATTCAAGTTGTTCGGATATTTTTCTTATCGCCAAACAATCGGACATGAGCCTAAATCAATACCTAAAAAAGTTTTGATTACTATCGGAAAGTGTCACTACTACGAATTTTTACGCTAAGTTTTGATTTCAGCCGATCAAATAGTAGTAGAGGACGGTAACTTTTCTTGGGGCAATAAAGACGCGGAGCCGGTACTGAAGAATTTGACCGTGCACATTCCTAAAGGCTCACTAGTCGCTGTGGTCGGGGCCGTCGGCTCAGGCAAGAGTTCGCTGCTGGCTGCGTTGCTCGGAGAGATGGATAAACTCTCCGGTCGAGTTAATATAAGAGGTACGTTAATGACATAGTTAGGAGGTAATATATGATAAAACTGAAAACGTCTTCCGGAGAAGACCCGGTAAAACTCGTGATGAATTATTTTGATGTCCGAAATGTAGACAATTTATATAGAATACGTTCAAAATTTTCAGGTGGTTCATTATACGTTGCTCAGCAGGCGTGGATACAAAATGCCACCGTGCAAGATAATATTTTGTTTGAGAAACCACTCAATAGAAATAAATATAATAAAGTTATCGAAGCATGTGCATTGAAGACTGATTTAGCCATCCTTCCTGGTGGCGACCAAACAGAAATTGGGGAGAAAGGTAAGGCCATAAAATGATGAGACAACTATTCCAATAGTTGGCAAACAAGGTAACCTATCTGATTGTATGTCAGGTATAAATCTATCTGGCGGTCAAAAGCAGCGCGTAGCTCTGGCCCGTGCGGTGTACTTTGACGCTGACAACTACTTCCTGGACGATCCTCTCAGCGCAGTAGACTCACACGTTGGGAAACACATTTTTGACGAGGTAAGAGTTCTAACTTGATCGAGTTTAGACTAATTATGTAGAGCTACTCTCAGCCTACCCAACCGTCATCCATCATAGAAGGCATGGCGTGAATAGTATGATCTATTTAACTTCTGATACTTTTTAACGGTAACTAGGACTGCAAATCACCTGTGATACGTATAATGCACTTATATAATACTTATGCCAAGATCTTAATATTGAAGAATATAATTGTCTATGTCTAAACAGGTTATAGGTCCAAATGGTCTGCTAAAAGATAAAACGCGTGTATGGGTGACTCACAACATCTCGTACCTGGCGCAAACAGACTTAGTGCTGGTACTGCGCGACGGAGAAGTGTCGGAATGTGGCACTTATCAACAGCTCCTTGAGAAGAAGGGCGCTTTTGCTGATTTCTTACTGCATCATTTGTACGTCGCTAAAGAAACGTCTGCGTCTGAGCGTGAGTTTGGACTATTAAAATCTGACAGAAAGAAAATATTTTTTATTCTGCACAGTCATGCACGTAGACATTACAGCAATCATGAAAATAAAAGAAAAGTATAAAAGTAGTATCGCACATAGCCATGCAGAACAGCGGTCACCTCTCGGTGTAATGACAGGCGACCGTTTTTCCGCATGACTGTGCTACCTACCTAACATTTTCCAGATTTGGACAAAATCAAACAGGATCTGGAGAGTAATCTTGGTTCAGAGTTTCAACGCAAATTGCAGTGGGCGCGGTCTTTGTCTTCTGGTTCTGCTGAACCTGAAACAAGTGCTGCAGGTAATAAAATCTATTTAGTTAGCAACATTTTTCAATTAATTTTAAGATAAAACACCCATAAGGTCGTCCGCTACGATCTACAGATCACACACTTAAGTGATATTAGTTAGTCTCCGTAAACAAGAATCTAAATGGCTCTGTAAAATATAGAACATGATATATTTAAAATTATAGTTTCACTAGCTGCCCCGGCGAACTTCGTACCGCCATATTTTCGGCCCGCGTGGTATTCAAATCCCGTTCCCGCTGCACCCTTATCACTTAGGGGGATGAAAAATAGATGTTGGCCGATTCTCATAGATACCGGATAAGCACAAAAAATTTCATCAAAATCGGTCGAGCCGTTTCGGAGGAGTTCGATTACGCACCCCGTGACAGAAGAATTTTATATATTAGATAAAATTTCAATTAGGTCGGTATAAATTGCATATCAAATACAATACGAGTACCTAGGTCATAATTCAATACCTTTTGTCAGGTGATCGTAGTGAAAAACCACTCAAGGAAAAATTGGACGAGAAAGAGGTCGAAAATGATTTTGACCAACTTGTTGAAGCAGAAAGAGCAGAGACCGGAGGAGTAAGCATAAATTGCTATTATTGCTTTGATCTGATAGCTGCTGCTATTGGTCTCGAATTCGTATTATATGCTTTTTTAACACTAACCTAGGGCTTTAAATTTAAAAAAAACATTTGTAAATATAATACTTTCGTTATTATTTTTTAGGTAAAATGGGCAGTCTACAAGCATTACTTAACCAATGTTGGCATTTACGCATCAGTGGGGACTGTTCTTATATACACTTTGATGCAATCCTGTCAAATCGGTGCTAACTTTTGGCTCACGCTTTGGTCTAACGACGATAATATGGTTTGTGTTATAATAGTACATTATGGTACAAGTACCTAAGCAAAGTTGGTGATTACCGCCGAGGCGCAATTGAGACCCGAGGACGGTAATCATCATACTCACGCGTGCCTTACGATGTTTTACAACACACTTGCGAATAAAATAATACTATAATACTAAATAAACAATACTACAAATTAATTTCATTTTCCTATGTGCGCGCATCTAACAATGGCGGTCGGCCATATTTCATATAAATTCTTTTTTAAATTTTATAGGTTATATAGAATTTAAAAAAGAATTTATAACTCACTTGTGAATAATAGCAATGAAAAAGTCACAGTTTGATAATAGGTGTCATTACGTGCCTATTTTGCGGTGAAATAATAGCACTTTTATGAGCAGGTGTGTTCTAATAGTACATTATGGTACAAGTGAGCAAAGGACGGTAATCATCAAACTCACGCGTGCCATACGACGTTTTACAACACACTTGCGAATAAAATAATACTACAAATCCCTACTAATATTATAAATGCGAAAGTAACTCTGTCTGTCTGTCTGTTTGTCTGTCTGTCTGTCTGTCTGTCTGTCTGTCTCACTTTTACGACTAAACCGCTGAACCGGACAATGGACATAAACGCCGGTGTTCCGCAAGGCTCCGTGTTGTCCCCGACCTTGTTTCTGCTGCATATCAATGACATGCTGTCTGATGGCTCCATCCATTGCTATGCAGATGACAGCACCGGTGACACGTATTACACGGGCCGTGCAAATATGCCTAGGTCGGAAGTGGAGGAGAGTCGCGAACAACTTGTGTCCGAAATTGAGACTACTCTCTCTGGAGTATCCGATTGGGGACGACTAAATTTAGTCCAATTCAACCCTACCAAGACACAAGTATGTGTATTCACCGCTAAGAAGGCCCCATTTGTTGTAGCGCCGCAATTCCTGGGCACACCGCTCACCATCTCCACAAGTATCGGGATTCTTGGTGTCGATATCTCCAGCGACGTCCAATACCGAAGTCATCTGGAAGACAAGGTCAAGTTGGCATCAAAGAAACTTGGGGTGCTCAACAGGGCGAAGCAGTACTTCACTGCGGGGCAACGACTACTCCTTTATAAGGCACAGGTTCGGCCCCACATGGAGTACTGCTGTCACCTTTTCGCCGGAGCGCCTGCGTGCCAGCTTGACCCTTTCGACTCGGTACAAAGACGGGCGTTGAGGCTTGTCGGCAATCCCATACTCACAGGCGATGTGGAACCACTCAGTCTCAGGAGAGACTTTGCTTCACTGTGTGTGTTTTACCGCCTATACAATGGTTTGTGCTCAGATGAATTGTTTGACATGATGCCCACAGCTACATTCTATCATCGCACTTCTCGTCATAGGCGGGGAGTTCATCCTCACACATTGCGACCGGAAACGGTGCGCACTGTGCGGTATGAAAGGAACTTCATCCCTCGCACACTCAAGCTGTGGAATGAACTCCCCGCGATGGTTTTCCCAAGCGACTACAATATGGGGTTCTTCAAGAAGGGCATTAGAAGGTTTCTTTAGGGTCGGCAGCGCGAGTGTGACGCCCCTGGTGTTGCATACGTCCATAGGCCACGGTAACCACTTTCCATCAGGTGGGCCGTGTGCTTGTCTGCCACCTAAGTGGTATAAAAAAAAAAAAAAAACCGATTTTGATGAAATTTGGTATAGGGGTAGATTCACGGATATCTGTGGGTAGATTAGACCTTGAGAAAGGAAATAGGTTATGTTTGGTCGCGATAACCGACATCCACGCGGGCGGAGCCGCGGGCAAAAGCTAGTACTAAATAAACAATACAACAAATTAATTCGTTTTCTTATGTGCGCGCATCTAATAATGGCGGTCGGCCATATTTAAAAAAAAATGAGGTTTGAATTTAACTTTTTTTTACTGTTCTTTTTTTCTGTACTTAGAGAAAAAAAAAGTTAAATTTGAGTGAAAATTTTGTTTATTAAACAAGTATTACAAGTTGAAATTATTTATTTAAATACGAAAATGCATCAAATGAACATACAAAAGGCATATTAATTTATTGGTACTATTAAACACGTTCTTTTTTGTATCGAAACTTTTTTATAAACATAGAAACTGAACCTATAGAATTTAAAAAAGAATCTATAACTCACTTGTGAATAATAGTAATGAAAAAGTCACAGTTTGATAATAGGTGTCATTACGTGCCTATTTGCGGTGAAATAATAGCACTTTTATGAGCAGGTGTGTTGTAAATATTATTATTAAAGTAAAATATGTCCTGCGAGTGTATCAATTTATATATAGCCAGATTTCAAAACAACAAAAATATATTACATGAATTGACGTTATTATCCATCTGAAAACTAACTGAGGGTTTATTTGTAGATAATATTTTGAATTTTTGAAGGGCGGATTCCTTATGATTATGTTTGAACTTCCTCAGCTCGTGAACGGCACGGTGAACACCCAGTTAAGAGACATGTACCTAGGAGTGTATGGTGGCATCGGTCTAGTTCAAGGTATCATAGTCCAGTCATTTAGTAGTTATATGGAAATATTGCCGGACGCCTTTTAATGTGCCCATGTACATTGCAACACCAAGTTTGTCTGTTTCCTATAAATTTGATATGAAAAAAGTGTACATCCAGGCTGGAACTAGGACTCGTTGCGTATTCAAGTCCTGTCCTGAATAGCGAAAACAAGCTAATAATCGAAAAAAACATTGTTGTTTTTTTTTCTATTAAACTCAAGTATAGTAAAAATAAAAGAAAGCATTAGCTACTAATTGCTTCAAAATTTAATAAATTAAGTTTTGTTGGTTTACTGCTTATTATTTTTTTTGGAAGTATAATAAAATTAAAAATTTAATTGCAGTAATAGCAGCATTGTTTGCGGATTTGATACCGTTCTTAGCTTGCTGGAAGGCAGCGAAAATTCTCCATGAAATGTTATTGAAGAACATACTTCGAGCACCGCTACAATTCTTCGAGGTGACCCCTGTTGGTAGAATCCTGTCAAGGTTTTCAAAAGACGTGGACTCTGTAGATTCAGGTCTTGCTTGGCAAATCACCAGTGCACTTAGCAGCGTGTTTGAGGTAAATTTATAGAAACTGCTAAAAATATACAGAGTGTCCCAAAATTCAAGGATAAGCCAGCAACAGAGGGTTGCCCAACTTATGGCTGCTCTGGAAAAAATAAGAAAAAAAATATATCTCTTTTTTTTTTTTATTATTTAAACTTTTTTAAAATCCTTCGAAATTCGGTACCCCTAATGATATTTTCAACTACCAGGTCCACAATTTTGCAAATATTTTTGAACTCTTTTCTGTATTAGCAAGCTAAGAAGCATGGCTATCCATCACCACCCTGAAAAAATATCATTTTTAATACTCTGTTACCACTTTATTGAGGATGAATGCATTGTGTACAAAGTTAATCTGGTGATTTTCAATAAAAGCAATGTATGAAATGTGATTCTTGTTTACAATTTTTTTTTTTTTATTATTTCATCATGGTATCATACCCAAATTATACTATTTTGAAATTTTGGATAATTGCGCCAATTTTTGAAAAACGATGCCTTAGTGGTCTCCATACTTTTTTTTTTCACCGAGATAAGATAAAGTGGGTCAAAAGTAAAAATGTATGAAAATTTGACGACAAAAAAAAATTTTGACTTATTTTTGTAAATAACTACAAATATTCTATAATTTTTCAGGGTGTTGATGGATAGTCATGCTTCTTAGCTTGCTAATACAGAAAAGAGTTCAGAAATATTTGCAAAATTGTGGGCCTGGTAGTTGAAAATATCATTAGGGGTACCGAATTTCGAAGGATTTAAAAAAAGTTTAAATAATTAAAAAAACAATAGATATATTTTTTTTCTTTTTTTTTCCAGAGCAGCCATAAGTAGGGCCACCCTCTGTTGCCGGCTTATCCTTGAATTTTGGGACACCCTGTATAATTATAAGAGGTAGGTATAATCCTACCGTGGGAGCTGTACCGTCCCCATGGTGCGCGCGGTGTGGCGGGGGTCGAGGAAAAACAAAGAAAAGAAAGAACAAGAATCGATGAGATCTACTATGTCGGACACATCTTACGATATCATTTAACACTTTGAAGGCCGGATATTAATAAAATTCCCTATTTAATAATTTTCTGCTCTTTACGCTAGTCGTAAAGATGTATTGAATAATAAGAGTTATAATTAATTCAATCAAAGGACCTAAATAATTTATTTATTCAATGAACTATCTATATTATACTAAAGTATAGTAAGTTAAATGGATACAAACAAAAAATATTTATCCTATCATATCCTACTATCCTACTTTCTACCGATACTTTAAATGCGAAAGTTTCTGAAGATGTTTATATGTTTGGATCGTTTGCTCGTAGCTCAATCACGTTCTAAAGGCTGAACGGATCTTTGAAGTTTGGTGCAGGGATAGATTATTCTTGAAAAACATATTTATATGCTACTTTATTTTCTGGGAATAGCTTTCCATAAATTTTTGAGAAAAGACTCAAAATCCACCTAAGTAAAGCCGCGGGCAACAGTTATATTTAATAAAATCAGGCAAATGATGAGTAGAAACTATAACTTAGTTTTGCTGCACTGATAATTAAAATCAGAACTTTTCAACTGAAGTTATTCTCTTCTTTAGTTCATCTATAGTTTTGCCATCGGAACTTGAATCAGAGACGTTCTTTAATATATTTATTTTTTTTAAATATCGTTCTTTACATCACGGGATATCGTACGACCTATCTTTGAATTGTAATCTCATGTGCGTCTGACGTAGACTGTCCGGTACAAACTACACGAGATACCGCCGCCAGCTGGCGGCGGACTGACCAAATCTGACGTTCGGTATTCCCCCCCGTCTCGCCGCGCACATACCTAAGGCGCGGTACAGCGGTATCGGTGGGACTATACCTACCTAGGTGCGAGAAAAATGTTTTATTGGGTCATAGCCACCGGGACAGTCCAGAGACGGCGTGCAGTTTTAGTCAGTTCAAATCTGACACAAATCTCGCACGAAAAAAGTAGATACTATTAATATAATAAATAGCTACTATTATGTACTTACGACTTACCAAAACATATATCAAAATGGGAATATGATTAAGATATAGTGTCAAATACGCTACTAAGGGTCTAGTACAATCCGATTATTTTCTATGAACATTGAAACAAAGGCTCGTTGATATTCATCTTCCTAGCCATTTCCCAGTGGCGTCCATAGGTAAACTTTAGAGCCGGGGGGGGAGTGGGGGGTTTTATTGGTTTGTTGGCTTTCGATAGAGTGACAGCAGTAATAATATAGGTACTTAACTGTGATGGACAAGAGGTATTACTCCATGAGCTGCAGATGTCGGCAAATGATACTTTTTCTCACAACAGGTAATAGGAACCATAGTTGTAATAAGTTATTCAACACCGATGTTCATGGCGTTGGTAATACCTATTGGACTACTTTACTACGCTATACAACGGTTCTACGTTCCTACATCGCGACAGCTCATGAGAATTGGATCCGTAGCTCGTTCACCAATTTATTCGCATTTTAATGAAAGCGTTTTGGGTGCCACAAGTATTCGTGCATTTGGTGTTAAGGACAGGTTAGTATCATAGTTATTTGTTATACAAGAGTGCAAAGTTGCTTTTTAACCGCGTGCTCATTTTTGATGACCGAGCAAGCGAAAGATTCTAAATTTGAATCACGAGCGTAGCGAGTGATTCACAAATTAGAATCTTGAGCGTTAGCGAGGGAATCAAAAGAGCACAAGGTGAAAAATCTTTGCACTCGAGTGCAACACGTAACTTTTCATCCCACCTCAGCGAGGAAATAATGAAATGCTTCTCCTTCCTAGCGTTAATTCCCAGTCAGCATCCGAAGCTTTCACCTCGGAGTCCGGGGTCCGCTTTACCAGTCTTAACTGCGGATTTGGCTGGACCTCGATATTTGCCGTGAAGCGACTGCCATCTGACTTCCACAACCCAATGATGACATTAGGCGATATCGAAGCATTGCAGCCAAACCGTTGTTGTTGAACTTTTTAGGGCTCCAACTACTCGTAACGACTGCCATAGATGTTCGTATGGCATCCGTGACCGACGGCTTAACGTGTTCTCCAAGGCACGATCAGACCAATGCAAATACCCATTTTCATGCATAAAAAATATTTGCACTGAGCGGGGATCGAACCCGTGCCTCCTGCGTAGCGGCCGCGTTCAATACCACTACGCCATGGAGGCTGTATAATATGTGTATTAATACTAGTAATAAAATACAACAAAAAAAAATTCTTCAACAATGTCAACAATATGACGAGAAAAAAATTGATGCGCGCAAAGCAAATTAAAAAAAAAGTACACCAAGGAGGTTACGAGTCTGAGTTTTTCATGAATTAAAAAAAAGTTGTATGATAAATTCGGCACCATAGAGGTAGAAGTAAATAGGTTTAATGATGTTTTGAGTCCACAAACCTAGTACACACGATGTTCTAAATTCAAATTTACTTTACCTCTCTAGAGGATAAAAACGACTTTTACGCTCAGTTATCGAAGAGCAAAAATAGTCTTTCCGAGATGGTGGGATGAAAAATAAATTACCTTAACACTGAGACGAGGGTGGGTTAAACTAGATAGGTACAATTTTTTTTCATAATATTTTATATTATAAATCCCAATTTCAGATTTATTGAAGAATCCCAGAAACATGTTGATTATTATCAGTCATTTGCCTACCTGATGTCCGTTGCGGATAGGTGGCTTGGAATTCGACTACAGATGGTCGGCAGTCTTATTATTTTCTTCGCTGCATTATTTGCAGTAATTGGTCGAGAAAGCATTAGTCCTGGACTCGCAGGACTTTCCATTAGCTATACCTTAGAGGTAAGTAACTTTTTGCCTAACCTTTTCTGTTTTGTATTTATGACTTATATTTCTTTTTTTTTCGTTTTAGATTACCCAAACGTTGAGCTGGTTAGTTCAAATGGCATCATCAATTGAAACCGATATAGTAGCAGTAGAACGCATAAAAGAGTATACAGAGACGGAACAAGTGAGTAATTGCCCCACTAAAATTGATAACACTCTTGGCTCACAGCAGCCTGTAACAGTACCCCATGTCCGCAGGAGGCCGAGTGGGTGAGCGCTCCAGGACCGCGCGCGTCGTGGCCGGAGACGGGCTCCGTAAAATTTGAAGGGTTAACGATGGCGTACCGCAGTGGCGCGGAGCCGGCGCTGCGTGACGTCACGTGCGCGGTGGCGCCGGGGGACAAGCTCGGCATCGTCGGCCGCACCGGCGCCGGCAAGTCCACGCTCACGCTCGGACTGTTCAGGTACGCGCACTGCACGTGTGGCGAGCTGTGGCTCACCTGCCCTACCTTCTAATGGGACTTGGAACTGTCACTCTTTCACAGGATCGTGGAGGCGACGGGCGGCCGCATTTTGATCGATGGACTAGACATTAGCAAGATGGGCCTTCATCAGCTGCGCTCGCGAATCACCATCATCCCACAAGATCCAGTTCTTTTTTCAGGGTCATTGCGAATGAACTTGGATCCTTTCGAAGCCTATTCTGATGATGACATCTGGCACGCACTCGAGCACGCCCACCTGAAAGATTTCGTGCGGGGTGAGTAGAGAATGTTAAAAATGATAGTTATAATTAGCTGATTAATAAAGAAAGTGCGATAATCTTAATATTATTAGAACTCACACCTTCGGATTGTTTCGCTCCTCTTTATTATTAGTTACGCTTAACTTGAGCTTGGTAGGCAACTGGGAAGCAAAGTGGGCTGGCCATGTTTGTCGAAGGACCGATGACCGATGGCCGTTGGAGCAAACGAGTCAGGGAGTGTAGACCGCGAGAAGGCAAACGAAAGGTAGACTGACGACCTGAAAAAGGTGGCTGGAACAGACTACATACAGAAGTGGGAGTATTGGGAGCAAAGGCGCAAATTGGGAAAGGCATATGGCCAGCAGTGGACTGCAATTGATCGATTGACAGTAATATTTAATGGTTTTTTTTAAATCAGAAAATTTGCCCTACTATGGTATACATTTTTTTACAAGTGATGCAGCAACCACTACCCTAGTTTCTTGACATTTTTGTCATCGATACGATCGATATCCAATACACGGCATAGTTATTTTTGGCATGTACACTCAACTCACTCAACACTGAAATACCGCTGATGTATTAAATACAATAACGATTCCAATTTTATTATTAAAAATATGTTTAAATCTTATAATTTGAAAGTTATACCTACTTACCAGAAAAGAGAACCAAAAGTATTTTTATACTTATACAGAAGAGATGATTTGAAATATTATTCCTCCTTGAAGTTTGTTAAAAAGGCAAGTACTAAGGATTTCATAATGGCAAGTACTAAAAACTAAATAAAATTAAGAACTAAAAGGTCATGACTTTTTCTAGTCATTAATTCCTTCAACATAGGGTAAAAATGTAATAAGTATCAAATATAAATAATGAAAAATTTTATGCGGGTATTTGGCAAAGTGATAAGTATAGCCCTCACTAAAATGGAAAAAATTGAGTAGAGCTTTATTTTATTTCAACAGCATAATAATTTGTGTGGTGACGGTGACGGAGAAAGAATACAAGTATCATCACCCTATCACTTCCGAACGAGGCGACTAACGGAAAAATATGCAGACGATAACATGTGACAACAGCGAGAGAAGGAAAACTCGAAATAAACCCTGTACCCACCCATCTGGCCAGCGTGGAAACAGTAGGCCATAAGCATCCCGATATTAGGAGTGGCCCATGTCTAGCAGTGAACTGCGATAGGCTAATTGATTGATTGATATCACAGGGTTGCAGACAGGGTTACTTCATGAAATGTCAGAGGGGGGTGAAAATCTGTCCGTGGGAGAACGTCAACTTGTTTGCCTGGCGCGCGCGCTTCTGCGCAAGACGCCGCTGCTTGTGCTGGATGAAGCCACCGCCGCCGTCGACCTGCACACCGACGAGCTCATACAGGTACTAGCATGACTGCTTGATTACTACCAACCATTGAAGCACCTGTGCTTACCATCTTTCTTATTGCATGTTACAGAAAACGATACGCTCTAAATTCGCAGACTGCACAGTAATAACCATTGCTCATCGGCTCAACACCATCATGGACTCCACTATGGTCATGGTACTAGACAAGGGTCAGCTCGTCGAGTACGCGCCTCCAGAACAGCTGCTACAAGATAAAACCTCAATGTTTCATAGTTTAGCAAAAGATGCTGGTCTAATATGCTAAATCTATTTTACTCGTCGTGCAACATAATTGTTATTTTTATGTGTAATATAGGTAAAATTTAAATTAAGAATAAGTAGCCTAATATTAGGTGCAGCGCTATAATTAAAAGATTGGCAGTTTAAGTAGCTAAACATTCATTAGGTATGTGACCAAAATAATAATAATTAAAAACAATTTATACATATTCATTGTTTTAATTACTTGTCTTCAACATGCATCGCGCTACAAAGAAAGCTGTATATGGAATCTAATAAAAAATGAGGTTAATATAAATATAATGCTGCGACAATGTTTCTCCATGCCCTGCTTAAATAACCTCAGTACTTAGGTATACGGAAGGCAATACTTCTGTCAATAAAGAAACCAGTGACTCCGAGTTTAGGTACCAAAGGCCATTATAATGCGAACATCCAGACAGGCGTGGTCGCAGCTTGAAGTTTTGGGGGGGGGGGTCACTTCGGAAATTCCTTAATTTAACCCCCTCGTACTGGAACTTTTCAATATGACGTGCATGGTTGGCGGGGGGGGGGGGGGGTAATGTCCCCTGTGACTAGTGATGTACAAACCTCGAGGCGTCGAGTCTTATTTCTGAAGCCTCGAGGCGGAATGGCAAGACTCGGTGAGCTCGGTAAGCTCGGAGTCCCGAGCCTAGCCGAGCTGCGAGTTTTTTGAGCCATGCCTCGAGTCTTCAAAAGAGTTCGAGCCTTCAAAAGAGCTCAAACCTATCAAAAGAGCTCGACCCTTCAAAAGAGCTCGAGCCTTCAAAAGAGCTCGAGCCTTCAAAAGAGCTCGAGCCTTCAAAGAAATCGAGTCTTCTAAAGAGCCGTAAAACAAGCTCGAGTCTTAAAATATCCATACTAATATTATAAATGCGAAAGTAACTCTGTCTGTCTATGGGGGTTAAAGGGGTGAAATAGGGGATGAAAGTTTGAAGATGAAAGTTTCGTCATTTTTCAAGATATCTTGATGCAACTTTGTACACAAGTTTGTACATGGATTAGAGCTTGGAAACGGACAAAGGATACCTTTTACGCGAAAAAAAGGGTTAAGGGAGGGGGGTAGGCGGGGATGAAAATTTGTTTGAAATTTCATTATGAAACTCGAACCTTGAAAAGAACTCGAACCTTGAAAAGAGCTCGAGCCTTCGAAAGAACTCGAACCTTCAAAAGAGCTCGAGCCTTCAAAAAGAGCTCGAGCCTTCAAAAAGGACTCGAAACTTGAAAAAAGCTCGAGCTCTAAAAAAGACTCCCGAGTCGTCGAGCGCCATACAAACGCGGCGAGCCTTGTAAACGACACCGAGCTCTAGGCAAAGGGACTCGGACGCCTCGAGGCTTGTACATCACTACCTGTGACCCCCCCCCCCCCCCTCCTCGGACCGCGCCTGCATCCAGACCTGTTGAATAAAAATTATCCTGCAATCTTGATGATGTTTAGTGAGAAGTTGACCTCGACTACAATAGTTTCTCGGAGCCCTATTAAAAATATGATTCTGCACTTAATGCAAAGAAGAACCTAGCACTTAATAAAACTTATTTGAGAGACTATGCAATTTAAAAAAAAATTGAATGTTACTCGAGCTGTGACTTGCCCTTAACTTTTTATATGGTGAGCTGCCGCACCCTGGTGAATCCTGTCATTGCAAAAGTGATGCGTGCGGGGCTTTTACCGAATGGATATTTTTAGATCACCGGTCACGCGACACTATCTACGTTTCCTACCTCGATGAATTGGAGTTACAGTTGTAACTAATATCCCGCCTTCAATGCTGCCCACTTCAAAACAGAATACTTCTCAAGAAAGTTACTATTTTACTAAACCGTTGTACGAATTTAAGTAATCGATTTCGATATACGATACATATACCGATAACCGAATCGAACATCACTATTAACTTTCACGGCTGTCATGTCATGTCAAATGTCAAATCGGTCAATCAACTTTACCACTTGTACAAGTTTCAAAATAAAAGACTGAACGGGACAAAAACACTCCTGAAAAGTGTTATGCGCTAGCGCAAGTGCTACAGTAAAAATATTCATCATAAAACTTAGCACAGGAACTTAGTGAAAAAATAGTCCTAGAGTGTTTTATTATTTAGAATGAACTGAAGCATGGATAACATTTGTAGATCTACTTTTTGGGTAAGTTAAATTCCTTAGATTATTCGAAATAATATTTCAAATTGTGCAATCCATTGGGTTGTAAGTTTATATGTAGGTTTTTTTTTATATGTAGGTAGATATTTAATCTTGGATATATTTCTTTACGTTCACTGGCATTTGAGTCTAACATAAGACACCAAATCATTCATCATAATATTTTCCGTAAACACAGTTGTAATAATATGTTAACTCTCATTGAGTCACATGGGTTTAGTATTTGATAAGAACATACTTGATTGCAATATTCATCTTATAAAGATGTTGCCTGTAGATAAACTGCTATAGACTACTGACTAGTATCAATAGCTGTTATCAAAATATTTTATATTTATTAAGTGAAACAGGAGTTTACAGTATTATTTACTTTAATAAAATAATTCAGGCACCTGCAATATAATTGTTTTTTACAAGTACCTACATGTGTAGGTTTTATGAAAAAGAACCAGTTTATAGGCACCCACCTCATAATTAATTTTTGAGTTACTTCTATAAGAAGCTGATTTAATTTTTAGAAATTACTTGTTAATATTTAATTAGAACAAACTTAAAATTTAAACGTAGGTACTTAGTTTAAGTGCATATAATATAATGATACAAGTAGCAGCTGGAGTACAGGTTTCACCTGGGAATATATTGACAGAAAATCTGATAATTATTGCTACACCAACACAAAAAAATAGCTGAAACCATCTCTGTAGCTGGTTGTACAAATTGTTAAAAAGTTTGAGTTCAAACGACACAATACTTTTTGAGTTTTTGAAGCATGTAGCTACACAAACCAACATAACATTTTTATGTTAGTTTGTTAGATCAAATTTAATCTGTAAATTTGAACTAACAACTACTAACAAGCGTACAGAGTACCTCAACAAGACATTGATACTTATTATGTAACTGTAATAAACTTTGACATGACAACAGTCTGTGCAAAATCCAGAGATAAAGAATTATCACTTATGGTCAATGACTTCTATTTAGACAAACTGTTTAGAACAAAAAAAAGAATCATGAATTTATATGAAGCGAGAATGAATTACGAATGTTCCACAGAACACAGAAACTAGATAAATGAGTTCATGAATTTTGACTCCTATCTTTATAGCCATTCTCTGGAGGAGGTGTTACTACCTTGAACTAAGAGGAAGGTAATCAGATGTCAGCTTAAAATGACTGGATTCATGCTGGGCTTAGTATATCACGCATAATTGAGTGAACTCATACACCAGCGAATGCCTTCAACATGAAGAGTTTGTGCAATGCTAACAACATATTTCTTATTTCAGAATACCAGCCTGACTTGGAATACAGATAATCCAGATTTCACACCATGCTTCCAAAAGACTATTCTTGTATGGGTCCCCTGTGTATATCTATGGATGGCAGCCTTGATTGATGTATGCCAAATGATTGCAAGTAGAGAGGCCAACATACCTCGCAGTAAGCTGAATATTAGCAAACTTACTGTTACATTATTATTGATACTGCTGCAAATAATAAACATTGGTCATATTATTTATGTATCCTCTAGAAAGCAGAGTAAAATTTCTTATGCAGATTATTACGACCCAGTAATAAAGTTACTGACTTTTGTAAGTACAAAGCTTTGTATCATGTTAAATTACTAAACTAGTTTTTAAATCTTTTATTTTTGTTGATTCATAGCATTGTTGGCTGGAAGATAGAAAATCTTGCAACACAAATTCTACACTATATTCTGTATTCTGTTCTCTCACCTATCCCTACACTAGGATAACTCCTGTGGCGAGAGGTCCCAATAACCCGATTCCCACCGGCTCGCTTCACAAAGGGAAGCCGTGGTTCCATGGCTTCTCTTATCTATCTTATCTATCTATCTATAGATTTATCTCTAGATAGATAGATAGATAGATGTAGCGCGGAAATCCCCTCGGTGATTGTGTCGGACTCGAACCCACTAAACCCCCACGCCGCCGTCTTGGGCCATCGATTGGCGAGGGTGAGATTACGTCTGGCGTATCCCTTACGCCCAGACTGACTCAGGGCCATCGAAGGCCCCCCTCGGATGTGGGACTACTGCGTCTCCATCTTGCCCCGAATCGAGTCGCGCATCGCGCGCACCGCCACCTAGGTCTGCTTCTGCTAGGGTGACAGGCGACTCCACCTTTCACCCCCGGGCCCGCGCTCAAGGAGGAAACTTCCGTACACCTGAATTGACATCAGTGACCCACCAACACCAAATGATGACACTTGGACAGTACCAGAAAAATTTAGCCGCCGAAGGTCTTACTGCCTTGTAGGTATGCCCAAGACCGTTCGAGCTGGAGGAGCAGAAACAAAAAAGCGGTCCCTGCGTAACAAGCCTATGTCAGGTCCAGGGTTTCTACTTTCTTACACAAGGGCAAAAAACCTTGCAAAGAGTAATTTGTGCTAAACTATTAGGTACTCTTATTGCAAGTGTGGTGTTTACTTTGTCGAAATGTTTCTTTTATCATCTATTTGCTTTAAGTGTTTATTTTATGAAGTAGGTATTATCAGCAAACAGTGTGTCACAAAATATTCGAATGACTATTATAGTAAATTATATCTACCGGTAACACGAAGAAAATTTTCGCATTTCAGGGTTTGAATGACTATAAAATTGTCAAACCAATTACTATTCAGTATCAATGAATCATATGACACCTCCATAGATTAGGAACTTTCCACTGACATTATCGCTAATAGAAAACGTAGATATCGCTTTGTCTAGGCCCCAAGGTCTTAGGTTATTGTGCGAAGGTCTCGTGATGTTAATAACGTCGATAAGGATAAGTTGTTATCATCAGTGTTACTCCCAGTTGCACCTTAAGTTTGCAGTTTCAGAACCTGGGGTCCTCTCTCCTACTCTTTACTGTCTATGATACGAGGCACAAGCCTCACCTGCTAGTGGGTACAGAATAACCGACGAGGTTCAAGTGCAGGCTCCTTAGAGTTAGGGGGCCAAACTGCCGTCACTCCCGTAAACACCAAAATAAACCAAATTGTGGAAGGCAAGAGTGGGCGAGTTTCCACCATGGATCCATGGTTCTAAAGTGCTATCAGCTTGGCCCTCGGATGATGAAGATGGGTCGTCTGCATAAAATAAAAACTTAAAAAATGCAAAGAGAAGTCGTTACTTTACTTATTACGTTTTTTGAAGACCAGTCACTATAAGTTTATTGTTGGATTACGTCGATATTTGTTATATTAAAATAGTGAATATACCTAGTTATCAGTGGCGTGGCGAAGTGTCCCTATAATCCAAGTCTCGCCGGCTTGCCAAATGGATCGTATGGTGCGTGATAAACTACGCATAGAATTAGATCGAGGTAAAAATGTTCCACCGGCTTGCCTTTTAAAAAATTTCACCTTGGCCACTACTAGTTTTATAACTGTTTATTATTACTTCTATATTAAATCATACATTTGTTTCAGGTGCTATCAGCAACGCTATTGTCATACAACAGAAAGTATGGCATGCGAACTTCAGGAGTACTTTTCATATTCTGGTTACTCCTTATTGTGGCCGGAATACCTCAGCTGAGGACAGAGCTGATCAACTATAATGCCACGAACAACGCGTATGTCCGATATAATTTTGCAAGCTATATCGTGTACTATTTGCTTGTTGTAGTTATGTTTATATTGAACTGTTTCGCGGATTTGCCGCCTAAAGTCTCACCCTACATTTATGACGAGGTATCTATTGTTCTAATTAGGTATAGTTATAAAAAAGTCTAACTATAACATATCTATCTATAGGTTCTATAATATTATTAAACGAATTATATTTTACAATACCCTAATCATAATATCTATAACCTGAATAATATTATATGTACCTAGTGTCTAAAATAGCAAATCCATCACCATCAACATTATTTTTTTTTACATTATACACAACGCTGTCTGTAGTTAAGCTATGCTTACTTTAAGTCTAAACAGTATCTAGAATTGAAGTAAGCATAGCTTAACTAGCTTTTGTTAGGCGTTCTAGAATGCGGATACAATATATTCGTCTTACGTAATTCCCTCAGTCATAAAGTTCTAAATTCTAGATCGGTTACCTGATAAGTGGGTCCGTTCCATAATTTCTATAAACATTGACTAAACATTCCGTTCAGGATCTATTGAAACACGATTTAAACCTAGATTTGTTGCAATCTCTAATTCCGAATCAAGTAGAACTCAACAACGCTCTGTTGAGTTCTCAATATGTTACTAACCAGGTTTGATATTATTACTTCGTATCAACAGAGACAATCCCCGGAAAATTCAGCAGGGTTCCTTAGCCGGCTGACGATTAGTTGGTTCGATCCAATAGCTATAACGGGTTACCGAAGAACGTTAACCGAAAATGATTTGTGGCCATTGAACCCTCAACATGTTTCCAAGGAGTCTGTCGCAAGATTTGAAAAAATTTGGCATCGCGCTTTGAGGAAACGAGAATCGTAAGTATTATAGTAGGTACGTAACGGAAAGTCAAGATCTTCAGTATTTTCGAAAATACTTGCGTCATGCATGACATTGCGGTAATCCCCACAGATACCACCCATCCCAGCCAGTGAGTGTGGACCACAGTTATGTCGGACTCGAACCTACTAAAACCGCATGTCGCCCTTCTCGGATCTCAATTACTAGGGTGTAAGGTCTCCCAATAATGCATTTCCCTCGCACCCCCGGCTGACTCTGTGCCATCTACGATTTAACACCTTCGTTGTGGGGACACCGGAAAGGCAGGGTCGCGTCGACTTGCTTCTGTTGGGTGACACGTGGAAAGCTTACAGGGCCTCTCCCGTCTCGGTCGGATATACCCGTAGGCGGAAGCGGCCCCCCCGCGTGGACGTGCCTGACCAAGCACCCCATGTAGCATCAATCACTTTTAGTAACAAGATATTCTAGTATATAGTATATTTAGCACTATGAAACAAATTTCTGTAGATTGATACTTACTTGAAAATAGATTTCTCCCCTTGCTGGCTATAAAAGGGGACATTCTTTCGTTTTTTTCAGTTGCTATTCCAATGAACTTAGCACCCATACCCGCCGTTTCAAACGTATTGTAAAACTGACTAGAATTTTTGGCGATATTTCAGAAATACAACTGCGTCTGACTTCTCAAAATGTTCCACTGTAAAAGGTGAAAAAAAGGAGAAGAAACCGATCTCTGTGTTTCCATGTGTATGCAAAGCTTTCGGTAGACTGTTTTTAGTCGGTATGGCGCTAAGACTAGTTAATGACCTACTTAATTTTGCAGCACCAGAGTTATTGAGGTGAGTCCCTATACGACTATCATTCTTATCTCGACAACTAGTCCCTGTCGCACCTGAGGCTTTCACATCCCTATGCTACTATATCTGATATACCTACCCTTAGAGGATAAACCCATAAAAGCGTATCTATATTTAACTGTTTTTTTTTCGAGTTTATGTTCTGTGAACTCACAACAGACTAAAATCTTACATTTAACTGCCACATTTATTTCTTCCAACTCTATCCAGAAAATAATTCATGTAGATGCTATTTTAGTTATTTCTGTTTATCTATTTCAGATTACTTATAGATTTTGTTGAGGGTGATGAGCCAACATGGAGAGGCTACCTCTATGCTGCGGGTATGTTTGTATTTTCTGCCGCACAATCCCTGATAATTGGGCAGTTTTTCGTAAAAACATATATCGTCGGTATGCAAATAAATTGTTCATTGAGTAATATGGTATATAAGAAAGCTTTAAGTCTGTCCAATGAAGCTAGAAAGAAGTGTACAGTTGGTGAGATTATTAACTTGATGTCTACTGATGTAAGCAGGTACGTGAGTTATGAATACCGTCCCCTTATGAGACCCTCCTTTTATTTATGCTGCTGAACTTACGAACGACAGAAGAATTACGTGTCGTGTATGAATAGTAGATTACCCAACAAGTGAAAAAAAGGTGAATTCTTTTCGAGGCACCAAGTTGTATCCCGAGAGGAGTGAAGGTTTCTCCGGTAGAATCCCGAGCGTAGCGAGGGGTTCTAGAGAGAAACCTGAGTGAATCGAGGGATACAAGAGCCGAGATGAATTCTTTTTTCACGTGTTAGGTACTCAACTTTTCACCATTGACTACGAGAAAACGATTACTCAGTGATTATGAATTACATTTTGTTATGGATAGTACACAAAAGAAGCAGCAAATTATCAGTAATAGCTACCGCTTTAGCGCGAAAACACTCAGGAGTCTTTTCGCGTTCGAGAATATGAGTTTCATTTTCATCACTAGATGAAGTCATTTTATGATTATGAGACAAACAAACTTTTACAAGGAAAATTACACAGAAAATGGCGGCATTTTTTTTTTCTTAATTTAAACTGAGCCACATTCCACCCAGCCAGTGATTACATTTAGGTGGCTTTTAGTACGTTTTTATAGTGAGAGTGTGCAACCTCTTTGCATGTTTCACTAGAATCCGTACATTCGCGCATGTTCCAAATTCAAATTTTTTTATTCACTCGGTGAAACAAAGAGCGTTTTATTCACTGTTTTTGATGAATCACGGGCCCTTTTTCGAGTGTCAATGGTGAAAAATATAGTAAATACCTACTTCATTGCAGACATGGAGTGGATTATCTAAAATGAACGGACAAGGTTGCAAAAATATTGTGCGTAATCTAATAAACCAGGTCTTAGATAGATCAGATCCTCGATTATGCTAAAGCAAAATCACTGTCATAGCACAGACACTGCAAAAAATAACAATAAAATTTAGACTTTAAAGTAATGGCGTTAAAGTCTAAAATTATCGGCTTTTGTAGTGAATGAAAGAGTGTAATTCTCTTTTTACTAAATTTTGGACTTTAATTCTATAGTAATAAAGTCTAAAATTTAATACCATTTTATTCAGTGTCTGTTATGACAGTGGTATTGCTTTAGCAGAATCGAGGCCCAGTACTCCTGACACGGAAAACTATCGTCAACGTATCGAGAGAAGGGAGAATTGGGATTGGCCAGCTTCGCACACACACAGGTTCACAGTAGGTAGGCGGCCAATCGCAATTAAAAAAAAAAATTAAAATAAATTTTAGCCTAATACCTACCAATATGTACATTTTTTAACTCTCTCTGTTGGAAGAATAAATGTACTACATTATATACTAGTTTTGCTCTTACAGGTTTAGCGATTTGACATTCATACATTTGTTATGGTCTGCACCATTGCAAATCGCGCTAGCATTGTACTTCTTATGGAATCAGTTGGGACCGTCGGTACTGGCTGGTATGGCAGTGATAGTAGTACTTATGCCGGTGAATGGAATCTTTACCGGCTTACAGGAGAAACTACAAGTCAAACTAATGCATTATAAAGATGAAAGAATTAAGCTTATGAATGAAGTACTTAATGGCATCAAAGTAAGACAAAATAGATGAGAAATGAAACAGGCTTACTTACTTTAATATACGTTATTATAACTCCGACCTTGTTTGTGCTAGGTTCTTAAAATATACGCATGGGAACTAAGCTTTCAGGAGTACATACTTCAAATAAGAAATAAAGAGCTGAAAATTTTGAAGAAGATAGCCTATTATAACTCAGTATCCGGCTTTATATGGTTCTGTACACCTTTTTTGGTAAGTGATTTAATTCGCATCGTTGTCACTCCACAAGATATGATGAACCGTAGGTTTGGGTTACTCGGTAGCTCCACGTGTCTCTCTGATTAACAGAGAACACTGTGTAGACACAACAAACCGCCTTGCCTTGCACTAGGAGAATCCTCCCTAATATTGGAGACACCTGGTGGGTTTTATCGGTTCGTTTTCAACATAATAGTGAGGGACGCCCGAAGATTTCTTACGGAAGTAAAAGGTATTATATATACGTTAAAACATATTGGTTTTGTTTGCAGGTATCACTGATGTCATTTACGTGTTTTGTATTGGTAAACGACAAAGAAGTTCTAGATTCAAAAAGAGCATTCGTAGCGCTGTCTCTTTTCCATATACTTCGTTTTCCAATGTCAATGTTGCCTAATGTCGTCACTAACGTTATACAGGTTGGTTAAAAAAAACACTTGGAAATTATTTATTTTTAGCCTTTCTAGACAACTATTAAAATTTGTTTTTACAGACTTATGTCAGCGTTAAGAGGTTGAATAATTTCTTGAATTCTGAGGAATTAGATACGCTTATGATAGAGCACACTCCTAGCGAACGTAAGTAAATTGACTGAATATTCTTATACGATCAGATAGATATATTAAATTGGACAAAAAATCTTCCCACTCAACAGACATACCAATAACACGTCCACTATTATATATCATTTCCAGCTGATCAGATCGTAGTTGAAGGTGGACATTTTTCTTGGGGTGGTGAAGACGAGCCGCCGGTCCTGAGGAACTTGAACGTGCGCATTCCGCGCGGCGCGCTGGTGGCCGTCGTCGGCGCCGTGGGCTCGGGGAAGAGCTCGCTGCTCGCCGCTTTGCTCGGCGAGATGGATAAACTTTCCGGCCGTGTTAATGTTAAGGGTATGTGTAATGTATGCTGTGAAGGTTCATGCACTTTCGAATATTTGTGTCCTTGTCGATCATTTCACACAATCGATAGCGCTGCGCTGAGGCATAAGGACTCTAAATATCGTTAACACTACTTGGGCATTAAACTTGGTTAACTACTTATTTACCTACCTATGGTTGTGCCTGCATTGATGTCATTTTCATATGGGAGATTGTAAAAGTTCGTATCAACATCCATCTAAATAACGCGATGTTTAATTACTCGATAATCGACGATATAAGTTTACCTCTTTTTCTTTAAATATTTACAGGTAATACGTCATATGTGGCTCAACAAGCATGGATACAAAATGCCACGGTACAAAATAATATTTTATTTGAGATGCCATTTCATACAATTAAGTACAATCGAATTATCGAGGCATGTGCACTAAAGACTGATTTAGCCATCCTACCTGGCGGCGATCAGACCGAGATTGGCGAGAAAGGTAAGCTCCTCAAATTACACAGTTTCTTCAGGTGGATAAACAAGGTATATACTAGGTAGTAATTTAATGTTTCTCAGGTATCAATCTGTCGGGCGGCCAGAAGCAGCGCGTGGCGCTGGCGCGCGCCGTGTACTGCGACGCTGACAACTACTTCCTGGACGATCCGCTCAGCGCGGTGGACTCGCACGTCGGGAAACACATTTTTGAACAGGTAGGGTATTCCAATATTGATGAAGATTGGTAGCATCTAGTACTGGTACTATCTAGTATCTATTCTGTATCGAACCAAACCCGCGTCTTTCGAAGAGTTTTTATCGATGTCCAGCCAAATCCGCAGTTAGACTGGTAAAACGGGGCCCAGACCTCGAGTTGAACGCTTCGAATGCGACTGGGATTAACGCGGATGAAGAAGAAGTGCCATGAAAGTATATTTGAATTTGAATATGCAAATATGGTTTTCGAAACTCTAGAAAACCATAATATTATTGTGTTTGTACAGGTTATAGGTCCAAATGGTTTACTAAAGAACAAAACGCGTGTATGGGTGACGCACAACATATCGTACCTAGCGCAAACAGACTTAGTGCTGGTACTGCGCGACGGAGAAGTGTCGGAATGTGGCACTTATCAACAGCTCCTCGGAAAAAAAGGTGCTTTTGCTGATTTCTTGTTGCATCATTTGAGCGTCGCTGAAGAAACAGCATCGGCTGAAGGTGAGTTTCGAATGTTTTCATTTTTAATAGTTTTAATTTAATCCATATCATAATAACACTTATAATGGATTGTAGAAGTTGCTCGTGATCATAAGCTTAGGTCTTTTAAATCTGTGTGGTTTTTTTTTCAGATCTCGAAAATATCAAGCACGATTTAGAATGGAAACTCGGCTCTGAATTCCAGCGTAAAATGCAGTTGGCTCGATCTTTGTCTTCTGGTGCTCGGTCTGCTGTATCTGAAACGGCGGATGCTGGTAAGAATAATACTACTTACTATACCAATAGACTCTTTGCTGTCACATATATTTTTATGTGATACATGAACGCTATATGTGTTGTAAATATTTTTCCGTACAAAATATGACGCCGTCGTGTGTAGTTTGAACTAGTTACTCTAGTTACGTTTGAACTTGTTTTGAAGAAAGCTTCAACGTTCGAACGATTATGGTGATGTGGTGTATAGAAACCGTACTTACTACATATTAATTAACTTAATAATATAATACATGTTTTATAAGGTGACCATGAAGAAAAGTCGAGCAAAGAACAACAAGAGAAAAATGAAGGAAAAAATAAATTTGAACAACTTGTTGAGACTGAAAAAACAGAGACTGGTAGTGTAAGTACTGTTATCCTAATTTATTCCTATTTATTCTACATCCTGCTAATATTATGAATGTTTGGTTTTGATGTTTATTATTCAATCACTCCCGGAACAGATCTGGCTGAAATTTGATACAGGGATATGTGACATGTGACTGACTGCCTCTGTGGCGCAGCGGTAGTGAACGCGGCTGCTACGCAGGAGGCGCGGGTTCGATCCCCGCTCAGTGCCAATATTTGTATGCATGAATATAAATATTTGCATTGGTATGGGTGTTTCTATGTATAATATGTCAGGCGCGGTCGCAGCTTCACATTTTGGGGGGGGTCACTTACCTAAGTGCGGCAATTACCCCCCCCCCCCCCTATCGTACTCGACGTAGTATCGTACTCGTAGTGGTAGTGAATTCGACTGCTGTAGGAGGTTTTGCCTGATGTTTGTTTGTATACCTGTTAACTCGGACACCAATGGCATTAAGCCCAAGCCGATGGGAGTGGTTATGTCGGACTCAAACCAACTTTAATTGCACACCGCCTTGGATTGGATCATTATTTGCCGAGGTTGAGATTGCCACTGGCATATCCCTCACACTTCGGTGTCCCCATCAGAATCTGGTCCCGGGCTCTACCTGTCACTCCTAACGCTTATGAAAAAGCCTCCGACGCCCGAGTTGCCTTCGAAGTCAAAGTCAAAAATCATTTATTCTGTATAGACCATTAAAACGGCACTTACAAAACGTCAAAAATATATCGCGCTATGCGGACTATGTGGGACGGAAGGGACCTGTGTTTTCTCTGTCCCCGCTCCCCCACCTCTTTCTCGAGCATTACTCGCTTGTAGAAGGAAGCTGCGGCACCCCACACACTTGCACTCTGCAACATCACTGTGAGTGAGGCACGCGCTGAGGGAGACAACTTCCAACCCCAGGGCCGCCACAAAGTTCTGCCTCGGTGTTTTCCACGCCGTGCATTCAGTCAGTATGGGCAGCCCCGTGTCCTCGTTTGCATCACAGTGATGACACTCAGGCGTTGGCTCCTTCTGGATCCGACGTAGGTGACTCCCGAAACACACAACGTGGCCGGTGATCACGTGTGTCAGCCGGTACAAGAGGCACCCGTGAGGCCTCTCTAGTCAGTCATCCATGATATGCTTTACCACCGCTATTACGACGTGCCTTGTGTTTGGTTGCCGAAGTTGTAACTTCCATTCCTCCACCACGTCCAGGCGGCGTTGGGACTTCACTGCCTCGATTTCTCGAGGCTCGGGTTCATGTAAACGGGGACATCCGCGCCGCCCTTCGGTACCTGTATTGCACCGAAAAGGCTCTCGCCTCCAGATACCACAGTAGGGTTCCGCCAAGGAGTTGGACAGCAACCCCACCAGAGCGGCAGCTGCGCCTTTCAGATTGGGGGCCAGACTTCGGAAAAGTTTTCCGAAGTATCATCGACCATCGGATTCCCGCCTCTCGTATGAGGACCAGTTTCCCCGTCTTTAACAATTTCAGAAACTAGCGATTAGTCGTCGTCGCCTAAAGCTCGCTCAGTCCGGAGTGCCGCGGTTCGGCCATAAGCTTATGAATAGGGCATACGAAACCCGAGCCAATTTTGAAAACCCGGGTTTTCGGGTTTTAGCCTAATCAAAACCCGGGTTACCCGGGTTTTTTTCGAGCTTTTTGGTCCACTTTTTTTTTTTTTTTAAATTACAAAGAAGCTATAAGCTATGCCCCTAACGGGTAAGGTTCTTTTTAAGGGTACCAGATTTGACTAATGTACCAGAAAAATGTGGCAAAGGGTGCTCGCGAGGTCTACTCTTCACAGAACTAAACAAAAAAAAAACGATACGTTCTTATTTTAAACAGCCCTGGATGTTTCACCAAAAAATAATAATTTAAAAAGCGCTAGATGCAAACGATTGATTTTAGTTTTTTTTTTCACAACAACTTGTTGTATGCATTCATGTCCTTGATGTATCAGCCAAAAATAATTAAGGATCTTTCAAAACGTGACAGCAAACCCTTTTCCCCCCATTTTCCCTTCTATCAAAAAAAGCTCTCGACAAAAGTTGTGTTTTAAATCAAAGAATGTATTGAAAGTATTGTGTGCCAAATTTTGGTGAAAATCGGTTAAGAAATGCGCCCTGCAGATCGGAACTAAGAGCGGAAACACACGATGCGTTGTGGCGGCGGCGCGACGCCGGAGCGGTGTCGCTGCGTCGTTTTACATAGAAATATCTGTAGCATGTCACACGATGCGCTGCGTCGCCGCACCGGACTTGCAACCACCGAGACGAGGCGGGGAGGGGTGAATGCGTTGCGACGCCGGAGCGGCACCGCTTCGGCGCGCGCCGCACCGCCGCCGCGTAGTTGTTTATGATTTATAGAGGGCGCTAGAGGTGTGAGTATGCAAAATGTGAGTACCGAATTTCGCCAACGGATTTAAGTGAAGAAAAGGTCCAAGAATGATAATGACCCCAATTCTGTCTTGTCACAAGCTAACTAAAATAAGCTAAAAATCTCTAAATGTCAGTTTAGTCCTGTCAAAATGTAATTTCGTATTCTGAGAACACACAACTAACTTAAAATTAGCTTGACACAACTAAAATTAGAGAAAGTACTCAACTGTCATTTTTGGTTAAACGGTATTCTGTTGTACGCATATTATGCACTAAAATAAGAAATGTCAAACTAAAATTAGACATCATCTAAAATAATGCCAATTGTCGTTCTATATACTTTTAAGCCTTTATAAAGCTCTATAAATCGTCGATTGATTTGGATTTTATAAATAACTAGCGGACCCCGCGAACTTGCCAGGTACGTGGACCGAGAAAAACTGTATTTGCTTGGATAAGACTGAGAAATATCACAGTTTGTTTACTATTTGATCAATAATATGCACTAATTATCATTTGTCGGCATTCTAAAGACTTATTAAGATAAGTTTTTACAGATTTTATGAAAATCTTTATCGTTCATTCTTAATTTTTTAATAGTTGTAACACTCATTTTAGCGACGTCATATTCAAATTTAGTGCTGTCTTGTGCTTAGCAAACACTAAATTTAGTTTGATATAACAACAGAATACGGTTAGAAACGTCAATCGCTTATCTAAAATAAGAAAATTTTAGAGAAATTTAAGTTTAGAGATGGAACGTCAGAATTGGGGTCAATGTGGATCTTGCCGGTCTATTTTCTGGTCCATTTTTTTACCTCCTCTTGTCTTATTCGTAAAGGAAATGTATTGAGTAGGTACATGATATAAAATCATTTTAATGAACATTTCCGCTATAATTTATTGTTTGTTCTAATGGTAAAAGTGAGGATGGATTCTTAAATAGGTACTTAATAAAAAAAAAACGAAAATAAAAGTAATATTTAAAAAAAAAAAGTTATTCGAACAACCAGCGAATTCAAGCATAAATTTTCTAAAAGTAGGTAAAAAATACTTATTTTTAATTTTGACATTTTGTTATTGATGCATTTACATAATGAAATACAAACCAATTCAGATTTATTGCAATTACAAGACCTTGTGCGACAATTTACAGTTCATTTACATGGGGGGAATTAATAACTCTGGTAAAGACGGCTTGTATAGTCATTTTGTCGTGGACGTAAGTCACTGTTGAGCTTTTCGTAAAAGTGTATTTTTATATATGCCTAGGTAGGTACCTACCTATATTTTGTAGCATTAATGATACTAATGTTGTCAGCAAAATGTTATTATATTTAATCATCGATATATATTATATTAGCTTTTGCCCGCGGCTCCGCCCGCGTGGATGTCGGTTATCGCGACCAAACATAGCCTATGTACTTTCTCAAGGTCTAATCTACCCCTATACTAAATTTCATCAAAATCGGTTTAGTGGTTAAGGCGTGAAAGCGTGACTGACAGACAGACAGTTACTTTCGCATTTATAATATTAGTATGGAAATATGGATTCAGGGTTGGCAGTCGGCAGCACGAGTGTGATGCCCCTGGTGTTGCATACGTCCATAGGCCACGGTGACCACTTCCCATCAGATGGGCCGTGTGCTTGTTTGCCACCTAAGTAGTATAAAATAAAAATGGATTTTGTATCCATTTTTATTTTATACTACTTAGGTGGCAAACAACACGACTTAATAAAGCAACTTCTTTACGTCAATAGATGTAGAAACACACTAAACGCATACGCGCGCTATGCTTACTTTAAGGGCGCAGAGGGGATGTGAAGGGAGCGGGAAGGGACCATCACACCCGGCGGCAAGATTTCTTTGTCATTATTTAGAGGATCAGGTATAAGAATCCGGTCATAGTTGCCGTCACTCGGATTTTGCATACTCAACTACCTCTAGCGCTTGCACTATTATTAACAGACATTACAACGCAGCTGGGGCGCACGCGGCGCCGCTGCGTCATAACAACGTAGCGGCGTCGCACCGCTCGTGTGCCCGCTACTGCGGCGAAATTTCTGCGGTGCGTCGCCGCAACGCATCGTGTGTTTCCGCTCTAACATAACCACAGACATAGATACTGATAAAAGCAAAATAGGTCACCTTGTCGAAACGGAGATTCGCTCGCTCGGTCAACTAAACCGTGCTTTCCAATTCACAAAAATTGTTTTAATATTAAAAGTCATTTCTACTGTGCTCGAAAGCAGCTTGGCCTGTCTTCTCCAGGACGCTATGCCTATTTAATACAATCACCACATCATCCGCCTCCACTGTACGTGCACCACTCCACCGTCTAGTTTGTTCCGCCAATTGAACCCTGCACCAGGACTCCGTAGAGCCTCTGCATTCCACGACTGCACGACGATAGCGGAGATGAGATGTGAGCTGTGTTTTGCATAGGCCATCAATCAAATGACGCCTTCTGGTGACCGAGGCGCGGGGAACGGGGATTGCGAGCGGGGCAAAGCCAACCGCCGCAGGCCGCCCTGCTACACACTTCTCCACTCTTCCGTGCCGCTGAAAAATTAGACATCTGCTTTTCTTTCAGCTTGATCCGTTTTCTCCGAAGCTGAGCGGAGAGAAGTGGAAATAACTTTATCTGGCGAGGGCTAGTTTTCAACAGCGGATAATGTTGAGACGAGCCACCAGCATCTTCTCGTACACCTACTCCAAGACGAACGATAGACCATCGACCATGGAGACGGTGTACAAATCCTTACCTGGCTACTCAGTGCCACCACTACAGCTTTCTCCTACATCTTAGAAAAGTAGCCGTGGTGAAGGTACTGATCCAGCAGCTTCACGAAGAGCAAGTGGTTGGCCTGAATGGTGCAGATATGTGCAGTGAGGCCATCCCCTGCGGAGCATTCTTGGGATTGAACTTTTGAAGGGCATCAAAGAGTTCGCTCGAGTAAGGATGCGTAATTATCTTGATGGGAGTCATTATGATAATGACCCACCCTTTACTATAAGCGAACTCTTTGATGCCCTTCAAAACCTCCCTTCCTCCCTTGCTCATCCGACCTTTTGAGCTTTTCTCTTCTTTCGCGATGCCCCCGTCGTCTTCTCCTACCCAATCTTGTAGGTAAAAAGCAACTCGGCCGAACCCTTTGCGTCCTATACTCATAATTACTTGTCAAATAATGAAAAGAAAAAAACCCGAAAAAACCCGGGTTTTGATTTAAAAAACCCGGGTTTTTATTTCGCACCGAAAACCCGGAAAACCCGGGTTTTTTCGAGTCGAGTAAACCCGGGCTCGATGCCCTACTTATGAACCACCAGCTTCAATTCTATCCAACTGACCTCGGACAGGCCGTCCTCATCCACGCTTGGCGCCATAGGGCTCCGATTGTGTCTTGACACGTAAGTTGTAAACAATCCTTCAGCATTTTCCTGTTTACGTAGCAAAACGTTCGTATCTTTAAGAGTATTTAATGCCACCTTAATTACAATTTTACCAATTGTTTACCTTTAAAAGACGCGACAAGGAATTAAATATTGCAATATGAAGACTTTTCAACTTGACGTGCTGGGTATGGGGGGGGGGGGGGGGTCATGTCCCCTGTGACCCCCCCCCCCTCTGACCGCGCCTGTAATATGTATTTATTTACAAAAAAAAAAGTATCTAAGTATGTATATCCGCATTCTAGATTCCATTACACAAGCTAATTAAGCTTACCATGGGTCTAGAAAGCGTTGTGTAGAATGTTGTGGAATATTTATTTATTTATTTATAGTCTGGACTAACACCTATGCAATTTTTATCCTGGGAATAGGTTTCCGTAACCTATGGAAACCTATTCCACGCGAGTGAAACCGCGGGCATCAGCAAGCAAATTATAATAATAATTACTATTATAAATGAAATGTTTATTATGACGACAAAGATTGTGGTGGCGGATATCCACTTTCCAAATTGCTTTAATATAATAATCAAAAATTGCTAAATGGATCTGTATGAAATTTGGTATAAAGAGATAGAATATTATATTATAGTGTGGAATTAAACTGTTTATTCTGGGAATAGGTTCCTGTAGGTCGCAGGGAAGGCAGAACTTTCTGACAGCAGCTAGTGTCTAATTAAATGATATCTATAAAATCAACAAATAATTAAATAATCCAAAAATATAACTTACTAAGAAACGATAACTCATATTTTAATCATGTGTAACACTTTCTAGGTGAAATGGTCAGTATATAAGCATTACTTATCCAATATTGGTATATACGCATCGGTGGCAACTGTACTTGTATACTTCCTGATGCACTCCTTACAAATCGGTGCGAACTTTTGGCTTGCGGCTTGGTCCAACGACAAAAATATGGTATGTTATCTATGTTTGTACAAACAAATTTTATGTTTAAAAAAAGAATCGACTTCAGGAACCTTCCGCTACGTGAAAAATGGCTAATAGGGATGTCTGTAGTCCTCTACCTTGCTTATAGCTGTAGACAAAGGAGTTCAAGTCTTCCAAACTAATGCGATGGCTGATAGTTTAGGTGTAAGGAATTGTGAACTACATAATATGAATTTATCTGCTTGTCTAAAAAGTCCACATTAAATATCACAATATTATTAACCTAATCGATTCTAATAAAGTGACCTTTTTATACCTGCTGCTCATATTCTTGTCAAATTATGATATATTCTCATATTCATATCCTCAGCTCGTGAATGGTACAGTGAACACTCAATTACGGGACATGTACCTTGGAGTCTACGGTGGCATCGGTCTAATTCAAGGTACTGACTATTCATTATGATTAAGATCTAGACTGTAATCGAGATTAATTGTTCAGAATCATTGGCATCAATTGGTTGCCTTTTTATGACTTCATTTTCAATAAATATACCGGTACAGTTTACCAATGCATAACTGCAACAATATGTTAATTTTGTAACTTAATTTTCAGCGATAACATCACTGTTCTCGGATTTGCTACCGTTTTTAGCTTGTTGGAAGGCAGCAAAAATCCTTCATGAAATATTATTGAAAAATATACTTAGAGCACCACTGCACTTTTTCGAAGTGACCCCTGTTGGCAGAATCCTCTCTAGGTTTTCCAAAGATGTGGACACTGCAGATACTGCTCTAGCTTGGCAAATTTCGATGGCGCTCAACTTTTTTTCCGAGGTAAGTTTACTTGCTGTAACAATCCAAATAAGGGCAACCAATCACATATTTCATTCACTCACTTACAGCTTCTTATCACCTGGCGCGTAAGGCCGTGGCCCCATCTCTACGTCACGACACCGTCCGCTAAAAATACCTCAATGTTATTACTTTACATGAATTATATTATTATTTATATTAATAATATTTCATAATTACGAATACATTATTAAAAACGTTTTTTTTTGGGTGGCGCATTGACACGATTCTGATTGGTGCATAAAATGATGGGCATGCGGGCGGGCGGAGCCGCAGGCAAAAGCTAGTTATATATTATATCATTGTGCGCACGCCAACTGAAAAATTTCGTCTGAGAATTGCCCTCCCCTACGGCACACCGTCCGCGGCGCCGTAGCACGGCGGACGGTGCCGTGCCGTGTAGATGGGGCCGCGGCCTTAGGTCGTTGTGACGTGCTCTACATTACCTTTGTATAAAAATGTACATCAAACCTTTCGCCAAAATATTGTTGTTCACTCTGGTCTATCAAATCTCACTCTCACTGGCTTGTGTTGTGTATTTCTCAAATTCAAACAATGTCTTCCAATGTTGCAAAATGCATGTCTATAGCATGCACATAGATAGACCGTGACTTATGAGACAATTTCTTGATTATCTCTATCTAACTCAGCCAAACTTAATTTACGCACTCCATGACTTGCACATTTCATCAGCTAATATTTTTTCTGTCGGCAGGTAATAGGCACCATATTCATTATTAGTTATACGACACCAATGTTCATGACTGTGATAGTGCCAATCGGAGTACTTTACTACGCCATACAACGGTTCTACGTGCCAACGTTTCGACAGCTCACGAGAATGAAATCTGTAGCTCGCTCGCCAATTTTTTCACATTTTAACGAAAGTATTTTGGGTGCATCCAGTATTCGTGCTTTTGGTGTGAAGGATAGGTTAGTATCAGGTGCAGTAGATAAGTACAGAGTTGAGGTTGATCTTGAAATGGTGATAATGCCTCATCCAGTGTCCAAAGTCCAAGGTGCACTTCGGACCAAAGGGCGGGCATGTTCGCTGTAATACGAGTATAATATTAATTCGGTCCAACTAAAAACCATCTCCGGCAACGGATAAGAAAAATGCTTCGAGGCTCAAGAAAGGCAATCTCTGTAAAAATCTACCTTCTAGCATCTCTCTACGACTAACACCTAAAACTTTGTAATGCTTTACAATAAAACGTTAATTTCAGATTTGTAAGAGAATCCCAGAAAAAAAATGATTACTATCAGTCATTTGCCTACTTGGTGGCCGTTGCCGATAGGTGGATTGGAATTCGACTCCAGCTAGTTGGCAGTCTTATCATTTTCTTCGCTGCATTATTTGCTGTACTCAGTCGAGAAAGTATTAGTCCAAGCCTTGCAGGCCTCTCCATCAGCTATACATTAAAAGTAAGTGGTATTCTTCCCTAAATTTTATTTCTTTGAACAACAATTTTCATAGTTATATTGGTTTCCAGACTACCCAAACCTTGAGATGGCTAGTTAAAACAGCGTCATCAATTGAAAGTGATATTGTGGCAGTAGAACGCTTAAAGGAGTATGCTGAAACGGAGCAAGTAAGTTAATGCTACATTTAGCTCAGTAATACTCTTCTCTCATAGTAATGATTAACAATATATACAGGAAGCTGAGTGGGTAAAACCAACTGGTCCTCGTCCTTCGTGGCCGGAGACGGGTTCGGTAAAATTTGAAGGATTGACGGTGGCGTACCGCAGTGGCGCGGAGCCGGCGCTGCGTGACGTCACGTGCGCGGTGGCGCCGGGGGACAAGCTCGGCATCGTCGGCCGCACCGGCGCCGGCAAGTCCACGCTCACGCTCGGCCTGTTCAGGTACGCGCCTACCTATATTATGTCCTCCTGTATTCAAGTATGCGCGCTCTCTCGTCTTAAGGAACTGTAACTCTCTCACAGGATCGTGGAAGCGACGGGCGGCCGCATTTTGATCGATGGACTGGACATTAGCAAAATGGGATTACACCAACTACGCTCGCGTATTACAATAATCCCACAGGATCCAGTGCTGTTCTCAGGCTCCTTACGAATGAATCTGGATCCATTTGAAACGTATTCTGATGACGATATCTGGCGAGCGCTGGAGCATGCTCATCTAAAACCTTTAGTGATGGGTAAGTAACAAGCTGAAAGAGTACACGCTCTACATTTTAAACATACCTAGTCAGTCTGTGTTTTTAAAGCCTCAACCACTTTTAATCAAACTTAGGGAATATGAAATTGAGTTAAGGTGCAATGTCCCAAAAACCGCACGCTGTCTCGGGTCTTCAGACCAGCTGTCCTGAGCCCCGAAGTGAAGGCCCCAGATACAACCAGAAAGATAGGTATTTATGGTGATGATGATATCTAGTGTTACATTTTCTAGATCTAGATAGCACTGTGTAGAATGTCGTTGAATATTTATTTTTACCGTGGACTCTCGACAAAGGGCCCGTGATTCTTCAAAAACAGTGAATAAAACGCTCTTTGTTTCACTGAGTGAATAAAAAAAATCGAGTTTGGAACATGTGCGAATATACGGACTATACCTAGTAAGAAAAAAGGAAAACGTACAAAGATGTTGCAAACTTTATAAAAACGTATTAAAATCCACCAACACGTAATAATAACTGTTAGTATAGAATATGACTCAGTTTAAGATTGTATTACGATTTTTTTTGTTTTTATTATTGTTCTGATTTATGTTCTTATTGTAGCCATTGAGATGGATACCTATCACAAATCTTATTGAAGCCCTGTTATTAGAAGAGCTTCCGGACTGCGACGAAGAGTGATATGCAGGCGTGTCCGATGATGACGTGGAAAATCTTCAACTACCCTCACCAAGAGGCTTCAATGAAATTTTTGAAAGGGTTCAAGATAGTGTTCTTGCCGAAGTTCCACCATCGTCACTGTCAAATGAAGATGTATTGGATGTATTGGAATGCCCTATAAATCAGGTGTCCACCTCTAATACCTGGATCTAGTGTTCAGACTGATCTGCCGTCTGAAGATATTGGCATCTGTCAGATCGCAGATCGCTTCACGGTAAATATCGAGGTCCAGCCAAATCAGCAGTTAGACTGGTAAAGCGGACCCCAGACTCTGAGGTGAAAGCTTCGGATGCGACTGGAAATTAAAGCTAGGAAAAAGGATATTTGAAATGGAAGGATAACAAAGCTGTTCATTTGGTGTCTAATTTTCATGAGAACCAAGAGGCAACTGTGTCACGTAAGGAAAAAAAATGGAACCAAGTCTGCCATTACATGCCCTGCAGCTGTCAAGGCTTACAATAGTTACATGGGCGGCGTAGATACCTACACCGGATCGTTTGAGAGCCCTTTATCGATCGCAAATTACCGAAATGGTCGCACAGGTTGTTTTCGGGCCTTCTGGACATCGCATTTGTCAATTCATATGTCATTCATGGGCTTATAATGGAACAGACTACCGTAATAGATATTGGACGCTCTGTTACTCAAAGCTCGATGGCAATGAAAGATGCTAGTCAGAAAAGATAGACTTCTACTGATAATACTGAGAAAGGCGGCCCTTCAAAAAGGCGCATCTGACTAATCCACCATAAAAGACGTACGCTTGGGTAACAGAGGCATCCATTGGCCTACGTTCGTAGAGAACAGGGGAAGATGTGAGGTTTGTTGTTTGAAAGAGATGCAGTCGAAAGCTCATGGTAAATGTTCGCATTGCAACGTGTTTTTATGTGTAAATGAGAAGAAAAATTGTTTTCATCCCTTCTATTCGAAAAGTGGCACTTTGTTCCTCAATAAGTGGGAGCAAAATAGCACTTTTCTGTTCAGAGCTTTTAGCGGGTGGAAAAGTGATTTGAATTTGGAACATTATATCATTCATAGAAATCGAACCATTTTTTTTTAATTACTGGCTGGTTCGTGTTGGCTGCAAGGGGGTGCAGTGACTGGTGCTATGTAAAAAAAAAACAAGCGCGCGTATTCCGTCTCCGTTCTTGTATAAAAGAATCAAATAATCAATTTCGTTTATTCGGTTTAGACACAAAAAGAACACACATGAACGTCAAAATATTACAATTATGTCAAGAATTATAATGAATTATAATAAAGTAAAATAAATCATTTGAAAATGATTCCCTGTAATCAGTACCTATATATTTTTCTCATAGAAAGGGGATGAAAAGTAGAGTATTTAACTCGAGAGCAAATTATTTTTCCCTCGGCCGATATACTTTGAACTCCTCGCTGCGCTCAGGTTTCTACGTTAGATCCCCACGCTACGCTCGGGGTTCTATTCTAGAAACCTTCGCTACACTCGTAGTTCAAAGTAGCGCCCTCGCCATAAAAATACTATTTTGCTCCTTTGTTGTACAAGCTACTATTTGCTGAATACCACAAAGTTAATCAGCAATTAAAAACCTATTAATTTAATTACTACTTAGTCAATATTGCAGCTCATTACTTTTGTAGTTTCTATTACAGTTCCTTACATTATGATAACACGAAGTTCCTGATGGACATCTAAAAAAAATCTTTGCGTTAAAGCCCGACCAGTAAAATAAAATACCTCGCCATATTGCGGTAAACTATTGGAACTAATTTCTTCATATGGTAACAATCTATACAATGTCATATGGTCATCTGTCAGTGTGGTGTCAATTGTGCGTGTTGTTGAGTTTGAGAGCGCTACAAAACTACAAAACTATAGTAATATGCCGAAAACTATTAAAAGCCAGTTAAGAAAAGTAATTTATAATATAACAAAGTATTTGTCGGATAAAAAGTAGGAAGGATTGGACTCTGTTCCTCTAAATAACATCACGGACCTTGTTGTCAACATGACGGGTACGTACATCATAGAGTACGTGCAATGAAATTGGCCTAAACTACTGATTTTACTGTGACTAATTATTATTCACATTTTTAGGTATATCCCGATCTTCTGTAATAAAAATACGAAGAGAAGGTCAAACGTCAAATGTATTTTCTACGCCTGAGAAAAATAAGCCTAACGCAAAAAAGAAAATCATGCTCGATTATTTTGATCTCTGTGCTGTTAGGCATAAAATACAAGAATTTTATGCAGTCCGAAAAACAATATCGCGTGGTCCCTGTTCTATACATAGTGTAATGTAACTGTATGTCTAACTTGTATTTACCATTCCAAGCAGTAAACTATTATACGGATACTACTGTGTTGTGATTTGTGCCCAGTCCTTGTAAGTCTATAACTCACTTTTGTGAATAATAGCAATGAAAAACATGACAGCCTCCGTGGCGTAGCGGTAGTGAACGCGGCCGCTACGCACTAGGCGCGGGTTCGATCCCCGCTCAGTGCAAATATTTGTGTGCATTAAATATGGGTATTCGCATTGGTCTGGTCGTGCCTCGGAGAGCACGTTAAGCCGTCGGTCCCGGTTGCCATAAGAACATCTATGGCAGTCGTTACGGGTAGTTGGTGCCCTAAATAAATAATAAATAAATAAATAAATTAATATTGTAGGACATTCTACACAACGCTATCTAGACCCAAAGTAAGCATAGCTTAACTAGCTTGTGTTATGGGTTCTAGAATGCGGATAAACATACTTAGATACATTTTTTTTTTGTAAATACATACATATTATACATAGAAACACCCAGACCAATGCAAATATTCATATTTCATGCACACAAATATTTGCACTGAGCGGGGATCGAACCCGCGCCTCCTGCGTAGCGGCCGCGTTCACTAGCGCCGGTCTAGCTGCAAAGCTTCGATATCACCTAATGTTAACATTGGGTCGTGGAGGTCAGGTGGCAATCGCTTCACGGAAAATATCGAGGTCTAGCCAAATCTGTAGCTATGACTGGTAAAAGCGGACCCCAGACTCCAAGCTGAAAGCTTCGGATGCGACTGGGAACAACGCTAGGAGGAAGAAGAAGCAATGAAAAAGTCACAGTTTTATATTAGGTGTCATTCCGTGCTTAATTGCGGGGAAATAAAAGCCTGTTCATAAGCAAGTGTGTTGAAAAAATATTTGTATACTTGGCATTTAACATGTGTATCACTATACTTGGTGTTGTCATAATCATAGTGTTTTTGGCGCCCCCAGTACAGGTTTTTTATTTTATTGGTCGGACTTTACCTTCTACCTACCTTTACCACCATATCTTTTGTGCTGTCTCATCACTGTCCATCCCAATGGTTGCCTGGAAGAAATCGCTTCCAGCGATAAGGCCGCCCATTGTACATTAAACTGTATACATGCTACCTACTTTGTCTATACTGTAAATCTATTGGTGTACAATAAAGCATTATCTATCTATCTATCTATCTATCTAATAAACTTTAAAATCGGATATTCGTTAAAAATCACTACCCTGGGGGCAAAGGGTGAAAATGACTATATCCAGTGATGGAAATGAAACTCTCGTTCCGCAGGCTTATTAGCTAACTCGCGATAGCAAAGCGATAGCAAAATTTGCGCGGTAATCGCACAAAAACGACAAATTGGTATTACGTATCACATTTGACAGAAAGCGATCAGCGAAAAAGGCGCGATAAGAAATGTCATCGCGATCACTCAAAAGGTCCTTTTTTAATGGCCGCCATTGTGAAAATAATAAATACAGAAATTTTCATTGTAAAAAACCAGTGGTAAATCAAGAAACACATATAAATTAGTCTTAGAAACAAAACTATCGCTATTTTTCAGTTCCGCAGCATATAATTGTTAAGGCGATCTGATGGCAAATCCTTACGTAATACCAATTTTTTTGAGGTATCGCGATCCATCGCGCAGTGATCTCGTTCTTACTGCTCATCGCTCGCTCGCTGGTCGCGAAAAGTTAGCTAATAAGCCTGCCGGAGTCTTCTTGCGTTAAAGCGGCAGCTAATTGTTGATTATTTGCTGCTTCTTTTATAGAGGGTTATTGGTAACTCGACGTATTCCTGTCAGGGAGTGTTAGGGGACCAAAAATGCTACAATTTCGAGCCCACATATGTATGGCCGAAAATCAATAGTTTTCGAAATAATAGAATTTTTAAGTTTTTTCCATAGTAATCCAAAATTCAGCCTTCAATGAGCAGTTTTCCAGTAGGTATTTAAAGGGTTCCTAAAGACGCGCTAGATGGCGCAGCCGGCACTTTTGGTAAGAAGAGTGTGGTGTCACATCTAGTGTAATTTATGGAAAAAATGTTCTTCGGTTTTGTAATGATTTACTTTACTTAAATATTCTGTCATTTTTTCTGATACAATGAAAATACCACTAACAAACCACAGAGTACATTAAAATTACCAAAAGCTATGCTAGCGCCATCTCCTGATGACTTAAAAACCAACTGATTATTATACCTACTGGAAAACTGCTCATTGCAAATAAAAAAAAAAGTTTTTGCAATGTGAGATTTATTCTAATTTATTTTTGTAGGTAACACTTTTACTAACCTAAACTAGTAATAAAAATTAAAAAAAAAATTAAATAGAAATATTGTGAACCATTTCATAAAAAAAAAAAATTTCAATTTTTACCTTACTCCCCAGTAATTGTCGTATGTCTCAAAAAATTACTATGGCAGTGAGCGTACAAATTACAGGAAAAAATTGTGCATTTAATCAGCTTTCCAAAAAGGTAATGACATCCATAGAATAATATTATTGTATTTGTGAAAAAAGTGAGTTTTAATAAGCGCGGGCGAAAAGGCGCTGGGGACATTTTCGTTGTTTAGAATCGGCATATTGGGGACCAGGTCATATGTTGATCATTTTACCTGAGTTTTTACCCATAATAAAATTTGATTCATAATCACAGAGTAATTTTTTTTTTTTTTTTTTTATATGGGACACGTCAATTTGACTTTGCCTCGCCTGATGGTAAGCTAAAGGCAAAGTCTCTGAAAAGAGGGTCACCATTACAGACATGTACCATGTTACAATGGTGGCACTCAGCTTGACGGCCTCATCAGATGCTTTTTCACGCCCCGCTTAAAGGACCCGGGACTATAGGAGGAGGGAAACACGTGAGCTGGTAAGGAATTCCAAGTCTTAATAGTGCGGCAGAAGAAGGAGTCGCCGAATCGCTTGGTTCTTGATGGAATATTTTGCACCGTATGCGGGTGGCATCTGAGTCCTGCACGTGTTGTCCTATATAGGAAAGGAGAGGGTGGGATGGTTCTCGTACTCAATGAGCAGTTTTCCAGTAGGTATAATAATCAGTTGGTTTTTAAGTCATCAGGAGATGGCGCTAGCATAGCTTTTGGTAATTTTAATGTACTCTGTTGTTTGTTAGTGGTATTTTCATTGTATCAGAAAAAATGACAGAATATTTAAGTAAAGTAAATCATTACAAAACCGAAGAACATTTTTTCCATAAATTACGCTAGATGTGACACCACACTCTTCTTACCAAAAGTGCCGGCTGCGCCATCTAGCGCGTCTTTAGGAACCCTTTAAATACCTACTGGAAAACTGCTCATTAAAAAAATATAGTCACGATGATTTATAGTCACGTGAGAGAGTATCAAAAATAGAGCCAAGATGATTTTTTTATCACGTGTAAGGTACACGTGATAAAAAAATCATCTTGGCTCTTATCCCTTCCTCCGCTCAGAGTTCTACCCTAGAATCCGCTACGCTCGGGATTCTACTAAGAATTTAGAATCCTTCAATCCTCTCAGGATACAACTTAGTGTTTCGAAAAGAATTCAACTTTTTTCACTTGTTGAGTAATCTACTATTATTGTATTATTGATAGGGCTGGAGGCAGGCTTGCTTCACGAGGTGTCGGAAGGCGGTGAGAACCTGTCGGTGGGGCAGCGCCAGCTCGTGTGCCTGGCGCGCGCGCTGCTGCGCAAGACGCCGCTGCTCGTGCTGGACGAGGCCACCGCCGCCGTCGACCTGCACACCGACGAGCTCATACAGGTGCGTGTGTAACTACAGCGCCAGCTCGTGTGCCTGGCGCGCGCACCAACCTGCACACCGACGAGCTCATACAGGTGCGTGTGTAACTACAGCGCCAGCTCGTGTGCCTGGCGCGCGCACCAACCTGCACACCGACGAGCTCATACAGGTGCGTGTGTAACTACAGCGCCAGCTCGTGTGCCTGGCGCGCGCACCAACCTGCACACCGACGAGCTCATACAGGTGCGTGTGTAACTACAGCGCCAGCTCGTGTGCCTGGCGCGCGCACCAACCTGCACACCGACGAGCTCATACAGGTGCGTGTGTAACTACAGCGCCAGCTCGTGTGCCTGGCGCGCGCACCAACCTGCACACCGACGAGCTCATACAGGTGCGTGTGTAACTACAGCGCCAGCTCGTGTGCCTGGCGCGCGCACCAACCTGCACACCGACGAGCTCATACAGGTGCGTGTGTAACTACAGCGCCAGCTCGTGTGCCTGGCGCGCGCACCAACCTGCACACCGACGAGCTCATACAGGTGCGTGTGTAACTACAGCGCCAGCTCGTGTGCCTGGCGCGCGCACCAACCTGCACACCGACGAGCTCATACAGGTGCGTGTGTAACTACAGCGCCAGCTCGTGTGCCTGGCGCGCGCACCAACCTGCACACCGACGAGCTCATACAGGTGCGTGTGTAACTACAGCGCCAGCTCGTGTGCCTGGCGCGCGCACCAACCTGCACACCGACGAGCTCATACAGGTGCGTGTGTAACTACAGCGCCAGC
This sequence comes from Eilema depressum, assembly GCA_914767945.1. Classification (NCBI taxonomy): domain Eukaryota; kingdom Metazoa; phylum Arthropoda; class Insecta; order Lepidoptera; family Erebidae; genus Eilema; species Eilema depressum. Next base: position 7,514,311 of record OU612020.1, read on the forward strand.
TCGTGTGCCTGGCGCGCGCACCAACCTGCACACCGACGAGCTCATACAGGTGCGTGTGTAACTACAGCGCCAGCTCGTGTGCCTGGCGCGCGCACCAACCTGCACACCGACGAGCTCATACAGGTGCGTGTGTAACTACAGCGCCAGCTCGTGTGCCTGGCGCGCGCACCAACCTGCACACCGACGAGCTCATACAGGTGCGTGTGTAACTACAGCGCCAGCTCGTGTGCCTGGCGCGCGCACCAACCTGCACACCGACGAGCTCATACAGGTGCGTGTGTAACTACAGCGCCAGCTCGTGTGCCTGGCGCGCGCACCATCCTGCACACCGACGAGCTCATACAGGTGCGTGTGTAACTACAGCGCCAGCTCGTGTGCCTGGCGCGCGCACCAACCTGCACACCGACGAGCTCATACAGGTGCGTGTGTAACTACAGCGCCAGCTCGTGTGCCTGGCGCGCGCACCAACCTGCACACCGACGAGCTCATACAGGTGCGTGTGTAACTACAGCGCCAGCTCGTGTGCCTGGCGCGCGCACCAACCTGCACACCGACGAGCTCATACAGGTGCGTGTGTAACTACAGCGCCAGCTCGTGTGCCTGGCGCGCGCACCAACCTGCACACCGACGAGCTCATACAGGTGCGTGTGTAACTACAGCGCCAGCTCGTGTGCCTGGCGCGCGCACCAACCTGCACACCGACGAGCTCATACAGGTGCGTGTGTAACTACAGCGCCAGCTCGTGTGCCTGGCGCGCGCACCAACCTGCACACCGACGAGCTCATACAGGTGCGTGTGTAACTACAGCGCCAGCTCGTGTGCCTGGCGCGCGCACCAACCTGCACACCGACGAGCTCATACAGGTGCGTGTGTAACTACAGCGCCAGCTCGTGTGCCTGGCGCGCGCACCAACCTGCACACCGACGAGCTCATACAGGTGCGTGTGTAACTACAGCGCCAGCTCGTGTGCCTGGCGCGCGCGCTGCTGCGCAAGACGAGCTCATACAGGTGCGCGCCTGACTCACTCGCCTGACACATTGTGGGACCTGTACTGTCCCAAACTAACCTGACTATTGCATGTTGCAGAAAACCATACGCGAGGAGTTCGCGGCGTGCACCGTCATAACCATCGCGCATCGGCTCAACACCATCATGGACTCCACTAAGGTCATGGTGCTAGACAAGGGTCGGCTCGTCGAGTATGCGCCTCCAGAACAACTTCTTCAAGATAAGAAATCTATCTTTTATAGTCTAGTAAAAAATGCAGGTTTAGTAAGCTAACATACCTACCTCGTATGTATTAGATAAATTATTTTAGATAAACAATGTAGTTATTTTTAATAGTGTATGTATTTTGCCTGTCGATATAGACGCAAGCGTCAATCGCTAGTATTTGAGATGCATTGGGAATTGTAATTTAAAATTAATTTTTAAGAATAAATAAATTTGTGATATATAAAAGAATACATCAATATAATTTCGCTGATTCTTTTTTATTTTTAAACGGAACTTTTCCTAATGAGTCCTTTACTTCTAAATCTGTAATCCTAGTTGTGGTCGTTATCAAAATTGCAGTCGATCCGGAACGTTATTTTACGGGAACGAATAACAGTTTTATCGAAATTTCCTAATAACTGCTATCAGGAACGAACGTTATTTCACCAGACTGCTATCGGGAACGACCGTGTTATTTCTTCGGACTGTTAATGACTCCTATTGGTAGTTGAGTTGGTAGCAAACTGTTATCGTTATTTTGGTAATTTGTAATAGTAGGATAGAAAAGGAATGCAATCACGTAGGTATGGTAGGTTTAAGAGTGAGATAGAGAAAGTGTTTTATTAAAATCTATTTACGTAAAATGGAAGCTAGTTACCCTACTGTTACATAGAATATAATGTGCCAGCATATTTATAAGAATAAGAATATTTATAACAAAGGAAATAAAAATAGTACTTACACTTAACATATTTGAAACGCAATACAACTCAAATATTACCTATTGTGTGCCCAGCCCTGTGGCGAGCTAAATATAAAGGCGAAATAAATTTCATAGCTAATTAATCATTATTTTCACTTCACTTCAATACTTCAATTGTATGTATGAGTCAATCAGTCAATGTCACTGGCAACTCTGTTTTTAATAACAGATTAACGAAAAAACAGTTTAAAATCGCCGACGACGTGAAATAGCAGTGTTGATTTAAATAACGAGCAGTTTAAAATAACGTTCTTGAGAAAAAACGGGCACGATAGCATCGTTCTTACAAAATAGAAGTGAATGCCATCCCTAAATCCTACTAATAATAATAACTAACTCCGCCCGCGTGGTATTCTGATCACGTACCGACAATGCATTTCACATCCCCCTCCCCCTCCCCTACTTGTAATAGGGACCCGGTTTCATGTTTACAACCACATTAACCCCATCGAAATGGTGCTTGTAGGTATTTCCACAGATAAAGAAGGGGTAGGTAAGTAGGTAAAGTCCGACCAATAAAATAAAAAACCCGTACTGGGGGCGCCAAAAACACTATGATTATGACAACACCAAGTATAGTGATACACATGTAAAATGCCAAGTGTACAAATATTTTTTCAACACACTTGCTTATGAACAGGCTTTTATTTCCCCGCAATTAAGCACGGAATGACACCTAATATAAAACTGTGACTTTTTCATTGCTTCTTCTTCCTCCTAGCGTTATTCCCAGTCGCATCCGAAGCTTTCAGCTTGGAGTCTGGGGTCCGCTTTTACCAGTCATAGCTACAGATTTGGCTAGACCTCGATATTTTCCGTGAAGCGATTGCCACCTGACCTCCACGACCCAATGTTAACATTAGGTGATATCGAAGCTTTGCAGCTAGACCGTTGTTTTTGGACTTTTTAGGGCACCAACTACCCATAACGACTGCCATAGATGTTCTTATGGCAACCGGGACCGACGGCTTAACGTGCTCTCCGAGGCACGACCAGACCAATGCAAATACCCATATTTAATGCACACAAATATTTGCACTAAGAGGGGATCGAACCCGCGCCTAGTGCGTAGCGGCCGCGTTCACTACCGCTACGCCACGGAGGCTGTCATGTTTTTCATTGCTATTATTCACAAAAGTGAGTTATAGACTTACAAGGACTGGGCACAAATCACAACACAGTAGTATCAGTATAATAGTTTACTGCTTGGAATGGTAAATACAAGTTAGACATACAGTTACATTACACTATGTATAGAACAGGGACCACGCGATATTGTTTTTCGGACTGCATAAAATTCTTGTATTTTATGCCTAACAGCACAGAGATCAAAATAATCGAGCATGATTTTCTTTTTTGCGTTAGGCTTATTTTTCTTAGGCGTTGAAAATACATTTGACGTTTGACCTTCTCTTCGTATTTTTATTACAGAAGATCGGCATATACCTAAAAATGTGAATAATAATTAGTCACAGTAAAATCAGTAGTTTAGGCCAATTTCATTGCACGTACTCTATGATGTACCTACCCGTCATGTTGACAACAAGGTCCGTGATGTTATTTAGAGGAACAGAGTCCAATCCTTCCTACTTTTTATCCGACAAAATACTTTGTTATATTATAAATTACTTTTCTTAACTGGCTTTTAATAGTTTTCGGCATATTACTATAGTTTTGTAGTTTTGTAGCGCTCTCAAACTCAACAACACGCACAATTGACACCACACTGACAGATGACCATAATGACATTGTATAGATTGTTACCATATGAAGAAATTAGTTCCAATAGTTTACCGCAATATGGCGAGGTATTTTATTTTACTGGTCGGGCTTTACATGGTACTGCTATTTAAATTATATATACGCATGTATCTTTATGGTTCTACAAGTTTGCTTTAATTATTTCCTGTACATAAATATATTCAGATAATACACATCTGCAATATTCATTTTCTGCCTCTAGGGAGTTGCTTACTTTGCATGCGGCAACACTGATCTATGATCTGTCAAGTCAATTGTCAGTTGGCCACCATAGAGATATAGTTTGTCACTGTCAGTGTCAATCAAAACTTGCTTCTGAAAAGTTTTGTTTGTGCGCTACATTCAAAATATTTTTTTACAAAGAAGTTCGTGATATTGTTTCGCGACTTTATGAACAATGACTTCACAGCCAACTATGGATTATTTTTGTGGATCTTCATTTTGGGTAAGTTACACTTATTGTAGTTTATTTGAAAGTGCATTACTTACTCATTTTTACAGATTTAATTGTTGTGCAATCACTACCACGAACATTTAATTTAATGTTTATTAATATTTTCTAAGTAGGTATGCTTAAATACTTTTTGTGTACTGGGTTCTGTTACTTGTTTATTACAACTCGAAACGTTATTCATAACTTTTTGAGCACACCTATTGTATCTTTCAACTAAGTAAACAAGTATAATAGGTATGTCTAAATCTAAACTGTACATATTATTGAATGATAACCAAAGTAATTTGTAGATGTTTATGAAAAATTACTAGCATTTCAATAAATTAATATATATATATTTAAATAGTGTACATAAATGTAATTTAAGAACTGTATTTTAGAATAATAATAATTACTCAACATGTGCATAATATAATCTTTGATTCATATAGGTAGTTAATCAAAGAATATAATCTATAAAATATGTGTCAATATCTGTGCATTCTACAATTTACGAAACAAACTAGTTGACGGTAGTGAAGGGTGAAAAAAGGAAGTTGGTGAGAAAAACTTACCCCGATCAAGTTTATCATGCACCATGTGGCCCGTCAGGAAGCTGACAAGAATCGGGTTATAAGGACCCCTCGCCATTGCTAGTTAGCTATGTTTACGTTGGGTCTTAATATACTTTGTAGAATGTTGTAAAATAGTTATGTAAAAAAAATAAAATTGTGTATGAAAAGTTTATGAAAGTCAGGTGATGCCGACAAATACACTTCAATATCTGATGTATCCTTTATTTTATTGTAATGTACTGATAGAAACCAAACAAATAAATAGATCACTTGGAACTTATATGGCAAAATTCTAGCTATGTTGGGCTTGGGACATAGCTATAATTTTGGCATATAAGTTCAAGTTGTAACATGAATGTTAAATTATTGTTGATCTTAAATTTTAGAATTCCAGCCTGACATGGAATACAGACAATCCAGATTTCACACCATGCTTCCAAAAGACTGTGCTTGTATGGGTCCCCTGTGGATTTCTTTGGCTGATGGCTGTGATTGATGTATACCAAATGGTTACTAGTAAAGAGGCTAACATACCACGGAATAAACTGAATATTAGTAAACTGTTTGTAACATTACTCTTGATACTGCTGCAAATCATAAACATATGTGAAGTTATTTATGGATCCTCTAGAAAGCAGAGAAAATTTTCTGATGCAGATTATTATGATCCAGTTGTAAAGTTGTTGACTTTTGTAAGTACCTACCAACCATTATCTTTACATCATCTTAAGTTATTTTAGCTAAAGGACATCATTCACGCTGCATACATTTTTGGTCCAAAATTGAAAGTGCTGGTCAAAGAAAAATAATACGATATTTCGTTAGAGCTTGTTCTTACTAGCATTTATTATTATGGCGTCAAAGTTGAGGGACCACTTCCCTCGGTTTTATTGGAGATTAAAAATCTTGAAAACATACATTTTTATGACACAAAATATTGAAAATGAATGAAAAATATCGTTCTATATTGGAAGAACAGTTAATAAAAAATGAAGCCCATATGGTATATAGTTGTTTTTCGTCCATTTATTTAGGTCCAAAATTAAAAGTGCCGGTCATAGAACACAAATTTCATATTCCGCTAGAACTTGTTCTCATTAGCATTTTTTATTATGGCGTCAGAGCTGAGGCACCACTTCCCTTGGTTTTATTTAAGTTCAAAGATCTTGAAAACATACATGTTTTATGATACGAACTATTGACAATAAATGAAAAATATTGTTCTGTATTGGCAGAATAGTTCATAAAAAAAATAAAAAATAAATCGCATACTACATATCGTTGATTTTCGTCCATTTAATTGGGTCATAAATTCAAAGTGCCGGTCGAAGAAAACAAATATAATATGCCGCTAGAGCTTGTCTTCGTTAGCATTTTCTATTATGGCGTCGAAGCTGAGGGACCACTACTCTTGGTTTTATTCAAGTTATAAAAAATCTAGGAAACATACTTTTTATGATACAATATTATTATTAATATAGCATTGTTCTATATTGGAAGCATGGTTAGTAAAAGCAATAAAAATAAACCCCACACAGCATATCGTTGTTTCACGTCCATTTATTTATGTCCAAAACTGAAAATACCGGCCAAAGTAAAAAAATGATATTCCATTAAAACTTGTCCTCATTAGCATTTTTTATTATGGCGTCAAAGCTGAAGCCACCTATACACGTTATTGCACAATAAAGCACTAATAGCGGGCCTACACTACACTACGCACGTCGCCGTCACGTAGAGCAACCGATCTGCCGATAGTGTGTCCGTTATTAGTACTGACCTAGTTATTACGTTTTCAATAGATAAACAGAGACAGGGCTTAGTTAAAATGGTGATCTTGCATTGGTCTGGCGCTATATTTTTTTTTGGAATGGTACTTACTTACTCGTAGGTAGGACAACCAATTAGACACCGCATTACAGGCGACGCACTTCTGGCAATGGTTACGGCGAGAACAGCGTATAAAAATCTTGCCTTAGAAGCACAGAGTTAAGTAATCAACCAGTGTTGACCACATACGTGATCCGCGAACACTTCCGCGTTTGTTTGTCAAATATTTCAAAAATAAATATAAAAATGCCTACTTGCTCAATAAAATTGTGTGGTATTGGTACATATTATGGTACTCAGACATCAAACTTTCGCAGAGACGGGATTTCTTTTCATCGGTAAGTTAAATAAATACATTATAAATTAACTACATTAAATTTAGTTCAGTGTTCCGTAAAAGATTGACGGAGTTCTTTTTATACTGGTTGGCGGTGAGTAGATGCAATGAATGGCAATATTCATATCTCTTTCTTACACACGTACATTTGAATTTATCTATTTCGTTCGGTCAATCGGTTCGGTTCGGTTCTACTATTTTACGATCGCGCGTTATCGGAATGACATTGTAAGACCAATCAAAAGCAGTTATTTGCCTCTCCCCGCGACTCCTACCTCAGCAAGCTGCCAGAATTTTTTGTTCGTAAAATATGGAAGAATAGGTGTCTATTGGTTGTATAGTCGCTGTAGGTAGTATTACCTTCTTTTAGTGGTTTTACTGAATTACACCTCCAAATTTGGCCGGAAAGTCCCGATTGCGAGTGACGTCAATTATGAGGTGCAGAATGTCAGTGGACTCAATGATCTGTTAAAATAGTTCCATCCGATTTTATTGTATCGTAGGTATGTGTACAGTTTGTACCTATCTGCAGAAACATTATACCTACTATCATTATTTATCTATAGGTTCACTACCATTATGTGAAAAGTGGCTAAAACGCGCGTTGCTTCGCACTTTTAGTAGAAGGTACGATGTACCTTTTCGATACTCACACATATCAAGCCTTGAAACATATTTAAGTAGGTTTGTACCAAAAAGTATGTGACGTAATCCATATCCATACTTCCATACTAATATTATAAATGCGAAAGTAACTCTGTCTGGTATGCTGTCACGCCTAAACCACTGCACCGATTTTGATGAAATTTGTTACAGAGATAGATTAGACCATAGTGAGTGGTCGCGATAACCGACATCCACGCAGGCGGACAGCTAGTATCAAAACTAAGTTAGAGCGTTGGTGATTAATGAGGCGACTTTAAGATCGAAAGGTCGCCGGTTCGAATCATGACCATTATCCGGCGTGCTGACACTGACTTTCTACTACTTAATGGTCCTGAAAAAGGTGTCGAATTCGTGCCAAATTCTTCAACAAACATAGGATATTTATTACACACAATTGAATTTTAATTGTTGGTGTATAGCTATTTGTATATAGCTATTTTCATATAAGTAAATATTTTGCCACTTGATAGATATGAGGCAATCATAGATTATTTAATATGGAGGTAATAGATAAAAACAGCGCCATCATTGATCAAACTTGCTCAGGAACACGTACCTAATAGTCCTCTTCATCAGAGCGCCAATCCTGGTTTCATACAAAAAAGCTCTTATCTCATCAATTGATCTATCAATCAATTAGCCTATCGCAGTCCACTGCTGGACATAGGCCTCTCCCAATGTTAGGCACTACTGTTTCCACGCTGGCCAGACGGATTGGTACAGGGTTTTATTTCGAGTTTTCCTTCTCTCGCAGTGATATCGTCTGCGTATTTTTCCGCTAGTCGCCTCTTACGACATCCTGCGAGTGAGATGGGGTATTATATATGTATTCTTTTTCCGACACCACACGTTATCATCTATCATTCTTGCGTCACTTAGTACCGGTCGCGTTCTAGGCCCTCACCTCGGAGTATGGGTCCGCTTTTTCCAGCCTAACTGCGACGCGGCTGAACTTTTGGATGATATTTTCCGTGAAACGACTGCTATCTATCTGATCTCCACAACCCTGGTTGGTTGGACTTTTAGAGCTATTTGTTTATTGTTGTTATATCCTCCTTTTGCTTTATGTTGGCTATCCTCTTCTGTTATAGAAAGCAGTGGCGAAGGATGATTTTTTTTTTCCAAAGGGAAGTCGATTGAAAAGCATACCTAAGTACCTACGTTGATCTAGTTTGTCATGCACCATGCGTTTAATTGGGAAACTGACAGGAATCGGATTATAGGAACCCCTCGCCACTGAATATAGGAAGATAGGTACCCCGGTATTTTGTCGGATTAAATATTGTTAACAAAATTCAATCATACATGTACCTTCTATTAGATAACAAACTTGGTGACTTTTAGAATAAAGTTAATCACTATTCATAAACATAAATAAATCTTGTGTGAAATTTTCATTTGCAAATTCATGATGAATATTTGACTACAAGAGATTTACAATATAGATACCTACCTGAATTCATTGATAAAACATGCCTAGTCTAGGTTTACTTGAGAAATAATCAAATACTGTTGATAATATTATTAATGCAATGATCTGTTTCAGGTATTATCAGCAACTCTGTTATCATACAATAGAAAGTATGGCATGCGGACTTCAGGACTACTTTGCATATTCTGGTTACTCCTTATTTTGTGCGGCTTTCCTCAGCTCAGGACCCAAATTACGAACTATAAGACTACAGACGACGCGTATGTCCGATATGATTTTGCAAGCTATATCGTGTACTATTTGCTTGTTGTAGTAATTTTTATATTGAACTGTTTCGCGGATTTGCCGCCTAAAGATACACCGTACATTTATGACGAGGTATTTTAATTCTATTTAGTAAAAAATAATAAAATACTAACTGAAGCACAAATATGTATAATGTCTGAAATACCTACTCACATCACATAGAACATTGCCTAACTGCTTTTAAGTGAAATGTAAGTACGCAAAGCGTTGCTCGGGACACAATATCTTGGACCTAACATGTGCTTGGGCGCCCGAGCCTCGTTTGTCTCGCGATTTAGGTCCAGGATACGTGTCCCGCTTATCTCATTTTATTCATTTAGGTAAGTACAAAGATTTTTAAATAAGTATTCATGGGACCAGCTTTAGAGCTAGTAAATCTGAAACGAGTAGCATAATAATGACTAATTCGTCGTTAATAACTTGATGAAGTTCGTTAAACTATTTCATTAAGAATGAAGAGATTGTCGGCTCAAATTATACCCCGTGTATTTCGGCCATGGTGGAAGGCTACCATCAACGACGCAATTTAGCTACACTTACTTTTAAAAGAAATCACGTGAAACCATAATGGTATTGTTGGCCAAAATTTTTTTTTCAGCTAATGTAATCTAAAAATCTACTGGCTTTCCAACCTTGGTATTTCAGGTTACAAGTCTAGTAGCATTTACTTTACAGATTGAAAGTGATTTGGATTGCCTGCTGTCTTCCAATAGCCGTCCTTCCCTTACTTTTTGCCTTTAAGAATGTAGCCAACTCTTGCCATCGCGCCTATTTTGATTAATCCTAATGAGTTACCAAGCACGGCAAGCATTGAACTTGTATTTTCATTCAACAGAGACAATCTCCAGAAAATTCATCAGGCTTTTTCAATCGGCTTACGATTACCTGGTTCGATTCAATAGCTATAACGGGATACCGAAGAACATTGACTGAAAATGACTTGTGGCCTCTGAACCCCCAACATGTTTCTAAGGAATCTGTCGCAAAATTTGAAAAACTTTGGCATCGTGCTTTAAGAAAACGAGAATCGTAAGTAATTAAAATGATAACTGGTTACTTCCTGGTATCTACCGAAATGTGACCTTCCATAAGAACACTAAACTTTTACTTAAATTCCAGAAAGTCTAATGGATATGACTACTCAGAACCTTTCTCTACGACAAATCAAAAGAAGGAGAAGAAACCAGTCTCTATATTTCCAATAGTGTGCAAAGCTTACGGGAGACTATTTTTAGTTGCTATTGTATTAAGACTATGTAACGACTTACTTACATTCGCGGCACCGGAGTTACTTAGGTGAGTACTATAGTTCAGGTGCATACAGGTGACAATGGAAGCATTAATTCTTATTTACCGTTAGTGGCAATATGATAATATTGTCTTTTTGTTCCAACTATGTTTAACTTACTGCATTTGGCATGCATTTTAGTTTTGTTTTTCTCTTACAGATTACTTATAGGGTTTGTTGAAAGTAATGAACCAATATGGAGAGGCTATCTTTACGCTGTTGGTATGTTTGTAAGCTCTATTGTACAGGCTGCGTTCATGGGGCAGTTTTTCATAAAGACGTATATTGTTGGTGTGAAAATGAATTGCGTATTGAGCAGCATGGTGTATAAGAAAGCGCTAAGCTTGTCTAACGAAGCTAGAAAGAAGTCGACAGTGGGGGAAATTATTAACTTAATGTCTACTGACGTAAGCAGGTACGTGTGATAAACAGAGCATAATATCAAATGGGGTGAACAGACATGAAAGTTTGAAGTACTATGGACAAAGTAATCTTGAAGAAATAAGTACCTACGTTTTAAATCTGAACTATAAAATAATCTTCTTTTCCTTTGCCTCTTCCCATTATTCGGGGTCGGCTCTCCTCGTTAGTCGACGCCAGGTTTCTCTATCCTGATTTTTCTGGTTGTCAATATGAAGGGTCTTTAATCACAAGTTACAAAAAAAAAGGAAAATAAACCGATAGAACGATCCGCTAATGTTGACGTTGTCCTTTAGGAAGCATGATAACTACTATTTTGTTAACAGGTTCAGTGATTTAACATACATACATTTCTTGTGGTCCGCACCATTGCAAATAGCGTTGGCCTTGTACTTCCTATGGAATCAGTTGGGGCCATCGGTGTTGGCCGGTCTAGCAGTCATTATCGTGCTCATGCCAGTGAATGGAGTCTTTGCCAGCTTACAGAAGCAACTCCAAACTAAATTGATGCGTTATAAAGATGAAAGAATAAAACTTATGAGCGAAGTACTTAACGGCATTAAAGTAAGATAAAATATTTGATAAGTAACGCTAGATATCTGTCTTTTGTAAACTCAATAATTTATTATACCTTTTCTGTGCTAGGTACTAAAAATGTACGCATGGGAGCCGAGCTTTCAGGAATACATACTTAAAATTAGAAATAAGGAGCTGAAAATTTTGAAGAAGATGGCTTACTATAACTCTATCTCCGCCTTCATATATTATTGTACACCATTTCTGGCAAGTGTTTGCAATTCACGACTAGGTATATCAATCCGTAAGAAAAAATATTTAAGTCAATATATTGGGTGTTAATTATTATTTCCAGGTATCACTGATGTCATTCGCGTGTTTTGTGTTAGTAAACGACACAGAAGTCCTCGATTCAAAACGAGCATTCGTAGCGTTGTCTCTTTTCAATATATTACGTTTTCCAATAACGATGTTGCCTAATGTCATACCTAACGTTATACAGGTTGGTAACAAAAACGCACAAGTATAACTTATTATGGTTTTATACTTTTTGTTTTTGTCTAAAAACTAATTGCATATCAACAGACTTATGTCAGCGTGCAGAGATTGGATAATTTTTTGAACTCCGAGGAGTTAGACACACTTATGATAGGACACAATGTCAACGAACGTGAGTATCAAGTCCCATTCGCCTAAATGTTAACACTCAATGCTTCAATTCAATTCCAATGACAAGCCTATTGATATAATCAATTAAATAATAGGATATATTCAACAGTTAGATAGCAATGTCATAATTTTATTCGGAACAATAAAAACACCGTAACTAATTACAAGGTTTCGATTCCAGGTGATCAGATCGTAGTAGAAGGTGGTCACTTTTCTTGGGGTGCGAAAGACGCGCCGGTCCTGAAGAACTTGAACGTGCACATCCCGCGCGGCGCGCTGGTGGCCGTCGTCGGCGCCGTGGGCTCGGGCAAGAGCTCGCTGCTCGCCGCTTTGCTCGGCGAGATGGATAAACTCTCCGGTCGCGTTAATGTTAAGGGTACGTAATGACCTATGAAGTGCATTTATTTTTTTTAATCAGAGAGTCGCTTCTATTGGGAAAGCAGACAAACATCGTTGATTGTCTTTCGGCCTATATGTACGATCAGGGACGAATGGAATTAACTAAAACCAACCCTCTACCTGCATTTACAATGTAAATAAATAAAAATGAACATTTCAGGTACTACGTCATACGTCGCTCAACAAGCGTGGATACAAAACGCCACTGTACAAAATAATATTTTATTTGAGAAGCCATTAAACAGAAATAAATACTATCGAGTTATCCAAACGTGTGCATTAATAACAGATTTAGCCATTCTTCCTGGTGGCGATCAGACAGAAATTGGTGAGAAAGGTAAGTCCCTAAAATATGCAGGGTTTTCAAGTGATGGATAAACAGGATATTGTAGTACTTTGCTATATTGGTATTACAATACGTTCCAGGCATCAACCTGTCGGGCGGCCAGAAGCAGCGCGTGGCGCTGGCGCGCGCCGTGTACTGCGACGCTGACAACTACTTCCTGGACGATCCGCTCAGCGCGGTGGACTCGCACGTCGGGAAACACATTTTTGATGAGGTATTCGTACCTCATATGTATGAGCATTACTTAAACCTAATAAAAATCGATATACTCTTTGGTAGCTATTTAATCGAGTTGACTTTCAGGCTTTGCAGGCATAAAACACTATATATTTTTTCTTATAACTGGTGATTTTTGTCTTGATTCTTAGTTTTCTAGCATTAAATAATAAATAAAAAAATACACATAATTTTGGCTGGGGGGGGGGGGGGGGGGGCGGTAGTCTAAAACCTCACCACGTATCACCATGGGGGAGGGGGGTTAGAAAATTGCTAAAAAAACCATCACGTGATTAATGGACAGCCCCTTAGCTTAGTGGCGTACAAGGAGTGATATAAGTTCCAGTGGCCCGTTCACTACAGAAGCGGCTTTCCTTGCATTATGACATAATGCCAAGATGTATACCATGTGCGTTTCAACAGGTTATAGGTCCAAATGGTTTACTAAAGAACAAAACGCGTGTATGGGTGACGCACAACATATCGTACCTGGCGCAAACAGACCTAGTGCTGGTACTGCGCGACGGAGAAGTGTCGGAATGTGGCACTTATCAACAGCTTCTTGAGAAGAAAGGTGCTTTTGCTGATTTCTTGTTGCACCATTTGAGCGTCGCCGAACAAACGGCCTCGGCTGAAGGTAAGACTGAATCAAATACTAAGTTCATTATTGCAAACAAAAGTGACAGTTTTGTTTCACTGCAAAAATGATATATACTTATATTCTTTACCACGGGAACACCCAACAATTCCGAAATACTTAATTCCGAATTTCAATATTCCGATTTTCAAAATTCCGAATATTATAATTCCTAAGAAACAAAACTCCGAGTATTCAAAAACACGGTAGTTATTTATCCGAAAGTTATAAATACGAATGTTCATTCTTCCGAATTTCATTTTTACGAATAATTAAAAATCCGTAGTATTATTGGCCCGAAAAACGTTATTCCGAATTTCAAATTTCCGAAAATTCATTGCTCAAATTGAAAATTTGTATTAAATAGATAAAAGTTAAAATTGATTTGACATGTTGCGCATCTTAGAGTTGATTTTTTATAAAAATAAATTAATTTTCTCGCCAATTATTACGTATAAAAATTAAGCCAAACCCGACTTGCCGTGGTACTTGTTTGCCCTACACTAGAGTGTTATTTAAAAACCGGAGGCGCGGAGGGAGGGCAGTCCTCGCCCGCAGTAACGAAGCTCAGGCGAGCTGGAGCGGCTGAGGCCGGTCGCCGGAGGCGACCAGCAAGCCGAAGCTGCGGAAGCGAGCATGGATGCCCGAACTTTGTTACGCAAGGGCGGAAGGACTGCACATCCCGTAGCGCCGGAGAAGAGCGAAACTAATGCATGCCTGCATGCATGCTTGCCTGCATGCAAGCTTGCCTGCATGCTTGCCTGCATGCATGCTTGCCTGCATGCTTGCTTGCATGCTTGCCTGCATGCTTGCCTGCATGCATGCTTGTTACTGAAAGTTGTATGGCAACGTGTATTTTGTAATCATTAGCTAAATAAATTAAAATGAGAGAATATGAGAATAATTGAGATAATTTTTAAAGCAATTTTTTTTTTTTTTTAAAGAATATTAGCAACCGAAATTACTAATATTCCCGTTAACCCCTCCAACTAAACTAAATTGCTTGTGCTAGGAGAGGGTTCACGTCGGTAGTGTAATGGCCAGGATTCGAACCCGAGACCTCTCGATCGTAAAATAATAGTTCAATAATTCTATTTCCGGTTTATCTCGTGTACCCCGAAAATAGCAACTATCCTACTTACCTAATGCAGGCTTACAAGGCGCTTGATTGTAGGGTGTCGGGTTTGTGTTGTTTCGGAGTTTTGATAATCGGAATTCGTATTTATGATATTTCGGATTATTAATAATTCGGAATTGTAATGGTTCGGTATCTTCAAATTCGGAATTTTAATATTCGCAGTTATAATCGTTAGGAATTTTGAAATTCGGGTTTTCAATAAATAGGATTTATGATACATCGGATATCTGACTTTCGGAATTTTGAATGATTCGGAATTATGAAATTCGGAATTTTGAAATTCGTGATTGTAACTTTCGGAATAAGGCTTTTCGTATTTATGTAGTGTACCCCTTTACCACTGTTATATACTATATAAAATTATATCTTTTGACTAACTGTTGCTCGCGGCTCCGCCCGCGTGGAATTCTGATCCCATTTCCGCAATACGGGGGATACTATTCCAAAGATAAAAAGTAGCATGGGGAATTCCAGCCTATAATTTCTGAAATACTTGGTGATTTGGTTACCTTATAATTTTCCAGAACTGGAAAAAATCAAACGGGATCTAGAGAGTAAACTTGGTTCAGAATTTCAGCGCAAATTACAGTGGGCGCGGTCTTTATCTTCTGGTGCTCGTTCTACTACATCTGAAACAGATGGTGCAGGTAATAACACTACGATTACAGATTGTGTGCACGAAAGATTCTGTGCGCCGCTTATTATATTAATCGAGCCATGCGAGATAGTTTTAATATAAGTACTAAGCAATCCGTATTGAGTCAATAAGTTTACCTGCGTTTACAAAAGGTATTTACAAAGATAGCCTCTGTGGTGTGGTGGTAGTGAACGCGACCGCTACGCAGTAGGCGGGTTCGATTCCCGCTCAGTGCAAATCTTTGTATGCTCATGCATTATGAATATAGGTGCATTGGTGTGGTCGTGCCTCGGACAGTACTTATTAATAATACCGTTAATAGTACTTATTAATAATTAATAGTACCGTTAATACCGTCTGTCCTCACTACTTATATGTCCCCAATGGAAGTAGTAGTAAGGGTATTTACAAAGCTCCACAAAGATCTTAAAGTGCCAAACAAACCTCACTGATTAACGGACGAGGCACTAGCCCAGGCATTTTTCTTAGATTTGGGGAGTCAGACACTCGGCGACGACGACGGGGTATGCTGTACAGACCTCACATAATACTATGAAAATACTTCACTCTAGCCAAGTCTGAGTCAGTGTAAATGATATTTCGTGACCGCAAACCGCAACTCAATAAGTCTTACCTATTTATGTTATTAGGTGATAATGACGACAAGTCAAGCAAAGAACTAACTACTGACAATTTAGAGCTGAAAAATTTGAAACTTATTGAGATAGAGAAAACAGAAACGGGGAATGTGAGTACACTATGTCATTATTACTAATAAATTAACCAAATATCAGCGTGGTGGAAGAAAAGACGAAGATCATTATTTTTAATACTACTAAACTGAGCTGAAAGAAGAAGTAACCTCGTCATATACAATAAGGATGAGGACACCCAATAACTTCTGGCATTGTATCTTGCCAAGAACTCTAGAGCATTTTCAGGGCCACTTTCCACGAGCCGCGATTTTACACATGTGTGCGTTTTCTGAGACTATGCATCGTGTAAAGAAGCTCGTCCATGATACTGCAGTAGACATTTTTGTCATAGTAAATGCGTATGCGACCGTAAAACCGCGAATCGTGGAAACCCGGCGTTAGAAGAAATATTATATGTTATAATAACTGTTATATGGACCCTTTGCCACTATCATGCTATCGACACACCCATTGATATCCTAATAAATGGTTTTTTTGGGTACATAATATATAATAATTTGTGTTGTAATTTCTAGGTAAAATGGCCAGTTTACAAGCATTACTTGACCAATGTTGGCATATACGCATCAGTGGGGACTATACTTGTATACATCCTGTCGCATACCTTACAAATCGGTGCCAACATTTGGCTCGCCCTTTGGTCCAACGATGAGAATATGGTTTGTAATAATGAATTAATTTCGTTTTTGTACAGTCGACAAAGGCGATAAGGTTGCACTTTTACTTATATAAAGTTGTATGTGCAGGTGCAACCCTATCGCCTTTTCAACTGTACATGTCATTTCAAGTTTAGATAAAGTCAACCTCATAGAATCAGCAATCGCATCACATGAGTCTGAAGTCAATAAAATAATATTTGGTCTCACAACATTGACAAGTCATGTGCCAGGAGCATAAGGAAACATAACATAACATAACATAAACTCACGCCTGTATCCCCGAAGGGGTAGGCAGAGGTGCTAGCACCCACATTTCGCCGTTTATGTTTAGGTCCCAATGTAATAGGTGGCGATAAATGAGTAGAAGATGTTCTTTTAGTTCAAAATTACATTGAATAACTGTACCTTTGTGGGATTTTATACTACTGCAAGATATATTTAAGTCGATAATATTCATCATATTAAGAAATTTCAAAGCATAAAGCAAAAATGAAATAATAAAAAAGTAAGGGGAAGATCACGGGTTCGAGTCCCGCCTGAGCTGTATTTGCTTTTTTCTATTTTAACCGATTCATCATTTTAGCTCGTCAACGGCACGGTGAACGCGCAATTGCGAGACATGTACCTCGCAGTCTATGGCGGCTTTGGATTAGCTCAAGGTACCTACCGTTTGTACAAAAGTCCATCTAGCAATATTCGACGGGTGTGATACTGATCCCGTGCGACCCTCTGTAACCTAATCTCGGGATAATTAAATGCGCTATTCCATAGTATAATCTATCTCTGTGTCAAATTTCGTCTCGATCCATTCAGCCGTTCTAGCTTGATTGAGCAACAAACGTAAATCCATAGAAACTTTCGCATTTATACCTAAGAGTACTTAGTAAATAACGCATAATTATTTGTGTACTTTGTCCTTCTTAAAATTTAAAAAGTTGAAGTTTCACAAGTTGACTATATTTAGAAGTACAATTACATAATTTTGGTGGTGTTCTATCTAAACGTAAGATGCTATAACGAAATTTTTAAAACATCTATTCATTTTTTTCTGAATCCCTAATATGCCTGTTATAGTCTTGCAAACTACTACAATGAGTTTAAAACGTCGGAAACGTATTTGCACAATGACGAACGTAGTAATGAAATATGATTACTATAGTTATACGTTTATGGTGTCAAGAGCAATCACAATTCACGCTTTGAGTGTTTAGAACAAATTGTTATTTCTTAAATTTTTGTAGTGTGTTTCTCACGTTTACTAAAAACAACAAAAGCATTCGTTGCTTAGGCATAATTTTATTTATATTCGTCATCTTCTTCAAAAATGTAACTTACTATTCTATTATAACTGCAGTAGAGTTTTCAACTGCAGGCTAAGGCGGAGATCGTGGGTTCTAGAGTCCCGTTTAGTTCAAATGTATTTTGCGTTGGTTTGGGTGTTTTTATGTATAAGTACTACGTATTTACATACAAAAAAGTATGTAAGTACATTTATGTATATTCTAGAACCCATAATTATGGAAAGTTCTGCTCTGCTTAGTTTGGGTCTAGACCTCGCTGTTTCCGGCTGATCAGATTTGGATGAAAGGATCACCGCAGGAATTATAACAACTAAGCCTAATAGCTAATTTAAATTGTCAAAACACAGAAACTACAAAATGGTATTGAATTTTAGACCTTAAGCTATAGTTTTAAAGTCCAAAATTAAATGAAACTAATTTCTTTTGCAATTTATTATGCTAACTTTTCAAATCTATTTAGAAAGGAAAAAGTTTCTAAATCGAAACGAATTTCATTACACTTTTTCATTCACTCTACAAAAAACATCTAATTTTCGACATTAACGGCATTCCTTTGAAGCCTAAATTAAGTGCAATTTTTGCAGTGCCCGTGGTATGACATTGGTTTTGTTTTAACAGAACCAAGGCCCTGTTCTCATGTGAACTCTTGTTGATTTCCAGCGATAACATCGTTATTCTCAGATCTGCTACCGTTCTTGGCCTGTTGGAAGGCAGCAAAAGCCCTTCATGAAATAATGTTGAACAACATTCTTAGAGCGCCACTGCAATTTTTCGATATGACCCCTGTTGGCAGAATCATCTCAAGATTTTCAAAGGATGTAGATACAGTGGATACTGCTCTTGCTTGGCAAATTTCCAGCACACTTAACTTTGCATTTGAGGTAAGTTTACTTAGGGTATGGACTCAAGTGAGATTGGCTTGATAATAATAAAAACATTGGGTCAAAAGCCAGTCCACTTCCAAGTTTACTTACCTTACTAGTTAACAAAAAAAAATCTGGACTGGAAGCTTTCATAATTCATACAATATGGGTTAACACCTTTGAATTAATTGATCGATGGCATGGTAACTGAATGCCTCATCAGATACTTTTTCACGCTCCGCTTACCTAAAGGACATAAAGCCGTGTAATAAATCACCGTTAGCGTGTTTCACGCGATCCATAAGTTACACGTATCGAGCTTCATCGTCATTTTTTTTTCTGTCTGCAGATTATTGGAACTATATTGGTAATAAGTTACTCGACACCGATGTTCATAGCTGTGATAGTGCCAATCGGGATACTTTACTACGCCATACAACGGTTCTACGTACCCACATTTCGACAGCTTATGAGGATTAAATCTGTAGCTCGCTCGCCAATTTTCTCACATTTTAACGAAAGTATTTTGGGTGCAACCAGTATCCGTGCTTTCGGTGTTAAAGAGAGGTTAGTTTCAAATGAACTTAATGAATGCAAAGCTGTACATTGGGCTCCACCTAGATTTACGTCGCCCCATCCAAGATCTATGGGAGGCCCGTAGAGCTTGGTGGGGACCAAGCTCTACGGGGCCTTACCTGATCTACGGGTCCTTACCTGATCTACGGGTCGTCACCAAGGTCTACGAGTCTACGGGCTCCTCCAATATCTACGGGGCCTTACCAAGATCTACGGAGCACCACAAAGATATACGGGGCCCAAGCCACTCTCACCTGCTAGCTAGTAGTTGGAAGCTCAGTCGCTCCCCTAAAACTTCTTTTTTATATTAAAAACTTTAATTTCAGATTTGTGAAAGAATCCCAAAAAAGAAATGATTATTACCAATCATTCGCGTACCTAATAACCGTTGCGGATAGGTGGATCCTTATCCGACTACAGGCAGTCGGCAGTCTAATTATTTTCTTCGCCGCATTGTTCGCCGTTCTCGGCCGCGACAGTATTAGTCCGAGCCTCGCAGGACTCTCCATTAGCTATACCTTGAAGGTTAAGTATTTATCTACCTAATATTTCGTTTTTAGACTAGGTCTTTTCATGATTATTTCGATTTTTAGATTACTCAAACCTTGAGGTGGTTAGTTAAAACAGCATCTTCAGTTGAAACCGATATTGTATCAGTAGAACGGATGAAGGAGTATGCTGAAAAAGAACAAGTAAGTGAATGACATATTTAAGTTCATAATATTCCTTGCTCAACGTAGTATCTACTGACATTAATCAACGTTCGCAGGAATCTGAGTGGGTAAAACCAACGGGACCGCGCGCGTTGTGGCCGGAGACGGGCTCGGTGACGTTTGAAGGGTTGACAATGGCGTACCGCAGTGGCGCGGAGCCGGCGCTGCGTGACGTCACGTGCGCGGTGGCGCCGGGGGACAAGCTCGGCATCGTCGGCCGCACCGGCGCCGGCAAGTCCACGCTCACGCTCGGACTGTTCAGGTACGCACGTGACTATACAGGGTTATTGGTGTTAGGGGACCCAAAATGCTATAATTTGGAGCCCACATATGTATGGGCGAAAATCAATAGTTTTCGAAATAATTGACATTTTGTGTTTTTTTTTGTATTAACCCAGATTACAACCTTCAAGTGCAAATTAAAAAAAAAAATGTTTGCCGAGTCGGAATTATTTTAATTTATTTTCGAGCGTGATACTTCAAAGAACCCAAAATACTGAAAAAATAATTAAAAACACTTTAAATAGAAAAAATATGGACCGTTTCATATTTTTTTTAATTTTTAATTTTCACTTTTCACCTTTCCCTCCAGTCATTGTTGTTTTTCTCAAAAAAATACTACGGCGCTGAGCGTACAAATTACTGCAATAACTTATACGTTTAATCAGCTTTCCAAAAAGGTAATAATATTCATAGAATATCACATAATTCGTAAAGAAATATGAGTTTCCACCAAGCGAGGTAAGCCCGCCGTAAAAATCGGAATCTTTAACTATTCTAGTAATACGCAGTCGCCCGCACACATGCGCATTTTTTCTTAGTAGTGTTCGTAGAAATAAGTGGCGACATAAGCCGTGTTTAACCGGCTTATGACAAAGAGGGAATATACGATAAGAATTTGCGAGAGCGAGAGAGCACTAATGTGAATGCAGTTTGTTTTGGTTACATACACTGAAGTTGAGGCGAATGAGTGATGTATTCAAATTCAATTGCTCACGACAATTTTGACATTCATTTTTGATTTCAACAATAATTATTTATGTTATAAAGTACTGCAAGTAGTTAGAATTCGCTTTTTTGTGTAAAGTAGTTATTACTAAGTATAATTTGTGTTTGTGTAGTGTACTGACTGTTGTGCATTGATTGACATTATATTGTCGTAGAACTTAATATTTTGGTAAGTAGTTGCTTGTATTATATGCATTTGTCAGCAAATTTAGTAGTTTGCTGTTATAATGGCTGCGTAGCATTAGATTGTTGTCTGACTTATTATTTGTTGTGTGAGGAAACATCTTTCTCGAAATTAAATTATGAAAATAAGAAACATGTAGTTCAGTTAGGTCGAGCCCGCCCAGTCATGAATCTTCTAATATATAAAAATCGATGCCACTTTTCGTTATTAGCTTATAACTCAAGAACGGCTGAACCGATTTGGCTAATTTTAGTCTTGAAATATTCGTGGGTGTCCAGGGAAGTTTTAAAGGATGAGAAAATAGGTGCAGCGGGAACGGGAAAAATATGGCGGTACGAAGTTCGCCGGGACAGTTATAGTCGGATTTTTAATTAGACGAAGCTATCTGACGTTTACTGTGTTGCAAGTTTTTTATGAAATAAAAATAGTGTTGTGACAAAGTGAACTATATTATGATGAATGATATTATCATGATGAATGTGAATCCAATCAAAACAGACGAAATTAAATGGTAAGCTCACATGAATTTGCATAGAGTTGAAAATTGGTGGGAGTCTTAAATACACCATAATGAAAGAAATATCAAAAGTCCCCATCGATTTGAACCTTGCATTTTATTTTTCGAGGTTAAAAGTCAAATATAACGGATTCTCGCATTTTTCTCGTAAACAACAAATGCTATCGTAAAATTAGGGTAGACAAAGTTGTAGATCATGTAATTACCTACAAAATTGGTGTTAATTTTTTTATTGTGCGGATTTTTTATTTCGGAGATATGGTGATTTAAAAATTGAAAGAAATCAATTATGTATTTTATAATTATGAAATTTCATTCACCATAGTAGGATTCATAAACGCAGATCCTGAACCGCTGGCCCTATGTACTTGATTTACTTGAAGTTTTGGCAGTAGATGCTTATCATGTTGCTAGTATCCACTAAGAAAGGAATTTTTAGAAATTTTGTTACAAAGGATGTAAAATATGGGATTAAAGTTTGTCTTGAAGTCCATTTCCGTTTCTCCCTATTTTAGCCCCTTAGTAACAAAATTTCTAAAAATCCTTTCTTGGTGGATACACGCAAAATGAAAAGCATCTACTGCCAAAATTTCAAGTTCATATGACTAGCGGTTGAGGCTCTGCGTTGTTGAATCATACTATGGGAACGACTAACTTTGTATATAAGAGATTTAACTTCTTCCAATTTTGCAATCGCGATATTTCTGAAATGGTGATCCGTACAAAAACAAAATGGATGCTAATTTTATAGGTAATTTCATGATCTACAACTTTGTCCAACCTACTTTTACCCTAATATTTGCTGTTTACGAGAAAAATGCGAGCATCCGGTATATTTGACCTTGAATAAAAAAAATGCAGAAGTGCAATCGATGGGGACTTTTGATATTTCTATGATTATGGTATATTTAAGACCTTCACCTATTTTCAGCTGTATGCGAATATATGCAAGCTGAAACCTTTATTTTATCTGGATTATGTATGAAGTAGCAAACAAAATGGCAACTGTCTTTTTTTGGTCATTATATTATAATGACCTGACCTGAATGGCGACTAATACGCGCGGCATTGACAAGTGTTGACACTAGTGTTACCGCCGCGCTTTGAAATAGGCCGGTAAAAAAAATGATTCTAATTACATACAGAGCACTTTAATACAATTTTGTTGTAAAATAGAAATAGTTCTTTTTTGTATAGTAAGAAAATATTAACAATCCCTCATCATTCATTTCATATCTCTACGCACAATGGCCCAAAAAAGGAGGCTAAGTGCGGACAAAAGAGTCCCCTTTCCATTCCATTCCATTCATTTCATATGAGTGAACGGGAACTGAATGCATCAGTTGCATCACTAATACTGAATATAGCAACATTATTTTACGAAGTGACATTAGCTAATGTCAGTGGATATCGTCTAATTAAAAATCCGACTATAGTATAGAATATAAACGGCGCGATGGATTTACGAAACATTTTAATATATTATCTCATTACGATAAGTATAAGTGGCTCACAGGCAGTTGTAAATTAAATAGAATGTATTGTTTTCCTTGTTTGTTATTCTCAGGTTCTAAGAGTATGTGGAGTCATTTAGGATATAGCGACATTAACAATTTATCGAAAGAAAAACATTTTTTGCCTATGACTAAGAACGAACCCAGTTTTTATGATAGTGTCCTAGCTCATTTCTTAAGAAAGAATAGACGTATAGCTTTAGAGTATAAGTAGATTAAGTAGTGTAGTTTAGCAAGTAAATAATATTTAGTTGGTGGACATCACATCATATTCATGCATCATACATCTATTTGCGAAAGGTTTTTTTTTCAAAACCACTTTCATTATACTTGAAATACACTGTTATAATCATCATCAGTGCCCACACGTATAGTAAATGTGGATTGAAATTTCCTCAACCATTTGGACCTAAGCATCGAACCAGCCAGTCACAGCTTTTGAAAGGAGTACCTACACATTACAATCGGCCATGGTAAGTTTTTTTTCATTCGTTCGGCTTCCCTTTTAAAAAAATCCACCCTTCGCCACCGTTGTGTACTCATGTATTCAAGTATGCGCGCTCTCTCGTCTTATGGAACTGTAACTCTCTCTCAGGATCGTGGAAGCGACGGGCGGCCGCATTTTCATCGATGGATTAGACATTAGCAAGATAGGCCTTCACCAGCTGCGCTCCCGCATCACCATCATCCCACAGGATCCAGTTCTGTTCTCAGGCTCTTTTCGAATGAACTTGGATCCATTTGAAACGTATTCCGATGAAGAAATCTGGTGTGCACTCGAGCACGCCCATCTGAAACCGTTTGTACTGGGTGCGTAACAAACATACGATAGGGTATTAATAGTAGATTACCCAACAAGTGAAAAAAAGGTGAATTCTTTTCGAGGCACCAAGTTGTATCCCGAGAGGAGTGAAGGTTTCTCCGGTAGAATCCCGAGCGTAGCGAGGGGTTCTAGATAGAAACCTGAGTGGATCGAGGGGTACAAGAGCCGAGATGAATTCTTTTTTCACGTGTTAGGTACTCAACTTTTCACCATTGACTACGAGAAAACGATTACTCTGTGATTATGAATTACATTTTGTCATGGATAGTACACAAAAGAAGCAGCAAATTATCAGTAATAGCTACCGCTTTAGTGCGAAAAGACTCAGGAGTCTTTTCGCGTTCGAGAATATGAGTTTCATTTTCATCACTAGATGAAGTCATTTTATGATTATGAGACAAACAGAAACTTTTACAAGGAAAATTACACAGGAAATGGCGGCATTTTTTTTTCTTAATTTAAACTGAGCCACATTCCATTCAGCCAGTTATTACATTTAGGTGACTTTTAGTAGGTACGTTTTTATACTGACAGTGTGCAATCTCTTTGCATGTTTCACTAGAATCCGTACATTCGCGCATGTTCCAAATTCAAATTTTTTTATTCACTCGGTGAAACAAAGAGCGTTTTATTCACTATTTTTGATGAATCACGGGCCCTTTTTCGAGTGTCAATGGTGAAAAGTGTTTTATTAACTTCTTTTTCATAAACTTTATTCAGTTTTCTTAAGAAAAACTTGAATCAGTAGATATAAGATTTATATATTTGAAACATGTTTTTATTAGTACTGTATATTTACAGGCCTGGAAGCAGGCTTGCTCCACGAAGTGTCGGAAGGCGGCGAGAACCTGTCGGTGGGGCAGCGCCAGCTCGTGTGCCTGGCGCGCGCGCTGCTGCGCAAGACGCCGCTGCTCGTGCTGGACGAGGCCACCGCCGCCGTCGACCTGCACACCGACGAGCTCATACAGGTGCGTGTGTAACTACAGCGCCAGCTCGTGTGCCTGGCGCGCGCACCAACCTGCACACCGACGAGCTCATACAGGTGCGTGTGTAACTACAGCGCCAGCTCGTGTGCCTGGCGCGCGCACCAACCTGCACACCGACGAGCTCATACAGGTGCGTGTGTAACTACAGCGCCAGCTCGTGTGCCTGGCGCGCGCACCAACCTGCACACCGACGAGCTCATACAGGTGCGTGTGTAACTACAGCGCCAGCTCGTGTGCCTGGCGCGCGCACCAACCTGCACACCGACGAGCTCATACAGGTGCGTGTGTAACTACAGCGCCAGCTCGTGTGCCTGGCGCGCGCACCAACCTGCACACCGACGAGCTCATACAGGTGCGTGTGTAACTACAGCGCCAGCTCGTGTGCCTGGCGCGCGCACCAACCTGCACACCGACGAGCTCATACAGGTGCGTGTGTAACTACAGCGCCAGCTCGTGTGCCTGGCGCGCGCACCAACCTGCACACCGACGAGCTCATACAGGTGCGTGTGTAACTACAGCGCCAGCTCGTGTGCCTGGCGCGCGCACCAACCTGCACACCGACGAGCTCATACAGGTGCGTGTGTAACTACAGCGCCAGCTCGTGTGCCTGGCGCGCGCACCAACCTGCACACCGACGAGCTCATACAGGTGCGTGTGTAACTACAGCGCCAGCTCGTGTGCCTGGCGCGCGCACCAACCTGCACACCGACGAGCTCATACAGGTGCGTGTGTAACTACAGCGCCAGCTCGTGTGCCTGGCGCGCGCACCAACCTGCACACCGACGAGCTCATACAGGTGCGTGTGTAACTACAGCGCCAGCTCGTGTGCCTGGCGCGCGCACCAACCTGCACACCGACGAGCTCATACAGGTGCGTGTGTAACTACAGCGCCAGCTCGTGTGCCTGGCGCGCGCACCAACCTGCACACCGACGAGCTCATACAGGTGCGTGTGTAACTACAGCGCCAGCTCGTGTGCCTGGCGCGCGCACCAACCTGCACACCGACGAGCTCATACAGGTGCGTGTGTAACTACAGCGCCAGCTCGTGTGCCTGGCGCGCGCACCAACCTGCACACCGACGAGCTCATACAGGTGCGTGTGTAACTACAGCGCCAGCTCGTGTGCCTGGCGCGCGCACCAACCTGCACACCGACGAGCTCATACAGGTGCGTGTGTAACTACAGCGCCAGCTCGTGTGCCTGGCGCGCGCACCAACCTGCACACCGACGAGCTCATACAGGTGCGTGTGTAACTACAGCGCCAGCTCGTGTGCCTGGCGCGCGCACCAACCTGCACACCGACGAGCTCATACAGGTGCGTGTGTAACTACAGCGCCAGCTCGTGTGCCTGGCGCGCGCACCAACCTGCACACCGACGAGCTCATACAGGTGCGTGTGTAACTACAGCGCCAGCTCGTGTGCCTGGCGCGCGCACCAACCTGCACACCGACGAGCTCATACAGGTGCGTGTGTAACTACAGCGCCAGCTCGTGTGCCTGGCGCGCGCACCAACCTGCACACCGACGAGCTCATACAGGTGCGTGTGTAACTACAGCGCCAGCTCGTGTGCCTGGCGCGCGCACCAACCTGCACACCGACGAGCTCATACAGGTGC
Source organism: Eilema depressum (assembly GCA_914767945.1). NCBI lineage: Eukaryota > Metazoa > Arthropoda > Insecta > Lepidoptera > Erebidae > Eilema > Eilema depressum. The sequence goes on from OU612020.1 coordinate 7,541,369, forward strand.
GTGTGTAACTACAGCGCCAGCTCGTGTGCCTGGCGCGCGCACCAACCTGCACACCGACGAGCTCATACAGGTGCGTGTGTAACTACAGCGCCAGCTCGTGTGCCTGGCGCGCGCACCAACCTGCACACCGACGAGCTCATACAGGTGCGTGTGTAACTACAGCGCCAGCTCGTGTGCCTGGCGCGCGCACCAACCTGCACACCGACGAGCTCATACAGGTGCGTGTGTAACTACAGCGCCAGCTCGTGTGCCTGGCGCGCGCACCAACCTGCACACCGACGAGCTCATACAGGTGCGTGTGTAACTACAGCGCCAGCTCGTGTGCCTGGCGCGCGCACCAACCTGCACACCGACGAGCTCATACAGGTGCGTGTGTAACTACAGCGCCAGCTCGTGTGCCTGGCGCGCGCACCAACCTGCACACCGACGAGCTCATACAGGTGCGTGTGTAACTACAGCGCCAGCTCGTGTGCCTGGCGCGCGCACCAACCTGCACACCGACGAGCTCATACAGGTGCGTGTGTAACTACAGCGCCAGCTCGTGTGCCTGGCGCGCGCACCAACCTGCACACCGACGAGCTCATACAGGTGCGTGTGTAACTACAGCGCCAGCTCGTGTGCCTGGCGCGCGCAACAACCTGCACACCGACGAGCTCATACAGGTGCGTGTGTAACTACAGCGCCAGCTCGTGTGCCTGGCGCGCGCACCAACCTGCACACCGACGAGCTCATACAGGTGCGTGTGTAACTACAGCGCCAGCTCGTGTGCCTGGCGCGCGCACCAACCTGCACACCGACGAGCTCATACAGGTGCGTGTGTAACTACAGCGCCAGCTCGTGTGCCTGGCGCGCGCACCAACCTGCACACCGACGAGCTCATACAGGTGCGTGTGTAACTACAGCGCCAGCTCGTGTGCCTGGCGCGCGCACCAACCTGCACACCGACGAGCTCATACAGGTGCGTGTGTAACTACAGCGCCAGCTCGTGTGCCTGGCGCGCGCACCAACCTGCACACCGACGAGCTCATACAGGTGCGTGTGTAACTACAGCGCCAGCTCGTGTGCCTGGCGCGCGCACCAACCTGCACACCGACGAGCTCATACAGGTGCGTGTGTAACTACAGCGCCAGCTCGTGTGCCTGGCGCGCGCACCAACCTGCACACCGACGAGCTCATACAGGTGCGTGTGTAACTACAGCGCCAGCTCGTGTGCCTGGCGCGCGCACCAACCTGCACACCGACGAGCTCATACAGGTGCGTGTGTAACTACAGCGCCAGCTCGTGTGCCTGGCGCGCGCACCAACCTGCACACCGACGAGCTCATACAGGTGCGTGTGTAACTACAGCGCCAGCTCGTGTGCCTGGCGCGCGCACCAACCTGCACACCGACGAGCTCATACAGGTGCGTGTGTAACTACAGCGCCAGCTCGTGTGCCTGGCGCGCGCACCAACCTGCACACCGACGAGCTCATACAGGTGCGTGTGTAACTACAGCGCCAGCTCGTGTGCCTGGCGCGCGCACCAACCTGCACACCGACGAGCTCATACAGGTGCGTGTGTAACTACAGCGCCAGCTCGTGTGCCTGGCGCGCGCACCAACCTGCACACCGACGAGCTCATACAGGTGCGTGTGTAACTACAGCGCCAGCTCGTGTGCCTGGCGCGCGCACCAACCTGCACACCGACGAGCTCATACAGGTGCGTGTGTAACTACAGCGCCAGCTCGTGTGCCTGGCGCGCGCACCAACCTGCACACCGACGAGCTCATACAGGTGCGTGTGTAACTACAGCGCCAGCTCGTGTGCCTGGCGCGCGCACCAACCTGCACACCGACGAGCTCATACAGGTGCGTGTGTAACTACAGCGCCAGCTCGTGTGCCTGGCGCGCGCACCAACCTGCACACCGACGAGCTCATACAGGTGCGTGTGTAACTACAGCGCCAGCTCGTGTGCCTGGCGCGCGCACCAACCTGCACACCGACGAGCTCATACAGGTGCGTGTGTAACTACAGCGCCAGCTCGTGTGCCTGGCGCGCGCACCAACCTGCACACCGACGAGCTCATACAGGTGCGTGTGTAACTACAGCGCCAGCTCGTGTGCCTGGCGCGCGCACCAACCTGCACACCGACGAGCTCATACAGGTGCGTGTGTAACTACAGCGCCAGCTCGTGTGCCTGGCGCGCGCACCAACCTGCACACCGACGAGCTCATACAGGTGCGTGTGTAACTACAGCGCCAGCTCGTGTGCCTGGCGCGCGCACCAACCTGCACACCGACGAGCTCATACAGGTGCGTGTGTAACTACAGCGCCAGCTCGTGTGCCTGGCGCGCGCACCAACCTGCACACCGACGAGCTCATACAGGTGCGTGTGTAACTACAGCGCCAGCTCGTGTGCCTGGCGCGCGCACCAACCTGCACACCGACGAGCTCATACAGGTGCGTGTGTAACTACAGCGCCAGCTCGTGTGCCTGGCGCGCGCACCAACCTGCACACCGACGAGCTCATACAGGTGCGTGTGTAACTACAGCGCCAGCTCGTGTGCCTGGCGCGCGCACCAACCTGCACACCGACGAGCTCATACAGGTGCGTGTGTAACTACAGCGCCAGCTCGTGTGCCTGGCGCGCGCACCAACCTGCACACCGACGAGCTCATACAGGTGCGCGCCTGACTCACTCGCCTGACACATTGTGGGACCTGTACTGTCCCAAACTAACCTGACTATTGCATGTTGCAGAAAACCATACGCGAGGAGTTCGCGGCGTGCACCGTCATAACCATCGCGCATCGGCTCAACACCATCATGGACTCCACTAAGGTCATGGTGCTGGACAAGGGCCAGCTCGCTGAGTACGCGCCTCCACAAGAGCTGCTACAGGATAAGAACTCTATGTTCTATAGCCTCGCAAAAGATGCTGGGCTAATAAACTGAATCTGTTTCATTATTTTTTAGCTAAATTAGGTTTACAGACTTAAAATTTAAGATGAAGGTGAAATAACTCTAGGCTAGATCCTTCAAGAAGGCAGAAACGTGATACATACAGTATTATTCAATTAGTTTATCAAAGTATACGAGTTCAGTGGGGAGAGAATTTACAATTATTTCCTACCTGACCTATATTAGATAACCTACGTATACTTAAGCTTACATAATATTATATCGAAACATGTCATTCATTTTGCCATAAATTAAACAATAATCACGCATTTAGAACAACCTACATAAATGACACTCTTTTCAGTAAATATTGTTTATATAATTTTAAATGAAATATACCGACATTTGTTTATTATTTAATTGTTTTATTTTCTTTTCAAGCGATTTGCGTGCCTATTTGTACTTCCAGAGTCCCAGAAGCCAGCAGTTAGAGCATGAGCACCCCTTTGAATTCCAGTGAAGACGATTGCGAAGGAGTCAAAAGCTTGTTATAGCGGTACTTAATTGTAACTTGACTCTATTGCTGCTAAGGCTAACAAAATATGAACGTTAAAAGTGGCTATTTGCAATGGTTATTATAAAGTAATATAAAGTTAACGTTGATTGGAACGTTATTTCAAGTCTGCGAGCGCAGCAGAAGTACGATAATCTTATCAATTATGTATATAAACGTCTGTGGTTTTAGCGACTAATTTATACTGCTCTGTGGCCACTGACGTCAAACTCAAAAACAAAGTCGACTGTCAACTGTCAAGCAACAAGATAATAGATATCTGAAAACTTTAGCGGTGCGCTAAACTTAAATATTTTTAACAGATATAACTTCGTGAAAACATTTTATAAATTGGGTTATTGACTTCAAGCTCAACTATGGATTATTTTTGTGGATCTACATTTTGGGTAAGTCATTAAACTTATTAGAAAAGCAAGTATTATAAGTATTCATTGACTTGTCATATCAATATTTTATTGTTGTGCAATCGCAAGCAATGTTTATTTATATTGATGATCTGTTTTTCTAAGTATGTATTATTTTATTATTATAATTTATAACTGTATATTAAATTCTATGACATGAGTTCTTATTTTAACTAAGCTTATCTTTCTCATGCGCAATTTTTGTGTGTAAAACACCGGGTTGTCCAACCGCAAGGACACAAACGCAATTTTTGTAATAATATCTATATTTTATTTGTCCTGAAATGGAAAATCGATTTTGTTCTTCGTTCAGATTTTAGAAAGTGTCGATCTACCTTTATTTTTCAGTGTAACACCTGTTCAGGGTTATTCTAGTTTACCCAGAGATTTTCCCTGGAAGGAATTTTAAATTAATAAAAGCCATTTGAATGAGCTCATGTGTCATGTCATGTCATATGTGCCATACTTAAAAATATTTAAAAAAATTACTCATGTAATGTATGCACATACTTATTTTTGGTAAATACATAGTATTTTTTTTTAATTTTTAATTTTTATTTATTAAAGCAAATCAAAGGAAGGGAATAAGTAAGCCCTGAGGTGAAAGCCTTGACAGCAACCAGGAACAATGCTAAGATGATAATGATGAATTTACTCTTATAATAAACTTGAAAAATGCATTCTATTCTATGTAATCATTACTTAATTAAACTTGGTGTCATGAGATTCTTAGGTTAATAGATAATCTTGTGTCATGTTTACTAAGCATAATATATCAGCATTGATAATTTCTATTGAAATAAACATGCATAGATGTAACATGTCAATTTCAAATTAGTTGCACAATATAAGTAATGATTTTGTATACTAATTTCTTATATTTGTAACAAAATCTTGTCATAATTATTTGCATAGCCAATTATGTCCACTTTACCAGACTGACATGCATTTCTGATACGGTTACAGAATAATGTTCGGTAAAATGGTTACAAATGAGGATTTACCATTTTATAAATTGTTAAATAATTGAAACACCAATAAAATTGAAGTAATAATAAATTTACTATCACACTTATTTCAGAATACCAGCCTAACATGGGATACAAATAATCCTGATTTCACACCATGCTTTCAAAAGACTGTGCTTGTATGGGTCCCCTGTGTATTCTTATGGCTGGCAGCTGTGATTGAAGTATATCAAATGGTTATTAGTAAAGAGGCCAACATACCACGGAATAAACTGAATATTAGTAAATTGATTGTAACATTACTCTTGATACTGTTGCAATTAATAGACATTGGACAAGTTATCTATGTGTCATCTAGAGAGCAGGACAAAGTTTTTGATGCGGATTATTATGATCCAGGAGTAAAATTACTGACTTTTGTAAGTACCAGCTTTTTTTTAATAAATATGTTTTATTTTCCTTTCTCTGAGAAATACAATGCAAAAATCACTGTTTTTCTTAGTAATCAATTTTAAAGATTACTTAAGTAAATCCAGAAAGAGCAAAGTATTTTTATGTAATTCATAAATACCTCTGTGATGAAAAATTAAACATCTCTCCCATCCTACATTTCTACTTTAGATTTCTTTAAGATCTACTCCTCTTCAAGGAGTATTGTCTCCAACAACTCTTACATATAGACCTATATTTTGTATGGTGTACAGTTGACAAGGGATGAAAGATAGGGTTACATTTTTACAAACAACTTTGTATAGAAAATTGCAACCATATCTCCTTTGTCGACTGTACATTATTGTATCATAATGCGAAATTATAAGGTTTCTTAAAGTTGTGTAATGTGTGTATTTATCTCTTCAGTTTTTTTAATGTACTACTACCCTACCTACACCAGAAGATAAGATATGATGAATTAGGTAACATTCTTTATTGCAGGTGCACTGCTATAACAATACAATTTTTACACATTTACTCTACAAGTTTTATCACATTTATCTATAAGGTTTTATCGGCTGTGAATGGTGACTAATCTTCAAACCAACAACCAGTTTCATATATGGATAAGATTATAGTAGATATGATACTAAAGTATGTATTCGATACAATTCTGGTAGTTATAGTCTATTTATAGCAATTCAACTGACAGTAAATCTTGATATGAGATCTAGTAGACATGTAATAAGGTAGCAAAAAAGGTCGCAACGTAGTAAAAAATAATATAGCACTTAACTCAAACTATTTGAAGCTGATTGAAATCAAATATAGGTATCATACACTGCTCAGGGCACGTCACAAAGGTATGATTCCGTAGCCGACCGCATACGACAACTGCGCGATGTATGCAGCAGATGCACGTAATTTATTGCGGCTTATCAATGGGGACCATTGATATGACCTTTATCCGTATCCGTGTTTAACAAGTAATGGGTACGCGGTATTTGCTGAATGCGTATGTCGTTGTCGTATGTGGTCGGCTTTGGAATCATGCCTTAATGCGGTGGTAAGATTCATCATGGAGGAATGGAAGGGAGGAATGGAGGACTGTGACTCCCCTGGTATTGCACTCGTCCATAGGCAACGGTAACCACTTTCCATCAGGTGGGCTGGCTAGGTGGTATAAAAAAAATGGTTGAAGAAGCACCACGGTAGCCACTCCTATCGGCTGACGCAGGTACTCACCGAGCATGGCTCCTTTGGTGAGTTCCTGCATTGTAGTGATCAGAAGCCGATTGGAAGGGGTGCCCATAAATTACGTGAAATTTTAGAAATGTCGGTTACATCCCTCGAGATCACGCACTAAAGTTAAACAGGCACTACGCCTGACTGTTAACAAACCAAAAATGCCTACGAAGTTGCTTACACTATAAATGTCGTGAAAGTAGATTCGAGGGGTATACCAGTTATCTCCCTCTACAATTTGCTTAAAGACCTTGAATCAATGTTTGCATCTCAATCAATCAATCAATCAATCAATTAGCCAATTGCAGTCCACTGCTGGACATAGGCCTCCCCCTAGCCAGATGGACTAACGGCATTTATTGAACTTTATTCCAAATAACAATTAACTTCATGATTTGTTTCAGGTTTTATCAGCAACACTATTATCATATAACAGAAAATATGGTATACGAACTTCAGGAGTACTTTTCATGTTCTGGTTACTTCTTCTTTTGGCTGGATTACCTCAGCTCAGGACTGAGATGAGGAACTATAATGCAGCGGACGACGCATATGTCCGATATAATTTTGCAAGCTATATCGTGTACTATTTGCTTGTTGTATTAATGTTTATATTGAACTGTTTCGCGGACTTACCGCCTAGAAACACATCCTATATTTATGATGAGGTATTTTGACATAATTTTATTTGCTTTAATGTGTTGCGTCTCTTCCAGAATTTTAGCCACTTCCACAATTTCGATGTATCCTTATAAAAGTTCGCGCCCCTGGCGTACTCCGTGCGATCGAAAATCATAGTTGGCGAAATTTGAGTGTTTGTAGGCCTCTGCCTACCTTTTCAAAGTTTGACAAGTGTGAATATATGCATGTATGTACGTAATCTTCGGCTCCATGAACACCTATTTCAAAAAAAATCATTTACCATTTTGATGATGGATAAAGGCTATACCTATTTTCATAATATACTGGCTGACCCGCGGCTTCAACCGCTTGAGATTCCCCGTTCCCGTTCGCCCTCGTGAAATTTTGTTTCCGTTCCCGTGACCCTTTTTGTTATAAAAATAATTCATGGAACTTGAGAAACAAAAAAAAAACAATTGGTCGAGCCGTTCTCGAGTTTAGCGCTCAACAACATCCAATCTTAATAATAAGACATAGTAGCTAGAGTCATGAGGTCATTCGTCATGTAACCTACTGCAAAAGCCATTGCGGTATGCGCTGCACGAATATTTCAAGTTATGTGTCGTATTTTACTTCTTCTAAGTATTGTATTGGTTCTGAATCTCACATTCATATCAACAGAGACAATCTCCGGAAAATTCATCAGGTTACCCCAGCCGGCTCACGTTTAGTTGGTTCGATCCAATAGCTTTAACGGGTTATCGAAGAACCTTAACGGAAAGTGACTTGTGGTCTTTGAAACCTGAACATGTATCCAAGGAATGTGTTGCAAAGTTTGAAAAATACTGGTATCGAGCTCTTAGAAAACGAGATTTGTAAGTATAAATTGTTATACATTTATGGTTAATCCATATACTTACTAACAATTTTAATAATTTTTTGGATGAAAATAAGCCACTATCCAGTGGTTAAATATGAAAGTGAAACTGACCTCAGAAAGAATACTTTTACATTAATTTCAGAAGAACTGAATCAGACGCATCAGAGACGACCCCTTTCCGAAGTCGGAAAAAGGAAAAGAAACAGATATCTGTATTTCCAATTGTGAGCAAAGCTTTTGGAGGGCTATTCTTCGTCGGTATGCTCTTAAAGCTATGTAGCGATTTACTTACTTTCGTGGCACCACAACTACTTAGGTGAGTACATCAGTAGATAGACTGTCCACATGGAACTAGGATATATAGCTTTTCTTATATCGTGCGCATAATCCCCACGGATACACAACCGGAGCCAGCAGGGCTTATACTTGAGCCGACTCATTCACACGGCGTCTGTGGGTCGTTGGTAGCTGGAGGTGAAGTAGGCTAAGACATATCTCTCGCACAGGGACATATTATGTTTCGGAATGGGCTACTCGAGTGTGAGGACCACGGAGTCGCCACCAGGCATCCAAGTATGGGGAGGCGACGCGGCTTGCTTTTGGTAAGGTGACAGGCGGCTACACCCGTCATCCCCAGGCCAGCAGGATATATACCTAAGGATATTATAATAAATGTTACGTCAATAATATCTTAATTTAATGGATTTAGTTCAGTTGATGCTTATTTGTATTTGATAAGTGATAACTTTTCAGCTTACTTATAGGTTTTGTCGAGGGTGACGAGCCTGTGTGGAGAGGCTACCTTTATGTTGTGGGCATGTTAGTATGTTCTACCGTCCAGACTGTGCTCTTGGGACAGTATTATCTAAGGACATCTATTGTTGGCATGAGAATCAATAGCGCGTTGAGTAGCATGGTGTACAAGAAAGCGCTAAGCTTGTCTAACGCAGCAAGAAAGCAGTCCACAGTTGGAGAAATCATTAACTTGATATCTACTGACGTAACAAAGTAAGTATTTCTAAATAAACTATAATATCTACTGTCATAGTTGACAAATCCTATCATCACTTTTATTCTTGTCTAGCTACAAAATTAAAGGCAATAATAAAATTTCTCTCATCGGGTATATAATTAACAGATTAGAATTATAGATAATAAATAAATTATAATTAAATTGCTGCTTAGAGCTAAGCTTCTGTTCAAGTTCAAATCAAGATTTTAGCAGCGAATCCATAATATGAGTTCTACTACTAATGAAAGTATTGAAATATACATGTTCTCTTTCTTCTTCTTCAGGTTCAGCGATTTGACATTTATAAATTTGATATGGTCTGCACCATTGCAAATATCGTTGGGATTGTATTTTCTATGGAATCTTCTGGGACCGTCGGTATTGGCCGGTCTGGCAGTGATTTTGGTTCTAATGCCCCTGAATGGATACTTTGCCCGCTTTCAGGAGGGACTACAATCACAACTAATGCATTATAAAGACGAAAGAATTAAGCTTATGAATGAAGTACTTAATGGCATAAAAGTAAGATGAACCAAATGATAAATGAGATTAATTTCCTTTCTTTTACCGAATTATAATTCTAGCTTTATTTTGTGCTAGGTTCTTAAAATATATGCGTGGGAACCAAGCTTTCAAGAGTACATACTTCAAATAAGAAATAAGGAGGTGAAACTTTTGAAGAAGATTTCTTTTTATTATTCTATTTATTCCTTTCTATGGTTCTGTACACCGTTCCTGGTAAGTAATTGCAGTTCACATACCACAAATTCAAAAGCTACAAGTGTTGACTGAAAAGTTTGCGCCCTCATAATTGAGATACATATTATATTTTTATTACACTATTTTTTTAATGTTTAAACTTCTATTAAAGACTGTCTTTTTTTACCACTATTTATTATAAAACTTTGTTTGTACTGTTTATTATATAGCTTTAGGAAACAGGTGAAAGAAATGCTACATTTAGAAAGAAATGCTAGACTGTTTAGGGAAGAAATATTTTTGATCATTATTTAATTTTATTGACTAGATCGTGTAATATAATGTTAATGGGAATTAATAGGTTAGTAGGTCGTGAACTTTTCAATCCACCTGGTAGAAGCCCCTGTATATTATAAGGCATTTCTTTTTCCAGGTATCCCTGACGACATTCACGTGTTTTGTATTAGTAAACGACACAGAAGTTCTCGATTCAAAAAGAGCATTCGTAGCGATATCTCTTTTCAACATATTACGTTTCCCTATGACAATGTTACCTAATGTCATATCGGATGTTATACAGGTGGGTTATAAAACGCATGACCTAAAATAAATACCTATGCCGAAATTGATCAAACAAAAATAATTAATGGTTCCTATGACATTGTATTTGCCCCCTTCACTTTGCCCCATATTGTCCCAGTTAAAAAAAGACACTGTATGTACCTATACCAATATTACATGTATTTTTCCTGTACACGCAGGTATACGTGAGCGTCAAGAGGTTAAGTAAATTCTTGAATTCTGAAGAGTTAGATACACTTATGATAGAACACAATACTAGTGAATGTAAGTAGACATATTACCTGACAAAATTTCTAAATCTTGGCTAAGTAACCGAATAGCATATTTTTATAACAGAACATCAAAATCATAATATCAAATCTTACATCTTATGAGAATGTTTATTTGAATGTTTTAATGACAATCCCACTTTTATAATAAAAATAATATAGAGCAATCATATACAGGGTGCAAAGCGACCGGGACTAACGCAAGGATGATGACAAAGAGTAGTTTTCCTTTTGGCAGGGCTTACATATTCCACCCTTCATAGCAGTGACCCAGTTGTAATTTAAAAAAAAAATCAAGTTGTGCAATAGTATGTAGGTACACTAATATCGCTACGATTTGTTTCCAGCTGATCAAATTGTGATAGAAGACGGTAACTTTTCTTGGGGCGATGAAGACGCGGAGCCGATACTGAGGAACTTGAACGTGCACATTCCGCGCGGCGCGCTGGTGGCCGTCGTCGGCGCTGTGGGCTCGGGGAAGAGCTCGCTGCTCGCCGCGTTGCTCGGAGAGATGGATAAAGTCTCCGGTCGCGTTAATGTTAAGGGTATGTATGTTCCATGTGACAGTCTTTATGGCGTAACGGGGGGGTGGCGGTACGATTCCCGCTCAGTGCAGATAATTGTATGCATGAATATGGCTATTTGCATTGGTCTGGAGGTGGCTCGGAGAGAAGTTACGCCGTCGGTCCCGGATGTCATAAGAACATCTATGGCAGTCGTTACTGGTAGTTGGAGTCCTAAAAGTTCAACAACTGGCCTGACATCAATACTTCGATATCGCCAATGGGTTGTGGAGGTCAGATGGCAGACGCTTCTCGGGAAATATCGAAGACTGACTGATGCGACTGGGATTAACGCTAGGATGAAGGATGAAGAATGAAGATGCATGAACAATATAACGAAAAAAAATATGACGTAGGTATCTTTTACAGTTTGCAGTGGTGAGTCAGATAAATTTACATCATCAGATAAAAGGTACCAGAAGATTGGATTGGATTGAATATTTTGGTGTGATGCGTTTTCAATGTTCGTTACTGCCTCGATTAACCTAAATACCGCTATCTCTACTTATCCATATATCTTCATTCAATATCTGGATTAGCTCTATTATAAAAAGCAGTGCTCAATAAGAAGAATTGCGAAAGATAACTCCGTTTCCGCCATATGATTTCCTTTCTTACTCTATTTTCAGAATTCAGAACCTGAATACCATGTGACAGGTTGTTACCAAGGAAAAACAAATGATTCCAAACTTGATAGCTGGGTTAACTTGTTTAGTTCAGGAGTTTGGAAATGCCTTTCCATTTCATTATCAGACCGTTGTTATAAACGTATTTTACATTATGGTACAAGTGAGCAAAGTTGGTGATTACCGCCGAGGCGCAATTGAGACCCGAGCCGCCAGGCGAGGGTCTTAAGAGGGCCGAGGATGGTAATCATCATACTCACGCGTGCCATACGACGTTTTACAACACACTTGCGAATAAAAATACTACAAATACTAAATAAACAATACTACAAATTAATTCGTTTTCCTATGTGCGCGCATCTAACAATGGCGGTCGGCTATATTTAAAAAAAAAAGAGGTTTGAACTAAACTTTTTTTACTGTTTTTTTTTTCTGTACTTAGAGAGAAAAAAAAGTTAAATTTGAGTGAAAATTTTGTTTAATAAACAAGTATTACAAGTTGAAATTATTTATTTAAATACGAAAATGAACATATAATAGGCATATTAATTTATTCGTACTATTAAACACGTTCTTTTTTGTATGGAAACTTTTTTAAGAACATAGATACTTAACCTATAAAATGTAAAAAAGAATCTATAACTCACTTGTGAATAATAGCAATGAAAAAGTCACAGTTTGATAATAGGTGTCATTACGTGCCTATTTGCGGTGAAATAATAGCACTTTTATGAGCAGGTGTGTTGTAAATTATATTAATCACAATATGTAGAGATTATCTGACTTTCTTTCTTTACAATTACGTACATTAAAAGTTTTAAAAAACCTTGTACAATGGTAGATTTAGTTTTAAAACTGATATTGAAAAAAACTAACTTTTTCAGGTACTACGTCATACGTCGCTCAACAGGCGTGGATACAAAACGCCACTGTGCAAAATAATATTTTATTTGCGAAGCCCTATAATAGAACTAAGTATAATCAAGTTATCGACACTTGTGCATTGAAGACCGATTTAGCCATTTTTCCTGCTGGCGATCAGACGGAAATTGGTGAAAAAGGTACAAACTAACTTAATGTGATGTTATATTAGAATCGTCGGTGATCAAGTTATTGATATCCCCATACTTCCAGGTATAAATCTATCTGGTGGTCAGAAACAGCGTGTAGCTCTGGCGCGCGCCGTGTACTGTGACGCTGATGACTACTTTTTGGATGATCCGCTCAGCGCGGTGGACTCACACGTTGGAAAACATATTTTTGATGAGGTAAATGCTGCCTTTCTATCGCATCCATCCTTCCATGCCTTTTAAGTTTTTATTGGGCTGTCAACTTTATCCAAGGGGATTTTCGCACTATAAAAAAGGGGGCAACCCGTGATTAGGGGCTATGAGGGTAGGGTGACACATGACACATGATCATTGAGGATGAAGAAGAAGACTTCTTCATCGTCGTGTTAATCCTAGCCGCATCCGATGCTTTCACTTCGGAATCTGGGGCCCGCTATGCTAAAATTTTGCCAATGAATTTAGTAAAAAAATAATAACAAACCGTTCTAAACAGGTTATAGGTCCAAATGGTTTACTAAAGAACAAAACACGTGTATGGGTGACGCACAATATCACGTACCTAGCTCAAACAGACCTAGTGATTGTACTGCGTGACGGAGAAGTATCAGAAACTGGTACTTATCAAGAGCTCCTCGACAAGAGAGGTACTTTTGCTGATTTCTTGCAGCATCATATGAGCATCGCTAAACAAGCTGACTTGGCTGAAGGTGAGTTTGTTATTTATTTTCACTACTGTAGACAACGTTATACAGATAACGTAGTCTACATTAGGTAGGCTGCACCAATTCAAATTCTACCCATCATGGACTACCATATAACGACTTACAGAGTTACTAGTTGTCAAACAGAATATAAGTCTACAAGGAAATTACCTCTTTTCCTGTAAACAGGTGCACCGTCGACGTTGGCAGTAGATCTACTATTTTGGCTACAGAAAAATCACACTTTCTAAAATTGTCTTTAGTTATCTTTAGTGTCTTTCATACAAAGATTACAAAATTAAAAATGAAATTTTGATGTTCACCATCCTACTTTTTCAGATTTGGAAATCAAAAAACAGAGTAAACTCGATTCAGAAATAAAACGTAAACTGCTATGGGCTCGGTCTTTGTCTTCTGGTGCTCGCTCCGTAGGATCTGATACGGGCGCAGGTAATTAAAATCACTGCTATTTCGGTATTTCGGTACCCAAACGAGTAACACTGTTACTGGTTGGGATAAAAATTGCTAACGAATCATAGGTGTTACTGGATGCAACAATTTTTGTCCCAACTAGTAACAGGTAAAAAACATGTGCAGTTACCATTGTTGTATCTCCAATACAACTATACTAGATGTATAACAAAAACTTTGATTTGGCAAGTGTCATGTCGGTAAGAAGAGGTATGAAGAGGACTGGCAAAGATCGGCTTGTTTCGCTGTTTCGCTTGTTTGCAAGTAGACTAGGGTCAAAGGACCGCCGTGAACGTCCCCTTACACCGTAGCCTATTAGCGACTCACCTTCAGACGTCACCGCCTTGTAAATATAGAGGACGGAGGAGGTAGTGGAAGTTATAGATAGCATTCTCTCTTTCACACAGCGCACCTCTATACCTTGATATCATTACAGAGTAGTTAAAAGTAAAACCGTAGACACAGTTTTAATATTTTGTACAACTCCGACTCAGCCTCGCATGCATGACTCGAATCAACGATAGTGCCCGGAATACGGCAATAGGCTCACACCCTATTACGTGATGATTGATGATTGGTGAAATGCTGCCTAACCCTCCGGGAATAAAGGCCTGATTATATGTATGTATATATTTTATGAACAAAGGCAGTATTAACTAATCTATAATCCGAATCCGGTCCTGTGGAATTTGCGACAGAAAGAACGGTCTATAAAACCGAAGCTAATCGGTCTTTGTTGGACTCTCATCCGTCTTCGTGACGTGTCATATCAAAAATCGAGTAAGTACTATACTTGTATCACTTGAAATATGATATTATATTGACACTAATTGTTTTAAACAGGCGATCACGATGAAAACGAGATGGTTAACGATTTCGACCCACTTATTGAAGCAGAAAGAGCCGAGACCGGCAGAGTAAGTACAATTTGATTAATAGATAGTAACCAACTGGCGAGTATATTGTCAAATCAAATTAAATTTAATCATTTGCAAGAAGCAAGTACACAAGATGTTACAAATGTTATGTTTCTAGATAGACTGCCACATGCAGCGTACAAATTATTATTTATATAATGTACCATGTTACATCATTGATATACAAAAAACCCAGGGTTTTTTGTATATCAATGTGTTACATGCAATAATTATAATTGACATCAATTAAAACAATTATGAAACTTTTTCCCATAGGGGTAGGAGCTGTCGCTCTTAACAGCTCCTACCCTATGGGAAAAAGTAGGAATATATGTATGTAAAACTTAAACTATCTATATTTTTACTTTCTAGGTAAAATGGGAAGTCTACAAGCATTACTTGACCAATGTTGGCATATTCATGTCAGTGGTGACCATTTTCGTCTACATTATGATGCGTTCTTTTCAAATTAGCGCGAACTTTTGGGTTGCACGCTGGACTAACGATGATAATATGGTTTGTATGAAATATATTATAATATCTTGTGTTATTTAAGATTTTGCACAGCCAACCTTCAGGCACACGTCTTACCTCCCAACCCCGAAAAGAAACCCTGCGCCAGTCTCGTTCGTCAATCAGCAGGTGTAATGTCTTGGCCCAAAAGACTTGGTGGGGCCTCCAGGCAGGCACCTCATTCCAAATACAATAAACTAATCAGGTTTCTTTCCTCAGATCGTGAACGGTACAGTGAACACTCGATTACGAAACATATACCTCGCCGTGTACGGCACCATCGGTCTGGCCGAAGGTAAGCCTGAGTATTTTATGTAATTAGATTTGCTGAAATGTTATCTTGGTTATTCTTTATTGCACATATGTAGGTATAGTCTGACCGTGAGAGCTGTACCGTCCCCATAATGCGCGCGGCGTGGCGAGGGTCGAAGAAAAACAAAGAGAAAAGAAAGAACATGAATCGATGAGATCTACTATGTGGGACATATCTTACGACATCATTTAACAATTTGAAGGCCGAAATTCCCTATTTAATAATTTTCGGCTCCATACGCTAGTCGTATACACAATACATATTCAATAATAAGAGACATAATTAATTAAATAAGTGTACTTACCTAAATAATTCATTTAATCAATGAACTATCTATAATATCTAAAGTATAGTAAGTTTAATAATTACAACCGAAAAATGCTTATCCTATCATATCCTAGGTACTATCCTAGTTCCTACCAATATTTAAATGCGAAAGTTTGTGCAGATGTTTGTGTTTAGATCGTTCGTTCATTACTCAATCACGCTATAACGGCTGAACGGATCTTTGAAATTTAGTCCAAGGATAGATTAGTCTGGAATAACATATTTATATGCTACTTTATTTTCTGGGAATAGCTTATCATAAATATGCGGGAATGGAATCAAAATTCCATCCAAGAAAAGCCGCGAGCAATAGTAATATTTAGTAAAAACATGCAGATGATGAGTAAAAACTAAGTAAACTAATAATTTAAATCAGAACTTTTCAACTAAAGTTATTCTCTTCGTTAGTTCATCTTCCGTTTTGCCATCGGAACTTGAATCAGAGACTAGAGATAATATATATATTTTTTTAATATAGTTCTTCACAACACGGGATATCGTACGACCCATCTTTGAATTGTAATATCATGTGCATCTGACGTAGACTGTCCGGTACATGCTACACGAGGTACCGCCGCCGCCAGTGGCGGCGGCGGAAGAAATAATACAAAATGAGTTCTCTTGTAGCAAACCTTTGAGTAGCAGAGAAGTAGTTATGGTTATCTTGCTTTCATCTGAGGAAATGTACATATTCCCAATTCTTTATATTCGTTGTAGGGATAACATCGTTCTTCGCGAATTGGCTTCCGTACTGGGGATGCTGGAGAGCAGCAAAAATCCTGCACAATAAATTGTTACATAACATGCTTAGAACACCGCTACAATTTTTCGAAATGACACCTATCGGCAGAATCCTTTCAAGGTTTTCAAAAGATGTGGACGCTTTAGATACTGAATTTGCTTGGCGGATTGCAAGTGCACTTGACTGTTTCTTTGAGGTAAGTTTACTACTTTAAAAATGTCTTGATATCAGAAATAACATTACGTGCTGCTCATTATAAGTAGCAACTGTGGGGTGTAGGCACGTTTGATTTGAGAGGTAAGCTAGTGAATGTGTTACAGAAGTTAGGACAAACGGAAGCAGGTGAATGCGTTTCGGAAGTTAGGGCTTCGAAAATTGTCAGGCACGCTTGACTTGTGGAGTGAGCTTGTGAATGCGTCATGCAACGTTATGTAACGTTTAGAAATTTTTTTTTTGTCAAATTGTATGCGGCCAGCGGCCAGTACCAGCTATTTGACAAATTGGAAGCATTTTTTTTTTACTTTTTATACAGACTGATTTCACTTCTATAGATTAGGCAGTCCCCAAATATTGCTGATTGATTTTTTTAAATTAGCTTTTCTAAATAGCTTGTGTTGACATTGGTAAAGTTGAGATGGTTACTTCAAACTTTAGAAAAGTCTACCCGGTCTACAGCTCAGTATATCTACGATATTATAGCTTTACTCGCTTGTCATCAGATAATTGGAGTGATATTCGTAATAAGTTACTCAACACCGATATTCATGGCAGTGGTTCTGCCAATTGGATTACTCTACTACGCTATACAACGGTTCTACGTGCCCACATCGCGACAGCTCATGAGGATTCAGTCCGTAGCTCGCTCGCCAATTTTCTCACATCTTAACGAAAGCATTTTGGGTGTAACCAGTATTCGTGCATTTGGTGTTAAGGACAGGTTGGTATCTGCAGATATTTTGTGATATATACCTACCTACAATATTAAACCCTGTACAGTCTCACTACGCACTGTACATTGGAATTTGCTGACACGGCGATCACCACCTGGAGCGCGTCATTCATCACAATTAATAAAACTAAGTAACATAGCTGGCACAGGCCAGTGCGGAATTAGCTTCCAATACGGTGACTACTATAATTAGAGAGAAGAATAACCACCGTTCATTTTGTAGCGAGTTAACAATATAACACTATAAGTGTCTTGTGTTAACCTAACTACAACTACTAAGTACAAGTGTATAAACTATACAAACTCTAATGTGTTATCGTCCTAAAGCTATTGTATTTGATTTTATTTCAGATTTATCACAGAATCCCAAACAAAAGTAGATTTTAACCAATCGTTCGTCTACCAAATATCCGTTGCGGATAGATGGCTTGGTATCCGACTGCAAGTAGTTGGCAGTCTTATTATTGTCTTCGCTGCATTATTCGCAGTACTCGGTCGAGAAACTATTAGTCCAGCCCTCGCGGGGCTTTCTATCAGCTACACGTTAGAGGTAAGTTCTCTATGTCTAACAGTTTAGATTTTTCGGAATATTGTTAATAAGTTTTGATTACTTTAATGCTGCAACTTTCATTTTTAAGATTACCCAAACGTTGAGCTGGTTCGTTGAAATGGTATCATCAATTGAAACTAATATTGTGGCAGTAGAACGCGTGAAGGAGTATACAGAGACGGAACAAGTGAGTAATAGCCTCACTAAAATTGATAACACTTTTGGCTCACAGCAGCGTGTAACAGTGCCCCATGTCCGCAGGAGGCCGCGTGGGAGAGCGCTCCAGGGCCGCGCGCGTCGTGGCCGGAGACGGGCTCGGTGACGTTTGAAGGGTTAACGATGGCGTACCGCAGTGGCGCGGAGCCGGCGCTGCGTGACGTCACGTGCGCGGTGGCGCCGGGGGACAAGCTCGGCATCGTCGGCCGCACCGGCGCCGGCAAGTCCACGCTCACGCTCGGACTGTTTAGGTACGCGCGTGACTATATGTATTCCATGTGCTCGGGTACGCGCGTAACTATATGTACTCATGTGCTCAGGTACGCGCGTAACTATATGTACTCATGTGCTCAGGTACGCGCGTAACTATATGTACTCATGTGCTCAGGTACGCGCGTAACGCGTCGGAGGTCGCAGAATGACCTCCGTCCCCCATGAGCGCGGGCCTGGGGGTGACGGGTAGAGCCGCCTGTCACCCTAGCAGAAGCAGGCCGCGGCGGCGGCACGCATTGCGTGCCTCCCCATACCCGGGGGCGGGTTGGGGACTCTGTGGTCCCCTCACCGGAAGAGGGCCAGATCGAGAGATATGGTCCTGGGTCGGCCGGGGTGCGAGGGATATGGCTACGACAATCTCACCTCCGGCAACTGACGGCCCACAGACGGCGTGCGTTTTAGTCGGTTCGAGTCCGACATAACCTCCTCCTCCGGCCACGGTGGGGGAGGTATCCGTGGGGATTTTGCGCACGATAAAAAAAAAAAAAAAAAAAAAAAGGTACGCGCGTAACTATACGTATTCAAGGGTTCAACTACTAGTAGTATAATAAATTAAAGTGTTCAAATACGCGCATAACTATATATTTATGTTCAGGTTCAAGTGCTCAGTTATACATATAATTACATGCACGTAGGTAACTTTATAGGCATACTTAAGTGTTCAGGTATGCACTTAGCTATGTAGGTATACTCAAGTGTTTAGGTATGCACGTAACTATGTAGCCTTATGTAGGTACGCATACTCAAGGTACGCGCGTGACATCATACACTAACGAAAGCATTGAAGCTCCCATTTGATAGAACTGTGCCTGTCCCTCAGAATCGTGGAGGCCACGGGCGGCCGCATCTTTATCGATGGGCTGGACATTAGCAAGATAGGCCTTCACCAGCTACGCTCGCACATCACCATCATTCCGCAGGATCCAGTGCTGTTCTCCGGCTCGTTGCGTATGAACCTGGATCCATTTGAAACGTACTCTGATGACGACATCTGGCGTGCTCTCGAGCATGCTCATTTAAAGCCGTTTGTTTTGGGTGAGTTGAGGATTCAAATATCCCCCAATTTGAATATACCTTATGGTTTCCATGGGATCATAATTCATCGCGGATAACAGTTAGTTAAGTGTGTTGTGTTGGCAGGTTTACCCTTCGGGTTGCTCCACGAGGTGTCGGAGGGCGGCGAGAACCTGTCGGTGGGGCAGCGCCAGCTCGTGTGCCTGGCGCGCGCGCTGCTGCGCAAGACGCCGCTGCTCGTGCTGGACGAGGCCACCGCCGCCGTCGACCTGCACACCGACGAGCTCATACAGGTGCGTGTGTAACTACAGCGCCAGCTCGTGTGCCTGGCGCGCGCACCAACCTGCACACCGACGAGCTCATACAGGTGCGTGTGTAACTACAGCGCCAGCTCGTGTGCCTGGCGCGCGCACCAACCTGCACACCGACGAGCTCATACAGGTGCGTGTGTAACTACAGCGCCAGCTCGTGTGCCTGGCGCGCGCACCAACCTGCACACCGACGAGCTCATACAGGTGCGTGTGTAACTACAGCGCCAGCTCGTGTGCCTGGCGCGCGCACCAACCTGCACACCGACGAGCTCATACAGGTGCGTGTGTAACTACAGCGCCAGCTCGTGTGCCTGGCGCGCGCACCAACCTGCACACCGACGAGCTCATACAGGTGCGTGTGTAACTACAGCGCCAGCTCGTGTGCCTGGCGCGCGCACCAACCTGCACACCGACGAGCTCATACAGGTGCGTGTGTAACTACAGCGCCAGCTCGTGTGCCTGGCGCGCGCACCAACCTGCACACCGACGAGCTCATACAGGTGCGTGTGTAACTACAGCGCCAGCTCGTGTGCCTGGCGCGCGCACCAACCTGCACACCGACGAGCTCATACAGGTGCGTGTGTAACTACAGCGCCAGCTCGTGTGCCTGGCGCGCGCACCAACCTGCACACCGACGAGCTCATACAGGTGCGTGTGTAACTACAGCGCCAGCTCGTGTGCCTGGCGCGCGCACCAACCTGCACACCGACGAGCTCATACAGGTGCGTGTGTAACTACAGCGCCAGCTCGTGTGCCTGGCGCGCGCACCAACCTGCACACCGACGAGCTCATACAGGTGCGTGTGTAACTACAGCGCCAGCTCGTGTGCCTGGCGCGCGCACCAACCTGCACACCGACGAGCTCATACAGGTGCGTGTGTAACTACAGCGCCAGCTCGTGTGCCTGGCGCGCGCACCAACCTGCACACCGACGAGCTCATACAGGTGCGTGTGTAACTACAGCGCCAGCTCGTGTGCCTGGCGCGCGCACCAACCTGCACACCGACGAGCTCATACAGGTGCGTGTGTAACTACAGCGCCAGCTCGTGTGCCTGGCGCGCGCACCAACCTGCACACCGACGAGCTCATACAGGTGCGTGTGTAACTACAGCGCCAGCTCGTGTGCCTGGCGCGCGCACCAACCTGCACACCGACGAGCTCATACAGGTGCGTGTGTAACTACAGCGCCAGCTCGTGTGCCTGGCGCGCGCACCAACCTGCACACCGACGAGCTCATACAGGTGCGTGTGTAACTACAGCGCCAGCTCGTGTGCCTGGCGCGCGCACCAACCTGCACACCGACGAGCTCATACAGGTGCGTGTGTAACTACAGCGCCAGCTCGTGTGCCTGGCGCGCGCACCAACCTGCACACCGACGAGCTCATACAGGTGCGTGTGTAACTACAGCGCCAGCTCGTGTGCCTGGCGCGCGCACCAACCTGCACACCGACGAGCTCATACAGGTGCGTGTGTAACTACAGCGCCAGCTCGTGTGCCTGGCGCGCGCACCAACCTGCACACCGACGAGCTCATACAGGTGCGTGTGTAACTACAGCGCCAGCTCGTGTGCCTGGCGCGCGCACCAACCTGCACACCGACGAGCTCATACAGGTGCGTGTGTAACTACAGCGCCAGCTCGTGTGCCTGGCGCGCGCACCAACCTGCACACCGACGAGCTCATACAGGTGCGTGTGTAACTACAGCGCCAGCTCGTGTGCCTGGCGCGCGCACCAACCTGCACACCGACGAGCTCATACAGGTGCGTGTGTAACTACAGCGCCAGCTCGTGTGCCTGGCGCGCGCACCAACCTGCACACCGACGAGCTCATACAGGTGCGTGTGTAACTACAGCGCCAGCTCGTGTGCCTGGCGCGCGCACCAACCTGCACACCGACGAGCTCATACAGGTGCGTGTGTAACTACAGCGCCAGCTCGTGTGCCTGGCGCGCGCACCAACCTGCACACCGACGAGCTCATACAGGTGCGTGTGTAACTACAGCGCCAGCTCGTGTGCCTGGCGCGCGCACCAACCTGCACACCGACGAGCTCATACAGGTGCGTGTGTAACTACAGCGCCAGCTCGTGTGCCTGGCGCGCGCACCAACCTGCACACCGACGAGCTCATACAGGTGCGTGTGTAACTACAGCGCCAGCTCGTGTGCCTGGCGCGCGCACCAACCTGCACACCGACGAGCTCATACAGGTGCGTGTGTAACTACAGCGCCAGCTCGTGTGCCTGGCGCGCGCACCAACCTGCACACCGACGAGCTCATACAGGTGCGTGTGTAACTACAGCGCCAGCTCGTGTGCCTGGCGCGCGCACCAACCTGCACACCGACGAGCTCATACAGGTGCGTGTGTAACTACAGCGCCAGCTCGTGTGCCTGGCGCGCGCACCAACCTGCACACCGACGAGCTCATACAGGTGCGTGTGTAACTACAGCGCCAGCTCGTGTGCCTGGCGCGCGCACCAACCTGCACACCGACGAGCTCATACAGGTGCGTGTGTAACTACAGCGCCAGCTCGTGTGCCTGGCGCGCGCACCAACCTGCACACCGACGAGCTCATACAGGTGCGTGTGTAACTACAGCGCCAGCTCGTGTGCCTGGCGCGCGCACCAACCTGCACACCGACGAGCTCATACAGGTGCGTGTGTAACTACAGCGCCAGCTCGTGTGCCTGGCGCGCGCACCAACCTGCACACCGACGAGCTCATACAGGTGCGTGTGTAACTACAGCGCCAGCTCGTGTGCCTGGCGCGCGCACCAACCTGCACACCGACGAGCTCATACAGGTGCGTGTGTAACTACAGCGCCAGCTCGTGTGCCTGGCGCGCGCACCAACCTGCACACCGACGAGCTCATACAGGTGCGTGTGTAACTACAGCGCCAGCTCGTGTGCCTGGCGCGCGCACCAACCTGCACACCGACGAGCTCATACAGGTGCGTGTGTAACTACAGCGCCAGCTCGTGTGCCTGGCGCGCGCACCAACCTGCACACCGACGAGCTCATACAGGTGCGTGTGTAACTACAGCGCCAGCTCGTGTGCCTGGCGCGCGCACCAACCTGCACACCGACGAGCTCATACAGGTGCGTGTGTAACTACAGCGCCAGCTCGTGTGCCTGGCGCGCGCACCAACCTGCACACCGACGAGCTCATACAGGTGCGTGTGTAACTACAGCGCCAGCTCGTGTGCCTGGCGCGCGCACCAACCTGCACACCGACGAGCTCATACAGGTGCGTGTGTAACTACAGCGCCAGCTCGTGTGCCTGGCGCGCGCACCAACCTGCACACCGACGAGCTCATACAGGTGCGTGTGTAACTACAGCGCCAGCTCGTGTGCCTGGCGCGCGCACCAACCTGCACACCGACGAGCTCATACAGGTGCGTGTGTAACTACAGCGCCAGCTCGTGTGCCTGGCGCGCGCACCAACCTGCACACCGACGAGCTCATACAGGTGCGTGTGTAACTACAGCGCCAGCTCGTGTGCCTGGCGCGCGCACCAACCTGCACACCGACGAGCTCATACAGGTGCGTGTGTAACTACAGCGCCAGCTCGTGTGCCTGGCGCGCGCACCAACCTGCACACCGACGAGCTCATACAGGTGCGTGTGTAACTACAGCGCCAGCTCGTGTGCCTGGCGCGCGCACCAACCTGCACACCGACGAGCTCATACAGGTGCGTGTGTAACTACAGCGCCAGCTCGTGTGCCTGGCGCGCGCACCAACCTGCACACCGACGAGCTCATACAGGTGCGTGTGTAACTACAGCGCCAGCTCGTGTGCCTGGCGCGCGCACCAACCTGCACACCGACGAGCTCATACAGGTGCGTGTGTAACTACAGCGCCAGCTCGTGTGCCTGGCGCGCGCACCAACCTGCACACCGACGAGCTCATACAGGTGCGTGTGTAACTACAGCGCCAGCTCGTGTGCCTGGCGCGCGCACCAACCTGCGCACCGACGAGCTCATACAGGTGCGTGTGTAACTACAGCGCACATTGGCTCGACCCATACCCAAAAATTAAAAACCCGAATAGAATGAAGTTAGTTTTCAAGTATAGATATGTTGACATAAATAGATACCCTCTATTACTAACATAAAGTTATGGATCATACCCTCCTAATTACTGAGTAATGACACGGTGAAATCGTACAAGTAAACATTGCATTATTTGTACTGCAGTAACAGCTCCCTTGTTGTTAATTTAATACAAAGTTCGTAGTTATATCTGAGCTCTTGTTATAGTTTATTTACATTATGGCAAGTGTAAGTGATCGTAAGTAATTTTGACTTTTTCTTTAGAATGTGTCTATGACCATTTATAATAGAACCAATAAAATTGACACGAAAAAAAATCATAGTCTATAACTTTGATAAGACTTTTCAAAAATACATCAAAAATCACCTATCTAATTATCATTGTTTTATGTTACCTGATAAGTCGAGTATTCTCTTAACTTAGTTTTGACCTGCGACTCCTTGCGAAACAACTTCAAAAATGACTTTTTAGGTTCAAGTCAATTAATAAAAAATGGAGATGTTTTTGACACATGGCTTAATACTCCATCATGGCTACTAAAGAACAACGGGTCTCAGTGACACATAAAATTCAAGTACTATTGAATCTACAAGAAATTAGAAAATTTAAAAAGAAAGAATATTTAAAAGCCAGCAGCAAGTGGAAAGAAAGCTCGAGAAAATTAGCGTTATCAAAAAAAAAATCTTATTTGGCTTGGTCAGGCCTTATCCCTTCCAAATAGTATAAAATATTATTCAAATTAATTAATACAACCGTACGTTCCGAGCATTAGCAGAGATAGGCAAGAAAAATTTTGAAGAATGCAGGACAAAAACGAAAAAATCATGAATTAAGGAGTTCTATCCGAAGAGGCTTTAGAAGCGAGGCATAAAGAATTTAGAAAAAATCGATTAAGTCATACCAGAAAATCATTACGGATAAAATACTAATTAGGACTTAATAAATATAATGCTTGTTATATACATCCGACCCTTATGTATCTAGCCTCAGGAAAATCAGCCGAAATAAATCTTTAAATGACGTTTTAAATATTATGGAATATATATATAAATGACAGAAAGAATTGATTCCTCATGTTCTTGTGATCTACCAACACTGAGTAATTTCAGTAGCTCTGAATCTGAAGGATCCGATAGTGAATAAATAAAATTGAAATCAATGAACTGTGTGAAACTGTCTTTTTCCTGAACTATGTATTTAATTTGTATGTTATAATCATTTCTTTTTAAAGTTAATCGTACAAAAATACTGTTCTAAAAATAAAATCGATGTTTGTTACCATAATTTAAAAGATTATGATTAATGCCGTTTTTCCCATACTATCGTCCCACTGTGCAGCGCCAGCTCGTGTGCCTGGCGCGCGCACCAACCTGCTCACCGACGAGCTCATACAGGTGCGTGTGTAACTACAGCGCCAGCTCGTGTGCCTGGCGCGCGCACCAACCTGCACACCGACGAGCTCATACAGGTGCGCGTGTAACTACAGCGCCAGCTCGTGTGCCTGGCGCGCGCACCAACCTGCACACCGACGAGCTCATACAGGTGCGTGTGTAACTACAGCGCCAGCTCGTGTGCCTGGCGCGCGCACCAACCTGCACACCGACGAGCTCATACAGGTGCGTGTGTAACTACAGCGCCAGCTCGTGTGCCTGGCGCGCGCACCAACCTGCACACCGACGAGCTCATACAGGTGCGTGTGTAACTACAGCGCCAGCTCGTGTGCCTGGCGCGCGCACCAACCTGCACACCGACGAGCTCATACAGGTGCGTGTGTAACTACAGCGCCAGCTCGTGTGCCTGGCGCGCGCACCAACCTGCACACCGACGAGCTCATACAGGTGCGTGTGTAACTACAGCGCCAGCTCGTGTGCCTGGCGCGCGCACCAACCTGCACACCGACGAGCTCATACAGGTGCGTGTGTAACTACAGCGCCAGCTCGTGTGCCTGGCGCGCGCACCAACCTGCACACCGACGAGCTCATACAGGTGCGTGTGTAACTACAGCGCCAGCTCGTGTGCCTGGCGCGCGCACCAACCTGCACACCGACGAGCTCATACAGGTGCGTGTGTAACTACAGCGCCAGCTCGTGTGCCTGGCGCGCGCACCAACCTGCACACCGACGAGCTCATACAGGTGCGTGTGTAACTACAGCGCCAGCTCGTGTGCCTGGCGCGCGCACCAACCTGCACACCGACGAGCTCATACAGGTGCGTGTGTAACTACAGCGCCAGCTCGTGTGCCTGGCGCGCGCACCAACCTGCACACCGACGAGCTCATACAGGTGCGTGTGTAACTACAGCGCCAGCTCGTGTGCCTGGCGCGCGCACCAACCTGCACACCGACGAGCTCATACAGGTGCGTGTGTAACTACAGCGCCAGCTCGTGTGCCTGGCGCGCGCACCAACCTGCACACCGACGAGCTCATACAGGTGCGTGTGTAACTACAGCGCCAGCTCGTGTGCCTGGCGCGCGCACCAACCTGCACACCGACGAGCTCATACAGGTGCGTGTGTAACTACAGCGCCAGCTCGTGTGCCTGGCGCGCGCACCAACCTGCACACCGACGAGCTCATACAGGTGCGCGCCTGACTCACTCGCCTGACACATTGTGGGACCTGTACTGTCCCAAACTAACCTGACTATTGCATGTTGCAGAAAACCATACGCGAGGAGTTCGCGGCGTGCACCGTCATAACCATCGCGCATCGGCTCAACACCATCATGGACTCCACTAAGGTCATGGTGCTGGACAAGGGCCAGCTCGCTGAGTACGCGCCTCCACAAGAGCTGCTACAGGATAAGAACTCTATGTTCTATAGTCTCGCAAAAGATGCTGGTCTTGTAAGCTAAAGTAGTTAGCGATGTAGTGTAGCGTAATTAGACGTAGTTCTATTAGGTACATAAATAAAATATGAATCACCGAACTTATCCACGGAATCAAAAGTTCGACAGTATGCACTTCTATGGATATTTATTCATTTATTTATTTCAAAAAATCACTACAATTATGTATTGTCAAGACGGATAAACTTAGAAGATACAAAATGTTTTATTTAAAAAGTAAAGTTATTTAATTTTTTCTACTAGAACTTGTTACGAAACTGAATCCCTTTTAAATTTATAATCTAAATCTGTTTCCTAAAAGTGGCATAACTTAATTAAGACTTAGACATAAGTTTAGTTGGTATAGGTGTGCCAGAAACTCATGACAATTTGGAAATATAAAAATTAGTGAAGTACAATACTAAGGTTCAATTTCCTTAGTATTGCACTTTACAAATTTTTATCTTGATACTTTTTAATTTTAATTTGTTTTTATACATGCAGTAGACATACTTAGGTATTATTTAGGGAGGTTTACTACTTGAAAATTTTCCTTCCCTCCCTATAACTTTATTATTCCTAAATATCATAATTTGTAACTGTTAGAATTTTAGTAAGATGATAATATTGACTGAAGGTTTGACAAATTGACCTGCAATAATTCAATATTTCTCTTGAAAATTGAATTCAATTTCGAGAGCCACCCAAAAACGCTCCATACCTACAAAATTATTGTAATCATTCCTCTTTTTAGTTAACATGATGACATTAACGTTGCCATATAAAAATCATAATTCTTTATTTTTAAAATAATGCCATGAGTTTCTGATAGACCTATAATTAAAAATATAAAACTCATCAAGCATATCCTCAAGAGCTTGACAGTATTATTAGATGTGTTATTTTTGTATTTTCACGAATTTATTGAATACATACAAATGTATTAATATTTTAATTTTACATGATACTTTCAGAAGTTTACGGGAATATCACTCATTGAAATAAAACTACTTTTAACGAATTATATCGCGATTTAAATAAAAATTACTTTTAAATAAAACTAAAAAAAAAGCCGCGTGGTTCCCGGCAGAGTAGAATTTGGGCCACCCTATCTCCTCCCATGCGGTGTCGTACAAGGCGACTAAGGGATGGGGCTGTTTAACATCAGACATATTATACAGTCCAGACTCAGCCTATACATCGCTCGAGTCAACAATAGTGCCTTGAAAACGGCAATAGGCTCACCCCCTATTACGTGGGACCTAATACAATGATTGGTGAAATGTGGGTGTTAATTCACCTCTGCCTAACCCTCCAAGGATAAAGGCGTGATTGTATGTATGTATGTAAAAAAAAAGTATGTGACAACTAATATCTTTTGCAACCCCGTGACCATCGCTGCTAAAAAGTTGCTGAAACGTCGGGCTAAAAGTAAATACTTAATAACAATTAAATTTTACCTAAATCCAGTAGAAAATATTAAAAACTGACGCCATGTGAGCACCTCGACCCCAAGGATCGAGTGTCTTGGGTTTTCTGACGTAAAACAAGACAACATCGTATTCGAGACAACTACAACTTTATTGCAAATTTTATTGTAAGCTTTAGATATTCATTTATTCCAAAATAAATAGTTGGCTTAGACAAGATCGGAAGTGCGAATATAAATGTGTTACTTGAAAAATAATCATATTGTTTATGATTAAAATAATTTAACAATTCTGCGTGTTTCTATTTTAATCCTATGTGACCC
Organism: Eilema depressum; assembly: GCA_914767945.1. NCBI lineage: Eukaryota > Metazoa > Arthropoda > Insecta > Lepidoptera > Erebidae > Eilema > Eilema depressum. The sequence continues at coordinate 7,570,111 of OU612020.1, forward strand.
TTTTTTTATAACCTCCCTTAGCTTCACCTCAACGAAGCCCATAATGAGGAAAAACGCACAGTGCTTCGTCATCACGTGTTGTGGGCCGCGGAATCTGATGTGCCCTAGAAAGGATATCCCAGATATCCCGACCGGTCTTGGCCACGGATACAGTTGACCCTCAGAAGCTCAGAAGAACTGTTTGACATGATGCCAACAGCTACATTCTATCATCGCACCTCTCGCCACAGGCAGGGAATTCATCCTCACACATTGCGTCCGGAAACGGTACGCACTGTGCGGTTTGAAAGGCATTTAATCCCACGCACACTCAGGCTGTGGAATGAACTCCCTGCGGTGGTTTTCCCAAGCGACTACAATATGGGGTTCTTCAAGAAGGGCATTAGAAGGTTTCTTCAGGGTCGGCAGCGCGAGTGTGACGCCCCTGGTGTTGCATGCGTCCATAGGCCACGGTGACCGCTTCCCATCAGGTGGGCCGTGTGCTTGTCTGCCAACTAAGTGGTATAAAAAAAAAAAAAAAAACCCTCCACATGTTAGGGATCAAATCCCCCACCCCTAGATGCGCTCGCGGGAACACGAACCTATTTCTGCTAGGGCGATGGCTAGTCTCAACCGTCACCCACTGACTGCGCCCGCGGATGATGGGGATCGTTTCTACAATCTCCGCGATCTTTTATTTTGAGTAATTCGAACCAGTGCACCGTGGGGTTTATACCGAGGAGAACGTTAACATAAGGTAAATCGTTCTTTTAGGGAGTTTACCATATTTGTAAATTTAGCTTTAAGGTTTAATGTTTTTAGAAGTTGGTAACATTAATTGTCAGTTTCTATCATGGCTGTCATTTTAGTCTCAGTCTATGGTCGTGCCGTATTTGTTGACTTGTCAAAACTAAGTTCGCTTCCAGTCAAAAACTTTGCTTCGAGGAGGGTGCTCGTTTGTGCGCTAAATTTGAAATATTTTATCGACATGCCTAGTTTGTTATAATTTTTATAATGACTGCCAACTCAACTTTGGATTATTTTTGTGGATCTACATTTTGGGTAAGTCATAATAATATGATTCAGGAAGTAACTTTTCAGTGATATTTTGCAAATTTCGATATTGTGCAATATCAAGCAATGTTTATTTAATAAATAACTCCCATATATACAACATTTTCTGATTGTTAAGTTTTAATTTCAACTCAGGATTTAATTAATCATAATTATTATAACACATATTTTAGAACACCACCCTCACATGGAATACAAGTAATCCTGATTTCACACCATGCTTTCAAAAAACTGTCCTTGTATGGGTCCCATGTGGATACCTATGGCTGGCAGCATTGATTGAAGTATACCAAATGGTTATCAGCAAAGAAGCAAACATACCACGGAACAAATTAAATATTAGCAAACAGATTGTTACATTAGTATTGATACTGCTGCAAATAATAGATATTGGTCAAGTTATTTATATATCATCTAGAAAACAGAACACTGTGTTTGATGCAGATTATTATGATCCAGTTGTGAAATTATTGACTTTGGTATGTTCCATTTATATATTTATTAACATAGGTAATGTTAATTAATTGTAGCTAACATTAGTGTAGCTAAAAAGTAGTTTACGGATTTTGATGCGGCATTTTTTTTCTTTTTAAATATTGGTCAGGCTTGAAATCTTATGTAGGTATATTTGACCAAAGATCCACGCGGGCAGAGCAGCGAGCATGAGCTGGTTGGTACCTAGTGCCTACATAAAATAGTTTACAACACACCTGCTTATAAAAGTGATATTATTTTACCGCAATTAGGCACGTAATGACACCTATTATCAAACTGTGACTCTTTCATTGCTATTATTCACAAGTGAGTTATAGATTCTTTTTTAAATTTTATAGGAAGTGTCTATAATTGTCTATGTTCTTAAAAAAGTTTTGATACAAAAAATAACGTGTTTAATAGTACGAATAAATTAATACGCCTATTGTATGGTCATTTGATGCATTTTCGTATTTAAATAAATAATTTCAACTTGTAATACTTGTATAATAAACAAAATTTTCACTCAAATTTAACTTTTTTTTTTCTCTAAGTACAGAAAAAAAAACAGAGTAAAAAAAGTTAAGTTCAAACCTCATTTTTTTTTAAATATGGTCGACCGCCATTGTTAAATGCGCGCGCATAGGAAAACGAATTAATTTGTAGTATTGTTTATTTAGTATTTGTAGTATTATTTTATTCGCAAGTGTGTTGTAAAACGTCGTATGGCACGTGTGAGCATGATGATTACCGTCCTCGGCTGTCATAAGACCCTCGCCTGGCGGCTCGGGTCTCAATGGCGCCTCGGCGATAGTCACCAACATTGCTCACTTGTACCATAATCTTAATATATATAAATCTTAATATATATAAATCTCGTGTCACAATGTTTGTCCTCAATGGACTCCTAAACCACTTAACCGATTATAATAAAATTCGCACACCATGTACAGTTCGATCCAACTTGAGAGATAGGATAGTTTAAATCTCAAATTATAGTCGCAATTTTAATTTATCGCGATAACCAACATCCACGCGGGCGGAGCCGCGGGCAAAGGCTAGTATACTATAAGTACCTTCTTACTCTGTACTCCCTGAGCAACGGAGATCTCTCGTGCAGGGGAAGGGTGGACGCCGAAGGGCTACTCGGAGGCTCTCCACGGTCCCTTTTTGAAATCTGCCTAGCAGAAGGTACAGTGGAGAGCAAGCAAGAGGTGGGCTCTGGTTCTCCGAGCGCAGGCCTGGGGGTGATAGGAATCATCCTACTCCGGAAAGGAGGTGGCCCTATCCGGAGTAGGATGGGGCTATCTATAAGTCATAGAAGCCCAGGGCGCAACAAAAGTATAGGAAGTGTCGAGGCGTGACCTCGTGGTGTCCCTTGGAGTGGGAGTATTGCTTGGCGCCATGCTCGCAACTATGGTGCGGTTTGCAAGCGCGTAAGCTGCTGCTGCCTCCTGCGAGCAAGTAGTGCTCGAGCAGAAGACGGTCAAGCGGGTTCGGAAGAGACTTGAGGCTCTGACCACTAAGCCACCGAGCTTCGCCCGAGAGTGACCCAATTTTTCCAATACATCCATCTTACGCTGAACCAGCGAAAGGCGCGCGGCTGGTGCAGTGGAGGCGGCTCAGACATGAGCGCAGGCCTGGGGATGACAGGTGAAGCCGTCAGTCACCCTCGCTGAAGCAGACCGGGACGGTGGCGCAATGCGCACCTCCCTCTCGGTGGCAAAATGAGGAAACCGTGGTTCCCATACCTGAGGAGGCCATCTCGAAACCGGAGATGGTCCTGGCCGCCTTACACCCCAGTATATGAGACCCGAGACGACGTGTGGTTTAGTCATTTCGAGTCTGCTGAACCACCCCGCCGACGACGGGGGCGAATCCGTGGGGATTTCCGGACGAAAAAGAATTGGTTCGAATTGGATTTTTTTGATCGTATCGAATGCTACCTAATCCTTGATCCTGTACATATTCCTCTGGATAGGAAAGTGAAGGATGAGATTAAAATACATAGCTTATAATATGATTAATATTATCTAATTAAAGTAGTATGCACTTGATATAGGGTAGTTAAGTAGAGTACCAATCTAGCCTATTCCCGGCAAACAAAATAGGTAGACACCTACCTAAAATAATTTAGTAGGTAGGTATTGTTTTTAGTATCTCTTCTCAGATTTGACACAAAGTTATTAATAGAACTCGGTAAGTATTATAAGCTGCGTTTACATACTCGCGGCAGAGCGAGGGAAGTGGCGAGAGAAGTGGGCAGAGACGTGGTGTGAATGGTATATTCGTCATGCCGCGAGTACTGCCGCGTATGTTGCTGCGAATGTCGGCTTGGCGGCGCGAGTCAAAGGAGTGGCAATACTAGCGCGATGAACTATACGAGACCGCTAGATGGCGCTAATCAGTAAACACGACTTTCGTTATTGCTCCTCGAATATTTACTTTAAAAAATATTTATATCGATCTACGGAAAGTGTATAGTAGTTGAAAGTGATAGTTTTTATTAATAATCTATTTAATTAATTCGCTATGCTGTAAAAGCATAATGCGTACACTGCTACAGCGTTGTCCTCCATACGTTTACGTCCGTCTCCGTTGCAGGGCGAATACTGTAATGCGGACCAACGCGATGATGGGAGTGTGTGAATGCTAGGGCATTAATCGCGCGAATATTTCTGGCAACACGATGAGCAATGCGAGCGGCAGTATGTAAACGCGGGGTTAGCTATTGCATAAGTTACGAAATTGTGATCACGTGGTGAGCTGACTAATGTCTGTAAACATTAATGGTAGACTGCTTTAGTGAGACACTTTTTTGTCATACTTTTTATAAGTAGGTATACCTAACTATAGTAGATATATAGGTACTAATTCCTATCTATCAGCCGTTACCTATTTGTATTTACACATAGGTACGTTGATTTTATCGATTTACTATGAATGTGATTAGAATGGCGCTTATCACAATTACCTACCTTATTGGCCACAACATCAATGAAGTCATCATTCGCGTAAACTTATCAATGCTCGTTGTGCGTCTTATCAATACATTGCAATTGCACAATGAGCACCAGCAGTACGTTTGGATTTTTTATACCTACCTATATTCCGTGCTAAAATAGTTAGTTACCTCCTTTTTGTTCTATTATGCTGGCAACAAAGAACTGGCGTGGGTTAAGTACCACACGGAGTTCCCTGTACATAGTATAACCCGCGCCACGTATCTTGGACCTAAAATGTGCTCAAAATGTGCCCTATATATTTCTTGGGTGTTTTTTGAGGATAGCACGGGATGCTACTGCGGTAGACGAACTCAAATTCACCAAGATTATTACAAGGCAATCCGCGGGTGCCAGAGCCTCGTATGTCTTACGATTTAGGTCCAAGATATGTGGCGCGGGTTATAACCCAATATTTAGTTTGGGGTTTTAATTAGATAGGTGCGACACAGCCGTTAAATCTTAGAGTATATGTATACTGTAAGCGTTAAATAGACATTAATTTCACAATATTACGTTATGAGCCGTAGTAAATTAGTTGTAGGTATAGTTATGCTTCCTTTATTTAAAAACTTATCAAACTAAATACCTAGTTAATTGTTTTGTTTATGATAATAATACGAAGATCTATTTCAGGTGTTATCAGCAATGCTATTATCATACAACAGAAAGTACGGGATACGAACTTCAGGAGTGCTTTTCATATTTTGGTTACTCCTTATATTGGCTGGATTACCTCAACTGAGGACTGAGATGATGAACTATAATGCAGCGGACGACGCGTATGTCCGATATGATTTTGCAAACTATATCGTGTACTATTTACTTGTTGTAGTAATGTTCATATTGAACTGTTTCGCGGATTTGCCGCCTAGAAACACACCCTATGCTTATGACGAGGTAGGTATTTTTATCACGCTTTTATCTTTATCTGTGTATGTACTATATGAGGATTTAATTCATATTAATTGGGCTCAGTATACTTAGTACTTCAGGGTTATGGAACGATTTTATAATTTAAAAAAGAATGTAAAGTTTGTTTGTACTATTTGTCTCTGGACGATTAATGTTCATAATTGGCAGCGTTTGGTAGTGATGGAACGTCTGTTACTTCCGCTAGTAGGTATACTTAACCCGTCCCTGACTGGGCCCGGTGCAAAAGTGTCCATCACACTCACCAGGAACGAATGCATGATTCTTCGTTTATCCTTTTTTGTTTTATGGATTTTAATCTCATATTCATATCCACAGAGACAATCTCCGGAAAATTCATCAGGCTTCCCCAGCCGGCTCACGTTCAGCTGGTTCGATCCAATAGCTATAACGGGATACCGAAGAACTTTAACTGAAAATGACTTGTGGCCTTTGAACCCGCAACATGTTTCCAAAGAGTCTGTTGCAAAATACGAAAAATTCTGGCATCGTGCTTTAAGAAAAGGTGAATTGTAAGTAAATTTTATTTAAACACCTATACTCTCTACAGGGATGCCTACCAGGGGCGAGGGGTCCATATAACCCAACTTCTGCCGGCTTCCCAATGGTACTACAGCTTTGACCATTGTCACATTAGACGAAATGCCGATTTGACAGATTTGATCAATGTCGTTCAACCCGTATGTATGATGCATTAAGTAAGTAAGTAAAAACATCTTTATTGTACACCATAGATATAACAATATAACATAGAGAACTGAGTTATGTGGTACAGATGGCGGCCTTATCGGCAATTTCTTACAGTCAACCATATTACTTGTATATGATATGATATATTACAGATACTTTGTTTTTGCCAATACTCTTACTGCTTCCTTTTTGAAAATACTCACCCTTCGCCACTGATGCCTAACTAATATTTTCTAACTTTCTAATATTATATTATACCTTAACTGTACCTATTATAAATCTCTAAACTGAAACTTCTTGTTTTTGTGTTAGGTAAATAGGATAAGATAACATCGCTTAGTTACAGGAGGTATCTAACAATATAATTAGGCATAATGCCTTAGGCTTATCTTGAAAATGCAAAATTAAATTGAACATCCTCTGTGGCGTGGCGGTAGTGAACGCGGCCGCTAGGCAGGAGGCGCGGATTCGATCCCCGCTCAGTGCCAATATTTGTATGCATGAATAATTTAATATGTATATTTGCATTGGTCTGGGTGTTTATAATATATGTATTATGTATGTATTTTCAAAAAAAAGTGTCTAAAAATGTTTATCCGCATTGTAGATTCCTTGGGTGGTAGGTCTAGATAGCGGTGTGTAGAATGATGTAGACTACCTACCTACACTGCAATAGTATCTAGTGAAAACTATCCTCTCTAGAATACATTGTCTAAAATTCCAGAAGAACGAACAATTCAGACAGTGCAGAAACGTCATCTATACGATGTAAAAAAAAGGTGAAAAAGCAGCTGTCTTTATTTCCGATTGTGTGCAAAGCTTTCGGCGGGATGTTTTTAGTCGGTATGGCATTGAAGCTATGTAACGATGTACTTACTTTCGCGTCACCAGAGTTACTTAGGTGAGTTACCTACCTATTGTTAACTAAAAAGTAAAATGTTATAGAATGGTCTAAACTAAGCAAAGATCTATTGCCAAAATTTCAAGTTCATTGGATCAGCGGCGGTTCAGGTTCTGCGTTGATGAATCCTACTATTGGGAATAAAATGTTATATAATAGTATAATAGATATGACTTCTTACAATGTTGAAATCGCGATATCTCCGAAATGGTGATCCACAGAAAAAAATTGCTACCAATTTTGTAGGTAATCAGTAATTACATGATCTACAACTTTGTCTAACTTACTTTTGCGATAATATTTGCTATTTACGAGGATTCAATATATTTGACATTAAATTTAACCTTGAATAAAAAATGCAGAAGTCAAATCGATGGGGACTTTTAATATTTCTTTCATTAGCGTGTATTGAAGCCCCCACCAATTTCCAGCTATATGCAAAATTTATGTAAGCTTACCATTTTATTTCGTCTATTTTGACTGGATTATATTAGTATACTTATTTATTTACTTTACCTACTGTAAAAAAGTTGCTGTTGGGTATTGTTAACCCTAAATCATAACTTTGTCAAATATTTAAGGAATGTTATTCTTATCACTCCGTATCCGATTTCTTTCATTTTCAGATTTTCTATTTTACCGTTTCAGATTACTTATAGGTTTTGTCGAGGGTAATGAACCTATGTGGAGGGGCTACCTTTACGCTGTGGGTATGTTTGTGTGTTCTATCATACAAACTCTTATCATGGGGCAGTATTTTTTAAAGACATCTATTGATAGTGTCAAAATCAATTGCGCGTTGAGCAGCATGGTGTATAAGAAAGCGCTAAGCTTGTCTAATAAAGCTAGAAAGAAATCGACAGTGGGAGAAATTATTAACTTGATATCTACTGACGTAAGCAGGTACGTTTATTAAAACCAGTATCCTAAAGTATACCGTCCAGGATATATGTAGTATAAAAAATTAAAGGTGAGCATTGAAATGTCTCCGGCATCCACTGTACCTTTTCCGTGGACCGCTCCAACAGATTAGGAATTTGGACAATTTCTTACAGGGAAACAATTTCGCAGTTCGAATCGCCTTCAAAGATTTCATCGATTCTCTCTCCCACAATTTATTTGGCCATGGAATCGAAATGAAAGTCCGTAGATATTACATCTTTATAAGTTTATAAATACTTTTGATTGATGGTATATATAATTTTTCACCATTGACACTCGAAAAAGGGCCCGTGATTCATCAAAAACAGTGAATAAAACGCTCTTTGTTTCACCGAGTGAATAAAAAAATTTGAATTTGGAACATGCGCGAATGTACGGATTCTAGTGAAACATACAAAGAGGTTGCACACTCTCACTATAAAAACATACTAAAAGCCACCTAAATGTAATCACTGGCTGGATGGAATGTTGCTCAGTTTAAATTAAGAAAAAAAAATGCCGCCATTTTCTGTGTAATTTTCCTTGTAAAAGTTTATGTTTGTCTCATAATCATTAAATGACTTCATCTAGTGATGAAAATGAAACTCATGTTCTCGAACGCGAAAAGACTCCTGAGTCTTTTCGCGCTAAAGCGGTAGCTATTACTGATAATTTGCTGCTTCTTTTGTGTACTATCCATAACAAAATGTAATTCATAATCACAGAGTAATCGTTTTCTCGTAGTCAATGGTGAAAAGTTGAGTATCTAACACGTGAAAAAAGAATTCATCTCGGCTCTTGTATCCCTCGATCCACTCAGGTTTCTCTCTAGAACCCCTCGCTACGCTCGGGATTCTACCGGAGAAACCTTCACTCCTCTCGGGATACAACTTGGTGCCTCGAAAAGAATTCACCTTTTTTTCACTTGTTGGGTAATCTACTATTACAACACACCTGCTCATAAAATTGATATTATTTCACCGCAATTAGGCACGTAATGACACCTATTATCAAACTGTGACTTTTTCATTGCTATTATTCATAAGTGAGTTATAATTTCTTTTTTAAATTTCATAGGTTAAGTTTCTATGTTTAAAAAGGTACGATACAAAAAAGAACGTGTTTAATAGTACGAATAAATTAATATGCCTATTGTATGGTCATTTGATGCCTTTTCGTATTTAAATAAATAATTTCAACTTATAATACTTTTTTTTCTCTAAGTACAGAAAAAAAAAACAGAGTAAAAAAAAATTTTAATTGGTCGATCGCCATTGTTACATGCGCGCGCATAGGAAAACGAATTAATTTGTAGTATTGTTTATTTAGTATTATTTTATTCGCAAGTGTGTTATAAAACGTCGTATGCCACGCGTGAGTATGATGATTACCGTCATCAATCACCAACTTTACTCACTTGTACCATAATGTACTATTTCACCATTGACACTCGAAAAAGGGCCCGTTATTCATCAAAAACAGTGAATAAAACGCTCATGATTTCTCTGAGTGAATAATAAAATTTGAATTTGGAACATGTCCGAATGTACGGATTATAGTAAAACCGTGCAAATAGGTTGCACACTCTCACTATAAAAACGTACTAAAAGCCACCTAAATGTATTATCTGGCTGGATGGAATGTGGCTCAGTTTAAATTAAGAAGAAAAAAAATGCCACCAATTTTCTGTGCAATTTTCCTTGTAAACGTTTCTGTTTGTCTCTTAATCTTGAAATTACTTCATCCAGTGATGAAAATGAAACTCTCGTAATTCTCGAACGCGAAAAGACTCCAGAGTCTTTACGCGCTAAAACGGTTGCTATTACTGATAATTTGCTGCTTCTTTTATGTACTATCCATAACAAAATTTAATTCATAATCACAGAGTAATTGTTTTCTCGTAGTCAATGATGAAAAGTAGCGTACCTAACACGTGAAAAAAGAATTCATCTCGGCTCTTGTATCCCTCGATCCGCTCAGGTTTCTATCTAGAATCCCTCGCTACGCTCAGGATTCTACCAGAGAAACCTTCGTTCCTCTCGGGATACAACTTAGTGCCTCGAAAAGAATTCATCTTTTTTTCACTTCTTGGGTAATCTACTATTATTATTTTATTCGTTCTACTTTTTTCGGTATAAACGTATATGAAATATGTAACGACCTACTAGTTTTATGAATTCTTAATTCTAATACAACTTCTAAAGGTTTAGTAGAGGTGTTCTACTTTATCATTAGATAGAAGATGCCCTAGCCCTAGGGGCCCTTTCTGAAGGTAGGTATGCTATTATCGTCAGAATTAGAACGACTATAAGTCAAGAATTGTTTCATGTTTGATACTTCAGGTTCAGCGATTTGACATTTGTAAATCTGTTATGGTCCACACCATTGCAAATAGCGTTGGCACTGTACTTCTTGTGGAATCAGTTGGGGCCGTCAGTTCTGGCCGGTCTGGCAGTTATTATTGTGCTCATACCGATAAATGGACTCTTTGCCAGCTTACAGGAGAAACTGCAAACCAAACTGATGCATTATAAAGACCAAAGAATTAAGCTTATGAATGAAATACTTAATGGCATAAAAGTAAGATACAATAGATACCTAACACATAACGCTAGTGAACATTTACAAATAATTATCTAAAATCTAACTTTCTTTTGTGCTAGGTTCTTAAAATATACGCGTGGGAGGAAAGCTTTCAGGAGTACATACTTAAAATAAGAAATAAAGAAATGAACATTTTGAAGAAGATAGCTTATTATAACTCTACCTCAAGCTTTGTATGGTTCTGTACACCTTTTCTGGTAAGTGTTTAATATACCTACCTATATGTAAATCAAAACAAAGGTACAATGTCACTAGGTTCTATACAATTAAAAGGTTATTTATTTCCAGGTATCGCTGATGTCATTCATGTGTTTTGTCTTAGTAAACGATACAGAAGTTCTCGATTCGAAAAGAGCATTTGTAGCGCTGTCTCTTTTCAATATACTGCGTTTTCCAATGGCAATGTTGCCTCATGTCATATCGAACGTTATACAGGTTGGTTCATTAAGCACAGCTATGAATTATTTTGTTTTATTATTTGCTGTTTCGTTATAAAAATCCTTTGTATTGTTTACAGACCTATGTGAGCATCAAGAGATTGAATCAGTTCTTGAATTCGGAAGAATTAGATACACTTATGATAGAACACAATGCCAATGAATGTGAGTAGAAATAAGTTATCAAACAGTAAATAATTTCCTAAGTGATTGTCGTCCATTATGCATTAATCTAAGGGGGAAAGTAATTAATAGAGATCATATCTATTTTTTTTCTAATGTGTGCGATGCAGCTGATTCATGCATCTCGAAACCGAAGATGACTAGGGGCAAATTGGGGTACGCGGGAAATGCTTTTTTGGGTTACCTTAAGGTCCAACCCCACCAAACGGACCGCATCGCATCGGAACAGATTTTACAATATTTAATTTAATTAAAGATTTAATTTTGTTTAAAATTAAATTTTATTATCACAAAGTTTAAAGTTTATATAACCAAGTCACGCACGACAGCTTGACTGCGGCCACGTGTGGCGGCATTCGTCGACAGGACCAGGTGAACGCAGCCGGCGACATACCGCGACACACGATCGGCTCCGTCCGCGTGTTACCGGATCCGTTCGGATACCGTCGTGTGCGCCGGAGCCGACCGGATGTGGTCGCGTCCGTTCCTATGCGATGCGATGTGGGCCATGGAGTCGATCGTAGGAATGCGATGACGTCCGGCCGGATGCGATCGGATGTGGCCGCATCCGTTCCTATGCGATGCGATGTGGGCCATGGAGTCGATCGTAGCAATGCGACGACGTCCGGCCAGACGCGTTCAGATGTGGCCGCGTCCATTCCTATGTTGCGTCCATTCCGTTTGGTGGGGTTGAACCCTTATTCCCCGGTACCTGAAGCCCATTATAGCGTGCGGTTTTATTCACTGTAAGTGCGACTTAACAGCGCCGCCGGCTGGTAGGTATAATCCGCGCGCGATCAGAATGGGATTGACGTTGACGTATGTGGTCCGGTAGCGTCAGCAAACTCATGTCGAAGCTCGAAATTTGTTCTGGTAGTTCATAAATATTTCAACCAAGAACAAAGTCGTTATTCTTACGCATTGAAAATGATGAGATGACACAGTTAGCGATGGATAAAGAAGTTACTTCTCGTAACTCTATGACAGATTGTAAAAATCTCTAAGGTATCACCCATTTTAGTCCAAAATTAAAAGTGCCGGCTAAAGAAAAACATACGATATTTCGTTAGAGCTTGTTCTTATTTGCATTTTTTTATTATGCCGTCAAAGTTGAGGGACCACTGCCCTCAGTTTTTTTGAGTTCAAAAATCTTGGTAATACTATATATTTTTTATGATAGATACGTATTATTGAAAATGTACGTTTCCAAGATTTTCGAACTTAAATAAAACCGGAGAGCAGTGGCACATGAGTAGATAATAGGTACAGAGACAAAGCTTCATAGAACCGCGCGATTCGGTTGCACTAATACAAGCACGCGGGGCATGGTGTGCGTGTCCACTGGCCGCTTGTCGCGTACGCGGTGACACTGGAAAAAACTGGTTTGCGCTGGCACAGCCAGTTGACAATCAAAGGGTCGTCACAGTGCGTCGCACGTTGTTGGTTTTGTCAGTTTTGAAGTTTTTTGTTTTGTTAGTTGCAAGTTTAAATATTTAATAATGGTTGTTTATTGTAGGTACTGTGTGTATGAATAATACTAGAAAAAATAGAAATATATCATACTTTAACTATCCCAAAGAGTACAATAGGTAAGTAAATATTTGATTATTAGGTACTTTTTCATGTAAGTGTATCTTTATTTTGATTGTTGACGACCGTGTGGCGTAGTAGGTATAACATCTACCTGTCACTCTTAAGGTCGCAGGTTCGATTCCCGGTCAAGTCAAACATTTGTGTGATTGGCATGAGTGTTTATCTTAGTCTGGGTGTTTTTCTACGTATTATAAGTATGTATTTACAAAAAAGTATAGTCATCATCTGCATATAGACGTATTCTCCTGATTGCATCCGTGGCCAAGATGACCTCGAAGCTCAGGGTCCGCCTTCCGGCTCTTCCTTCTCCACTTCGCACGATCTTGGGCGTCCATGGTAGTGAGACCATTAGCACGCATATCACCCTCCACGACGTCAAGCCAGGACTTCTTTGGCCTACCCCTTTTACCTGGACCCGGCGGGGGTACCATTGCCAGGCATTTGTTCCCCACGTAGCCTGGCGGTTGCCGCAAGACGTGGCCGCACCAGCGAAGGCGGCTCTCTTGCATTTTATCCGCGATGTCACGGACATGGAGGCTGCCGCGGATGCGAGAGTTCCGTACGCGATCTTTACGCGTAACGCCGCACATCCACCGCAACATTTTCATCTCCGTGACACGCAGCTCTTGCTTGTGTCGCTCGAGCAGCGGCCACGCCTCACAACCATACAAGAGAACAGGCCTAATGATCGTCTTATAGACCTGCCCCTTCAACCTGACTGGCATTTTAGGATCACAGGTGACGCCAGTCATTTCTCGCCACTTGGCCCACGCGGCAGCAATGCGTGCCTTGACGTCGTGGTCGATCTCACCGGTCACATGAAGTACAGATCCCAGGTACTTAACCTGGTCCGTGCGCTCGACCAAATCATCGCCTATGCGGACGGGTGTGGGATCTGTGGAGTTTAACGCTAAGTATTCTGTCTTCGCTACATTTAGCTTCAGACCGCCGTTCTCAAGCGCTTCTTTCCATCCTTTCACGCGTCGCACCAATCTGCTCCTGTCCGCGTCCATCAGCGCAATATCATCAGCATACATGAGCAACCACGGAGGCTGCTCATGTGAGTTTCTAATGCTGTCCGACAAAACATCTAATACCACGCTGAACAGGTAAGGACTAAGGACGGATCCTTGGTGTACCCCGACGGTGATGGGGAAGGCTTTCGAGTCGCCAACAGCAGTCCGAACCACGGACCCGGAATCGTAGTACATGTCTCGGATGGTGTCAACGTAAGTCTCTGGAACACCCCTGGCCCGCAGTGCCCACCAGATCACCGCGCGAGGAACACAGTCGAAGGCCTTCTGCATGTCTAAGAATAGGCAGTGCAGGGGCGTGTTCTTCGCCCTGTATTTCCCCGCCACAACCCTTAGGGCGAACACTGGGTCCATGGTTCCGTGCCCGGGACGGAACCCGTACTGGCACTCCGAGAGTGTACTTTCCTGTCGGATCCGAGAGTCGATTATCCGCTCATAGAGCTTCATGGTGTGGGACATTATCTTTATACCGCGGTAACTACCACACTCCTGCACCGATCCCTTGCCTTTGAAGACTGGCGTGATGATGCTCAGCCTCCACTGGCTCGGGATCTCACCGGTGAGGAGTACGCGGTTATAAAGATTTGCTAGAATGCCCACACCACGGGCGCCCATTGCCTTCCAAGCCTCGATGGGGATCTCGTCGGGTCCGACAGCTTTCCGGTTCTTCATGCGGCGAATGGCAGTCTGGACTTCCGCAGGCGTTATCGGTGGCACTAGTCCTTGATTCGGAGGGAGGTCTGGTGGCTGCACCTCTTTATGCTGCTTATTCAGCAGCTCGTGGAAGTATGAGCGCCATCTCTCCTTCACCGCGACTTTCTCGTACAACAAATTGCCCCCAGGGTCTTTAATGCAGCGGCACTTGGATAGACCCTGCGCCGCTTTGGCCCTGGAACGCGCCAACTTATATATGAGCTTTTGCCCCTCAGACGATTCCAACTTGGTATATAGAGGTTGCAAGTGGTCTCGTTTGGCCCTGGCTACGGCTCTCCTGGCGGCGCGTTTTGCATCTCTGTACGCATCGCGGTCGTCGGAAGATTTGGACGCTTGCCACTTTTTAAAGAGGGCTTTCTTCACCCTGATCTCTCTCTGGACTGTGTCGTTCCACCACCAGGTGTCCTTGTCACACTTGCGTCCACCCTTAGACATGCCGAGCACCGCCCTCCCCGCCTCAAGAATAGCTGCCTGAATCCTGTCCCAAGAAACCTGTACTGGTTCGTCTACAGCATCGGCGCACTTATCACCGATGGCTGAGACGAAGCTTTGGGACTTGGCTTCATCAAGCAGCCACCACCTGATTTTACGTTGGGCACGCTCGGCAAGTTTGCCTTTGGGTTTCACGCGGAGGTCCATGACAAGGAGACGGTGTTGGCTAGTGAGACTCTCCCCGGGTATAACCTTGCAGTTGGCCACCCTGCCGATGCTGTGCCTCCTAGTGAGCAGGAAATCAACCTGGGTTGAGTGCCCCCCGCTCTCGTAGGCGACAAGATGTCTGGATTTCTTTTTGAAGTACGTGTTCACGATGGCAAGATCGGCAGTCGCACACGTTCTAAGGATGTGCCCACCCTCTGCGTTGCGACTACCGTATCCGAAACCACCGTGGACACGCCCAAACTCCTCACACCCGTCACCCACATGACCGTTCAGGTCACCGCCCAGGACAATTTCCTGCGACAGCGGGACGTCACGAAGCACTCCCCCGAGTTGGTCCCAGAACAAGATCTTTTCGGCTTCGCCACGCCCAGCCTGTGGAGCGTAGGCACTTATCAGGTGGGTTATAGTCCCATCGATAAGCACCCTCACAACCATAAGTCGGGCGCTATAGCTCTTCACCTCCAAGATGTCATCCTGCAACGCCCGGGAGAGCACCACGCCCACCCCGGCCTGCCCATCAGGTGCACCTGTGTACATCAGCTGGTAGCCTTCCCCAATGTGCATGGAGCTATCGCCACCCCACCGAGTCTCCTGCAGGAACGCCACGGCCACTCTCCGCCTGCAGAGTACGTCAGCCAACTCCCTCGTGCGACCGGTCAACGTGCCAATGTTCCATGTCGCGAAGCGGAGTTTTCGGGAATTACGGTGTTGGCCTAACATCTTTAGCCGTGCCCGGCTCAGGCACGGTAGCCCTTGCCCACTTGCGACACGAGGCGGGCGACCCTCATGCGCGCCGTTTTGCGGCGGCGCCCTACCTTCATCGCAATTCCCTATTGTCACCATTTCATATATGTGTGGCAAAATTTTGGCTTTTCCGAGGGCGACTGCCGTCCGACCCCCCAACCCCGAAGGGAAAGCCAGCGCCAGAGCCTCGTCCGTTGTTCAGCAGGTGCACCGGCTTGCAGGTGAGGTTGGCTTGGGGCCCAAGATCTAGGTGGACACCCCCATACACCCAAAGTACAAAAAAGTATAGTATACCACTTGAACGTCCGGGCTTGACAGCCGTCTGACGCTTGAACGTAGCGCTATCGACATTCCGTGACGCCAAGCACATATTCCCTTCTTGACAAAAAAAAAGCTTATAATTTTATAAACTACTACAGCCTCACCAAAATATAAATAGGTACCAAAAAAAAAAACAGCCAGTAATCTACAGATGCTATGTACCTACCTACATCTATACAAATAAACAAAATTGAAGTGTCTGTTTGTTGTGGCGGGTGCTTATCGATCCTATAGTTTGTCCGAGCGAAACTTAGGGAATATGAGGGTACTTGCGATAACATGGTATGCGGGTATTTCGAGAAAGAGAGATTGGCAGTGCCGCGCGCGCCACCTCTCGACCGCACCAGTCTCGCTTCGACATTCGTATTAATTGGAGGTCTGAGCAGCTCACCGCATCACGAGCATCAACTATAGTGCAAGTGCTACAAGCATCCCGACACCTGGATCAGTTGGTGGCCACCAACAAATCACCAAAGGAGCAGCGCGCGGTAAGTGACTTCTCTTTACCCGTGTACCTAAGTGTTGTAGTGTGCCCATATTGTTCCTTGGGGATTGCTACGGATAGACGAGTTGGATCGATACGCACTCCACGTATTCATCGTAATTGTTCTGCATACCGCGAAAAAGGGGGCAATTATCTTATACATTGCCACCCCATTATATGGTCCTTCGAGCCGGATAGGTTATCAGCTACATACCTACTTAGTGCATAAAATTTCCCAACCGCGTTTATTAAATTCCGCATTTAATAAAAAAATTCATATTTATTAATATATAAATTTTCTACCCGCATTATAAATTTCACATTTAAGCAAAAATTTCATATTATTTTATTTAATATCAAATTAAATTATTTAGTACCTAATCCAATTCTAATTTTCAAATGCCTACTGCTAAACTTCAAAGCAAGCTATTACAGCTAACGGCTAAAAAAGAAGCGATTTTCGAACGAATTAATCGGATATATATATTATGCAAAAATATTTCCAATTATGATTCCCGTTCTAATGAACTATTCCTTTCGCAATCTGAATCCGTTACTGAGCAATACAGCAGATTTGAAGAAATAGTTGATGAAATTAATGAGGTAAAATTTACAATTGATGGTACCCCGCCAGACTATTCCAGCTTGAGCTCTATTGAGGACTTATATTCCACGATCAAATATAAGCGGAATCTCATTAGGTCAAATAATACAACGGCATCTACAGCCGATAATAAAAAATCTAAGATACACTTGCCGCCAATTCCTATACGTACCTTTGACGGAAAGACAGAGAACTGGCCAATATTTTTTGAGATATTTCGTAGTAATGTGCACCTTAATGCCGATCTCACGGATGCACAGCGCGTACAATACCTAATAAGCAATTTAACGCACGATGCGTTAAAAATAACGGCAGGTATTGTTCCATCGGGGGATACCTATAGGATACTTTGGGATAGTCTTGTAAAAAAGTATCAGGACAATCGCAGTTTAGGTGAGCATTACCTCAATAACATTTTTAATATTAAAGGTTGCACCGGTAATGCTATCAGTTTGAATAACTATATAGAAAAATATTCGGCGTCTGTCGCGGCATTGAAACAATTAGACATACCTGACTTATTAGATTTTATTCTATTATATTGTGGGTTGCGAAAGCTTGATTCGCAAACGATACAGCAATTTGAAAATAGCGTAAGCAAGAAGGAATTCCCTTCCTACCTAGAATTAATCTCCTTTATACAGGATTATGTCAAAGTACTTGAAAGGTCGAATAAAAATAATTCACAAGTCGAGCCGCGCGCAAGAGCTAGTGTTAGTAATTCTAAAGCTTTCATCGCGAGTAACGAACCGGTTTCCGAGACGGCTTCAATGTGTCCTTTGTGCAATATAGATAGGCATCCGCTGTTTAATTGTTTACATTTTAAAAACTTAGAATCACCGCAAGCCCGGTTTGACTTTATTAAATCGAAACGTGGTTGTGTGAACTGTCTGAGCCTATCTCATTCCATAACCAAATGTAAATCGCGTAATGTTTGCAAGTATTGTAAAAAGCAACATCATTCGTTATTGCATTTTTCAAATGATAATAATACGGATTCCTCGAGCAAGAAGCGGTCCGCACCCGCGGCGCAGCCGGTTCGAATCCAGGCCGCTGAAAAAGATGACACATTAGACAAGACACAATCGATTGCCTTGACGTCCGGTAGCCATCCACATAATTACACTATACTGCTAGCTACCGCTCAAGTATACGCGCATTGTAATAATCGAGATAAAAATCGAATGACGCTTAGATGTTTGATTGATAACGGATCTCAAAATAATTTGATTACCATGGATTGTTGTAAGCGTTTGAACATTCCGGTTATTAAGTTGTGTAATTCGTCGTTGCAAGGTGTTGGTATGACCACGCGACCCGTACATGGATTTATTCATTTTACAATTGAGTCTCGAATTAATCCTAACAATAAATATTATATTCATGCGCTGGTAGTTGATTGCATTACGGACAAACTACCCTCTAATTACATTAAAATAAATGATGATTTGTCCTACTTGAATAATTTACCGCTTGCCGATTTAACCTGGAATTTACCGGGAGAAATTGATTTAGTTCTTGGTGTTCAACTATTTCCGTATATTTACTTGGGAGATAGGGTCGATTCGGGCAATCGCGCACCGCCCGCCATATTGACTAGTTTCGGTTACGTACTCATGGGGGACATTCCATGTCTAAATGATACGAAACCTACCTCTTCGTCATTTACCTCGCTTACTGATATTGATTCAAGTTTGCAAAGATTTTTCGAATTAGAGGAAATCCCAACACAACGAATCATCAGTCCAGAAGACTTGGAATGCGAAAATAGTTTTAATTCTTCAGTTTTATTTAGGGACGGTAGATATTTTATCGATTTACCTTTCTCGCGAGACCCTTCTGAGCTAGGCAATTCTCGCGGAGTGGCTCATCGGCGTCTGCTTGCGCTCGAGCGAAAATTTGCTCAAGTACCTACCCTACGCGAAAATTATAATAAGACCATCGCCGATTATATAGCTCAGGGTTACTTGGCGGAGGTACCCGATACTGAAGTAACGGAGGAAGGCTACTATATGCCGCATCACGCCGTTATTAGGCCGGATAAGGACACCATTCGGGTGGTCTTAGACGCTAGTGCGAAAACTCACTCAGGGTTGTCACTCAATGATATTTTGCATGTCGGACCTAATTTACAGGCCGATTTATTTTTATTATTACTTGATTTTCGCACGTTCCCGGTAGCTATGACCGCAGACATTAAACAGATGTTTTTGAGGGTAGGTGTAAATGAGCACCATAGGAAATACTTACGAATTTTATTTCGTTTCAATAAAACCGAACAGGTACGCACCTTTAGTTTCAAGCATTTACCTTTCGGATTAAAGCCCAGTCCGTATTTAGCTATGCGCACTTTACGTCATTTAGCGGGTGAGCATAGTGACCGCTTCCCTGAGGCTTCTAAATTAATAGAAACTCAGTTTTACATGGATGATTATGTTTATTCAGTTCCCGATATACCTTTGGCAAAGGAATTATCTCGCGAACTAATTGACTTACTTAAAATAGGTTCATTTGATCTGATCAAATGGGCAAGTAATAAGCCCGCTGTATTAGAGACGTTGCCTGAATCTCATCGCTCGCCGGTATGTTTCTCGCCGGTAGACAACAATTCGAATAATTTCAAGATCCTTGGCTTATCCTGGGAACCCGCTGACGATCAGTTTTTTCTGACTACCGTCATAATGGAAAATAAATGTACGAAACGTACCATTTTATCGCTGGTAGCCCGCTTGTTTGACGTGCTGGGTCTTGTGGCTCCGGTCGTTTTGTACGCTAAAATCCTCATCAAGGAACTTTGGTTGGCTAAAATAGATTGGGATGAGGAACCTCCGGCACATATCGTCAGTCGCTTCACCGCATTTACCCGGGATTTTACGGCACTCTCTTCTTTAAAAATACCGCGACATATTGGAGTTTTTAAGGACTCTGTGGTAAATATTGTAGCCTTTTGCGACGCCAGCTTCAGTGGTTATGGTTGTTGTATCTATCTACACATAACTGACCCTGATGGTAATATTACTGTCCGACTCCTATGTGCTAAGTGTAAAGTTTCCCCCGCCAAAATTACGACGCTGGCGCGATTGGAACTTGTCGCAGCTTTGCTTCTATCCAAGCTTGTTCGCGTGGTTAAAGAGAAGCTTTCCGTTCGCGTACCTATTCAGGGTGTTTACGCTTTTTCGGATTCCACCATAGCTCTCTCGTGGATTCACTCATCTCCCCATAGATGGTCTGTTTTCGTAAGCAACCGTATCGCTAGAATTCAGGAAAATTTACCTGCGGCTTGTTTTACCCACGTATCGGGGAAAACGAACCCTAGCGATTGTCTTTCACGCGGAATGCTGCCATCAGATTTGATTGCACATTCGCTCTGGTGGGACGGCCCTACTTGGCTTCATCAGCCGATAAATGAATGGCCCTTAAAATTCATCCCAACTGAGTGGGATACATTACCAGAGTTGAAATCCAAGGCATTTGTGGCCGAAACTTCAAAGACTGAACCGCATGCTCTAGCTGCCATAGCTGATCGCATCAGCTCATGGACTAAGCTATTGCGTACATTCATTTGTGTTCTTAAATTTACGAATAGATTAGGTAGTCAGGACTCTATTCAAAATATTCAAACCGCTGAAAAATTTGTTATTCGAATTGTTCAAAATATCCATTTCTCTAATGAGGTGAACCTGATTAAGGCCGGCGAACTCCCCTCTAAAAAATTACGCAGTCTGTCTGTTTTTCTGGACGATTACGGAATCCTACGAATCGGGGGTAGACTTTCAAAGTCTGACCTACCCTACGAAGCTAAACATCCCGCAGTACTACCTAAACATGACCGTGTAGTTGATTTAATAATTGATCACTACCATAATACGTACTGTCATACGGGCCCTGGACTATTGATGTCCATTATTAGGCAACGGTTTTGGATATTGGATGGTAGGACCGTTATTCGTTCGCGCTGCCGCAAATGCAACACTTGCTTTCATTTAAATCCTGTGCACCCGACACCCAAAATGGCTGATCTGCCTGGATACCGGGTCCGCGATGCCAAGGCCTTTGTGCATACTGGGGTGGATTTAGCTGGTCCTATTGCGTATGTACCTACTCGCCGCAGAGGACAACGCTCGCAGAAGGTCTATATATGTTTATTTATATGCTTGGTCACTAAGGCCATACATATAGAACTCGTTTCGGATCTCACCTCGGAAGCTTTTCTTTCCGCTTTCAAAAGATTTATTGCGCGCCGGGGTCCAGTGTCCGTCATGTACTCGGACAATGGTACAAATTTTATAGGTGCGAAGGCACAGCTGAATGAAATATACTCATTTTTATTAAATTCAGCTGTTCAGTCGGACATTAAGCGGGAACTACTCAAAACTCAAATTAAGTGGACTATGATCCCACCGCGAGCTCCACACTTTGGAGGTCTGTGGGAGTCCAATATTAAAAGCGTTAAGACTCATTTGTTCCGAGTCATTGGTAAGCAGCTTCTCACGTATGAGGAACTTTTGACCGTATTGGTGCAGATAGAATGCCTTTTAAATTCGCGACCGCTTAGTGTTTTGTCATCGGACCCACACCCCGAGGTGCTCACACCGGCACATTTTTTAATGTCCAGTCCGCTTACATACTTGCCTTCTTCTGAACTGACAGAGGAAGGTATTAATCTAAAAAACCGCAAGAGGCTTCTGGATCAGTTGGTATTGGGTTATTGGAAAAAATGGCGCGTGGAATACTTAAATACGTTACAAACTCGACAGAAGTGGTGTACGCCTGATCGTCCGATAGAGATCGGCATTATTGTCCTCTTGGGTCAAGATAACGTACCACCTTTATCGTGGCCACTCGGCATTATAACCGAAGTTTTCCCGGGTACAGATGGCATAGTTCGAGTCGCGTCTGTCAAAACCGCGTCCGGAATTTATAAACGTCCTGTAACTAAGCTGTATCCGTTGCCAACCCAATAAAATCTATTTAAATTTCGTTAATACTTGTTTTTCAACCGCATTTTAATTTAATATTTATTTAAATAATTTCGTGATTAAGCCTCAATCGGTCTCCCTATGGGTATCTGCTTGGGTTATAATAATAATATCCATTTTACGCTATTTACTGTTTCATCTGCTGTAACGGTTCATTAATATTATCAGAGTTCCTTACATTTATGAAACTTAACCGCTTAGATCGGAATTACCTCATTACCTAGCTCCCCCTATTTAGCTATGGACCTTGTCAAGGCGGGGAGCGTGTTGTGGCGGGTGCTTATCGATCCTATAGTTTGTCCGAGCGAAACTTAGGGAATATGAGGGTACTTGCGATAACATGGTATGCGGGTATTTCGAGAAAGAGAGATTGGCAGTGCCGCGCGCGCCACCTCTCGACCGCACCAGTCTCGCTTCGACATTCGTATTAATTGGAGGTCTGAGCAGCTCACCGCATCACGAGCATCAACTATAGTGCAAGTGCTACAAGCATCCCGACACCTGGATCAGTTGGTGGCCACCAACAAATCACCAAAGGAGCAGCGCGCGGTAAGTGACTTCTCTTTACCCGTGTACCTAAGTGTTGTAGTGTGCCCATATTGTTCCTTGGGGATTGCTACGGATAGACGAGTTGGATCGATACGCACTCCACGTATTCATCGTAATTGTTCTGCATACCGCGAAAAAGGGGGCAATTATCTTATACATTGCCACCCCACTGTTTGTAATCCCTACTAATATTATAAATGCGAAAGTAACTCTGTCTGTCTGTCTGTCTGTCTCGCTTTTACGACTAAACCGCTGAACCGATTTTGATGAAATTTGGTATAGGGGTAGATTAGACCTTGAGAAAGGACATAGGCTGTGTTTGGTCGCGATAACCGACATCCACGCGGGCGGAGCCGCGGGCAAAAGCTAGTATTAAAATAACAGAGTTTTAATGATTGCATAATGAATGTACTTATACATTATTTATAACGAAAATACAATTTTTAATAAGTAAAGCCGGGGTATTCATATCCTATCATACTGAATAATAAAACTATTTAACAAATGTTTTGTTTTTTTTTTTACCTTAACCTATTGTGACAACCCTACCAAACTAGGTATCATTTTTGCACGTTCTTAAGAAGCTTTGTCTCTGTTCGGCTTATCTACTCATGTGGCAGTGGTCCCTCAGCTTCGACGCCATAATAAAAAATGCTAATGAAGACAAGCTCTAACGGAATATTACATTTTGTTTTCTTACACCGTCACTTTCAATTTTGGACCTAAATAAATGGACGAAAAAGATCGTCAAGATAGTATTTTACTAATATAGAAGAATATTTTTCATTCCTATTCAATAGCTAGTAACATAAAAAAATGTGTTTTCAAGATTTTTGAACTCAAATCAAACCGAGGAAAGTAGTCCCTCAACTTTGACGCTGTAATAAAAAATGCTAATAAGAACAAGCTCTAACGAAAAATCGTAATATTTTTTTCTTTGGACGGCACTTTCAGTTTTGGACCAAAAATGTATGCAGCGTGAATGATGTCCTTTACATAATATAATAATTTATAGCCTATGCATAGCATATAAAGGGTGTAATATTTTAACCTTACCTAGAGGGAAAGTACTTTAAATACTGGAGATAGCTAATTTCACTCAAAGGAAACATTCCTTTATTTTTAAAAAGAAACAAAACTGCATTCATAATTTTTTGAAAATTCCCTTGCCATGCCCGGTAATCGAACCGACTAAAATCCAAAAAAATAACATCCTTTATTTTTATAGCAACAATCGATAGTGTCAATCATGAGGATCGAAACTCTCTAATAAACATGGTAAATTAAATGAAAGGAAGTCAATAAAATCTTAACTTATAAATTCCATTCCAACAGATACAGTACTTTTGCTCAACGTGCCATCACATACCTTATCAACAATAACGCCATTTATTTAGTAAAATGAGTACTAAATGACTAAACTTTGATTCCGATTTAGAATGTAACGTTGTTGTGTGACTGCATGAGATAGTCAAGTCTCCCGATTTTTGTTTATAAAGAATATTAGTAACCAAAATTACTAATATTCCTGTTAACCCTCCAAGTAAGCTAAATTGCTTGTACTAGGAGTGGGTTCACGTCTGTAGTGTAATGGTCAGGATTCGAACCCGGGATCTCTCGATCGTAAGGCCGACTCCTTAACCACTAAGCTACCGATGGCGACGCTACTATTATGTCGATTTAGGTCCAAGATACGTGTCTCGAGGTATACTTGGTTGGGCTTGGAAAGCACTTCGTGGTACACCGCATCGCACCCTGGGCAACGGAGATGGCGAGAGAATTGCCTTATTGGTTCGTCTCATAATACGTTAATTGAGACTTTTGAATTAACCTGAGACGGCATGCGGTTTGAGTCGAGAGAGTAAATTCCCCCGCTGGCCAGTGAGGGCCAGCCATGAAAAACAGGGACAAGTAATTTAAATATGGAATTTTATTCTTAATATATGTTAGGTGATGGATCCTTGAGTTAAGTTCTCTATTTTGTTAAATCGAATTTGAAAATTGAGTTTTCAGGGATTTCCTTTCATTTAATTAACCATGTTTGTTAGACAGATTTGATCCTTATGATTTATACTATTGATTGATGTCATAAAAATACAGGATGTTATTTTTTCGGATTTTAGTTGGTTCGATTGCCGGGTGTGGCAAGCGAATTTTGAAAAATTTATGAATGCAGTTTTATTTCTTTTTAAAAATAAAGGAATGTTTTCTTTGAGTGAAATTTGGTATCTCCAGTATTTAGAGAACTTTCCCTCCAGGTAAGGTTAAAATCTTCCACCCTGTATACACTCACAAAATGATGTAGCCTTCTATCAGTAAATCGAATTTTAAAATCGGTTCAGTTGATCCAGGGATTAGGTACGCCCTACAGCCTACTTATTTTACTAACGGTACTTGAGAACTGTCATTTTCGATTTTCTTTGACAAGGTTCCTTACCTTTTTCATCGCGTGTGGATTATATACGTGTGAACTTCCCCACAAAATAAGATAGACGCAATTGTTGTGCATGAGGTCTTGGGCAAAAATTGCCAATGTGTGTAATCGGCCTTTACCTACTTCATTGTTCGGATCGGAGATACAGGGTATATTTTTGAAACGGGGCAGTAAGGGCAATTGCCTTAACCGTTGTAGTTAGAGCAAAACGTTCTTAGGAGACCTTCCCTAACTTTTGAACTGCATTCACCGATTTTGCAAAAATCTTACAATTAGCAGAAAAAATGCAAAAAGTCCTTTTTTTTTCTGTGCCTATCAATTCTATTTCATGTGGAAATCAAAAGACTCTATCGGACCATAATAATGTTCTGGGATGAATATTACGTAAAATGGTCGTGCAGTGCAAAATGATGCAGTTCAAAATATCTCAAAAAGTTAGGGAAGGTATCCTAAGAACGTTTTGCTGTAACTTCAACGGTTAACGTACTTGCCCTTACTGCCCAGTTTCAAAAATACACCCTGTATAATATCTGTAAAGTGTTAGTAGGCATACAACAAAATAGGTAATGTGCAAACACTGTGACTGTTAAGTTTTAATTTCAGACGATCAGATATTGATAGAAGATGGTAACTTTTCTTGGGGCGATGAAGATGCGACGCCCGTCCTGAAGAACTTGAACGTGCGCATTCCGCACGGCGCGCTGGTGGCCGTCGTCGGCGCCGTGGGCTCGGGGAAGAGCTCGCTGCTCGCCGCGTTACTGGGCGAGATGGATAAACTGTCCGGCAGAGTTAACGTGCGGGGCACTACGTCATACGTCGCACAACAGGCGTGGATACAAAACGCCACGGTGCAAAATAACATTTTATTTGAGAACCCAATAAATAAAACAAAATATAACCAAGTCATCGAAGCATGTGCTTTGAAAACAGACTTAACCATCCTGGCCGGTGGCGATCAGACGGAAATTGGGGAGAAAGGTAAGACTAAACTGATTTACCTATAATTATATTCAAATAACGATGCAACTACATTGAACCTTTTGAAATTACAATACGTTCCAGGCATCAACCTGTCGGGCGGCCAGAAGCAGCGCGTGGCGCTGGCGCGCGCCGTGTACTGCGACGCTGACAACTACTTCCTGGACGATCCGCTCAGCGCGGTGGACTCGCACGTCGGGAAACACATTTTCGAGCAGGTACCTACTTATCGTAAAAATTAGGTAAATTTGGCTGATGTTGCATATTTTTTATACAGGGTAAAAGGAAAAGTCGTGCTAGATCCATTCAGGGCGTGGAGTACCCATCAGTTCTGACTTATTTCTCTATGCAACACCCTACCCTAAATTTAAACCTTTTCGAGATTTTCGACTTTTAATATTTTTATTGAAAATTGCCGGTTTTTAGGCTACTAAATTTAATTTTGTTTATTTTGTGTGCCTTATTATTATTATTATTGCATTTTTACATGTTTAATAAGATGCTTTAGGACGTCAATCATTAAAATAGTGCACAAGTTAATTGAAAAGGCCATAGTAGACAAGTGAAAGTTAAGAAATTACAAAAATAATTAGCATGTTTATTTTTCTCTAAGGGATATCTAAAAACAATATTATGGCAGTTGTTCGGAAGATATGTTTTAAAATATCTACGTTTCATCAGCTATCTTACGAGGTTTAACAATCTAGGGTTTGTATTACACTTCGTGGAAAAAAACTTAGTTTCGTAGGCGACTTCTTAATCTTATTTCTTTATTTATACTGCACTTTCCTGTTTCGTATCTTGACATGTTTTATCGGACTTGGGTTAGGTATTAAAGATTGTGTGCTTTTCGAGAGTCTATGCTTCACATGTGCGTCATTTGCTTGATTGGCAATTTAGTAACCTTATAATTAATCTGCACAACCGCTATTCTCTTAGTCTAATTGTCGGCCTTCAGCCTAATTAAACCATGGACCTTTAAAACTATCAGCAGATGTTCTACCAATTAAACTACACAATATTCATAACAGTTATATAGGTATTTGTCTATGTCAGCTACGTTTCCGATTCAGACAAATCATGTGTCTTTTTTTTTAATACTACCTACTTAGGTCGTAGACAAGCACGTGGCTCTCCTGATGGTAAGATTTTACCGTGTCCTATAGGCGAGTGCAATACCAGGAGAGTTACAGTCAGTCTTAGTCTTATTGGTTAGTTTGTATGATTGTATGTTCCAAATCATGTGGCTAATAATGTAAGTTTCGTATTTATGTAAACCAAACTAACCAATAGGCTTACATATGTATCAATTAATTGTTTGCTGCTACGTGAAGTATTTATGACTTACTTGTAAGACATAGCATGGCACATTCAACTACCCTTATGCAGCGAGTTTTTGTAGTTACGAAGCCACGAAGTATGATTTCGTCGAATCATAGGTACTCCACCAGTCACTCTTCAAGTGGTCGATACTGTGACATTTTCTTGCTGGCACTGGCATAATCTTTTGGGGAAACTCAACTAATATTGAATTTGTATTCAAAGCGCAGAAACGCTGTGTTCGGGCAATGTTTGGTTTGCAATCCACCGATAGCTGTAAGGATTATTTTATTAAATATAACTTCCGTCTATTTACATCCTCGAGGTTGCGTTGTTCGTGTATAACAATCCTCATCTATTTCAGCGCATCTCAGAGGTAGTGAAACGAAACAGGCGCACTAATCATAATAATGATAATAAGCTGTGTTTACATAGTGCAAAAACAGCTTTAGTGGGCAAAAGCGTACTGTGTATGGCATGGCACCTAAAATTTTCAATAAAATCCCTGACGCCATAAAATTATGTAAGATTAGCATATTCAAGTCGAAACTGAAAAAAATCTTAATAGCCAAAGCTTATTATACAATTAATGAATTTCTGTATGATAATAATTTTATTTTAACCTTTTTCTTTTTTTATTATTTTATATCATATATTTTCTATTAACTGCTCTTAATATTTTGTTTACTTGACATTTATTTTATTGTATTATTATGTTTTTATTAATTATTTCATTAACATCAATTGGTATTTTAATCTAGATCAATGATAACCACTTCCGACGTCACCTCTCGCCCGGTAATCGAGATAATGTAAACAACACTTGAACCACGTGATACCGTTCGAAAGAAGTGTTCTTCGCATTTCACAAGCTGCGGGGACTTTGGGTCATAAAAAACGCCCGCAGCCTGTGAGCTCATTGCGCGCTTGTAGGGATAAGTGATGTATATGCATGACAAAATAAATATTTACACACCATAATGTAATGGTAGAATGTACACGGGACGACGTATATAATAAGACCATTCTCTGTACCAATAGATTCATGTGAATAAATGAACTTTGAACTTTGAACTTGATATACAAGTAACGGACAAAATAAACCCTAAATACAGAAATAATTAAAGAATGTACCTACCTACTTGTCGAACGACCCTTCAATGGATAGATTAATAAATTATTAACTTTGCGTATTATTAAAAAAAAAAAATCATGAAACAGGTTATAGGTCCAAATAGTCTGCTGAAGAACAAAACACGTGTATGGGTGACTCACAACATCTCGTACCTGGCGGAAACAGACTTAGTGCTGGTACTGCGCGACGGAGAAGTGTCGGAATGTGGCACTTATCAACAGCTCCTTGAGAAGAAAGGTGCTTTTGCTGATTTCTTGTTGCAACATTTGACTAGAGTTGAAGAAACTTCTTCGACTGAAGGTGAGTTAGTAGCCAAGCATTCTTAAATTACGTTTACATTCGTTTTACACATTTCGATAAGGTCTTATAGACTTATAATATCAAATGACTAGAGCGTAGACAAGTAAGCACCTTGTTGTCGATATTGGCTGGTTGCTCAGTCTAATGCTTCCTTGCATTTTACAGATTTAGAGACCATCAAACAGGATCTAGAGAGTAAACTCGGTTCAGATTTTCAACGCAAATTACAGTGGGCTCGGTCCTTGTCTTCTGGTGCTCGTTCTGTTAGATCTGAAACAACTGGCGCAGGTAATCTACCACAATAGTATGTACGTTTGCAGATTTCAAGTATATTTATTTTTATTTATTCTTATTGTACACTTACATGGCATTTATACAAATTAGTGAGATTTTATGTACAAAGGCGAGCTTAACTCAAGGATGACTTTTCTTCCAGCAAATTATACTGTTACTATAATATACTTTGCAGTTTATGCAATATTTTATATCTGGTACCAAGAGTTTAATAAAGCAATAATTTTCAAAGACAATATGACGGTTTATGCATTATTATATCGATGGTTTTATCAGGTGACAATGACGAAAAAGCCAATAAAGAACAAACAGACGAAAACGAAATGGAAAATGAGTACGAGTTCGACCAACTTGTTGAGACAGAGATAGCAGAGACCGGAAGAGTAAGTACTTAGTATCTTTGTTTTGATTTTAGCACTCATCATTAAATAATTTTGAAGACATTTATATTTTACTCTTTTTTTAAATTAACGAAATTGGGAAACGATTTTGCTGCAGAAAACATTAAAAGAAAAAAAAAACGACGAATGGAGAAACTTCCTCTTTTTTTAAGTCGGTTAGCAAGAACAAGAATGAACAATGAAACACACACAAGGGATCTCAGTGTGAAGGTCGGTGTAGACTGTAGTGTCCGCCTTATACTTAGTAGAGTATCTTCAATATTTTTTCCAGGCTTGTTTAGATAATTTTAGTTGTACATAATATAGTTAAGGTGTGACCAAATTCGAGTCGAGCGCGGCGGCCGCAAATCTACACTAAATCTAATCAAAACTACACTAAATCTGCAGTTATGTGGTTGTAATGGTGTGGTTATTTATTTTCTAGGTAAAGTGGGCGGTATACATGCATTATTTATCCAATGTCGGTGTAATCGCAGCGGTGTCGATTATTCTTGTATACATCCTAATGAATTCCTTACTAATTGGCGCCAATTTTTGGCTAGTACGTTGGTCTAGCGACGAGAACATGGTTTGTATGATTTTGTTTGTATGAGTAATGAGTTTAGATAATGAGGTTCTCCGATAAATCCCACTCTACGTCCGGTAAATGCTCGACGAAGCGTTTCGCTATCAAATTTAAACCTCATACATCTCGTCTAGCAGTACTATACGTCCAAGGATAAGTTGCCCCAATTTTAATATTTTTTTAAACTGACCTACCGCAAGATGCTAAAGAGATGGCTTCAGAAAGCCTCTAAAACTCTCAGCTAGGCTTTGCCCAAGCGACTGCGGTTGCAATTTATTTTACGAGTAGTATGAATGGAGGACAAAGTTCTGTGCTAGACTACCGGTGCATGGAGGTTTTATAGTCTAGTACCTACACCTCGTGACGCGACATCTGTAACTTCTAGGAGAATGGAAACAAAACCAACAGCTTGTTTATAAATATATTTAGTATTTAAACTACTTACTTACTTTTATATAATATAGTGGCACATTAATTCATTATGTTTATCTATTCCTCAGATCGTAAACGGTACAGTAAACACTCAATTAAGAGACATGTACCTCGGGGTGTACGGAGGCTTCGGTTTAGCTCAAGGTAATTATTGTAATTCAAATTAACGCTGTAGTGTAGGTAGCGGTACTCATTTACCTTAAAATTGCTTGTCCGAAAATCATTACCCATTACACTTTTGCTATAAACTTCAGCAATCATAATTTTCAAAAACTCGAAATTCGACCTCTGGTGCAACAGTCGATCTCCCACACGACAGAATATGTCGTAAGAAGTAACTATTTGTTATTGATTCTAGGGATAACAGCATTAGCTTCAGATTTACTACCGTTATTGGCCTGTTGGAAGGCAGCTAAAGCCCTCCATGAAGTAATGTTGAAAAATTTATTAAGAGCGCCTCTACAATTTTTTGAAGTAACCCCTGTTGGTAGAATCGTATCAAGATTTTCTAAAGATGTCGATTCTGTAGATGGGTCGCTTCCTTGGCAATTTGCCAGTGTCCTTGTCAATGTGTTTGAGGTAAGCATGAAGTTTAGTAAAGTATAAAAGAAGTTGAAAATTTACATGAACATCAAGGATAATGAATTACAATGATTTTTTTTTTAAAGTCCCCATTGATCCCATATCATAATGTGCAAAAGTTATTCAAGGGTCTATTTTCTATTTTCTTTAAAAAAAGGTGACAACCTTCGGGATAGTGCAGTGCGCAGTGGAGTTTGTTGCGCCGTTTCTTCTCCATTAGCGCCTAGGAAGCGGTGGTAAACTTAGTTTTCATCCCTTCTATTCGAGAAGTGCCACTTTGTTCCTCTATAAGTGGGAGCAAAGTAGCACTTTTCTGTTCAGAGCTTTTTAGCGGGCGGAAAAGTGATTTGAATTTGAAACATTATAATATCATTCATAGAAATCGAACCAATTTTTTTTAATTACTGGCTGGTTCGTGTTGGCTGCACGGTGGTGAGGCGACCCATGCTTCGTAAAAAAAAACAAGCGCGCGTATTCCGTCTCAGTTCTTGTATCAAAGAATTGTTTTTTTTTTTTTTCGTTTATTCAGTTTACGCAGAAAAAGAGCACATGAATATCAAAATATTACAATTTATGTCAAGAATTATAACAACAATAAAGTAAAATAAATCATTTGGAAATGATGCTCTGTAATCAGCTCTGTAATCGCTACGCTCAAGGTTCTATTCTAGGAACTTTCGCTACGCTCGGGGTTCAAAGTGCTGCCCTCGCCGTAAAAATATTGTTTTGCTCCCTTGTTATACAATCTACTATTTAAGGATAATTTGACATCAAAAAGCTATATTGAAAATAAAGAAACAAAATAAAAAACGATACCATTAAAATGAAATTATTAAAATAGTACCCACCCATTGATCTCTGAAACGGTGAAAGCTACTGGCAAAAAAATAATTAATTGTTCATCCCTTATAATCGAAAAGTGTCACTTTATTACTCTATAAGTGGGAGCAAAGTAGCTCTTTTCTGTTAAGAGGTTTTTAGCGGGCGGAAATAGTAGATTGTATAACAAGGGAGCAAAATAGTATTTTTACGGCGAGGGCGCACTTTGAACCACGAGTGTAGCGAAGGCTTCTATAACGTAGAAACCTGAGCGCAGCGAGGGGTTCAAAGTATATCGCCCGAGAGAAAAATAATTTGCTCTCGAGTTATATACTCTACTTTTCATCCCCTTTCTATGAGAAAAATATATAGGTACTGATTACAGAGAATCAGTCTCAAATGATTTATTTTACTTTATTGTTGTCATAATTCTTGACATAATTGTAATATTTTGACGTTCATGTGCCCTTTTTGTGCCTAAAATAAATAAACGAAATTGATTCTCTGATTCTTTAATACAAGAACAGAGACGGAATACGTGCGCTTGTTTTTTTTTTTACATAGCACGGGTTACCGCACTGCCGTGCAGCCAACACGAACCAGCCAGTAATAAAAAAAAACGCGTCGATTTCTATGAATGATATAATGTTCCAAATTCAAATCACGACAACGTCGCATTCTTATCGTTTCTAATGCCGGCTACACACTTGCTTACATTTTGTTTCGAACGAAATCTGGATCGTGAGTGTAGAAAGATATTGATCATCTTCAAATTATATCATTATCACGTATCAAAGTATTCATGATCAATAAATGTAAACTATTTTGTGAAATTGTTGAGCATAGTAGGCGGTCGAACAATACTGTCGTCGCCCCCTCGGCGGTTTCATTGCGGTTTCTCAATGATCCCCTTTATCCATATTGGTATGGTGTATCTACTGTATACCTTTAAATACATCCGCGCTCTCCGCGAGCGCGGATGTATTTAAAGGTATAACGTGCGTCAACCGCCTTGCCTCGCTGGTGTCGAGTGTGAAACAGACCTAATACGGAACTTTTGAATGATCTTACCAAAGGAGACGGGGACTTCTGGGCCAAAATTGTAATGAGTTGAGATATGACTTAAAAAAGGCGGTATTTTTTTCTATTTCAAAATATTAAAAAACCAGCTCAATTGAAAGTCTGGAAGACGAGAAATCTTAAAACTAAGTTTATTCCACTAGCAAAATAAAATATCGATTACTATAAAAATTATTTAAACAATATTGCGT
Organism: Eilema depressum; assembly: GCA_914767945.1. Taxonomy (NCBI): domain Eukaryota; kingdom Metazoa; phylum Arthropoda; class Insecta; order Lepidoptera; family Erebidae; genus Eilema; species Eilema depressum. The sequence continues at coordinate 7,603,522 of OU612020.1, forward strand.
ATTTAAACACTTGCATCACAATTTGATATTAAATCAATCAGAGTGAACAAAACTTAATCATAATAATAATAATAACCATTTAAAATACCAAATAATAGTGTAATAAAAATAAATTCTGAATCGATTTCCGTTAATCGATTAATCATTTCTTGTGTTTATCAACTGTATTTTTAAGCTGTGACAGCTGACAGCTCCATTTTCAGTCAATCAGTTTATTTATTCAATCTTCAAAATTAATTATTTTATCGAAAAATTGTATATTTACACGGCTTATGGGATATACAATTGTTTATAAAATATGTACAAAAGTATGCTATATCAGTATGCTGTATCAGTTTATTGGTATAAATCCAATGATCAATTGACTTCTGCGTTTTGAGTATTTCCAGTTGATTTCTTGATTATATTCCCCAGTGATTTCTCTTTACGGACTTCTAGCTTGCTCCTGGTTACCTTAAAGTACAATGATAAACTTGTTTACTTGTTTGAGTTTTGCTCGGTGTTTTGGATTTTGACATGGATCTCTGTGTGAATTGTGGCATAGAAAATGAAGTAAATAAGGTAATATATTTCCACCTGCGCACTTCTTAGACAATACTCTAATTATTATTGAAGAAGAATAAAAGATAATTATTATTTAAAGTGTTTTTTTTTTAACATAACATCCTTGTACTCCATATCTTTAAAATCTTTTTGTAAGTTTTCGTACATTATCCCTGAGTAAAATATAATACAGTACAATTTAAAAGTATTTTAAGATAAAAAAAATGACCACTTTCTATTAAAACACCACAGAAATCACAGTTCTAAAATGTCAATTTCTTGCATAACCTCACTTTTACTAAATCTCTTATAACTCTGCTCTCAGATATCCAAAATCTGCAGAATTTTCAGGGATGGTTTAATAATTTATATGCTCTTAATTGATACCACCCTCATCTTATTACATTTTTGGCCCAAGAATGTATGAAAGCCTCCCCATCTCCTTTGGATAGGTAGGGGGGGGAACACTACTGACGGTGGAGGTGAGCGCTGATGCATCACAAGGTGGCCACCCTAAACCTACATCTGGGTCGCAAGTCCCAGTCGCCGTCACGGTGTTCCTCTCTGTATCACGCTATGTACCCGGCGACCGCACGGTGAATCCATGGAGTGCTGAGAATCGGATCTCTCTTGCATTGATAACTGCGATTCTACAGAGTGCTTATAGTTGTTCAAAATTCTATAAAATAAAAACTAGTTTCTGCCCTTAATTATGGACCAATTTTGTTCAAACTTTTCCTGTTGCAAGCTAAGGGGGTACCAAGTATATGGTTTCAATTATTGCCTATATGTCGTATCCAATCTGTTATAACTCGAGAGCAAATTATTTTTCCCTCGGGCGATGTACTTTGAACCCCTCGCTGTGCTCAGGTTTCTAAGTTAGAACCCCTCGCTACGCTCGCTATTCTAGAAACCTTCGCTATGCTCGTGGTTCAAAGTGGCGCCCTCGCCGTAAAAATACCATTTTGCTCCCTTGTTATACAATCTACTGTTGTTGATTAATACAATTGATAACACTAAAACCTTGTGTGATTCAAAGGGATCCATCAGCACATAATTTTTTTTTCGTTGGCAGGTATTGGGAACTATATTCGTAATAAGTTACTCAACACCGATGTTCATGACTGTGATAATACCAATCGGGTTACTTTATTACTTTATACAACGGTTCTACGTGCCCACAACACGACAGCTCATGAGGATTGAATCTGTAGCTCGCTCGCCAATTTTATCACATTTCAACGAAAGCATTTTGGGAGCAACCAGTATTCGTGCTTTTGATGTTAAAGACAGGTCAGTATCTTTCAGTTGCTAAGCAGGCGATATATGTAGCAAATCCTTTTTTAATGATCTATTCAAGACTTCACAATATTTGACGTGTCAAATCTTCAATTTCAGATTTATTATAGAATCACAGAAAAAAGTGGACTACTATCAGTCATTTGCTTATCTAATGTCCGTTGCTGATAGGTGGCTTGGAGTTCGACTGCAGGTGGTCGGCAGCCTTATAATTTTCTTTGCTGCATTATTCGCAGTAATCGGGCGAGAAAGTATTAGTCCAGGCCTCGCAGGTCTTTCTATCAGCTACACATTAGAGGTAAATATGTCCATACATGATAGTTATTCTTTAAATTGAAACATCATTATTAATGACTTTTTTGATTTATTAGATTACCCAAACGTTGAGCTGGCTAGTTCAAGTGGCATCTTCACTTGAAACTGATATTGTATCAGTAGAGCGCATGAAGGAGTATGCTGAAACTGAGCAAGTAAGTGAGTGCAGTACTGTGTCGGCCGCGCCCCTCGCCCTCCGCAGCGTGTAACAGTGCCCCATGTCCGCAGGAGGCCGCGTGGGAGAGCGCTCCAGGGCCGCGCGCGTCGTGGCCGGAGACGGGCTCGGTGTCGTTTGAAGGGTTAACGATGGCGTACCGCAGTGGCGCGGAGCCGGCGCTGCGTGACGTCACGTGCGCGGTGGCGCCGGGGGACAAGCTCGGCATCGTCGGCCGCACCGGCGCCGGCAAGTCCACGCTCACGCTCGGACTGTTCAGGTACACGCACGAGTTAGCATTTGCACGCACTGTGCTTAGGTACTTGCCGCTATATACATATTTTCCTGATTGCATCCGAGGTCGAGGTGACCTCGGAGCTCAGGGTTCACCTCCCGACTCTTCCTCCTCCACTTTGCATGATCTTGGGCATCGATGGGAGTGAGACCATTTGCACGCATGTCACCTTCCAACGACGCGGCGGGGCGCCATTGCCAGGCATGTGTTACTCTCGTAGCCTGGCGGTTGCCGCAAGACGTGGCCGCACCAGCAGAGGCAGCTCTCTTGTATTTTATCTGCGATATCATGTCCGTCATGAAAGCTGTCGCGAATGCAAGAGTTCGTCACTCGATCTATACGCGTGACTCCGCACATCCACCGCAGCAGTTTCATCTCCGTGACTCACATCTCCTGCTTGTATCACTCTAGCAGTAGCCACGCCTCAACTGTAATTTCACCACTATACTAACTGTGGTCAGTTGGTCAACCATGTGCTCGTCTGACTTAAATCTTCCTTTAGGATTATGGAGGTGGCAAGTGGCCGTATACTCATCGATGGACTGGACATTAGCAAGATGGGTCTTCACCAGCTGCGCTCGCGCATCACTATCATCCCGCAGGACCCAGTACTGTTCTCAGGCTCACTGCGAATGAATCTGGATCCATTCGAAACGTACTCTGATGACGACATCTGGCGTGCGCTCGAGCATGCTCATTTAAAGCCGTTTGTTTTGGGTGAGTTGAGGATTCAAATATCCCCCAATTTGAATATACCCTATGGTTTCCATGGGATCATAATTCATCGCGGATAACAGTTAGTTAAGTGTGTTGTGTTGGCAGGTTTACCCTTCGGGTTGCTCCACGAGGTGTCGGAGGGCGGCGAGAACCTGTCGGTGGGGCAGCGCCAGCTCGTGTGCCTGGCGCGCGCGCTGCTGCGCAAGACGCCGCTGCTCGTGCTGGACGAGGCCACCGCCGCCGTCGACCTGCACACCGACGAGCTCATACAGGTGCGTGTGTAACTACAGCGCCAGCTCGTGTGCCTGGCGCGCGCACCAACCTGCACACCGACGAGCTCATACAGGTGCGTGTGTAACTACAGCGCCAGCTCGTGTGCCTGGCGCGCGCACCAACCTGCACACCGACGAGCTCATACAGGTGCGTGTGTAACTACAGCGCCAGCTCGTGTGCCTGGCGCGCGCACCAACCTGCACACCGACGAGCTCATACAGGTGCGTGTGTAACTACAGCGCCAGCTCGTGTGCCTGGCGCGCGCACCAACCTGCACACCGACGAGCTCATACAGGTGCGTGTGTAACTACAGCGCCAGCTCGTGTGCCTGGCGCGCGCACCAACCTGCACACCGACGAGCTCATACAGGTGCGTGTGTAACTACAGCGCCAGCTCGTGTGCCTGGCGCGCGCACCAACCTGCACACCGACGAGCTCATACAGGTGCGTGTGTAACTACAGCGCCAGCTCGTGTGCCTGGCGCGCGCACCAACCTGCACACCGACGAGCTCATACAGGTGCGTGTGTAACTACAGCGCCAGCTCGTGTGCCTGGCGCGCGCACCAACCTGCACACCGACGAGCTCATACAGGTGCGTGTGTAACTACAGCGCCAGCTCGTGTGCCTGGCGCGCGCACCAACCTGCACACCGACGAGCTCATACAGGTGCGTGTGTAACTACAGCGCCAGCTCGTGTGCCTGGCGCGCGCACCAACCTGCACACCGACGAGCTCATACAGGTGCGTGTGTAACTACAGCGCCAGCTCGTGTGCCTGGCGCGCGCACCAACCTGCACACCGACGAGCTCATACAGGTGCGTGTGTAACTACAGCGCCAGCTCGTGTGCCTGGCGCGCGCACCAACCTGCACACCGACGAGCTCATACAGGTGCGTGTGTAACTACAGCGCCAGCTCGTGTGCCTGGCGCGCGCACCAACCTGCACACCGACGAGCTCATACAGGTGCGTGTGTAACTACAGCGCCAGCTCGTGTGCCTGGCGCGCGCACCAACCTGCACACCGACGAGCTCATACAGGTGCGTGTGTAACTACAGCGCCAGCTCGTGTGCCTGGCGCGCGCACCAACCTGCACACCGACGAGCTCATACAGGTGCGTGTGTAACTACAGCGCCAGCTCGTGTGCCTGGCGCGCGCACCAACCTGCACACCGACGAGCTCATACAGGTGCGTGTGTAACTACAGCGCCAGCTCGTGTGCCTGGCGCGCGCACCAACCTGCACACCGACGAGCTCATACAGGTGCGTGTGTAACTACAGCGCCAGCTCGTGTGCCTGGCGCGCGCACCAACCTGCACACCGACGAGCTCATACAGGTGCGTGTGTAACTACAGCGCCAGCTCGTGTGCCTGGCGCGCGCACCAACCTGCACACCGACGAGCTCATACAGGTGCGTGTGTAACTACAGCGCCAGCTCGTGTGCCTGGCGCGCGCACCAACCTGCACACCGACGAGCTCATACAGGTGCGTGTGTAACTACAGCGCCAGCTCGTGTGCCTGGCGCGCGCACCAACCTGCACACCGACGAGCTCATACAGGTGCGTGTGTAACTACAGCGCCAGCTCGTGTGCCTGGCGCGCGCACCAACCTGCACACCGACGAGCTCATACAGGTGCGTGTGTAACTACAGCGCCAGCTCGTGTGCCTGGCGCGCGCACCAACCTGCACACCGACGAGCTCATACAGGTGCGTGTGTAACTACAGCGCCAGCTCGTGTGCCTGGCGCGCGCACCAACCTGCACACCGACGAGCTCATACAGGTGCGTGTGTAACTACAGCGCCAGCTCGTGTGCCTGGCGCGCGCACCAACCTGCACACCGACGAGCTCATACAGGTGCGTGTGTAACTACAGCGCCAGCTCGTGTGCCTGGCGCGCGCACCAACCTGCACACCGACGAGCTCATACAGGTGCGTGTGTAACTACAGCGCCAGCTCGTGTGCCTGGCGCGCGCACCAACCTGCACACCGACGAGCTCATACAGGTGCGTGTGTAACTACAGCGCCAGCTCGTGTGCCTGGCGCGCGCACCAACCTGCACACCGACGAGCTCATACAGGTGCGTGTGTAACTACAGCGCCAGCTCGTGTGCCTGGCGCGCGCACCAACCTGCACACCGACGAGCTCATACAGGTGCGTGTGTAACTACAGCGCCAGCTCGTGTGCCTGGCGCGCGCACCAACCTGCACACCGACGAGCTCATACAGGTGCGTGTGTAACTACAGCGCCAGCTCGTGTGCCTGGCGCGCGCACCAACCTGCACACCGACGAGCTCATACAGGTGCGTGTGTAACTACAGCGCCAGCTCGTGTGCCTGGCGCGCGCACCAACCTGCACACCGACGAGCTCATACAGGTGCGTGTGTAACTACAGCGCCAGCTCGTGTGCCTGGCGCGCGCACCAACCTGCACACCGACGAGCTCATACAGGTGCGTGTGTAACTACAGCGCCAGCTCGTGTGCCTGGCGCGCGCACCAACCTGCACACCGACGAGCTCATACAGGTGCGTGTGTAACTACAGCGCCAGCTCGTGTGCCTGGCGCGCGCACCAACCTGCACACCGACGAGCTCATACAGGTGCGTGTGTAACTACAGCGCCAGCTCGTGTGCCTGGCGCGCGCACCAACCTGCACACCGACGAGCTCATACAGGTGCGTGTGTAACTACAGCGCCAGCTCGTGTGCCTGGCGCGCGCACCAACCTGCACACCGACGAGCTCATACAGGTGCGTGTGTAACTACAGCGCCAGCTCGTGTGCCTGGCGCGCGCACCAACCTGCACACCGACGAGCTCATACAGGTGCGTGTGTAACTACAGCGCCAGCTCGTGTGCCTGGCGCGCGCACCAACCTGCACACCGACGAGCTCATACAGGTGCGTGTGTAACTACAGCGCCAGCTCGTGTGCCTGGCGCGCGCACCAACCTGCACACCGACGAGCTCATACAGGTGCGTGTGTAACTACAGCGCCAGCTCGTGTGCCTGGCGCGCGCACCAACCTGCACACCGACGAGCTCATACAGGTGCGTGTGTAACTACAGCGCCAGCTCGTGTGCCTGGCGCGCGCACCAACCTGCACACCGACGAGCTCATACAGGTGCGTGTGTAACTACAGCGCCAGCTCGTGTGCCTGGCGCGCGCACCAACCTGCACACCGACGAGCTCATACAGGTGCGTGTGTAACTACAGCGCCAGCTCGTGTGCCTGGCGCGCGCACCAACCTGCACACCGACGAGCTCATACAGGTGCGTGTGTAACTACAGCGCCAGCTCGTGTGCCTGGCGCGCGCACCAACCTGCACACCGACGAGCTCATACAGGTGCGTGTGTAACTACAGCGCCAGCTCGTGTGCCTGGCGCGCGCACCAACCTGCACACCGACGAGCTCATACAGGTGCGTGTGTAACTACAGCGCCAGCTCGTGTGCCTGGCGCGCGCACCAACCTGCACACCGACGAGCTCATACAGGTGCGTGTGTAACTACAGCGCCAGCTCGTGTGCCTGGCGCGCGCACCAACCTGCACACCGACGAGCTCATACAGGTGCGTGTGTAACTACAGCGCCAGCTCGTGTGCCTGGCGCGCGCACCAACCTGCACACCGACGAGCTCATACAGGTGCGTGTGTAACTACAGCGCCAGCTCGTGTGCCTGGCGCGCGCACCAACCTGCACACCGACGAGCTCATACAGGTGCGCGCCTGACTCACTCGCCTGACACATTGTGGGACCTGTACTGTCCCAAACTAACCTGACTATTGCATGTTGCAGAAAACCATACGCGAGGAGTTCGCGGCGTGCACCGTCATAACCATCGCGCATCGGCTCAACACCATCATGGACTCCACTAAGGTCATGGTGCTGGACAAGGGCCAGCTCGCTGAGTACGCGCCTCCACAAGAGCTGCTACAGGATAAGAACTCTATGTTCTATAGTCTCGCCAAAGACGCTGTTCTAGTAAGCTAAAACTTAATTCCCGTGGCATTTTCTAATTAAATTAGGTTGCCCTAAGTTATGTAAAAATGTGTTGTTAATAGTTCATTGCCTTACAAAGGCATGGCCTTATAATCAAAACGTGACAGTATTATTAAATTATTTTACATTCGCACCCCCGCCCCGGAATGACAAAAACGTAAATAAGGTGACGTCATTTTTTTTTTGCAGTTTCGAATAGTAGAGGTCAGGATACAATACGTCAATTTTTTTCATAGATAATATTCTGACGTAAAATTAGGGTGTCAGCCAGTTCGTTAAATGTTGTATTAAACGTTACGGCTGAATATCATTAAGGCCGTTACTTGAACGGCGCCGTTTAGCTAACAGCCTAGGCAGTTAATTGAACGGCTGATTAAACTATTTGGCGGCTGCGACATGTATTCAAAGTCAACAACGCCGCGTCATAGATTTGGATTGTTTGTGTAACATTTTACTAAAACGATTATTATAAACCGTGCAATTATTTATGTCAATTATCAACTTCTGAATTCGTTAATAGGTATATAAATATTGTAGCCACAGTTTGCATATTTATGGATTTTAAGTCAAAATGAACAACCTTATTGGGAAATATAAGAATTATTATATTATTTAATACATGAAAAGTAATAAATAAATATTACAATTTATTCGTCGGTAAAGACTTGTTGTTTTACTTGTACGAATAAGGGGGATGAGTATGTTGAACTTGAACCTTTCGTCCTGCGGAAGACCTTTCCTTCCTTACTTTCATATTTTCGGATCTCATCTATTCCCTACCACTTCCTCTGCAGATAGCTACACCCTATTTGATTTGGCTTGTACGTTGTACGGCTTTTATAATTGCCGTCTGCACGTCCTACTTCTAGAGGAAAGCCTGCAATTACCCTCTGATTAGTAAAACATGCTTTCTTCTTCATCCTAGCGTTAATCCCAGTCGCATCCGAAGCTTTTCACTTCGAAATCTGGGGTCCGCTTTACCAGTCTATCTGTGGATTTGGCTGTACTTCGATATGTAATAACGATATTGGGCAATATCGAAGCAACTATCCGTAACGACTGTAACCGGGACCGTCCTGGTCTTTTCATTTTCATTGGACTGGTCGTGACCAGACCAATGCAAATACCCATATTCATACAAATACAATATTGCACTGAGCAGGGATCAAACCTGCACCATGTGCGAAGCTCCCACGTTCACTACCGCTACGCCCGCCACAGAGACTTACCGCACGTAAGCGTTCACCTGCATGAGCCGTATGCTTGTTGGATATGTAGGTACTCGTACAGTAGTAGACCCCCCTTGTTAATGATATGAAAGCATGAGGGGTCTGTTTTCCCTGACACTGACTGTACGAGTATTATTTCAACATACAATACATCATCTTCTTCTGTCGAGTCGAACGGCATTATCTTGTCATATTTTGTTTTTTTTTTTTTTTTTACAACATTCTACACAACGAACGCTATCTAGACCCATGGTAAGCTTAATTAGCTTGTGTTATGGAATCTAGAATGCGGATATACATACTTAGATCCATTTTTTTTTTTTGTAAATACATACATATTATACATAGAAACACCCAGACCAATGCAAATATTCATATTCATGCACACAAATATTCGCACTGAGCGGGGATCGAACCCGCGCCTCCTGCGTAGCGGCCGCGTTCACTACCGCTACGCCACAGAGTGCCCAGTAGTAGAGGGAAATTTGAACAGAACACTCGAGGAGCTAAGTACATCATCATCCTTGCGTTAATCCCGGTCGCATCCGAGTTTCGAACGACGCAGCTGAAATTATCCATGAAGCGACTGCCATCTCGCCTCCACAACCCATTGGCGAAATCGAAGTAGTTAGACCAGGTGTTGGTCTTTTTAGATCTCCCAATACCCGTGCCAATGACTGCCAAAAACGTTGATATGACAATTGGTACTAGCGGCTTAACGTTTTCTTCGAGGTATGGAAATATACAAATGCAAATATTAAAAAACTGAAGAATTTATTTAAATACTCTAATCTCTTTAACTACATGTGAACTTTGAACAGTTCTTTGCTTTTGATAACCCACTTCTTTGAAGATAAATACCTACAGTAAGTCGTAGGTATAATAATACTATTATGTATAACATCACGCTACGAGGACGAAGAAATGATTGATGCGCGCAATTGAAGTTATTCATACCTACTAATTTTTATCTCGTAGTTATTGCACAAGATGCACACCACGATAAGCATACAAAAGTAACGCTAATCCTAATATCATATAGCACAAAGTCGGACGATACAGTTTTATCAACTTTTGTCACATGTTTCGATACTTTGGCACGAGAACGTGAAAAGGGAAATGTGAACAGTAGGTAGATGCGCAATAAATTAAAAAATATCAGACCCAATTACCGAACCTACTTACACTTACTTGACCTATGCACCTATACTAGGTACGTAATCTGTATTAGATATTGGTACCGAACCCTTCTTGCGCGAGTCCGACTCGCACTTGGCGTGTTTTTTATGTTTTGTTACTCACTCACGTCCTGAAATCATTTGAAAGTGATATTTCATGTACGAAGCATGTTTGTGCGTTGATGTTTAAATTATTTCTTATCTTAATATAAATAGATACTTCTAGGTAGGTAAGTACATAATAATTTGAGTGGGAATTGTTGTGAATCAATACTTCCATGGATTATTTTTGTGGATCAACATATTGGGTAAGCTTATTTGTTTGATTTTTCATATAAAGCCTACGTAGATAGGTTCCTACTAGTGAAGCTTTTCAGGAGGTCCATTCGAAAGATGATTGGATTGAGATTGAGTTATGACTTGAACTCATATGGTTTTATAGTCTAATATTAATCTCTTAATAAATGACTTCTGCAATGCAAATAATCGCTGCAATTTCTCTAATCTGAAATGAATTATTATAATCCCAGTTCAGTCACAAGACAATGACTCTGGATGTTCCTACCCACATATTTACTCTTAAGACTACTTATAAAGAGTGAAGATATAACTAATTACCTAGGTACTTACGTTTCATTCGTTTACAAGTTTACAACGACTAGCAACCAATTTGCACATTTGTAAACCACGCAACAATGTATAAATATAATGTTTGCATTTACATAAGATAACATAAATCCTTTATTGCGCCTGCCTCATAAAGAGTAATACATTTATCTAGTAGGTATATTACTGGAGACATTTCTCGGAGGTTGCGGGTTCAATTTCCGCTCAGTGTATAGTGAATATTATGTAAGCATGCTCTCTATTTCTCATTGCAAATAGATATGTCTCATGCATACAAATATAACCAGTTTCGGCCACGGCGACCACTTCAAATTATAGTTGGTAATCTATTGATGTTCCATATTGAGTCCATATTACAAGTTAGTTTACCTATGCTTATCGGATTGTTACAAATAAATTTAATCTTTTTAGAACTCCACTTTGACATGGGATACAGATAACCCAAATTTCACACCATGCTTCCAAAAGACTGTACTCGTATGGGCTCCATGTGGCTACCTATGGCTGGCAGCATTGGTGGAAGTTTACCAGATGTTCACCAGCAAAGAGGCCAACATCCCGTGGAACAAACTGAACGTGACCAAGATGGCTATCACGCTACTGCTGATACTGCTGCAGATAATAGACATCAGTAAAGTCATTTATATATCTTCAAGACATCAGAGTAAAGTTTTTAATGCTGATTATTGCAATCCAGTTGTAAAGATACTCACTTTTGTAAGTAGTTTTTGCTAAGTTAAAACATGCTGTCTTTATCTGACATTTATTTAGGTGAGCAAGTATCTGGGTGACCGACTGTACTCGGTATTTTTATCTTAACTTTTCTTTTTTGGTAAGAATTTTCTTCCAAATCGTCAGAACGGATAACTCATAGATAAATGCGTGTACCTAGGTACACTTAGGTAGCCAATTGCAGTGACTCAATTCACAGTTTAAGTAGCATTGACCATGGATACTAAACAGCGGCAAGAGCAACGATATGTACCTACCTATGTACGACCAAAAGCCTATGTTCAGCTCAGCTGCAAGTAATAATCACAGGTGGTAAATAGGTACTTTAAATGTATATGTACCTTAGTTAAAACTCCAGGAAAATTAACCCAGATTAATAATTCTGTGTTCATAGCGGTAGTTCATAGGTAGCATAGGTACCTACTACCTACGTGACCATCATAGCAAAAAATTAAAATAATGTAAATATCTATTTCAGGCGCTATCTGTGACACTTGTAATCTACAACAGAAAATATGGCCTGAGGACTTCAGGAGTTCTTTTTATATTCTGGTTACTCCTCATATTGGCAGGGTTACCTCAGCTGAGAACTGAAGTAATCAACTATAGAGCATCGGAGGCAACAAATGACCGATACAGTTTTGGAAGTTATATTGTGTATTATACTTTTGTGATAACAATGTTTATAATGAATTGCTACGCTGATCTTCCACCAATGCATACACCCTATCGTTATGACAAGGTAATATTGTAATGTCATAATTATTTCCATATAGTTAGTACCTACATACATGCTATGCTATATTGTTAGAATGTAATATTGGAGGATCGTGGAACTGTAACTTCAGTTAAAAAAACGTTACTTACAAAAAAACTAAGGTATAGAAACCTAAGCGAAATGTGGGTGTTAATACACCTTTGCCTACACCTTCGGCACAGAATAGATAATAGTACTTCTTCGGGGATATAAAGGTGTAAATAATATATTATAGGTAGATACGTATGTAGGTATGTGCCTAGAAACTACAAACATGATCATAATATAGGTAGGTTCCTACCAGTTCCTACATATTATTATTTAAAAACAAATAAATCTGACCGTATTACATACCTACATACTTACATAATACTTAGATAAGAAAAACAAATCTAATGCTCATTGGATTAGAAAGCCCATGGGTTTGGGCGCTAATTTTCGAGTTATTAAAGTCGAGAGTAAATTCGGATTCGGAGAACTAATCAATCATGATCAATTTATCGACTAACGGAATTTATCCACGGTGAAACCGTTCACCCCTCCTGTATAATATTTTTGATTTTATCCACCATTCCTGGCACTACACTGCACTGAGTCTTCCATAGACTTTTAAACATTGGGACATTCAGAAAAACGAAAATCCCCAAAAAAAGGTAAGAGATTTATTGGGCCCTTAGGATGTTAAATCACCGATACTTCTTTAGATCTTACAGAGCACTTACTTACTTACTTTAAAATTGTGTGTGTGTTCGCGCAGCGGAATGTTGTTGAATTTAAAGATTTTAATTATGCAGATATTTAGCACATGACGTCGTGTAAATGCTTATGGTAAAAAAAAATTTGTGCATGCAGCCATTGTGGAGAAATTCGCTAAAAACAGATTCCGCTGGGCGTACGTTGTCCTGGCGGCACTTTTTTTGAATTCATGGACTTAGAAGAAAAAAAATGTGTCCAAAAATTAGCGTGTATTTGCGTGTAATTGTGTATGTATGAATAAAATTAATGAATGCATAAACTTCGGAGAAATTCAAGTTTCCGCCACGCGAACGTTTGGCCATTAGCTAGTTTTCATATAAAGCGCTTATATAGAGAGCTGTAGATTTTTACATACGTTGTTTTGAATTTGCTTATATTTGTTTAATAAAAAGATTTAGAAAAAATCGAAGGGTTTAACAGATAAAAATATAAACGTAAAATACGCTTATTAGGTCTTAGTTCGTAAAGTATGCACTTTGGGGTCTAGATTTTTACGTTTATACAAACCTTGTAAGTGTCTGCAACATGTTGCCAAGTATCAATGATGTGCCGCTAGTAATTAAAGAGCAATAGGACAATTTACCATGTATAGACCACTGTTTACAAAGCAGTCAAATATCACGACGTTCTAAAGGAATTGCATAGTAAAATATATTCCAATAATTAGCTTACTGATTCAACTATTCACATGCAAAATTTCATCTCATTATATTCAGTAATTAAAGATAAACAATGAAAATACTGACAAAGCATCGAAACCCTACATAACCCGACCAAGTTCGGATGGCTACAAAAAAGCGGCCGTACCATATATCTAAGTAACGTTCTTAACCTTCCAGTATAGTATTCATTAATATGGTACAGTTGCGTACACAAGCGTTAGGAAAAATAAAACAATAAATTGCATTTCTTGAATGAAAAATATTTTTTTATTAATAACGCCACTATCTACGATAAAAATAAATCTTCAATTAACAAGTAGGTGGGTACTTCTCTAATGAAATATCCGTCTACAATTTATTTCTCGCCACCTGTTACGTAGAAACCCAAAAATTGGCAAAATGTGGAAACGTAGAAACGTAGAAACGTAGAAACCCAAAAATTGGCAAATTATCTATTTTTTCTCTCTAGCTTAATATTTTTGATCAATTCATATCTACTATACTTAGACTATTTAACCAAAGGTCTAGCCTTAAGCGTACCGCTTCGAACAAAATAATTCTGCATATTTTGGTGGGGTGCACGGGAACACGCTCACATACATAAGTCACTGCCGTACCAGTAGGTACAACGCTAACATCATATACTGAGACTGACGCAAGTCTCAAGCGCTTACTTAAATAAAGTACCTACCGCCTACGTAAATAGTACTTACTAATCTTAGTCAAATACAATTAAAAAAGTAGGTGTAGAAAAAATAAATGATCTATAAATTAAATCGAAATAACAATTGTGTTATCACCTGTACCAATTCAATACCGGTATTATACTGTAAATTTTAGAATGTTACCTAAATATATTGCACGGCCGCTTTTTTGTAGCCATCCGAACTTGGTCGGGTTATGTAGGGTTTCGATGCTTTGTCAGTATTTTCATTGTTTATCTTTAATTACTGAATATAATGAGATGAAATTTTGCATGTGAAAAGTTGAATCAGTAAGCTAATTATTGGAATATATTTTACTATGCAATTCCTTTAGAACGTCGTGATATTTGACTGCTTTGTAAACAGTGGTCTATACATGGTAAATTGTCCTATTGCTCTTTAATTACTAGCGGAACATCATTGATACTTGGCAACATGTTGCAGACACTTACAAGGTTTGTATAAACGTAAAAATCTAGACCCCAAAGTGCATACTTTACGAACTAAGACCTAATAAGCGTATTTTACGTTTATATTTTTATCTGTTAAACCCTTCGATTTTTTCTAAATCTTTTTATTAAACAAATATAAGCAAATTCAAAACAACGTATGTAAAAATCTACAGCTCTCTATATAAGCGCTTTATATGAAAACTAGCTAATGGCCAAACGTTCGCGTGGCGGAAACTTGAATTTCTCCGAAGTTTATGCATTCATTAATTTTATTCATACATACACAATTACACGCAAATACACGCTAATTTTTGGACACATTTTTTTTCTTCTAAGTCCATGAATTCAAAAAAAGTGCCGCCAGGACAACGTACGCCCAGCGGAATCTGTTTTTAGCGAATTTCTCCACAATGGCTGCATGCACAAATTTTTTTTTACCATAAGCATTTACACGACGTCATGTGCTAAATATCTGCATAATTAAAATCTTTAAATTCAACAACATTCCGCTGCGCGAACACACACTAAAATTGTTTGTGCTGGCTACCTTGATATTGAATCTATTAAATACTATAATATCCATCTGCAGAAAGAATCTCCGGAGGATTCATCAGGCTTCCTCAACCGGCTCACGTTTAGCTGGTTCGATCCATTAATTATATTAGGATACCGAAGAAATTTAACCGAAAATGACTTGTGTTCTCTGAGTTCCCATCTACAGTCCAGAGAAACAGTTCCACAATTTGAAAAATATTGGAAACAGGCAATGACAAAAAGTAGATCGTAAGTGTGTGTTGTATATTTGTGTTTGATTAGTTATACATTTTTGCAAGCAGTAAACGGGCAATTTTTATGACCGAAGTGATTTTAGTAAGTCTTGTTTTCTTTTTTATACTTAGCTACTCAAGTACCTAAGTATAAATCTGTTGTTACCATCGAGAATCGAAATAAAACAATGAGTACCTAAGTATATCTGACAAATTATAATTTAAAAGGTCAAGGTTTTGGGTCCTTTTCTGATTATGGCATGGCGCTAAGTATCACAGTCTAACGAAACTAACTTAGTTCCGCATTCTAAGTACTCTTGACCAAGAATTTTCTTTTCAAAGATATCCATCTAAATGCTGAGTTGGCGGAAGTCAATTCTAACTTTTCCTTTCTTATTTTTCTTTTTTAATTGATTTTACATTTAATTGTAACAACAGATTCGATTGCTCCAATATTTGTAACAATATTATGCTACATTGTACCAAGAACTGTAAACCGGCGAGAGGCGCGCGTGCCCAGGCTTTTCCACACTGCGAAGTGTAGAACCAACGCCGGGGTGCGCGCGCCTCTGCGCCGCCTTTTAGACAATTATAACACGCACTTTGTTCATCTGGATATATTCGCACTTTCGCACAATGAATTTAAAATGCAAGCTATATCTTCACTTCTTTGAGTCAATATGGCACAGGATTGGCACAATTCTATTTTTTTTCTTACTACTACATTACTTCGCGGACATATTATTGTGGGTTATACATTTACCAAATTCTATAATGTTAACTTTCATGTTGTATAACACAATGTATAACTGTTTTGTGTCCCAATAAAAGAAAATAAGAAAATAAAATAAATAACATTTTAACGGATTTAACGGCATTTTAGTCCTTCAAAAAGAAAATGACCTAGTTTTTAGAATACTAGCAAACGACGGAATATCATACGGAAGTATGGTAGGAACACTGGGAACATAGAGCGCAGAGCCAAAAAAACCTTATGCACCCTTTTATTTTCCGGGTATTATATGGACGTAGTTAAGCAAAAACGTTCCAACCCACAAGTCACGTGAAATGAAGTTTTTTATTGCAATAGACTTGAAATGTCATTGTCTGTCAGATGAACAAGATGTCAAACTGAAAATTTATTTATTTGTCATATATCCGATGTTCCAATCCACAACCGTCGTTCAATAAAGTACATAAGTAAAATATAAAACGTTTTAATCCGCCTGAAACATTAATGCTTAATTTCTATTCATTAATTACATATTCTCATAATGTTTCAGTCATTCTGGAACGTTATAACAAATTAACATATTTTTTTATTTTCCATGGATATAATGTTCCAAGATATTTGGAACCTTGTTGCAAATTTATCTAAAGCACTCTGTCCTTGATAATAACGTTCTAATGCTCTTGGAACGTTATTGCACAATAAAAGAAGCGCTGTTTTTTTGGCAACAATGTTTCAATGTTTTTAGAAACTAACGTATTTGCTTTATTTCCTCGGTAAGAATGTTCCGTTCAAATTCAAATTCAAATTCAAATTCAAATTCAAATTCAAATTCAAATTCAAATTCAAATTCAAATTCAAATTCAAATTCAAATTCAAATTCAAATTCAAATTCAAATTCAAATTCAAATTCAAATTCAAATTCAAATTCAAATTCAAATTCAAATTCAAATTCAAATTCAAATTCAAATTCAAATTCAAATTCAAATTCAAATTCAAATTCAAATTCAAATTCAAATTCAAATTCAAATTCAAATCCAAATCCAAATCCAAATCCAAATCCAAATCCAAATCCAAATCCAAATCCAAATCCAAATCCAAATCCAAATCCAAATCCAAATCCAAATCCAAATCCAAATCCAAATCCAAATCCAAATCCAAATCCAAAACTATTTCAGCCATAGAAAGTCCACTGTGGACTTTCTATGGCTTTCTATGGCTTTCTATGCCTCCCCTATAGATCTCCAATAAGACCGGTTGGAAGCGGCTCGCATCCAGCGCGTTTCTGCAGCCTTAATGAGGTCGTCTGTCCACCTTGTGGGTGGACGTCCTACGCTGCGCTTACCGATACGTGGCCTCCACTCGAGAACTTTTCGACCCCATCGGTCATCAGTCCTCCGTGCTATGTGCCCTGCCCACTGCCATTTCAACTTGCTAATCCGCTGGGCTATGTCAGTGACCTTGGTTCTTCTACGGATCTCCTCATTTCTGATTCGATCTCGCAGAGAGACTCCGAGCATAGCCCTCTCCATAGCTCGTTGGGCTACTTTGAGCTTACTCATAAGGCGCATAGTGAAGGACCACGTTTCAGTGCCATAAGTCATCACTGGTAACACACACTGGTTGAAAACCTTCGACTTGAGACACTGAGGTATGTCGGACGAGAAGACATTGCGCAATTTTCCGAACGCAGTCGAAGTCATCAAGCCTGCGCTCGAGACGGTTCGTAATGACCCTTGAAAACAGCTTGTAAACATGACTCAGAAGCGAGATGGGTCTATAATTCTTCAGTAAGGTATTGTCACCTTTCTTAAAGAACAGCACCACCACGCCTCTGTTCCACGCTTCTGGCGTTATGCCCTCGAGGACGACGGTGTTAAAAAGCCTCTGAAGGACTTTAAGTACCGGTGTTCCACCCGCTTTCAGAAGCTCTGAAGTGATTCCGTCGTCACCCGGCGCCTTGTTGTTCTTAAGCTGATTCAGGGTCATTCTAATCTCGTACAGGCTGATGTCCGGGATATCCTCGGTGAAGTGTCGGGTCAACTTAGCTCTTGGGTCGGTCGCCCTGTTGCCAGCAGGATTAGCGACCGAAGCGTATAGCTGTCCATAGAACCTTTCGATCTCCTCCAAAACCTCAGCCTTGGTCGGCGCTATACTGCCATCTTCTCTCTTCAGCTTAGTCAACTGGCTTTGCCCAATAGACAGATTTCTTGCGAACACTTTGGAGCCTTTGTTCCGCTCGATTGTCTCTTTAATATATTTAGTATTAAAGAGACGTCGTGTTGTTGTGTTTAGTATGTCGTGTCGCAGAGATTTGGAAATCGGTCTGTTGAGCTGCCTATATGACTCTGCATCATCAGAAGACTGCAGTCGAAGCGAGCGTCGTTTAGCCATGAGTTTTTGAGTGTGATCGGAGAGTTTCTGAGGTCTATTTGAACGGCGGGGTCTGAAGTGCTTAGAGCCCACCGTTTGGACAGTTTCTACGAGCCTGTTGTTGATCTCGTTCACCGACGCAAAGTTCTCTAGGCAATCAAAGCGATTTGATAGCTCAAGCTGAAAGTTCTCGGGGTTTTGGATTTGGGAACGAGTAGGTCGGAGTGTAGACTTAAAACAGGCGGGACCTTTCGAGTTTAATGTTAATACCCAATGTGCCTCTTACGATTCTGTGATCACTACCGGTTTTCACCCTGTGGATCACGGAGACATCACTGAATATTCGTTTCTCGTTGGTCATGATGAAGTCTATGTCATTCCTCGTGGAACCATCAGGGCTCATCCAGGTCCATTTCCTGTGCGGCGGCTTCTGAAAGAAAGAGTTCATCACAAAGAGTCCCTCTTTCTCCAGAAAATCAGCCAGCCTCTGTCCCCGCGGGTTCCGTAGTCCATATCCAAATTGCCCCACTCTCAACTCATCATCACTTTTCTTACCCAACTTTGCGTTGAAGTCCCCCATAACAACAGTGAAGTGGGTCTTAGACGTATGTTTGGCCCTATTTACGTCCTCATACATAGTCTCCACTTCATCATCTGGGCGTGCTGAGGTCGGTGCGTATACCTGAATGTCCTTCAGCGCATACCTCGTAGATATTCTGAGTATTAGGTATAGAACCCTGCTCAACACACTTTCGATGGTAATGATGTTGTTAATGAGGGATCTGTGAACGAGAAAACCGACACCACCTTGCGACTGCTGGTCGCCTTCCTGGTAGTAAAGCAGGTTGTCGGATCTTAGGGTTATCGTGTCCTCGCCCTCTCTACGGACTTCAGACAACCCCACAATATCCCAGCGCAACCTACTCAACTCTTCTTCCAGCTCAGCAATCCTCTCGTCAGTCCACATCGTGCGTACGTTGTGCGTTACCAGGGCCAGTCGTCGTTTGGGGTCGGAGCCGGATCTCTGCCGGGGATTCTTAGCACCCCCTGCTCCGCCGTTATCCTGACCGCTACCGGAGCCAGGACTAGGGGAGCTGCCGGGGACTAGGGGCCTGGTCCTATTTGTGCCTACCATAGAGGGAGTTTGCCCATAATCGCCACGCTGGGCAGGCATGTTGGCAATCGCAGGACGTAGCTTCGCGACGAGAATGCTGCGCCGATTTGAAATGGTTATACCGCCATTGGTCGGTTCCGCTGTATCTCAGTCGGCTCCTACGACACCTGGTGCTATTCTAGTACTGGAGGGGGATACTATTCTATTCTGCCGGTACCCCACGGCCCATATTTATATATTTATAATATATTGGAACGTTTCTGCAAAATTATTTGAAATGCTACTTCATACAAATAGCAATTTAGCTAAAACGTTCCAGTACCAATTTTCCTTTATTACTATAGTTATACTGAATATATAAGAAAAAAAGATACATAATTACATAATAATTACATATTTCTACAATAAATTCGAAAGCATTCATTCTAAACATATTAAAACAAAAAGTGTACCACTAAAACAGTAAATTGCGTTTATCTCGAATTGCAGTTGATGTGGACTGGAACGTTTCTGTATAACGACGTCCATATCCGAAAAATACATAGGTACGTTGATTTGTTTAAGGAAAACAATTGAAGCTGATGATTCTGAAACTTCTTCATTAAGAGGCCAAAGGCAAAACAAGAAGCTAGTCTCTATTCTTCCTGTTCTGTTCAAAGCTTTCGGCGGACAGTTCATGATTACTGTAGTTTTAAAGTTATGCAACGATCTACTTATATTTGTGGCACCAGTTTTACTGAGGTAAGTAGGTACCTACTTTAATATTAGATACAACTTTTGCATTGTAATGTTGGGGAATTTTAAACGATAGACTAGAAATAATTGCCAAATAACTATAATGGGGAATACAGCAGACAAATTTTTCCTACTCACTCGTTTCCTGTATAATTTGACTAAATATTCTCTTTCTTTGTCTGTCATATCTGCTTTTTTGTACACTTGATTCTACCCTGTTATCTTTATTTAATTCTGATCTAGCACTCGACATTGGAACAAACTCAGAACTTCTTCTACACTCCTTAGATTGTATTAATTACCCTTTCAGATTACTCGTTGGTTTTGTTGAGGGAGATGAGCCGATATGGAAAGGGTATCTATACGCAGTGGGTATGTTGGTGTGTGCTTCTCTACAGACAGTGCTTTCGGAGCAGCACTTTTTGAAGACTGCCAAAGTTGGTGTTAAGATCAACTGTGCTTTGAGTAGTATGCTGTATAAGAAAGCTCTAAGTTTGACCAGTGACGCCAGAAAGACCTTCACAGTTGGAGAAATTATGAACTTGATGTCCACAGACGTGAGCAGGTACGTGAGAATATGCTAGTAGTCGTCAATAAGTGCAATCATATTCACATGGTATCTAATGGTTACGCTTACGCGTAATGGAAACATAATATAGCTACATGCATTAACTCCTTTCACGAGCATCCTTAGGAAAAACAAATATGTAATAACACTGTTACAAGCTGTTACTTTATAATTTACAGTCTAAGTTTCCATTTCAACCGATTATATAAAGTACTGTACCTGCGCGTCAGTCACATGCACTTTCACATCTCATCAGTTCACAATCGCATCCGAAACACGGTTGACACGTCCTCGTCATCATTTAGCATTAAAGTATCAAGTATTTTATGAATTATATATAATATATCAATCATACCTAAGTATCAAATAAACTCTTTCAATTATATTTCAACTTCCGGTGTCCCATACATCGTTTTGGTCCTTCGAGCCGGATTACCAAAAATTATGTAGCGTTTTCTTATTGCAGATTCAGTGATTTGACACTTATACATTTAGCATGGTCGTCACCTTTACAAGTCGCTCTGGCGATGTACTTCTTATGGGGTGTGCTGGGGCCATCAGTGCTGGCCGGTCTAGCAGTGATTATTTTCCTCATGCCGGCTAATGGGCTGTTTGCAGGTATACAGAAAAAATACCAGACAAAGTTGATGCATTATAAAGATGAGAGAATGAAACTAATGAGCGAAGTACTTAATGGAATGAAAGTAAGATAAAATATCGGGTATAATCAGTGTGGCCGTTATATTTAAGATACTCGTAAAATTAATAATAAATTCCCATTTTCCGCCAGGTTCTTAAACTATATGCGTGGGAACCAAGCTTTCAGGAATATATTTTGAAAATAAGGAATAAGGAACTAAAAATATTAAAGACGATGATCTACTATGGATCTATTTCCGCATTTATATGGTTTTCGTCACCATTTTTGGTATGTGACATAATTATTTTTCTTATTTTAACGTAATAGGTACTTACCTATGGTTCTTTTTTGTTTTCAGGTGTCACTAATGTCATTTGGGTGTTTTGTCTTGTTACACGACACGGAAGTTCTTGATTCCAAAAGGGCGTTCGTAGCTTTAGCCCTTTTTAACGTACTTCGGAACCCTTTGACAAGGTTGCCTAAAATCATATCTAACGCGATACAGGTGCGTTAAATGTGTATAGCAGATTTATTGTAACCACCTACAATAATTATATATACTGTTGTATTTTTAACAGACTTACGTGAGCATCAAGAGGTTGAATAAGTTCATGAATTCAGAAGAATTAGATGCGAGTGTAATAGAACACAACCTTGACGAACGTGAGTGTGATGTACCTACGAGTTACCTATAAAACAACCTTTTATTAAAGATATTAGTATACGAATTTCTAAAATTATGCGTGGTTCCCAGCAGAGTAGTATTTGGGCCACCCCATCTCCTCCCATGTGTCGTACAAGGCGACTAAGGACCAAGGGCTGTTTAACATCAGACAGATATATACAGCCCAGACTCAGCCTCAGCTGCATGGCTCGAGTAAACAATAGTGCCCGGAATACGGTAATAGGCTCACCCCCTATTACGTGGGACCGAATTCATTGATTGGTGAAATGTAGGTGTTAATTCACCTCTGCCTAACCCTCCCGGGATAAAGGCGAGATTATATTATGTATTCATATAATTATGTGTGTTATACCTACTATTTTAATAAATATCATTATAAAATGAGAAGTAGTCGTGTACATTGGAGATATACAGAAAAAATACTTGGGTTATGCTATTTGAATGATACTGAAGAAAGAATTTTATATTTTTTTTAATGCTGTCTGTTTGTTCGCGATGGACGCGCTCTGAATAGATTTTGATGCTGTTCTTTTTGTTAGAATGGTCTCAGTCAGACTTAAAATCTTACGTAATATGATAGCAATCTGTTGAGTAGAACCGGAGATATAACTAAAAGTCCCCATAACCAACATCCACACAGCCAGAATTTAGGGCAGAGGAGCTCCGCTACGCTACGTTGCCTGCTACGCTGGTCGCTACGCTGATCGCTACGCAGATCGCTACGTAGATCGCTACAATAGACGCTACTCTAATCGCTACGCTACGTTAATCGTCTAATGATATTATGGAACAATAAAACCTGTGTGTACCAGGCGCGGTCGCAGCCTGAGATTTAGGAGGGGGGGAGGCTCACGTTTTTTTTAAGTGCGGAAATTACTTCAATAAATGCCTTTTCAGCTGATCAGGTTGTAGTGGAAAACGGTTGCTTCTCCTGGGGTGGGGAGGGTGCGGAGCCAGCACTGAGAAACCTAAACATTAAAATACCATATGGCAAGCTCGTGGCAGTGGTTGGAGCCGTCGGCTCGGGTAAGAGCTCGCTGCTTGCTGCCTTGCTTGGAGAAATGAGTAAATTTTCTGGACGCGTTAATGTGAAGGGTAAGTAATACCTATAGTAAAATCACATTTATGTATTACACATTGTGGTATAATCCTTATATAGAGGCTATTTTTACCCATATATTTAGATCATTTCAATTAATTAGTAGTCTTCATTTTTTTTTAGCAAATATGAACTTTTATTAAATATGCATTACTACCCGTCCCCTACTAGGAAGATATAATTAATATAATTCTTTCAGGTAATACGGCATACGTTACTCAACAGGCCTGGATACAAAACGCTACCGTGCAAGACAATATTTTGTTTGGCAAACCATTAAACAAAACTAAATATAATAAGATTTTAGAAGCCTGTGCCTTAAAGACTGATCTAACCATCCTTGCTGGTGGCGATCAGACGGAAATTGGTGAAAAAGGTAGGTCAGACCGACTTGAAGCTTTGTGGTATATTTGGATGACGATGATATCGATAATTCCTTGCATATGCCTATGTGCAGGTATAAATTTGTCTGGTGGTCAGAAGCAGCGCGTGTCTCTGGCGCGAGCGGTGTACTACGACGCTGACAACTACTTTCTCGATGATCCGCTGAGTGCAGTCGACTCGCATGTTGGCAAACACCTTTTCGACCAGGTACTTAAGTAGCAGTACCTATCTTGTAGTACCTACTCTCATTTAATTTTAATTATATCTAATCTAATTTTGTGTGTAACAGCTAATAGGTCCAAATGGTATTTTGAAGAACAAAACCCGAGTGTGGGTGACTCATAACGTATCGTACCTGGCTCAGACAGACCTGATACTGGTACTGCGGGACGGCCAGGTTTGGGAGACCGGCAGGTACCACGAGCTTCTGGAGCAAAAGGGTGCTTTCGCTGAGTTCTTGTTGCATCACTTGAGCAATGCTGAAAAAAACACTGAAGGTGAGTATTTATATCCTAAATACTCGTATTTAATACTAACCAATTAGTTATACCTATGTATTACTACTTTCTGGACAGGGTGCGTGAAACAAAAAAAAAGGTTGTGATAGGTCGACTGGAAAGGGATGTCCCTCACGCTGCATACTCTGCTGCTCGCCATGGTCAGCAGTGATAGTGTGACCTATCTTCATTCCACAAAAGAGGCGGCGGAAAAGCAACGGTAGAGGTCTAGCGCCTTAGCAGAAGCAGGCCAGAGAGTGATTCTGCGTGGCAAATTGATCCACAACAATACGGGTATCGTCACGTCGACAAAACTGATGTGATTGTATTTTTTTTAGATATGGAAGATGTTAAGCAAGACCTGGAGAATGAACTCGGCCCGAAGTTTCAAGAGAAACTGCAAAAGGCTGTGTCATCTGGTGATCATTCGATATCTGAAACAACTACTTTAGGTAATTTCATTTTTAAAATCAAGTCTAAAGTCGAAGTCAAAGTCAAAGTAAAAAAAACAAAAACAAACAAGCAGAAATATTATCTATTTCACTTCCATACCCCTTCCTCTGAGCCTTTCCTAACTTAGCTGAGGAACGATCGATTAATTACATTTATCTGTTATACCTAATTTGAGTGTAGTAACTGTTATTTCTAAATTTATAATTAATTTATTAGGTGATCATCACTTAAAATCGAAAGAACATTTTGAAGAAAATGAGCCAGAAAATGAGTTTGACCAACTTATTGAAACAGAAACAACAGAGACCGGCAGAGTAAGTGTATTTAAATTTCAAGATTAGTATTCAATTCTAATATTAAAAAAATATCGTATCACTCCTCCGATTCACTCGATTTCTACGAGTAATTCCTACCATTCACAGAATCCAACCGCACGGTGTGCAACAGAAGAGCACAGTTTGCCAGGAGAGTTAAACAGACGAGGAACAAAGAACTATACTGATTAATTTTTCTTGATTTTAGAATAGTTAATATACCGTTTTTATCCACAGGTAAAATGGGCAGTTTATAAGCACTACTTGATAAACATTGGAATGTATGCAATTGTGGTGACGACTTTGACATACAGTATGATACACGCTTTACAAATCAGTGGTAACTTCTGGCTTGTTCGTTGGTCGAACGATAAAAATATGGTAGGATTTTGATGTTTTAATTATTACCTACATTTCACCAAAGCCTGCTAGTGGAACAACATTTAGTAGAATAAATCAATGTACAGGATCGGCATTTTATTAAGTTTAGTAGAAAACATATTTCAATTCCATACATTGATCATTATATTCTATTCTATTCTATTCTGTTCCGTTATGTTCCGTTCTGTTCTGTTAATTAAATAAGGTTTACATTATATCAGTAGGATGACACTCTGTTTTCCTTCAGCTCGTGAACGGTACTGTGGATACTGCATTACGAGACAAGTACCTCGGAGTGTACGGCGGCATCGGTCTAGTGCATGGTAGATATCACTTATTCAATGATCTTAAAACATTATTATCATAGGTATAATTATAAACTTACAAGTGCATTGAAATCACTAGTTTTCTATGTTTACTTGGTCTCTTAAAAATCCCTTGAAGCGAATTATTTATTTCGAAACGGAGTAGGTACCTACCTATGCTAGTTTATTAGTTATATTCAAATGCGTGAGATTGGCAATTGTTAGGTTTTCATACTTCCTAGCGAGGTAATACTTAATTGCAATTTAAGAAGTGTTACATTTCTGATCTCATTGCAGTAACAGTATCGATATTTGCCGATCTATTGCCCTTCTTGGCCTGCTGGAAGGCAGCAAAATTTCTCCATGAGATATTACTGAAGAATTTGCTCAGAGCGCCGCTGCAGTTCTTTGAGGTGACTCCCATTGGTAGAATAATATCAAGATTGTCTAAAGATGTGGATGCCGTGGATACTGCACTTCCATGGCAACTTGCCAACGCAGTCAACTGTGTACTAGAGGTATCCGATGTTATCAATGGATATTTATTTTATATTATTTATTCACGTACTCAAATCAAAGAAACAGCAAGGCTTCAACTCGACACTTTCAACTCTATCTGCGTAATTAGTAACACCAACAAATTTCGGGTACTTTGAGAGAACTTCACAACAATAAGTTCAGTCATCACGTGACCATGTAGCTGCTGAAAACCACCGAAAATTTGGGAAAAAATACAATATATTTTTTATAGGTATAATGATTTTTGCATAAACTTGCTGCAGTTCTAATCGAAATAATTTGTCTACTTCTTCTTAGTAAATCAGTTTTAAATTAAATTATTAGCAAGTCCGTAGATAACCAATGAGGTGAGGGTATGATAAGTCTTGATAGGTATTTTAATGGTAGTAATCATGGTTATTTCTTTATGTTACAGGTGTTAGGAACTATATTTGTGATTTGTTACTCGACGCCAATGTTTCTTGCTATAATGATACCCATCGGAATACTATACTACGCCATACAACGGTTCTACGTGCCGACGTCGAGACAGCTCATGAGAATTATGTCGGTGGCTCGTTCGCCTATATTTTCGCATTTTAACGAAAGCATTTTAGGCGCTACCAGTATTCGTGCTTTTGGGGTTAAGGAAAGGTAATAATTTGAGCTTAATGAGAACTAGCATTTAAGTACATATTTTATTTGTCGCGTTCACCAACTTATGAGCAAAAATGATCAAATCTTGTACCTATGTCGCAACTCTGTTAGATTCAACTGTCTGTTAACTTAATGCACAACGCAGCATTAAATTTAAATTTGAATAAATCGATAGCTAAATATTTATTTCAAAGGAGAATTTTTGGAGTCTGGCTAGCGGCAGTTGAACTTAACAAAAGCTAGCCAGTCTCTACATAGTCTACATACATAGGGTAGTTTACATCGTCATATTCGTGTGCATGAATATGAATATTTGCATTGGTCTGTATAATGTTTCTATGTATAATATGTATGTATTTACGAAAAAAAATGTATATAAGTGTGTTTATCCACATTCTAGATTCCATAACACAAGCTAGTTATGCTATGCTTACTTTGGGTCTAGATAGCGTTGTGTGCCATACAATATTTATTTATTTATTTATTAGTGATATAAGTAGAAAGCCATCTGAATTTTAATGATATTACCTACACTCGTTCATCACTTTATTTTTTGCCTTTAAACTTCAGATTTATCACAGAATCTCAGGATAAAGTTGACTGCTACCAGTCATTCTCGTACCTGAGGTCCGTTGCGGATAGGTGGCTTGGAGTACGACTCCAGATGGTTGGCAGCCTGATAATATTCTTCGCTGCGTTATTCGCCGTCATCAGCCGAGAAAGTATTAGTCCAGGTCTCGCGGGGCTCTCTATCAGTTACACGTTACAGGTATTTGTATAACCTACTTGTGAGAATTTTGCTGTCTCGGAATTAAGCTAATCATTTTCTATTCGCTTTTAGATCACTGAAACCTTGAGTTACTTAGTTCAAGCGACATCGTTAATCGAAACTGATATTGTAGCAGTAGAACGTATGAAGGAGTATTCAGAAATAGAACAAGTAAGTAAATGATACAAGAATGAAGAACACTACACAACACACAACATGTTTCAGGATTCACGAACACACAAATATGAAGTCAATTAAACATATTTCTAGGAAGCTGAATGGAATAAAACTACAGATCCTCGAACCTCCTGGCCAGAGTTGGGAGGAGTGGAGTTTGAAGAATTAACGATGTCTTATCGAAACGGAGCGGAACCCGCTCTACGTGACGTCACTTGCTCGGTAGAGCCCGGGGACAAAATCGGGATTGTTGGCCGCACCGGCGCAGGCAAGTCTACGCTCACACTCGGTTTGTTCAGGTATCTTCATATACAAGCACTTATGTTACATGATCTATCAAAGATGTGCCTATCTCTGACCCAACTTTCCACAGGATCGTGGAAGCGACGTCAGGCCGTATCCTGATAGATGGGCTGGACATCGCTAAAATTGGTCTACATCACCTGCGTTCACGCATAAGTATCATCCCCCAAGACCCCGTGTTGTTCTCAGGCACACTGCGCATGAACTTGGATCCGTTCGAGATGTACTCAGATGAGGACATCTACAGCGCCCTGGAGCACGCGCATCTCAAAACGTTCGTGCTTGGTGAGTAGTGATTGTGTTTCACGTGCAGCCAGAATGTATCTAAAGGTGTATGACTGGCTGTACACAGAGGAATGGGCGATTCCACACACTATAGGTAGATGGTAAAGAATTCGGTGTGAAAGTAGGAGCATGTAAGTAAACTGAATGCTGTCTCACTTGTCTCAGTCAAAGAAGTATAGCGGAAGTGCCGTTGATATACCAAATGAGAAACACCGTGATAAGGTTATCTGGGCCTCGATTCTGCTAAAGCACAACCACTGTCACACCACAGAGACTGCGAGAAATTTTCATTTAATTTTAGCCTTTAAAGCAATGCAGTTAAAGTTTAAAATTAAATGGCTTTTTGTAGAGCGAATGAGAGAGTGTAATGAAACTTTTTTCATTTCATTTTGGACTTTTCGTCTGTAGCAATAAAGTCTAAAGCTGCGTTTACATACTCGCGGCAGAGCGAGGGAAGTGGCGAGAGAAATGGGCAGAGACGTGGTGTGAATGGTATATTCGTCATTCCGCGAGTACTGCCGTGAATGTTGCTGCGAATGTCGGCTTAGCGGCGCGAGTCAAAGGAGTGGCAATACTAGCGCCATGAACTATACGAGACCGCTAGATGGCGCTAATCAGTAAACACGGCTTTCGTTATTGCTCCTCGAATATTTACTTTAAAAAATATTTATATTCATCTACGGACAGTGTATAGGTAGTTGAAAGTGATAGTTTTTATTATTAATCTATTTAATCAATTCGCTATGCTGTAAAAGCATAATGCGTACACTGCTACAGCGTTGTTCTCCATACGTTTACGTCCGTCTCCGTTGCAGGGCGAATACTGTAATGCG
The DNA here is from genome assembly GCA_914767945.1 of Eilema depressum. Classification (NCBI taxonomy): domain Eukaryota; kingdom Metazoa; phylum Arthropoda; class Insecta; order Lepidoptera; family Erebidae; genus Eilema; species Eilema depressum. The sequence goes on from OU612020.1 coordinate 7,632,763, forward strand.
GACCAACACGATGATGCGTACGTGTGAATGCTAGGGCATTATTCGTGGGAATACTGCCGGCAACACGATGAGCAATGCGATGGGCAGCATGTAAACGCGGGGTAAAATTTATTGCCATTTTTTGCAGTCTCGGTGGTATTACAATGGTTTTGCTTTAGTGGAATCGAGGGCCTGGTATGGTGAAGAATCTTCACCAAATGAGGATGTAGTGATCAAGATAGAGACAAGGATGCTTAAATGGTTCTTATGTGAAGATGATGGACGAAACAGATTTATGGCAGTGAGGTGATGGACAACCCCGTAAAGTTTAACCTAGCCAGGCTTAGGTAGGTTACGAGCAACAAGCATACAACAATTATGAAAATAGAAGAAGTAAAGGTGGGATCATAGCAAATAGAAAGTGGCTACCCCAATCAATGAATATCTATGGCGTGCATATTAAGTAGGTACTTCTAAAAAATGTGCCTGCAGGGTTACGAGCAGGGTTGCAACACGAGTTGTTGGAGGGAGGTGAGAACCTATCAGTGGGACAGCGGCAACTGGTTTGTCTGGCGCGCGCGCTATTGCGCAAGACGCCGTTGCTCGTGCTAGACGAGGCTACCGCTGCCATTGACCTGGAAACTGACGAGCTCATTCAGGTAAATCCCAGATTTTAGACTAATCCTCGCTTAGTGTTTTTTTTTTTAATCTGTGACTTTTTACGCATGCCAGTGATAGCTATTTTCCCTCTCTATTCCTCTATATTCTCAAAACTACTGGTCGCAACCAAGGTTCTTATCTCTTAGTCCGGAGTAAATACCTCCATTGCACTTGTGCTAAAACCTCAATGCGGGTTGCATTTTACAGAAAACTATTCGCTCTGAGTTCGACACCTGCACCGTGATAACCATCGCCCATCGGCTCAAAACCATCATGGACTCCACTAAGGTTATGGTGCTGGACAAGGGGCAACTGATAGAGTATGCTCCTCCAGAACAACTACTACAGAACAAGAACTCTATATTTTACAGTCTAGCCAGGGATGGTGGTCTAGTTAGCTAAATCTCGCTGAATATGACAGCTAAATATTGTTACTAAGTAAAATAAGCTGAAGTTTTAAAAATAGAAAACAACCTTGTACACAAGTATTATAATCTTTTTGAACGTAAAAAATGGTCTTGTTAATCCATTCTACCCGAGTGGCGTCCAAAAGATGCATCTTATAGCCTTGGGCCCGCTCTTCTACTCCTTTCCATGATCTTAAAGCAAAGATTATCACTTATTACCTTGTTTATTGTTGTGAATTAATATTACCCACTTATTTACTCTGTAGATAAAAATAGGTAGATTTTGTTCTACAATCTACTACAGTTTTGGTGAAATTTGATCTATGAACGTTTTTTTTACACGTTTTAAATAAGTTCTTACTTATGACCGAAATATCATAAAATATCGGACGCAGAAGACAGCTGAAAAATGTAGTTCCGGCAAGTCAAAACCCACATCCATCAACAATTTTATCGCATCATTTCGCAGTTCTTCGCCATCAGCTCAATTCCTGGCTTTATTCACTGTTTGTTTCGTTTTTCTGAGAAATGTGTGGGCAAATAAAATTATGCATAATAATATTATAGGTTGTAGGTACATACATAGTATTCACAATACCATAGGGTACGTATAGGGGGTGCGTGGTTCGGAACCTCCATCATAGGCAACGAGTTCGAGTCGGTTCGGGCCTGACATAACCACCGCCCATGGCCGATGGGATGGGAGTGGTATCCGTGGGGATTTGCGCACGAAAAAAAGGTTTTATCTTTTTTATTCCTTTTTGAAGTCGATTATGAAATGTTGGGCCTATCTATATTTATTTGAAATCTTTGATTATTATTGTTATAAGGTGGATGTATCTTTATGAATGTTGTAAAACAAAGCGTGTCGGATTGATGATATAATCTTCTATTTAATCATAAATTGTAAAACAGATCAAACAGATTTGCAATGTGTGTTTTCTAGTAGAAGCCGTGACATATCGTAGGTAAATGCTAAATATATTTATATAAAACCTACAACTATTGTTTAATGCTTTTGTCTAACTGTTAATCTTATCTGCGATAAAAATAGTTAATCGTCAAATAAATCATAAAAACCATTTGAACCCTTTTTTCAAAATGGTGGCTGTGGGACAAGGGTTGCAATCCCACAAACTTAGATTTAGCATTAAACTATTCCCCCCTTGATATCTAAATAAGAAAATTACATCTTCTGACTAAGGTATATAAGGTTGCCTGTCAGATATTGCTTTTAGCGATAAGGCCGCCATTTGTACATTACCTAATTATGTTTGCCATATAATTTATGTATACTTTTCCTTTTGTTTGGTGTACAATAAAGTTTATTTTTATTTTTTTATTTTTTTTAAAGTGCTAATAAAATAGTTGCTGTGTCCAATTTACGTACATTTTTAAACGGCTTACCTACTAAAAAGCGTTTTAAGTAAAAACTTTTTGGTAAGTCTGCTTAAAAATATAAGCGTAACGTTACGTTAAGAAGCGTTGTGAGAATAAAGCCGTTTAGCACATAGCGTATTGTTATAATGCCCGACACCACTACTTGATACTTGATTACCGCTCCGTTCAGTCTCTCTCTCTCTATGGTTCAGTCAGTCCGTTCTTAGCATCTTAGAGTATATCTTAGAGTATATAGAGTCCGTTCGCATTGTTCGCACTCGCGAATTGTCAGTTCGCGGAAATCGCGGAATGTCGCGGTGCACACTCACTCACTCACTTTAAAGTTATATTTCGCGCACGATGCTCGTTTGCATAGCGAACTTGTTTTTATTTCTTGCTATAACTTAACACAATACGAATCTATAGTGAAACTTGGTGAAACTGTGCCAAGTGGTTTAACATGAACGTTAGTAGTTCAATGGATTATTTTTGTGGATCGACTTTTTGGGTAAGTATTTTATTTTTATGTTTGTTTTTAATTTATTTTATTGAAAAGGTTTTCATTTCAACCAGCTGTTCGTAATAAATCTGACTTCAATGTGTATATTGATTGATATATTTTTGTAGTCATAGTAACTATCGTATACTTACCGGCATATATGTGTAGGTAAGTACGACATATGCTACCGGTTCACCTAGTACTATTTATTTAGTGATCGCGGTCTTGTGAGTTACGGATTAGTGAAAGTGTTCATCTGCAACTAAAAGTGAAGGGATCAGCTTATAGTATTCAATTGTATATTATGCTTATTTGTATGTAGGTACGTTTGTAGTAATAGGATCTTAAAACTCATTTTGAACTCTTCAAAACACCGAACTGTTTATATACAGGGTGTAATGGAAACGCTCCTGACAACGAAAATAGGCGATAGGTTCTACTCACGATTAAAAAGAAAATTGTACGTATCTAAATAAATAATAAATATTGTACGACACAGCGCTATCTAGACCCAAAGTAAGCATAGCTGTCCATATCAAGGTGGAATCTATAATTTCGTTTGATTATTGATAGACCATTTATAGACGTATCTAGGTATTTATGAGATAATTGCCCGATAATTCAAACGAGTAGCCGTTACTGCTCTCGAAAAGGGACAGCTCTATTGTTAGTATTTTTTTTTTATATTTAAAATTGAGATGGGGCAGTAAGGGCAAGTAGTTTCCCGTGAAAGGAATCTTCGTGACAGATGATGAGGCAACTCAGTTCTTCCTATCACACCTATTAGCCATTCTTTTTAATCTAGTCGTACCAACACTATTATTTTTTTATAACACATTCAAATTAGTTAGTCAAACAATTATTGCTTCCTGATTGTCTGAGAAATTATTGCAATCTCCTACGATTCTTCGTTGCACGCTGTACCTACCTACTCCCGAGCATGAAGACAATCTAAAACTAAAATGATTTAATCTAATCATGGATGGAAAGCAGTAGGTAGTATTATCGGATGATAACAAAATCATGTTCACCATAATAGTAGATACATATTGAAGTTAGGAAAAATAAGGAAAAAGTTATATCAACGATAGGATACCTAACCTGCTAGAAAAAAAACCTGCTTGAATATGTCAAGTGAACTTAGTACCTACTTTCGCATAGACTTTGTGTCTCTGCTGTCGTAAGCATAAATACTACTTGTACTTGCCCAAATGCTACTTGTTTCCGTAGGCATGCAGGTTTTTCCGGGAGCAATTGCCTTGATCTCCACAGCCTGATTCAGAGCTATTTAGTAGCTGTTTCGGTGAGATTGGCTAAAGCACAACAAAAATTAGTGGAGCTCTCGTCACCCGTTCCCCGTTACACAATTGTGATGTTCTTGTATTTATTTTATACTAGTTTTACCGAACGGAATTTGTAGATACTTTTGAATGTGATCCTCATATCGACACAACCGTAACAAAGACCCCTTATCGTAGGAATTTGGTAACGATTTCTGAGACTTACAAAGCGGCAGTCGATAGATAGGCACCTATTTTTTACCACACGAGATTACGGAACAAATATTTAGTGATCATTGACTCAGGTAGGCATCTACCTAATAGCTTTTTTGGGTCTCCGAAAGCAAGCCTGCGGCGCGCGGCGGCGCGACTCCCCCCTCCCCCCTTTCCGAAGTTATTAGGGGCACCGTCACCGTGCTTCCCACATTCGAGGGATTTCTGCACGAGAGAAAAAAGATACTTAGGTACCTACCTACATTAAGACATTCAGGCCCTCGATTCTGCTAATTTCCGCTGTCGTGCCACAATCTCTGCAAAAATGGCATTAAATTTTAGACTTTATTGTTATAGAGTTAAAGTCCAAAATTAAATGACAATATTTTCATTACACGCTTTCGTTCACTCTACAAAAAGCCATTTACATATTTTTAAACTTTAACTGCATTTATTTAGTCTTAAATCAAATGGAATTTTCTCGCAGTCTCTGTGATGAGACAGTGGTTGTGCTTTAGCAGAATCGAGGGCCAGTTGGAAAATGTTGTCATTGGTGAACACTCAGTTACAAAATAATCTGAGCAGCTTCAATATGGTTTTCTTCTGCCAAGTATTGTAATGTAACGTCTAATTCAATCACGTTTGTTATGTAACATTTGATAACGTTACCTATTCCATCATTGCCAATGCAACATTTTGTTTTGAACACCGTTTTTTATTACTAGCGGGTCGCTAGTTTTTTTTTACTGTATTTCCTTCAGTGACGAACAATACCAAGTTGAGTACAAAGAGAATCATATCGATTGTTTATAACGCACATTGTCATTCCGTGAAAATTTGCACCGTGACTATGTGGACAAAGCGGACATTTTTTTAAATTATTGTTTCGGATTATATTATTATTCGACGCACTGTATCGTAAAGTTCTAGAAAAAACTTTACTTTACTTTGGAAAATGTTTTCTTTACTAGATATTGCCATTTTTATTAGGCGCCATGACTAAACTGTGTCCATTTAGTGACAAAATGATTTTTTTTTCCTGGAAAGATAGGTCTTTTTAAATTTTATTTTATGCACCCTGTGTGAACATAATATGTTATTCTACCGATAAATAATAATAAACTTACCTTTTGCAACATTAATGTTATTATATTCATATGTTAAAACCATTTCGTGACGTTTTGAATGAAAAGGACTACTTTTTTTTCATTTTTAGCTACTTCAAAAGCTTTTCAATAAAACCAAACTTGCATGGGATGTAAACATGCTGGTGAAATCAATATTATATAAAATTAAAGTACAGTTTATTAATATATTCCATCATAATCGATAACGATGGTAGACAAAAAATTGTGACCGTAACTAAATAGGAAATACTATCGTGACTAAATAGACACTTAGGCAGTGTTCATAAGTTATGAACACTGCCTAAGTGTCTATTTAGTCACGATAGTATTTCCTATTTAGTTACGGTCACAATTTTTTCATAACAATGCCAAAAGGTGATGAAATAAATCTTGAATAAGCATTATAATGTAAGTACTGCCAAATAATCAGATTGTGTTGTAGGTTGTAGTTAATTAGTTCTATACCTACTATAGTTTAAAACTAATTGTTTTCATTTAGAACGTAAGCAAAGTTAGGCGGGCTAGGGAAATAAAACAATTTATATTTTTAAATTCGATCAACAGTCTTAATTGGTTTCATTCAGTACGTAGTTAGGTAATAATTTGTATCACGTAAAAATAGAATAATCCTTACAAAATAATAACACTTAATAATCAAAATAAATGTTGATATTAGGTAGTACCTACCTATTTCTTATTACAAATAAATAATAATTAATACCATACCCGGTATTAATTTTAATTAGTTACTATATATCTTTGGCAAGATTACAAACTTTATAAATCAACATGATAAGCAATTTGAATATATTTTATGATTTTTCATCTTTTTCGGTTTCGCTTAATTCTCTTATTTTCTTTTGTCCTTTCTTCACTCTTGCAATTTGTTTTTTTCTTTGTTCTTCATATTTTTCTGCATTTAATTTTAATTTATCCCTATAGCGTTTAGCACGCTCAACCGCTGTTAGAACCATCACTGAAAATAAAAAAAAATACAGTAATAATAAGTAATTGATCGTTTAATACAATAGGATAATATTTATATTTTGTTAGATATTAAAAACATTTAAAAAAAATACAATTATTAGTACACACATCACATTTGTCAAAACATTTTATTATTTATCAAATTTGGGTAAAGTACATTATGAACTAAGCCTTACGTGTCCATTTAGTCACGAAAATTGTTCCACTAATATGTCACATGACTAAATGGACGTGACGAATCCTGTTTTGTCCTACAAATTTGCTTAAAAAAAACATTATTTGCACTTAAAATGAACATCACGTTGCTTTATTGCATATTCAAATATACTAAGCTTTTAATAATAATACAATACTTATAAAGTAACTTACCAATCTGACGTAAAATTCGTAACTAAACTGGATATCTTATTTATCTTCCTGAAGAAACGTGTTCGTCGTCACGGATTCTACTTAACTGACAGTAGCCTAATGAAATAAAATGGTAGGTTTCGACTGGTAATGGTGCCTGGATGTAAAAATAAAGATGTTTGGGTAGTTTCAAACTTTAGAAGCAGAGTAAGAGCCGTGACTATAGTGGAATGTCCATGTGTACCTAAAAGTTGGTTGACTATATTCACAAGAATTTGATTCTAAATTAATATAATTATAATATATATTTGAAGTTTAAATTAAAATAGACATTACAAGCTTTAAAAATACACTAAAACAAAGAGCTCAAATTGAAATCTACAGGGCAAATTTCTTTTCTTAAAATTTACATATTACGTGTGACATACTAAAATTATAATTTTTTTTGCTAACTTTTATTTGTAATTAATTAAATCGTATAGTAATTGCTTATTTATATATTTGTTTTTAAAGTTAATCAATCCATCTTTTAGCTAAAATAAAGTCTATAAAATATCGGATTAGTCAATTAGTAGTAATAATTTCGAAAGTGTTGTGACTGTAGTTTTTGCATTGGTGCAAATTTTTACGGAATGACTACTCACAAATTCCGCATCATTGTAACCGGGTGTTGCTGTTTATGTTTACGCTTAGGTATAAGCTAAACAATTCTTGACATGCGACTGTTGTGACTGTGACTCCCCCCCGATAAGTGACATGAAATGAGTCAGACTAAGTACCTACCTACATATATAACCAAACTGTATTAGGTACCTCTGTGGCGTAATTTATTTTCAATGTTTTAAACTACTTATTCTTGATGCCACATACAAATAACAGGACTATGTATAAACTAAGGTACTGTCGCATATCGCCACTCGGTATTACTTAGCTTAACACATTACAATTCAAGTTACGGACCTTACCTCTTAACTTTACAAGACTTCTTCTCCCTTCCTTCCTCTCCCTGCTCTCCAAATCACTCCGCTGGCACTTCAGGACCACATTAACATGCTCGGAATGGATGTTCGCTGCGAACTCAACAACAAGAACTAGTTACATCGAGAGCTTCATCAAAACAGAGTCACGCAAACTCAGTACAGTGACATGCAGTTCGTATCATTGGTGATCCTGAGGTTACTAACACTTTGGAACCTCTGCAGTTACGTAGAGACGTTACCTCTCTGGCCGTATTCTACCGGCTCTATCACGGCAAGTATTCTGAGGAGCTATTTCAAATGCTCCCACCTTTTCCCTTCTTGTCCAGAATCATTGGTGCTGGCCTACGGTGGAAATCCATTCCATCTCGCACCAAACGGTTTGAGGCCTCCTTTCTCTGCCGCACGATAAAGAGGTGGAATGCTCTGCCCGCGCACGTGTTTCCCTCTTCCTACAGTCCCGGTTCTTCAAGCGGGCTGTGAAACAGCATCTAACAAGGCCGTTAAGTTAGGGACCACCATTTTCAGGTCAATAACAGCCAAATCCGTAGTTAAGACTGGTAAAGCGGACCCCAGACTCCGAGCTGAAAGCTTCGGATGCGACTGGGAATTAACGCTAAGAGGAAGAAGAAGAACATCAGAAATGGTGGTCCGTATCTTCTGCTCTGCAACTCACCTTTTTACCATCTAGCGTGGACGGACCAAATATAAAAAAAGTAAATAAATATGAATTTACTATCTGATTCCAAAAATTATATCGATCAATCATATAAATATCAATGTAAATATCGCTAGTTTTCAGCAGCTTCAAAGCGCAACTGTATCTACTTACCTATGCCTATTGTAAAAGAAATAGATGTTAACGGTATCTTATTGAATGTTTATGTATGGTTTAAATGTAAATTTTATTATTCTAGAATACCAGCTTGACATGGGATACAGACAATCCAAATTTCACACCATGCTTCCAAAAGACTGTACTTGTATGGGCTCCATGTGGCTACCTATGGCTGGCAGCATTGGTGGAAGTTTACCAGATGTTTACCAGCAAAGAGGCCAACATCCCATGGAGCAAACTGAACGTGACCAAGATGGCTATCACGCTACTGTTAATACTACTGCAGATAATAAACATCAGTAACGTAATTTACACAGCTTCTAATGAGCCGAATACAATTTTTGATGCTGACTATTTTGATCCAGTTGCAAAAATATTTACTTTCGTAAGTATTAATTAAAATTAAAGTCAATAACAAAATTGCGAAAAATATGCTGAAAAGTACACGATAACTATCAAAATGTATACCTATTCCGAAAAGTATGTATTAGGTAACTATCAAAATGTACAAAACTATGAAAAGTACTATAGGGTGAGGTCTCCTAGTATCGGCCACGTCCTAATATCGGCCTCTTCGAAAAAATGGATCATAACTATGAAAACAACCCTAAAATTATGATTGTTTTTATGCAAAAAGCGACTCTATATCCATACGAATAACATCCCATATTTTGGTGCGGGTATCTCCACATTTGAACGCTCAGGTGGCAATAGAGCACGCGCAGGTACTGACTTGTGTCGTTTGTTGGCATTTCCGAGTCAAATCTCGGAGTCGACGCACTCCGTTGATAAGTATTTGAATGGAATTAAACATACCTATGGTATTTTATATTATTTTATAATAAAGAAAAATAGTCGAAGTACCGTTTAGGTAGTGTGTTTTTAAATTTATTTGTACTTTTTATGAAATAATCGGGGGGTCGAGATTAGGGATCTTTATTTTGGATAAATCTCAATATCGGCCACCTGGTCGATATTAGGGAAATGCATGAAAACACTAAACTATAGGTTTAGCTATTTTATATATTAGCAGTAACATTAATAAGGTTAAAAATAAAAAAACAGCTCTGTTTGATGACTAGATCCTAACATCGGCCGCCTAAAAACTTTTTTTGCCAGCTACGGCCGATATCTAGAGAATCGATGCGTAATAACGGCCACTTTATTTTGTATAGGGTACTTACTTTCTTACAACCTTCGAACTTTACAATAAACAGGGACGTGGTAAAAAATGAACAAAAACTTATATTTTATTTTTAGTCAACAGGTAGGTATGCCATGTCCCAACAAAAAGAGAAAGGTTTCAAAGCCATGGTTATATGATCATAGGTTTTATGACCCCTACAGGTTCTATGATACTTATTGGTTCTATGGCGTCTATAGGTTCTATGACCTCTATAGGTTCTATGACCTCTATAGGTTCTATGACCCCTATACTTTCTTACAACCTTCGAACTTTACAATAAACAGGGACGTAGTAAAAAATGACCAAATACTTAGGTATTTTAATTTTAGTCAACAGGTAGGTATGCCATGTCCCAACAAAAAGAGAAAGGTTTCAAACGTATGGTTATATGACCATAGGTTCTATGACCCCTACAGGTTCTATGACCCCTATAGGTTCTATGACCTCTATAGGTTCTATGACCTCTATAGGTTCTATGACCCCTATAGGTTCTATGACCTCTATAGGTTCTATGACCCCTATAGGTTCTATGACCCCTATAGGTTCTATGACCTCTATAGGTTCTATGACCCCTATAGGTTCTATGACCTCTATAGGTTCTATGACCCCTATAGGTTCTATGACCCCTATAGGTTCTATGACCGTAGTCATAGTAGAATAAGAGATGGAGTAAATGTCGTTCAAAGAAGCAGGCAGTAATACAATGCTTCGATGTTACCATTGGGCTTGTGGAGGATAGATGGAAGACGTTTCGCGGAAAATATCGAGGTCTAGCCATATCCGCAGTTAAGACTGGCAAAGCGGACCCCAGAATCCAAGGTGTAAGCTTCGATTGCGACTGGGAATTAATGATAGGATGAAGTAGAAGAAGAGTAGCATTTCGACAATACGAAATATCCAGGATCACTTTACAAGACAGACTTCCTAGAAGAATAGATACAGAGAGAAAGAGAAATCTGGACAATAGAATATAAAACATAAACCAGTCAAATAAAATAAAACTAGTAGTTAGAAGAAGAAGAGTATTAAAATAGAAGAGAATATTAACGGACAGCGTAACTGACCTCATGATTTACCTTTTTAAGAAGAAAAGGTGTAAATTCTTTATGGTGGCTGTGAAGTAGAACTAATTAGTGATGTCGAAGAAGATGAAGCCAAAAATATTAAACGTGACATATGTATACAAATGGTTCCACTTAAAGTGTACAGTTCATCGTGGGCGAAGTTATATTTGTGTGGTTAAAGAAGATTTTACTTGCCGTCACTGTTTAGTGCATTTAAATTGAAAAGCCTTTAAAGAAAGTCAAGTTTTCTGTTGACTTTATAAATAATATTTTTTCTTTATAATAATATATTTTGGAAATCTTCATTTGTCTTAAATTTATTTAATCATTGTGATCATTAGTTTATAGTAACAGCAATTACTGTAATTTTCAAGGCTAAGATATAAAGAAAAGACAAATTAATGATAGATATGCGTTAAAAAAATTATTAGAACCTGAATTGGAATATAAAACGTTATATTTTTTTACTTTACTTAGTTTTATTGACCTAAATTCACGTTGGAAAAGGTATGACGATATTAGGGTCACAGGCGGCAGAAATTAGGGTGTTAGAGGCCGATATTAAGGGAAATCGACATACTCGGAAAAAAACATCTATATTTTCAAAAATAACAAAGAATTGGTAATTTTACGAATGTAGTAATGGAGTTTCAGTATCCCTCTACCCAAAAAAGGCATTGCAGGAAAGCAAATGCTATAAACCAAAAAATTACAATCAATCAAAGGTCAAAAAATGTTGACATGGCCGATATATGGTGCCACCACCCTACTTACTCTATTCATTTGGCCGTGCCGTGAGACAAAGTATAAACAAACAAAACACTAATTGTCAAACTTTAGGATACGAACCTTTGGGCCGAGTCTCTTCTACGTCTTTGAATATATTAATAATAGTCTCCTTATCCGTAGATTCATTAGAATATGCTTGGAACGGTTTTTCTTCGGCAAAATAAGCAAAATAAAAGTTCAAGCACCGCTCGGACCAAGTTCATTCATTTTCGCCGATATCAACGTTCAGATAACAGAAACTGCACAATAACAAAATAAAAAACTTAACACAACTATACAACATAACAAGATTAACAACTTTAACAAAGAATTATCAGGAATTAGCGAAAATAATCCGCGCAGAAAACACTCATGTCAACCCGTTCATCAAAAGTAAAAATAGTGGGTATAATAATAATAAATAAATAAATAATAAATATTGTAGGACATTCTACACAACGCTATCTAGACCCAAAGTAAGCCCAAAATAACCCGGCTAAATACGGAAACTATTAATTCTACTTTCATTACTTAGAATTACTGTTCACCTTCATTTAGTAGTATTAAAATGCGGTTAGTTTGAGATTCTTAACATTTTTAGGTCTTTTATAAGGTCAATTCTGATAAATATTTAAATCTAATATATAAAATTCTCGTGTCACAAAATGTGCGTAATCGAACTCCTCCGAAACGGCTTGACCGATTTAGATGAAATTTTTTGTGCTTATCCGGTATCTATGAGAATCGGCCAACATCTATTTTTCATCCCCCTAAATGTTAAGGGTGGTCCACCCCTTAATTTTTTTTTTTATTTTTCAGACAAAATTTTTTGTTTTTATTTTTTTATGATACATCATACAAAAATACATGCAACCCTAAATTTTCACCCCTCTACGATCAACCCTTATTTTTTATTTGGTAATTAAAAAGTTTTATTTTCTAATATATAAAATTCTTCTGTCACGAGGTGCGTAATCGAACTCCTCCGAAACGGCTCGACCGATTTTGATGAAATTTTTTGTGCTTATCCGGTATCTATGAGAATCGGCCAACATCTATTTTTCATCCCCCTAAGTGATAAGGGTGCAGCGGGAACGGGATTTGAATACCACGCGGGCTGAAAATATGGCGGTACGAAGTTCGCCGGGGCAGCTAGTATTACTTATAAAAATATAAAAATTAAAAAGTGTTAAGCTAAACGAATTCTTTAATATTCAGCTTGTGATAAAGAATATCACCTAAAATATGCAGTATTGTTTATAGTTTATCTTGCTCCTTACATAGTAAAAATATTTATTTGTTATTATGTTCAATTATTAATTAAAAAATGACACCTAAAAGAACCTTTTCATCCCACCATCTCGGAAAGACTATTTTTGCTCTTCGATAACTGAGCGGAAAAGTCGTTTTTATCCTCTAGAGAGGTAAAGTAAATTTGAATTTAGAACATCGTGTGTACTAGGTTTGTGGACATTAAACATCATTAAACCTATTTACTTCTACCTCTATGGTGCCGAATTTATCATATTGGTTGATTTGCGCGCATCAATTTTTTTCACGTCATATTGTTGACATTGTTGTTGAATTTTTATTTTGTTGTATTTTATTACTAGTATTAATACACATATTATACAGCCTCCATGGCGTAGTGGTATTGAACGCGGCCGCTACGCAGGAGGCACGGGTTCGATCCCCGCTCAGTGCAAATATTTTTTATGCATGAAAATGGGTATTTGCATTGGTCTGGTCGTGCCTTGGAGAGCACGTTAAGCCGTTGGTCACGGATGCCATACGAACACCTATGGCAGTCGTTACGGGTAGTTGGAGCCATAAAAAGTTCAACAACAACGGTCTGGCTGCAATGCTTCGATATCGCCTAATGTCATCATTGGGTTGTGGAGGTCAGATGGCAGTCGCTTCACGGCAAATATCGAGGTCCAGCCAAATCCGCAGTTAAGACTGGTAAAGCGGACCCCGGACTCCGAGGTGAAAGCTTCGGATGCTGACTGGGAATTAACGCTAGGAAGTAGAAGCATTTCATTATTTCCTCGCTGAGGTGGGATGAAAAGTTACGTGTTGCACTCGAGTGCAAAGATTTTTCACCTTGTGCTCTTTTGATTCCCTCGCTAACGCTCAAGATTCTAATTTGTGAATCACTCGCTACGCTCGTGATTCAAATTTAGAATCTTTCGCTTGCTCGGTCATCAAAAATGAGCACGCGGTTAAAAAGCAACTTTGCACTCTTGTATAACAAATAACTATTTTTATGGTTTGTTTACATTTTGTCTCACGGCCAAATGAATAGAGTATAGGTAAGTAACTATAGAAATGTATCAAACATCTAGGTCTTGTTCATCGTGTCATGAACGTCTAGCTAGACTTTACTTCCGCTATTCCGCATTTCCAAACAGATTTGCAAGGTCAAGCCAGTGAAAAAAGAGTCCGGCAATAAAAAACTCACAGCCACTCTTCTAATCGTCAGTGAAGTACACACTTGATAGAACAAATTCGTTCCTTCTCCGGGTACCTAAAGGATATTTGGTATAAATAATGGAATGTTTCTTTCAGGCGCTTTCTGCGACTCTTACATTCTACAACAGAAAATATGGCCTAAGGACTTCAGGAGTTCTTTTTATATTCTGGTTACTCCTCATATTGGCAGGGTTGCCTCAGTTGAGAGCTGAGATAGTGAACTACAAGACTACAAATTACCTGTACACTTTTGGAAGTTACATGGTGTATTATTTGCTCCTGATAATAATGTTCATAATTAATTGGTTCGCTGATCTGCCACCAAAAGATACACCCTATCATTATGACAAGGTAGGACTATTTTCTGTAAAATTGACCGTAAACCCAAAATATCGAAGTTGTTTTTGAGGTACTTATAAATTAATATAAGATTACGAGTAATACCTAAACCTCTTGATTCATTGCTGTTGCACCAGATAGATGATCAGCAGGTGATGGAAACTACCATACAATTAACTGTTAATAACTAACCCTATCCATCAACAGAAAGAATCTCTGGAGGATGCATCAAGCTTTCCCAGCCGGCTCTCGTTTAGCTGGTTCGATCCAATAACTTTTACAGGATACCGAAGAAATTTAACAGAAAATGACTTGTGTTCTGTGAGCCCTAATCTACTTTCAAAAGAAGCTGTTCCACAATTTGAAAAACATTGGAAACGTGCGTTGAAAAAACATAGATCGTAAGTGTGTGAGTTTGTATGTTCGTTATTTCGTTGACCTATAGGTCAACGAAAAAAGGCTCTCCCTTTTTATATGAGAGAGTGTCAAAAGAGAAAGACAAAATTGCTATTTGATTTCGGATTGTGTAGATTGAACATCGCTTGCTCTTTCCTCTTCTATCCGACAATGACTCAATGCGACGTGCAGATAACAAAAAAGTGAAGCTATGTACGGAAGTGAATACTCATATTATAACGTTAGTTATCTGAAAATATCTGCTGTACCGATTATGTGTAATTTAATAACTAATGCAGAAGTAACTAAGCGCTAGCGCACGTGCACGTTATGTACTTATCTAGTAGTTGCACGTTATGTTCAGTGCAACAAATGAAAATGAAAAGAAGTACTTACCTTCAATAGCATCGTCGCAAAGAAAGATAATAAAGATATTCTGGTTAAACTAAAATTTGTATAATGCAGTTGGTAGTATAGTAATTTTTCAGGTGGTTAAATGACAGTTTTCGAGATACGAGTAATGTAGAGTCTCTCTCGAAGCCAATGTAGGTACCTAAGCACAGTTTCGTCAATGAAACTTTAGGTAGGTAACAGTTACCTTTTGAGAGAGACTTTATTTTCTCAATTCAGGTTCAGGATTCTCAAAATGCTGTTAATATTAGTAGTAATTATTTTAATTTCAGAAAACCGATTGAATCAGACTGTTCAGAAACTTCTGCCTTAAGAGGCCGAAGAAAAAAGAAGAAGAAGCTAGTCTCTATTCTTCCTGTCATGTTCAAAGCTTTCGGCGGACCGTTCATGGTTACTGTAGTTTTAAAATTATGTTACGATCTACTCATATTTGCATCTCCAGTTTTACTTCGGTAAGTAGGTATTTAATTTGAAAAGTTTAGCATTAGGTTTGAAGGGTGACCATATTGGCAGTTTTGACTTGGAAGGTTTTTGAGGTAGTTAGGATGTGTCTTTTCTGATATTTGACAAAAAAGAATGTCTTTATATTCAACGTGCAGCTAAGTTAAATTTTCGGGTGTCTCACAGGGCAGTATATTAGGCCCGGTACCATCCTCATCTCATATTTCAGTCAGTCAAACCATCCAACGTATGCTAATACACGACTATTGAGAATGATTTATACTCATGACATCACTTTACAGTGAAGACCTGAAATGAAACGGTCAATCAACACAGCGTTGTGCTCCTGTCATTCTAGCTAGACAAGTAGCACATCGATAGTAGTATAGAATCGAATAATCAATGTATGAGATTGGCATTTATGACAGTCGTAAATATATTATTATGTCAATCCCATACAGTGATTATTCATTCTATTCTATGATTAGCGTCACTCTATCTCAAACATTTGCAAAATTCTTAATACTGTGAAATTCTTAAAATACTGTGACACCGTGAAGGATTTATTTTTAACCACTTTCTTACTGTATGATTCACGTAGAAACGTGCTACAGTGGTTCCAATTGTCAAAATTGTTATTTCATTAACCGACTTCGAAAAAGGAGGAGGTTCTCAATTCGTCGAAATATCTTTTTTATGTATGTTCACATTGTTCACCGATTACTCATTTAAATACTCAATAGTAGGTACATTGTTGGCCAAATTCTTTAATTGTTTTATCTAAATTGATACCGACAGTATACAAGGTAGACAATTTTATTTGCTACTGAATTGCCGAGACTTGCGCATTTAAATTTATTGAAAAAAGATACCTGAAAGTACCAATTTATTCAAAATATTTGCCATTAATGTACTACGCGTTATCTTTCAGATTACTCGTAGGTTTCGTAGAAGGTGATGAACCGGTATGGAGGGGCTATCTATACGCTGTCGGTATGTTAGCATGTGCTTCTCTACAACTAGTATTCTCAGGGCAGTACTATTTGAAGACATCCAAAATTAGTGTAAAAATCAACTGCGCTTTGAGTAGCATGCTGTATAAGAAAGCCCTAAGTTTGACTAATGAAGCTAGGAAGACTTCCACAGTTGGGGAAATCATGAACTTAATGTCCACAGATTTAAGCAGGTAGATATATGATACAACAAAGCATAAGTACTCTCAACAACAAAGCATACCTAAGTACTCTCTCCATGTGTGTTATCATTTTTATCAATTATGTTGTAAGTGTAACAACTAGTTTCACCAAGTGCCATCAATCAACAGTATAAATTACAGTCTTCAATTTTGTATGGACCAATTGAAATATCTATACTTATAAAACTTGCATTATTCAAAGAAAATTATGAGATTATGATATCTATGTTCCTATTTCAGATTCAATGATTTAACACTTATAAATTTAGCATGGTCTGCCCCTCTGCAAATCGCACTGGCGATGTATTTTTTATGGGGTGTGCTGGGGCCATCAGTGCTAGCCGGTCTAACAGTAATTATTTTACTTATGCCGATCAATGGATGCTTTGCTGGTTTACAGAAAAAGTACCAGACAAAATTGATGCATTGTAAAGACGAAAGATTGAAACTTATGAGCGAAGTACTTAATGGCATGAAAGTAAGATAAAATATCATACATGGATTGATGTTTTTTTCTTGACTGACTCATAAATAAATCGTTATTTTCTACTAGGTTCTTAAAATATATGCATGGGAACCAAGCTTTCAGGAATATATCTTAAGAATAAGAAATAAGGAGCTGAAAATTTTAAAAACGATGGTTTATTACGGTTCTATTTCGGCATTTGTTTGGTTCTCTACACCATTTGTGGTTAGTACCTAATACCTAGTAACTAAATTGTTCGTTAACTATTCCAATTGTAATCAAAATATTTAGATTTTTCATCCATTTTCAGGTGTCGCTTATGTCATTTGGATGTTTCGTGTTACTACACGACACAGAAGTCCTCGATTCCAAAAGGGCATTCGTTGCTCTTGCTCTTTTCAATGCTCTTCGTTACCCCATGACGTTGTTGCCTAACGTTATTTCCAACGCGATACAGGTTAGTTTGATAGTTCGTTCACATAAATATTATTTTTTCTGATACGACATTAAAATTCGATTGTATTTTAACAGACTTATGTGAGCATCAAGAGGTTGAATAAATTCATGAATTCTGAGGAATTAGACACGCATATGATAGACAACAATGCTAAAGAACGTGAGTTTAGTTACATTAACTCCCCCAATAATGTTTTTGTTTCACTAACCACGGTTATGAATTTTAACTATCCTTTTAAGTATTGAGGTCGCACGCTGCTAACAAAAAATATGAACATACCTATACCTATCAGATTGAAAAAATGGAAAATTATCACTGCTATCTTGATTTATCTGGACCTGCAGTAATTATAGATAATTATTTTTAAATAACACAAAAATATTTAAAAATTGCAGTAAACAATGGCATCAGGTACCAGGTACAGAGAGCAAGTTTTCCTATGTTATGTTATGACTCCAGAGAGAGGAATATCCTCTTATTACGAGAACTGCTTTCTGTATCAACACATACGACTATAAAAGCTGTTAGACCGTGACCTAACACGACAATCAGGACATTTTACGCTGAATCTGCGTCCCACATGTCGATAACCTCGTGAGCCAAATTCAGAATATTTTAACTATTAATTTCTGTCACTAAATTCACGTCATGGGTTATGCTAAAATATACAATCCTCCCAAGTTCTACTGTGGTATTGCTTTGTAAGGATTTCACCAATAATAGGAACTGCTACAGCGATCTTAAATGCGTTACCACATTTTACTGAGTTTAGTTGAAAGGACTCAACTCCTGCACCCTCGACGGCCCTATACTTATATGTATGGCATGGAGTCATAGGATTTCTTGTAAAAGTAATCATCCCAGCAACATCTGCCGAGACTGCTTCATACAACCTTTTATAAACGCTTACCTTATTTATTTATCTCTGCTGATTTTATGTAAGTATAAGACACCATGCTGTATTTTTATTTAAACTCACTATTGCAGCTTATCAGGTTGTCGTGAAAAACGGCTACTTCTCTTGGGGTGGTGAGGATTCGGAGCCGGTACTAACAAATCTAAACATCCATATTCCACGTGGTTCACTTGTGGCAATCGTCGGCGCTGTTGGCTCTGGCAAGAGCTCGCTAATTGCAGCACTGCTAGGAGAAATGAATAAAGTTTCGGGACGCGTTAATGTAAAAGGTAAAATATTAGACTTTTCTCGTAAGTGACCTAATTAACCTCATTCAAGCTATAGTGAGTACTTGGGGAAGAAATCATTCGGCTCTGATTTACGTTAACTGTTCTCACACACTCTTCTCACTAGGTGTACCAAATTGTAAATTCTTTGTTATATTTATTCTGTGGGATTTGTCATTTGCATTTTTATGCAAATGCAATGCAATTAGGAACGAAGGATGTTGGTTTAAAGTGTTCAATAATAGCCATCGACATTGTATCATAGCTTAGCAGTACCTAGGTACCAACTCACCTTCCGGTTCGTGTGTGACTTTACATTTGATTTTATTCACATTTTATTCGATTTTCGACTTTCAAATGAGGCAATTTTTTTCATCTATTTTTTACATTTTTATGAGGCAGGTACTTCAGGCCTTCACAAGTTGCTGAACGTTAACCAATTTTCAAATGATTTCAAGGCAGGTACCTACATTGAAATTTAATAATCTTCAGAAGATAAATTTAATATTGTCTAGTATTTTATTAAAATTTTAGAGCTAATTGGCAGCTGTAAGTACCTGCTGTAATGCTGTATTCATCTATGAATCGTTGTATTCATCTATCATATCAAGTAGAAGTAGATGCAGGGACATCTTATGCAGTAGTTAACTATAGTTTATTAAACAGATATTAAGCTTCATTGGTCAGAATTGATCTGAATTCTGTTCGTACCTACGCCCCATAAAGAAATTTTTGATATTATTTAAATTCAATGTGCGGTCGATGATTATAAATACATTATTTACAATGCTCACAGTATTTAAGTATGACTCCGTCTAAAACAAAGTCTATTGTAGGTTTCATGGGGGAGTTTAGCACCTACTTTCGACGATCTCGAAACTAGTAATTATAGTCATATAGAGAGGTAATAGAATAACTCATATTTCTTAAGGACCTTTGAATTTTTCAACTCTACTTCTTAATTAAATAGGTTCTTATTAACCAGGTATAATTATTTCAGGTAATACGGCATATGTTACTCAACAGGCCTGGATACAAAACGCCACTGTAAAAAACAATATTTTGTTTGGCAAGCCACTAATCAAAACAAGATATAATAAAATTCTGGAAGCTTGTGCGTTAAAAACTGACTTAACTATTCTTGCTGGTGGTGATCAAACGGAAATTGGAGAAAAAGGTAAGACAGCTATAATTCAACTAGCTTTACGCATACGGTTCGATTAGGGACTACACCAAACATGACATAAACTTATTGATATTTCCATGCATATGTGCTGTGCAGGTATAAATTTGTCTGGTGGTCAGAAGCAGCGCGTGTCTCTGGCGCGAGCGGTGTACTACGACGCTGACAACTACTTTCTCGATGATCCGCTGAGCGCAGTCGACTCGCACGTTGGAAAACATCTTTTCGATCACGTAAGTTTTTGAAGGCCTACCTTTTTTTCGTGCTACGCTCCCCGATAATAATTATGGGCCCCGCCATCCTCGGCTAGCTTCTACTAGGGCGACAAGCCCGTGCTCATGGAGGACAGAAATCGTTCTCGAATCTCTGCCGCCCGATGCACCTTCTGCAACACGAGAGAGTACTAGACATCTCCCGTTTTTTTCTGCCATCTCTTCGGCGCGAGGCACTACCTCGCAAAAGAAGGCCGTGGCATTCCGCACACTCTTGCTGCTGACTGTGGCTAGCATTAGGGTCAGCATCGAGAGGCTTTCTGCTCCAACAGCTGTTACAAGAACAAAGAGCTGCTACATCCACACTACGCACTCTACCGATATGTGAAGCAGCGAAGCGTGTCCACGAAACAGCTCCAAAATCAAAATTAATTGTAAATGCAGTTCGAAACAACCGCTGCCACACACACGCAGGATGTTTTTATAAGACAATACTTTACTGTTACCTACTTCGTTTGTGTACAGGTATTAGGCCCAAATGGTGTATTAAAGAACAAAACCCGCGTGTGGGTGACACATAACGTATCGTACCTGGCTCAGACAGACCTTATACTGGTACTGCGGGACGGCCAGGTGTGGGAGACCGGTAGGTACCACGAGCTTCTGGAGAAAAAAGGTGCTTTCGCTGAGTTCTTGCTGCATCACTTGAGCAATGCTGAACAAAACACTGAAGGTGAGTTAATTTAAAGTTTTAAAATTAATAACTACCTAACAAGATGAAGAGATGAAGAATACGTGCACGGAATATGAAATCAAGATGAATTGCCTTTCGGTTATCACTTGTGTGTTAAGATGCTTCTAAACGGGCGATGTTTTACTGCAATTAGTGGCTGCAACACTGTGGCCCGGCAACATTGCAACTATTGCAAGCAATACCGGCCAGTATTATGTTTCAGTCGCTCTCTTTGTTATAGCACAGTCTATCCTTTTCTACGCGAATTGTTAAATAATTTACTATCAAGGCTTATTTCTAGACTTAAATTATCTAAAGTTTCACGCCTATTTAAGTAAGGTCGAATCCACAATCTCTTCTTTTTCTGTTTATTTTTTTAATAAAACAATATAAGCTGCTGCAACAAGTGTGATTTCGTCAGCCATTGTTGCCGGTTTGTGTAGCCCGTTTATAATATAATAATATATAATATTCTACAACATTCTACACAACGCTATCTAGACCCATGGTAAGCTTTAATTAGCTTGTGTTATGGAATCTAGAATGCGGATATACATACTTAGATACTCTGCTGCATCAAGAGCTATAGGTACTATTGCAGGCATATTTGCAACACATTGCCCGGCCATTGATTGTTCGGCCATTAGTTGCAATGAAATATTTTTTATATTGCCGGGCAATCAGTTGCCAATAGTGCAGCCACATATTGCAGAAAAACATGGCCCGTTTAGAAGGGCACTTATGTGCTTGAAGTGTGCCACAATGTTACCTAAATTAAACAGACTTACTTAGTTACCTACATTATTTATCATTGAACCTACTTACCTACATTTATGTTATGAGGCAGACAAAGACTACAATATCCCATTGAGACAGTACAGAAGGGGCTGAACAATGAGTGAAGGTCAAGCAACGAAAAAACAACCAGTTAACTAACTAACTAAGAAGTGCTGAACACTAGTTACCTAACTACAAACGATCTTTATTGAAATAAATATTTGGCGAGTAAATACGAAAGTCGTTATATTTATTTAAATAAGTAGATTTACTTTCTATATTAAGTAGGCTATGTAGATACTAGATGACTCAAACATTTTTAAAATAGAATTTATTATCAGGTCTATCATACGCGTGTTTTATAACACAATTTAAATTACGAACATGCCATGACGTTCCACGATATTTTAAACAACGCTATGTAGACCCATAGTACAAGAATCAATCAATCAACTAATGTGGATTGTCTTATTTTTTAGGTTTAGAAGATATTAAGCAAGACCTGGAGAGTGAACTGGGTCCGAAGTTTCAAGAGAAACTGCAAAGGGCACGGTCTATGTCATCTGGTGGTCATTCGATATCTGAAACAATTACTGCAGGTAATTCAGCTTACATACATACCAGCTTACTTACTTCTAACTAAACACCTCATAACTGTAGGTACCTAAGTACTAGGTAGGTATATTTTAAAAATTCCTAACAAAAAAATATATTAAAATTAAAACAAAGAACGCGACTTATACTAAAAAGATCGCAACAAGTTTGATAGGGTAGGAGGACCGAAAATGCAATAAAGTTATCCTTTTTTAAATCTAGTATACTGAGGTCAAGGATTCTTTCTTCTGTATCCTATAAACTTTGTTAAAACTATAATATTATAATTTACACAACATTTTTGTTAGGTGACCATTTCGTAAAGTCGAAAGAACATTTGGATGAAAATGAAGCTGAAAAGGATATTGACCGACTTATTGAAGCTGAAAGAGCAGAGACCGGAAGAGTAAGTGTCTATAATTCAATAATAGTAAACTTAAGAGCGTAATGGGTGTATGACAGTGGCAAAGGGTAAAAATTTGAAATTTTTAGAGGAGCCGATGGAAAAACAAATCTTACCTGAATCTAAAATAGTTTGTCATGCACTAAGCGATTGGGAAACCGGGCAGGAATTGGGTTATCGGGCGCTGCGCTCGACGCCGAATCCTTAGAGAATTGCACAGCTGGACAGCAAAATGGCAAGGCTAGTATAATTTCGCGAAGTTCATCATGCTTCGCTTAACAAATAAGTTACATAGGTAACTTGGTTTTATAAGAATATCATTGTTCCCAGGTAAAATGGGCAGTTTACAAGCACTATTTAATGAATGTTGGAGTATACGCAGCTTTGGGAACGGCTTTAGTATACGGTTCGATACACGTTTTACAAATCTGCGGTAACTTTTGGCTCGTTCGGTGGTCCAATGACAAAAATATGGTAAGGCTGATTTTTAAACTAAGTAACTACTAACTGATTTGCTGTACTTATTAGGCAATAAATAATTATTTTGTATTGTTATTTTCCTTCAGCTTGTGAATGGCACTGTGGACAAAAAATTACGAGATAAGTACCTCGGAGTGTACGGAGGCATCGGTCTGGTGCATGGTAGCTATCACTTGTTTAAATTAATTTCGTAGCAACGCAAGCAGATTATGATTAACGATCCCTATTAAAACATTGTTCTCTTGATGCTTAATTTGACTCGCAGTACGATGAAAGTTTGTGTAGATGTTTGTTACTCAATCGACGATCAAACGGCGGAACGAATCTGGCTGAAAATTGGTATAGGGATAGAGTCTAGAGTAGCAACTTCGCAAACGTCAGGAAAGTTGTTCAATTTATAACGCTCATCACCCGACCGTCTATCCCGGGTACATCCTTCTCGCTTTTTTTCATAGTGTAGGTACTTAGTTTATCTTGGTTTTATGGCAGGAACTACTCTTTGATCCCTAAAGCCTAGAGTCGTCGTCGTCGTCAAAAACTGAGGACCGCAAAGGACTTAGTGACACCAACTTTAATATACCTACATGCGGGGAACCAAGTCATTGTCTGATCATTTTTTTTTAAACTCATTTTTTACACACTACTTTAGCTCAAATTACATCAAAACATTGACATAGAGTCGGACAATGACCAATGACGACAGCATTATAGTAATCATGCTTGATTACTGTAAGTTGTTACAACTGGTAAATACTGAATACTTAGTTGTAATTCTCAGACCTTCAAACATAAAGATCATAAATAAGAGTTGCCCTACTACGTAGACTTGCTACCTACATTTTTTTCTCAGAAAGTTTTTTTTTTTCGAAAATTGCGTGAACCTGCCAAAATTTTCGGGGTTCAACCAAGTCCACCTCACCTGCTACCTGCTAATCGGGACACCAGTCTCTAACGCAGGCTTTCCCTTCGAAGTTAAGGGGTCAGATGTATATGGCAGTTGTTCTCGCAAAAGTCAAAATAAGCCGAACCAAAAAAGAATTACAGAGCATACCCTGGGCACTAAAGTAGAAGCTTTTGTGCGAAAATATTTTTCCCGAAAATTCTGACAGTACCTAGTTACCTACCTATCAATTTATGTGTATAAATAAGACTGACCTTGATTCACTGGACTTTGTCCGTCACAATGGATCACTATTGCAGTTCGAAGTGTATGACATAAATTATGTAGTGATCTCATTGCAGTAACAGTATCGATATTCGCCGATCTATTGCCCTTCTTGGCCTGCTGGAAGGCAGCGAAGGTTCTCCATGAGATATTACTGAAGAATTTGCTCAGAGCGCCGCTGCAGTTCTTCGAGGTGACTCCCGTTGGTAGAATAATATCAAGATTGTCTAGAGATGTGGATGCCGTGGATACTGCACTTCCATGGCAAATTGCCACTGCTATCAACAGTGTATTCGAGGTAAGCACTCTAATGTGCTAAAAGATCTAACCGACTATCTTTTTACCCGACTGTCAAGAAGAGTTATTACCTATAAGGTATACTTAATGATTTTTTGTTGCAGGTATTAGCAACAATATTTGTCATAAGTTACTCAACACCTATGTTTATGGCTGTGATAGTACCCATCGGAATACTATACTACGCCATACAACGGTTCTACGTGCCGACGTCGAGACAGCTCATGAGGATTATGTCGGTGGCTCGCTCGCCTATTTTTTCGCATTTTAACGAAAGCATTTTAGGTGCTACCAGTATTCGTGCTTTTGGAGTTAAGGGAAGGTAAGAACCTACCTAAAAATCTAACCAAACGAATTAAGTATGCCATCCTGACAGTCCTTGTAGCATTAACAATATGGCATAAAGTTTATCCAAGTAAGCGAGAATTATCGGATTGAGACGTGTATTTCTAAAGGATAAAATTAATTTCAAAGTAGGCTCCAGGGAACTCCGCGGTACCGACTGTCTTTTTTTTTAATTATAATGTTCTTAAAATCCTGGCACTTGTCAGGAATGTATTTGTTCTCTGAGCAGTATAACATTGTGGAAGAGTTTTATTTTAATCGTTAGATAATGTTACTTTATGCTTTTGTCTGAATTTCAGATTTATCAAAGAATCTCAGGACAAAGTCGACTATTACCAGTCATTCTTCTACCTGAGATCCATTGCGGATAGGTGGCTTTCAACCCGACTCCAGTTGGTTGGCAGCTTGATAATATTCTTCGCTGCATTATTCGCTGTGATCAATCGAGAAACTGTCAGTCCAGGTCTTGCGGGACTGTCTATCAGTTATACGTTGCTGGTACTTATGTATTAATTATTCCTTTAGAGCAAAACATGCTTACTTAAAGAATTGACACAGAATCTCTCTGTTCTTACAGGGTTGACAGCACGAGTGTGACTCCCCTGGTGTTGCACTCGCCCATAGGCCATGGTAACCTCTTACCATCAGGAGGGCCGTGTGCCTGTCTGCGACCTCAGTAGTATAAAAAAAAGAAAATTATACTAATACATGTATACATAGTGACGCCACTTTCCAAATAGGGTACAGGCAACGACAACATGTTTCCACTTGCTACGATTCTGACATACATTTTTCGTTTCTTCTAGGTACTTTCTTAATTGTTTTTGTAAATGTTCTTCGGTTTCGGGTAATCTTGATATGTCTTTTCTATAAAATTTATATAATTGACATACGTATGTCTAGGACGACCCTTTACTTACTTACTTACTGGGGGACGCCGTTGACCGGATGGGTGATCCGCTCTCCGATGTGGACCATTTCACCTATTTCCCCTAAAAGAAACCGACCCTTACCGGGTTGCCAATTCACCCTCGTGTCTCTCTATCATATGACCAATAATTATGCTAATATTCTATAATTTGTGTTTTAGATCACTGAAACCTTGAGTTATTTAGTCCAAGCGACATCGTTAATCGAAACTGATATTGTAGCAGTGGAACGTATGAAAGAGTATGCAGAAATACAACAAGTAAGTAATTGGATCGATTATGAACTACTCACAACAACTTATCATGACATTCATGACATACATAATTATATCCTTTCATATCGTATCATTCCATAGCTAACGTACAGGTTAAAGTCTAGTTCAGCAGCCAACGCTATTAGGTACCGAGCGCAAATCGTTGAAGTATTTAACAAATAGAAGATAATAGCCACTAAACTAAATATATTCGTAGGAAGCAGACTGGAATAAGTCAACAGGTCCACCACCCTCATGGCCAGAGTCGGGAGGAGTAGAGTTTGAAGGATTAACGATGGCTTATCGAAATGGTGCCGAGCCTGCTCTGCGTGACGTCACATGCTCGGTAGCGCCCGGTGACAAGCTCGGTATTGTTGGCCGCACCGGCGCGGGCAAGTCTACGCTCACACTCGGTTTGTTCAGGTAAGTATACAATACATATATACATATACAAGCTCGTATGGTCTATCTTATATGGACTATCAAAGATGTGCCTATCTCTGACCCAACTTTCCACAGGATCGTGGAGGCGACGTCAGGCCGTATCCTGATAGATGGGCTGGATATCGCTAAAATCGGACTTCATCAGCTGCGATCGCGCATCAGCATTATTCCCCAAGACCCTGTGTTGTTCTCAGGCACACTGCGTATGAACTTGGATCCTTTTGAGATTTACTCAGATACCGATATCTATCGCGCCCTGGAACATGCGCATCTCAAGCCTTTCGTACTTGGTGAGTATGTGGTGATTGGTTTTTTTTGTATCAATTGTATGGTTCTGAATGCTTTCAATGTTATTGATCGTCATCATCATCGCAGTGTTAGTCCCGTCTCTCCTTTCTCTTGATTTTGTTTTCTTGGCAAGTGCGGGAACGATTATCTGGGAAAGCATGGTTGGGCCCGTGATCTTAATCTTAACTATAATCCCGATGGCATCAGAAGTATTAACATCACCTCGAGCTCGGAGTCCATTTTCCTTTTTATATTTTGTTTATTTTGGAACTACTGCTGACTGATCTCCCAATTTCGAGAGGAAAGTCTACTACAGAACCTCGCCCGTTGGTCGGCAGGTGTACCAGCTCGTAGATATGGTTGCCGTGGGTCTCAAAGATCCATGCATTCTGTATCTTACCAGTAGAGAGCTATACGCAATATAGTTAATTATGCTTATGAACAACGCGTGTCTACAGGATTATCGGCAGGGCTGCGACACGAGGTGTTGGAGGGAGGTGAGAACCTATCAGTGGGACAGCGACAACTGATTTGCCTGGCGCGTGCGCTCCTACGCAAGACGCCGCTGCTCGTTCTAGACGAGGCCACCGCTGCCATTGACCTCGAGACTGACGAACTCATTCAGGTAACAGAAACGACGAATTTTGCAAAATTAAACGTATATCTAACCGAAAACAAAAACCTTCCATCATTTACAAATTTTAATACGTACATACTGACCAAATGGATCTATTTATAATTGGAAACAAAAACGTTACATAGACATAGACAAGTTAATAATTTTAATACTTAGAGCGTTTTCACATTATCTGAAATCGATATCGGTGTTAGAGTCAGATGACGATAGCTAACATCCTATATATCCGATAAAATCGGGCCGATTCGGTCATTTAAGGAAGCTAGGGATGAAAAAACCTAGGGTAATCAATTTTCGACTTGACCTTATTGACATGACATAGTATCGAGTTTTTTATGCTATTGCATAGCTTCTATCGCGGGCTTTGAGCGTGTAGACCACAGATATCTGATATCCGTGGTGTAGACCGAATCCAGAAATTCCGTAACGAAAAAACAACGATTTCGGAGCAGCTCGTCTCGATTCGTGCGAGCTCGGAGTGGAGGGTGTTAGGTTTTTTAACGTAAGTAATTATAATTGCATAACTTGATAAAAAATGCTATGCAATAGCTTTACCGCGGCAGTCCCCGAGTGCCACACGTCATTTTTTTTCTTATATTCGTGATCAGCGTCATCTATTAAAAAGAAAAGACCGTACTTACGAAAATGTAATTAAGGTCGAAAGTCGCTGTTGTAGTATCTGTGTGAAACTTGTAGTTTCCAGTTGTTATAGTAGAATCTTCGTTCGTGAATCAGCAGTTCCAACTATTAGGTAATCTGTGGTTATACCGACTAGCAGTTGGGATCAGCATAGACCCCGAAGGTTTTGTTGGGGCTCCCATACCAACACCTAAAGATGAATGCCTCTGGTTTGTGTTACCAAAAACACCTGTGCTCAAGAACTCATCTCGAGAATGCATTTTTCAGAAAACTATCCGCTCCGAGTTCGACACCTGCACCGTGATAACCATCGCCCATCGGCTCAAAACCATCATGGACTCCACTAAGGTTATGGTGCTGGACAAGGGGCAACTAATAGAGTATGCTCCTCCAGAACAACTACTACAGGACAAGAACTCTATGTTCTATAGTCTAGCCAGAGATGGTGGTTTAGTTAGCTAATTCTTAATATTTGTGATGATGTAGCTATAAGTTTTAAAATGAATAAACTATAAGTAGAACTAGATTTGTATTATTGTATTTATGTGAGGTGGGGTGTATGACTGTGATGTTAGACGAAGATTTATGGCTGGAAATCAAGTGAATGGGGCAATGCATAACTTTATAAGCAGCCAGGCCAGTACGTATCCAGAGAAACACGCCTGGTTGTACATTGAGGAATGCTCGTCCCTACACTTATGTATGATAGGGGTTGGGTTTTGAAGAAGGAGTATGAAAGTAAACTGAATGCTGTGGAAATGAGAATTCTGAGAAGTATGTAGTATGAATTTGACGGATCAAGTGAGGAACAGCGCATATAGCAGAGGATGTAGTGACTTAGATAGAAAGAGGGATGTTGAGATGGTTCGGACACATAGAGCGGATGGACGAAAGAAGACTGACAAAACAGATTTATGAAGCGAGGGTGAATGGGCAAACCGGTAGGGGTCGAACTAGACATACGTATGTCAATCATTGAAGGCATTTTAAAAAAGAACATGTCGTCATGAGTACTCGAAACGCGCGAGCATGTATGAAAACAATTATGAAAGTAGAAGAAGCGACAGTTGTATGCCAGGATCGCGTAGCAAGTGGAAAACCTACCCCACTGGGAAAGTGGCGTGACTATAATGTAGGTATGTATGTAGGTAGGTACAGGTATGTGTGTATTATTGGAGATGTACACCTACTAATTTAAGAAATTGATTCATAGCTTGTTGCGTAATCTAGGTACATACTCTAGCGATACTCTTTCGATATATTGGGCGTTGACTTTTCTTCGTCGTCTCGGTCATGGTCATGGCATTTCTCTTGAATGAAAAAATTCAAGAATATTTGAACCTTAGACTAGAAGAATAATATTTTAGTCTGAGATTTGGACAACAAACAAGCTTGAAAATGAACTGTTTAAGTAGGTACGCACCTACTCTACACGCTCAAACAGAAATTGTATTATATTAAACGTAAATTACGTAAACAGGTTTATAAATAGACCAAAAAAGTCCACTGGTTTCTGGCCGGTGTGGTCCATTTGCTAAAATCTAAACATTAGGTAATTATATATACCTCGGGACATATATCTTGAACCTAAAATGTGCCCAAACTGTGCTCTATAGGTTCGCGCAGTACACGTTTCCTGGGTGTTTTTTGAGGATAGCATGGGGCGCTGCAGCGGTGGACGAGCTCAAATTCACCAAGCATAAATTAATACAAAACAATCCGCATGCGTCAGGGTCTCGTTTGTCTCGCGAGTTAGGTCCAAGATACGTGCCCCCAGGTGTACCTACTTCTAGTTCATCGTTTTGACGAAGGTTTATTCCCAGTCGCATCCGAAGCTTTCACCTCCGAAGTCTGGGGTCCGCTTTACCAGTCTTAACTGCAGATTTGGCTGGACCTCGATATTTTCCGTGAAGCGACTGCCATCTGACCTCCACAACTCATCATCATCCTCATGTAGACGCATTATCCTGATTGCATCCGTGGCCAAGATGACCTCTGAGCTCAGGGTCCGCCTTCCGGCTCTTCCTCCTCCACTTCGCACGATCTTGGGCGTCCATAGTAGTGAGACCATTTGCACGCATGTCACCCTCCACGACGTCAAGCCAGGACTTCTTGGAACTACCCCTTTTACCTAGACCCGGCGGGGGCGCCATTGCCAGGCATTTGTACCCCACGTAGCCTGGCGGTTGCCACAAGACGTGGCCGCACCAGCGAAGGCGGCTCTCTTGCATTTTATCTGCGATGTCACGGACATTAGGCTGCCGCGGATGCGTGAGTTCCTCACGCGATCTTTACGCGTGTGGGTGTGACGCCGCACATCCACCGCAGCATTTTCATCTCCGTGACCCGCAGCTCTCGCTTGTGTCGCTCCAGCAGCGGCCACGCCTCACAACCATGCAAGAGGACAGGCCTAATGATCGTCTTATAGACCTGCCCCTTCAACCTGACTGGCATCTTGGGATCACACGTGACGCCAGTCATTTCTCGCCACTTGGCCCACGCGGCAGCAATGCGTGCCTTGACGTCGCGGTCGATCTCACCGGTCACATGAAGTAGGTACAGGGTGTTTCTTTGAAACCGAGTGTATTTGCCTCATTGATATGGCTCAATTTTTTTTTCACTTTTAGACTTTAACTCACATAAAATCGTGACCAGATCATTATATGTTATATCATATTTCGAACGCACTGATTTGTACCCAGTAGTTTAGGATATAGACTGTGCTGATAAATTGGTCAACCAGATTAATGATGACCAAGGCAGATGAATGGGCTTTTGCACCATATTAATTAGAAGCATGCAGATAAATGAGAACAACATATTATCTTCAATCAACTTTACTATAAAATATCTGGCAATCATCATCACCATCTGCATAAAGACGCAT
Organism: Eilema depressum; assembly: GCA_914767945.1. Taxonomy (NCBI): domain Eukaryota; kingdom Metazoa; phylum Arthropoda; class Insecta; order Lepidoptera; family Erebidae; genus Eilema; species Eilema depressum. The sequence continues at coordinate 7,664,102 of OU612020.1, forward strand.
TTTCCTGATTGCATCCGTGGCCAAGATGACCTCGGAGCTCAGGGTCCGCCTTCCGGCTCTTCCTCCTCCACTTTCCACGATCTTGGGCGTCAATGGCAGTGAGACCATTTGCACGCATGTCAGCCTCCATGGCATCAAGCCAGGACTTCTTAGGCCTACCCCTTTTACCTGGACTCGGCGGGGGCACCATCCGCGCCATTGCTAGGCATTTGTTACCCACGTAGCCTGGCGGTTGCCGCAAGACGTGGCCGCACCAGCGAAGGCGGCTCTCTTGCATTTTATCCGCGATTATGCATTATTGCATTTTATCTGCTCCTGTCCACGTCCATCAGCGCAATATCATCAGCATACATGAGCAACCACGGGGGTTGCTCATGCGAGTATCTGATACTGTCCAACAAAACGTATAATACTACGCTGAACAGGTAAGGACTAAGGACGGATCCTTGGTGTACCCCGACGGTGATGGGGAAGGCTTTGGAGTCACCAACAGCAGTCCGAACCACAGAACCGGAATGTCTCGGATGGTGTCAATGTAAGTTTCTGGGACTCCCTTGGCCCGCAATGCCCATCAAATCACCGCGCGAGGAACACATTCGAAGGCCTTCTGTATGTCTAAGAATAGGCAGTGCAGAGGCGTGTTCTTCGACCTGTGTTTCCCCACCACAATCCTTAGGGCGAACACCGGGTCCATGGTTCCGTGCCTGGGACGAAACCCGTACTGACAACTCGAGAGTGTACTTTCCTGTCGGATCCGGGAGTCGGTTATCTGCGGTAAACTGCCACTCTCCTGCACCGATTCCTTGCCTTTGAAGATTGGTGTGATGATGCTCAGCCTCCACTGGCTTGGGATCTCACCGGGTACGCGGTTATAGAGATTTGCTAGAATGCTTACACCATGGGCACCCTTTGCCTTCCAAGCCTTGATAGGGACTTCGTCGGGTCCTACAGCTTTCCGGTTCTTCATGCGGCGAATGGTAGTCTCGAATTCTGCAGGCGTTATCGGTGGCACTAGTCCTTGATTCGGAGGGAGGTCTGGCGGCTGCACCTCTATATGCTGCTTATTAAGCAGCTCGTGGTAGATGGGCGCCATCTCTCCTTCACCGCGACTTTCTCGTACAACAGATTGCCCCCAGGGTCTTGAGTGCAGCGGCACTTGGATAGACCCTGTGCCGCTTTGGCCCTGGACCGCGCCAACTTTTGCCCCTCAGACGATTCCACTATAATGTAAACAACATTTTTGTTCCATATTCAACAAATATAGGACATTGAACTTTGAACTTTGAACTTTGGTATATAGCCGTTGCAAGTGGTCTCGTTTAGCCCTGGCTACGGCTCTCCTTGGGGTGAATTTGCATCTTTGTACGCATCGCGGTCTTCGGAAGATTTGGACGCTTGCTACTTTTTAAAGAGGGTTTTCTTCGCCCTGATCTCTTTCTGGACTGTGTCGTTCCACCAACAAGTGTCCCTGTCACACTTTCGTCCACCCATAGACATACCGAGCGCCGCCCTCCCCGCTTCAAGAATAGCTGCCTGAATCCTGTCCCAGCAAACCTGTACTGGTTCGTCTACAGCATCAGCGTACTTGTCATTGATGGCTGAGACGAGACTTTGGGACTTGACTTCATCAAACAGCCAACACTTAATTCTGCGTTGGGCACGCTCAGCACGTTTGCCTTTAGGTTTCACGCGGAGGTCCATGACAAGGAGACGGTGTTGGCTAGTGAGAGTCGCCCCGGGTGTAACCTTGCAGTTGGCCACCTAGCTGATCCTGTGCCTCCTAGTAAGTAGGAAATCTACCTGGGTAGAGCGCCCTCCGCTCTTGTACGAGTAGGTGTTAAGATGTTCGGATTTCTTTTTGAAGTACGTGTTCACGATGGTATGAACGGCAGTCGCATAGGGTTGCAACATGCGACTACCGTATCGAAAACCACCATGGGCACGCTCAAACTCTTCACACCCGCCACCCACATGACCGTTCAGGTCACCACCCAGGACGATTCCCTGTGACAGCGGGATGTCATGAAGCCTGCACTTCCCCGAGTTGGTCCCAGAACGATCTTTTCGGCTTCGCTACGCCTAGCCTGTGGCGCGTAGGCACTTATCAGGTGGGTTACAATTCCATTGATAAGCACCCTCACGACCATAAGTCGCAACGTCCGGGAGAGCACCACGAATCAGCTACTGCCACCCCAACGAGTCTCTTGCAGGAACGCCACGGCCACTCTCTGCCTGCAGAGTACGTCAGCCATTTTTTGGCCTTTCCGGGGGCAATTGCCAACCTCCAACCCCGAAGGGAAAGCCAGCGCCAGAGCCTCGTCCGTTCTTCAGCAGGTGCACCGGCTTGCAGGTGAGGTTGGCCTGGGGCCCAAGATCTTGGTGGACCCCCTTGCACCTAAAAATTCTTTTTCATTAAAGCTCATAAAAACGTTAAAAAACTGGTCATAAGTTGAGATTATTGTTGTTATTTTTAATTAATCCTAATTTATCTGGCCCGGTCAAATTCATCTGGGCATAAGAGCCAGATAAAACCAGACTAATGGGAGCCAGACAAATTAGAAAGTTATAGTTAATCGAACCCTGCACCTTTATTTATGAAGAGATAGAATGAAAGGTGTAATTAACATGAATAGACAACATTATGACAGACCTTGGTTAAGTTTCAAAACATAACTAAAAACCCGCAATCCATGAAAGAATACAGATTAATTATGCGACATGCGTGACAAACTCCCAAATAACAACTTTCAGTCGTATTTTTTAACAAAATATAACACTTGAACGTGCAAGTGTTCGATAGCTCGCTACTGACTGAAGCGACCAATCACGAGTCGGTATTCATTATGCAAATATTTTGTGTTTACATTGAAATTATGCTTGAACAAGATGCGCCAGTTGAATTATCATTTTCGTCGGGGACATTTTTTAAAGTAATGTAATTACGAAGATATCCAATTATTTTGAATTTCAGTTATAACATATCAAGAAACATATATTCAAATATCGATGGAACATTAAGATCGCAAAAAATCTAATAATTCAACAAAAAGCGGCATGGGGACACACCAGATTAATTAGTTTTTACTGTTTTCTGTTAGGTAAATTATTGCTTGTATTAAATAATCCCAATTAATTAATATATGCGTCGATAGACATTTTTATTTACTATGTAACCTGAAATTTTTGTGATAATTGGAGAATAAATTGATGTGTTCTTCAGTCAAAAACATGTCTAATCGGTTTACAAAGAATCACCCTACAGATCCTAGGTACTTAACCTGGTCCGTGCGCTCGACCAAATCATCGCCTATGCGGACGGGTGTGGGATCTGTCGAGTTTAACGCCACAACCCAATGGTGACATTAGGCGATATCGAAGCATTGCAGCTAGACCATTGTTATTGGACTTTTTAGGGCTCCAACCGTCTGTAAAGACAGCCATAGATGTTCGTATGGCAATAGGGAATATGCACGTAACGCTAAAATGGACAAAATATTTTTATTTGTAATCTTTTTTGTTTATAAAACATACTTATACAATTTTTTTATTTTTTTTTTCAATACTTGATAGTGAAAGGAGAACATTCACTCTCCATACATATCTGGGCTAATTTTGAAAGTGCCGGCCAAAGAAAAAAAATAAGATATTCTGTTAGAGCTTGTTCTTACTAGCATTTTTTTATATTGCGTCAAAGTTGAGAGATCACTTCCAACGGTTTTATTTGAGTTTAAAAATCTTAAAAATATACACTTTTTAAGATACGAACTATTAAAAATAAATGAAAAATATTGTTCTACATTGGAAGAATAGTTAATAAAAGCAATATAAAATAAACCCTATACTGCATATTGTTGTTTTTCGTCCATTCATTTAGATCCAAAATTGAAAGTGCCGGTCAAAGAAAACAAATATGATATTCCGCTAGAGCTTGTCCTCATCAGCACTTTTTATTACGTCGTCAAAGCTGAGAGACCACTGCCCTCGGTTTTATTGGCGTTCAAAAATCTTAGAAACATATAATTTTTATGATACGATATATTGAAAATGAATGAAAAATATTGTTCTATATTGGAAGAATAGTTATTAAACGCAATAACAAATAAACCCCATACTGCATATCGCTGTTTTTCGTTAGTTTATTTAGGTCTAAAATTGAAAGTGCCGGCCAAAAAAAAATGATATTCCGTTAGCGCTTGTCCTTATTGGCATAAGCATATAAAAATAAAATACACGAGCAATAATACTGTTTCATTGCACTTCACCCTTCTTGTTTTATCTATGATAATGTATGTATAATGTTGACGAACCTGGACATGACGTGACTGCTATCGTCCACGAATCATCCATAAGGCAATGCCATTAGTGCCTTGTAACTGTGGAATATGATGAACTCATTTACTAAGTTCAATTGGAAATGCACTTTTAACCAATATAAATCAATATTTCTCATTCATTTTCAATAATTCGTAAAAAAAAATGTATATATCCAAGATTTTTGAACTCAAATAAAACCGAGGGAAGTTATCCTTCAGCTTTGACACCATAAAAAAATGCTAATGAGGACAAGCTCTAGCGGAATATCATATCTATTTGTTTTCTTTGACCGGCACTTTCAATTTTTGAACTAAGTAATTAAATAGTCACACTTTATACTAAATATTGAACCCTAAATAAAATCTCAAGGAATCGATTTAGAACTTTGGTGTAGTAATAAAAAATGCTTACAATGTTGTGTTCTATCAAAAGCTTGTTCTTACTAACATTTAATAATCGGACTACTGATACTAGGGGCACGATTGCACGAATCATCCAAAAGGCATTGCCATTAATGCCTTGTAACTGTGGAATATGATTAACTCATTTACTAAGTTCAATTGAAAATGCACCTTTACTTTAACCAATATAAATCAATATTTCTCGTTCATTTTCAATAATACGTATAAAAAATGTATATATCCAAGATTTTTGAACTCAAAAAAAAAACCAAGGGAAGTTGTCCTTCAGCTTTGACACCATAATAAAAATGCAAACGCGTACAAGCTCTAGCGGAATATCACATTTGTTTTCTTTGACTGGCACTTTCAATTTTTAACCTAGATAAATGGATGAAAAACAACGATATGTAATATGCGGTTTATTTTTTATTACTTATATGAACTACTCTTCCAATATAGAACAATATTTTTAATTCATTTTCAATAGTTCGTATCATAAAAAATGTACGTTTTCAAGATTTTTGAATATAAATAAAACCGAGGGAAGTGGTCCCTCAATTTTGACGCCATAATAAAAAATGCTAATAAGGAAAAATTCTAGCGGATTTTATTTTCTTTAATCGACACTTTTAATTTTAGCCGTAAATAAATGGACGAAAAACAACAATATGCAGTATGGGGTTTATTTTTTATTGCTTTTATTAACTATTCTTCCAATGTATAACAATATTTTTCATTTATTTTCAATAGTTCGTATCATAAAAAGTGTATATTTTTAAGATTTTTGAACTCTAATAAAACCGTTGGAAGTGGTCCCTCAACTTTGACGCACTAATAAAAAATGTTAGTAAGAACAAGCTCTAACCGAATATCGTATTTTTTTTCTTTGGCCGGCAACATAAAAATTAGCCCAATCTGAATGATGTCCTTTAATAATCAAAAAATGGATTTTTTGAAATTCCCTCGCAAATTTTTAAAACGCAACGCTATTGGTGAAATAAAATGTGACGTCAAAGTACAGCCGATGACACTGATGACAGTTCGCTTTGCTGAGTTCGCAACAAGTTGTTTGTTTACTTTCTAGTGTGTTGTTACGTGATTATTCCATATTGAGTTGTTAGTTTTCTGGTTTTCTGTGTATAAACAATTATTACCTAGTAAAAAAGACTAAATACAATGACTGAGTCCGGTTTTGTCAAAGGACAATCAGATAACCTGCCGAAAATTGATGTCTTTATGATGACTACATATTTCGCATCTAATTCGGATTATACGTCTACTGAACTCAGAGGAGTTAAAGCTGCGAGGTAAATAAGTCGTATATATTTAATACATGATCTTTTCCATGGTTCTAATAAATATACCATAAACATAACCTGAGTAAATAACATAGGGAGCTAATGTTATTATTTTGGTGACAGATCTGAACGAGAATCTTACGGAGATTCAGCTATTGGATATGTGCAAGTAAAACGAAATAAAGATATATGTGTGGTAAAAGCTAGAATAACACCAGAGCATAACATCCGTCAAAAATCTTACAATCTGTTTTAATTTAACTTTTAATAACTTTGCGTTGTTTACAGTTTACAGTTGTTGATTTTGTTGACATTTGACTGTTGACATTATGGTTGACAATGACATAGTACCTACGCGTCTGTACTATGACGTCACAGAAAAAGCGCGCCAAGATGGCGCGTTTAAATCGCCCGAAAATTATGGTGATTTTAAAATATTTTTTTTAGACGAATGGTTAATATTTCGGATGAGTTATATTTATTTTTAGTAATGTTATAACTAGTAGAAATGTAAAAAAAAATAAAAAAAATACATGCATATTCCCTAATTAACGTGCTCTCCGAGGCACGACCAGAGCAATGCAAATACTGATGCATACAAACATATGCACTGAGCGGGGACCCAACCTGCGCCTACTGCGTAGCGGCCGCGTTCACTACCGCTACCCCACAGAGGCTGTCAACAGTTAACAGTAAGTACTTAATTGAACTTTAGGTATACAATCAACGTATAATGAAATACGTACCTACTTATCCAAGTCAGCAAGTTGAAGATGGGTGACTAACACGCAGTCAAGTGATTTAATTTTAATACCTATTTTTAGTTCTAGTCGTAGACGGCAATCGGCTCGCCCCTTAGAGTATCAGGGCTCGCCCCCTATTACGTGAGACTGAAAATCATAGTTGGCGAAAAGTGGGTGTTAGTACGCCTCTGCCTACCCCTTCGGGTATTTACAGGCGTGAGTATAATGTTCAACCATCCTGGTCAAACGTTTCGTTCAATGATTTGCTGGTTGTTCTTCTTCAGCCTTTTGATCAGTTAAGTAGGTACTTACTACTTACTTAATCTCAAAATGCAGTAGGTACCTATGTCCTGCTTATGTAGGTAGGTTCCTAATAACTAATGCAACAGAGTTTGAACATGCATTTAGTGGCTTCGACACTTAGATTTGGTACGGACACGGACCGAACAGGGCCGCCGCTAGCTATGTGGGCGCCCGTGTGCAAAGTCGATTTTGCCGCCCCCTAAATAGGTCTAAGGACGCTTACACCCCCCTCCCCCCCCCGCCGGTTGTTATATAGGACTCGAACCGACATATTTTTTCTGGCAGACCATGATAAAAAAGCGGATAATTTATGAAATTACAAAATAAGGAACAAAAATGTTTATTTTGTAAAAAAAAAACAGTAAGTACAGTACATTTGCTACATGAACAGCTGTATTTTTTTGCAGGTAGGTATGTCAGATTTTTTACAGCTTCAGTAAACTATGTTGTATAAATTTCAACTTGATGCCCTCACCCAATCACGAGAAAAAAAGTGACAGACAGACAAGCAGTCAAAGAATCAAAGTATTTCGTTTAGGCACATAAAGAGCACATGAGCACATAATTTGGAAACGATTCTTTCGCTGGTTCGCTAAGTCGGTTCTACTGAGAAGATACCATTCCGTTTTTAACCTGCGGTGCAAAAATGATGCTTCGTAGCTCCCGAACGGATGAACTTTTGAAAGGTGAGTCAAATTCAAAGGCATATTCTTTATTTTTCAAAATAGTGCAACACTGTTACAGCTTTTTGACGTAAAATTCTGCTTAAAACTAAGTTTACTACCACTTCCTAGGCGCTAGTGGAGAAAAAACGGCGTAAAAAAACTCCACAGAGTGTAATCGGGAGTGATCTTAGCTATGTTTGATGAAAGGCCAAAGAGTATGATAATATATAGAAGAGTGGAAACTATGCTTATCACTAATAACAGAAACAGACAGTAAAACGAAGTTACAATAAAATAAAGACAACTAATTGTAATAACAAGAGATAATCTCGAAAAGCGCATCAACATCCGATTCGAACGATATAGAGTTAACAATGACACTTACATGACGTTACTCGGCAAATGGCGTTGTTTGTTACCCCCAAAAAACCAATCCAATGATCAGGGGCGTATTTAAAGATTTGGCGCCCCGGGCCACATGGTTTGCCTCCCCATAAGTGACGTTCGCGTTCACCGTTAGCCTGCGCCCAAGGGGCGGACCCAAAATAGGGGCCCGTCAGAAGTTGCTAGAGACTTTCAAGCCTGATTCGTGAGATCTCTATCTTATGGTGCGAGAGAAGTGACTCTCATCGATCTCCCCACTAACCCAGGCTCCCAATCAGAATCCCTTCAAGGGGACATATTTGCATTCCATTCCATTAAAGCGCCCTACGTAGAAGATGATATGGCAACCAAAAATCACTTGAGTACAGCAATAGCTTGTGAAGGGGATGTTTTATGATGTTTTATGCATGTTGCCTTCGGCAACAGTAAAATCACCGCTTTTGGACTTGGCAGCACTCTAGACTCTAAAGGCACTCAGATCCCGTTTTGAAGGGCTCTTTAGCGTATGCCTCAAGTAGAGACGGATTCAGAAAATTTGAAAGACAGGAAAACTGGTCCTCTTTTGCAAAGTTACCATCCGCCTACCGGCTCATTGTATTGATCGACAAGGTGTGCAGTGTGTAGGTGTTTTAAATGAATTATTCCTCGTGAAGTGCCACATCGAGCGCCTTACAGGAGTGAGACCGAATTTGGTAGACAATCAATTTGGATATAGTCGGGAGCAACGTGGATGCCAACACGCGCTTGAGGGCCCTGGTGAAAGAAGCAGTGGCACGGCGAGTTGATGCTGGCAGTGTCTATTGTTGCCTACGTCGTTAACGCCTTGTCATGGAGCTGCATCAGAGCTGCACTCTTTCAGCACGGGCTGCCTCTCTATCCTCGCGTCATTGTCGGGGCTTACTTATCGGTGAAAGCCAGTATCTACCCAAGTAGGGCATGGTTTGGTAAGTGAGATATGTGGCGCGGTGTTCCGTTTGGCGCGGATCTGGGGCCGCTTCTGTAGAACATCGGCTAGGACTAGATGGTGACGGCCCGAAATCAAAAGCAACCAAATAAGCCACAGCCGGAGTTACCCAAGTCCTTGGACGTATTTGTGACTGGATCTGAAGTGGGCATACCTGGTTCTTTTACTTACGAACCCTTTCTGGCCAGTTGACGTGTGGGGAGCGCAGAGGCTGCTCATACACCACCTTGTAGCCCTTAAATAGACTTCGGATGCAGGTCAGCCGAAGTAACGAAAACCGAATTACCTCACTGCTAACTCAGGAACGCAGGAACTCATGGGTGCCTCTGAGAACGCCATCAGGGTGGTTGCACACTGGGCAAACAAAATATGACACAATACGCCGTCGACTCGTCTGCCGTCTATCTCTGGGCGCCTCAATCTTGACTCCAAAAGGTGCCCAAAGATAGACGCTCGGGGCGGCAGGTTGCGAGGGGCGGCGGAGCCGCCCCGATCGTCTATCTCTGGGTGCCTCAATCTTGACTCTAAAAGGTACCCATAGATAGACGCTCGGGGCGGCAGGTTGCGCTGGGCGCCTCAATCTTGACTCTAAAAGGTGCCCAGAGATAGACGTTCGGGGCGGCAGGTTGCGACGGGCGGTGGAGCCGCCCCGAGCGTCTATTTCTGGACGCCTCAATCTTGACTCTAAAAGGTGCCCATAGATAGACGCTCGGGGCGGCAGGTTGCGAGGGGCGGCGGAGCCGCCCCGAGCGTCTATCTCTGGGCGCCTCAATCTTGACTCTAAAAGGTACCCAGCGATAGACGTTTGGGGCGGCAGGTCGCGAGGGGCGGCGGAGCCGCCCTGAGCGTCTTTGTCTGGGCGCCCTAATCTTGACTCAAAAAGGTGCCCAGAGATAGATACTCGGGGCGGCAGGTTGCAAGGGGCGGTGGAGCCGCCCCGAGCGTCTATCTTTGGGCGCCTCAATCTTGACTCTAAAAGGTGCCCAGAGATAGACGCTCGGGGCGGCAGGTTGCGAGGGGCGGCGGAGCCGCCCTGAGCGTCTTTATCTGGGCGCCTTAATATTGACTCTAAAAGGCCCCCTTGGCCCTAGGGTAGGGTTGCCATACGTCCCCGTACGCCGGGACATGTCCCGGTTTGAAGCATGGTGTCCCGGCGTCCCGGCCGATAGGCAAATTGTCCCGGTTTAAAAATCATAGTTTTATATTAGAGGGCTGGACTTGGTAAACAGTAATATACCTACAATAAACACGACTAACTAGCTGGGCTATCCATACGTGGATAGAACGTCGTAAGCGCTGACATTTGTGCGTTCACGTTTCACTAATTTACGTCAACAGTGTCAACACATTTCGGGATCGTGGACTCTCGGCGTTGACAGAGAAAGAGCGCATTGGCACTCTATCAAGAGCACTATAGCACCCTAGCTAACCTCGCAGTGGTCTTACCGCCGCTATTACGGCGTACCTTGTGCATCGTTGCCCAAGTCACAGTTTCCACTCCACCACGTCCCGGCAGAGCTGGGACTTCGCAGCCTTGATTTCTCGAGTATCGGGTTCATGTCTCCGCTCCTGCGCCCCCTTTGTTGCCGATTTAGCATTGAAGGGGCTCTTACTTACCTCCAGGTCCCATGGTGGGGACCGGCAAGGAGGCTTGCCGTCTCGAAGGAGATCGTACGATACTCCCTTGTGACCCTGCTGGTCATCATCCGCCATAGAGTCTCCTGCAGGAGTCCTCCGGCCCCCTCAAGTTGGGTAGTAGCCCTGCCAGAGCGCCAACTGCGCCCTTCGACTTGGGGGCCAGCAGCTTGACCGGGTTCTGGATCGTATTTCCTATAGAGCTTCCCAGGAAACAACAGTCGTGCATTTATAACCAAGGTGTATTCCTTTTCTCCTCTCACTTCATCAGAACACGCCTTCATCATTATTTCATCATGAATTTCATACACATTTACATTGTATTGTTCATTGTGGCGTTGGACTAGATCCCCCCCCCCCCCCCACTAGGCCTCGGCTACACCCTGACCCCCCGTGAATTGAAAGCGGGGTCCGCCCCTGAAAATTGGTCTATTTTTCCTACTTTTACAAGTTTTTCATCAAATGTCCCGGTCTGAGTCCCCACACTTATGGCAACCCTACCCTAGGGTAAATACGCCCCTGGCTTCACGGAAAATATCAAGCCAAATCCGCAAAGCGGACCCTTGACTCCGAGGTGAAAACTTCGGTTGCGACTGGGAATTAACGCTAGGATGAAGAAGACTTGAGAAATTGAATAATCAAAATCAAATATACCTATTGTATAATGATATTGTTATAATTCAAGTAAAATAAATATTAAAAATATACATATTTTCTTTAACCTATTTGTCATTAGAATATTTTACTTTAGCAAAACATCATATTACTATAGAATGTACATTTGTCGACAACAAATAAAATAGTCCACATCCCTATTTATCTATACTTACTTTGTATCGAATTTCGGGCGCCTGCGATGGTTTGGTTCAACATGCAAACGCTTTAATATGTATTGCATTCTAGTTTTAAGGGATGCTAATAGATGGCGATGTTAATCATATAATAGAAACGAAATTATTTTTAATAGTATTTATGTGGAGTGTGTATACGGGGATTTGCCGCCCCCCTGGACGTGCCGCCCGTGTGCGGTGCACCCGTTGCACCCCCGCTATCAGCGGCCCTGGGACCGAACTACCGAATCATGGAATGGAAGGTGGTCTAGCTCCAGCCGAGCCGGTGAAATCTGCGCTGTGCGCAACCAACAGACGTTCCACACCACATGAATAATTATGGTAAGTTCGATCGTCTGTACCTACCTTCTATATAATCGTCAGTAATAGGATATCGGATCTATTATTTATTCTTGTTTATGATTATTCAACAAAAAATAAAAATATGAGAATAACTTAGATATTAAATAACTAGCTTTTGCCCGCGGCTCCGCCCGCGTGGATGTCGGTTATTGCGACCAAACATAGCCTATGTCCTTTCTCGAGGTCTAATCTACCCCTATACCAAATTTCATCAAAATCGGTACAGTGGTTTGGGCGTGACAGACAGACAGAGAGACAGAGTTACTTTCACATTTATAATATTAGTAGGGATGAATGTGGCTGCTTGCTCTTAATATAAGTCTATGGTCTATGCTGCCTAAGGCTCCCCGCACACGCACGGTTTCCGTCCACGGTTTCCTGATCAAAAAGTCAGATTCAAAAAACCGAATGCTCCATTTTCATACAAAATGTTCTACTAGCCGCACACGTCCTTACTTTTTGCAGAACGGAAAAAACCTGACGTTCGGTTCAGAATGGAAAAAACCTAATGACGTCATACCGAACGCAGCACTCGCATACATTTTGTACTAATCGCCGCACACGTCAGGAAATTTCCATCCGGAATCGCGCTTAAATTGTGTCCAGCGTTGTCAATTCCCAAGAGAGTGGGGACTTTCAAGCCGATTAGGGAATTTGTGGGGATTGTGCTTATGTGGGGCATTTAGACATTCACACTAGACCTAAACTCAGAATAAAGAAGAAGAGAAATAAATAAATAAATAAATAAAGAAGAAGATAAAATTATTAAAGCAAAATATCCGACATTAAGGTACTATTTAACTCTTTATTGGCAATATATGTACACGAGCCGCAATAAACATCGCAAGTGGTGAATATAGCGGGAAACTTCAAGAGAAGTAATGTAGTTATCAATGTCTAATATTGGGGCCTTTCTGTTGGGTTTGTAGGGAATTCAGATCATCAGTAATTGGCAACACTGATTGTGTCTCGCTTCCGGGGTTGCCAGATTGTATTGTAACTTTAGTTACATTTTGTGTAACTTTTGACTCTCTTACGACCCAGCCCCATAGTGGTAGACGCTCTCAGCTGCATTAAGTCCCAGATGAAATAGCTGGGGCTCGTACTCAATGGCCAGTGGGATTTCAAGGAGCATCTCGGAAGGCCGGCTCCTAAATTGGGCGGATACCCGAGATAAACCGAGAGGATTTGTAAAAAAACAAGAAACACTATATAAAAAAACAAGAATACGTAACTTTTCCCCCGAAAATGCAACTTTAAGCCAGCTTGTGTTACATTTGACAATTTGGCACTGGCAACACTGCTCGCTTCGAAGTAATAATAAAAAACCTAATGCAAAAAACCGGACGTGTGCGCTCGGCACACGGAATTCCAAATCAGGAAACCGTGGACGGAAACCGTCTCCGGAAACCGTACATGTGCGGCCACCCTAATGCCCGCTACAGACGCTCCAATTCGGTCGGGTCCAACCATCCGACAGCTTCCGCTAGCCGACAAGTGTTGCCGTTTCGGGAAAAATAAAAAAGTCAGTGTTGCCGTTTCGGGAAAAATAAACTTTACCAAAAGGTCACTAGATTGTAAGGAATAAAATAAAAAATTAATTATTTATTATTATTATATTTTAATTATTTTATTCCTTACAATCTAGTGACATTTTGGTAAAGTTTATTTTTCCCGAAACGGCAACACTGACTTTTTTATTTTTCCCGAAACGGCAACACTTGTCGGCTAGCGGAAACTGTCGGATGGTTGGACCCACAGGGGGGCCCCGTTCAACATATAGAAATTCTAGTTATACAAATATGAGGCAAACATGAATTGAACCTTGAATATATCACTTTGTCTCTTTTTTTCCAATATACAGTTGTGTCTGCTAAAAAGAGACAAAAAATTTAAGTTATTGCTCACTTGGGAAAATGAGTATGAGAATTTGACAGCGTGCCAACGGTGCCAACATTTATGAATGATTTGCGCCAGCATTATGAATGATTTGCGACAGCCATTGTTGAATTTTTCTAGAACATACTACTACAAGCATAATAGTGATGTACTCTAATAAAAGATTTGACGACGAAACTATTCTTGCTTTACAAAAATGTACTCTTTTGAAGAAATACGAATAGACAAAATTGTAATGTCTTCTGTTTTTCCGTATTAGAACTGGGCAATTGTGGCATTGTTAGAAACGTCTTGATCATCCGCTGGTTATAGGCAATATGACGTATGAATGACTATCAGAAACTCTGACTATAATAGAATAAAACTTGAGATATATAGAACGTGTTTGGTATGAAATTAAAGGGCTCTATTAGCACATTAAAAACATGTATACATTATTGGGTGTTGCTTGCACCAAAACAATACAAATAAAAATCAAGTCTAAAACTAAAATCCGACTACTGCAAATCACGCCCTAAGAAGTATTAAGCAAGAAAATATCAAGAATAACCGTGGTCGCATACCATTTACTCTAACAAAACAATACGTTCTAGGGATTCGTGATTCTGCAGTAGTCGGGTTTTAGTTTTATAGTTGCGCCACGTATCTTGAACCTAAATCATATGACATACGAGGCTCTGGCTGGCGCCCGCGGAATGCTTTGTAATATTCTATGCTGGGTGAATTTGAGTTCGTCTACCGCAGTAGCATCCCGTGCTATCCTCAATAGACACCCAAGAAATGTGTACTGCGCGTATAGGGCACGTTTAGAGCACATTTTAGGTCCAAGATACGTGGCGTGGGTTATAGTATAAATAGATATCGACAAATATTACGATAGTAGAAGGTGCATCCCTAGCATAGTAACCGTCGTCAAACGTTCATTCATAAAAATGGAACATAGGTATACACGTCAATTCTGTAGGTATACCCTGTCTATAGTATCTATGTCTATGGTTGGACCCGACCGAATTGGAGCGTCTGGTACGGGCTTAAGTCTATGGCTGCCTGTCACTGTCATGCTGTCATGTGCTGTCATAGAGTATAGAACATAGACTTCATGCTATGCCGTAGAGGGAGTATACTAGAGACGTTATCGGCGTATAGCTTTGAGTATAGAAGTATATGGAGATAGCATACCTACGAAAAAATACTGTATACCTAAACTTGGATGAAGAACGGAAAATGGCGTCTATAATAGAGAAGCCCAGTAAACTGTCGATAACTACTTGTCGATATAAAAGAAGCACAGACTAAAAATCTATACAATTGTTTAAACTATTATATTTAGCAACTATAATAGGTTAAACCATTGTAAACCTTTGAGAATGCCGTAAGGCAAAACCGGTTAGGCAACAAAAAATAAAATAGGTACTTATTTGTGGAAGAGTACAAGTGCTTTATTCAATATGTCCTTTATATGAATTTTCACCAACAAAGGAGAACGGGCAGTTCGTTACATTATACTGTAAAATCTTTTTTACCGATATCACAATTGTTTCATTAAAATGATAATTGTTATGTTTCATTAAAATGATAATGGTGATTGTGGTTAAACTGAAAGCAAAACCTACCATGTAATGGGCACCCTAAAAAAGGTGTTTTCTTAAGCAATTTCTGCACGGAACAAGAAACAAACGTCGGGTTTTTTACCGTTCGGAAAGAGTAAACACGCGCCTTATAAAACATTTTGTATGTAAATGAGCAGTTTTCCAGTAGGTATAATAATCAGTTGGTTTTTAAGTCATCAGGAGATGGCGCTAGCATAGCTTTTGGTAATTTTAATGTACTCTGTGGTTTGTTAGTGGTATTTTCATTGTATCAGAAAAAATGACAGAATATTTAAGTAAAGTAAATCATTACAAAACCGAAGAACATTTTTTCCATAAATTACACTAGATGTGACACCACACTCTTCTTACCAAAAGTGCCGGCTACGCCATCTAGCGCGTCTTTAGGAACCCTTTAAATACCTACTGGAAAACTGCTCATTAAGTATTTAGGTTTCCGAATCTGAATTCCTTTTTTTTTTTTTTTTTATGTTCCACTTTAATCTGCGATCAGTCCTTTTTTTTATAAACTATGAGCAGATGTGTATGTTCAGCAGGTATGTGGGAAAAGGGGTCCTTTGACCCCTTTCTCCTTTAGTCATGAATTATGTGGTTCCTTTTTAACCGCTTGGTGTAACCGATGTTTGTAAGTTTTGCAGCCAGGAGGTTTGGATGCATAGCTATTCTTTGTTTATATGAGGTTGAGAATATTTTTATTTCTTCGCTGACTGTACTTATTTTGAGCTCTTCGTGCAGTTCACTATTCCTCAAGAACCATGCAGCATTTGCCAAATTTCTCAGAATGCCATTCTGAGCTCTCTGTATGATTGCAACATTGGACTTGCACGCTGATCCCCAGAGCTGGATGCCATAAGTCCAAACAGGCTTGAGTATAACCTTATATATAAGGAGTTTGTTGTCTATACTCAGAACTGAGTTTTTTCCGAGCAACCAATGGAGGTTTCGAGTTTTCAAGTTCAGTTCTTCCCTTTTTTTTTGCATGTGTGTTCTCCAGGTGAGTCTCCGATCCAGGTGCATACCCAGATACTTCACTGAGTCCTTGTGCGGCAATGTAGTGTTTCCTAGGTGTACGGGAGGACAATCTCCTGTGCGCAGTGCAAACGTGATGTGATTAGACTTTGTGGCACTGGGTTTTATTCGCCACTTTTTTAACCACTGCTCTATTTTATCTAGCTCTTG
Organism: Eilema depressum; assembly: GCA_914767945.1. Lineage (NCBI taxonomy): Eukaryota > Metazoa > Arthropoda > Insecta > Lepidoptera > Erebidae > Eilema > Eilema depressum. The sequence continues at coordinate 7,680,690 of OU612020.1, forward strand.
TTGTAGGATTTGAGAGGCGGTGTTGGGATTAGTACTGCTTGTAAGGATGGCAGTGTCGTCTGCAAATGTAGCAGTTACTACGGCTGATGATTCTGGTAGGTCACATGTGAAGATAGTATACAGCACTGGCCCCAGTACAGATCCCTGTGGTACTCCCGCTTCTATTTCGTGGAACCTGGATGTGTATTCGCCATCTTTAACTTGGAATGTCCTTCCAGAGATGTAAGATTTTAGTAGCTCGAAGTATGCATGGGGTAGTAGGGTTTTGATCTTGCAGAGTAGTCCCTTATGCCAGACCTTGTCAAACGCCTGTTGGATATCTAGGAAAGCTGCCGAGCAATATTCCTTATGTTCTAGGGTCTTCCTTATATGGTCAACGACTCTGTGCACCTGTTCTACAGTGCCGTGCTTCTGCCTGAATCCAAATTGGTGGTCCGGGATCACATATTTTTCCTGCATGGTTCTAAGTATTCGCACCAGCAGAACTTTTTCAAAGAGCTTAGGGGTAACTGGTAGCAGGCTAATTGGTCTATAAGAGCCAACTTCGTGAATCGGTTTTCCGTCTTTGGGGATCATTATGATTTGGGAGATTTTCCATACGGTTGGATAGTAACCTACTCTCATAATACTATTGAAAAGGGTCGTAAGGAAGACTATCCCTTTTTTTGGCAGCTGGAGAAGAACCTCTTTGGTAATATAATCAAATCCCGGAGATTTTCTGTTGTCGAGTCGAGATAGGAGTTTATATACCTCTTGTGGGGTTGTATATTTTATGGGAATGTCTAACTGGAAGTCCTGATTCAGTATGTCATCTATGTCAGAGTCATTGCCATTGCCTTCATTGGGTTGGAATACCTCAGCTAGGTGGTTTGCAAAGGTATCTATTCTTTGCTGTGGGGTTCTAGCCCACTTACCACTTTGTAGTTTGAGGGGTGGCCTGGTGTATTTTGGCTGATCCAAGTCTGACATTGCCCTCCACAGTGAATAATTTGTAGACTTGGTCGCTGTTAATGATTCCAGCCGCCGGGCTAAGGTTTCGTTTTTGGCGTTTCTCAACAGTGCCTTCAGTTCCTTAATCGCCCTGTTATATACTAGTTTATCTTCACGGTGTCTAGTGCTGTGCCATACTCTGCGCAGTCGTCTTTTTTCTTGGATTTTATTTCTTATTTCCTATGGGACTGAGTTATGTCTGGGTTTTTTGCACGGTTTATCGGGTGTGGTCGACCAGCATGCGACTTGAACTAAATTTGTAAACTGGGTTGCAGCTGTCTCTATGTCTTCAGGTGATTTTAGAGAAATTCTGAGGTTAAGTTTTTTGTCGATGATCTCACGGAACGAATCCCAATCAGTATACTTGTTGTACAGCTTTGGTGTCCTTTCGTACTCTAATAAGACTGTACTTATTGTTAGGAGTACAGGAGTGTGTACTGTGGATCCATCCAGACATGAGCTGGTTGAAGTGAAGTATTGTGACATGCCCTTACAGATGAAGAAGTCTATGACATCGGGTAGTCTGCTTTCGTCGGTGGGCCAGTGTGTTGGTTCAGCCGTAGATAGTGTTGTTAGACTGTTGCATTCAATTGCTAATTTCAGTTGTCGCCCTCGTGGACTTGTTAGTCTTGAGCCCCAGTGAGGATGTTTGGCATTCCAGTCACCTCCAGCGATAAATCTAGGGCCAAGGGTTTGGAGGTAGTGCGTCCATTGGTCTTCTTTAAGTTTGTGCTTGGGTGGACAATAAACTGAGGAGATGTTGAAGTTGCCTGCCTTACCCTCTACTGCAATTGTGGTCGCCTGTATGTGTTCTGTCCGATATTCCGCCAGCTCGTAGTGTTTTAGGGATGATCGTATGATCAGAGCTGTTCCTCCATTGGCCCGCGCTGCTCCCTCCGGATGTTTAGTGTCGTAAATTGTGTAGTTTTTTATTTTGACTGAGCTTCTAGGGGTAAAATGTGATTCCGATATTAGGAGGATGTCAATCTTATGGGTATCAAGAAAGACTTCCACTTCGTTAATCTTTGGTGCAAGTCCATCAATGTTCCATGTCGCAATATTCAATGAAGGCATTACTTCAGTTTTTCGGCGAGGGTCGTAATGAGTCCCATAAGTGAGCTCATTAGGGTGAAGAGCATGTCCATTTTTTCTGTTTGCCTGGTCATTAGTTCTTGGATGACTTGTGTCAGCTCCAGGGACCCATCGTTTGTAGTGTGAGTTGTTCGCGCAAAAGATTTCCACGAGGGGTGTTGTGTGTGTGATCTAGGCTCAGAGTATTGGTTGATTTCCGCATGCTGCTCAGGTTTTTTGGTATTTCGGGAACCTGCGACTTCCGAGTAGGTTCGATGATATGTTTGTTTTGGTCCGGTGTATTGATTCTGCGTATCTTTTTCACTGTAGGTGTTTTGGTTTCTTGTCTGTTTTTCCGTAGTTATCTCTGGGTATGACTTAGTGTCCGATGGGACTGGAGCCGGGTTCTGTCTTCTAGCGTGTGAGAACTGACTATTTCGTCTTTTAAGGATTTCGCGGTAAACTTCACACCCTTTATAATTTGCGGGATGCTCTCCAAAACAAAGCGCGCATTTCGCTGGGGTGCTGCGATCTTTTTTAGTACAGTCACTTGTTTTATGTTGCTCTGCGCATTTAACGCAGCGGTATGGCCTCATACAATTGTTTTTGGAATGGCCGTATTGCTGGCATTTGGTGCATTGGACAATTGTATTTTTCTTTTTAGGATCCTCGATGATGACTGCAGTGTTGTAGATGTATTTGATGTCTTTAGCGGTAATGTTATTTGGACTAGGCTCTAGATTAATGAAGAATGTTGAGGTAGGCTTTTTGTCCGGTCCTCCTCTGGCATTAATTATTTCTCCACGAACTTTGTTGCCTGTATTCTCAAATGCTTCAATGATGGCATCATGTGGTGTGGTATGATGGAGGTTTCTTACTACGATTCTGTAACACCTTTCTTCCTTTCTTGTGAAGGTGTGGCCAATAAGACCCATTTCCCTGACAAGGCTTAGGAGTTTTTTGTATGGGTCAACGGAGATGCAGTTCACTCTTAATTGGTTTCTAGTGATGATTTTTAAGGAATATTCTCTCCTTTCTAGAACTGTTTCTATGGCTTCGGTTAGCTTGTTCACATCTTCTATACCATACAGTATGAGTGGTGGGGGTCTGGTGACTTTAGCTGGGTTTTTGTTGTCTCCAGTAGTATCGGTTGGTAGGATAGAGAACATGTTTCGTGTTTCTGTAGCTACTTGTTTAGCTGGTGAATCAGAAATTCTCTTGCGTTTGTTGGTTCTAGGCATTGGGACTTTCTGCCAGGTAGGTCTGATAGCTATAGCGGCATTTAAAGGTGTTGATGTCTGGGTTTTTTTTTTTTTTTTTTTTTTTATATAGGACACGTCAATTTGACTTCACCTCGCCTGATGGTAAGCTGAAGGCAAAGTCTCTGAAAAGAGGGCCACCATTACAACACGTACCATGTTACAATGGTGGCACTCAGCTTGACGGCCTCATCAGATGCTTTTTCACGCCCCGCTTAAAGGACCCGGGACTATAGGAGGAAGGAAACACGTGAGCTGGTAAGGAATTCCAAGTCTTAATAGTGCGGCAGAAGAAGGAGTCGCCGAATCGCTTGGTTCTTGATGGAATATTCTGCACCGTATGCGGGTGGCATCTAAGTCCTGCACGTGTTGTCCTATATAGGAAAGGAGAGGGTGGGATTATTTGGAAGAGCTCGTCAGAACATTCACCATGGTAGAGACGGTAGAAAACCGCCAAAGATGCCACATCTCTACGCAACTGCAAAGGCTCGAGGGTGTTAGTGACCTCAGGATTCCCAATAATGCGGACCGCACGTCGCTGCAACCTGTCGAGAGCATCTAGTAAGTACTTTGCGGAGCCATCCCAGAGATGCGAGCAGTATTCCACGCAAGAGCGAATTTGTGTCTTGTAGAGAAGACACCGCTGCTCCGGCGTGAAAAAACGTCTCACTTTGTTCAGGACTCCGAGTTTACGCGAGGCTGTTTTGATGATGCTCTCAATGTAGTTTTTGTTGTTCAGTTTGCAGCGGACATCCATACCTAAGATGTTGAGATTGTCCTGCAGTGGCAGTGGCGTGCTCTGAAGAGTTGGAAGGGGAAGGAACGAAGATACCTTTGCTGTAAACGCGCATGCCTGCGTCTTCTTGGCATTGAACTCGACCAGGTTTTCAGAGCCCCATTGGGAAACGTGGTTCAGGGTCCGGTCAAGTTCACTGACGAGAAGCTGCCTTTTTTCCGCGATATCAGACTGCTTGGCCGCAGGATGTCCGTGATAACTCCCGTGTAAGGTGCTATCGTCTGCATAGCAGTGAATGCTGCCAGTGGACAACATGTCGTTGATATGCAGAAGAAAGAGAGTGGGTGATAAGACGGACCCCTGCGGCACGCCAGCATTTACCTGCAGGAACTCCGAAGTTCGACCGTCACAGAGGACGCGAATACGGCGCCCCTGCAGGAAGCTAGACACCCAGTCGCACAGTCTGGGAGGCAGACCAAAGGCTGGTAACTTGGAAAGAAGCGACTTGTGCCAGACTCTATCGAAAGCTTTGGCGATGTCAAGACTAATTGCCAGTGACTCGCCATGCTTGTCCATAGCCTCACCCCAAAGATGGGCAACATACGCCAGAAGATCACCCGTTGACCGCTTCGGTCTAAAGCCGTATTGCCGGTCATTGATTAAGGAATGATCCTCTAGGTGACGCATGAGCTGTTTGTTTATTATGTGCTCGAATGCCTTGCACAGCACTGAGGTGACGGCTATGGGCCGATAGTTGCCTGGGTCCGAGCGATCCCCCTTCTTGGGGATCGGCTGCACATTCGCCTCCCTCCAAGCCGATGGCACTGTACCTGAGATGTACGACATCCGGTACAAACGCGTAAGCATTGGAGACAACTCCGCTGCGCATTTTTGAAGAACCACCGCTGGAATACCATCCGGTCCGCTGGCTTTCCGGACGTCGAGTGACTGCAGCACACCACGGACATCGCGCTGCCTGATGCGGATCTCAGGCATTGCGTGGTCACAGACGGGTAATGTCGGTGGCTGCTTACCGCAATCATCGATTCGGGAGTTTGCCGCAAAGAGATTAACCAGCAGATTTGCTTTCTCTTGCGGCTCATGGGCCAGGGATCCATCAGGGTTGCGCAACGGGGGCAGCGAAGGCTGGCAGAAGTTGGCTTGCACGGCTTTGGCCAGTCGCCAGTAGCCACGGCTGCCCGTGGGATGCGCCACTAGCTCTTGACCAAGCCGCGCTATGCGCTGGGCATCCGCTCTGACGTAAGCCCCCTTGCAGACCCTTGTGGCTTTATTGTACGCTGCCTTGAAGTGGCCCACGTTGGGATCGCGTGTGGCGCGCGCCCTTACCCAGGCGCGGTACGCAGACTGTTTTTGGTTGACAGCCTGCGCGCACTCGCGGCCGAACCAAGGGCGCGCTCTGCGGTCACCGGTGACATCAGTGTATGGGATATAGTATTCCATACCTAGACTGATCTCACCGGCGACAGCAGTAGCACTATCCGATGGGTTCTTACCTTCAAAGCAACGTGCAACCCACGGGATGGACGCAAAATACTCACGCATCCCATCCCAGTCCGCTGACGAGTAGTGCCAGAGACGCCGCTTCCCCTGCGCGGGTCGTGGGGGCGCTGTGATTGGCACCTTGGAACAGACCAGACAATGGTCGGAGTTGCCTAAAGCGGCACGCACTGAAACACTGTACTGGTCTGGGTGACTCGTCAGCAGAAGGTCCAGAAGGGAGGGTGTTAGGCCCGACCTTCTTGGTATCCTAGTGATCTCCCGTACCAGTTGGGTCAGGCCATGCGCCAGAGCGAAAGCGTGAGCGGCTCTTCCCGCATGGTCAGTTTTGGAGGAGCCCAACCAGATCTCGTGGTGGGCGTTAAAATCCCCCAAAAATACCAGTTCCGCGTTTGGAAACCGCTCCTGCGCATCATCTGCAGCCTGACTCAGATATTCGAAGAGTCGAGTTGTCTCGGTATCTCCTGTATGGGAACGGTAGAGGCACAGGAGGTTGAATTTTCAACTTCATCTAAATCAATAATTGGTGTAGAACTTTGTGTTTCAGAATGAGAAGCTGCTCTTGGTCTTGTTTGGAATAAACCCTTGTGGAAAATTTGTTGGGTATAGACTTTTCGATTTGGGTCTTGGGAGTTGGTTTTAAGATGCACTAGGGTCTTTGGTGACTGGGATTCACTTGTTGCTTTAGTAATATTTTCTTCATTGGGGTTCTGGGGATCACCGCCAAGCATTGTTGAATTTTCCCCTTCCATTGGGGTAATTTAAATAATCTGAATTCCTAATCAAGAAATCGTGCGTTTGCTTTCTAAATCTATACATTGCTGATTTCTAAATCTATAATATACTATTGAATGATAATCGTTTAACTGCCTCCGTAGCGTTGCGGTAGTGAACGCGGCCGATGCGCAGGAGGCACGGGTTCGATCCCTGCTTAGCGCAAATATTTGTATGCATGAATATGGGTATTTGCATTAGTCTGATCGTGCCTCAGAGAGCACGTTAAGCCGTCGGTCCCGGTTGCCATACAAACAGAAGAAATAAATATACTTCGTTTATGGTATATAAACGATACTAACCATAAAAAAATGGGCATAAAAAGCATCTGATGAGGCCTTCTTAGTTCTTAGATATTAAATTTTATTATCAATCATATTTAGAAATAATCATTTATTTTATTGTCGCTTTATCTCATATAAACCATAAAATTATCATTATCATTTATCATAATATCATGAGCTTAGCATTTTTCCGCTCTCTTTTGGTTAATACACATTAGATGACAGGATAGACAGATATCGACAAATATTACGATAATAGAGATACATCCCTAACATAGTAACCGTCTACACACGTTCATTCATGAAAATAGAAGTATGTGAGAACGGAAGATGGCGATTTGGCGTCAAACTGGATTCGATTTTATGAATGAAATCGTAGTTGCTGCTACTCTTTAATACTCTAAACTCTAAGGCGTATAGACATCGGTGTTACCAGCTGACACCAAATGTTTTTACCCGAGAAATCGCGAAATTCATATAAAGATAAGTCAAAGTCAAAAATCATTTATTCTGTATAGACCATTAAAACGGCACTTACAAAACGTCAAAAATATATAATTATGTACTAAAGACTAGCTTAGCAAATGGACCACGGGTTCGAAACGCGGCCCTGGCCTGAGAAGACTCCGGCAAGAAACTCAGCGGGCTTTTTTTTTTTTGGTCTATTTACAAATAATGCTTAGTCTACTTAGTCTAAATACAATAATTTGTTTGAGAAGCATGCATGAGTGAACTGCTCATTTCCAAGCTAGTTTATCATCTAAATATTCTTGTATTTTATAATAGCCCTTTTGGCACAATTTCCTCTTAACTACATTTTTAAATTTATTTATAGGTAAATCCCTAATTTCCTTAGGGAGCTTGTTAAAAAAGCGTATACAGTTACCCTGGAAAGAACTGCTAATTTTTTGGAGTCTGGTATCACAGACTACAAGATTGTTTTTATGTCTCGTATTTATGTTATGCCTGTCACATATTTTTGGAAATTTGGAAATATTTTTCTTAACATACATTAGGTTTTCGAAAATGTATTGTGACACTACGGTCAGAATGTCTATTTCTTTAAACTTTTCTCTGAGGGAGACTCTTGGGCCCAAATTATAAATAGCTCGCACAGCCCGCTTTTGTAATATAAATATTGTATTCAAATCCGCGGAACTACCCCAAAGGAGAATTCCGTAGCTCAAAATACTATGAAAATAACTGAAATAAACTATTCTAGCCGTATCCACATCTGTCAGAGTCCTAATCTTTTTTACAGCGTAGGAAGCTGACCCCACTGCAGTTTGGCATCAATACTCAAACCTAAGAACACTGTTGATTCCACAAGGTTCAACACCTGACCATTGAGTTGTACATTGGTTTCCACCTGTGCAACATTAGGTAGGGTAAATTTAATACATTTAGTTTTATTCCCATTTAGGCAAAGATTGTTTGTACTAAACCAATGGACCACTCTTGTTATTGCACCATTCACTTCGTCGTAATTGTTTAGTTGCCTCTTAATTTTAAATATTAACGAAGTATCGTCAGCAAATAAAATAATACTATGTTTGTCCCTTACGTAGTAAGGGAGGTCATTTATATAAATTAAGAATAAAAATGGTCCTAGTATCGAACCCTGTGGAACGCCCATCGAAACCACGGATCCTATTGAGCGTGTACCGTTAACATCGACCCTCTGAATTCTATTATTCAAATATGAAGTCAGAAGATCGAGAGCCCTGTTCCTTATTCCGTAATGTTCTAATGTCTTGATTAATGTATCATGGTGGACGCAATCGAAAGCCTTGGATAGATCACAGAAGACACCCAATGCATCATGCTTATCTTCCCAGGCTTCGTAAATACAATTTAACAATTCTACACCAGCATCGGTGGTCGAACGTCCTTTAGTAAACCCAAACTGTTTATCATGAAACAATTTGTTTTCACCAAAATGGGTTAACAACTGTCCCAGAATTAGTTTCTCAAATACTTTACTCAAGGTCGGCAACACAGAAACGGGTCGGAAATTAGAAGGATCTGTGGTGCTGCCAGCCTTGAACAAAGGTATGACTTTGCTATGTTTCATTAAATCCGGAAATATACCGTTGCTGACACAGTCATTAAACACAGCTGCTAGATGGGGAGCAATGACATCAATAATACATGACACAGTTTTGACTGATAATCCCCATAGATCCGCGGTCTTTTTAATATCAATAGATTTAAACGCTTTAGTGATGTCCTTGCTATTAACAGTTGAGAATACGAAAGTGTCCTCACATTTTTCTATTGATTCCATAAGCAATGATTCGGCGGAAGTGGAAGACGACTGGAGAGTTTTGGTTACCATAATGGGAATGTTTGTAAAAAAAATTTCAAACTCTGTCGCAACTTCCATGTCCTCCGTGACATGGCGATCTTCTATTTTTAAATGGAAATCTCTTGCAACTGATGAAGATTTCCCACATTCAGAATTTATTATATTCCAAGTAGTCTTAATTTTGTTGACAGAATTCGATATTTTCTTTTTAATGTAGTTTGACTTCGCAAAGGAACAGGCTCGCTTGAATACTTTAGAGTAGTTTTTAACATAATTCTGAAAAGCAGGGTTGAAATTGTATGATTTTTCAGAATACAGATCAAACAATCTCCTTCTACTTCTATAGATTCCCGTCGTTGCCCAGTCACTGAAAATAGGACGCTCGCCAATCGATATTGTTTTTGAGGTAAAAATTCTCCCAAACTCACTATTGATTAGGTTAATTAGATCTGCATAAGAATTTTCTACACTAGTGTACGAGGGCAAGTCAGGTAGTTTATTAACTATACTTTCTTTAAAAGCGTCTAAACGATGTTGGTAAATGGGTACAAATTTTATTTCCTTTTTACTTTTAACTTTACAATTAATTCTCTCACAGGTTATTAATTGTCCACGGTGATCCGAGCCTACAGCATCAACAATACATTTATCAGTTGGTTTAATGTCCGTGAAAATATTATCAATACATGTGGCACTAGTTGCAGTTACTCTAGTGGGTTCCAAGAACATATTAATAAGATTAAAAGACTTGAACAGATTTAACATTTTTTTTCTTTCTACTGGCACTAGGGTGCCAGTAGGAACAACTCTAAATATAAATTTGGTAGCTGATACACCGGAATAGCACATAGGCTACTTTTGTAGTGGAAAGGTAGTTATATTATTTTTTATATTATGGAAACTAAAACCTTTCTACTAATCTAATACTAAATATATGGGAGTGTTTAATGTCAAAATGTTAGATACTAATCTCGTTTGATTTAAAAAAGTTATTGATGTCATTTTACTCATTAGGTAACGTACCTACCTTCGATATCAGTTTAAATTTTTTTGATATCTGTAATAGTTACGGAATAATCGCCTGGACACACTTAACGATTACACCCTGTATACAGAATAATTATGTTAACAGAATTAATAGGATAACAGAAACAATATTATGAAATTAATGACATGACAATACTCCGCCCCCCTTCACTCACGTGTGGGTAAATCTATACTATTGTTTAATAATTGTAAATTGCAAATGGACGCAAAAACTACGGAATGGATTCTGATGCGGTTTTTTAGAAAGGTCTTAGTCTGACTTAAAATCTTACGTTTGTTTGATTGGAACTCAGAATACAGAACAAACCAGAAACCGCAAGCGCGCTCAAAAGTGAAGACACACAAATCAAGACAAATTGTCTTGATTTGAATATTGTCACTCGCATTCACTCGTATGCACGTAGCGCGTCAGACGTATTACATCAGTGTCAATTTTAATTTTAAAATGTCGGTTTTAGTTGTTCCTTCATGTAAAAATACATCTAGGATTACAAAAAAACAGGATGGGATCACATTTCATCTGTAAGTAGCGTATACAAATGCATAGTTATTTAATTATTGAATTTAATTGTGATTGATTGAGACGAAGACGCTGCCATCTTGTGTGTTGCCATGTCAATTGAAAATTTTACCCACCTATTTTTATGTAATTTAAACTGATATATACTTAGATAGGTCTCTTTATTGTACAATACGGTTCAAATCAAACTAAATGGCTCGGTAGTACGTACGAGTGCCATGCGCAGGTAGGTACAAAAATATTCTGTTCACTTTACTCGTCCAAGCATTATTCCTTGTTGCATTGCAAACAAGTCGGTAAATGATATTATTATAAAAATCTTTTCATTACCTACTTTCACTGTATGTAGGATGTAGGTATGGTACCTACTTAATTTGTTTGAAAAGAAATCTTGCAACTCGATTTTGAAGCAGATATCCTCAACCGATTTTGATGAAATTTTGTATACATGTTAGTTTAGGGGATAATGCATTAATATGGTACCATGGAGCTGGTCTGATGATGGCCTTAAGAAATACTAAACTAAACAAGAAAAACCTATCGAGTTTGAGCTCATTTGTTTTGTCTTAGCTAATTCTCTGGTATTCTTAGTATACAGGATCTGTAGATGGTGTCTGAAGATGACCATAGGAGTTTGTCTTCAGTAATTGAAGAAATACCATTTATTGTACCAACAGCGACAATTTACTGGCTGTCCGGCTTGTAGGGCTGTATACCCTACATAGCCCCTTCTCTGCTTGTGGAAGGACAATAACAAACTTAACATAATAAAGCAAACAACAATTTCAACAATCATTGCGTGTAGGTACATACTGCATATGCTGCGAGTCTCGCAGGCGCGTGCATCGTTACGCACAAACTTCGGAATCGTCATTCATTTTGAATCGATAATATATGTAGGTACACCACAGACATCATTAAACACGCTATTATGTGGGTACCTATATACAATTGGTGGTTTTATCGCACAGTAGCAATATTATGTATAATGTAGGTAGGTACTTTTTTTTTTTCTATAAAATGTTTCTAATTTTAGTTTCCCTACCGATGCATGAAGAGAAAAGTTGAAATGGATGAAATAGGAGATATAAGTATGTACCTATATTGTCAACATGTACCAGAGTAGTAGCTAAGTATTATTTACGCCGCATTGGAGTGACACTGCGTCTATAGACTTTGTATATCATTATACCATTAAAAAAATACTTACCTTATTACCGTGTTTCATTAAATTTATATATATTTAATAGCTTTAACTTACACTGATCACCTCTCTGTATAATACAGATATTAAATATCTAGTGTTACATCTCTTATCTAGTGTTTTATGACTACCCTAAAGTTGGGAACCGCACCTTAGCCTAGTAACATTACGCGAGCGGGAAGTTTCACTATAGAGCGAGACAGAGTATCGTTTTTGGACACAGTGCGGGATATGCAGCTATTAGCGAATGCGGCTTCTGGTTTGTTCTGTATTCTGAGGATTGGAATCGGCTGAGTAAAACCGGAGTTAAGAGAGATAAGATCCACGTGTTTATATTTTTAAATATATACGTTTTATAGATAATGTATGTATTTAAAAATGTAATGTATAGGATTTTTAGAGTTGCAAGCTGTGCGCTCTTTGAAAATGGACGACGATGACAAGCGCTCCTCGTCGCCGCCGATTGAACCGGTGAATTTACCTTCGCTTCCGCAATTGGAAGATTTCATTATCCTTATTCGATGTTTTCAAAAAAATCAAGCCACAAGCAACCGTAGATGATGTCCGCAAGAAAATAAATAGCCTTAGATCCAACTATAGACGAGAATAACCATAACAATAACCATAATAATAACCCAGCGCCTTTTTCGTACACCTGTTTACACACACAAGAACTCTAAATAACTTCATAATTAACAAATAAGTCACAATCACCAATTTTTCGACCAAACACGATCATGTGATTTTTGTTTGGGGCCAAACGAAAGAGGTTCCAAACAATGAAAACGCATACACGCAGAGCGGGACAAAAAAAATGGCGTCTGTCTCGCTTACTCTTAAATATTATTTATGTGTGTCACTTTCACTCATTAGTAAAATTATTTAATGTGTAAGTACTCTATTAGATATTCCCTCTAAGGCGCCTACCGATTTCCTAAAATCAGGAGTGACAACCCTGACGTACCGTAACCGTAAATTATTTTATTCTATGGTGGGCTGTGGTGCGGTGTGCGGTGTGGTGTGATGTGGTGTGTTATGTCGAGTTTTTCGCAAGGATTTTATTGCTTTCTCAAATAAAGTCTTACAATCACAGATTAGATGAATCATTATAAACCTGATCTGTGAAAATATGTAATAAAGTTTGTTTTTATATTTCTACAGTGACTGTTCGTCAAGTATTTATGGCAGTTACAATAAATTTATAATCAAAAATTGTGACAATGTCTTACAATTCCTCGCTTGATAGTTTCTGTGGATCTACATTTTGGGTAAGTAGGTCTAACATTTTTGTTACTTTACTTATATGACAAATGTTGGTGATTGTCAAAAAACCTAGTACTACCACCTACCTCTTAGAGGAATGGTAATTTCTATTAAATTAACCAGTTTCTCGGCGTCTAAATATTACAGAGACCGAGTTGAAAGGTCATTTTACGAGAAACGTGTGAGTGATGTTTTTATGAAAACTAATGGTCATAATTTTTTAAAAATGTCTTGCTAGTAGGTAATGACTTGTTAGTTCTGATTGTTACTATACAATACTTTATCACCACTATCGGTTATGTAAATCTGTTTTCTATATTCCTTTAAATTATATGTAGTATGTACCTTATTAAATATTCATTAAAAAATATACATAATTCCCTTTTGTCTAGATTATTCAAAGATGTAAGTCTTATAATGTAATTAGATACTCTTGTAATACTATTTTTGAATCATACAGAATCCACCAAAATTACAATTTTGAACTAATTTATTTAGTTCAAAAATTTTAGTCTTGGTGATTGTCCTGAATTATAGTAGAGAAATCCACTTGACTCATTTGTTCAACTCTGATGAGAGCTGCATAGATCATTAACTAGGCCAAAGCAGCTGCATGGCGATCTTCATTACACCACTTGTAACTTCAACCTAATAAGTAAAGAAAAATTCTAAATGAAAAGCTTCCACTTTTTTAATTTTACCTCCACCCTTTCTTGCCAGTCATCTGCCTACCTTTTGTGGACATAAGTACATCTACTTTTAGCAGTTGACTCATTGTTGTTAAGAATGTTTTTCACAACATTGCTTTCATCCTATCTCATATATGTCCACATGTCACAGCATCTAATATACATATCTGCATATAAATTTGATTATTATTTATTTATTTATTGACTGCAGTCTTTAATCTCCTATAATTCAGAGTCCGCATAGGACAGTATGTCTAAATAATGAATTAAAGTACAGTACATACAGTAGAAACTTCAAAACTTGCCCTCAGATAAAAGAAAATGCAATTATCCAGAAATATATTAAATAAAATGTATGAAATCTAAGACAAAATGTACATAAATAAGTGCATACATACCTAGTATGTTGGAAAATTTATATCTTAATAAACATAGATTTTTGTTGATATTTAAGTATATTATTATGTTATTTTTGAAAAACTTTATGCTACATGTATAGTCATACATCCAATTATCCAGATTTTCTATTATCTGAATGCCTAACAACAGCAATTAGTTTGATTAATTGAGTTCCTACTGTGCTATACTTTTTTCTATTATCCATAGACCACCATATCTACTGATATCTCGACATTATCAGTGATGTATGATTTGAGATCAACATGGTCATTCACATTCATAGTATAGCAGATGCCGGGATATTTACCATGTTTTTAGATCATATAGAATCCACCAAGATTATTATTTTGAACTATATTAGTTCAAAATTGTAATCTTGGTGATTGCCAGTGATATAAGATTATATTAGTGATCACACATTGTGGGCAGTTATGGTGATTAATGGGTGGTATTTGAATTGTGATTGTGTATAGGTCTGGGTCCCACCAGTCCCACTTGATGTGTGGAGTCCTAACTGGTTGTATGGAGATACCACCAAGATCTTGAAGCTAACCTTATATGCTAGCTTGTACACTTATATGTAGATGAATGGATGAGGGAATACCACATATTTTCTTGTCAGGTTTGAGTTCAGAGAGGAGACCCCAGGCTCCAAAGTATAAGTTTTGGAAACAATTGGGTCTATTGGTGTGTTGATGAAGATTTTATTTGTGATTTTATTTATCTCTTCCATATTTAGTTCTTTTTTGAAGTCTGTTAATTTCTAAATAAATACTACTGAGATTGCTTGTAGGTCATAGCTTTGAAGTCAAGTGTCAGCATATTAAATTAAAAAGATTTTAAGACTAATGTGACTGAGCATTTTACTAACTCTGAAGCAACTATGTAAACATCAAAACAAAAGAATAATAATTATGTCTGTGTGTTGTAATAATTTTAAAGCAACTATGTAAATAACAGAATAAAAGGTAACATTGACACTTCTGCACCAGAAATGATGACAGTGGTAGACACAATTTTGTGATGACAAAAGTCAGCTGGGCAATATTACACAATAATCATCATCAAACTCATAGTGATATGCCAGTTCTGTTGTCAAAAGCCAGTAGTCTGCTTATTTGATTTTGATTCATATGTGAGCTTTTCGGGTGTTATTGCCATTCGACCTCCCAGCCTGAAGAAACAAGTCTGTGCCCTCTATTGAGGCTGTGCTCATCCATTGTAGACCAGGTGCAAAAACTAACAAGTGGAGCTGGCTTGGAGCCCATAAGAGGTTGGTATCAGCCTTAGAGAGCCTTGTTCAAATCTGTGATCACTTTCAGTATTGAATCTGTTGATCATGGGACATCTATAAACATGTGCTTTATCCTTCCACTACTATTGGAATTTTTCTTAAAGAAACCATTCATTAAGAAGAGCCCCTGAGTCTTGAGGAAGTTGAAAAACATTTATCGCCTGTACTTTCTGCGCCCTACCCCATAGAGTTCGATTTGTGTAGGTAGGCTATGCTTTTTCACATGATTGAGGTATGCGAGCCAGCACGGGGTCGAGCTTAATGTCCAATTGCCGTCTTATCTTCGGTCTGGACCATAGAATGTTCATAGTACCTATCTCCCATGCCGCCTGCCGGCAGAGCATACTATTGATATACGAAAGAAAGACCTGCATGAAAAACCTGTCACAAACAACTCAGATGCTACCGTCATGTAGTACCGTAAAACATTAGAGTCTTTAAAAAACTGTTAAGGAGGCAACTTTCCATAACTGCACTAGCCTTTTGAAGGATAGTAACCTCAGGATTCCCAATGATACGGACTGCACGCTACATGCCCTTGCAATCTATCGAGTGTCTGATGAGTATTGTAGAGAACCATCCCAGAGATGGTGTTCAGATGGTGATCAGTGTTCCAAACAATAGTAGAATCTGTGTATTCTTACGAAAGACACCACTTCTCCACGCGAAAGAACCATCTTACTTTGTTCTCCCAATTTACGTGTGGCCGATTCTATGACGCTTTCGATAAATATGACTGACAACAGTGACAGCTATGCGCGTATGCTTCTTAGCATTTAAATCTGCCAGGTTTCAGAGTCCCATTGAAAGATGTGATTCAGGTCATATCGGCCGCAGAATATAATTTAAAGTGCTATATTATGTGCATAGCAATAAATGTGGGCGATAGACAACATGTTATTGATATGCAGAAGAAGACAGTGAGCCCCAAAGTATATTTCGGAGATACACCTGCATTCTGAATACAGCGCTCATGCAGAAAGTTGGCAACCCAGTTGCGTAATTAAGAAGGCAGACCGAAGGAGAGAACCTTGAAAGAAAAGAAACTGTGCTCTATCGAAACGAAAGCTTTGGCGATATCAAGACTTCTAGCCAAGCTTGTCCCTAGCCTCACCCCCAAAGATTAATGATATACCTACGCCCGATTAATAATTTTAATAAATAGGTCATTTTCCTAAAGTAGAACATAGTGTACAGGAACCCCACTAAAGTTCTCGTATCATTATTAGGAATTAACGGACCCTTTTGACTTTTGAGTAATAGATGGTAATATGTAGTATAAAATACCAAAGGGTTCACTCAACTCTAATGGTTTGTAATAGAAAGAATGTCAGTAAGGAGCAAATACGTCACGTTACTACTTGACGACACTTTTACTAATTAGTTAATTACAATACATCTACCTACTGATGAAAACACAACAAACAAAGAACAAGACAGGAATCAAGAAAAATATTATTCAATAAAAGTAATATAAATATTCATTATTATTATATTTACATTTTAGTTAAACTAAAAATATAAAACGTAAAAATAATTTTGAATTGGTTTGGTATTCAGTCAAGTATGTATAGAGGTATATTTTGTAAAAACAAAAGCATTGTATAAATTATCCTGTATTACAGTAGTTTGAATGTTAATACACTTAATAATTGAACCTTGGCATCAAATTAGAGAACGGCCGACACTTCATTTCCTCGGGCTCAACCGAATCAGTCCTCTGCAAAATTCAGGCTTTTGCTTACTGTCTCTAGTTGTCGTTATAACAACACGTCATGTCATAGTTCCATTTCGTGTAAGTGTATAGTAATCATGGTGCTCGTAATAAATACTTTAGCTAATGAGATTGACCCGTGGCAGTAGATAAATAAAGGCTAAAAGCGGTTCCATACGGCTCAGTACAGTCGCAACTCGCGCCTGCCGCAAAAAAAGTCTTATAGCAAGTTAATCAGATGTAAAAAAGTTGCGTACGGTTCGTCTTTCACAAGAACATAATTCTATCAGTCGTAATTAAAGACTGCGGAATTGCACCTAAACACAAATTACGACTGATAGAATTATGTTCTTGTGAATTCCGCAGTCTCTAAAGTTTGTAGGTAGTGAGTAGTAGGTGTTTGTACACAGGCGCAGTCATAGAGCCATCCATGTGTACCACGCGATGCCACAATATTAAAGCACAGGCGTACCACAATATAATAGGTACTTTTAATACTAAAAGTGTATATATTATTTCCATACACATGTAATGGGCATTTTACTGTACAAAAATACAAAAGCCGTTTGCAAAAAAAATTACAAAGTAGGCACCTGACGCCAGTCTAAAAATTTACTTCGGCTTTTACCAGCTATTGTCCGAGGCTCATTTTTTAACACCAGAGTAAAACAATTTTACAAGGTGAGAAAATATTGTCGTTTTAATACGTGATTGTAGACTTGAAAGACGTCGTTCCCAACATAATTCCCATAGGTATTGTTAAGATTTTTATAAAACCACTGCCAGTGAACCAAACCCACATGACCATGACCTAAGGCATTTTCTATAATAATGTATTGTACTGTACATACTACAAAACCTGTTTTTGTGATATGAAAAAAACATAGAGAGCTCTAAAGATACCAAAGAATCGTTAAAATAACACTTACAACTCATACACAGAGCTAAGTATTTACACATCAAATTAAATAACTCTTAAAAAAGAGAAGCTGATTTACTCTTGAGTACAGTGACCAGTCGGTTAAAAAAATCAATAATACTTCTTTTATATTGGCTTAGTAGGGTGAGCATCTTCTAATGGAAATTTAAAATGTCCGACTCGATCATGAATAAATTGTCGTGACTGACATAGGCACATCATAATGAGCTTTTGAAGACGAATTTTATCCATAAATTGTCCCTATTTCTCGAGCCAAAGTTACGGTAGTATGGAATGGAACATGATCGCATGTGTTCACTAAACGAAAAAATAGCACCAATAACCAAGGATGTATTATTTTTATAGATACGTCATACACGAAGATGGCGGCTTTCAAAAATGGTGCAAACACAACATATTAGCTACTTCTAAAAATACGTCAATGTTATTAATTTATATGAATTATATTATTATTTATATTAATAATATTTTATTATTACGTATTTATTATCAAAAACGTTTTTTTTTGTGTGGCGCACTGTCGCGATTCTGATTAGTGCATAAAATGATGACCAAAAGTCATCATTTTTTTGTCGCCATTTTAGAGTGTGGACAACATATCTATAGTTTATAATATATCATTGCCAATAACTGTAAATGCGAGCACTGTGAGCATGTTGCAGTGTCAGGATAAAATAAATGAAATTTGCACAGACCAGGTATCATATAACATAGAAAAAAAATGAATTTCACCTGATGACGAGCTTCGCTAAGGCTATTTTACCCGTTTATAGATATTGCTTGAAAGAGTCACAAAAGTTCGTATGAATTGAGAAGGAATGATGGTTGGAATAATCAAGTATTAAATAGCATCATCAGAGCAGGAGTTGCAGTCGATGTTCGATATTATACGTGGTTTTTTGAAAGCAAAGGAATTTAAGTGGGATGAAAGAGAAAAAGAAGAGAAACCTTTTATGTTTAAGGTTGTTGGTACGTAATTACTTGAACTATCTAATGATTTTGACTTGCCCCTTTCCACTTCATATTGCTTGGTAACAAGCGGCGTAAATAAATCGGCTATCATCTACGCAATCTACGCGATCGCCGACCTGCGCCCGACCAACTCAAATTTCACGCTCGAAGTTTTTCCGGTCGACCTGTCTCGTACGGTTGTACAAGAGACAGACCGCCCAAAATGAAACAAATAGTCACATTATTTTTTCCTTTTTTTTTGTTAACATACATACTGTAACACGCTAGTACTATTATCTGTTCTGTGCTGTAACTATTAAATTTAATATCATGTGTATTTGTGACAATTGTTTGTTCAACCACTTAAAAAAAATCCATTTAATTTTGATCATCATCAAATATCCTGCCCTTATCCCATATTTATGTATTATAATGTTGGCGCAACATTGCCTGCTGTTACCACAACATTCACTCTCTTCCTGGTGAACTCATTCTTCAGCGTTACGTCACCTCTCACGTCCATCAATCTCCCCTTAAGTCTTCTTCAGACCTTAGAACCGCCCACTTCCATACTTGACGTGTTCCTTACGACATTACTTTCATCTCTTTCTCTCCCTTTCTCTCTCTCTCTCTCTCTCTCTCTCTCTCTCTCTCTCTCTCTCTCTCTCTCAAAACCATCATTCTTAAATCCACGGTATACGGGTGTCGTTCGTCGATCACCCACTTTACTCGTAACTTCTTTGTTATTGGCACTACCACACTTCCTTAAACAAAAATAGTAATTCTTCGGCTAGAATCAATATGATAATAACACGCAGCTCATCCCAAAATATTTTTTTGCTGGGAACTACTTCATTGACGTTGACCACGCGTTTCTTAATAAAGTTGAATTATGGTGTTTTTCCATACTATATAAGCCCGCGTAGAATATTGATCCCGTTCTTGCAACCCATAGGAAACCATTCCCGGAATAAAAAGTAACCTATGTGTTATTCTAGACTATAATCTGTCCCCATACCAAACTTCAGCCAAATCCGTCCAACCGTTTTGGAGCGTGATTGAATAACAAACATCTTCGACTTTCATATCTCAGAGTAAAAGAATAGTATTCTAATAACGTGAGTTTCATATTTATAATATTAGTAGGAATTAGGATAGTTTAATAAAACTTATTAATTTTTTTTTTTTTATTACTTCTAATTTTACATTTATTCTGGTTAATCCTACTATAATACAATTTGAATATGTACAATATTAACAATAAAACTAAAAATATATATATAAAAGGACAAATTAAAAACTAAAACCGAACGCGTCGTGGAATTCCTCCGCATCGCATGCCTCTTGTGGTAACGTTCCCAGAAGACTGGCAGCATTGCCACGTTGTATGGCAATGCTTATTCTCTGACCTAAAAAGAGGCCAGCCCTCTGGTCACGATAAGCGTCGACCATACGCTTCGCAATCTCCCTAAAGAGATTGCGCGCGCTCGGACCCCATGGTCCCAACGTTTCGACTCCAAACGGCACAAATTCATAATCTCCAATGAGATTGGAGTATTTGCGCCGCTTGAGAGCCTCTGCAGAAGCAGCAGCAGCACCGGCACAGCCAGCCGTGCCTGGAATATGGGTAGGGGCAATGGTGTCGACGCATGTTGCGTCCCACACCAGAGTCCTACTTATTAATCATATTTATTAATGACACGCTTTTGTTTTCTTTTCTAGAATAGCAGTCTCACATGGAACACAAACAACCCGGAGCTAACGCCATGCTTTCAAAAGACAGTTCTTGTGTGGACTCCATGCCTGTACCTATGGGTAGCGGCATTTCTTGACACTTACTATATACTGAATAGTAAAGAAAGAAATATACCATGGAACGTATTAAACATCACCAAGTTAGTCCTAACTTGCTTACTGATAGTATTGAAGTTCGTGGATCTGGGCGTTACAGTACATACCTCATCGAAAGAAGACTCGGAAGTGTTCAGCGCTGATTATTATAGTCCCATTATAAAAATTGCGACATTTGTAAGTATATCTTTATTTATCAACATTATAAATATCAAAACAAAAAATCTAAAGTTGGCTCTGTGACCGCTCTGTTGTCTGTGGCTATCGCTTTCTCTTCCCGTGGGTGTCGACCCAATAGAGCAGCCCGATTGGGAAAGTTGTGTTCCCGGCGGTGAGTAGGGTAGCCTGAGCTCACTGGAGAAGTTTTGTGCTGTCAGTGGGAACACCGACCAAAAGCTTGTCCTACTTGTCTTCTGCGCTGACGGCACAGAAACTCTCAGTTCTAATAGGGTCGGCAGTACGAGTGTGACTCCCCTTGTGTTGCACTCGTCTATAGGCTACGGTAATCACTTTCCAGCAGGTAGGCTGTTTGCGTGTCTGCGACCTAAGTGGTATAAAAAAGCCCAAAATGGCAAAGTGCCCGATAGACAACAAACTAGCCCCTATACGTGAAACCGAAAATTATAGTTGGTTGGCGTAGCGGTAGTGAACGCGGTCGCTGCGCAGGAGACGCGGGTTCGATCCCCGCTCAGTGCATATTTGTGTGCATGAAATATGGGTATTTGCATTGGTCTGGTTGTGCCTCGGAGAGCCTGCACGTTCAACCATCGGTCCCGGTTACCATAAGAACATCTATGGCAGTCGTTACGGGTAGTTGGAGCCTTAAAAAGTCCAAAAAACATCAGTTTAGCTGCAAAGCTTCGATATCGCCTAATGTTACCATTGGGTTGTGGAGGTCAGATGGCAATCGCTTCATGGAAAATATCGAGGTCTAGCCAAATCCGTAGTTAAAACTGGTAAAGCGGACCCCAGACTCCGAGCTGAAAGCTTCGGATGCGACTGGGAATTACCGCTACGATGAAGAAGTTGGTGAAATATAGTTGTTAAACTGTTAATACACCTCTGCCTACCCTTTTGGGATTTACAAGCGTGTATATATGTATGTATGTAAGTATCAAAACAATGATATTCTCTGAACTGACTTGTTTAAGAGTTCACAATGCATACAACAATGTATTATACAGTGGACGAGACATGGGTTCATTAAATTATACATACGAACGAATCAAATAACAGGGGTGCGTGGTTCATAACATAACCGTGGTTACCTACCACGGTTATATTATAAATATGTTAGTATATTACAAGGTCAGTCTGACACTCTGACCAAGGTCATGTGACCACTGACCATTCCTTATATGTACATTGAGACCCCTCCATGCCTTGAAGAGCACGCTTTTATTTATTACTAGCTGACCTTGCGAACTTCGTACCGCCTAAATTTGCAGGATTTGTTGACATTTGTGGTTACAGCTCCGGTCCCCTGAGTAGTAGCATGATGATATTTAGCCTATTATCTTCCTCGATAAATAGGCTATTCAACACAAAAAATATTTTGCAATTCCAACCAACCAAATAAACAAACTGTTCAGCTTCATAATATTAGTATCGATATTATTATGTATTTAATATATTAAAAACAACATTCGTTACGTGTATTTAATACTCTATAATATAAAGTATGACATCTTGGTTTTACTACCGAACTTTGATATCGCCTCGCCAGTTAGTTGTGGAGGTCAGATGGCAGTCACTTCATGGAAAATATCTAAGTTCGGCCATCACATACTTGACTGAAAGCTGACCCCAGTCGCGTCGGGCTCGGGATATGGCTCGGAAGTTGATAGATACGATAAAAAAAAATAACATTTATTAATAGTAACATGGAATTCATTATTAACAGCGATACACAAACCGCAGAATAAATAATAGTACCTACTAGGTACAGAGTACAGACACATTACGTAATGAATGACAGAACCGAAAAAGGCTACTATAAAAATATATTTTTACTTTATTTCCCTAATTGGGTTAATTAAATATGCAGTATTTAATTAATTTGACTTTTACAATATAATTATGTAGTAGGTAATAAATAATGTATTTTGTATTGACATCATTCATAAAATTAAACTTTTCGTAATATTTTTTAAACATGTTAATTGACACAATTGTATCAGGATTCACGAGCAGTCAAAGTTTTCAACACTATTTTTTATGGCTCTCTGCTCGTCACCAATCTTATTCAAACTTTCCAAAAACGGTTCAGCTGTATGACCGATATCGATATCGACAGCATTACCTATATTTTGTACGGAGTTTAAACTTATCTAGGTACTTTGGCCTTGGCTCGATTTTGCATCATGTAAAATATTATCACCAAGTGCTTTGTATGAATCACAGATAAGCCTTCACTGAAATCACTACTAGGAACCGTATTCGACACTTTCTGTATCGTCACTTATCGTACCTAGGACGGAGTCATTTTATTTCAGTAGATAAGTCTTACTTTCTTCAGGGTCTATAGGGTCCCACCAAAAATTTCGGAGTCCAAGCCAACTTCACCTGCAAGCCTGCAGACCTGGTTATTAACAAACGAGGCTCTGGCGTAAGCTTTCTTATCAGGGTTAGGGGGTATGACGGCAGTCGCTTCGCTTGAAACAGTACAAATAATGGAAAAGAGAACATCGGGCTTCCAAATGATTTGGATACAACCGTAATTGAAGCTTAGATTGAGAAGATGGCTGCCTTAATTTCTAATGTCACACAGTTCAACGTCTGTGTTACATTACTTTTACATTCCTAATAATTACATTGACTGCCATTCACTAACAACTAACTATTAAAACAACAGTTAGTATTAGTACAGAGATGATAATGACTGCAATAATTGGTTAGCAATAAAACGAACCGACAATATACTCGTAGCCTCCGGGAGATCGTAAGGTACCTATACTTTTGAATTTGAAGTTGATTGTTGAACGGACGATGTTAAGTCATACCCTTTGGCTGGCTTAAATAAAAGGCAGCAACTATTCATTTATAACCACGCTTAACAGTCACTAGAATCCCACAGTGTGGAACATCGACACCAAAGAGTAATGATCGTTACCACCTTACCACTATAAGTACATGACGTCATCACTCATCAACTAATTTTGAATAATATATGGCCCTCTTATGTGTCAATAGTAAACGAAGCCGATTGCTATTAATCCATTAACTCATTCGGCACAATGGTTGTTTAATCCATATCTATGAAGTTATTGATTAATTTACATACAAACACACCACACCTATCATTACTTGATTTCCCTATAATTTCACTATGTTCTTGAAACATAAAAATGAACAATTTGAATGAAACGCATGCTGACGAAACTGCGTAACCCGTAAACTATTAGAGTAAATGCCTTGAATAGGCACCACGCTCATTATATGGCTCGCAACAGTTACCAACGAACGGATCTTCTATTGACCTTGACTGTGCTATAATCACAACAGTATAAAATCTTTATAAAAACTTGCATAGAGCATGAAACGGACTTCGGTCGGTTGGATACAGTGATGTTTGTATTATGTTGCTAATATTGTGCAATACAACGCGCTCCCGTAAAATCGATCGATTCTACCTACCTATCGATATTTCTTATAGCATTGTGTATAGGATAATATTTCTCTTCTTCTTATAAAATATACCGTGTAAAAAAGAAGGATCCAGTAGGCACTGACGACACGAATATTTTACGAGGCTAAAGTCAAGCTTGGATGGGTTTCACTGACAGACTTCATAATTATATTTATTTGTTAACGTAATTACTATACCCGCTATAATACATTTATTTTGTGTCAACAGGCCTTGTCAGCGACGTTGTTGTACTATAATAGGAAATATGGCATGAGGGCATCGGGGGTGCTCTTCTTTTTTTGGTTACTTTTAATATTTGCCGGCTTGCCTCAGCTGAGAGAACAGATTGTATCGCATTATAATGCCGAAGAGGATGACGATGTCAATTACATTTTCGTTAGTTACATGATTTACTTTGGCTTGGTAATCTTCATGTTCCTATTGAACTGTTTCGCGGACTTACCACCCAAAGATTCACCGTACAAATACGAAAAGGTAAGTGTTTACATACTTTATTACACTCATTATATTGTTAAATATATTGTTTCTTTTTTTTAAATATTTCCTTTATAAATGTTTATACCACACTATCTATGGTAAAGTATCCATACCATACCTACATACAATTGCGATGACACCTTCTGCACGTTATTGTGAAGTTTACAAAAAATTAAGAGGGATTATCATAATTTTAATAAAAACTGACTTAATGACAAAAATATATATAATTGCATAATATTTCGTGATGAGTTATTATGACTTTAACTCGGTATATAGGTAATTAAATTATGGTAAATCATAATATCTGAGGATGTTATTTCTTCATTAGTCGTCAATTTTGTACATTTAAGGTCAAGTTAAAAAAAACGCTCACCACAAGAATATAATATTACGTAAGCACAGGCTAACACGCCTACACTTCAAACTTCAATTAAGCTTCGGGTTCGAGGTCAACCGAACTTTTGTGATAAAGTAATTTTTGGTAATTTATTGTACAGAACCAATGTCCAGAGAAAGCATCGGGCTTCCCAAGTCGTCTCACTTTTAGCTGGTTCGATCCCCTCGCCCTGACAGGATTCCGTAGGAGCTTAACGGAAGAAGATCTGTGGGCTTTGAATCCTCCGGACTCTTCAACAGAAGTTGTACCCAAGTTCGACAAGTTTTGGGAAAAATCGTTGAAAAAACGAGAAACGTAAGTATGGAGTTCGTTAATCTATAATTGCTAACGAAGATATTATGTATTCATTGACCAAATATTGTTTTACGTTTACCTGTTCCATGAAATTTGACGTTTCAAGGAAAACATTTTTTGTTCTTTACAATTAGGGTTACCAAAATATAATCGCATTAATTTTTTTCTCTTTAGTTAAATAACGAACAAACCTTGACGAGTTTTTTGATTGGAGATTAATGAAATATAATTTTTTTTAACTCCCCTAAGATGTACACCGTCTTCATAATAGTTCGTTCCTAGGCTACTCTCCCGCATCCAATCAAAAACAATTTTTACTGTTGTTCTGATGCTTATTTTCTTATATTCTCCTCTATCAGTCTTAGGTTTGCTGGAAGAGAAGTTAACACTGAGTTACGGTCTTCCACTTCCTTGTACTTAAGTAGGTACCTATCCTTTTGTTATGTATCACCAAAATATGTATGTGTACAGTAAATAATGTGAATATCAGTATTTTTTTCAGAAGAAATATATGCCCTTCTGACTGATAATAACCAACGTTATTGATGCAATTACATAATAATCGTATTTGTATAATCATTTGAATACTTACAATAATATTTAATGATCTTCAAATTATTGCTGGGTATAATTATTCTACTCGTATCACCTTGACCTTTCAACGATCAAGATTTTTTTCGGTTTCATGAAACCTTACATACTTTGTTACAGTTTGAACGGCACGAAAGCGACATATCGCATAACATCGGCCAGCGTAAACTTCAAACCGGACACCGAAAAGAAGCCCGCATCCATTCTACCAGCCTTATGCCTAGCCTTCGGTGGGCAGTTTCTGTTCGGATCCCTCCTAAAACTGTTTAACGATGTATTAATGTTCCTGTCACCACAACTACTCAAGTAAGTTATATTGAATTGCTTACTCATTCTCGGTAGCTATATGTGATAAGACGATGGCGTCATAATTATAGTTATCCATTACTTAGTTATGTACTTAATTTATTGTCAGTGCTTATACATGAATCTGCGTTTATTTTGCCTTTTTTAGACTTCTCATCAATTTCGTACGAGCTGATGAGCCTACATGGAAAGGTTACGTGTACGCCGTTTGTCTTTTTGCTTGCGCTACCGTACAAACTATGCTGTTAGCGCACTATTTCACTAGAATGTATCTAGTGGGTATGAGAATAAGAACAGCATTAACCAGCCAAATATATAGAAAATCGCTTCGAATGTCTAATGCAGCAAGAAAAGAATCTACTGTCGGAGAAATTGTTAATCTTATGGCAGTCGATGCACAAAGGTAATGAAATTTTACACACGATACATTTTTAATTTACAGTTCTATCTTGCTTGTACAAATTATCTATTTATTTTCCAAAGTAACAGCATAGAATATTAACTAAGACTAACAAAAATATATTCTAACTGTAGGTACATTAAAAATAACTAACGCACATCTAATTTTATTGAGCCAAGGGAGCTCACGAACACCACGCGCCCTGACTCGGATGGATTAGGTTGAAAGGGTATGGCGGAGGTGTCACAGAGACCTCTGCCATACCCTTCCCGTGTTAGGTGACTAGTAATAAATTTGTAAAAGTCTACCAATTTATAAAATGCGACATATTAATACCTATAACTTATAAAACATAAACATCGATGCGTCTGAAATCAGGTTATCGTGAGTAGAAACAGACTACTAGTAAAGTAGGTGAACATATTTATAATAAGTATTCTAGTGGTAACCTCCGTACCTAACCTAAAATGTGTTTACTAAGAGTGAAATACACGTCACATTCCGTTATAGTGACGAGAGGGTACTAAAGAAAGAAGACACTATTTCTTACTAAGGTAAACTATCCCACCACTGGCACCCGTCCTAATGTTGGCACTTTTTAAGGTGACATTACAAGGAATCTATAGATGATTTGAATTAGACAGGTAGTTATTTATATTATTAGAAGTAATTATTAACTAAACGGGTGCTATAAGTACTTATATTCAATGTAGGATCCTTTATCCTACATTGAATACTTGTTTGTGCCTCTGACTCTGAAACCTGTTTTTTATCAGCACTTTATTTAAATAGCTTCTCTAGAGTAATATACTTTCTGTGGTGATTATGCAACCTTAAATGTTTGACGAGTTTTTGTCGACAGTTTGCGACGAAATCATAAACAATCATAAAAAAGTGATACCGTTGCTCCAACGAGCTCGACTTTTTTTAGGAATTTCTTGCTAGGAAAAAATGTGGCAGTCCAAATCGCCTTCGAAGATTTTATCGGTTCTCGCTCACACAATTTTGTCGGTCAGTGAACTATCTATAAAATGGGGAAAGTGCACAGATGATAATAGTAAAAAATACAATGCAGTATATATTTTTTTTAGATATACATATCTTGTACCTAACCTAACCCTCCGGTGATAAAGGCGTGATTATTATGTATATAATTATGTACTTAATAAAGCAACGCACAATAATTGTAAGATTATTGGTTGTTGTCAAAAATATTCAATTCATTTTACCTTATCTTTCTTCCCTATACTACTAATACCTAGTATTTGTAATCTTATCATGAACTTAGCCGTGAAAATAAACAGAAGATTTCAATTGTTATCATTATGCTTAAAATCTCTGACTACTTATTTCCTTCAGCCAAATATTGTATAAGATTATTGAACATTTTGCTTCCTATATGGAGAAGAGTATTTGCAAATAACCATGACAGCGCAAATTCTCTTATATTACATAGTTTCCGCGTGAATGGCGTAATCGTTTAGTAAGCCATCTCGATAACTACCGCTGCGAGCATTGGGTTAAATCCTCACATGGGAAAATAAAAATGTTAATACAAAAGAACAAGGAATCTCAGCTCAAGAGCGCCTCTGTGAACGCAATCAAGGTTGCACGACACTGGGCAGATAAAATTTGACTGATGTACCATCGCATCTGTACGATGTAGAGTATGGGACAATTACTAGTACTTATATGTTGCAGTTACAGGTTAACTTTAATCGAATCACGTACAATGTTTAGTATCGATTATGATACATACCAGAAGCTTCTAGCCTAACGTATCTTTTAAAACCGCCGACCGAAATCTCTGCATGACATCTTCTGTCCCGTAATTCCGCGGCCTCAGTGTAAGAAATATTATTAATTTAATGATTTATTTTCCAGGTTTATTGAACTAACTGCCTATTTGAACATGATTTGGTCAGCACCGCTACAAATTGCTCTTGCCCTTTACTTCCTATGGGCAATTCTGGGTCCCTCTGTGCTGGCTGGGCTAGCAGTGATGATCATACTTATCCCAATCAATGGACTCATCGCTAACAGAGTAAAGACCCTTCAGATCAAACAAATGAACTATAAAGACCAAAGAGTTAAACTTATGAATGAAGTACTTAACGGAATTAAAGTAAGTTTTAGTACCTATTTGTACAAAATAAGTACCTATTTACCTGCATTCAATATCCGAAATAACTCGTCCGCGCTTTTACAGCACATATCGCGGGATCTGCTTTACCCATGAGGATTGATCTTATCAAAATCAATATATCAAATTCTAAATGGCCAGATAAGATTACGTGTTATCTTAGAAATTTAGTAGGTCGACAGAGTTGTCTGTTAAAATGAGCACTACGCAAACTTTTATACTATTATGCAATATCGGCATCGTATATATGTATAGTATACTATACACCTATCATTCTGAAGAATGTATAGGTGCGCGGTACAGATCAAACACAGTGAAACATTGCCTCTGAACTGCATAATGCAGGCATACTGCATGTGTACCTCGGG
This sequence comes from Eilema depressum, assembly GCA_914767945.1. Taxonomy (NCBI): domain Eukaryota; kingdom Metazoa; phylum Arthropoda; class Insecta; order Lepidoptera; family Erebidae; genus Eilema; species Eilema depressum. The sequence goes on from OU612020.1 coordinate 7,710,130, forward strand.
ACGTATCTAGGACCTAAATCGCGATACAAAGGAGGTCCCTGGCGTGCGCAGATTGTTTTGTAATAATCTATGATTGATGAATTTGAGCTCGTCCACCGCAGTAGCACCTCGTGCCTCACAAGACACCCGAGAAAAGTGTACTGCTTGTATAGAGTACATTTTAAGTCCAAGATATATTTATGTCCCGTCCCGAGACGGGAACTATAATGGATTGATGCAAGCTAGATGCATTTTGATAATATTAAAGGACTGAATATTCCCGTCTGATTTGCATATTCAGTATTCAGCATACTACATATATTTTCTAGATAGCGCGTATTTTATAACATTTGTTTTAAATGTCTATATTTACCTTACGTTATCTCAAATGTATTGCTAAAAATCTTTCTGTGTACACGTTATTATATCATTATGTTGATACTGTATCGCTACACAAATACTATTGCTGCAATATATGTATAAGAATGTATATTTACGCTGAATTGTTTGTCTACGAACTTTGCTTCACCTTGTGATAGGTTTAGCGTTTAAAAATAGCACAATACAATACATATTGTAAACCTAGCTCATGCCCGCGGCTTCGCCCGCACGGAACGGCAATGAGAACGGGATCGGCCCGTTCCCGTTCTTCCTCGCAGTTTTCCATATATTCTCGCCACTTGAAACTTCCCAGGACTACGACAAACATTTCAAAACCAAAAAAGACAAATGAACAGCAATTTATTTTTACATATGTAGAAGAATAGCTGTTGCCTGCGGCTCCACCCGCGTGGATGTTGGTTATCGCGATCAAGCATAGCCTTTATCCTTTTCTAAGCTCTAAAACATTTGTGTACCAATTGTCATCAGGCTATTTTCAAAACTTTCATACAAATTTTCATCCTCTATTTGATTGAACCCCTTTAACCTCCTTTTTCTCAATAAAAGGTAGTCTATGTCCTTCCCCAGCTCTGGCCTATCTCTGTACCAAATTTCATTAATATCAGCTCAATGGTTTAGGCGTGAAAGCGTAACAGACAGACAGGGTTACTTTCGCATTTATACAATTAGTATGTATTTGAACACATACTTTTTAGGATTCGGTAAAAAATAATGTGCATCTGGGCACTTGTGTTCAAAATAACACTGCACACTTAATGTAGATCTATCATATTCAAATGAACAATTAGCTCTATTAGGTCGCGGCACACTAGATAGCGTTGTACATGTGTTTTATCTTGTTCAAACAGTAGATAAATGACTATCAACCTAGAATTCAGTCCTCGCAGATTCTTCAACCCAATTGTTATTAATATGCAATACGGTAATAATTATGTGTTTCCTGATTCTCTAATTGGGTGTTTGACTGTGTGGTCGTCAAAACGATAAGCTATAAGGAAACTTGTGAAATAAACAATTGTGACGTTATAATTTTTAATTGTCAAATAATGAGAAAGAAACACAAGCAATTTGACTTGATTGGAGGGGTTAACGGGAATATTAGTGATTTTTGTTACTAATATTCCGTAAAAAATACGATTATAGATTGGGTGGGTGATTTAAAATAAATAAAAACTATAAAATAAGAATAGTCGTAACTTTCAACGCTCTTTCACCATTCTTAATTTAATAAGCTCCGTTAAATAATTTATTTGAACTGCAGGAAATACCTACCCAATTATGTATTCAAGAGCGTTTTCACATTATCCGATATCGATGTCGGACGCCTCTCCGATATCAGAGGAAATCAAATGTATGACATTATGTAGGTATCTGTCTTTCACATTGTCCGGCCCGATATCGGACATCGGATTGTTAAATATGCCTCGAACTAATTACAAATTTCACACAGAGACTAAAACAGCGGTAATAGATGATGCTGATCACGAATATACGGAAAATAACTCGATACTATGTCATGTCAATAAGGTCGAAAGTTGCTTGCACTAGACTTTCTGTCTGTGTCGGTCCGATGTCCGATGTAATCGGACCGATTTTATGTTATATGTGAAAACGCTCTTATAGAGAACATGGGGCCAGGGAATCTGGTGTGACCTAAAAAAGATATCCCAGTGACTCAGACCGGCCTTGCCCCCACATAAGCGACCCCTGCGCGTTGTTGGGGATCAAAATCCCTCCTCCCCTAACTTTACTATAACCCACAAACGACGTTCGTTTTACTCCGTTCAAGCCCGACATAACTTCGGGAGGTATCCGTGGGATTTTGCGCACGATAAAAAAAAGAGTTTTAACAAAACTCCAATTCATCATTGTATACTAGCGGCTGAATCTCATAAGTGTAATTGTTTGCCAAAGGTCAAGATTAATTCCATATTTGTGTGTAACAATTCTAATAATGTATTTCTTCTAGGTTCTCAAAATGTATGCTTGGGAGCCAAGTTTCGAAGAGCAAATACTTAAAATCCGGAATAAGGAAATGAACGTATTGAAACAAACTGCCTATCTAAACTCTGCTACCTCATTTATTTGGTCGTGTGCGCCTTTTCTGGTATGTGTGTTATCAATAACTAGATATAAATGATAGTACGTAATATAACTACTTAATTTGTTTTTTTTTTATAATCTAATTATGTAATAATGATAGAAACAGATGGTGGGCTGTTATGTCTGCCTAGGCGTGAGCATATGTATGTATGTATGTTATTTTATTTGAAATAGTATGTGTTAATTAAACTGCTATAGGCTATTAAATAGACACCATTTCTTAATTACAACTACATTGCAAGCCGACCCCAACTGAGTAGGTAAAAGGCTCGGCGATGGATGATGTGATATCTATCTAGTATTAAGATAATTCTTGATTGAGCTCACCTTACTCAGAGTGTTGTGGGTTCGAACCTCACATGGGACGGTGAGACAATGTCATGAATGGGAGATCGCTTATAAAAAGCTAGTATCAAAAATTAAATTGTAATTAAAAATACAATTGCAGCGATCTCGATTAATGAATAACGTAAATTAATGAAAAATTGGTGAGGAAAGTGAGAGTGGTTAAATGAGGAGCCTGTTATCAATGAAAAATATGTTTAAAAGTTACAGTGAATATAGAAACGGACGCTCTCTATGAATGTAGTTATTCATAGAGAGTATATAGTTCGAGCTCACATTATATCCAACGTTCGATACCCCTGACTGTACGCCAGTGCGGCAATGGCCACCTTTATAGCCAAAACAAGCGAGTGAAACAACGTGTGCCCGAATCAGTAAGGCATAAAGACATCGAACATGAGTGACCTTCGACGAATCCCAGCAAAATTGCCTTGGAACCCATATCTAAAAACCCAGTGATTCCTTTCCTAGCAATGTGGCAGAAAAAAAAGAAGGCACCACTGAATATTCAAGTAAAAATATTTATCTGCAGAGAATATAATTATATTAGATATCGTGTGTACCTCATTGAGGTCATGTAAGATTATTGATTAATAAAATCATAGCAGTATAAAATGTCTTATCGAGTTTTATCAAAAGACACAATATAGCCAGATTACATGCTTAAGTAGTGATTTTATATTGTTATTATTATTGATAATACCTATCATGTTTATAATTCCAATCAAACTGATAATTCGATTATTTAAATACAATTATTATGTTTGAACAACTCTCTGATTGACAGATTATAGCCACATTATCTGTTATGATTACTTATGATTTATGACGGCACATGAATGTACATAATTGTGCACAGAACCCAACTCAATCTTGATTTTAGTTTAATCAATCAGTCCACTGTTGTTTAAAGTTGGATGTTTTATTTAAATTCATTCTAACCTGTGAAGTTAACTGTAAATTATCTACATTGACTCGTTTCTGGAACGTTTTGACGTTTTTTAAGTACTCTTTGGTCTATGCGGAATAAAATTTACTTTTGAGGTTTATATTCTAATTAACTTTTACGTAGAAACCTCAATAGAGGAACCGTTTTATTCCTTTTGAAAAAAAAAAAAGCAATGGGAATCATTTTCACTTTACCTGAGTTCTATTGGATTATGTTTTTGGACTGCACCACAACAAGGCGGGGTACAGTCCAGCTTACCATAATATGACGATCTAAATTTAAAAAGAAAAAGTATCATCACCAACAAATAACATAGGTATGAGTTATTGTTTAACTCGTTTTAACTCAATATGTTGTAATACAAATAAGTGTGATTTTATAACCAATCTAAGTACATTTCTAGATAAGTCTGACATAGAAAATATAATAATTTTGTTTATTTCAAGGTGACCTTCCTAACATTCTTCACATTTTTGATAAGTGACCCAGAGAACCATATCCTGACAGCTGAAAACATATTCGTGTCGATGTCTCTGTTTTACACAATGCATTTGCCTTTAGGTTTATTGCCACTCATCATTGTGTCTGCGATCGAGGTAGTGCTACAACATGTTAAGATTCTTATGGTATCCGCATATATGGCTATTGGTTCTTTTCCATAAGGACGCACTAACACGTACACGACATTTTAGTGTTACTGTTAATAATTACGTATGCCGACTCCCAGATTATGTATGCCTTGTGTTCTTTGGCTAAAGACTTGCAGTAAAACCAGTATCCTTAACAGTTCGACCTTTCCATCGAATAATATTAACAAAGTTTCTACTTTACTGGACAGCGAGTCACTTTTTTTTCTAGAGAAATATTCTTTTTCATTAATATTTAAAGCATTCTTAAGCATGTTAATATTAGCGAAAAAAATACGAAAGTGATATCAGTTACCACAATACATGTACTTTTATTCTATGTATAGATCGAGTTGTACCTAAATTAAAAGTAAATCATATTCGATACAAGTCAGAGTGCAATGTCAGTTGCCGTGAACACAAAGTAAACATAGGAAGCGCAAGCCCAACACCTTTGCATGAGTTCATCTTTTAATTTAACTACTGGAATGGTCTCGTAGGTATCGCTGATGTCGTTCGGGTGCTTTGTGTTGGTAAACGATAAAGAAGTGCTGGACTCTGAAAGAGCTTTCGTAGCATTGTCTCTTTTCAACATTCTACGTTTCCCTCTCTCAATGCTGCCTAACGTAATATCAAATGTTGTACAAGTAAGTTTTTACAAAATTTATTGTGTAATGTCCAGCTTTACTTTAAAATTTGGAATAAAAAATGTGAAACAGTTGTGCCATAGTAGTTTTGAAATAGTTTGGCATGAGTTTTAGTATTAGAGAATGCCTCGCTGCTGCCTTGATCTTGCTACAGATTATATTAATTCCACAAGTCCATATACCCATTACTCAGACCTCTTTTTAACATTCTTACAATTTTGCAATTAATAAAATGCACGCTTTTGTTTTAATTTAGTGTAAGCTTTGTGTGTTTTGGCGTGGAATAATATATAATTTAATTATAATAATATGTTATTGCAAAAGTAAGCTGCTAGTTATGAGTAAGTATATTCTGAACAAAAATTGAATATTGATATCGTAGTACACGCTTACTTTTGTGAAACTTATAATGTTTGTAATATTAAAATATAAATATCGTAACACAATCATTATCTTACGTTCATATAACTAATATATTTTTCTGTTTGTAGACTTCTGTCGGTATAAAGAGATTGAACAAATTTATGAACTGCGACGAATTAGATGACTCTTCCGTAGAACATGATCCTAAAGAACGTAAGTTCAGCTTTAAATCTAGTATTAATGTTGTAAAACTAAGAAAACGTAAGGTAAATATGTTTTGTAGTTAGGAATAACATAGACTATAATTCGTGCAAAATGGATTGAGAATAAAGTTCATTGACCTTTCGACTAATTTTTAACTTTGTTCACAATGTAGCGAACTGCCAACTGCCGCGCCACGTGGCGCCCGCGCGATCCAATTTTTGTTGCCTTTGATTACTCAAAATTGTTGTACATAGGATTACCATCCTTTTACTTAAATTTTGTTTTTACTGTCAATGCACTTTATTCTCAATCGATCTGGCCCGAACTATAAACACGTTGTAAGCGTACACAATGCTACTTATCATATAGGTACTATCATATAAGGTTAATGACCAGTAGCTATAAAGTGTTATGAAAAATAATTATGATGGTCCTCGATAAAAATTAAAGACCTTTTCATAAAGACTTTCTTTCTACTAGTTCCCAGTTCACCGTTAATCATTATTACATTTATTTTTTGTTTTAGCCAATCCAATTGTGATTGAAAATGGTCAGTTCACGTGGGGAGATCAGAATGCTGAGCCGACGCTAAAGAATATAAATTTGCACATCCCGCGCGGCTCTCTCGTGGCCGTCGTCGGCGCCGTGGGCTCTGGCAAGAGCTCGCTGCTCGCTGCGCTACTCGGAGAGATGAACAAAACTTCCGGACGCGTTAACACTACCGGTATGTTTTATTCTTTTTAATTTAGCCCTTGATTCAGCTGAAGAACAATTTCTTACATCATTATAGTGAAAATTCAACCTATTGTTGTCTGGTTCATCATAAATGCCAATATCGTAATCGAAACCGGTGGAGACAGTTTATATCAAAGGCACAATGCAGTGGCAGAGTCGCGAGTTCAGACCACTGCTATCAGCTACTCTACTAAAGAGAACCCACTCCTAATACGAGCAATTTAGTTAAACTGGAAGTTTAAACGCGAATAAGAGAAATTTCAATGAATGGTATCCATTTTAAAAGAAAAATAAATCTTAAAGAATACACCATAGCATTATCGAATATAAAAAACTGCTTGCGACCAATGTGATGCCAAAAGTAGGTGAGTAACTCGTACTAAAAACTCAACCCATACAATAAATGTCTAGGTATAGTATAGAACTCGTATGTTTACATTAGATTACAATTCTACGCCTGTCTACACAACACTATCTAAACTCAAAGTTATCATAGTTAAACTAGCTTGTGTTGTGTTATGGGATCTAGAATGCGGATAAACATACCTATACTCCATTCGCTTAGGTACGTAACCGAACGTAAACAATCTTGATATGTCTATTTAATATGTTTTCTTTAAAAATATAGTTTGTTTAAATTTTTCTGTTTAGAAACATAAAGAGTAAAAATCAAAATCGAACCACTTGTTAGTCATTTAGTTAACCTAGTTTATTTGTTTAATATGTGTTTTTATAAAAAGTCGCTACAATTTTTTTTACCTTGAGTTAAGTACCCAACCGAATTGAGCATTTATATTTTTTGTTTGTAAATACATATTATACATAGATTCGTACATAAACATAGATATAGATATAATAGATACAAAATACATAGATTATACAGACAATAAAGTCATATACATATAACAAAGACATTATTATACATAGAACAAGGACATATTATACATACTATTATTGTTATTTACGAATTACAGGTACTATAGCATACGTGCCACAACAAGCATGGATCCAAAATGCAACGCTTCAAGACAACATTATATTCGGCCAACCACTTGACAAGCAGAAATATAATGACGTGATAAACGTGTGCGCGCTCAAACCCGACTTTGAAGTGCTCCCTGGAGGCGACCAAACTGAAATTGGAGAGAAGGGTATGTACTACGATTAGCAAGATTTCTAGTTAATTTGTCGATGGATTATAAACATATTGTGCTTGTGTAATTCATTGGAATTTTGTTCTATAATATCTGCTGAACACAAGTGTAACATTCATTATCAAGTTCATTGTTTATTGTGTACTTACTTTTAGCGTAAAGTTCTGAAATATCTGTAAAAATAACGAAATAATTGTCTGGAAGCTAAGATAGAACGTGCAAGTGAGCATGCATGCCAACTTTTTAGAAAATCCCTGCACTATTTTGCTTAATCTTTCGAACGCTAATAATATAAATAGTACTACATATTTTATTTCACAAATTAAACACTGCATATGGCCAATTTTAATATTGATGTTTGTTTGACATATTAATATTTTATACAGTTACTAGCTGTTGCCCGCGGCTCCGCCTGCGTGGAATTCTGATCCCGTTCATCGCTGATATATAGCCTATATGTTAATCCAGGGTAGAACCTATATACATACCAAATTTCAACCAAATCGGTCCAGCCGTTTAGGCGTGAAAGAGTAACAAACATCCACACATCCATTCGCACAAACTTTCACATTTATAATATTAGTAGGATAGGATATTTTTTACACCTATAAAACAATTATGTTTTGTTTACATTCAGGTATAAATCTGTCTGGTGGTCAGAAGCAACGCGTGTCTCTGGCGCGCGCCGTGTACTGTAACTCCGAAAATTATTTCCTGGACGACCCGCTTAGCGCTGTGGACTCGCATGTCGGGAAACACATCTTCGATAAGGTACTCGATATTAGGCGATAAGTTATTTTTTTATTATTTGAATCGATAGGTGACATCGATAAAGAACAGTACAAAACTGCCTTTCTAAGAACTAGTAAAAAAAAGTTTTTATAATTTTTACGCTTCCAGACGATTTTTTTAACGAAACTGTGCCAAAAATGTTTCGTTCTGAAACGACTATAAAATCAGCCGGTATAAAATAATACCTTCTGTTTTAAATATCACACAATATGTTTTCTATCGAGACAGTAACAATATCGCCTCCTTTTATTGTATTATTGATAATGATGATGATGATTACCGATGTTTATCCGTGTGGTAACGGAGAAAGAATACAAGTATCACCACCACAACACTCATCCGTAGAATGTAGCAAGAGGCGACTAACGAAAACAACGCAGGCGATGTCACTGTTAGAGAAGGAAAACTGGCAATCCAAACCTGTACCAACCTGTCTGGTCAGCGTAGAAACAGTAGGCCAAAGCATCCCGAAATTCGGAGAGGCCTATGTCCAGCAGTGGACTGCGACTGGCTAATTGATTGGTTGATTGATTGATTGATTAGTTGATTGATAAGATGGTTGACTGTTTGATTGATTCATTGGATGATTGGTTGATTGATGGTTGCCTATAAGAGATCGCTTGCAACGATAAGCCCGCCATTTATACATATTTCATAAGTTGTCCCTAATTTACTGTAGTTTGTTATGCACAATAAAGATTTATCTTATGTTATTGTTGTACAGGTGATCGGACCTAACGGTCTGCTCAAGAACACGACGCGCGTGTGGGTGACGCACAACGTGTCGTACCTGGCGCACACGGACATGGTGCTGGTGCTGCGCGACGGCAGCGTGTCGGAGGCCGGCACGTACCAGCAGCTGCTCGAGAAGAAGGGCGCCTTTGCAGAGTTCCTGCTACACCACTTGAGCGATGCGGAGCGGACATCGCCTGAAGGTAATTGGAACTTCTTTTATTTCCGGAGAGCTATAAATTGGGAATCTTCAAGCCCTGATTAAATAACTCTCTATGCTGCAAGCTCGATAATAAAAAATACTCACAATCTACCTATTAATATTATGCATGTGATAGTTTATCAAGATGTTTAGATGTTTGTTACTCAATAACGCACTAACCGTTGAATAGCTTAAGATGAAAACTGGCACATGGATCATTCCCTGAATTAATAAATAGGATACTTTTGTTTCACCCTCAGAACGGGTGCATGTGGGGAACGGGAAAACTATGCCTCATGGACAGAGCTGTGGGCATCATCTGACACCATGATTGTGTTTTTTCCCTTTATTATACATACAACTTAACTCTTACGGCTGTAAATATGGTTCACAAAACTGGTTAAACCTACCTACATATAAATATCACGGATATCTTTTCAGAACTGAATGAAATCAAGCAAGAACTAGAAAGTAAACTTGGATCTGAATTCCAAAACAAGCTGCAGAGAGCGCGCTCTCTTTCTGAGAGCGCTTCAGAATCGGAACAACCTGCTGCAGGTATGACGTTTGTAACTTCTAACTTATTGCTTATTTATTGTGCTTCCTGAGTTGTTAATCACATACTCCAATTTTTATACATCACTCTGCACTATACGCGGTTTACGGCGCTCATAGGAAGAAGCCTGTACCAGTAATACTCGGATTAATTGGTTGATAATAATGTACAAGTGTCTCACTTGGGAATTAAATCCACTATAAAAAATCCCAGATCCATTTACGGGACAACTTCCACGAATTAAATCAACTATAGAAAATCCCAGACCCCCTTACGAGACAACTTCCACAGTATTACTAGTGTGATGTTAATATTTAAAGTTCGATTAGGCTTGCTCTGTTACTAAAATAAACATATTTTTTACTTCTATAGCTTTGTAATGACTACATACTTTAACCTAAAATAATTTATGAAATACGGGTGTTGTTAATACCTCTGCACTTTCGTTAATATACGTTAATAATCACGGAAAATATCGGAGTTCAGCCGCATCAAAGTTACACTGGAAAGCCAGCTCTAACTGGGTTGGGAAAAAAAGGCTAAAAAAAATGATGGTAGGTTGTATGCTTAACTAGTAATGTTATCTAACAAATTGCGTACAGGTGATCGCGCCGGCAGCGTAAAGAGAAAAACTCCTGATACTGTTAGTCCACAAGAATTGAAAGAGAAAAATAAACTAATAGAAACCGAGAAAACAGAGACCGGAAGTGTAAGTATTTCATCTATACAGATATTGTGTGTAGCTTCAAATAGCACGCTGATAGCGCTGTCTACGCGCTATCATAATGCCGTTTCACCAGCAGCTTCGGTTTCTACTCATTTCTACAAACTACCTTTCGTAACTAGAATCACATCATCTGCTGCCAGCTACTGTATGCGGTCCGTTATGAACTCGTACCTATACAGTGCTTTTTTGAACCATCAGATTGACCAACGAACTGTATTTTTTTTCCTTATCAACTACCATTACAGGTTGCCCCAATGCGTCAAATAATACTGATGTTTTGTTTGCAGGTGAAATGGAGTGTGTACAAACACTACTTAATGAGCGTAGGCGTGCTATCGTCCGTGGTAACAATTTTAATGAACCTTATTTTGCAAGTTTTTCAAGTCGGCTCCAACTATTGGCTCACAGCGTGGTCTAATGATGAAAAAATGGTAATATTTTTACACTTTTATCGTCAATATTGTATTATAATCATTGATCTCTGCTATATTATATATATTGACGCGTGGTTCCCGGCAGTAGAATTTGGGCCATCCCATCTCTTCCCGTGTGATGTCCTACAAGGCGATTAAGGGATAGGGCTGTATAACATCAGACAGACAAATACAACCCCGACTCAGTCTCAGATGCATAGCTCGGTCAGCAATAGTGCCAGGAATACGGCAATAGGATCACCCCTTATACGTTATACGTGGGTCCAAATACAATGATTGGTGAAATGTGGGCGTTAATTCACCTCTGCTTAACCCTCCGGGGATAAAGGCGTGATTATATGTATGTATGTCCCTGCTAAAAACCATCTCTGAAGCGGGTGTCAAAATTTTAACTTAATTAGTTTTTTGTAGCATACAAAAATCAACTTAACATAAACAGTGTGAGAACGTTTATTGCGCGATGCAGAATTAGTCGTTCATCTTGATTTCTCTAGATGGCGTTGTATATTATATATGTGTTGTCGCAAAAGTTCGCAACGGCTACATACAATACTTTATAAGAATAACTGATATTTGTGTTTGTATGGCAGATTGTCAATGGCACAGTGGACACTCAGCGACGCGACATGTACCTCGGCGTGTATGGAGGGCTCGGCGTCGGCCAAGGTAAATTTAATTCTAAATTTTCTCACCTAACAACTATAATAACTAGCTTTTATACAATGACAGTCATCCCAAAAGTTATAACATACTTACACTTGTTCTAAATTGAGTTAATGTTTGTTTTCCTGGTTTGGCTTTTGATTTGTCTAACTTTATTTTTGACCGAAATAATTTTAGAGACAGATTTGCTTTGTTACAAATTACACTAAGACACGACCAAAATAATACGTTATAATACAGGTGACTATGAATTCTTGTAATTACTTCAAGCCATTTATTTCATTTGAAAGAAGTATTTAGGCATTCCCATCACAAGTGTCTATGACTACTTACTGGGAAGCCCCAACAATGTATAAACTAGGATTTTTATAAATAAAGAATTTTTAATTTAAAAAAAAAAAGTATGAGCGATGGTTTACCAACCGCTATCATTGCTCTATGACTCATAAACCGTAAAAAACTATTCAAGGAAAGAAACCTTTCAATAGTCAATGTGTGTGTATTTACGGAATTCAAATTCTTGTTATATACGAGTACATGCTACCCACTTGTCCTACTGTAAATCTATTGGCGTACAAGTACAATAAAGAATTATCTGTCTATCTGTCACAGTCAGTCGAGTGAGCAATTTAGACGCCGCTACTTTTTGCACATTTACCTCAGCTTACTCTGTTGGTTTTACTTTTTACAATTTCTATTGTATTCTTATTTAATTAAACTTACTAAAGTATTTTTAAATCAAACTTTTAATATCAATCAGAAGTTCGAAGTAATTACATGAATTTAAAACCAAGGTGGCTGGACCGATATATATTTACTTATTATACAACATTAGTTTTAGTATACTACAAAGCCGAAAGTATTCAGAAACTAATATTGTATATTATGCAACATAAAACCGATTTCAAATTATAATTTTTTTACATTTCGGTGAAAAAGGCATGAAAATCAATCATATCATTTAAAAAAAAACACGCATGTATAATCAGTCCCGGCGGAAATAGAACTATTTGAAGTTGGTTAAAAAATTCACAAATAATAAATGTAACTTGGGAAAGGTAATATGGCGAAAACTTACAATAATGAATACATTTTTTACTTTCTAAATAAATATTCGTGAATGTTTCTTTGTCAGTTTCATATACAATAATATATCTAACCAGACATATTCCCAATTGCATGGTTTTGTACATTTCGACGATGAGTTAACTTAAGGCGGCCACCCACTAACAGTTTATTGAACGACAACTGGATGATATCGGTCTGTCAGTTCATCGCAATAGCCCGCACACTTACAGTTTCGTATACGATTTTGGACTGACGGATAATATGTATGTGGCCACTTGACGATTCCGGTCAGCAAAGACAGTGAAAGGCCGGACAGTCTATAGCCGTCGGCATTTTTTACGTAATAACATCAGACTAAAAGAATAAAATAATGTTATTATTTTAGTCTGAGGTAATAAAATTATGATGACATAAGGACTGCAGGCCGCCCGATAGGACCAGAAACTGCAGGCGGACTGTTAGTGGGTGGCCGCCTTAACATTATGCATGACATTCAATCTAAAAACTTATAGCTATAGTCACTGGCAAACATCTAAACAATCTCTTAATACCCGCTAGATAATTGGCATTTTGACATTGGTTGCCGACTTTTGTTCAAGATGATTGCCGGTATTTGTACATCGGTTATGATGAGACATTGATATTTTACTCAGAAAATGTCAATCAGAAAACAGCACATAAACGCTAAAACTATACAAAACTACGCTTACAGGAATCAGTATCATGAAATATTGGCCTATGCCACTCCAATCCACCAAGAAAATCCATTAGTGGATTCACTTCCACTTATTATGCCACTCTAATCCACTAAGAAAATCCATCAGTGGATTCATTTCCACTTATTATGCCACTCTAATCCACTAATCCATCAGTGGATTCATTTCCACTGATTATGCCACTCTAATCCACTAAGAAAATCCATTAGTGGATTCATTTTCACTGATTATGCCTTTCTAATCCACTAAGAAAATCCATCAGTGGATTCATTTCCACTTATTATGCCACTCTAATCCACTAATCCATCAGTGGATTCATTTCCACTGATTATGCCACTCTAATCCACTAAGAAAATCCATTAGTGGATACATTTTCACTGATTATGCCTTTCTAATCCACTAAGAAAATCCATCAGTGGATTCATTTCCACTTATTATGCCACTCTAATCCATTAAGAAAATCCATTAGTGGATTCATTTCCACTTATTATGCCACTCTAACCCGTTAGTGGATTTGATTCTACTGGTCATTTTCACATAAGATAACTCTCTGAATACTTAACATTTATTTGTAACTCTAAATACTTAACATACTTTACCCTTCTTGGCAGTCGGATAAACACTGAGTTTATCACACAATGTAATATTTCAAATTCACTTTGTATACAAGATGTTGTTTTCTGAAGTTTTCTGAGTCTGATATTGTCTAAGTTATGACTTGACTACGATCTACTACTCCAATTCATGTACTAAACTGCATGCAATTTTATTTAATAAAACCATAGTGAAGTGACACATTGAATTATCCCAATGTGAGCGTACCCAATCTCTTTTAGAAATATAGACATATTAAAGGAATCTGGCTGGATGCAGTCGCTGCAAATATATTTCTGTTACAAGTGTTCACGCAGCTTCCTTTAATATAAACACATATAAATTAAACGGCTTACCACTCGACCACAAGCAACGTTACCTAGTTTGAGTCGCAAAGTAAAAGGGCGGATCCAGCTTTTAAATCAAAATTATAAATAGTCTAGACTTTAATTCGATTACCTACAATAACGCATGTTTTGGGATTTCAATATCTTCTATAATATAAAAAAGAATCGCTGAATGTGTTGCAAAGCGCACATCTCGAGAACAGCTGAACCGATTTCGCTAATTCTTTTTTTAGAATATTCCTTGAAGTATGAATTCCTTGCGCAGAGAAAAGTTAAAAAATTGCCTGAAAATGTCTGATTGATCATAATTATAACTCCAAATTAAACTTTACTTGTACTGTATTTTACAATAATTGGTAGCACACAGCGTGTCACGCAATAGTAATTAACGCCTATCATTTTTGTATAGCAACAACATGGTTAGTTATTAACACAGGCGTTCAAAGCATTTAATAAAACAACTAGCCTAGGGGTTCGGACTCTTAAGACTCCACCTGGATCCGCTCTTAGGGGTGAGAGGGTAGTGTGTCGGGGCTGTGGTCGGGCGGTGGCGACGACACGCTGTAGCCGGGCCCCCACAGTGGTGTCGGTGTCGGTGTCGTCGCTGGCGCTGTACCTGGGCACGCTGGCGGCGGCGCGCGCGCTGCACGCGGCGCTGCTGGGCGGCGTGCTGCACGCGCCCTCCATCGGCTTCTTCGACTGCACGCCCGTCGGCCGCGTGCTCAACCGCTTCAGCAAGGACGTGGACGTGCTCGACAACGTCCTGCCGATGACGCTCAGGGGCTGGACGTCCTGCTTCTTCGCGGTATGCGACGCTTCCATCCGCACTAACGAACGGCGCGTTAGGGCGCTCTTCCAGTTATTTCTAGTCTTCGGACTTACCGCGACGCGCATTAGCGATTCGATTGTGGTTCAGCCCCCCTAGACAATTGGCAATTCGTTGGCCGACGTATTGTAGTATAGAATGACGAATGACCATAATTTGACGTATTTGGCGTATTGTATGACAGTCGTCAACGTATGTCATAAAAGTCAAACCCATACATTCGTCATTCTATTTTCAGAATAGAATGACGAATGTATGGGAGTTGATGTATATGACAGTCGTCAACGAATGTCATAAACGTCAGATCCTATACGTTCGTCATTCTATTTTCTACTGTACGTTGGCCAGCCACTTGTCCGGGAGAGGGGGTGGAGTCAGATTCGGCATCGCAAGGTAGGTACTGAATCGCAATTGCTTTGCTTATACGCGTCGTGGTAAGCCTGCTGTTAGTGTAAAAAATCTAGAAAACAGTGAACATAAAAAGTTGATTTAAAATAACAAGAGCTATATCATAAAAGATTACTTCACCAAATCATTTAAAGCGCATTTAATATCATCCATAGGTTGCATTCATGTTTTCCTTCCTTCTTTCAAACTTACTGGAACAGCGCCTTAATATGTATAATGTGACGCAATATTAGACGCTAAATCGGCTGCCTGACATTTTATTTTCAGTTGTAGCTTTAATGACAATCTTATCTTTTTTTTATTTCAACCAAGTGTTACATTATACAGATTTTAGTACTTTAGTAGTGTTTTACCTATATTAAGATGTTTTACTGAATATTAGATTAATATTATCATAATAACTTATTGTCTGGAAACAGGATAAAAGTCTTAACACTAATTATACTATATTAGCCAATACTATTAGTACTGAATGGTACTCTAAAGTAACTTCTCGATATGAAGAGTAAATACACTAATTAGTGGAAGAAAAGCATAAAAGTTAATGAAAAATCAAAGAAACAAATCGCCCAGTTTCTTTCTCTTTATTTTATAATTTGTTCTTATAATTTTGATACATTTAGTTTAGAAGAAATCAAATAATTTCTGGGAATAAGCTTCTAACAATAATTTTGCAATAGTTAACTATTTATGTTTGTACAGTCAGTAACGAAAATAAGAAAAATAGTTGAACATTTTAAATTTTAATGTGTTAAACTCTACAAAGATTAAGTTACCCTGGTATTGTAACGATACATGTATCCTTAAACAGAAATTATTCATCAAAAAATTAGTGTTGCAAATATCGTTGGTGACTGTACGTGACTTACCATTTCTAATTCGAATATTAATTTCATTAACGGTACTTACTATTAATATATTTTAATGATATTTAAATTATTTTTTAAATAGGTAGTATTTTTAGGGGATCAGTTTGTAAAATAACAATAAATCAATGTTGCGTTTCTTTAATCTCAAGCCAGCTTCTTACTTAGAAAACAGACGCGTGAAGAAACACGCGCTGCATGCCACTAACCTTTCATGTCCTTAGCTTTAGTGTAGACACTACATAGTTTCTTTTTTTTTGTAAATGTGCACACTAGACCAATCCCTGACGATCATCAATGTGGATCCTGTTGCCAAGTCTCGTAGCTGTGGACACCGTAAACAATGTATTCATTATTATCAGTATCTGTCAGTGTCAATAAGTTGTTTCGAGCTAGCTACTAAAATACGTATCCGTCGTACGTTGTTACAGCAATAGGATCGTTTTTTGCCGACTTAATGCCTTACCTGGCGTGTTGGCGAGCGGCGAGGTACCTCCACCAGCTATTATTGGACCATGTGTTAAAAGCACCTTTGCAATTCTTCGAAGTGACGCCGGTGGGCAGAATACTCGCTAGATTTTCTAAAGACGTGGATATTTTGGACACGTCTCTTCCTTCGCAGATTGCTGACTTGGTGTGGTGCGCCTTTGAGGTAATCTCACCCCCAGGGCGTGTGAGGGTTAAGTTTTATGTCTAGACTTGTTATATTGGTGGGTATTTTTTGAGTGAATTTATTTTGCTGTCTTAACATTTTTTTTTTGCTTTTGTTTTTTACAAAGGTAGGTTTTTTGTTTATTATCGAGGGGAATATGCGTAATAGTTTGATGTTCTGACAAATCCGTCAGCTTTGTTTTGGAAATTAACAAATGTTAATATCAGTTGCGGCAAAGCTAAGATCATCAAGAGACATTAAAGACACCATATGAATGGTGACAATAATGTAACAATGATAACAAAGTTATAAGCATATTGCCCTCAGTTTGTCAATTTAAGAAGCTTTTTGTGTCGTTTCATTGTGCCTATTAAGGCCTACGCTGGACCATGCGTGTGCACGTATGAAGGCGCCTGGTTCGTGCAAATACACTAAGCTACTTTCGTGCAGATAATTTGCACAAAATCGTGCAAAATAATTTATACAATTTGCACGACATGCGGGAGCTTGCTTACGTGACACACATGAGGCAGTAGCGCCGGTTACGCATTTTATATTATGTTATTCGTTTGTTTTTTCAATATAAGCAAATAACACTTTGAAGATTTGTTAAAATACATTATTTTATGGACTGATCCCATTTATATTCTGATGTAGTTAATATAGTTTGTTATAATTATGACGCGTCTTAAATATTCAAGTAAGCACACATGACTGAGATAAAACGCAGAGCACTCTATACTTCTATAGAATGCAATGTAGCCGTTACCTCAAGTCAAAATTAATAAAACAGAAGTAGTTTTTAAATCATTTTTGTCATTTTGTAACCTCCAACCTAGATATAATTTTTTAATGGATTTTTTTGTATCCCTTAGGTATTGGGAACGCTCTTCGTGATAAGTTTGTCGACGCCAATATTCTTGGCAGTAATTATACCCATTGGTATTCTATACTACATAATCCAGCGGTTTTACGTGGCTACGTCACGACAGTTGAAGCGCCTCGAGTCGGTGTCACGGTCACCCATTTATTCGCACTTTGGTGAAAGTATCACTGGCGCCTCTACTATTCGAGCTTATGGAGTCGCTCAAAGGTATGATCATCGTTATGTCAGCGTCATCATCAATTGCTTAAATTAATCAGGGGGCTGATCACGTTTTCAAAACCTGTGACTTCAATTTAATTAAAAAGTATAACGAGATAAAATATGTTTAGCCATGTAATAGTTTCCTTTTCTAATATTAATGACTTACTATATCGTTTACAGATTTATAAACGAGTCTGAGCGAGGCGTCGACCACAATCAGTCTTGTTATTATCCAAGCTGCATCGCGAATAGGTGGCTGGCAGTCCGACTTGAGATGATGGGGAATTTGATCATCTTCTTCTCCGCCATGTTCGCAGTAAATAGTAGGGCCACCATCAGTCCGGGTCTAGTGGGGCTGTCTGTCAGCTACGCATTACAGGTATTTACTTCCTTCAACTGCTGACTTCAGTCTACGCTAACCAAAAATGACAACTTAACCTTTTCTTCAATTTCAGATCACGCAAACCTTGAATTGGCTGGTCAGAATGACGTCAGAAGTAGAAACGAACATCGTGGCCGTCGAAAGAATAAAAGAATACGCAGAAACTAATCAGGTAAGGAGATAAAACTTGGAGGATTAGGATATTATGATCCACTGACACAAGAGGAGGAAAGGTTCCTATCTATTCAATGAAACAAGATCGATTGTTCAGTAATAGTATCGAAGTAGTTCAACTTGCGGTCGGTAGATGACGCTAGGATACATGTGGTATCTCTACACAATATACGCGCCTACTGACTATAACAATAATGAAAATACTTGAACTTTGTCACAGGAAGCGCCGTGGGTTAAGCCGCCTGGCCCTGGCGCCACGTGGCCGGAAACAGGAGCACTACAGCTGGAGCAACTGACACTGGCGTACCGGCCGGGGGGCGAGCCGGCGCTGCGTGACGTCACGTGCACCGTGGCGCCGAGGGACAAGCTCGGCATCGTCGGCCGCACCGGCGCCGGCAAGTCCACGCTCACGCTCGGACTGTTCAGGTACGCGCACAACTATATGTACTCAAGTACACACACGCCATATTCAAGTACTGTGTGACTATATGAACTCAAGTATACACACACCATGTTCAGGTACGCGCGTAACTATATGAACTCAAGTACACACTCACCATATACACACACACATGTTCGGGTACGCACACGTTTGATGTCGCTCTCTCGCAGGATCGTGGAGGCAGTCTCGGGCCGCATTCTCATCGATGGACTGGACATCGCCTCCATCGGCCTCCATCAGCTGCGCTCGCGCATCACCATCATCCCACAAGACCCGGTGCTGTTTTCCGGCACACTGCGCATGAACCTCGACCCGTTCGGGACGTATTCCGATGACGACATCTGGCGCGCACTCACACACGCGCATCTCAAGCCGTTCGTGCTCGGTGAGTGGCGGTTGGTGTATTTTTGTAGCCTTTATAGTGTATGTCAGTAGTTATACAAGTATATTTGCGTCCACAGGACTACAAGCAGGATTACGCCACGAGGTAGCTGAGGGCGGCGAGAACCTGTCAGTAGGACAGAGGCAACTCGTCTGCTTGGCGCGGGCGCTCCTGCGGAAGACTCCACTGCTCGTACTAGACGAGGCTACCGCGGCCGTTGACTTGGAGACTGACGAGCTTATTCAGGTATAGCAAGTTCACAATTACTATCCTATAGTTTATGTATGAATTATTTTCCACGCTCTTAGCACGCGATCATGTTACAGAAAACCATTCGCTCCGAGTTCGCGGCCTGCACTGTACTCACTATCGCCCATCGGCTCAACACCATCATGGACTCGACCAAAGTCATGGTGTTAGACAAGGGGCAGCTAGTCGAGTACGCGCCGCCGGAACAGCTGCTACAGGACAGAAACTCCATATTCTTCAGTATGGCTAAAGACGCCGGACTGGTTAATTAAATTATTGCACAGGCAATGCACTCAACTATTGTGAATATGTAGCGTTTTATAGACAGTATCAGCCAAGCTGATTCGAAGAGGTTCATCCATTAAACCTTTAATATGAGCTCACTTGCTACTGTGCTATAAACATGTGCTTTTGGAACATAGTTTTATGTATGTGAGTTAATTGGATTTGTTACATTAAGATAGCTATTTATATAAAAATATGTACATCTTCAATGACGTAAATACCGTTTTGTTCTGTAAGTATTGTTTACTGCGATTTTTCGAATATTATTATTAAGAAAAGCTATCATGCTCAACGATTAACAATCAGTTGTGGTTTTAGGAGATCGAAATTACATCACATTTGTATGATTATAAAATGTAGAACTTAAAATAGACATGGAAGCATTTACAACCCATCACAGTTAATAAATAAGGCGTTAAAATATTTAAATACATAGTACTTAAGATTCATGACAGGGTGAGATTTTTATGAGTTTCAGTAATAGGTATATTAGTTAGGTAAGCTCAAATGTCGCAATATAGAAAATCGATTGACAATGATTGACGACCATCATTTTAATTTGGCACTTTACCTCTTTACTCGTTACGTAATATTATTTATAAATATAAATGATCCAAATTAAAATAATGGTACATCAATTAACTACGCATTTAAACGTAACAATTGTGGTAACGTTTATTTTAATATATACTAACATTTATCGTTTAATAACGTCCCATAAAAATACAGATTTTTGACGCAAACGCTACTTCGAAGTTATCTAGACCGTGGCAGCGCTTAAGCTCACTTGGTGTCATAGTGGGCTTGCACAGCTGTACATTTCTTATAAAGTCTGCTTGGACAAAGTAGATTTGATATTTACTTGCACGCTATTTAGACCATGGCAACACTGATGAAAGCGCTTTTAGACGGCGACATCAAACAAAATTGACGCGATAGCTTTGAGAGTGGGGATAATCATAAACTATAATACTGTCAAAGTAAACTTTTTTCAGAATTTCATTATTAAATTTACTATGTCCAAGCAGAACTTGATCGTTCCAATGTGCCTTGTCTATCAAATCTTTCACATCACAACTGCTGTACTTCTTTTCTTCGCGAGATGCTTTTAACTTTACAAGTATACATAGTAGGTATAGTGCGCGCGCTTCTTAAGATCACTTCACAATTGCACCTGCTAGAAAACAATTTTCTGCAGTCCCACTGCTTGGAGTTTTTGCGTAAAAAACTATATTAATGGTACTTGCGCCTAATATAATATCCTAGCATGCTATCATTATTTATCGAGGGCATACATTAGGGACTTCCAAAATTGTAAACATTGCAAATGTGTTTGTTTAGAAACTACATAAATTCTCACTACATACTTTTCCTCTATATATGGAATTGAAAAAATGAAGATTGCCTGTCAATATTGCCTTATTAGTTCTTACAAATCAATTGTGCGTCGTGCTTCGAAGATATCTATTCATATTTTTATAACTATATCTCAAGTTGAACGTTTTTTGAGTTTATTATGCCTTAGACATGTTACTACTTAAAAGTACCCATATCCCCATTACATAGGTTTCCCGAAACTTAAATCTTGCTTGGTAGATTAGAGAAGCCTATGAAAGTAGATACATGATACTTTATAACGATCTCATGCTGCAAAAATATATATTTTATTCAATGACAGTTACTTAATTTTTTATATCCATATTTTACAAAGTCTATTTAGAAAGTTTACTAATTAAATACCTATATGTTTTTAAATAATACGTATGAGAAATATAGCTAGACACTCAATGCGATCATTAAAGTGTTAAAATACTTAATTATTGATACTTAATTTTATTTATTTTATATTAATGTCGAAATATAATGATTACTTAGTTCAAGCTACTTAACTGATTTTATTTTATGGGATTATGTTTATGTAGATAATAATTAATGACACTCATGCCCTATTATGAGCAAATAAGCATACAATACAAATATTATTTTTGTAATTATGATTATTGATGTATAATTTTAAAGGATGGTACTTTTTAAACATTATACATATATCGTTTGCATTTCACACATTTATATTGCATACCCTAAAATATTTTATGCTGAAACATGTAAGTACTTATAAATTAGTAGGAATGTTACACTTTTACTCATAATTTATCTCTATTTATGTTTCTCTTTTTATTCTTGTGGACTCACTATGAGTGCCCATCTTTTCCACATTTCGTTATTTACAAAGATATTGTTATCTTTTTGCACAAAACTACATTAGATCAATTAATTGATCTGAAAATTATTTTACCTGATTATCTGAAATCTGTTATTCTATATCTATACTCAATGTTGATTACTACTTAAGCTAGTATTATACAACCCAATACACAAATTTTGAAACATTGGAATTTGGAAGTTTAGCAACATTATGTAATGTACAGAACATTACAATTTAAACTATTATAACACCTTTTAAAGACATTACTATGTATAATTAATACTCTGTAGAGAGAGAAGATTTAACCTACTGCCATAGAATATTGGAACACATAGCATTTATGTATTTTGTTTTTGTATGAAAATGTAATACAGTATGTCATGAAAGCTATGCATAACTATGTTTGTATGTACGTGCGTCTGTGAATATAACATGTACTGTACATAAATATTTTGAAGTGTACCATTTGTAAAAAAAATAATCGTTGTCCGAATTCAGTAAGCCACAATCTAGGAAATAACTAGTTTAGTCTTCACTTTTGTGCCTATTGACTAAGTTAAGAGAATTTTGTTTCATTGTGTATTAATATTAAAAATTAAATGTTTTACCAGTATGATAATATAGAGTTTCTAATTATGCTCTGATTAAAATAATAAACCACTCAATTCTTTTGAGGATTATATTTGGACTTGCTTATTTATTACTAATTTTATTATTTTAGTTAAGAAATTGCCATAACGACATGCAGAATTTTATAAGCAATACGTATATTGCACTATTGTACAGTAAGCTTCAGAGAAAAGGGACCCCCCTTGTTAATGATTTGAAAGCATGAGGGGGTCTGTTTTCTCTGACGCTGACTGTACACGCTAGTATTAGTCCCCGAATTTAAATTTGGTCAATGACTTCCTCCCGGGCGATACTTCGTACATTGGTTAGGGAAAGTTTATTATGAATTTTCGTGGTAGTCGGCTGAGACGTTGGGGCACCGTGGGGCTGAGACTTTGTTGACCGCTCAAATGTAATAAAAATATCAGTAATTTCCTCCCGGCTCAAACTGATCCAAATTATGGTTAATCCAATGTCTTGACGGAAAAAAATCGTCAACTGCCGATAGCGCTGTGGGATATACGTCAGCTGGTGACCTATACTCCATTCGCTTATATCTATTATATAAAAATGAATCCCTAAATGTGTTGCTAAGCTCAAATCTCGAGAACGGTTAAACCGATTTCGCTAATTCTTTTTTAGAATATTCCCTGAAGTACGAGGATGGTTTTTACGGCGAGAAAAATTAAAAAAGGGGGTCCATTACACGCTAGGTTTTGCCATGGTTTAACCATCAATCACGCCGTGATTGACCAATAACATAACGTACAATAACCGATTGACCAATAATATTCATGATTGACGGCATGATGCATGACGCTTGCATGAGCGTGTAATGGACCCCATATACTGCATCCTCCTCTTAGGGGTCCATTACACGGTAAGTTTTGCCATGGTTTAACCATCAATCGCGCGGTGATTGACCAATAACATAACGTCTAATAACCGATTGACCAATAACATTCATGATTGACGGCATGATGCATGACGCTTGCATAAGCGTGTAATGGACCCCTTATCGCGATTTGCTTGATCGCGCATGCGCATCCACAGACAACCTGTCTAGGATGGAGTATACTCCACAGGGGGGCCCCGTTCAACATATAGAAATTCTAGTTATACAAATGAGCATTTCTCAAATTTTTTGCCACTAGACAATAAGCCTCTGTCCCATGTTTTCAATATTTTTTTATGGCCCATAATATGGTTACTTACTATTTTTTATAAATTCATTTATGTAGTAAAACTACTCTACTCATTAAAAAAAAATAAACAAAAGAGACATAAATACCATAAGATTTAAAAAAAAATAATTATCAAAAATCAGCTTCAAGCAGTTGTATGAAAAATGAAGTGTCCCAATCTCAATATCTTACCAAACCATCGGTCTTTAGTTGAGTGGACATGGGCATTGCATATGTATCAAATATTATTTATTTATAGCTGTAAGTCATAATTCATCATAAAACATCCTTTTTAGCATTACTTCATTATTAATTTTTTAATTAATGATTTTAACTTGTCCCACAAAAAGTTCCACATTGTAATTTCTGGTTTTGTTACCATAATTTTGGGTTTTTTTACTAGAATCGATTAATGCACATATTTTAGAACAATGGCAAAACTAGCCAACTTGGTATCCATCTTGTTTCAATTTCGATAGGTTCTTTCTGGTGCCGGTGTGAACGGTGCAAGTCGTTAGTTAGGTTAGCGGTCAGAAAAAAATTCCAGCTTTGTTACTCAAAAAACATAGGTAAGTGCAGATTTTATTGTTATTTCACTGAGACTACTATTAAAGCTCCCAATCTTGATTTCCTAAATTAAATCGAATAAGAGTAATCGTTTAAGTTGTATATGTTTACAAATAAAATAATTATGTTGTACTCGGTTCGTTACTTCTTTTTTTGTTACTTTTGTGTGGTAACGTATAAATGGAAAAGAGAGTAACAAAATAGGAAATCATTAGGCTGAGTCGACGACGGCGTCAATTTCTTTGTTTTTTTTAGTTGTATTATTGTTATATATTACAGATTTGTGATAGTAGTATGAAATAGATTCGGAGCTTGTTGTCAGTATTTTTCAGTCGGTTTTGTTAGTTTATTTACAAATGCAGCTTTTAAATATCTACTTGTTTTAATCTAAAAGTGCGGTCATAGTAAAGACGGAACTAATGCATGATATTCAGCTTCTGATATGGTGGGCTAAATTTTAAAAAACTTATCTGTTGTTCTGGGCAACCTAAAACCACATAACCTCGTACTTTTGGTAATAATTAATAATTGGCGACGGATGGTTTTTAATCAAAGCTTTCGTATTTTTATATCCTGTGGCATTTGGTGCGTGCCGACTTCGGCGCATTTAGAAACAATACAGCGCGTCATTGTAGCTGTTTGGAATTGTTTTATGATATGATCCATACAAAAATGCAATGTTTTGGGAACAAGCTATGCTGGCGCCATCTGCTTTTTGCTTTCACCGGCGAACGCCATTAGGATGGTTACGTATTAAAATACCGAGAATCAAAATCCCGAATGTATTAAATACCGAAGTACGATATAATACTTTCATACGTTGGTATATCGTACTTCGGTATTTCGTTTCGACCGAAAATCAAAATCCCGAATGTTCGTTTGATCGAATGTTCAAAATACCGAATCACGAAGTTCAAAGTCACGAAGTACAAAATCCCGAAGTTTCAAATCTCGAAAATCAAATGTTTCGGTGGTTATTTTTTTAGCTTTCTAACCTAATCTATCCAAGTCGGATTGTGCGGGGTGGACATTGCGCGCCATGACTTGGACACATAATATAGGTTAAAAGAGCATGAGAATGACCTCTATATTATATACAGTCCAACTTAGTCTATACATGGCTCGAGTCAACAATAGTGCCCGGAAAACGGCAATAGGCTCACCCTCTATTACGTGAGAGTTGGGACCTAATAAAAAGATTGGTGAAATGTGGGTGTTAATTCACATCTGCCTAACCTTCCGGGGATGAAGGCGTGATTGTATGATGATGATAATGATATATTATGTTGACCACACTCTAAAATTTACATTATGAAATACGGTAATGTAAACTTCGGTATTTTGATATGTAACCATTAGGATTGATTAAAAAGACCGTTAAATGTTTGAGCATGGTTACGCTTAATTTTTTTACAGCTCTCAATAAAAATGCCTCTAACCCCGGCTGAAAAAATGAGGCGGTACCGCGAAAAACTCAAACAAAACCCAGAAAAGATGGAGGAGCAGCGAATACGAAACTTAGAAAGGATTAAAGCAAAATATTTATACAGGGTGTCCCAAAATTCAAGGATAAGCCGGTAACAGAGGGTGGCCCTACTTATGGCTGCTCTGGAAAAAATAAGAAAAAAAATGTATCACAATGAACACTAGCCTTATAAAATCCTATTTCGTTACCAGTATTCCATTTTTGTTACTGTCCCATAAAAGCCGAACGTATTTCTTTTAAAAATATATTATTATTTAACTAAACCTGCCATTTTTATGCAAAAAAGTATAAATTAATGTAATATTATTTTAATTTCTGAACGTACTTTATAATAAAACAACATCAAAACTTCTATAATGTGATTATAAAACAGAGTTGTGGACAAATAGTAACGTAAAGGATATAATTACAGCTTTTAAGTAACATGTTGCTGTGTAAATGTTAAGTTTTTTTTAGAAACGTTAAATGATGTTTATGACACCCTATTTAAATCATTAAAAGTTGTCTAAATTGATTTGATGTTTTAATTAACGTAATTGATAGTAGGTAACAAAATAGGAATATTTCTCCCCCTTCGGCATATTTCTACACATTTCTCTACTTATTTACAAATTAAACAACGAAATAAACCTCATTTTCAAAATCTTTAGACACCTATCTACAAATAAAAACAAAATGAATAACTTTATTTTAACATTTTTATTTTTGGACATTATCTTTAGATGGTGCAATTATTTTGAGAAATGCTCAAATAAAAAGTTTGACATTTGTCAATTTTGACATTGACATTTCTTGCCTTTGATTTGTTTGATGTACTTTGTACCATAGACATAGATACTATAGACAGGGTATACCTACAGAATTGACGTGTATACCTATGTTCCATTTTTATGAATGAACGTTTGACGACGGTTACTATGCTAGGGATGCACCTTCTACTATCGTAATATTTGTCGATATCTATTTATACTATAACCCACGCCACGTATCTTGGACCTAAAATGTGCTCTAAACGTGCCCTATACGCGCAGTACACATTTCTTGGGTGTCTATTGAGGATAGCACGGGATGCTACTGCGGTAGACGAACTCAAATTCACCCAGCATAGAATATTACAAAGCATTCCGCGGGCGCCAGCCAGAGCCTCGTATGTCATATGATTTAGGTTCAAGATACGTGGCGCAACTATAAAACTAAAACCCGACTACTGCAGAATCACGAATCCCTAGAACGTATTGTTTTGTTAGAGTAAATGGTATGCGACCACGGTTATTCTTGATATTTTCTTGCTTAATACTTCTTAGGGCGTGATTTGCAGTAGTCGGATTTTAGTTTTAGACTTGATTTTTATTTGTATTGTTTTGGTGCAAGCAACACCCAATAATGTATACATGTTTTTAATGTGCTAATAGAGCCCTTTAATTTCATACCAAACACGTTCTATATATCTCAAGTTTTATTCTATTATAGTCAGAGTTTCTGATAGTCATTCATACGTCATATTGCCTATAACCAGCGGATGATCAAGACGTTTCTAACAATGCCACAATTGCCCAGTTCTAATACGGAAAAACAGAAGACATTACAATTTTGTCTATTCGTATTTCTTCAAAAGAGTACATTTTTGTAAAGCAAGAATAGTTTCGTCGTCAAATCTTTTATTAGAGTACATCACTATTATGCTTGTAGTAGTATGTTCTAGAAAAATTCAACAATGGCTGTCGCAAATCATTCATAATGTTGGCGCAAATCATTCATAAATGTTGGCACCGTTGGCACGCTGTCAAATTCTCATACTCATTTTCCCAAGTGAGCAATAACTTAAATTTTTTGTCTCTTTTTAGCAGACACAACTGTATATTGGAAAAAAAGAGACAAAGTGATATATTCAAGGTTCAATTCATGTTTGCCTCATATTTGTATAACTAGAATTTCTATATGTTGAACGGGGCCCCCCTGTGACTTTGTACTTTGTCGAAGTGTAGATTCGCTTCTCGCTATAAGTTGTAAATAAAAATACGAACCAAAATAGTAGGCGTATTTTTCTGCAGAAAGCCACCAGCAGCAATAGAAATAAGAATCACCGCGTTGTGAGCGAATAAAATTTTGAAGGACTAACTCAGACCAAAAAGAAATAACATCTCTTCGTAATCAAATAGCGTAACACTAAATTAATGGATAACGTATTTAAACTGGAACCTTTTGATAATTTTGAACATGTAAGTACTTCCATA
The DNA here is from genome assembly GCA_914767945.1 of Eilema depressum. Classification (NCBI taxonomy): domain Eukaryota; kingdom Metazoa; phylum Arthropoda; class Insecta; order Lepidoptera; family Erebidae; genus Eilema; species Eilema depressum. Next base: position 7,738,507 of record OU612020.1, read on the forward strand.
TAAGCAAAATTATTATGTATTTAGGCTCTAGTACCACTTGGCACTGCTACAGAATCCTACCAATCTAATCATTCATAAATAACCTGCTTTTTGTTTCTAATTTCTATCAATTTATAGTATAGTATGCCTAAGTCTGTTATGAAATACATGCAAATATTAATTTTCATAGGTAATTATTCAGCAGATTGACATTTGATTTTAATCCATGTTTAAAGAGAGTTGAGTATTCAGATGATCGGAAGTAATACTAATCATAGAATGTAATCAGCAGTTCATCTAAATTCTAAACATTTATAATCAGGGTGCTATTGTTTGGCATAATTTTTAATAATACTTGTATTTGTTTCAGGCTTCACGAGAGATACTATCAAGCTTATATTATTTAGATAATGGTACAAACACACATCTGGAACCAAACAACTATGAAAAAGCTAAACAAGAAATTAGGACTATTATTTCTGACTGTGATTTCAATATACAAAATGTAATCAACTCTATTAACAGTAAGGGTTGGGACCAACAGAAGGCAACCTGCTTTGCTAATTTGATTGAAAAAAACTGGTCTGAACTTATTGGTGCAGCTCTTAATCATTATAGTAGTAATTATGGTGAAACTGTAACCAATATTGATTGGCTTGTCAAATATGTTATTGGAACAAGTGAACTGAAAACATTAAAATATCCATTGTTGCAATTGCAAGTTGCTACAGTGAACAAAGTTGGTCAACAGAATAGACTTTCATATGATATTAATAAAGATATCTTACTAAAAATGATAAATACCTTAGAAAATATAGATTTATAAAAGATTACTTCCTTTCATTTATCCCTACTAACTAATATTATAAATGCGAAAGTAACTCTGTCTGTCTGTCTGTCTGTCTGTCTGTCTGTCTGTCTCGCTTTCACGCCTAAACCACTGAACCGATTTTGATGAAATTTGGTATAGGGGTAGATTAGACCTTGAGAAAGGACATAGGCTATGTTTGGTCGCGATAACCGACATCCACGCGGGCGGAGCCGCGGGCAAAAGCTAGTACAATTATAAATCGTTCCCTGGTTCTGATAGTAGTCTGCTGATGTCTAGATTCATGGTCCAAATAAATCAAATAATTGCCCAGGAGGTAATTGAACTATACACCATATATGGATTAAGAAAGAGAAAAGAGAATCGACCTCGGGCGGGACTCGAACCCGCGATCTTTTTCAGCTTGCCTCAAGCATGTACTCAAAAATCATACCAACTCTCGGATTAGGATATCAGACTAGGTCAGGATTAGGTGCAACGCAAACGATACTTTTTGTGCGATCGATTCATTCGACTCTGTGGAGTATCTGCATGGGGCCAAAAACGTCACGTCATTGCGTATTTGCCAGATCTACAGCACGAAACACGAAGGCACACCTTCGTTTTTTGTGTCGGCGGTATATGGTCAGTGGCGGATCCAGGGGGGGGGTCGTGGGGGTCATGACCCCCCCCCTGGGCGGGTCACCTATTAAAAAAATATCCCAATGTCACTGATAAATTTTTTAAAAATACCAAGGATAAGAAGACTGTCTCTTTGTACCTAATAGTATTATAATTTTATGAGGCACCAAACATCAGTATGAATATTATTCGCGCGATTGAAAATTTCAATTTATCGTGCAGCGCAGCCGATCAACCGATGGACTCGAATAGTTTTCGGACCTGACACCCTGTCCGCTATGTTAAAGAAATAAGCGCGAATGACTAACCAGGCCGGCAGTCGAAGGTCTGGAGCTGACAGCCATGAGGTCCTTTTTCGATTCGGGCAACAATTTGACTTGGGCTCAGCTTCAAAGGCCCCGTATTTATGTTACTGTTTGCTTATAAAATCTTTTTGTGAACTTGGAAGAAGCCTTCCTTTCTGGATCCGACGTAGGTAGTCACCAAAGCACCCGTGCCCGGTAATAACCTGCGTCAGCAGCCGGTACGAGAGGCAGCCATGTGGCCTCTCTAGCCACTCCCCTATAGGATGGGATGGGCCTTACTACCGCTATTACCGCGGGCCCAGCGGTTGTGGCCAGTGGCTATCTTCTGCTGCGGATGACGCAGCTGGCTCATATGCCTGGTCCTTTTTTTTATCGTGCGAAAAATCCCCGCGGATATCTCCCCCGCCGGAGCCGGAGGAGGAGGTTATGTCGGACTCGAACCGACTAAAACGTACGGCGTTTGTGGGCCGTCAGTTGCCGGAGGTGAGATTGTCGTAGCCATATCCCTCGCACCCCGGCCGACCCAGGGCCATATCTCTCGATCTGGTCCTCTTCCGGTGTAGGGACCATAGAGTCCCCAGCTCGCTCCCAGGTACTGCTTCTGCTAGGATGACAGGCGGCTCCACCCGTCACCCCCAGGTCCGCGCTCATGGGGGACGGAGGTCATTCAGCGACCTCCGACGCCCGAGTTGCCGCCGCTTGTCGCGGGCCGCGCGGTTTGCGATTCTCCTTCGCTCCTCGCGGGCCGCAAGGTCTGCGATTCTCCTTCGCTCCCGCTCGCAGGTCGCAGAATGACCTCCGTCCCCCATGAGCGCGGGCCTGGGGGTGACGGGTGGAGCCGCCTGTCACCCTAGCAGAAGCAGGCTGCGGCGGCGCGCATTGCGTGCCTCCCCGTACCTTGGAGCGAGCTGGGGACTCTATGGTCCCTACACCGGAAGAGGGCCAGATCGAAAGATATGGCTCTGGGTCGGTCGGGGTGCTAGGGATATGGCTACGACAATCTCACCTCCGGCAACTGACGGCCCACAGACGGCGTGCGTTTTAGTCGGTTCGAGTCCGACATAACCTCCTCCTCCGGCTCCGGCGGGGGAGGTATCCGTGGGGATTTTTCGAACGATAAAAAAAAGTACCTGGGATCTCATCAACCGCGACGTCAAGGCACGAATTGCCGCCATGTGGGCCAAGGGGCGGGAAATTATTGGCGTCACATTTGAACCTAAAATGCCAGTCTGGTTGACGGGGTAGGTCTATAAAACGATCATTAGGCCTGTCTTTTTACACGGCTGTAAGGCGTGGCCGCTGCTGGAGCGACATAAGCAGGAGCTACGTGTCACGGAGATGAAATGCTGCGGTGGATGTGCGGCGTCACACGTAAAGATCGCATGAGGAACTCTCAGATCCGCGGCAGCCTTCATGTCCGCGACATCACACATAAAATGCAAGAAAGCCGCCTTCACTGGTGTGGCCACGTCTTGCAGCAACCGCCAGGCTACGTGGGTAACAAATGGCTGGCAGTAGCACAGCCACCGGGACCAGGTGGAAAGGATAGGCCCAAGAAGTCTTGGCTTGAAGTCGTGAAGGGTGACATGCGTGCAAATGGTCTCATCTCACCACCATGGACGCCCAACGTCGTGCGAAGTGGAGGAGGAAGTGACGGAAGGCGGCCCCTGAGCTCCGAGGTCACCTCGGATTCGGAAGCAATCAGAAAAATATGTACGATAATCATGAAAGGGGGAGGCGCGCATCGCGCCGCCAACGCGGCCTGCTTCATCTAGAGTGTCAGGTGGATCCCCCTGTCATTTATACGATTGATACGATAATGGAGATGTTGAGTGACCTACGTCGCCCGAGTCCTTCGCGCATTGTGTTTTATGCGGAATGGGAAACAACTGAATCTTCTCCAGACCCGTTCCCCCGCCTCCTTCTCGAGCATTACTTGCTCTCAGATGGAAACGGTGGCAGCCGCGAGCTTACGGTTTTACGCCATCACTGTAAGCAAGCGAGAGAGAGTGCTGAGCGAGAGAACTCCCATCCCGAGGGCCGCCACAAGGACCCGCTTCGGCGTTTCCCATGCCGGGTATTCGGTCCGCGTATGTAGCCCCGTGTCCTCGCTTGCATCACAATGATGACACCCGGGCGTTGGCTCCTTCTGAATTCGCCGCAGCTAACTTCCGAAACATCCATATCCGGTGATCATCTGCGTCAACCGCTACGAGAGTTCCACATTGAAGCCTTTCTAGCCAGTTCTCCATGATGGGTGATAGTTAGCTGCGGCTAGCTAGTTCACCGTGATAGTGGTGGTAAGAAATACCACCACTATCACGGCATGCCCTGCGCTTGGTTGTCCAAGTCGTAGTTTCAACTCCACCATGTCCCGATAAAGCTGGGACTTCGTAGCCTCGATTTCTCGCCTTTCGATAGGGATTTAGTACCGAAGGTACTCTGGCATCTTTTTTCGCCATAGAGTCTCCTGCAGGAGTCCTCCAGCCCCCTCAAACCAGAGTGCCAGCTGCGTCCTTCAACTTGGGGGCCTGCAGCTTAACAGGGTTCTGGATCGTATTTAACAACAGTCGTTCAAGGTATCTTACTTTTCTCCTCTCACCTCATTCCTCCTCCATTATTTCGTCATGAATTTCATACACATTTATTTTCATTGTATTGTTCAATGACATTTTATTGGGAGACTAGACACCCCCCCCCCCCCCTCCGAAACTATGTCTCGGCTACACCATGACCCCCCCCTGAATTGAAAGCTGGATCCGCCCCTGTATATGGTATGGAGATAACGATACGATATTGTCACAATATCACACTGAAGTGTGCGCTCATGTACGTTAGGGGGCGTTGAAACCAATGTTTTGCTATCGTGCACTTTTCGTGCGGCGCGGTCTGTACGCCGATTTTTTTGTATGTCAACTTTTAGCGCGTGTGCACTGCTGCATAGCATTGCATATAGGTACAAACGTAAAAAGTACCTACACCACAAAATAGTCTGTCGTCTACGCTGGACCTTATAAGCGGGAATCGATCCTGGATGTAGTCGTTTGACAAACCAAAAGCGGATGAATGAAAACAGGTAAACACATAGATAAATCTTTGGGTGAACATTTTCGGATTAAAAAAGGTAAAAAATAAGGATTAAATAGAAATGAGGTACAGTAGCGAACGCTGCCACTATGCAGTAGGCGCGGGTTCGATCCCCGCTTAGTGCAAATTATTTGTATGCATGAATATGGGTATTTGCATTGGTCTGGTCCCGGTTGTCATACGAACATCTATGGCAGTCGTTAAGGATAGTTGGAGCCCTAAAAAGCCCAATAATTGGTCTAGAGTCTAGCCGCAATGCTTCGATAACCTGGTGTGACCCAGGGGCGGATCCAGTCATGGTGTAGCCGAGACTTAGTTCCGGTTGGCTTAGGTGTCTAGCTGTACAATGTCAATTGAACAATACAATGAAAATAAATGTTTGTGATATTCATAAGGAAATTATGGAAGCGTGTTCTGATGAGGTGAGAGGAGAAAAGGAAGACACCTAGGTTATAAATGGGCGACTGTTATTAAATACGATCCAGAACCCGGTTAAGCTAAGCTGCTGGCTCCCAAGTTGAAGGGCGCTCTGGCAGGGTTGCTACCCAACTTGAGGTGGCAGGTGGCTGAAGGACTCCTGCAGGAGACTCTATGGCGGATGAAGATGTCAAAGCCCTTCAGTGCTAAATCGGTATCAGAAGGCGACGTGGAAGCGGAGACATGATCCCGAGACACGAGAAATCGAGACTATGAAGTCCCAGCTTTGCCGGGACATGGTGGAGTAGAAACTACAACTTGGGCAACCAAGCGCAGGGGGTTGATGAAGATGATCACCGGACATGGATGTTTCGCAAGTTAGCTGCGGCGAATTCAGAAGGAGCCAACGTCTGAGTGTCATCACTGTAATGCAAGCGAGAACACAGGCTGTACACGCTGACCAAAAACCCGGCATAGGAAACGACTCGGGTGAAGTCGGGTGACGTAGGTCGCTCAACAACGTCCGTCCTCCATTAGCACGGGCCTGGGAATGACAGATGGAGCGGCCTTTCACTCTAGAAGAAGCAGGCAGCAGCGGCGGCGCGATGCGCGCCTCCCCCTCAGGGCGTGACCTCGCTCAGGGTCCGCCTTCCAGAGTTCTTGGGCCTATCCCTTTCACCTGGACCCATCGAGTGCGCTTTTGCCAGCCATTTGTTACCCATGTGGCCTGGCGGTTGCTGCAAGACGTGGCCACACCAGCGAAGGCGGCTCTTTTGCATTTTATCTGCGATGTCGCGGACATGAAGGCTGCCGGGGATGCGAGAGTTCCTCATGCGAACTTTACGCGTGACACCGCACATCCACCACAGCATTTTCATGTCCGTGACATGTAGCTCCTGCTTATGTCGCTCCAGCAGCGACCACGCCTTACAGCAGTGTAAAAGAACCTAATGATCGTTTTATAGACCTATCCCGTCAACGAGACTGGCATTTTAGGGTCAAATGTGACGCCAGTCATTTACCGCAATCCCGCCCCTTGGCCCACATGGCGGCAATTCGCGCCTTGACGTCGCGGTTGATGTGACCAGTCACGTGAAGTACAGATCCCAGCGTGGCATGGCATGCCGTGGCAACATTTTAAAAGCCCAGCTACTCTACAATCCGTTTTGTTCTTCGTGGATTCGATGTTGGTTGTGTGATTGTGTTGTTATGGTTGACTGGGATTTAGTATATTATTAATAATTAATAAATAAATATTGTTGAACATTCTACACAACGCTATCCAGACCCAAAGTATAGGTTAACTAGCTCGCGTTATGGGTTCTAGAATGCCTATAAACATACATACAATTTTTTTTGTAAATACATACATATTATACAGCAGCTGTTGCCCGCGTGGAATTCTGAGCCCGTTCATCGCTTATGGGTTATTCTGATGTATAAGATATATTATCCTAAAGTTTCATCAACATTCATTCAGTAGTTTTTACGTGAAAGAGTAACAAACATCCTCACATACATACAACTTCACATACTTACAAACTTTCACGTTTATAATATTAGTAGGATAGAAATCAGACCAATGCAAATATTCATATTCATGCATACAAATATTTGCACTGAGCAGGAATCGAACCCGCGCCTCCAGCGTAGCGACCACGTTCACTACCGCTACGACAAAGAGGCAGTCAAACGGAATGTGGCACGTCGCGGCATGCCACGGCCTGCCGCGGCATCGTTTGACGAAATAAAGTAAAATGAATTCTAATGTCACTGAAATAAGATTCAAAATAACTTGATTAGTAATAAAATCCTATGCCATGCCGTGCCATGCCAGCAGTGGGCGCCGGCCCTTAGGATCTACAGCATGTGGTAGGTACCACTTCGCAGTACCTATAGTAGTCAATTTTTTCACGCTACTTTGCAATAAAAATCACAATCATATTTTCAAAATTTATTGATTAGAGACATTCACACATCAACATTAAGTTTCAATAATTGGAATAACATAATTACCTATTTTAATTATCATACAAATTCCACGCTGCATAATGAGCAAATAAGTTAATTTCCTTGAATTATAAAAACTCAGTCAATTTCAGGTTACCATTCTATTACAATTAGATTATAAGATGTCTTAAACATTACATACCAACTATTGGACAAGCAATGGTAAAGATTTCACAAATTGATATGAAGTACCTACTATATTATAAACACCCTTTAATATCACTACAATTTATATCTGTATACAAACTCAAATGGTAACCGTCTTTAAAATTACAGTATCAGTTCTGGATAGGATTGTATTTACACGGTTTCTACGTGTACGATTATGTGAGGACACTAAATATCTATAGCTTTGTAGCTTTGTAATATTTGTTGCTTTCTGATGAGCTTACTGTGTACACTTTGCGACCATCGATTACGAGGTCCATATCAGATAACATAGCAATTACAGTACATACAATGCATAGTTTTAGATAGAAGTTTGAACTTGATATGGAATGTCTCACTCACTTTTACTGCTTCTATATAGGAATATTCTTCCCATTCGTGGAGTGTGTCACATTAAATTTCATAAAAATTGTATAAAATTACAAAACTGATCTGGAAATCATTATGGTTACTGGACACAGATTATATGTAGAAAATTACCTTAATGTTGTATAGTAATATCAAACCTTAAAAGTCTTCTAATTGTATCATATGAATGAGGTGGAAAACAATATACTAATGGCGGCAGATAATAACCATGCCACCCTCACTAACTTGTTACACGTACTACATTCTAAATAGTATAATAATGTCTGTATAAGTTTATAAATTGTATAGTATAATCACAAACTTGGCCACTGAATATCAATTTCAAATATATAATCAAAATCCATCCTCATCCATTAAATTTCGATTCAACAACCACACACCACAAAGAATGCCTAAATGTTCAACCTTACTGCAATCTCACTTGACACACGGAGCAACTTTCCAACACTATTTCAATTTCATGAGTTTGCATTACAGAGAGCTGCTGACACACTAAATTTATACAACTTAATATAAAGACTACGAATAAAACATAGTGGATATAGAATACACTAATGAGATAATAAAGAAATTCATATTCCCTCATACTTAACAATTTACAAAGTAATTTCAAACTTCAATTTGACAATTAACAGATTAGGCAGGTATACGAGTAAATGAAACCTGTATTCATATATACATAATAAAATGTTTCAAATTATATTTATTACAAGTGGCGACATTATTATCGTACCTTATGTCTCATACTCGACAAAATATAAAAACTGTGATTAGTTTTTAAATACAGACCCCTTAGAAACAAATGTCATTTTACATTTGGAAATATAGTAATCCATATAGGACCTGATTATCCTCATAAAGCACATTACGCTTTTCATTGAATTAATTCATATCGATACTTAAGGATGTTTTTAATTTTAGATAGCTAGATACAGTTCGGTGATGTTTTATAGCTAATATGGAAACCACCAAAAGTTTAAAGTATATATCTAGTCACAGCTAATGAGCTTGAGGGTAGAAATGAACAAACATTTTTAATAATATATGACACAGAATAACGAAAATGTCTCGCTGAAGGCGAGAATGAGAAAGAAATAATAAATTTTCTTTATTTAATTTAATAAATTGTTACTGAAAATCCACACGACTTGCGTGAACTTGGAGCGAGCGACACGTGACAACGTCAAACTAATACCCCTGTAATAATGGCACCAACTTATCGCACCGTATACTGTCTATATAACTTTGTTAATGTAATATAATTATAAAAACTCGATTCTAGCGAATAAAATGTATAAAATCTTAATTTTATAGAAGCAAAGCACGCTAAACTTATAGTATAATCATTCTATATGAACGTCACATTCGAAATTGAAAACCGCATTTTTGATAATGCAAATTATTGACCGAACTTAGTTCGACAATAATACACCACAGTACTAAATCGAAATAAATTAAAGGCTCATTTTTGACACGGTCCGTGTCGTGGACGATGGGTTGCGGTTATGTGTGATGTGGTGCTTAGTTGGCCACCGCCGCGTCGCTCGTCGTCACCTGCAACTGAACGTAGTACATCAATATCTATCACACTCTGTTTATATAAGTAACATAATATATTATGCATTGTATACTATCTACTTTTAAAAAGCTGCGTAAAACATACCGTTTCTATTTTTAGATCTGGCACTTCAGGGACCTCGGATATCAAGTCTGCCAGTTTGTCACTAATGGGGAGAGGTTCCTGTAAAATACGCAATATATTAGTGTATAGGTAATACATATTAATAATATTACAATTATTTATGTATAATTTACAGTATGTACTGTTATTTGTTTATACAAAGCGTCTATCGATTTACAGCACATTAAATTATTAAGATGAAGTTAGACATTAATAGCACTAACTTTACATTATAATAATGATCACTATTAGTACTACCGTCATTTATCTTAGTTTATATTTACATAAAACCGTCATTTACATCTTTTTTTTTTGGATTTCAATAATTTAAATAGACTGCAGACTAAACTAAATATTTTTTATTCTATCTAGTTCTCTGAGTTTTGTGCTGGTATCTGCTCAGTAGAACCAACTTACCGAACCAGCGAAATAATTATTTTCAAATGATTTATTTTACTTTATTTAATATTCCTATAATTACTTCTTGACATACTGGTAATATTTTGAGCTTCATATGTGCTCTTTATGTGCCTAAACTGAATAAATGAAATTCTTTGATTCTTTCTTCTAATCTTTTGTGCACTAAGAAGAAAACTTTCTTAACCCTCACTAAACCGCATAGAATAGGTTCACGTCAGTCAATACCTTAAAACCACTGCTCTACCATCGCAAAAACGATATATACAAGCTATTGAGAACTTCATTTTTATTTTTAATTGTGCAGTTAAAATTAATTAAAACATTCCACGAACTTTTTCTGAATTTCCAAAACACATTTCCTATATACCCTAAACCCAAAAAATGGTTCTATTTCCGTTAATTCAATGGCAAAGTGAATGATAATTCGCGTGTTTTTACTTGAACTTAGAATGCAGTAGGTAGTTTTTTTATATAATTATTACTGCAAGTGATAAACAAATGAAATTCTCGAAGATTTAGAAATTATTTGACTACTAATAAAATCAAAATAGGGGCAGTTTGCCTGATGCCGATTCGAAAGAACTCCGGGTTCAAATCACTACCGACGTGACTCACTAACAAACTATAACCTTAGTACTAATGATAACATTAAGCTTTATAACAATATAATTGTGTTAACCACCACGTTGTTCCCCACAAAAGTACCTATATACACATAGGTCTAGTCCAGAGTCCAAATAGATATGAATGCCTACAAGAATGTGGACAATAAGAGATTAATATTTTGAATCAATATTACAACGACTTAAAAACAATATCTCTGACGTCTGTCGATATTTACAGAGGCTCTCGTGCGGCTTTTACGACCCAGACGATGAATAAATTGTGATGTAAAATGTGTAGATCGTTTCAAAACAATTTAACTGTAACGGCGAAATCGCACCAGTTCATTCGTAAAAAAATCCTTTGTGCGTCATCTGAATTCATCGCATGGCTAAAGACGTAACTACATGTAATAATAAACCATACTGTACGTTTAACCATACAATCGGTTATTAGTGTTATTACCTATTATCTGAAAATGTACACTAACTAATTATAGCAAAGATTTTGATATAAGACTTTGTTTCAATTATTATATATTTGAGTCTAATTTACTCGCAACTATGATAGAGATACGTAATTTAATAAGTTGATTGGAATATCTTACGATTTATATAATAAGAAAGATATAACATATTAATAAAAAAATAAACAATGGATGCCATATGATGCAGTTAAATGTTACAAAACGATTGTTTCTTGCCTTTGTTATAAATGCACTCCTTTAAAGATTATCTGATAGCGAATTATCCAGTTATTTGGATTGCAAATGATGCATGTATCAAATGGGACATCTGCGGGTCTAAAATGGCCACATTGAGAGCTTCCACTAAAAACGAATAACTTTATGACTTTCCAGTACATCTCACAGATTCCTATAAAATTCGTAAAAGCCGAGCAGAATCACAACAATTAAATTATTAAGCAGATGCTAATTTCGTGTAAATAACGCCGCATGAGAAAATATTATCCTAATAACATTCCAATAAAGTGGCCCTTTTAGACTTTCTGTTTTCTGGGCTGTAAACAATACCAATCCCAGTACGGTAATCATACCATAGGATAAGTACAGAATATATTCGTATCTTTTATAGAATATCTGCTTTGTATGAGAATTTGTAATACATTTCACGCAACATTACGTTAGGGTTAGATTGTCGTGGATTATTTTCCACAAGCAACTGATATGTTATTAAAATAGGTTTAGTCGTTTCGGAGTTCAGTGACACGATGCCGCAAGTTAATAACAGGGTGGACTCGGTCCGGGCGTATCCGAGTGAGAACATATCGCTGTTATATTTTAATTGACTGGGATCAATGGAATGTCACATAGTTATACTCATTTAACTGGGCGACCTATGGCTCGGACAGTGGAAAGATATGTAACATATGAATCATCGCCAATCGTCCTAGTTTAAATATTATTGTCGACCCTTAATTCACTGCTTTTGTCCTAATTCTAAAGTAAGATTATTTATTCCAAACAATATAATATAGATCAAATAATATTTGGTACCTACTTTAGTTCAGCTGTATGTTTTCGAACAATGAACAAATTGGTTTGAAATTAAAATCTGTTTGTTATTAGTTGTACATTTTGCTCCATTTTCTTTTTAAATATTGATTTATGAAATTGATTTTTCTTTCCGAGTCTTCGTAATTATTGAAAATCAAATTACACCAGGTACTTAATATGTTGTTTATTTTTTAATTTAAATTACGAATCTCTTTACATATATTAAGTATTAATAAGAATGTATTTAATGTACTATGCAATCAAGTGTACATGATAATTCAATGAATAAGATGTAATGAAAAAGAGCACACGAATGTAGGGTGGTGGTTAAAGATTATTATTACTCTATGTACAATATGATAAGATTAATTAGATGTATGAATGTAACATGTGTTAGCACCAAAGCATAACTTAAATCACCATGCTAGCATAATATCAATCATGTATCTATACTCAGTTTCAAGCCAGGAAAGGAAAGGATGGGATTTCAGCCATGGGCTGTATTTAATGATTTTACTGTGTCGATTCGATCACACTCATGACTCTTCTGGTTATTGACGGTCCATACATGCTGGTAAAGAAATGCACATGAATCTAAATACGAGAACTGTTAACGGGATGTCAAACGCTTCTGAAAATACAGTACTAATTCCACTACAAGAGCAAGATGTTCCGGACGGTATTCACCTGTGGGGCGGCGTCGAGCGGCGCCGCGCAAAGCTCGCCGGGCGGCGACGGCAGCGCCTCGCCGTCACCCGCGGCCGACGGCGGCGGCGACGGAGACGCCGTCCTGTCTGACTCTGACTTCACGATCTCTTTAGAGGCTGCCGATGTCAATTTCACTGATTCCTCTATCAAACTCTGCGATGTTAATTCGACAGTCTCATTTTTAATGTTACCATTGCACTCGATTATCTCGTTCACATTTCCTAGAGACTCTTTTGACTTTTTAATTGAAATTTTATCAAGGTTCTCATCTTCATTCTTGAGTTCCACTTGTTGGTGGTTTATTTTTTCGGTGTCAGATATGTTATTAGAATTAACTATAACTTTCGTCACATCAGTTGTGATTTCACTATTTTCTGGGATACTGTCATTGTCCAAAACCTTGCTAGTTTCATCATATATTGGGGGTGGCGGATCAGGTAAATTTTCTACGGTATTTGGCTCGTCAGGGAGTACGAAAACCTGTGGTGGAGGTGCAGGCATCTCTGAACTGGAAATATCTTCATTTTCGACTTCCTTTTCAATCACTGGCTCTTCAACTGGAGACACACTTGGTTCCAATTCAGAATGTTCTAATACCTTTTCTGTTTCTATTTCCTCAATTAATTCTGGAGGGGGAGGAAGGACTTCTGTTTCGACATTTTCTAATGACTCGACGGTTACTTCTTCGGTCAATTCTACTGGTGGTATTTCCGGTTGAAACTCTTTGTTTGAAGGCAAGGAGCTTTCGTCCTCTACTATTTCCGGTGGAGGAGATGGCGCCTTGGGTAAGACATTATCTGATACCGTTTCTTTTTCCACAAGTGGTGTCTCAATTATTTCACTTTCAATTTGAACATTGTCTACTGAAGCAAGCTTGTTACTTTCTATAGGACCAGTGGTGTCTTTAGTATGCTCTACTCCATTTTCAGTTGCTGGTTCCGAAGCGATTTCACTAACTTTTTTAACAGGGGAGGAAAGCTCATTACTAACAGTTTGGGCAACTGTTACATTGATTTCGGGTTTGGAGACGATTTCATCAAGTTTATCTTTTACAATTTGGTCAGAGGGTGGTGATAGTGGTGGGAGAATTGCGTTATCAGCAGTGTTAGCTAGCGAAGCATCTGACAATTCTGGTGCCATGGTGGTGGCGGCAAAGGATGCCACAGAAGAAGGAGGAGGATTCGCGGGGAGTGGTGGAGGCTTGGAATCTATCAAAGGCATTTGTTCAACACAAACCTCTTTTTTGACGGGAATTTCAGGTACACTTTCAGCCGTTTCAGCGGTGGGTTCTTCTTTGCTGTCCTCATTTTTCCCATTTTCAGTCGTTTCCTTAGGTTCTTCTAAGGACAGTCCGTTTACTGGTAACTGCTCAGGTTCGACTTCCGTTTTAGATTCAGGTGTTTCATTTTCAGAACTCGGTGCTGCTGGTTCTTCAACAACAGGTGTCTCAACTTTAGGCGTTTCTGGGGTAGAGCTTCCATTAGTGATGGGTTCAGTAACCGGGGTTTCTGGCGTTTTATCTTCTATAATTTCTGATGGAGTCTTTGCTTCTTCAGCAATTTCGGTTACCGCCGCCGGCACCTCAGCAGCGATTTCGGCCGTCTAAAAAAAGAAAACACTAATTTGAAATTCTTCAATTTTCTTAATTAATTTATAGTAACATGGGACTTCTTTTCGTGTTCGCCGTATCAAGTATTGTGAGGAGTAATATAATAATACCTTATCATCGGCCATGACTACTCAAAAACCTTCGATGTCGAACCTAAGAAATCTGATCAGAGACTGAAGGGAGATGTAAATGCGTAATACAATTTATAGGGCTGTTTTTTTTTTGTAACGGATGGTTGGCATCCATTTTTAGATAAGTAGTTACCCTTCAGTGCTCATGAACATATTATGTTGCAAACAGACTAGGGTTGGTACATTTTATGATTGTACAAATACATACTATATAAACAACAATATGATAACCATATTAAACCAATTACAAGATAAGCAAAGACTGACTGCCTCTGTGGCGTAGCGGTAGTGAACGCGGCTGCTACGCAGGAGGCGCGGGTTCGATCCCCGCTCAGTGCAAATATTTGTGTGCATGAATATGAATATTTGCATTGGTCTGGGTGTTTCTATGTATAATATGTATGTATTTACAAAAAAAAAAAATGTATCTAAGTATGTATATCCGCATTCTAGAACCCATAACACAAGCTAGTTAAACTATGCTTACTTTGGGTCTAGATAGCGTTGTGTAGAATGTCCTGCAATATTTATTTATTTATTTAAATGGTTTATAACCAAATATTCTATTTAATTTGTAACAAAAACACAAGTGCGCAGTTAATCTTGGGTATACGTATATCATAAAGGTAGTAACTAGTAGGATTTGTTCTGTATATTATGTTGCCGCACACTATTCTCACAAGCTGTAACTTTCGAATCTTCCTGTATAGGAAGAGTTTTTGAAATTCTCAAACGTCACTTTGCGTGTATAATTATATTATTAAATAAGAAAACAACCAATTATTGAATTTATATTACTGAGGATATTTTATTTCATATTCTAGACACAGTCGACCGCAGGGTTGTGGCAAATAATAAAACGATACTAGTACGCAAGGCCGTCTTTGTTTACTGAAGTAGAAAGATATACTTGGGTGTAGGACTAAAAGCTTTATTCACCGTATCGATTTGCCATTTTCCAGTCCTCTGTTTTCTATTATTGATAATGGCACCGTAGAAAATAGTCGTTTTATTAAGTTTTATTTTACCAGTGTGTATTTGTTTATATTTTAAATTTAATTTCTTTGATTTAAACCAATCCAACTAATATTTAGTTCATGTGTGAAATGTTATATTATTATTATATCATTAATTATTATATCATTAATGTAAATATGTTATGTAGATGCTTTCTTTGTTCGGCGAGTAATCAACGTGGAAGATGTGTTTATATATGCGCAATGCACATCGTAGTAGTAAATAAATAGTAATACAATTTAAAAGTGTTTAGGTATGTAAGATTTATTGTTGCTGCTATATTATCGATTTCTCTATATTTAGTGCAATAATCACAATCACAGCGAGTCCCGGTTGCGTCCAAAATTTGTACTTTGGCAGTGGCTTAGCCCGTGGGCTTCTCTGCTCTACTATATACTTGGTGTCTGATCACTCAACCCCAAAAGGAAAGCATGCGCTAGACTAGACCCTCGTTCGTCAATCAGCAGGAGTACAGACTTGCAGGTGAGGTTGGATTGTGACTTTGTGACCCGAAAATCTTGATGGGGGATCTATATGGGCTATTCATACTCATGTTTATTTTATAGAAGTTTGTATAACTATAAAACCTTTAAGGAATAGGAAGTGTGCTAAGATGGCCATAGAATATAAATATAAGAGGAAGTGGCATTTAAACCTTGTTAGTATGAAACTAGTATCGCCACACAAAAGATAAGACAAATGTCTTGTGTCATTGACCTCTGAGTCGCAGCGGTAGTGTTCGACTGGTAAGTCAAAGGTCGTGGGTTCGATTCCCGCCCAGTGCGCGACCTGACTTGGCATTCGAGCGCTTCTAAGCATGTATGCATTTTTAAAAAAAGTATGTACAGAGCTCAACGCGTTTATATTCGTCGCATCGCTGAAATTCAGCCTAAATCCTATGATTTTAAGTGAACTTTACAAGCATGTTCACCAAATTTTCGAGATGTTATGTTGTACTTGGCACTTGTACAAAAAACAAAACAACTCTATCTAGTGCAACATATTATGTTATTATGTAGTAATTAATGTAAACCAAGTGAGGCGATTGCCTTTTTGCCTTTAATAAGTATCGCCACTTGTTTATTATGATTTAATTGTGAACTGATTATTAGGAGTAAGGAGCATTGACCCGAGACCACGAACCTTGTGAACGTTTCATGCATGATGCCTATTTAAAAGCATTGTTATAATAAATACTACTACAAATCTATCATGTCTTTATGGATATATATTATATTCAAATGCCTTTAAATGAGTATGATGTGTATAACATAAACGTAAATACATGTATGTGTGGAATTGTACAATTCGTGATTTAAAAGCTAATAACAGAGCGCAGCTCTAAACACCTACTGATACAAAAACACGATCGTCGTCCGTAACGAACGGAACACGAACAATGGTTTTCACTTCGGCGTCGACCCGGCCCCGGGAAGTTAACGGTTTATATTCAAACAGGATCGAATGAATGACTACCATTATCATTATAAATAATCGCGGATCATTTATCTATATTTTAGACAGTACCCGTGTTATGCATAGTTTAACTACAACTCTATAGAATTTTGTACGAAAATGTTAAAAATAGGGTTCTGTTAGATAGGGAACCGGTGTTACACAATAAACTTGGTAGACATTAAACGAAATTAGATAGTTAATGGATTATCTCTCGATCCAATAAAAAATCGAATGTTTATCCCAATGATAGTTTTTTTTACAAAATCTCAGTTTTGCATCTAGTCTTTGTAACACAACCTAAATTCATTCAAAAACAAGTTTGTGAAACGAGAGGGAACATAATGAATGACACATTAAGGAAACGCTAGTCTAGTAGGGTACGGTTCATTTTACAGGTAAACTTCATTCAACCATTTTATGACGTTATCAGGTATCATATCAATTTATGATAAACAATAGGATAATAAATATTATGCATTATGCAGGACGCTGGTAACAATAGTAGTATATAAAGTATAGTATAGCTGGTATATAAAGTGATATACTCTTGTCTTCTTTCTTTCCGTGTGGATGTTCGCACTTTCGGGGTGCCATTTCAATGGGCCTAATAGTGACGGGGGTAACTACCAATGTCGAAATCGAACCGACTAAAACCACAGTGTTTCGTGAGGGCTGCCAAGGGAGCCTTTGCGGGGGCCGTGGGGTACGCGGTACGCCATCGCGCATCGGAAGGAACTCCCCAGGAAAGCGAATGAAGCCTAGTGTAAGTGATGTATTTTGTTGCCGAATTACGCCTGTGGCTATGCGATTTATCAAATAATTAACGGTAAAATATGCGACAGTAGACGTGACTCACCATACACCACACATCACAATACCATGATGATACTATGGTAATGACTTTCCGCTCTAAAACGTTACTCATGATCATGATATTACCTACGTTACAAATTCCTTGAAATTTTGTAAATTTGATCCCGCTTACAATTTTACAATGGTAAGCGGGATCAAATTTACTAAATTTCCTAAGTTGCAATGGCAACTTGCAACTATAGCAGGTATGCATTTGAATGTTCTCGTTGTTTGAAACATTTATTTTTTAAATATGGTATGAGAGGACCAAAACAGAACGCTGTGATATCGTGTTTACTATTACTGACTTACCTACACAGTGTCAAATGCCTTAGAGATCTCAGAACAGTATTAGGCATCGTGTGACCGGCAGACGGGTGTAATTTGCATGAATAATAAATAACCGAAGAGATAGCATCGCGCACGGTGGGTACCTATCTACCTACCTATATAATAATGTTGATGCACTAGTGCCGTAATATAACGACTCATACTCATGATGCGCACTTGCTATCAGAGGTTGAATGTCCTGTCTTGACATCGATTGTTAATAGTTTCATGTTACTCACACAACAATTAATTACATTTTGCAAATAAACATTAATAATGCAAATACCTATATAAATATAGTGTGTATGTATTTATACTGTACTTCCAGATAAAATAAACATAAAAGTATGTAGAACCATTTGAGGTTTTATATTAAATTTATTTTATCTGCAAGTGTATACCATATATGTAGGTACCAAGATAAGATACAAATGAAATGAACTAAGAAAACAATATCTACCCTAGCTTGTCATCACGAAATTTTTCACACAATACCGTGTCAGTATAGGAAACTGAGCCCTCCTTGTTATGTCAATGCACTATTGAGCCGTCTTATTATGAAAATACAGCGGATAAATACGATGGAGCGTCGTGGACAACTCGCTGCCGCCTTCACCAACGTCATTCAATAAACATGCAATTTGAGCTGTATGTGTTCATCGTGGTTTCCTTTAGTCCGTTTTGTTACCTACACGCATGCACCCGGAGTACGACGTATTGTTCATGCAATGGAGCATCACGTAACGTAATTTGACGGGCGAAACACAAACAACATTATATGGAAATCGCCACTAACTTACTTAATTATATCTACTTTACCGATACTGTTAGTGTTTACATGGCCATCGCAATACTTCGTGTATTTATATGCGTCTAATTAAATATATGTATGTATATATTTAGAAAATTATCAGCAGAACATATTTAGTTTAGAAGTTGATGGGTGTACAATCGTTGGTCACGATGTTTTACACGCTGTTTTAATTAATTTTATGCCAAATTTATTCATAGTGTCTGTTGTTGCTAACATTTATCTATATGAGAAACACTTCACAGGCTTTTATTATATGCGTACAAGGAGCGCGGTTGTGGAAAGAAAAGCGGTTTACCGACCTCCTACGTATCAGCCTCGCAACCCGTCCGAGCTCAGGACCCACCCGCCCACGAGTAGCGTCGCAAAACCTGCCAAGGACTGCTAATTTTATTTTGCACTCCACAAACTTGTTTCCTAATACCCGTAGTCCTTGCGTCATCTTTTCACCAATGCTATTTTATTCCAAACTGCACTTCATCCAACTATTAAAACGAAATTGTAAGCCTAAAAGCTGTAACATCAGCGTATTAACAGAAAATTGGTTTTACATAATAAAACGTATAGTAATAGTTGTATAAGACAATACTCAATGGACCGTAACGAATTAACACGCCACGCTAAAAAAACATCATTGTAGACATCTGTTCGATAGCATATCGACAGTCGACACGCTGTAATTTTAAGGTTTTGAATACAATCGTTACATATTTGGATGTACTTGGAAGTACATGGCTGATATTTGATGAGAATAATAATAAAATATTATCTTACTGTTAGCTAGTATAAATGCACACGTCTGTGGATGTATATTTGATAATTTATCAATAGATAACTGTAGCAGAAGACTTAAGCCTAGAACAGCATAATTATAGAATACTAGCTTTTGCCCGCGGCTCAGCCCGCGTGGATGTCGGTTATCGCGACCAAACAAACATAGCCTATGTCCTTTCTCAAGGTCTAATCTACCCCTGAATCAAATTTCATCAAAATCGATTCAGTGGTTTAGGCGCGAAAGCGTTTCAGACAGACAGACAGTAAGTATGGATATGGATTTTATTTAATTGTTTTAAAGTCTTTACAGGCGAGCCAAACCCAGAGATGCAGCTAGTTTCCTATAATTCAATATGAATTATGCGTAATCGCAAGATTTCATGTGACACATTCAATTTTCGAGGTCACTCTGTTCATCTCAACCCTCACCGCTAACTCCTTATGAACGTTTAGAAAACACGTCAATTGGAAACCTTGAGGATTGTGGCGACACGACCTATCACCATAATGATTATAGTTCAAGTTCAATTTTTAAAAATCCATGACTCGCAACTGTTGACCGCTGCCCCGCCGCGCCGGGGCTTTCTTGTTGCCTCTCCCTTAACTCAGGGCTAGACGAATGTAGTTCCATGGAAAAGGCTGTGCGAAGTATGATCAATGATCACATTCATCACCCGCTGTTATTATAAGATTTTCAACACTAATTTTAATGAGCGCTCGTCAAAATCAAGTCAACAGGCATACACGGATGGTCTTCAGATAATTTTTGACACCATTTAGGTCGCAGACAAGCGCACGGCCCCTCCCAAAGTGGTTACCGTGGCCTATGGACGAATGCAACAACAGTCATATTCGTACTGCCGACCCTGTAAGAATAGATAGTCTTCTGTGCCGTCAGCGCAGAAGAAAAGCTGGACAAGCTTTTGATCTTCTCACTGACAGCACAAAACCGCTCCAGTGAGCTCTGGCTAAAGTATTACATATTATTGTCCTTATTTTTATGTAACTTTGAATATAAAATGAAGTATACAATACTTAATTTTCTATTCAAATTAGATGGTTATGATTTTATAAAAAAAATATATTGTAATAAATAGGTGCCTAAGCAGAATTTGACAAAAACCAATAGGATAATGAAATGGCTGATTGAACATAATATGAATACTTTCTACACGTACGATGTGAAAGGCAGTATTCGTCTATAACTGAATGATAATAATTATGTTAAGACAGTGCTTAATTTGACTAAACTTTATACAATCTAGCAAAAATATTATTGTCTATTGTTTTTTATACGTAACTTTCGTTGTGGGAGGTTGAATGCCAATGACCGCAAATCAAACGATGGGAGCGCGGCTATATACCCCACATAGTGTTTGTAAATGCTAACTAATAGTCGCCTTCTGGTCGAAATTCTATTGTTATACTTTGTTTCTTATCTTTCTTAACTTGACGACAAAACGCATTTCCTTGCGTTAAAACGGGAGTGGGAGAGTCTCTTCACATCTTAGTTTTAGAAAATAATTTATTGACAGCAACGTAAATGAGCATAAACAGAAACGAACAGATTTAAATTTCACTACTATTTAATTAAAGGAAGAAACGATGCAATATTCTAATACACATATCGAATACGTGTAAACTATAATGATATTGTCGGCAGTTTACGCGAATATTACACATGGAAATACAACTATTTTTATTGGATTCTATAGTTATCCTCGTGACCGTGGCTGTTGAAAAGCAAACGAAAATTGGTTTTACTTCCATGTGTAAACTACTGACACCAGAATGAGCGTCACACTTACAACCGTCAGTGAATTAAAGTGTCACTAGTAGGACGATATCGTCAATGACAATGGTAGCTCACGTTGGTTAGCACGGATATAGCACCACTTTGAATTATAATGCGTATTGTCCCTCGCGCTGCGCTGGTTCGGGTGCATTGCACTACGTCGCAATACTTGTAATAGAAATCATCGATTTCATGTATTATATGCGACTACAAGGTCGCAACGTAGAACAATCAGTTAACATTCGATCAAAATAGTAGAATGCCATCAGCAAAAATATGGTCTGGTGTTTGATTAATATGTCTGCGAGAAACGATCATGAATTGAAGGACAACATCATTAATAAAGCAATATTGTATTGTAACTAATAAAGTTGCAATATTTATTTTTCAGTAAACGATATTTTACAGCAATAAAAATCCTAACAAATTAAAGTATTGTCGGATTGGCACTGGTAATATCGTATCGTAAGCAATGTAGTAACAGAAGCCAACTGAGTGTAGATGTTAAGATCAGCGGTATTTTGCATAAAAGACGTTCGTTCCGTCCACACATGTGCGCGATTTCACATGTCCTCAACTTTTCACAAAGCCGGGGGCAATGACTTTTTATTAGTTTTAAATAATTACTATGCTCATACATGGCATGGTTAAAATATCAAAGGATGAGTACAAAGAGTAAGGTGAGTAATTTAAACGTCAGGAGAACATATTTTTCTACAATATTAAGTAATTTAGAATAATTCGTGGAGTCGAATTCAGCGGGTATTTACTCCATTTCTCAATTGTTAATTTCTAAGAATTGTTAAACAGTACAGCTATTCTTAGAAACAACTTTAAAAGGTTGATGTTTCCAATTTGTTGAGATATGATGGGATTCCATTCCTCTCAAGGTTGCTTCTCATAAAACTTAATCTATTAATAATATAAACTACTCTAGAACTTACCTCTTCAGGTACCTTCTCAGATTCGCCATTTGTTTTGGGTTCTTCATCTTTAGATTTTTTCTCCTGTTTGGGTTTGTCTTTTCTGCTAAAACTGATCGATCTGAGCGACCATTTCTTCTTGACCTGCCCATGACATGCTTGTGTTAATAACATAAATAATAAATCGGCACACTCATGCAATACTCAACACGCGTTAGATGTTGTTAACTATACTAAATAAAACAGCTGTTTTCAATAATACACACCTTCTCCTTCTTAGGTTTCTTGCCGTCTTCTGGCGTGGGAGTAGATTCTCCATTCTCCACTTTTTGCTCACTTTCCCCATTTGTCAAAGGAGCAGCTTCCTTTTCTTCCTCTTGCTGTTTCGTTTCTTTCTCGGTAGTTGCATCTTTTTCATTTTCGGGGGTACCACTGTCAATATCCTTTTGTTTCTCCTCCTATTAACAGTAGACATCGATTAAATTATACCTACTTATGGATTGCAAAATAAAAACTAGTCTTGATCATTGATTCTAAATACCCTCTACAAAGTTGTTTTCCCAGTATACTTAGTGCATTCATTTTCCCAGTCACGTTGTCTAGAGTTTGCGTGTCGTTGGAAAATCGATAACGGCTTAGTCATCCCCTTGTATTAAATTACCGGAGTACGAGTACAAGTAAAGTGAGTAACAACGATATTTATAAATAAAGCACAGAGTACCATAAAATATCTAATGATATATAGTAAAACGAACGAAGCATAAACAATTTATTTTATGGAATATAATATATCAATCAATTAGCCCTATTGCAGTCCACTGCTGGACATATTAATATATATATAAATACATATTCGTTATTCTACATAGCTATTTTACTTTCATCGTAATAGGTTGACAACAAATTGCTTAGGCAATTATTTGTTTGACACTAGAAAGGGAGAAAGGGGTAAACAATGAACTCGTTTAACGGTAAATCGTTAATTAATCAAGAATTTCAAACATACGATGCTCTCGAACCAACCCTATACCGCTCCGTAGTTACGAGTATCATCTGTATTATGTATACTGTATAGTATCACTTCTTAAGAATTTGATCATTAAGATCCCTTTTGAGCGAAGTACCTAAATTTCACGATGCCCATGAAGCAAATTGCCTAAAATGCGAAATACCTGAAACTCGAAGTACCTAAATTGCACGATGCCTAAAAACTTAATTTGCCTACAATGTACTTTGACAACATGTTTAATGCCTAAGAATGGAAATGTCTTAAATGAAGATTGCCAGCACAATACAAGGTACGGTCGGCCAGATTGATTTACCACTTATGACAACACTTCTTATGTAGGTAGGTCTCGGATCATTATTAATTTCTATAGTACCTACACATAATATGTCGTCGCGTGGTTCCCGGCAGTGTAGAATTTGGGCCACCCCATCTCCTCTCATGCGGTATCGTACAAGGCGATTAAGGGACAGGGCTGTTTAACATCAGGCAGTTAAATATACAGCCCTGACTCAGCTTTAGATACTTGACTCGAGTCAACAATAGTGCCCGGAAAATGGCCACTTCAGACTCACGGTACCCCTGGCCATACCCCTGGTAGTACCGGAGGTCCCAAGGTGTGCTTTTATTTGTTATACAAAATGTATTTTTATAATTTTAGAATAATAAAAAATATAGTAGTTGATACCTACCTATAAATATTCCTTAAATATAAATATTTTACACAGCGCTATCTAGACCCAATGTAAGCATAGCTTAACTAGCTTGTGTTATGGTATCTAGAATGTGGATAAACATACTTAGAAACTTTTTTTTGTAAATGCATACATAATGATACATAGGAACACCCAGACCAATGCAAATATAGATATTCATGCATACAAGTATTTGCACTGAGCGGGAATTGAACCCATCCATACCTATCTATAGTTAAAGTCATGTTTTTATGGGTATGGCCAGGGGTACCGTGGGTCTGAAATGGAATACGGCAATAGGCTCACCCCCTATTACGTGGGACCTAATACATTGATTGGTAAAATGTGGGTGTTAATTCACCTCTGCCTAACCCTCCGGGGATATAAGCGTGATTGTATGACTATTATGACATTAAGACTAAAGAGTCGGAATATGTGTCATATTTTAGCAAAAAGATTTCTTGATGTAATAAAATTGGACTCATGCTTTGTAGGCAATTGACTAGCACCGGCATTATACTTTGTAGACATTAAACAACATAGGCATTTTGCCAGGCCACGCTCACTCTATGTACTTGCGCGCTATATTCACCTACTCGCCGCGGGTCGCCGACGGTCTTCCGTCGTCAGTCGGGCTGTCGCTAGCCGCGCGTGTGCACGGTGCACACGCGCGTTATAAACTAACGTTTGATTATTATTTACGTTTCGATCGAGTCTTTTTGTTTGTTATTAAAATAATTAATACTCAATCTATGATGATATTATGAACGCATAACGGGGAAGGCTCCGTGTGCAGTGTATGGGTGCGAATCTAACGAATCAAATAAAAATATTTCTTCTGCTTGCCTATTAATGAAGAACGGCAAGTAGGTACCTACCTACTTTATAAGTGCAATTACGTTCGTTAAGTAACTGTACTTACCTATGACAATATTCAATATAGGTACATAGGTATCTTGTACAGTTGTACAAAGTAATTTAAGTACCTACCCACTTCGCTACCTGCTATACGGAAAGACTTAAAAAATGTTGGATTCAGTACTTAGGCTATTTAATAATAGGTTGGTTGGTACATGATGTAGACGTCTGACCTTGTACCTACTTATATCTAACGGCCCGGGTCCTGACTTAACACTTGAATGCAATCGTAAATAAAAAATCGTAGGCAGGATGGTAGTGCGAGGCGCTCAGCGACGGCGACGGCCGGCGCCGCTGTGCCACTGTCGCGGGCTGGCGCTTGACTCCCATTACTTGTGTAGCTAATTTGTCGGTGCGTTACCTCTACTTTATGCGCGAATTAATCGTGTATGTTTTTTCAGGAGATCTGCATTGTTTTCGTTCAGATCTATAAAGTAGGAATAATCGCCACTGTGCACTAAAAATAGTAGTTTATCTAAAGCCGCTCCGTGAGCTATTAGCTTTCCTACTCTTGAGTTGCTGGTAGGATTGAGATGAATATATAGAGATATTTGACCGAATGTCCAATAATATTGGGCTATTATTCGATATTCGATAAATAGGTGACAAAAATGTCAAACTATTGCAAAACTATTCCTGTATTAAGCGAGGCAAGAGGCAACCCTAGCGTCATACAGTTTGCTAGTACGTTACTACGAGGACGAGGCCGAGCGGCTGCAAAGTAATTATAACCGTATGGCTGTCTGTTAAGATACATATTCGTATGGAGTTGTTGATCGCGTGGACTTGTAGGCACTTAACTGAGTTGGATCGTTGATTTTCCAGGCAGTGAGTTATCTGTTCCAACTATTAGGTAATCTGTGATTTTGCTTCGTAGGCATTAAAACCTTATAGACATTAAACTTAATAGGCATCCTGCGTTTTAGACATTGACTTTAGGCAATTTTCTTCATAGGCATCGTGCAATTTAGGTCATTCGCTCAAAAGGGATTAAGATTAAGTATCCGGAAGAACAGATGAAAGATCATAAAGTTATGATGTAAACACTGAAGTTCTGCCAGGTCTGGTGTTACGATAAAGATATGACTTAGTTATACACAACATCATATCTTAACTAGAAGCTTTATCGTTACAGGAAATTGTGGGAAGCAATTCTGCAATTCATAAGTCTCGTCATAAGAAATTCCTGTTAATTATTACAATGTGTTGGGAGGATAAACACGTCATACTCGAATAACAGTGCTCTAACAATTAGTGGAATAACTTATTAGTTCTTCCACTAATTGTTGGTCTAGCCTAGCTAGAGAATAAGGAATTTTAAATTTTCAAGGACCTAACATATCTAGGATTTAGCGTAGGTACAACGACGTACACATGCTTTTGTTGACAAGTTCAAAGAGCTGATAAATTTTAGAATAGATTAAATTCACTAGTCGGTCGTCAGTCGTGTTTGTGTGACTAATCCGTAAGAAAACAGTTTATTGCTTTTTACTAAAATTGAACCGTACCCAAACAACAATTATACTATTAAATTTGTTACAAGTTACAATAAGCACACCATGAGTGCCATGACGTAGAACGTTTATAAGAAGAACCGGTACGTTCTTGCTCTTGAATACAAATAACTGTGTCTGTTGAATGGAGTATGTCTGTCAAAACGTGTGAGTACATTACCGTGTCGTGTATGTGAGCATCGCCGTTGAGCTGTGGTTTCAACGCGTCGGCGTCGGCCAGTGGCTCCACGCGACCCTCGCCACCCGCAATCGACGCCGCTACTTCACCGGCACTCTCCGCCTCCTTGCCGCTTATGTCGACCGAGCGTTTGCTCTGCTTAGCACCCATGCTTTATGTTGGCCTGTAAATTAGGTTGATTTTTATAAATAAATAAAAGAAACTTAATTCTAATATGGGAACGATCAAGTTCTTCAAAAAATACCATAACAACGCGCGCCACTCAAAAGTTCTTCCTAATTTTATATTCTACAAATACTACCAATCTACGGTTAAGGGTTATCCATTTCCGTTCGTCTGTTTGTCTATCAATTTTAGAATAGCGTACGTGACTTTAAATACTAACTATCCATAAACGTAAGTTTTTATAATAACAACTTGGAGGTGTCTTAGATTGTTTCTTTCTTTTATCATTTTTACAACCTTCCCGGTTTAGTCTTCAGTTTCACCTTAGTAGATTTACGGCACTATGTATTTGTATAACTTCTGCAGTTAAAGATTTGTCATATTATATTTGTCTAAAGAGTAAAAGCAAAATAATAGTACATTTACCTTTTTTAGATAAATTACCTTAAAAGTACTTAATTTTAGATAAGTATTATTTTGTTGAAGTTTTATTAAGTTATTTACTTACTAGGTACTTGGCAATTTAAGTGACGGGTGATTGGAATAGTGAAGGTTTATCTGCTACGGCCTCAGCACGGTGTGGAATGCTCGTGGCTAAGTCTATTCGCGGAATGAAATAGCAAAAAATTGTCACCAAAAAGACGCAATTCAATTCAGGTTAAAATTCTATAGCAGGGGTGGCGAATCTTTATGCATCCTCTTTAGAACATACCATTGTAATAAAATGTTTAGTATCGAGGTAATTATTGTAATTTTATCTATGACGTATGTCCCATCTGCTGTCTTATAATTTTATTGTACCTGGTACTAAACTTCAAAATTACAATATTGATCGGCCGGAAATGGTCAACTATAGAACTCGATGTTGGAAGGCCGTAAGTATGTTGATAATTTAAGATTAGAAGACAGTTTTTTTAATAGAAAACTAGATGTAGCCCGCGGTTCGACTCGCGTGGATGTCTGTTATCGCTACCAAACCTAGCCATATCATATCCCAAGGTCAATCTATCTCTGTAGGTACCATATTTCACAGGTTCCGTAGTTTAGGCGTGAAAGAGTAACAGACTTACGTATTTATGTGAGTTCAGTCGTTCCGTAGGGGGTTCAAAGATTTTGTTATAGTGATAGACCGACATTTTTTTTTATTTATCAAGGCGGCCGCGCATATTCAAACTTACGTACTTACCTATATCGATAGTGAATCTTTAAATGAAATATATATATATTATGTCGATTATAATATAGTAGGTATGCGGAAGTAACACGTTTCGCAGATACGTATTTCGAAATTTGGACTGACATGAGATTACTATGCGTTTCAAGTATGGTAGGGATAGATATCCCATTAAACTAATAGCGGTCGGTACACGTACATTTGTCAATATTGTACCGTAAGGAGAAAAACACGAATCAAAAAAAAAAAGTAGTATAATTCACTTCAAATTGGTTAAATTCTTCTGATAGTCTTATCATGGTTAATTTATTCATTCCTTATCTTTTTCATAACAAATTATAAAATAAATAGCTCGAGAACTATATCCTAAGATTAGCGCGTCCCAACCCAACGAACACAGCAGATTTATATTATTTTATAACATATTACATTATCTACATGTTTAGTATACAAAATGTTATAATTAGCACTTAACAGAGTAATAACACTATCACATTACTTGTTTTCTGGCCATTCCTTGAAGATATCGCAATTCTACATGTTCCTCAATTAACATAAATTATAATGTAACATTTTATACCTAATGTACATCATGTTGTACATTATGTTTTTTAGCTAAAACAGAAATAAAAATTAAAATTTTATTATGTTTTATTACAAACTTTTATTTAACTTGCTATGTATGTTTGTATTGCACGTACGTATGTTTGTTCGGGTCAAATCTTGCGACTGACTTAAATCAAACTAATTTTACTGAACAAAGCAAAACTGAATTTCAACGTCAAATACAAAATCGATTGACGTGAAATATGGCAGAAGTTTAGTTTGAATGACAATGTATTAATGTGCTACCAATGAACTGGACTGATGGACTTGGAAGGTGGCCATAAAAAATCTAAAATAAACAGCCCCTAACATGCACTAGGTTCTCGTAACGATTGTTGTTATTGACCTTGCAGTTCCTTTGTTATCAAAATATTGTGACATTTAAACAATCGTTTTGATACAAAATACTCTACTAAAACTCTCGGTGGCAGTTAAAAATAAATAATTCAGGTACGAAGTACCAAATTGGAATACAAAGCACGTCAGTGGGTCACGGTGCTGGTAACACGCTCGAAATAAATGTTAACTGCCGCTCAAAATAGTATCTCAACGAAAGTGCAACACGATGCATTACTAGTCTTTTTAGTTAGGTACAAGGCGTTGACTCATACCGTTAATACAAATTACGCAGCATATACCTACAATTCTGCTAATAATATCTCGAATGAACAATAAAACTTAACACAACACTGATGATTCACTGAAATCTGCTAACCGGCCCGTCATAATCATGTTAACAAAAAGAACTGTTTTATGAGTATTAACGAATGGTATAGTCACGTCCTATTTTTAATTAACGCATAACATAATCTAAACTCACAATACTCACAGAGAACAGGAAACGAACTACTATTTACAACGTATAAAATGAAACTGAGAGTGAAACAAACCACGTATGGTTATTGTATTGTTCACATTGGTCATTAGCAGTGAACCGAATTCCTGGCGCTTCGTCGCTTTTATCGTTCGTTATCCCATTCATTATTTTCAACAAATATATTTAAATAGTATTATCATTAGTCACGCAGGACTCTTTATCTTATGAGCAGACACTGGAACACCAAAATAATGGCTGGTGCCATACAATTAGCAAGACATTCTTATCTATGCCATTAACATTAACGATAATATTATAGTTTCAACTTATCGTACCAGTATGGTATTCCTTTCAAGATATAGTGTTGTGTATTGAGATTTTTTTATCTACGGCTACAAGATAGATATTAGAATTCAAATTGTCTGAGCGTGGTCTCTGTAACACGCTATCTATTATGTTTTATAGAATAACAATTACACATACCAATATATCCTTTGTCCTTGATTGTATAGAGAACGTTGCGCAGAGAGCGTTCATCATGTCATGATGGGAAGTTATTTTAAATTGGTTTACGCGTTGAGGTTATTGACCTTCGTATAGTTCCCCCTCTCTCTTACATTGAGTTTTTTTGGGCTCAACCAGTCAACCCAAACTGATTATTGTCGTCGATACAATAGGAGGCACTTTTAAGTAGGGCTGTTTCGTTTTTAAAGAGCTGAGGTGTATCGATGACCTTGATTTGGGTGCGCTCAAGGTCGACGGCTCTACCAGTAGATACCAGTGTTTAAATGGAAATTCGTAACGTGTCTGGCGCATTAGTGGACGATCGGCAAAAGTGACATAACATAATAAATTATACAAATAAATAAATAACTTACTAGTAAGTATATTAGCACCTCAGACTTTAGTCTGAGATTAGCACAAAGAAATGTAGAATGAAAATTATAACTAAATAACAAAATCAATTCAACTTTCATTTGTAACCTTGTCCCTTATACTTAGATAGAGAAGCAGTTAGAAGGGCTCTGATGCAGTGAAGTTTATTGAGAAGATCGATGCGGGGTGTTCAGATCGATTCCACTTTCCGAAAGATTAAATTAGAGACTGCACAAACGTTTCTCTAGTTTTAGCTGGTTAAGAATAGACCGTAGTATTGCTTCTTACAAATGTTAACTTGAACTCGTCATTTGAAGGATTTGAAAGTTAGTATCCTACCATCAAGATTTTTAAAAGTAACAGGTGAAAGGTTCCCTGAAAGTTAACAATGGGTTCAAAAAGCTAACCCAACCTGTTCATAAATCAACTAATCCTTTATAGGTATAATGCCTTCATTTATCAAATCATAGAAGAAGAAGAGTCCAAACTTCCGCACTAGCGTGAATAGGTTATGTTATGAAGTTGTCACTAAACCCCCAAATATAGTTCATACTTTACTCATACAACCTGTCACACCGATTTCTGGCAGTTTTCAAGAACTAGAGTTTAATAAACACTTTTTTTAACTTCGTGTAGGTTCAGTGTTTCATTGCCATCAAAACCTCTTTCGGACAGTGCAGGCAGGAAGCACTGTGCACTGAAACATTTTTTTAAAGGATAGGTACCAAGCTATTAAATCATACCCATTAAGCAAACCATGGATTGTGGATTGATAAATAACTTCCAAGAATCTATTCCTGCTATAATACGACTGCAATCCTAGAAATAAATTTGTATTCCTACTACGCAGTGTGTTATATAAAATGCCAATAGATGTTTACCATATTTTAATGGAGTGTGGTAGGTATGCCCGCGTCGAAAC
Source organism: Eilema depressum (assembly GCA_914767945.1). Lineage (NCBI taxonomy): Eukaryota > Metazoa > Arthropoda > Insecta > Lepidoptera > Erebidae > Eilema > Eilema depressum. Next base: position 7,769,791 of record OU612020.1, read on the forward strand.
TACAAGGAAGAACAGTTTTGAGACTATTTTGGACATTGAATGTACCTAATAAGTTTGTAGGTTTATCCCTGAATGTAGGATAATATATAAAATAAATAGTAATACCTATACTGAAACACACTCAACTGCTATTAGGTACCATGGATCAATTTTTGAAAATAATACATTATTACCTCGTTCGTTTATCATGGTGCTGAGAGATACTTCAACTTGACCTTCCAACAGGGGTCTTATTAGAACCACCAGTCGCTCTTCCAATAGAAAATCAAATGTCGACACTTCAGTATCGTACAGTTTTTGAATAAAATGATAATTACGCCAATCGTCGAAGACTCGCGTTTTTTATTGACGTATTCGAAAGCTAAGCAGGTTTATCGTAACTGCCGGGCATTTGCATTTGGTCAAGTGGAACTATTATTCTATTTATAATATACATCGTAGATAAAGGCTTATTTTATTATGTCATAGGTATAAGATAACTTACATGTATGGGGCCCCATCAATATCTTCAAGACCCAAGTCATTTCACAATTGTGGCTTACATGGTATACCTGGTGATTGACGGAAAAGACTCTAGTGCAAGCTTTTTTCGGACTTGGGAGGCACGGAAAATAAGAAGTGGGAGAGCGGACTTGGCGGGCACGGATAAGAAGTAGGAGCGCGGACCCATGGGCTCCCAGGAGCCAGTTTTGAACACAACCGGGAATAGTACTTAGATGATTTCAATACATTAAAGTGCCAAAATAATATAATTGGTATATTGAGACCTGTCTTACCTAAACTAATATACCAATTGCTGGAATGGCCATGCACAAAAGGCCCAAACATAAAAGACGGGGCTTCCTGGAATGTAAAACAGAAGCTTTAAATACGTCAAGCCACAATAGGTACCACAAAATAGAACGTAGCTCGTAGATACCATGGACTTGAAACAATCAATGGAGTTCAATGCTGTAAATTCACACGTATCATCAGCATCACACATAGCAGAACAAAATATGTAATTAGATGTCTCCAAATTTCATAATTGCATCCAATTATTTATTGATTATACGACAACTGAAATAAACGACATAACGAATCTAATTACGACAATGTAGGCCAAAGCAAGACATTGATCAATACAAACCGTGAATTCAAGATGTTTTAAACGGAATAAGGATCATTATTTTAATACAATTATATTGAAGCAGTGCATTGCATACATACATGTGTGCGAGGGGCGCAACACGTGCACCGTGAGTGGAAAATCGATAGCAGCGGCCAGTTGCGGATTTAAACCACAAGTAACACAGTACCCTGTCATATGAGCAACGGGAATAATTATGTTACAACTTACTATTCTATGAAATACTTTATATATTACAATTAAACTCGGTAAGAGTGTCATATTTGGCACATAATTTTTAGGTGGTAGTGCAGGAAGCTTTCACACAGAAAATAAAAATACATACATAGTTTGTTTTACATCCAGATTTTCAGATTCAGAGAGATACAGACACATAGAAAGGAGACAAAATTTAAGGCAGACTATCTGCAACGAACCACTACAAATCTTCATTGACATTATCTTACTTAAAATTACAGTGAAACCTGGTTAAGTGAGACCTCAAGGGACCTGCAAATTTGTCTCACTTATAGAGGTATTCCACTTACCCAGTGTCTCAGATACCCAGGTATAAAAAAAATGTCTGTCTCATTTACAGAGGGTTCCATTAATAGAGGTCAGAATACAGGTTATTTTCAGTTATAGAGGTGCGATTATTTAAAATAACGTATGATGTGAACATTATACGTATGTCTGAGTATAAATCTTCATTGGGAATTATAAAAGGTAATAAATTACCAAAGGTGCATTTGATTATGAATATCTTTGTACTGAATTATTCTACAAAGAGTAGCTATGGCATATTGAATTTGACACAGATTTCATCGCGTGTCTTCCCAATTTCATAAAAGGATATTAACTTTAAACATACTAATAGCTTTAGTTTCGGCATTTTTTAAATAAACATCTGTATTATATTATGTATATTAAGGTCATTAAGACTCAAAATTAGTTACGCACGGGATTTGCGGGTTGAATAAGAATAAGTAAACAAAAAAAAACGGTGTTATCTCAGTTATAGAGGTTAATGCATGTAAAATTCACTCGCGGTCTCAGTTATAGAGGTAACTTCGACGATAAAATCGAAAGAACGAATCCCAGATATAGAGGTTTGCTTCGTCCCACTAATAGAGGTAATTCAGTGCCAAGGTGTAGGGACCTCAGCATGAGTTCCAGTTATAGAGGTTTCTCACTTATCCAGGTCCCACTTATCCAAGTTTCACTGTATTATAAATGAGAAAGTTTGTGAGGATGGATGTGATGTATGTGTGAATAATAGTTACTCTTTCACGCAAAAATGAGAAATTGATAGCATTACGTACACATCCATGTGCATATTAAAAAATGCTCGTCAAACTAAAAGATGATGAGTGGACCGGAACCGGACCATAGCTACGAGTACACAGCTGCCACTAATAAGAATAACAGGTTTACCTCCTAGCAGCGCAGCATCCTCATATTGACAAAAACATTTCTTGCATTTTGTGCAGTTTTCGACAAAATATCGGAAAAATTTAAATGCATATGGCTATAGCCTTTATTTTCTCCTGGGAATCGATTAAATTACAGGATAATAGAGAAACATGTCGGCATTATGAACTGAATAAAGTAACACATACGAAAGATAACTTCTTTTATTGGTCAATTGCTCACTTAAGCTAACTATTGATTCCGTAGTAGAACCATTGTTAAACACTTAGTGGGATCCCACGGTTCAAATGATGAAGCTGTTCATTGGTATTTTAACTGAAACGAATATAATTATGTCTACCCCTCGAAATACTGATAGTCTAAATTTTGTTTATTACCTGGTAAAAATATACCTATCCTAGTCAACCAAACTATTTCGTCAAAATTTTGCAACATCATGTTCAATTTGATAATTATTGTAGATTAGACCCAAGAGAGTATGACGATTTTGAGGTGGAGCAAGCCAGAAACAAAACGGCGGAAGAGATAAATTATGGAGATAAGTAGCTGATGTCTTAAAATTTGCCGTCCACCTGCTTAATACTCTTTTTTGTTCTTTTTATGTATATCTATGTGGAACCTTCCGGGCACCAAATCGTGACAAACCGGTTCTGTAGTAATCGCAATAACTATGGTATGTATAACTAGTGTATCCCAATCTAGATCTATTGCCGAAAGAGCTGGTACGAGTAGTAAAGCGAAATACGTAGTAGTAATACACCAACTTCCAGTAGATCCTGCGTTAGCCACCACTATTAACGTCAGTTTCTTTTCAGGACAGCAACTTGAACGAAATTGTAGGTAATGAGACCGTTCGTACCAATTTTTGATTTAGAGATTTGCAAGAGCAAGTAGCCACTCAAGTCTTTTGCTGATCAGAGTTACTGCTTGACTGAGTGGATGTCTGCACCAAACATGTCATGTCAAACCAGCCCTTGATGGCTATGGTAATCGCTTACCATTAGGCGACACACCGATTATTTTGGGACTTCATTTTTTGGGATATCTAAATAAAATGATAAAAATACTGTTCATGATACAGAATGGAATATATCTGGTTATTTAGAAGACGCGCAACAAAAACCTGTACCTAACGACTTTTGCGGTCAAGGAACTTGAAACATTTGATACCTAGGACGTAATGAAAATATGGTTTGTGAATTCTGTGTTGGTACGTATCCTGTAAAATACAGGATACGACACCTTATTAAAAATAAGATAACATTATAAGGGCTAGAGAGCTGTAAAATATTAATTGTAGACAAAAAAATGAGTAATAGGCATAAGTAATAATAATGACGCTTCTTGAGATAGGTAGAATGTGATAGTAGGACCTATAACTTTGTTTGTAGCGCGCAATAAAATAAAACCGCGACTCCCCGCAAGGTATTTTCAATTTTGTCATTCGAAAGTAGATGGAATGTGCAAGATTAATTTAGTAGCTAAATAATTATCTTCGCATTAGATGCGACTTTACACGTGGAAGGTGCTACTTTAGCGCCTTCAAGTATTTTACAGTAAGTATGTATAAATTTCGGGTTCGGTAGAATATTATGTTGATACACTAGGTAGTAAACAAGTACACGATCACAGTGATGTTGTGACAATTATCGAACTTATTATGCTTATGATCACAGATGTCAGCAGCGCGTTGATGTCTGCCGAGAGCCGAGAGGAAGGGACAGTGAAACGAAAAGTTTGGAAAAAGTCTTAGAACGGAAGTAGATAAATTAAATCATCTGGCCTCAGACTAATTCTTCTAGTCTGAGCATCTGGCATTCACGAACCGTACAAAATACAGCAGTCTGTTATATAAAGTTGATTTTAAGTGAAGTGTGGTGCTTCCCCTTAAGTCGAGTTAGCTCGTTCGTAGAGGGATATATTCAATTTGTAACCATGCTGATTTCTTGACATGACTTTGACTCATTGTCATTTCTTCTGAACTCTGTACCTACCTAGTAAATAGGAATAAGAAAAGCGTCAAATTGGAAAAGCTTAAACGTATTATACTACTAGCTTTTGCCCGCGGCTCCGCCCGCGTGGATGTCGGTTATCGCGACCAAACATAACCTATGTCCTTTCCCAAGGTCTAATCTACCTCTATACCAAATTTCATCAAAATCGGTTCAGCGGTTTAGTCGTAAAAGTGAGACAGACAGACAGACAGAGTTACTTTCGCATTTATAATATTAGTAGGGATGAGGTTCCTAGAGACAAAATAGATAATGGCATGTCTGTTAACGCTATCGTAAGTAAGAACTAAAATTTAATTTGATAATCACCTATGCTATGGAATGGATTACATTTATTATATCAACATTATTTTAAATTTGATCTGAAGCAATCCCGGGTATTTAACCCTCGGTGCGCCTAATAAATCAACAGGAAGTAATCTTCAGACTAAAAGAATAATGAAGTAATGTGCTTACCTATATGTGTAAAAACTTATTATGTACAATGACTAAACTAAGGGTACAAACTAAGTAAGTATACCTAGTTAGAATCTGATACACAAAGGGGTGTGTTAAGTTTCAGGTTTACAAGTTTCCATGCTTATATCAATTGATTCGTTTGTCATTGTTTAAAGTTTAACCAGTAGGTAACGCCCGAATATAAAATTATGAATGACTTACTTGGTAAATATTTCATCAATCACGGTAACTTTTATAAGTCTAGCTTAGTATTTTAAACTCATTGCAAATTGAATCATCTAAGCACGTACACACCTAGGGCACCCTTGTACTGCAGATTACTGTCTCCCCCAGTCAGTTACTCAAACGATGAATCATCGTTCCGATGTTAATCACAAAGAACTTATTTGCCGGAATAATGTAGTGCTTATGTACTTACCTATCAGCCCTATTTTAAAATACATAACTACTTCACTGAGACAGCTTCATACAGCTTTAGTGAAAACTTTCATTGAATTATTTAATTGGCTCTTTGTAAGTAGGTAGGAGTTAATCCAAAACTTGATGTAGTGTACCTCCACAAATATGACAATTCTGAAGTGAAGCACTCTACGAGGTAAAAGGGTAAATGCCTCAGTACAAAAAAGGTGCAGATTAAGTTACTATTAAGTTTATTATTCTGTGAAGGAACAATTTGGAAAGCAAATAGGTACCTATAGCTCGTACCTATGTGCTTACCGATGCTGGAATAATTTGTGCAGCCGGTTTGTTATCTTGTCCCAATGAAACTAAAATATGGTGAAGATAGTTATGACAAAAACTAATACTAAATTACTGCTTACCTTAAGGCTTTTCAGTCCGAAAATTAATGTCAAAGAATTTACACTCAAATACGTAAAATATTCACTTCCAGCACTCACAGCTCAACACAATATGGCGGCACAGGACGACGAAATCCCCACCTAGAAAATAATTCAAAATTTAACTTGCCTGTGATTGGCGCGTCTAACCAAGACGCTTCAATGCTACCAATCTTAAAAGGTACCAACATTAATGAGTAAATATTGACGATAGATTTTTTTCGTTGAGCCTTTATTTTGGAACTTTGGGAAGCACCAGTTTACATAACTTTATTTATTAGTTCTAGTCGTTTTATGAAAACATTACATAATATGTAAACTAAATATTATAAAATCGTCTATGTATAGACATTAAAATATTACAGTGCCAGTCTCGATCTCCCAAATGTCAAAAACTATCACGTTTTCAATTCAATTCAATTCAATTTTTTGGTGTGGCAAGCTATGCCGAAGTTGTCGGCAAATTTGGCCATGTACAGACGTGCGAAGGAGTATAGTCACTTAAAAGGCCGCAGTCAGTATACATTTTGAATTTGGCAATTTTGTCATAGGGTCAAATTTGACTGATTGTGAGCAAGTCGAAACACTTAAGAAAATACAAATTAAATAATAATATATAACCATTCACGAATAGAAATAATACACGCATACAAACAATAAAGAGAAATGAGCAAAAAAGTACCATACTAAATAAGGAAACGAGGCAGTAGGCTGCATCAGAGTTTGATATCGTTTCGTCTAATGAAGTAAATCAACAACCTAAGAACATCTCTTGACGAGTCAGTTAGTAGTGAAGAGAAGTTGATGGGGGTAGGGACGTCTAGTTCCCGAAGACAGGTGTACAAGTCAGGAGACAAGTTGTTATTTCTCGGGCAGTTAAAAAAGATGTGATCCAGTGAACCCTCATCCAGGCCGCATTCGCACAATGATGAATCACTTATGCGAATTTTATTCAGGAACACTGGAGAGCAGCAAAAACCAAGGCGCAGTCTACACATAACAGATATAACCCTTTTAGGAACAGTTTTGAAACGGTAGTACCATGGCTTTGGTGATATGTCTGGTTGAACAGCATGGTAGAATTTACCTTTCTCTTTGCAGCTCGCAGACCAGAGGGTCTGCCATGAAGACATTAAATTAACCTGAGGCAGGCTCAGCAAGTCATAGCTTTGGTATGCAAGATGCTTGGGATCGCTAGATGGTGAACTGATGGCACTTTTGGCAAGAGAATCGGCACACTCATTGCCCTCAATGCCACTATGACTGGGAATCCAAACTAACTGAACTGTCCTTTGGTAGCTAGCACATGCATGAAGAGACTTTCTGATGTCCAAGATTAGGGAGCTATGCAATTTGCTCCGATAGGGGTTCTGCTCAAGAGCTTTAAGGCAGCTTAAAGAGTCTGTGAAGATTACACTATTGATGATATTCGTATGTGCTTCTACAAACAAACAAGCTTCCAGAATAGCCACACATTCCCCTGTAAAAACAGATGACTCCTTAGGGCACCTGAACTGGAGGATGATCTGGGAGTTCTGATAATAAACTGCGGCACCCGTATAACTATCATTGTCAATTTTAGAAGCATCTGTGAAGAAACGGTGAAAACCACTCCATCTGTTGGCTAGAAGTTCTTTAAAGGTTGAGTTGGCAGAAGGGGAGTCTTTATCTATACCAGCATTAAGACAAATGTTTGGGTTGAAGTGAAGAATTTCGTAACTGTAGTTGAAAAGAGGAAGTCTATTTGTTTTACTCACTGGACATTCTAAATTTTGAAAAGATCTAAAAGTTTTTAGAATTAGAGGAATTTCTTTACATTTCCAATAATTAGAGGAATTGCATACATAATTTAAGGTGGATAATTTTTGCAAGAGGGCGTGAGAAGATTTATTAATTAGCCGATATAAAAATCGAGAAGCTAAATACTGTCTTCTTAGGGCTAGAGGGGGCTCTGCACATTGGACCTGTAAGGCGTTAATAGGGGAGCATTTCATACACCCGGAGATAATTCGAAGGCAGTTGGACTGGATCCTGTCCAGTCTTGCTAAAGCACCTTTGTTACAAGGAATTAACAGAAAGGAACCATAGTCCAAGATGCTTCGAACCAGAGCATTGTAAATAAGTTTCATGGTGAAGGGATGAGCACCCCACCAGACACCAGCAAGAGCTTTTAAGATTGGAATGATTCTTTCGCATTTTTTGACCTGATAGTTAAGGTGGGAAAGACCTGTCAGTTTAGAATCCAAGTAAACACCCAGAAATTTTGCATTGTTAGAAATTGGAATGTCAGTATCCTGGATACTAACCCGGACTTGAGGAATTATTCTCTTTCGTGAGAAGATTACAACTGAGCTCTTGGGGGCAGACAAAGCAAGACCATGCTCTTGCAGCCACTGGTGCAGAGAGTTCAGAGAGAGCGTTAACGATGTCGCAGCATCTGGAATGGATTGGTTAACGACATATAAAGCAATGTCGTCGGCGTATTGGAGGATTTGGCAATCGTTGTTTAGGCAAGTACCAATGTCAGCAGAGTACAGATTGTACAATAATGGACTCAATACTGAACCTTGGGGGAGCCCTGTCCAAACCCTTCGAGTACCGAATTCCTCTCCCTGAACCCTCAGGGTCAGAGAGCGATGTGTAAATATTTGGCGGATACATTGAACTATCCTCGCCGGAATGCTCCGTTGTAGCATTTTATGCCAGAGTATAGGGAGGAGGACGCTGTCGTATGCAGCGGATATATCCAGGAATGAAGCCACGACAGACTGACTTTGAGATAGGGCGATCCGTATATCAGCTGTAAGTACACCAATGCTATCCATTGTGCTAAGTCCTTTTCTAAAGCCAAACTGGGAGCTCGGTAGGAGATCTCTGGACTCGACTATCCACTCTAGCCGATTTTTAATTAGGTGCTCCAAAATCTTCATCAGAACAGAAATTAGGGCAATTGGTCTATAGCTGCTTGGATTGTCTATTTGTTTGCCTGGCTTTAAGATGGGAATGACAACATGAACTTTCCATTGATTTGGAATCCAGCTATTTTTATAACAATAATTCATAACATCTAATAGATACTTCTTTGTATCCTTTCCAGAATGGACGAGAAAGGAGTATGGTATACCATCTCTACCTGGGGCTGAGTCGTGGACATAGTTTTCACGTTTTCAATGTTCTTTCTTGAAAACTGTGTTAAAAAAGTCATGGGAAAAGCAAACTCTTTTTTTTGTCATGCCATTTGATTTTGACATGTTTTTTTATTATCAACAGAATATGAACTAATATCAACAAATTTTTATCACAATAATATTTAAAGTAATAAAAAATATTACTGAGAATAATTTGTTAAAAAATGCTATAAACTTTTTTTCACAATGTGGCGAAACTTCGCACGGTTATATTATATGATCGGTTCTAATCTGTCAGTGTTAACGATTCTAGCTAGATCCAATGATGAGAAGCTCAATGGTATATAACATAATAAGCATGAAATTAAAATGAACTTCAATAATAACGACAAGATACCTTAATACCTCCAAAGTGAGGAAAACCTAGTCCGGGTCTGTTTTGAATTTTGAAGATTTATATGAATTCTTAATGTTAAATAACTATGTAAGTACATAATTACTTCGTTACAATTTTATTTTCATTTATTGAACCCCTGACGGCCCAGGCCAATAATTATTCTCGTAATAGGTACCTACTTAACCCTCGGTTCAAAATGCAATCTCCAGCAATAGAATAGAATAGTCTATTCTATTCTCCAGCAAAGAGTATTGTAATGAGCAGTTTTCCAGTAGGTATAATAATCAGTTGGTTTACTTGGTTTTTAAGTCATCAAGAGATGGCGCTAGCATAGCTTTTGGTAATTTTAATGAACTCTGTGGTTTATTTGTGCGATGTTGCCAAAGTTTAATTTCATTTACCCATATTACAATAGATAAAATATAGAGTGGCAACTCTGTGCAAAACTTGCATGTATGGAAAGTGCTGCTGCCCCGGGATGGGTCCCGGAACTAACCACGATAACAGTATAATATATAATAGGTAAGGTAACTGTACCAATGGTAGACACTTTAAGGAAAAATAAAATTTCAATCTAAAAAATTTAACAAATTAATTACAGCATGGTCGTTACATTCTTTTTTAACTGTTACAGCAACAATTAGACATTAACTTTTGCCCATAAAATCTTTAAAATCTATCATACTTTTACTTTAAATTAAATTATTATGCACTTGGTCGAAAACACCAATGCTAGACATCATTGTCCCAATGGTCCAAGTATGTCAATAACTTCAATATTTATAACGTTTATACTAAAATTAGTAATAATCATAACTTATAAACAAAAAAATCACACCTATAAAAATCAGTACCCTTGGCAAAAATCTTAAGAAATAACACGACCGTGTTCACGGAGTCACATTATTAGCTGTCAACAGTCTTTCTAAATTTACTTCGGATGGTGTTGCGAATATTTGAACATATCTTATAGATACCATTAGGCATCTTTTAAGTCAATAGTCTTATAAAACAAATGGATAATTTTCTCAAAATACTGGGTTTTGTTCGAAAGTGTCTAGCATTGGTACAGTGTCGAGCATTGGTACAGTTACCTTACATGAGTACATGCGATGAATACATGAACTCTATAAAGGTCAATGATTGAACAGCTGTTTTACACAGGGGGGCCCCGTTCAACATATAGAAATTCTAGTTATACAAATATGAGGCAAACATGAATTGAACCTTGATTATATCACTTTGTCTCTTTTTTTCCAATATACAGTTGTGTCTACTAAAAAGAGACAAAAAATTTAAGTTATTGCTCACTTGGGAAAATGAGTATGAGAATTTGACAGCGTGCCGACGGTGCCAACATTTATGAATGATTTGCGCCAACATTATGAATGATTTGCGACAGCCATTGTTGAATTTTTCTAGAACATACTACTACAAGCATAATAGTGATGTACTCCATTAAAAGATTTGACGACGAAACTATTCTTCTTTACAAAAATGTACTCTTTTGAAGAAATACGAATTGACAAAATTGTACCTAATAATGTCTTCTGTTTTTCCGTATTAGAACTGGGCAATTGTGGTATTGTTAGAAATGTCTTGATCATCCGCTGGTTATAGGCAATATGACGTGTGAATGACTCTCTGAAACTCTGACTATAATGAAAAAAAACTTGAGATATATAGACCGTGTTTGGTATGAAATTAAAGGGCTCAATTAGCACATTAAAAACATGTATACATTATTAGGTGTTGCTTGCGCCAAAATAATACAAATAAAAATCAAGTTTCAAACTAAAATCCGACTACTGCAAATCACGCTCTAAGAAGTATTAAGCAAGAAAATATCAAGAATAGCCGTGGTCGTATACCATTTACTCTACTAAAACAATACATTCTAGAGATTCGTGATTTTGCAGTAGTCGGGTTTTAGTTTTAAAGTTATGGTTAGTACACTTTAACAGGTAGTATAGAAAGATATCGACAAATGTTACGATAATAGAAGGTAATCCCTAGCATAGTAACCGTCGGCAAACGTTCATTCATAAAAATGGAACGTAGGTAATACACGTTAATTCTGTAGGTATAACCCATCTGTTCTATTATAAAATGCTGTTTTAAGAGAACATGGCAAGCCCTGTAGTATATTTATTTATCTGTATAGAACATAAACTCATTATATCATAAGTTTATGGAATAATCAGATTTCTCATTCTATGATGATAGACGGCTACTTGTCAAAAACAGAGGGCACCACAATGCTTAATGAATACCATAGAGGGAATATTTGATAGAGTACACACTAAATAATCTTAGTAATGAGTGAAAGTGACACACATATAATATTTAAACAAGAGTAAGCGAGACAGACGCCATTTTTTTTGTCCCACTCTGCGTATGCGTTTTCATTGTTGGGCACCTCTTTCGTTTGGCCCCAAACAAAGATCATATGATCGTGTTTTGTCGAAAAATTGGTGATTGTGGTGACTTATTTGTGAAGTAAGAAGTAATTTAGAGTTGTGTGTGTAAACTATAACCTAATAATGGGTCATTTCACTACATATTATAAAACAAAGTCGCTGTCGTCTGTCCGTCCCTATGTATGCTTAAATCTTTAAAACTACGCAACGGATTTTGAAGCGAGTTTTTTTAATAGATAGAGTGATTCAAGAGGAAGGTTCATATGTATGACACATGCATAATATTGTAGAGAAACACTGATAAATTTAGAGGTTTCTAATGTGATGTCGTAAATAAATACATTTTTTTGCGCTTACATTGCAAACGCTGGCTGAACCCCAAGAGATAAATCAAAATAATGTACTACAGTATTGTACACCTTAAAAAGGTCAACAATAAAGTCCGCGTTGGTATATGTCTATCACTTAAGAATAACCCGCAATAACCATTTTTTACCCTAAAACATTTTACGAAAAAAAAATGACATATTTACGAAGTGATTTTAAGCATTTCAGCATTAATCCTTATCCAATTAAGTACCCTTAATAAATTGTCCATTTAATATAGATCAATATGGCCCTTTACAGCATGTAATTTAAATGTATATTTCCGAAGATATTACAGATTTTAAATGCAGGGACACATCGGTGCGGCGGTACCGCACGCCGGCGCGGTGTAAATAAAAATGAAACCCCCAAATGTTCCCAATGACTGCACAAAATTGGATAATTATTTTTGTTTTGTGTTCGATATTGTGTGGATTCGATAGTGTGTGTGAATAAGAAAATTAAATGGATGGTGCAGCGGGAACGGGATCAGAATCTAACATGGAAATTTAAATAGAAGGTACCTACAGCGATCTGAATACCTACCACGCGGGTGTAAAATATGGCGGTACGAAGTTCGCCGGGTCAGCTAGTTATATAGAGTGCAAAAATCGGCCAGAACGGAAAACTCCGAACATAACCTTTCATCGATAAGTAAGCTGATTTATGTTGTTTTATATGTATTTACTTATAGAATTTACTTCGTAGATTAGTATTCACTATCTTTGCGCCCTAATTTATATACTCTAATGTACTTTTAAAGTATAATTCTCGAAATTAGTTTTTGTATTAACCGACTGATTTATGTAGCACTGTATAGTTATGACGGCCATGTTGTTTAGGGGTATCATCATCAATGTCAGTATAATCGGGGCAGTGTTTGATAAAGTTTACTCAACAAAATTCTATAGCAATGGTTTTATTTACTTTCAGGTTTCTACAAGTAACAACTATGAGAGTTTTATGGATTCAAGCAACAGGCAGAAAAAATTGGCAACCTGACAACAAGGCTCGGATATATTCTATACACTTTGAATCCCGTTGTTTTCGGAAGGCAAAAACAAGGACTTATTTGAATCCAAATGTGTTTTATGCCTGACCTCTATAATATATAATATGTATGATATCTGAATAATGCAGGCATTCCATGCAATGCCTAGGCAACGTATGCTATGAGAGATATGTGATTACAAACATTCACACAGACACACACACGGACATTCCCATTTATAATTACCACCTTTCCACTACAAAAGTAGCCTATGTCTTAATCCGGGGTATCAGCTACCCTAATTCTAAATTTTTATTTAGAGTTGTATCTTTATATGAATTTCCCGATTTCTCGGGTAAAAACATTTGGTGTCAGTGGGTAACACCGATGTCATATTAGCACTATCCCATGGGGTCCATTACACGCTCATGCAAGCGTCATGCATCATGCCGTCAATCATGAATATTATTGGTCAATCGGTTATTATACGATATGTTATTGGTCAATCACGGCGTGATTGATGGTTAAACAACCATGGCAAAACCTAGCGTGTAATGGACCCCTATCGGATATACGCCGATGACTTGTCTATATTTCTCTGTCTACGGCAAATGGCGTCGTTTATTACGTGGACCCATCACCAGAGGTCACTGTATAATTTCGTAATTTTACTTTGTTCTAAGTGTGTCCCCCCTGGTCTCCAGTCTCGATCTAATCTTAGATTTCCCAAATATCAAAAACAGTATTCTTGTATACAATTTTCAAGATAGGAATATCTTGATTGTTTGTGACATTTAGGAGATTGAGGTTAGATCAAGACTGAATTTTGAACCAATGAGCAGTTTTCCAGTAGGTATTTATAGCGTTCCTAAAGACAAGCTAGATGGCGCAGCCGGCACTTTTGGTAAGTAGAGTGTGGTCTCACATCTAGTGTTCCCCAATTTATGGAAAAAATGTTCTTCGGTTTTGTAATGATTTACTTTACATAAATGTTTTGACATTTTTTTTTTGATAAAATTATTTTAAATATAATATTATTTTAAATTACAGACAGTGAGACGAAAAGAATTAAGCGTTTTAACATATTTTATCTCTTGTAATATGGGTAAATGAAATTAAACTTTGGCAACATCGCACAAATAAACCACAGAGTACATTAAAATTACCAAAAGCTATACTAGCGCCATCTCTTGATGATTTAAAAACCAACTGATTATTATACCTACTGGAAAACTGCTCATTATTATTATGAGAATAAAATTGATCTTCGGAGTTCGGATTGTTTAGAATCCTAGAATCCAATATAAATACAAAGGTATTTAATTGAATTTTTGGAAATTCGGATTTAAACTTAATCCGACGTGTCCCGCACGTTGCCACTGTTTATTCATAAATTTGTTGCCTATGGTCACTTACTATTTTTCAAAACGGTAGTACTAGTGATAAAAATAAAAAAAAAAACAAAATGTCTAATTTTTCCGATGTATTACTTTACTCTATGGTCTAATTGTCTATGGTGTAATATGCATTGATGTCGCGTTGCCCTTGACTCCATCTATATAATTACTGTTTTTAAAAGTTATTTGACGAAAAATTGGTGAAATAGTTTGGCTAGACTTTGCTTAGTACATAATAAATGTTATAAACCGTGTGTGCAGTGGTTACAGAACTGGTGTGTTCTTTATTTTGTGTAGCGTCACCTGACTGAGCTCATTGTCATTTCCCGCCATTGTGGCCCGTGGATTTATCATTACGGTGATTTTAAGTGTGTTCCTCCAAATTTAGATGAGGAATAAATAATTAGTGGACATAAGTGATGTCATTACACGGTAATGACGTTTGTTTGCTAGAAGTAGAAGATTACAACTTGTACGAAGAGGAGGCATCGGATCACGCTCTAACCAGGTATGAATAACCGGCGTGGTCACCGAATCCGTGCTTGTTTGAGCTTGTTAATCCATAATATTTGTAAGAACGGATTCTTTTTCATTTCATATTGTTAATTTTCCTACAAAACTAAATAATTGATGTTTGCGCGGGCCATATGATGACGCTCACGCCCCGTGCCGGTTCGTAGTCAGCTGTTGGTCCGCCATGTTTGGTCAAATCGAATAGGCGTAGTAGGCGCCCCTACATACCGCAAATGTACTATCAAACATATGTACGCTCTAGCGTAAATAAAGCCATTCATGTTTTTTATAGGAAATATCGCAGTAAATATTATACTATTTAAAATTTATTGAATTATTTATTTTAGCGCTTCTAAGTTTCATTATCTTATTGGACACAATTCACTTAACATTATGTGCAATTTTGATGATTTATTTGATTTAAAGTGCAGTCTACAAGAAAGTCTCTGCTGCAATAACATAAATTTTACTGTTATTGTTATTGCTGTAATCAAGTTATTATAATTACCTTAAATATAGTTTCAGAAATGACATTCAAATTAGAATTGACTGAAATGTTTTGTCACTCCACAGTGAGAAGCATTCAAATTCTGGAAGTAAGACAATGGAGGCAGAAAAGAGGATTCGAAGAGAGATTGCAAACAGCAATGAGAGAAGACGTATGCAGAGCATCAATGCTGGTTTTCAGGCATTACGCACTCTGCTGCCTCGCCATGAGGGAGAAAAGCTAAGCAAAGTATGTATATATTATGATTAATAATAATTAGCAGTACTAATAATATATAGGCATCAGTTCCAATTAAAAATAAGAAATCAATCAAATTGCATATACCTTCTGTGTAGAACAGAAATCTCATTAAGTTCTCTGTTTCAAGTTAGAATAAATAATAATGAATATTTATTTGAAATATCAAAAGGATACTTACTTGATAAATAAAAATGTCAAGACTTATATAATGAGATAATCTATTATTGCACATTTTTGTATCTATATCTAACTTAATATGTATGTAATTTACAGGCTGCCATTTTACAACAGACAGCTGAATATATATATAATTTGGAACAAGAGAAAACCAGACTACTGTCTCAAAATTGTCAACTTAAAAGGTTACTCAACCAACATGAAGGTGGAGAAATTCCTTTGAAGAAGAGAAAAGGTGAAATTATTAGTCATGTTCCAGCAATTATACCAGATTCTACAGAAGATACAATTACTAATTCTCGATCGCCTGAACCAGTACCTGTGATATCTGTCACTAGTGCTCCACAAAAAAAGGATACTGAGAGCAATGAATTGCGTATTCAGTTGGATCGTGAGCGGCGACTCCGACGCCATCTCGAAGAGCGTTTACATACCCTTGAAGGACAGATGTATCCTAATACTGCACATGAGCTGCCTCGTCCAGTAATACATTTTGAGCAGACAGATGTTGCTGAATGTAAGCTTGAGAGTGAGGAGGTTGAAGCACCACTTGTAGTAGCTGAAGTTCCAGCTCCAGCTCCAGTGGTAGCTGCTCCATTATTGGAAGCAGCTATAAAAGCCGAGCCCCGCGTTGAAGTGGAAGTGCTACCAGATGCCACTCATGATGGACCGTCACGCTTGTATCTAGCAAGCACAAGTCGGCAAAACTTAGAAACTATTGTGGAGGCCATTCGTCATCTTGAGGGCGATCACCTATTTCGCGAAGAAGTAGGCGATGCGCCATTGGCGCTTACTAAGAAGGCGGACCATGCACCTCCACCAAGACCAGGTGTTATTGTGGTGAAGCACTCGTGATCGCGTTAGACGCGTTTGAACTCTCGGCTCGTAAAATTGCTTCTGCTTAGCGAGCACACCTGACCCTCCTCGAATATAGTTTTAAATTTTAGTTGTTTAGTTATCTTTTCCAAAGTGACGAATCGATAAGTCTGCGTCTTTGTTTATTTTTTTTTTACGCATTGATGTCGAATCGATAAGTGATAGAATTAGCTGGATGCGTTGGCGCGTATGCCGATCGGCGCTGTGCTTAGTTTAGTCTCAAATGTAATTATATTAATGTAAATTTTTTTTTATTAATTTGGCTTTGCAGAAGATTTTGTTGATGGAAAGAGGATTGACTGACTTATGTAAGCTAAGACGAAGGATAAGCAGTACATGCATGCCGCATGCCAATTTTATTTCACCTCATTAGACAATCTAAGAAAAAGTAGGAAGAAGAGTTATTGAATCAAAACATTGTGATCAATACACAAGATAAAAAAAATGTTCTCATTAGTAAAACAAAGAAGGTTGTGTACATGAGGTGGATAAAGGTTTAGAAAATTAAAAATGTGTGACAAAATGGTGGTTTAAGTAGTAAATTGACTCTGCATTCAACTATCTGTCATTCTTACAACAAAGCATAGTATTTACTCTTAACATTTTTTTTGTGAATTGCAGGGTATGTAGGCATGCGGCTATAAGACGTCTTTTACTTACTCAGTTGTTAGTTAATTAATTCCACACTAAGCAATATAAATTGGTGTATGATAAAGTCACATAAAATAAATTTAGCTCATTAGGTGCATAATTAAACAATGGCGTATCAGATAGTCACCAAATTTTCGACACCAACGCATTTAGTGTGCCATTTATATTTACACAAAACATTGTTTGAAATATCCAGTGATGGTGACAATTCATTATAAATTAATTAAAAGGTTGATATAGGATCTATAGTATAATCTATGAAGTAATGTTTATCCAGTGTTGCTGCTTTTTTCGTTCAGTATAAGATACCCAGTGTAATACATATTTTACATGTGACCTTAGTAAATTATTATAGGCGCTTTACGCCGCCATCCCTAAATTATAGACAGAAAGTTTAGAGCATTCCATGTTGTTGAATACTCCTGAAGAGAGTTATTCTGCATATGAGACGTAGTTGATTGGAGCATAAGTTAATAATGTAATGTATTCAATTTAACTGATTAGTGTAATTATGTATTGCTTCATATAAGCATTCTTTATTTGAAACTTCTACTTTTAGGTCTTAAATCAGTTAGGATTTATATAGGTAGTGTAGTTGGCAACAACTGATATATGTTGAAACCCATTATAAGAGAACTGTTGATTTAATCCCAATTTACATGAAAAACGTTTTACATCATGTGTCAAGTGAGAATGAATAATTTGAACTTGAAAGCACTCTACACTACTCAAGTATTTGTAAAACACAATATTGAGGAAAGGAAACATTTCTTTTAAATCAAGTAACATTGGAACAATCAGATGATAATGCTTTATGTCAAATAATTAATCAACCTTTGGAATCTAACAGTGAACAATCATGTTTCACTATTTTACTTTGTAAGCATTAAGGTACATAGTTCTTACATTTTCTGTGACTTAGGTAATGTATTTCTATATGACGATTAAACTAAGGTTTGCTTTAATATGCTGACATTTTTGTTATAAAATATGTAATATGCCGTGCTCTTTTGTTAATATTTTTCTTGTAAGTTTTGAATGTATTTTAAGTTTGACTCAGCAACAGAGTGGATCAACAAGTACAACGCATTGCAGGCATGATGCTATGGTCCTGTTGACAGGACCATATGAATTTTTAAGACTGATCATTTATTCATTATTAAGTTACGCTAGTTCAAGTCACCATATTAATAGAATAATGTGTGTGCGTGTGTGTGTTACGTTTATGTAGCTATTTATATGTATGTTGTGATAATATAGTCCAAAATTGTGTTGTTTGACCTGACAGTCTTACAAAGATCCATACTCTGTTAACATAGCAATAATTGTGTCAATCATACTTACTGTACTTATGGCTAGTAAAATTATATGTGTAGGCAAGTTCCATTACAAGAATTGAATTATATTTATATACTATCGATCTCTCTAATTCTGTTGGGTAAATAGTGTAGTTGTGTGATGCAAGTGTTTCTGTGTATGTGTTTAATAGGACTTTGTCAATTTGACAATACTGGAGACAGGGCTCTGTACTCGAAATGTATTTTTAATATATTTAACATTCATGTGTTGTGGTGATCAACTCTGTTTCATCAGCTCAATACATGAACATTCAAATTTTAAATAAACAAGTATATTCTAATAATATTCGACGTAACAAGCAATATTAATAAAATAATATTAACCATTAGTATATATTTCATGTTAAGTAGCCCTGAAGTCTTACAATCTGTTCTCGACGCTTATTTCGCACTCTGTTTCTGAGTCCGTAGTGATAAGGAGTTGTCTGCCTACCGCCTTTACATTATGTCAGTATAGCATAATTAACAATGTAACATAACGGACTTGGTTATACTATTAGTGTAGTCAAAAATAGTAATAAGAGATTTTAAGTCAAAGAAGCAAGTTAAATTGTTTAAAATGTGTTATTATTTATGTCTTAAAGTATTAAAATGGTTATTTCTTATTAATTAGTTTGTAAATGATGATCGCCTCTATATTTAATCGACTTTCTTTGTATATTTAGCTGAAAACCAATAAAACATACCCTTATTTTCATACTGCAAAACTGCCGAGATGTTCATAAGTGTATCCAGTTTTAGATTATAATATTTTAACTTTACAATATTCTTAAATTATTTGCATAGCAATAGCATTTAAATTATCTCAGTGATTTTAATTTCGAGTAGACAAATATGTAGCTATATAATTTTTTTGAATAAAATAGCTTTTTATTTTAGGCCCAGTGAGGCCACTAACAATAGCATTTAGTTTCGTTTGGTGTATAATAAATTTGTCTGACAGTGTATTGTGTGAAGTAGATTTATGTAATTCCTAAATTTTTATAGTTAACTTCATGTCCAAGTAGTGGTTTGTATTTTTCGTAGCAGTAGACATGACGTTAAGCGATATTTCTAAACTCAAAGAGTTTGGACAATCTACAATACGCCACTATATTTTTAATATGCAGTATGTATCCAACACAAAAAGTTGATTTAATAGAATTAAATAATGTTTTATTGGTTTTAAGCTTATTCAATAAATTTCCATTTTCTACACTCTATCGCATTTATATTACTCTGTAACAATAAATAAATCTGATAAAAATACAATTATATATCTGGTATATAATATTTCTAAATTTGGATTTAAAGCCCATAATGCCCTCGATTAATATTAAGAGTTGTAAAGCTTCTGAATGGCAGTAATTTAGTGAGGGGGTGAAATAGTTTTATAAAGTACTTTCACTTCCCTTTGGTCGTTAGTAATAAACCCTTACGTTAGAAACGTATTAAAATGTTGATGTGTGTACAATATCATGTACATTGTTATTATTTCCATGTGCAGTTATTTTTTTTTTCTCATATGCGTTTTATCGTTCTATTAAATTCTTCAAGAAACTACCGAATAAATATTTAACCCTGTCAATGACATTGACTTATACTCATGTTCCTATGCAGATAATTATGGCATAACATTTCTTACATAATTCTTTGATAAAGTGTAGAAAATAATGCATGGATGTTTCCATTTTGATATGAAATTGATAAAAATATTTCCTCTGATTTTAAATGTACCACATTTGACCTATATTTACCAACATTTATAAAAGATTGATATTATAGCGTTTCATTTATTATACCCGTATTGATTTCAATCTATTGTCTTTTTATCTGCATCAAGACTGGATTAAATTGTAGAAAGGAAAATGTAGGTTCGTACGAGTTTCATATCGAGTGGATAACACGTATCGAATGGAGACTATGGAGAGGAAACGGTGCACTCGGCCGAATGCTCGTATAAACGAGTGAAGTTCTCGGCGCTATGTTCACACACACACAAGTGCTTGGCAAGTTGGCACTTGGCCGAGTGCACTGTCCACCACTCCCCTCGGTGCCTGTGATCAAGGCATTAACTTGAGCTCATAGTATACAGGGTGGAAGATTTTAACCTTACCTGGAGGGAAAGTTCTCTAAATACTGGAGATAGCGAATTTCACTGAAAGGAAACATTCCTTTATTTTTAAAAAGAAATAAAACTGCATTCATATTTTTTGAAAATTCGCTTGCCACACCCGGTAATCGAACCAACTAAAATTCGAAAAAATAACATCCTGTATGAAAAAATGACATCAATCAATAGTGTAAATCATAAGGATCAAATCTGTCTAACAAACATGGTTAATTAAATTAAAAGGAAATCCCTGAAAACTATTTTTTTAAATTCAATTTAACAAAATAAAGAACTTAACTCAAGGATCCATCAGATATCATATTATCAACAATAAAATTCCATATTTAAATTACTTGTTCCTCTTCTTCATACGAATACCCCTACTGGCCAGCAGGGGTATTAATGTGGCACTCGAACCGACTAAAACCGCATCCCGCCGCCGGGTTATATCAAGTCTCAATTAACGTATTATAAGGCGAACCAATAAGGCAATTCTCTCGCCATCTCCGTTGCCCAAGGTGCGATGCGGTGTACCACGCAGAGGTTCCCAAGCCCAACCATGTATACCTCGAGACACGTATCTTGGACCTAAACCTTGAGTACTTTATGGAGTTACCCAATAACGTTACATTCTAAATCGGAATCAAAGTTCCGGCATTTAGTACTTATTTTAATAAATAAATGACGTCAAAGATAACTATATTGTTGATAAGGTATGTGATGGCATGGCTGCTTGACCAAAAGTACTGTGTCTGCTAGAATTGAATTTATAAGTTAAGATTTTATGGACTTCCTTTCATTTAATTTACCATGTTTGTTAGAGAGATTTGAGCCTCATAATTGACACTATCGATTGATGCTATAAAAATACAGGATGTTATTTTTTCGTATTTTAGTCGGTTCGATTACCGGGTGTGGCAAGCGAATTTTCAAAAATCTGTGAATGCAGTTTTGTTTCTTTTTAAAAATAAAGGAATGTTTCTTTTGAGTGAAATTCGCTATCTCCAGTATTTAAAGCACTTGCCCTCCAGGTAAGGTTAAAATCTTCCACCCTGTATACTATACAGTTTACAAAGGATACTGTCGCAAAAGGAAAGGGGTGCCCTTCAAGTGATCGTCCGGAAAGAATCATACTGGGTCAGTGTAGTGGCTGTCCCAAGATTTGCCTAACAAATTGAAAAGATTTAAAAAAATGTGGTTGTATAGTTATTACGCTTACAGTAAGCGCGCGTGTCATCAGGGGCCTCGATTCTGCTAAAGCACACTAGTTTCGCTGATTTCGAACTAGCGTTGTTGGTCAACGCTTAGCCCCACTGGGGGCGAATTTCCGAACCGCGCGCCTACCGTAAGCTTAACTACAATTGCCTAAAGAGTAGTGGATCCGATGTAACGAAATACTAGGTCAGTCAGATGCGTGGTTGCAGCGGTCGCGGTCCAGCAAGAAGCGTCATCGCGTAAGAGCCGATCACAGGTGGTTAAAGTGTTGTGCAGTTGATAGACTCTTGAGCACCCGTTTGAATTGAGCTGCCACTTATCATGGAGAGAGTGACGTAGCCAAACGTCGAGACAGGAACCAAAAGGCCCCGACATAGTAAGTATAGGTACTGTAGGTAGATACCTGTGTTCTGATGAAGGAACGAAACTGCGGGATCCTAACTAAATTATACGGCGTAAGAAGAGTTGCGTTGGATCTATTACGCCACTACTAGGATACGTGATAAATCGCACGCAGTAGTAGGTGTGTAAAATGAATGTTGCGGTCTTGCCAGAAGGTTAAATGTCACAGATAACCGTAACAGCGTTGTTAACTATGGAGTTCTTCAGGGTAGTGTTTTCGGACCTATTCGGTTTCTGATTTACATAAACCATTCGCGTAAATTATACTTTCCATATTGTGATGTCTAAACCTATTCGGAGTTTCACCAGTACCTACCTACTTCCATGGGTGCTCAAAAATGAAGTTCAAAGATTTCGCTACTTAAATATAAACATAAATACCTACCTACACAAACGGACTCAAAATTAATGAAAGCCTGCTAAAAAAATATATTTCTTCATTTTATTCCCTCTTCACGCTCCCATCCTGACGCAGGACAAACGCTGACACAAGCTTCGTAGGTACTCATTATCTATATTCTTGCACATGCGCTGTTGACAGCTGTTGTAGAACCCACGCCGACGAAGAACTTCGGAGATTGACGTGGAAACTTCAAATTTCAATAAAACAATCAAAGAAAACAATAGCAAATTTTCCGTTTTTTCCGATCTAAACACGATTTAAATCATGTTTGAAAGAATACAAATTAATACCCTGCGAGTTCTTGTGGGGAAATCCCCGGTATTCTAATCTATCAATATAGCTCAGTAATTTTAGACAAAAAATCCTTGAAACCTAGGACTAATTCCGGCGGAAGGTTTCTTTGTTTTAAAATGTTCCTTAGGTCCCCCTGAACATATCTGGAAAGTTCCCCATGGATCCCATGTACGCTCCCCCTTCCCCCCCCTCAAACGTCTCCCTAAATCCAGTTTTTTCTATTTTTCTCAGAAACGGTGAAAGCTATAAGAAAGTTGTCCAGGTACCATATAATTGCTATAAAATTACCTACCAAACGACAGTTCATTCATTTCAATGTGAGCTATAGTCTCTGAAATAACCAACAGAAATTTCACCAAAAAAAAAATTTGGCGTAAAATTATTCTTTGTACTAAATTTGAAGAAAAATTACAGGAGTTGTGGCAAAATGATGTAGGCACAAGTAAATCTTCATACATTTAGGAATAAAATGACGTATAATTCATTGTTATAGCAGCATTGGTTCTCGAGTTACAGCGAATAGTGTCAAACACCACAATATAATTTTCTGGTGTGAAGAAAGTAGGAACTTAGAAAATGATGATGCCTAAGGGTCAAATTATGGTTCAATCAATCAATTAGCCTATTGCAGTCCACTGCTGGACATAGATTAACATAACATAACATAAACTCACGCCTTTGTCCCCGAGGGGGTAGGCAAAGGTGCTAGCACCCACATTTCGCCGTTTATGTTTATGTCCCAATGTAATAGGTGGCGAGCCTATTGCCATTAACCGGGCACTTATAAACCTGCGATAAACACACACATAACTTCGAAAATCATCGAAAAGTCATTGGTGTGTGCCATGGTAAACCTGGGATCGAACCCGTGACCTCGTCTCAGCAGTCCATTACCCATACCACTAGGCTACCGCGGTACTTACATAGGCCTGGACATAGGCCTCCCCCAATACGCGCCACGTTTGCCGATCCTCCGCCTTCCGCATCCAGTGTGTCCCTGCCACCCTACGTAGGTCGTCAGTCCACCTTATGGTTATAAAATTTAAATAAACGGACCACGGATATGCCACATTAAGAATAAGGCCATTGAGCGCTAGGGGTCTCCCTCGACATCTCAGAGGCCTTTGACAGGGTCTAGCACGATAACTTATTCAACAAACTGTTCGAGGTCGTAAGATCGGTAGTGTTCACAAGGTAGTTGCGCACAAAAACAATATCTATTCTATTTAGTGTCTTATATTTTCATAATATAAAGGAACAACTAAATGTAGTCAGGATTATATTAATAGTTATTATCACAAACAAAAATATACAGGCAGCCATTAAGAAAGTTATTCAGAGAAGGAAGTGAAGGAATGTTGCCAACATTAATAGTTATAGTCATACATACAGTGTTGCCATAGTAGGCCATAGTCAAACATATAAACATTTTAACACTTCCCCTCTAGGGCATACTAGGGAACTAGGATTTACATAGAATACAAAACATAAATTACTATACAAATGACTCTACGTAAATATACTCCACAAATTATAAGACTATAATAAATTCATGGATCTCACAAAAGTAGTATGTTTTATTTTTCCTAAAGGTTTTGTTAGCACATCAGCTATCATTTTATCTGTAGGTAAGTACCTCACATCAATTACATGCTCTGATATTAGATCTTTAACATAATGATATCTTAAATCAATGTGTTTGGTTCTCTTATGACAATATTCTTTTGCTTGTAAAAGTTTTTGAGCACTCTGGTTGTCATTATAAACAATACAATCAATCTGTCTTTGTAAAAGCTCTGATAACAAATTTTTAATAAAAACTACATCCTTACAAACATCACAGATAGAAATATACTCTGCTTCAGTAGAGCTTAAAGATGTACATCTCTGTTTACGACTTTCCCAGTTAACTGTACTATTACCTAGCTTTACAACATAACCAGTATAGGATTTTCTGTCTATTACATTATTGGCCCAGTCTGCGTCAGTATAAGCAAACAAAGACCAATTAACACTTTTATAAAAATATAAACAGTGATTAATTGTACCTGCTAAATAACGCAATATTCGTTTAGCTGCAAGCCAATGAGACCTATCGAAGCTGTTATTAAACTGGCTGAGCTGACTACACGCGTGTGATATATCTGGCCGTGTACAAACAGACAGATACATCAAACAACCTAGTAGTTGTCGATAGTTATAAACTTCATCCTGTAAACAGTCACTATTTTTAGCCTTAACTAATTTACAGTTAACCTCCATGGGTGTGGAAACAGTCTTACAATTTTCCATACCAAAACGTACAAGCAGTTTTCTTATGTACTCAGATTGATCTAGTTTCAAAATACCTTTTGATCTATCTCTACTAACATTTACACCTAGACAACTCTTTAGAGTACCCAAGTTTTTAACATTAAACTCACTCTCCAAAATCTTTAATAATTTAGATACAAGTGAGCTGTTAGGACTGCAAAACACATACAAATCGTCTACGTATAAAGCCAATATAACTAAGTCATTACCAGTACGCTTAGTGTATACACATGGTTCACATTTAGACTGAACAAAGTCATTTTTACATAATAGACTGTGTATTTTACAATTCCACATTCTGCTTGCCTGTTTGAGGCCATATAAGCTTTTCTTTAATAAACAGACCTTATTCTTATTGTCATCCTCATAAAAACCTTTAGGTTTTTCCATGTAAATAGTTTCATTAAGATCTCCATTTAAAAATGCTGTCTCTACATCATAATGATACATATCTAAGTTTAACTCATTTGTAATACAGAATAAAATTCGCATAGTTGAGTGTCGAACAACTGGAGAAAAAGTTTCCTTATAGTCTACACCCTCACGCTGAGTAAAACCTCTGGCAACTAACCTCGCCTTAAAACGATCAAAATGACCAGACGCATCATACTTCAATTTATAAACCCATTTACATTTAATTACCTCTCGATCAATGGGCCTGTCAACTAATTCCCAAACCTTATTATTAACGAGAGAGTCGTACTCACTTTTCATAGCCTTTTGCCACTGCTGGCTATGTGAACTATTGATGGCTTCGTCGTAAGTACGTGGTTCGTCCATCGAGGGGGAGTGGCCCTTAGCGAGTAAAGTGATATCATGTGACAAGTCATAATCACAATATCTCGCAGGCGGTACATTACGTGAAGCGCGAATAGGGCGACCAGAAGATGCAGTGGCGGCCACAGGACGAACCTCCACATCTCCACCCAACGCAGACGGCGAGCTCACTGAATCGTCAGTAGAGCTGCAGCTGTCATCACTTCCGGTGCAGTACGTCTGGGACTCTTCACCTGATAAAGACATCGAACCATTTGAAACATTTGTATTCAAATTTGAATTATCATGAGTGCTATTCATTTCAATAATATTATTTAGATTATTCAATTCATTATTATCATTATTTAAATTACTCATATCATTATTAAAATTCAAATTATTATCACAGTTTGTTTCCCGATCACAGTGAAAATAATTAAAAACAAAATTGCTCTCTGAACACTCCTCAATAGGCTTGATAGACGGACAATAAAATCTATTTTCAATAAATGCTACATTACGGGATTTAATAACATTAGTGGGATTACAAGGATCAGCCAAACGATATCCTTTAGAATCTTGGCAGTAACCCACAAAAATATATTCCTTACACTTAGCATCAAGTTTGTCTCGCTTATGAGCAGGTACTAAAGAAAACGCTGAACAGCCAAACACTTTGAGGTGACTAAGGTCAATTTTTGAACCAGTCCAGACCTCTTCAGGTATAAGCCCTGCTAAAGCAGATGTAGGAGACCTATTTTTTTAAATAAATCGCTGTCATAGCAGCTTCTCCCCAAAATCGCTTGCAGAGGCCAGAATGCTGCATCATACAACGTACCTTCTCAAATAAAGTTCTATTCAAACGTTCAGCAATACCATTCTGAGCAGGCGAGTAAGGAATTGTAGTTTGATGAACAATGCCCTGACGCTTCAAATATTGAGAAAATCTAGAGCTGCAATATTCACCCCCGTTGTCTGAACGTAAGCATTTAATAGGCAAACCAGTTTGTTTTTCAACAATAGCTTTAAACTGAATAAAACAATCCATTACCTGGGATTTATTCTTCATTAGGTATCCAAAGCTCTTCCTGGTAAAATCATCAGTAAATGTGACAAGGTATCTCGCTCCACCAAAGCTTGTCTCCGGCATTGGTCCACACACATCACTGTGTACAAGTTCCAAACGCTGTGTTGTGTGACTGGAGCTCGTCCCAGGAAAAGGCTCGGCCGTAAACTTCCCCTTAAGACAAGCGTCACAGGTCTTCAAATTGTGTTCCTGAAAAACAACACCACATGCATGTTCCCTTATACTAGACATACCTCTTTTATGTAAATGACCCAACCGCTGATGCCATAAATCCACTGACAGCGGGACAGAGACAGCAACTGCAGCACTCGATGACTCTTGCCTATTTTGCAGGAGCAGAGAGTGCATGCTTCTATGCGAGTACCCATCAAGTACACTGACACACCCATCGAGCTTATATATACCATTTATACACTTAGCTATAGCTGTATAGTTGCCAGGTATTTTACTCATAGATTCTCTATCAAAAATAAAACAGCCCTCTTTGTTAAAATAAAGTGAATAACCATCCTGACATAGTTTTGAAACAGAAATTAGGTTATTAGATAAATTGGGAACTAACATGACATCTTTAAAGGATTTAACATGACCATTTACCTTAAGGTTCAACTCCCCAACCTTAGAGCTTGACATCACTTCTTTGTTGGCTACACCTATAGACTGTAAACTGGTACGCTTCACATTTGATAACATTTCTTCATTGTTGACCAAGTGAGATGAAGCACCGCTGTCCACGTAAATGTCCTGCATTCGACGAGATAAGAAAGCAGACACAGCCGGCTCCTTCTCCTTTTTCTTTAATCTCTTGTCCCTTTTCAGTTTAAAACACTTAGGTTTTATATGGCCAATCTTCTGGCAGTAAGTGCATTTCAACGTTGTCCTATGGGTAACAAAAGCTGAACTGGAGCTACCATTCTCCACTCTCCTCTGTGCTTCTTGTAGAAGACGGGCTCTTACCAGCTCACTGTCCAATCTCTTTGTAAAAATGTAATAAGTTTCCAGGTTTGAAACCAAGGTGTCAAAGTCAGAAGAAAGTCCACTCAAAAGAAGTTCGGCTATTTCTTCATCAGCCACAACTTTGCCTATATCAGCCAGCTGATGTACAAGCGACATAACATGCTCGATGTAAAGAGTCATATCATTAAATTGTGCATATTCCACTCTGTGTAGCTGTATAAGCAAAAGCACTTTTCTATACAGACCTTTGTCTTCGAAGATGTCTGCGAGCTTCTTCCAAGCTTGTTTCGCAGTCTTAGCGTCGCGTACATATTGAAAAAGCGAAGGCTTTAGGCTTAAGCAAACTCGAGCTAAAGCGCGTTGATCACGCGCAGAATCAGCACCGGTCAAGGGAGCGTCGGAATCCCTGTCAATAGTGTCCCATAACCCTTCCGTAATCAAAATCATTTTTATACAAAACTTCCACGTTATATAGTTGGTTCCATCAAGCTTTTCAATATTGCCGGCGGCTCCCACGACCATAGCCGGGGCCGAACCAAGCACATTGTCATTCGCCATAATGTAAGAATTAGAGTTTCGGCGCGTTCCAAAATATTGATTTTTGAATAATGCCAAAGAAAGGTCTTGAATATAGGTCCAATCCACCCAGATGAAATCGGATTACCTTTCTTTCCTTGTGTGATCACGCTGGGCACGATAACCTGTTCGAGGTCGTAAGATCGGTAGTGTTCACAAGGTAGTTGCGCACAAAAACAATATCTATTCTATTTAGTGTCTTATATTTTCATAATATAAAGGAACAACTAAATGTAGTCAGGATTATATTAATAGTTATTATCACAAACAAAAATATACAGGCAGCCATTAAGAAAGTTATTCAGAGAAGGAAGTGAAGGAATGTTGCCAACATTAATAGTTATAGTCATACATACAGTGTTGCCATAGTAGGCCATAGTCAAACATATAAACATTTTAACACAAACTTCCTTCCTTCGGCTGTCTTGTATGCCTGGATTGCAATCTTTCTGGGAACTCGGTCATTCCGTATCATTGACGGTAGTTCGTTGGACCATTTGCAAATAAACGCTGGGGTCCCTTAGGGGTCGGTACTTTCTGTCACACTTTTCCATATCAACGATCTGCTCAAGCCCGGAACCATTGAGTGCGCAGACGACATCACAATGGTAGAGAGTTACGAGACGGCCGTACGCTGGCATGGTTGAGATCCGGTCTCTTAAGGAAACCATGGTTGAGCGGTTGAACTTTCCTTTGCAGGCATCCTCCGATTGGGGAGATGCCAACTTGGTCAACTTCAACGCAACCAAAACCCAGTCAGGCATGTCTCTTCTCTGCGAAGCTGCTAAAAAGCTGAGAATGCTATCAAAAGTAAGATTAGTACTTCACACTGGAACAACTTCTCATTCTCTACCAAGCGCAAGTTCGATAGTGCATAAAATACTGCTCGCACCTTTGTGACGGTTCAGCCAAATACCAGCTTGAATCCCTTGAGTCAATAGAGAAACAAGCCTCTTGGAGGCTCATCAATAACGACGCTTTAGTTGAAAATAGGCTTCAGTCTTCAGCTTCAGAGCCTAGAACATCAGCTAAGAGTTGCATGACTCTCGATTTTTTGTCGGATGCACTTCATGGAGTGTGCACAAGATTTGCACAACTTAATTCCGCCAAACCCTTTCCACCATCGAACGACCATACGCACGGTGACCCGCCACTGATACACCATGGACTTTCCACTTATACGCACCAAACGGCCTTGCCCGAATCTGTGTTGCCGGATAGCTATAACTTGGGTGTATTTAAGACTAGAGTGAATAGGTTAGTTAATTCGTTTTTCAGGAACAGCTTATCAGTTTCATAAGCTTGTCAGAAGCGGGGAAGGCTTCCATGGGGACTAGTTATTATTCATTTTTTTAATAAACAGATAGTTTTTGATATAGTTAAAGCTTTTATTTTTTTTATAATAAAACATGACAAGAAGTAGGTATTATTTGACACCTCATAATATATTAAAATCGGAGTAACCGTTTTGCATATTTTTTTCCCATTATATTTATAATGTGGCGCTACATCGTTACTGAAAGGATAAATCGTTTAGTATTTCAGGGGAAATGATTTTATTAAGTCCGTTTATTTAAACTTAATTGCGGCGTGGTTCCCGGCAGAGAAGAATTTGGGCCACTCCATCTCCTGCCATGCGGTGTCGTACAAGGTGACTAAAGAATAGAGATGTTTAACATCAGAGAGATATAAACAGGCTCAGCCACAGATACATGGCTGGAGTCAACAATAGTGCCCGAAAAACGGCAATAGGCTATTACTTATTGCCTGAGACCTTATACCATGATTGGTGAAATGTGGGTGTTAATTCACCTCTGCCTAACCCTCCAGGGATAGAGGCGTGACCATATGTATGGATATTTAATTGCCATAATTTAAACCTTAGGCATCATCATCGTCAAAGTTTCTACTGTCTTCGTACTATAAAATTATATTTTGTTGTTTTTTGACACTATTCGCTGTAACTCGAGAACCAATGCTGCCATAACAATGAATCATACATCATTTTATTCCTTAATGTATGAAGATTTACTTGTGCATACATCATTTTGCAACAACTCCAGTAATTTTTCTTCAAATTTAGTACAAAGAATAATTTTGGGCCAATTTTTTTTTTTGGTGAATTTTCTGTAGGTATATTTCAGAGACTATAGCTCACATTGAAATGAATGAACTGTCGTTTGGTAGGTAATTTTATAGCAATTATATGGTACCTGGACAACTTTCTTATAGCTTTCACCGTTTCTGAGAAAAATAGAAAAAACTGGATTTAGGGAGACGTTTGAGGGGGGGGGGGGGAGCGTACATGGGATCTATGGGGAACTTTCCAGATATGTTCAGGGGGATCTAAGGAACATTTTAAAACAAAGAAACCTTCCGCCGGAATTAGTCCGACCTTTTTGCTTAAAATGACTGGCGTAATATGTTTCGAGATCAAATTAGTTCACTAGATGAACTGGTTTTTTTGCCAACAATTTATTAGGTAGGTACGATAATAATGGTTTAAAAGATCACAGCTTAATATTCATTATAGATTATAGGTAAAAACTAAATACCTACTTCATTTTTGATTTCTTTGAATTACCTACATTGTTCGAAAATTTATAAACTAGGAGACTTCCGAGACTTCATTATTTTTTTGGAATCTTTCTATGATAAGATTGATAAGTAATTATTTGTTTGTTAAAATGTTTTTATGTTTGACTATGGCCTACTATGGCAACACTGTATGTAATGACTATAACTATTAATGTTGGCAACATTCCTTTCACTTCCTTCTCTGAATAACTTTCTTAATGGCTGCCCGTATATTTTTGTTTGTGATAATAACTATTAATATAATCCTGACTACATTTAGTTGTTCCTTTATATTATGAAAAATATAAGACACTAAATAGAATAGATATTGTTTTTGTGTGCAACTACCTTGTGAACACTACCGATCTTACGACCTCGAACAGGTTATCGTGCCCAGCGTGATCAAACAAGGAAAGAAAGGTAATCCGATTTCATCTGGGTGGATTGGACCTTTATCAAGACCTTTCTTTGGCATTATTCAAAAATCAATATTTTGGAACGCGCCGAAACTCTATTCTTACATTATGGCGAATGACAATGTGCTTGGTTCGGCCCCGGCTATGGTCGTGGGAGCCGCCGGCAATATTGAAAAGCTTGATGGAACCAACTATATAACGTGGAAGTTTTGTATAAAAATGATTTTGATTACGGAAGGGTTATGGGACACTATTGACAGGGTTTCCGACACTCCCTTGACCGGTGCTGATTCTGCGCGTGATCAGCGCGCTTTGGCTCGAGTATGCTTAAGCCTAAAGCCTTCGCTTTTTCAATATGTACGTGACGCTACGACTGCGAAACAAGCTTGGAAGAAGCTCGCAGACATCTTCGAAGACAAAGGTCTGTATCGAAAAGTGCTTTTGCTTAGACAGCTACACAGAGTGGAATATGCACAATTTAATGATATGACTCTTTACATCGAGCATGTTATGTCGCTTGTACATCAGCTGGCTGATATAGGCAAAGTTGTGGCTGATGAAGAAATAGCTGAACTTCTTTTGAGTGGACTTTCTTCTGACTTTGACACCTTGGTTTCAAACCTGGAAACTTATTACATTTCTACAAAGAAATTGGACAGTGAGCTGGTAAGAGCCCGTCTTCTACAAGAAGCACAGAGGAGAGTGGAGAATGGCAGCTCCAGTTCAGCTTTTGTTACCCATAGGACAACGTTGAAATGCACTTACTGCCAGAAGATTGGGCATATAAAACCGAAGTGTTTTAAACTGAAAAGGGACAAGAGATTAAAGAAAAAGGAAAAGGAGCCGGCTGTGTCTGCTTTCTTATCTAGTCGAATGCAGGACATCTACGTGGACAGCGGTGCTTCATCTCACTTGGTCAACAATGAAGAAATGTTATCAAATGTGAAGCGTACCAGTTTACAGTCTATAGGTGTAGCCAACAAAGAAGTGATGTCAAGCTCTAAAGGTTGGGGAGTTGAACCTTAAGGTAAATGGACATGTTATATCCTTTAAAGATGTCATGTTAGTTCCCAATTTATCTAATAACCTAATTTCTGTTTCAAAACTATGTCAGGATGGTTATTCACTTTATTTTAACAAAAAGGGCTGTTTTATTTTTGATAGAGAATCTATGAGTAAAATACCTGGCAACTATATAGCTATAGCTAAGTGTATAAATGGTATATATAAGCTCGATGGGTGTGTCAGTGTACTTGATGGGTACTCGCATAGAAGCATGCACTCTCTGCTCCTGCATAATAGGCAAGAGTCATCGAGTGCTGCAGTTGCTGTATCTGTCCCGCTGTCAGTGGATTTATGGCATCAGCGGTTGGGTCATTTACATAAAAGAGGTATGTCTAGTCTAAGGGAACATGCATGTGGTGTTGTTTTTCAGGAACACAATTTGAAGACCTGCGACGCTTGTCTTAAGGGGAAGTTTACGGCCGAGCCTTTTCCTAAGATGAGCTCCAGTCACACAACACAGCGTTTGGAACTTGTACACAGTGATGTGTGTGGACCAATGCCGGAGACAAGCTTTGGTGGAGCGAGATACCTTGTCACATTTACTGACGATTTTACCAGGAAGAGCTTTGGATACCTAATGAAGAATAAATCCCAGGTAATGGATTGTTTTATTCAGTTTAAAGCTATTGTTGAAAAACAAACTGGTTTGCCTATTAAATGCTTACGTTCAGACAACGGGGGTGAATATTGCAGCTCTAGATTTTCTCAATATTTGAAGTGTCAGGGCATTGTTCACCAAACTACAATTCCTTACTCGCCTGCTCAGAATGGTATCGCTGAACGTTTGAATAGAACTTTATTTGAGAAGGTACGTTGTATGTTGCAGCATTCTGGCCTCTGCAAGCGATTTTGGGGAGAAGCTGTTATGACAGCGATTTATTTAAAAAATAGGTCTCCTACATCTGCTTTAGCAGGGCTTATACCTGAAGAGGTCTGGACTGGTTCAAAAATTGACCTTAGTCACCTCAGAGTGTTTGGCTGTTCAGCGTTTTCTTTAGTACCTGCTCATAAGCGAGACAAACTTGATGCTAAGTGTAAGGAATATATTTTTGTAGGTTACTGCCAAGATTCTAAAGGATATCGTTTGGCTGATCCTTGTAATCCCACTAATGTTATTAAATCCCGTAATGTAGCATTTATTGAAAATAGATTTTATTGTCCGTCTATCAAGCCTATTGAGGAGTGTTCAGAGAGCAATTTTGTTTTTAATTATTTTCACTGTGATCGGGAAGCAAACTGTGATAATAATTTGAATTTTAATAATGATATGAGTAATTTAAATAATGATAATAATGAATTGAATAATCGAAATAATATTATTGAAATGAATAGTACTCATAATAATTCAAATTTGAATACAAATGTTTCAAATGGTTCGATGTCTTTATCAGGTGAAGAGTCCCAGACGTACTGCACCGGAAGTGATGACAGCTGCAGCTCTACTGACGATTCAGTGAGCTCGCCGTCTGCGTTGGGTGGAGATGTGGAGGTTCGTCCTGTGGCCGCCACTGCATCTTCTGGTCGCCCTATTCGCGCTTCACGTAATGTACCGCCTGCGAGATATTGTGATTATGACTTGTCACATGATATCACTTTACTCGCTAAGGGCCACTCCCCCTCGATGGACGAACCACGTACTTACGACGAAGCCATCAATAGTTCACATAGCCAGCAATGGCAAAAGGCTATGAAAAGTGAGTACGACTCTCTCGTTAATAATAAGGTTTGGGAATTAGTTGACAGGCCCATTGATCGAGAGGTAATTAAATGTAAATGGGTTTATAAATTGAAGTATGATGCGTCTGGTCATTTTGATCGTTTTAAGGCGAGGTTAGTTGCCAGAGGTTTTACTCAGCGTGAGGGTGTAGACTATAAGGAAACTTTTTCTCCAGTTGTTCGACACTCAACTATGCGAATTTTATTCTGTATTACAAATGAGTTAAACTTAGATATGTATCATTATGATGTAGAAACAGCATTTTTAAATGGAGATCCTAATGAAACTATTTACATGGAAAAACCTAAAGGTTTTTATGAGGATGACGATAAGAATAAGGTCTGTTTATTAAAGAAAAGCTTATATGGCCTCAAACAGGCAAGCAGAATGTGGAATTGTAAAATACACAGTCTATTATGTAAAAATGACTTTGTTCAGTCTAAATGTGAACCATGTGTATACACTAAGCGTACTGGTAATGACTTAGTTATATTGGCTTTATACGTAGATGGTTTGTATGTGTTTTGCAGTCCTAACAGCTCACTTGTATCTAAATTATTAAAGATTTTGGAGAGTGAGTTTAGTGTTAAAAACTTGGGTACTCTAAAGAGTTGTCTAGGTGTAAATGTTAGTAGAGATAGATCAAAAGGTATTTTGAAACTGGATCAATCTGAGTACATAAGAAGGCTGCTTGTACGTTTTGGTATGGAAAATTGTAAGACTGTTTCCACACCCATGGAGGTTAACTGTAAATTAGTTAAGGCTAAAAATAGTGACTGTTTACAGGATGAAGTTTATAACTATCGACAACTACTAGGTTGTTTGATGTATCTGTCTGTTTGTACACGGCCAGATATATCACACGCGTGTAGTCAGCTCAGCCAGTTTAATAACAGCTTCGATAGGTCTCATTGGCTTGCAGCTAAACGAATATTGCGTTATTTAGCAGGTACAATTAATCACTGTTTCTATTTTTATAAAAGTGTTAATTGGTCTTTGTTTGCTTATACTGACGCAGACTGGGCCAATAATGTAATAGACAGAAAATCCTATACTGGTTATGTTGTAAAGCTAGGTAATAGTACAGTTAACTGGGAAAGTCGTAAACAGAGATGTACATCTTTAAGCTCTACTGAAGCAGAGTATATTTCTATCAGTGATGTTTGTAAGGATGTAGTTTTTATAAAAAAAATTGTTATCAGAGCTTTTACAAAGACAGATTGATTGTATTGTTTATAATGACAACCAGAGTGCTCAAAAACTTTTACAAGCAAAAGAATATTGTCATAAGAGAACCAAACACATTGATTTAAGATATCATTATGTTAAAGATCTAATATCAGAGCATGTAATTGATGTGAGGTACTTACCTACAGATAAAATGATAGCTGATGTGCTAACAAAACCTTTAGGAAAAATAAAACATACTACTTTTGTGAGATCCATGAATTTATTATAGTATTATAATTTGTGAAGTATATTTACGTAGAGTCATTTGTGTAGTAATTTTTGTTTTGTATTCTATGTAAATCCTAGTTCCCTAGTATGCCCTAGAGGGGAAGTGTTAAAATGTTTTTATGTTTGACTATGGCCTACTATGGCAACACTGTATGTAATGACTATAACTATTAATGTTGGCAACATTCCTTTCACTTCCTTCTCTGAATAACTTTCTTAATGGCTGCCCGTATATTTTTGTTTGTGATAATAACTATTAATATAATCCTGACTACATTTAGTTGTTCCTTTATATTATGAAAAATATAAGACACTAAATAGAATAGATATTGTTTTTGTGCGCAACTACCTTGTGAACACTACCGACCTCGAACATTGTTGACATCTCTATATCAAATTAATAGTTTAGTCAACGGCTTAATTGCCTGATAGGTAAAAACTACATAGCTAATAGCTACTTACTTCATCTTTTATAATTGAAACCTATACAATTCCATTGTTCGAAAATTAATAAAGTGCCTACTTTTACGGAAATAGGTAGGTACTTTATTATTTTCTGGAATCTATGCTATGTAATTATTTGTTGACCTCTCAAGCTGGAATCGTCTAATTAGTGGTACATTACACGCTTATGCAAGCGTCATGCATCATGCCGTCAATCATGAATGTTATTGGTCAATCGGTTATTACACGTTATGTTATTGGTCAATCACGGCGTGATTGATGGTTAAACCATAACCATGGCAAAACCTACCGTGTAATGGACCCCTTACACGCTTATGCAAGCGTCATGCATCATGCCGTCAGTCATGAATGTTATTGGTCAATCGGTTATTAGAGGTTATGTTATTGGTCAATCACGGCGTGATTGATAGCTAAATTGCCGATCGTAGATTTGATTTTTTAACCCCCGACAAAAAAGAGGGGTGTTATAAGTTGGACGTGTGCCCATACACACGTCAAACTTATAACACCCCTTTTTTTTTGTCGGGGGTGTGTGTGTGTGTGTCAGTCTGTCTGTGGCATCGTAGCTCCCAAATGGCTGAACCGATTTCGATTCTGTTTCTTTTGTTTGAAAGATGGTTTAGTCCAAAGTGTTCTTAGCTATGTTTCATGAAAATCGGTTCCGCCATTTGATAGATATGAGGAGTGAAAGTGGCAATGCGAAATCTAATATTTTCAAATATACCCGTGTTGGGTATCAAATGAAAGGTCATAATTTATACATCGCGATACAGCAAATTTTATGGAAATCGGTTAAGCGGTTACCTTAGAATAAAATAAGAGAATGATAAATCTGTAAAAAATATATGATGTACATCGCCATGCAAACTACTAGCCAAAATTGGTTTGAACGAGATCCAGTAAGTAGTTTTTCCGTAATTTTCGCCTTTGCTGCTACGGAACCCTTCATGGGCACAGATTAATAAATAGCATGGGCGAGTCCGACTCGCACTTGGCGTTTTATTTTTAGTTAGTTGTGAATCTTGAAATGTACGGTCGCAACTGAGAAAAATATATGCCAGAAAACGTAAGAGTGTAGAACACATTTTTTTTAAATCGACCACCTTTAGAAGCTCATAGCTAGGCAATGATTGGAGATAGATACAAAGTGCAAATGACAAAGTTGTAGAGAATTTAATTAGCTTTTATTATAACACAATTTCTTACAAAGCACTGTTTCCGAGAAATAAGCAAAAAACCAAAAAACGGGACCTTCTTTCCCCCTTCCCCCCTCGGGTTCACCTCGGAGGGGTCAGGACTTTTAGTATGTTTATCTCCTAACTAGTCCGAACAAAGTTCTTTAGTCAAAATTTCTGCAGCCGACTTTTCCATCCACAACCCTCTTGTGAGCATTCATTTACTAGACTATGGGGGCAATCTGCTATGTGCGAAGAAGTCGCGGTGAAAGTGTGATGGCGCTCATATTTTCACGAGCTATGCAGCATAAAATATGTCCTACGTGGCGTAGAGGTAGAGGAGCGTCGTCGATCAGTCTTCGCGGGTTCGATTCTCGCTCAATGCAAAAGAATGAATAGGTATTTGAATTTTTCTATGTTCTGTATAAATCTGTACCTAGATATTATTTGTAAACAAGTAAAGATTAACCCACCAGCAAGCAGGCCAAACTAAAATAAAATCGTTTAAAAAAACATGTAAGTGAGTGAAACAAAAATTGTGAATTGTGAACAATTTAAATCATCTTGGGATCTACTTCCCGTATAAACCCCTACTTTATTTACTCTACAAGAGAAATTTAAATTTTTAGCCTTAACGGTTTAGGCTCAGCTAAGCACAATACCTACTTACATTCATCACTAATCAGACACATTACTCACAAACCATTTAGCGTGTAATTCATAAATAGGAATTGGAAATACCATACCTATTCCTCTTTACCTAACACACAATAACGGATTTCACTGGAAATTTAAAAGACTTGACCAATTTGTCAATGAACATTATAGCATGGCAGCATCAGCATGAATAGGCAGGCAGGCATGTCTTTGTTTAGTAGCTATGAACAGTAAAGTG
This sequence comes from Eilema depressum, assembly GCA_914767945.1. Lineage (NCBI taxonomy): Eukaryota > Metazoa > Arthropoda > Insecta > Lepidoptera > Erebidae > Eilema > Eilema depressum. The sequence goes on from OU612020.1 coordinate 7,808,525, forward strand.
ATTCACTTTTGTCCTACAAAGCAAACTCGTACACAACGGTAGTCGCTATGCTGGCTGTATACAGTATATACCATCTCTATACATTGTGAAGGTTAGTCGGCGAGAGATTCGATCTGACGAGCAGACGTGTTCATGTGAATTTTTTTACTATCAATGGAATTGCGCCAGCATCCATAACTTAAATTGGTAAGTAAAGTATCTTCAATATTCGATTAACTTTATAAAAATTAATAACATCAGCATCAGCTTATAAATTACATATAAAGACGCATTTTGTGATTTGTTTCATTGATTAATTGGTAAGGTACCTATATTTATTTCCATAAAGGCGTCAGAAAGTCGTTTACATTTTTAGCATTTAAATATTTAACAAAAGTTTTGTTCCTAATAGTGTATGCTTAGTAGGTAGGTAATGACTTCAAAAGCAATTAAATATGATAACAATTGGTAAAGTAGATGCCTGCTACTTCGGTGAATTTTGCCTCGAGATCGAGACTCGGTTGATAACCCGACATTGAACACGACCTTCTTATGTATCGATAAGCTTAAAATTATTAGCAGCAAAACAGGCTGATCAGGGTTATTTTTATTAAAACCTATGCAAGGGTCAATTTATCGAACATTTATTCTTTGAACTATTAGACTGATAAACATACGATTAAAAAAAGAAAAGTTTACCTACCTATTTTCGCCCCGCTAAACCGCTTTAAGATATAAATTTATACCTACTACCTAATTCATAAATTCATAAAATCAGAAGTTATATAATAGATACCTAATCTAGCTGAACCATCCCGGTTTCGCCCCTGGCATACTTTGAAACACCGTTTCACCCCTTTCAATTTATTAATTTTCGAATATTGTATGGAATTTTTTCGGATTTCTTGCCATTTATGGTTACTGCTGCGCTCGCATGAGTACCTAGTAGCGTAATGATATTTAGCATATCTATAGGGATAGTCTTCCTCGATAAACGGGCTATTCAGAACAAAAATAATTTTACAAGAATTTTAAAAGAAACCTGAGTCTAGCGAGTTCAACCAAATAAACAAACAAACTCTTCAGTTTTATAATATTAGTAGGTATAGAAGAATATAAGTATTATGAATTACATCTTTTGCATAATTAACTTAGTGAATAGTCAGCTATGCAATCCAACATCTACCTTCTACCTACAGCCACAGAATAAATAAGGGATACTAGATAGGTACCTAAGTACTACGTGCTACAAATTGCATTGTTAAATGCGTTAAATGTAAACTATTTGATATCAAACAAAATAACCCACGCACGTGAACGGGTTGAGGTGCGGTTTTCGAACCTTTTCTAACCTCCGACGCAAAAAGAGGGTTATTATAAATTTAGCTTATCTGTCTCTGTCCAGTCCAGTCTTTCTGTGGCCTCGAAGCTGACATTTTCATGCAGGTTCGAGATCGAGATCGGTGTCATACTACTATGTTCTGTGTCAGTGTTGTGAGTGCATGATGTGTATGTTGTAAACTAAAGTAGATTGCCGACTCTTAAGGTCTCCGTACACGATGGCTCATTATGACAAACGGGAAGCCATCACCATTGTGTTCAAGGGGCAATGGTATACAGTGGCGGACGATTTGCCATCGGTTTCGGTTGTCGGTCCGGTCGGTCATAATGTTTAGTTTTTCACCGACCACAGACAGGATAGAGTAATGAACCTACCAAATAATTAGTAACCATTGTGTGAGTATTGCAACACCTACAGTTATGCATTGCAATTTGCAGAGCATGACCAATCACTGCCCACGGTGAACTGGGGACTTTTACTTTAGCTTTTACTGCGCGTTGTTGAGGATAATAAGACTCATTCTTATCCTAGTAGGTATCCCACAAATATTATAATTGCAAAAGTTTGTGAATGAATATGTTTGGTTGTTTGTTACTCAATCACGCCTGCACTGCAATTCACTAAGCGAGCACAACGATGCGACAACGCTGCGAGGCGCAACGTAGATTGTCATTGGCCAGATTGTATCACGTCTTCACGTCATTGGAAATCGACCAATGACAGTGTCTATCGCGCACATCGTTGCGACTCGCATCGTTGTCGCATCGTTGTGCTTGTTAGTGAATTGCACAGCTGAACGGATCTGATAATAATATTAAATTTGGTACAGTCCTTTTTTCTGTTTCTGTTTTTTTTTTTTTTATTATAGTCTAAAACAGCTATACTCTAAGTGTGTTCCGCGGAACCCTAGGGTTCCGTGATACCTCTGTCGGGGTTCCGCAAGAATTTAGAAATAAAAAAATCAAAACACCTCTCTCTGGTCGCTCCGTGGCTGTGCGGACTCCGCGGCCGCGCGGAGACAAAACGCTATGAATGTTATTTATTTATTTATTTGTATTTGTATAAGCTTGTGTTACATTAGCTGGTACAATATCTCATAAGTTTGGTCTCAACAATTTTATACTTGTACAACGCGTTCGCTCTAAGTTTGCCGGTCTGTGGAATGCGCGTACCCTCCCCCACGTGACAACAAAACTTATAATGTGTCATAGTTTTACCCAAATATCTAACGTACACAATTTTTATTGTTACAATTAAATAAAAAATTTCGAACGTCATACACTCATACCTATCGCCAGCGGCAAACTTAAAACGAGCGGGTAGTATACTTGTAAGCGCTCAGTCTCTTTGATAAAAGCCGCCTCTGAATTAGACGCTATAGTTGTCAACAAGCGACTTTCGTCTCTAACTTCAAAGGATAAAGTCGATATTGTTTACAACGCTATTTTTAAATTTCTGTTTTTATTTTTGCTTTTTGTTTATCAAAGGTGCCGACTCGAGTATTTTCGAGAATATTTGAGATCGAGTCTAGGACTAAGTATAAAAGCGGCGATCGCGCGTTGGCGTCGTCAGTTGATGATTAGCGTTCGGAGCGATAAGTTACTACCTACTTACAAGCTCGCTAGCGAGAAACTAGTGTTCATTGTTTTACTGCCTGCTGTATTCTGTTGTCTAAGGTTTATACATTTCTTCCCTGTAGGTTCTAAATTTAGTCTCTTATACGCAGTAACGATTGTGCATTATTTAAACCCCACTATCCTGACTTGTAACATTATAAATAAAGAAGAATGGAACGTTGGCTTAAAGGTGTTAAACGTGTTCCAACAACATCTTCTAATGACGCTGAATGTTCAAAAGCAATGCGCGCGGAGAATTTAGCAATCACCGATCCAGAAGATGATGCCACGAGTGCCACGACGTCAAGCTCGACGGTTTCAAAGACGAAAAAAAGGAAGTATGATGAATCTTATATCAGTTTCGGATTTGTTGATTCCAACGGCTCACCTCTCTGCATGCTCTGTAGTAAACTGCTTCCTAATAGTTCCATGGCACCTGCCAAATTGCGTCGACATTTAGAAACCGTACACCCCGAGACTAAAGACAAGAATAAAGAATTTTTTGTTCGCAAAAAAGATCAGTTATTAGAAAGTCAAAAAAATATGATGCATGTAACACAAACTACCAACGAAAAGGCCACGGAGGCATCATATTTAGTTAGCTATCGCATTGCACAAGCAGGTGAAGCGCACACTATCGCTGAGAAATTAATAAAACCATGTGTATTAGACATAACAAAATGTATGCTTGATGAAAAATCTGCAAAGCATCTTTCTACTGTTCCGCTATCAAACGATACTGTTTCACGACGAATCCATGATCTGGCAAGCTACGTCAAACAAGAACTAGTTACACGTCTACAAAATACACGATTCGCTTTGCAAATGGACGAGTCGACTGATGTCGCTGGTTTAGCTATCCTGCTGGTTATTGTGAGATATCCATATAAAAGTTCTTTTGAAGAAGACATGCTTATGTGTTCATCGCTGCTTACAAACACTACCGGGGAAGAAATTTTTAATAAAATAAATATTTTTTTTGAAGAACATAATCTCAGTTGGAACAATTGCATTGACATTTGTACAGATGGGGCCAAGGCGATGACAGGTAAAACAGCAGGAGCAGTGTCACGAATGAAAAATAAAGCGCCTAATTGTAGTTCCAGTCATTGTATTCTGCATAGACAAGCACTTGCGATGAAGCAAATGCCGTCTAATCTAAAATTAGTTATGGATGAAGCGGTAAAAATAATTAATTTTATCAAATCACGACCACTACAATCCCGATTGTTCTCATTATTGTGTGAAGATTATGGCAGCAAACATAAAACACTGCTGCTCCATACAGAAGTGCGATGGCTGTCTCGGGGAAGAACTTTAACAAGGCTATTTGAACTTAGAGCCGAGTTACAAATGTTTCTTTCAGCAGATACTTCTTTTAATTTGAAGGACCGTTTGTATGATAAAACTTGGTTGTTCCGATTGTCTTTTATGGCGGATATCTTTCAAAAACTTAACGAATTAAATTTATCGTTGCAAGGTAAACAGACAACAGTGTTTCAGGCCTATAATAAAATAACTGCTTTTAAAAGAAAATTAGATTTTTGGATCATTTGCATTGGTAAGAAAGAAATAGAAAGTTTTACATTACTCAGTGAGTTTGTTAGCGAAAACGACTCAGAAATGTTTGAAGATAATGTGTTTGAAGAATTGGTCCAATATCTCAGTTCGATGCGCGCATCCTTTGGAAAGTATTTTCCCGAAGAACACAATACAAAAATTAAAGTGAACTCCTGGATTCATAATCCTTTTTTACCCAACTTGGAAAAGCCTGAAAACATGTCAAATGAGATATATGAATCTCTTTTAGAAATGTCATCAGACACAAGTATGGAGTCATTGTTCAAAACGACGCCTCTTAATGATTTTTGGTGCAGAATCCAAGATGAATATGCAATGCTTGGCCAAATGGCTCTGGATATTCTTCTCCCGTTCCCAACTACATATTTGTGCGAAACAGGATTCTCTACCTACGCAGCCACGAAAACAAAATATCGCAATAGACTGGACGCCGAAGCTGATATGAGACTCCAACTTTCTTCCATCAAACCTGATATCAAGCAATTGATGAAAAATAAAAAACAGTTTCATACCTCCCACTAGTTAGATTTTTTCTTTTTTAATGTTTTCTATTATTGTCCTTACCAAGTGGTGAAGTAAATAATAATTAGTAACTGATACATTGTACTTTTATTATGCTGATTAATAAAGAATACACTTATAAAAATAATTGTTTTATTGTAGGGTTCCATCAAGTATTTAGCTTCCCAAAAGGGTTCCGTCATTTAAAAAGTTTGAGAACCACTGGTCTAAAATAAAGTATGGGCGATCCCTGAAATTGGTACCCATGGGTTGTGGGAATGAATTCGACGCCAGCGGAGCCGCGGGCAACAGCTAGTTTAATCACATTCTGATAGCAGCAACTTAGCTAAGCAAAGCTAAACTGTTATATTTGTTTCCAGAAAAATGGAGCTCAAGCTGTGGATTTGTTATGCTATCACATCGTTATATATCGGACTGTCTGGGCAGACGTCAATGGATCTAGATTTGTCAAGGTGCGTATGACAAAATATAAATTATAGTAGGTACCTAACTAAATCCTAATATTTTTCTACCAACTCACTATGAATAATGAGCATACAATCTTGATTAAGATAGGAAAAAGCGAAATCATGCTCAGGCGGGACTCGAACCCGCGGTCTGTTCCTTACAGGGGGAACGCTCTTACCACTGAGCCACCGGGCTTTTCACCCGAACATTAAAAAAATCCTGTTATACCTACATCCGTCTTGGGGCGACATCTACCGATGAAATGAAAGTTTATTTGTCAGAATATGGGTGAGTGGGTACAGAAGTGTTGGATGTTTGCATTATATAGGTGCAAGCCATACTCTACCACTTTGTGGCGTACAAAAATTTGTCTTACAATTAAAATTAAATTATTCAATAGTTAAAATTATCAGTATACATTATCATGCAAAAAAAATAAAAAGACAATTATCACAATTTACCATTATTTAAAAATTCGTCAATAGTATAATAACATTTATCCATTAGTAATGTAAACAGTTTTCTTTTAAATGCATTGATCGTATTAATTTCTTTGAGGTTATTTGGTAACTTATTATAAATAAATGTATTGCCATACAATATACATTTTTACTAAAAACATTCACTCTTTGTTTGGGAATTAAAAGCTTATGAATGTGCCTACTCGCTCGAACTACGGCATCATTGTGCTTACAAAATAGATCCAAATGATCGCGTACGAAGACACAAATCTCGAAAATGTACAGACTAGGTAGTGGTAGTATATTATACTTTTTAAAATATTCCTTACAACTGTCTATTTGCCGTAAACCAAATATTGCTCATGCATTTTTTCTGAACAATGAATGCTCTGTTGGACTCTACAGAATTGCCCCATATTATGAGTGCATATCTTAATTTTGACGAGACATATCCGTGATATGCACTGAGAGCAGTTTCTATACTTGATATTTGGCTTAAGCGATATAGTGCATAAACAAACCTCTCCAAACTTAGGCAAATATTTTCAATATGCTGTTTCCAGTTACAGTGTTTGTCAATAGTGATGCCCAAAAATGAAGCTGCTTCTACTTCTTTGACTATTTTGTCTTTATATTGTACATTAAGCTCAATAGGTTTGCTATTATAAGTCTGAAATTGTACCATATGTGTCTTATTAAAATTAACTTTTAAGTAATTATAATCCAACCAATTAACTATATTATCACCTTATGCTCCAGGTCATTTTTATTGTTGTCTTCTATAATTAAAGTAATGTCATCAGCGTATAGCACGCAGCTATGTTCAGTCACATCAGGTAAGTCGTTTATGTACAAAATAAACAACAAGGGGCCAAGGATACTCCCTTGCGGTACTCCAGAACTATTTAATAATTTAAAGTCTGACCTGGCGGATACATTGTATTTCCCAGATATGCTAAGTATTTCCACACATTGATAGCGATTTTCTAGGTAACTCTTGAGCCAATCTAGTGCTATTCCACGGACTCCATATCTCTCAAGCTTGTGTAGTAATAATTTATGGTTCACAAAATCGAACGCCTTGGACATGTCAAGAAATATTGAAACTACGCTGTTTTTCTTATTGAGATTGTCAGTAATTAATTTTGTGAGTGTAAAACATGCTAAGGTAGTAGAATGGTTTTTTCTAAAACCATTTTGTTCAGATTTAAGAATATTATTTTTCTCTAGAAAATTATATAGTTTGTTGTGCATTATTCGTACGTACTCGTACGAGCTATCGGAACCAATGAATGATGTTACAATCATTTTTAAACATTGATTTTTGAATTTTAAAACATTAATAGATATGCTAATTATTCAAATTGATTATGGTAGGAAAAAAGCGAAATCACGCTCAGGCATAATGCGGGACCAATTAATAATAATATTATACCAACATTTGAGGGGGTTCCATTTTTAGGGTTCCGTAGCCAAATGGCAAAAAACGGAACCCTTATAGATCGTCATGTCTGTCCGTCCGTCTGTCTGTCTGTCTGTCTGTCCGTCCGTATGTCACAGCCACTTTTCTTCGAAACTATAAGGCCTATGCTGTTGAAACTTGGTAAGAAGATGTATTCTGTGAACCACATTAAGAATTTCACACAAAAATAAAAAAAAGCATTAAATTTTGGGGGTCCCCATACTTAGAACTGAAACTCAAAATTTTTTTTTTTTCATCAAACCCATACGTGTGGGGTATCTATAGATAGGTCTTTAAAATAAAATGCTATTGAGGTTTCTAACATATTTTTTTTCTAAACTGAATAGTTTGCGCGAGAGACACTTCCAAAGTGGAAAAATGTGTCCCCCTCCCCTCCTCTAACTTCTAAAATAAGAGAATGATAAATCTAAAAAAATATAATGATGTAAATTGCCATGCAAATTACCACTAAAAATTGGTTCGAACGAGATCCAGTCAGTAGTTTTTTTTTAATACGTCATAAAACGCAATTTTCGCCTTTGCTACTACGGAACCCTTCATAGGCGAGTCCGACTCGCACTTGGCCAATTTTATTTATTTAGGTATAGATTGGGAAACCTCCCAGTTATTTTAAACAGAATTTAACCTTGTTAAAATTAAAGTCATAATCTTTATTGCCCACATGTTCATAATAAAGTTAATGAATTTAGAATTTCAACTTGAAGGTTATATTACTTACTAAGTATATAATAATTTTAATTCCAATTAATTTATTCTCTCACTCGTGTATATTATACATACCTACTTATTACTGCTTTAAAATTATTATTTTCAGTTCTTAAATAATAAAATTAGCTATTATAATATTTATTTTAATAGAATAAAATTGTCGGCGGTTAACGCGTAAAAACTATGTTGAAATAAAAATGTTTTTTTTTTACCTTTACCTACTGAATTAAAGAAGTTTTTGACAGATTCTATCGAGATTTTTGTTGATATTATTTTTATTATTTATCTATTGGTTACTTTGTAGGAGACTAGAATGGTACCTACAATGTATACCTAATCTCATGTTTTGAACTGTAAGGCTCTTCTACACAATGGCATGGCATATGCCTATGTTGGTTGCCCCACGGCAGGCCCAGAACACTTATAATATTGTAATTAGACAGAGTTAAAAAAAATAGGAAGACAAATTGGTACCGTATCTACATACCAAGGAAGGTAGGTAGCCAGGTAGTAAACAAAATAATAAGTACTTTGGTACCTATGTACTTACATATTAATTACTGTGAAGAGGAAATATCGCGACTTATTCTGTTTTTAGTTACTTTGTATTTTTATGAACTTTGTCTTTTGTTGCCAAGTTCTTACATCGGCCTCGCAAGTAATAAAAGACAGAGGTTTGTTCACACTTCACGCCCAGATTGTACCTGCCGCATCTCGCCTATGGATTCTGCCAAGCTTGATTTCAGATTCGGCGTTGATACCTACATATTTCGCAGTAGAAAAAACAAAAGTAAATTGCTCGATACGGAAATCGAACCCAGAGGGCTCATAAAAAGTAACAGTTTGCTTCATCTTTCATTGACAATGTAGGTATTGTAGGTACTCAGGCGCTTTTTGCAGCCTGAGTACATTGTCACGAAGTTTGCCGTAGGGTCCGCTTTACCAGTCTTAACTGCGGATTTGGCTAGACCTCGATATTTTCTGTGAAGCGACTGCCATATGACCTCCACAACCCAATGCAATGGTGTGTTGACATTAGGCGATATCGAAGCATTGCAGCTGCTAGAGTGCTAGACCGATGTTGTTGGACTTTTTAGGGTTCCGTTCCAACTATCCGTAACGACTGTGGTACATGTTCGTATGGCAACCGGGACCGACGACTTAACTTAAAGTGCTCTCCGAGGCACCCATATTCATGCATATAAATATAAGCACTGCGCGGGGTTCGAACCCGCGCCTCCTGCGTAGCGGCCGCGTTCACTACCGCCGCCACTACGCCACAGAGGCTGTCGTACCTACACTATCTTACATTATTGATGACATACCTTAGGTAGGACTGTCTCATTATAACTGCTAGTCTAAGTTAACACAAATCACGGAGCCCTGGGGCATTTGTCCGGCGTACCTACATACTTACCTACGAAACTCCTATAACTATGATAGTTACACTCCAGTGAAGTCCAGTGTCAACAGCAGGGACATTAGCATTACACTCGCACAGCGCACTGCAAACCTTGCAAGGACCTTCTAATGTCCTTCTTGAAGACATTAGAAGGTGTCTGATGACGTCTTCTAATGTCCTTTTTTAATTTTAGCACCACAGTCATCACTACTCTGCCGACGGCACTGCCCGATAAATCAAATAATAATATAGCAGCAAACCTCAATAACTTCGGTTACAAATTATTATTGAAGACAATGAACGAAAGGAGAAATGAAAATATTGTCATGTCACCTACTGGTATCGCAGGTAAAGCATCTTTATTATGATTAAGTAAGTAGGTAGATAGTATCTATTAATTTATTGACCACCTGGAGCATTTTCAGACATTTTTATCTAACTATGCAATTCTTATGTTTAATAGCAACAAACTAACTCTATGAAAGTCAGCGTCAGAACGATCTTGACTGCAGTCATAAAATAGGTAGGTATAAAGAGCAAATCAAACTATTAATTTAAATTGTAACTGTCCGAACTAAAAGTGTGTACCCAATATAAGAGTAATATAATCAATCAACAGGAAGGGGGGAAAACCAAGAACGAAACCCAAGCTCCAAAGTGCTAACTTTGGACGCAACTGGGCTTTCTCTATGGGGAGGATGATGATGATGAGTAGAATTCACTAGCAGCTTATGGGAACGGCGATAGGCAAACCTATATTAAAACAAGCTCCTAATTTCCAAGTGAAAACATGCTCTAACTGTATACAATTTCAACCAATAAACATAGGTACTTTGTTACAGGCTTGTTAGCAATGACGCTATTGGGAAGTGTTGGAAGAACTTATGACGAGATTGCCGAGGCGCTTGGTTTTTCTCAAGGTAAGACCCTACTAGTGTTAATATTACATCATTAGATCACATTGTTGATATTTGCTTACAACGAGATGTAAGCAGTAGATACCTATTGACACTTTACCTAACACTACAGCTACTGTACAGAGTGCAGCATTACGTAAATTCCGTCGTCGCGGTCATTTCGCACCGGAACTGGAAACGTATTAGGTACCATTATTTATTCTGTGCTGGAATGGCAATACATACATACTACCGAAATGAAAGTAGTTACGTAGGTCCTGCAGGCACTATTAGTCCCAGGTAGGTACTGTGCCGCGGTGCGGTGCATCTGCATCCCGGGTAAAGGAGACGCCAGCGCCTCTCTCCCGCAAGGCTGACACTGCCGCCGATGACGGCAAATTCTGGAGGAGGCGGTTTTCCACGTGTCCCTCTGACTAGCAGATGGCACAGTTGATTTAATCTGCGCGGTAGATGAACTAAAAAATCGATAATTACATATACCGTTCATTAAAGCATCATATTATTAGGTATACCTAGGTATATTTTAAAATTATAGTTCACACGTTCGCGGCGCAATGATGTCCTAGAGACTATTGTCACTAATGTTCTACCGGATAAGTTGGTGGACCTTTTGTTCTATGTCATCACATTTTTAAACAAAAATAACAAGAGATTTCACAGAGATATAACCACAATATATCCTTCAATCAAACCTTTGAACGGATATATTACATGAAATGGGTAGGTACAATTGGTACAACAACAACAAATATGTTGTTAGGTACCTACTATGCCGTATTAAGGGGTTTTCCGGTGCAAGATAAAGTTTGAAGATTGTATGAGTCCCACACTCGAGTACGCCATCTCAAGGCCTAGGGTGCGAGGGAATTAGCTTGTTGGGTCACCTTTACCTTACACCCTGATATATGAGACTGGAGTTTCACTCCGGCGGCGGCACGGCGCGGCGGCGCGGCGACGCCGGCGGTGAAGTGCGGTTTCATTCAGTTCAACTCCACCATATCCATGGTCGACGGTACAAAAAAGCTAAGCCGCCACCCGTGTGTATCCTCTTATCCTTTTTTTTTTTTTTTTTTTTTTTTTTATCGTGCGCAAAATCCCCACGGATACCTCCCCCACCGTAGCCGGAGGAGGAGGTTATGTCGGACTCGAACCGACTAAAACGCACGCCGTCTGTGGGCCGTCAGTTGCCGGAGGTGAGATTGTCGTAGCCATATCCCTCGCACCCCGGCCGAGCCAGGACCATATCTCTCGATCTGGCCCTCTTCCGGTGAGGGGACCACAGTGTATCCTCTTATCCTTACACATGGCGGCTTAGCTTTTATGTATTCGCATAATGTGGCCTTATGATAGATAATACTGAGTCAGTTTCAGATAATTTCAAGTTATTAAGCTATTGCATAGCTTCTATCGCGGGCCTTGAGCGTGGAGACCGAATCCAGAAATTCCGTAACGAAAAAACCTAAGCTGACACTCCGAGCTCGGCTCGATTCGTGCGAGTTCGGAGTGGGGGGATAATTGCATAAGTTGATAAAAAATGCTATGCAATAGCACACGTCTTTTTTTTCTGTATTCCTCGAAATAAGTAGGTACCTATGAACTAACCACAACATTGTTTAATTAATACTCCACAGATATATTTGCAAACCGCAAAAGCCACGAACAACTTGGTGAACTACTGCTAAGTTTAAACACGAGTGTTACTTCGAAAACCATTTACGCAGATGCAATATTTGTAGACGCACAGACACCTCTACGTCAATTGTACCGCAATTATCTTCACGACGTTTACCACGGTGAGGTTCTCAGCACAGATTTCAAACAAAGTGAGGATGCTAAAAACTTAATAAACGAGTAAGTTATATAATTTCTCTTTTTTGTATTTTTATTTAGGAATATGTATTATGAAAATTTTACGCAAAAATTACTGTGCGGATCTGGATGAAACTTCCCACAGATATAGATTAACAAATTAACACAGCAAATTAATCATACGCCATACTTTTTATCCCGGGTATAAGCCCTGTGGCCCCTGTAGTTCGTGGGAAGACTAGGAAGGGTCAGAATCAGTATTTAACATAATTTGGAATCAATATTTTTTCAGATGGGTGAAAATCCATACACAAGGTCAAATAGAAAACTTCCTGCAGCGCTCTCTTCCTACCTCTACTAAAGTCGCGTTACTAAGTGCACTCTACTTCAGCGGTCAGTGGGAACAGCCGTTCATACCGGAATATACGATGAAGTAAGTTTTAAGTGGAACCGTCTCGATTGATAATAACACACTTACATCCAAGGTGTAGGTAGTAGGTTATAGTTTGGTTTATAGGCATGTTATCATATACACAACACACAATAAAAGATACCTTATGGTATACACACAGGCCATATTTTTTCTGTGTGTAGGGACCTCCTTACAAGAAATTGCCTGACCAGCAGTGCAATTTTCTAACTATAGTGAGACTCCTAGGTAATTGAGTCTCACTATACCTAGTTAGGTACTACTAGGGTTGCCAACTCTTTTTTCGAGAAAAAAAGTATATTTAGGTCTGAGAAGAAAATTGAACAGTATTCTAGAAAATAGAACAGTATTTTACAATTACATAAATTAATTTTAACCTCTCAAATATCAACCGGTGCCCGGGCACCGCGAGTGTTAGGTGAGAGTTTGTTGACGTGGGTAGACTGGTAACAAAAAAGTTTAACCGACTTCAAGAAACGAAAAAGAGGCACTAAAAAGCGAAAAATAACTGCGGTGCCTAGCCCGAGAGGCTTTTAATTTATTTTTCTCTTTTTAGTGAGTTATAATCGATCCATCGTCCATCCTTTGCTTAGGTTCCTATCATCAGCAGCTTAAAATCACGAGCAGATAATTTTTAAATTCAAATACTGAAATTAAATTATGTTAAAACAGCAGAAACAGTGTTTTGCCACCATTTTGAAGATTTCCCTAGATCCTGTTATCCAATCCTGACTCCCTTGATCCTGTCATCCGATTCTGGCGCCCTGAACCAACTTTCTCTCTCCAACAAAACAAAGATCATAAAAATCCGTTTCACAAAATACGGTTTTACATACACCGGTTCGTCACCTATTTTGCCCCCTTAGATCTGTCTGTCTAAAAAGAAAGCATGGTTTCGTAAACATCTAAAATGGTAATATGGTTCCCATCAAATTTTTTATGGATAAATTAAACATAACATAACATAAACTCACGCCTATATCCCCGAAGGGGTAGGCAGAGGTGCTAGCACCCACATTTCGCCGTTTATGTTTAGGTCCCAATGTAATAGGTGGCGGGCCTATTGCCATTAACCGGGCACTTATAAACCTGCGATAAATACACACATAACTTCGAAAAGCATCGGAAAGTCATTGGTGTGTGCCACCGGTGGATAAATTAAAAGATTTAATATATGGCTGGCAAATAGAAGATAGCTGTGAACTGTATTATTTTCTATATTATGATTTATCATTAATAAATTTTGGATTATCATGGGCAATCAACACCTAAACTTATAAAATAATTGCAAATTGGTGCCCAATTAATTAAAATTGTATCAATTGCTGTACATTTTTGTAGTGTTATGCATTTTGATGCTGAAAACAGTATTTTGGATACTGTTTTTTTGTTGAACAGTAAACAGTATAATTGGGTGTAAAACAGTATAATACTGTTTTAAACAGTATGGTTGGCAACCCTAGCCGTACTACTGTAATATACTTATTACTGTAGAGGTACTGTAATTTCGTTGTGAGAACGTGGGAACCCATTTAAGTTAAACTTGAACGGAATTATTGTCTTTAACAATTACTAAGTAGTCGAGCATCGCATGTCGTAGAGGCTCTCAAGATGCACTTTTTTTAACGGCTTACTTAGTTGATGAATACGAATTATTGTTCAATTAAATTTAATCAACACATTGTCATAGTATAAATAGAAGTTTGAAATTGTTGCGAAGCAGACGTGAAGGCCCACAACGCAGGCTTCCAGTAACGGTAGCACCGAGCGAAGATGTGTATTTCTCAATGATTAGCCTCTAATTGAACCAGTAATTATCATCATCTTTGATGTGTTCATTTCCTTCCTACTGAAAACAGCCTACAGTTAAGTAAACCGTAGCAATTGTAATGTTTCTCGTGCAGGAAATTCTTAGAACAACAAGTTGCTGTCCTATTTAGTGTAGTTGATCGTAATTCGTAATTATGTGATTTAGTTACGTAGTGGGTAGGTATGTATACGTATTGTTTGCAAGAGAAAAATCACAAAATCAGTTTATAGGCACAGAATGAATAATAGTATACGGTTCATCATTTTCTACATTACCAGGGACTTATGTACAATAATATTCCACCAGGTTGCACTAGCCAGTCGTTACACTCATCCGAGCTGTTGCAATCTGTCAGGCAATACAAAGGTTAAGGGCCGGCGCCGGCACGGCACGGTGTATCTTTATTACTTATCAAGTTATTTTTAATCTTATTTCAATGATCTTAAAATTCATGTTACCTACTTTATTTCGATACCACGATGCCGCACGCAAAGTGCCGCAGCGTAACACGGCATGCCAGGGCACACCGCGGGATGCCGCCGCACTACCTGCCGTGTCATGCCGTGCTGTGCCGGTACTGGGCGCCGCGCCGGCCTTAACATTGCAGTGGCCCTATAACCCGATTCCTACCGGCTTTCCAATGGGTTACATGGTGCATAATAAACTAGATCGGGTTAACTCTTCTTCCACCGGCTTCAAAAATGACCCTTCGCCACTGTTATTCTGTATCATAGAAAGCGAAAGTTTAACATTTGTTGGTTGGTCCTAAGTTGAGCTTCTGACTTAACTATGATAGCGTAATCTCTTCTTTCTAAAATTAATTATTATTTTATTACAGGCTACCATTCAAGAAGGAAAACGGTGAAGTTATGGCTGATCTTATGTTGAACTTCGGGCGTTTTCCATTCACAATTTCTGAAACTTACGGTGAATATAAAATAAATTTTTAAAATATTTATAGTCTAGTAAATAAATGCTCACAAGAGGGGTGTGGATGGAAAAGTCGGCTGCAGAAATTTTGACTTAAGAACTTTGTTCGGACTAGTTAGGAGATAAACATACTAAAAGTCCTGACCCCTCCGAGGGGAGCCCGAGGGGGGAGGGGGAAAAGAAGGTCCCGTTTTTTGGTTTTTTGATTATTTCTCGGAATCGGTGCTTTGTACGAAATTGTGTTGTATGGCATAATACAAGCTAATTAAATTCTCTACAACTTTGTGTTCTGCACTTTGTATCTATCTCCAATCATTGCCTAAGCTAATGAGAGTCGAACATCTAGACTAATCTAGAGTATGCCGAGGGCGTCCGTAGAACCCTGAGCCTAGTTTTTCTTGTTCAGCGGCTTTCGGAGGCTATTTGAATCCATTGTCTATCTTTTCGTTGAGCATCTGCAACATATTTACTTAAAAACCCAATCGCATAGAAAACATTTTAGATTTCATATGACGACTTTGACAAACTAAAACATTCTACATACATTATATTGATTGATTGATTGACAAGTGACAAGATCATAAATTAAACCTAAATTACATTTTTTGCCTGAAGCTTGATTTGTTTTGTAGAGAGGTGGAAAGATTAAAATCTTACGAACAATTTTATTTGCAGACTTCGTCATGATAGCGTTGCCTTATAATGACAGTGAAACAGTTATGTACGCTTTAAAACCTCTATTACCTAAAAAAAATACTCTCTCGGGAGTTATGGAAAAAATTGACTACAACATTATTGAAAAGGTGATAGATGAAATGACATTAAAAAAATGTGTAGTACGTTTGCCGAAAATGGAACTGAAAAGTACAATTGGTTTGGAGAATTCCTTAAAAGCTATTGGCCTGCGCGATATGTTCAGGCCAGGCGTAGCAAATTTCGCTCTTATGGTAAATGGCAATACTATTATAAATAAGACAGAAGAGGAATTAATTACAAGAATAGAAAGTAAGGAGGACGATCACGAAGAGTCAAGACGAGTCAAAGATATGTTGGACCGACTGCCAAATCCAGGAATATACGTCGATTCAGTAACGCATGATGTTAAAATGACTATAAATGGTAAGTAATTTTGTGTATACGGCTTAATAAGAATAAATCCATATTCATCGAAAACCCGTACTCTGCAAGCAATCATATCCGGCAAGAAAATTCCCAAGAAATGTACAGACAATAAAAATTCATTATTCAAATTGATATTCTATTTCTTCATAAGTAAATCGTAGGTCGATAATATTATAAAAATATACTTCATCCTAAAAGTTTATTCAATCATCGTTATTCATGTATGTAATATAAACTAGATGTATGAAAGATCTACTTTGTAACATGTCCAGAAACTAAATTAGAGTACATATTATTTATTTCAGAATATGGAACTGAAGCCGTGGCTGCCACAAGTGCCATTCTTGCCCGTACAGCTGAACAGTTTTACGCCGACTCCCCGTTTTACATTTTCATAAGAAATAGTAGAACTAAACTAGTGACTTTCAGCGCAGTGATTTATGACCCCACGTTTTGATAACTGTTTCAGTCAGTGAAATAGATTTTCTCACAAAGTGCTAGAAGATTTGAGATGATTAGACACCAAAGAATTGACCAGTTTTGTTTAGGAGTGGCAGAAGCACAGAGCACGTTGATTGTGCACTGAAATGACGCAGTTTTTTTAAATTAATATTGTTATATTTATTGTATTCGAGTGCGTGTGTATTATTGTTTTAAAATATAGTTTAAATCAGACGTAAACATTGAAATTCGTTTTGTATTTCGATATAATATGATTTTTATTCCATTAAGTATAGATAATATTTTTAGCGGCGGAATTGCAAGACTTTGTTTGTTTTTCTAATAAAGTTTAAAACGCTATGATTGTTATACATACAATATACAAATTTTATCTATTACTTTTCATTTTTTCTATCCTGTCTTTGAGAGTCTGTTTCCATTGTTCTTCATTAATGCTTTGAGCCCATTCTGGTATTGAATTCTGTGGAAGCGCAAAGTTCGCCATTGCACGCATTACCTAAAACAAAATACATAAATTAAAATCACATGTACCTATGTATGTAACGAAGTGGTTGTTGTTGACTTGAATCGACTCAAAGTCACATGATATTTTGTTTAGAGATCGATCGTCAGGAGATCTAGGGTCTCAACTCAAAGAACAAAAGTCTAGAATCCAACCTCCAGAATGATTTTCATACTTGACGTAGAGTGAAATCGAGATTACTTAAAATGCGGCCTTTTCCTTCCATCTACTTATTTTAATTACCTACATATATTCACTTTGATACTGAATAAGTGTAATTTTATTTTCTGGAAATAAAAATAAGAACCACTGGAGTGCCTTTCACTGTTCAGTGTAGGTGGGCCACAGGGATCTATTCTGGGCTTCTGGGTCCTTTTCTTCTTTCAAATTATATTGGTCACACTAAATTCAGTAAATTAAGTTTGTGGAGTCGCATCCCTTGTCCCGCATCCGCGATCTTATGAAAAGGGGTCATCGTCATTCCTTGCGTTAGTCCTAGTCGCATCTGAGGATTCTGAGGCCTGAAGGCCTCAAGGTCGGAAGGTGAACCTTGGGGTTGGCTTAAAGATGATTGGGCTTCACTGTTGAGTGTAGGTGTGCCACAGGGATCTATTCTGGGTCCTTTTTTTTTTTCAAATTAATTTAGTTGCACTAAATTCAGTTATTTAAGTTTGTGGTCGCATCTCTTGACCCGCGTCTACGATCTTATGAAAAGGGGTCTTAGTCTCATCTTTGCGTTAGTCCTAGTCGCATCTAAAGTTTGGGGGTCCGCTTAAATATTGTACATATGATGTGGCTTGATTCTTTTTGGATATATTGGGAGCGACTGCCATCTGACCTCCCAGACTAAGTTGTAGTTAGTGGCCAACCTCTAACAGACTTATTCAGGTCGCCCATATAGGTCTCCGTCTTGATGTAACGACTATTGACAGTCGGGAACGACTTTAACGTGACTTTTAAAAGGTGGAACACCGCCGACTTCTTTTGCGACACACTGATGCGCGCAAAAGGGGCGGTGGAAAAGGCACAAGAGAGCTCTAATACTCCATTGCTAAAGTAGGAGCACCGGGCTGCGGAGAACGACAATTCATCGGAATTGCCTACTGCCCCAGGTCGTTTAGGGTCTCTGGGATAATTATCCTTTCTAGGGCACGCCAGATTCCCCGGTTACAGGGGCCAATGTAACGAAACAACTTAGAACTTTATTCGCATCGAGTATGACGTACCTACTCAGCTCATCGTTAGCTCCGGTGAAATTAAGCCTAAGAGGATTTTCGCACGCACTTAAAAAGGCAGTACCCTAGTAGTGTGTTTAATCTTCAACCACGGATGTCAACATCCAATATTTACAAAATGATTCTATACAATGACGCAAATTCAATAAGCTATTTCTAGTGTTTGTTTTCATAAACGCTATTTGAATACACTCTGCCATGAACTATGACCGCAAGGTTATCCATTGACGTTATACCATTGTCCTATGCATCATGCATTCTGCGAAATTGACACGAGGAAGACATACATTTTAACAACTGTAAAAAATACCTTAGCATAGATTATGTACTCAAAATAAATTAATGAATTATAATCAGAGAATAAACGTTGGTACGTGGTAAAGCACACTTTAGAGATACGAAGGGATCGAAGACTTACCATGGCCCACCATATTTTCTATGTTCCCATGGACCAAATTCAGGTAAGCAACAAATAATTTGTACGCGTATATTATTACTAGCTGTTGCCCGCGGCTCCGCCCGCGTGGATGTCGGTTATCACGACCAAACATAGCCTATGTCCTTCCTCAAGGTCTAATCTGTCTTCTTCATCCTAGCGTTAATTCCCAGTCGCATCCGAAGCTTTCACATCGGAGTCTGGGGTCCGCTTTAACAGTCTTAGCTGCGGATTTGGCTGGCCCTCGATATTTTCCGTGAAACAACTGCCATCTGACCTCCACAACCCAATGGTGACCAGGTGACATTAGGCCATATCGAAGCATTGCAGCTAGACCGTTGTTGTTGGACTTTTTAGGGCTCCAACTATCCATAACGACCGCCATAGATGCTCGTATGGCAAACGGGACCGACGCGACGCGGCAACGACTTAACGTGCTCTCCGAGGCACGACCAGACCAATGCAAATAACCATATTCATGCATACAGATATTTGCACTGAGCGCCGCGTTCATTACCGCTACGCCACGGAGGCTGTCCTAAATTTGTATCCTGTATAATTATTATTATGCTACAAACTATATTAATGCTAGTTTACCTTACTTAAGAGTGTGGCAGTACTGGCAGTTACCGCGGTATAAAGATAATGTCCCACACTATGCAGCTATACGAGAGGATGATCGACTCCCGGCTCCGACAGGAGATTGCACTCTCGGAGTGTCAGTATGGGTTTCGGGTACAGGACCATGGACCCGGTGTTCGGCCTAAGGATTGTCGCGGAGAAATACAGGGCGAAGAACACTATTTCTAGACATGCAGAAGGCCTGATCTGATAAGCACTGCGGTCAAATAATTCTAGAGGCTTACATTGTCACCATCCGAGACATGTACCTATATAAAACGATCTTTAGACCTGTCCTTTTACACAGCTGTGAGGCGTGGCCGCAAGCAGGAGCTGCGTGTCATGGAGACGAAAATGCTGCAGTGGATGTGCATAGTCACGCGTAAAGATCGCGTGACGTACTCCCGCATCCGCAACAGCCTTCATACCCGTGAAATCGCAGATAGAATGCAAGAAAGCCGCCTTAGCTGGTGCGGTCACATCTTGCGGCAACCACCAGGCTACGTGGGTAAGAAATGCCTGGCAGTGGCGCCCCTGACTGAAACTCGTTTTCTAGTGTGCGAGACGCCAATCAAATTTATGTGAGAAACTTTGACGATATCGCGGCAATGCTAGTTGGCTACTCGTGTCGCCTTTAAGCTGCCTGACGTAAGAAGAAGCCCGTGTTCAAAATGATAACAATCACACAACTTCCATAGCACAACTTACAGTTTGATTATCCTTCTAGCAATTAATTTGTTGCGTCCTAAGTATACATTTTGGAAACCAGGGTCCATTCATTACTGCCAGTTGCCACCTGACCTCCCAATAAGAACAAGAGAACAGAGTGAGACAGACATGCTGAGCAAAAAGTCTTCAGTTAAGAATAATAGTTTGTTCTTTAGTCTTGACTCACATCCGATGGTTTTGAGTAGGTTCGCACATGCTAACCTACTCAAAACATTGGATGTGCCCGGGACTAATGTCTAACTAAACTCTAGTATGACATAGTGTTCATTATAACATGATATTTACCTGTTGCTCCCGTTCACTATCCATCTGTATGGGATCAACATCGCGAGGTGCATTCCAAACATCTCTAGTTAATGTAGTGTCCATTGTTTCTATATTTGGTACATCTCCTGCGGGTAAGCTATCACCACCCTACAACAAAAAATGAAAAATGCAGTTAAAATTGGCAATAGTAAACTAGGACCCGTATGAGGACAGAGTGTCTAGTCTAGATAGATTGTATATACAATCTGTCCTCAGATAAATCAAGATTCAGAACTGTGTACCATTCTAGAATGGTCTGTTCACAAGCCGTTATCATACATACATTATGTACAATCACGCCTATATCCCCGGAGGCAGTGGTGAATTAACACCCACATTTCACCAATCATTGTATTGGGTCCCACGTAATAGGAGGTGAGCCTATTGCCGTTTTCGGGGCACTATTGTTGGCTCGAGCCATGTATAGGCCGAGTCTGGGCTGTATATATCTGTCTGATGTTAAACAGCCCTATCCCTTAGTCGCCTTGTACGACACCGCATGGGAGGAGATGGGGTGGCCCATATTATCATATGTTGGGATGTTATCATAATACCTATAATAAAATAAATGTTTATAGTTGTGACAAGACCTCCTAAAGTCCAATATAAATCTTATTAATAGGTTTAATTAAAGTTATTTGGAAAATTATAAAAGTAAGATAGAATACCTCGGCTTCATCGTCACTGTCGTGATCCGAATGAACAGCTTCAGGGCCTTGAGCCAGTGGCTCGTATCCGAAATATTCGTGTTCTTCATCACTTTCATCTCCATTGCCGTTCATGATGAGTTCATGTCTAGGGGGCGGAACGAGTTCCTGTGGATTATTCTCAGGAGGATCCGGACCGTCACAAACCATATTTATCGTGTTATCAAACTATTACATTTTAAGAACTTGGCCGTATGTAATAAAGTTATTTGCTTTAGAATACAAGTTATAACCACAGATAGTTGAGATGGAAAAGGAGACAAACTATAACTATAACAAACAAGTTGATAAAGTTGTTTTTTTTTATAATCTTTGTTGATATGATACTTGATAAACTTGATTTCTCTTAGTTTATGTTGTACTTGATGAATAAAGATTTTTGACAGATCACGTCACTTTTTTTTTTTTTTTTTTTAATTTGTTCCTTTCGGAACAGGCTAAGGTTCTATGACCATGCTGCCTTGTCATCAGTTATTTTATTTACATTTACTTTTTTATACTTTGTATTTGGATGATGATGAGGATGAGGATGATGATGATGATAATAGTGAGTTAATGATGATGACGATGATGATGATTGCTGCCTCAGTAAAGTGGTGGAAACTTTACTAAAGGCTTCTTACGGAGATTTGAAACCAACACGAGAAGTCACAATCCACTGTAATATTTCACTTTCCTACTCTTGTGCGCGTTTTCCAAGACGTTATGTCTAAAATTCCACCATATTTACACATAAAAACTCGAACTCACACTAATTTTGGAAAATAAAATAACACCGGCAACTAGGGATAGGCGTTGAATGAACGAACAGTTTATTTAGACTGTTTATTTCTCATAAACGGTAAACTAGTTTATAGTATACAGATAAACTGGTTTACTCATGAACGACATTCATTTTGTGCACTGTGAGTGCGAACGAGACCGGTTGACGCGAAGCCATAGATTAATATATATACTGGAGAAAGATAAGCAAGTACGTTTTTGACAGCTTATAATTTTGATTTTGACAGCTTATAGTTTTGATTTTGACATTTACGATGTGCGTGAAGATGGCGCTGTGTCGTCCTCCGTGGCGTGGTGGTAGTGCATTCGAGTGCGTGAAGATGGCGCTGTGTCGTCCTCCGTGGCGTGGTGGCAGTGCATTAGACTGCTACACAGGAGGCGCGGGTTCGAATCCGCTGTGCCGTACCGCACTTTTTGTATTTAATAGGTACTTTATATTTTTGTATTGAATAGTTTTATTTAATTTGAATGATATTTAGGCATAAAGATATAGATCACTACTTTGGTAACTGCAGATAATGCTAGATTTTTGAAGAAAAATGACAATTTCCTGCGACACAATATTGTTATTTCTTTTTCACAACAATATTAGTTGCACAAAAAAAAATAGGGTACGAATTGAAAACCTCCTTTTTTGAAGTCGGTTAAAAAGAGTAGACTAGCCTCCAAAATATCCTAAAAAGTTACAAAATAGTAATCATACATCATGCCTTATCAGAGGGGTGGAGCATGCTTTAAAAATACCACTGCTAATATTAAAAATATGTATTGTATCAATAACTTCAAAACACAAAACATAATTATATTTTCAGTTACCAATCATTCAATAATTTAACACAAAATTTGAATAAAATTAATATCTATCGAAATAACAATTATCTAAAATAGCAATGTAGTTTTTTTTTATTTATCTTCACAGAAATTAGAAAATATCAAAACTTCATTCTAATTATTAGTATTATTATAATTTTTTTACCTATTTATTTATCATTTATTTCAAGCATATACACTCAATTAATATCATTATTACAGACATCAATATCAATATTTTCTTATATTAGTTACTAGTGGAAGGTGTACATTGCAGTTTTTTTTTATTTATCTTCACAGAAATTAGAAAATATCAAAACTTCATTCTAATTATTAGTATTATTATAATTTTTTTACCTATTTATTTATCATTTATTTCAAGCATATACACTCATTTAATATCATTATTACAGACATCAATATCAATATTTTCTTATATTAGTTACTAGTGGAAGGTGTACATTGCAGTTTTTTTTTATTTATCTTCACAGAAATTAGAAAATATCAAAACTTCATCCTAATTATTAGTATTATTATAATTTTTTACCTATTTGTTTATTTATTTATCATTTATTTCAAGCATATACAATCATATAATATCATTATTACAGACATTAATATCAATATTTTCTTATATTAGTTACTACCCTAGCATTGTTAAGACTTAAATCTTAACAATTCTAGGTTGCACTCAAATAGTAGCTGCATAATACATATTGGAATTTTATTAAAAATCGTCGATAAAGGACCAACAGGCATCATGGTCTTTTTTACAATCTATGATGCGTTCCTACATAACTTGCCCTATTTGCAGTCTTAATAAAATGCACATCACTGTTCTTAGATCATAAATTAACGTTTTTTTAACTAACATTGTATCTGCTATGAGTACATAATAACTTATTACAAATTTTAAATTACAGCAGAAAGATTAAAACGCGCGTGTAGATTGTAGCAGGCTCAGGTAAGCAGTTGTTCGGACAAACGCTCCAGCTTCATTTCATGGGATAAATTGTGTCTAGTTAACTTCCACTTTATTTATGAATGAGCCAAAAAGTAGATCACAATATTCCTCTGGAAGTGGTTGCTTTTCTGGGAAATAAACAAAATATATTTTAAAAATATTTTAGAGTAAGTTAAACATTAAGAAGTAAAAAAGACGTTGCCAGGGTATCCTAATGTCACATGTAATTTATTAATTACATTCAATTCAATTAACATTCAAATATGATTAATGTAATGATAACGAATTGATACTAAATGTATAAATGAGAGCATGTTATTTGATATTTATTTTCTACACCGAATTCTGGTAGAATATGTTAGACCATTTTTTTTAAACCTAACATATATAATGTACTATCGTTATTCTCTGAGCCTTTACCCAACTCAGTTGGGATTGGTTTTCCAGTCTGACTGTGATGCGGCTGCACTTAGATATTTTCCGTGAAGCGACTGCCATCTGACCTCCACATCCAAGTGGCGATATCGAAGTTCTGTAGTTAGACTAGTCGAATTTTTGACGGCTTGGAACGTCAGATTTGAAGACTGGATATGTTAATATAGGTACTTTTTAACCTGATAACGTGTTCTATCTCTAACTATGCGGGCACTGCCGCTCGCAGATGATAATATTTGAATAACCATCATTATTCAGTCGATTGACATGTATTGCAGGGCGTATTTTACCTATCAATTAATTTACTATAAAATCTTACCTCCCTCATATTGACAGTTTTACTCCATTGGTTTATATGACCGCACATTGGAACCAATAAAAAGAAGACTAAACAATTATAGGACGAACTGCTTTTTCACAATATTCCTCTGGTAGTACCTAGTTGTGTTCTGGAAAAGAGAAGTAAAAATATTTTAAAACTTATTAGAGTAAATATTTGAAACTAGCTGTTGCCTGCGGCTTTGCCCAAGCGGGTATACACAGAGTTATTTCTCCATTTATAATATTAGTATGGATTGATTGTATATCTAGAAGCTATTAAAAACAAATGTTATTTATTATTAGGGTTCCACATTTTCCTTGCAGTCATGAAGAACCACTGTTTTTGTCCGTCATCAGATAGGTTAAAAGTTTGGCCAAATGATGGTCTGAATCAGACCATGTCCGCCACCAGACCAGAACGGCGAACCCACTCGCCTATTTGTTTAACGCCCAAAACTACTGATTATTTCTTAAAGAAATTTCTGCCAATAGCATTGCCGCTCCCAAGAAATGAAGGAAGACATTGCGGCTTCTTTTCCTTACCGTTATATACACCAAGATGAAGAAGAAGAACCAAATCCGCAGTTAAACTGGTAAAGCGGATAAAACAGAAAGCGGAAGCTTTCACGGTCCCCAGACTCCGAGAGTCTAAGGGTCGCGACTGGGATTAACGCTAGTATGAAGATGAGGCTTATTTTTAAAATCATCATTATCTCAGCGTCTTATCATGCCTTTTTACTGATTAGTCACTTTATTAAAATATCTTACCTACGCATATTCTCATTTTGACAGCGCTTTATTTCCATATGGTATTTTTTCGTACATTTTGTGTTTAATATGACCGTCCCACTGATGAAGTCAAAAGGTTGATCAAACAATAATAAAACATCAGCTGTATCACGCAAGACGTTCCTCTGGAACTAGTTGATTTTCCTGATTTCCTCTGAAAATATAATAAAATATATTTTAAGAATTATGATCTTAGACAATAAATTAATTCAGTCTTTATTTTGTTATTTATTTATTACTAGCTACACCAAAATGAAGAAGAAGAACCAAATCCGCAGTTAAACTGGTAAAGCGGATAAAACAGAAAGCGGAAGCTTTCACGGCCCCCAGACTCCGAGAGTCTAAGGGTCGCGACTGGGATTAACGCTAGTATGAAGATGAGGCTTATTTTTAAAATCATCATTATCTCAGCGTCTTATCATGCCTTTTTACTGATTAGTCACTTTATTAAAATATCTTACCTACGCATAATCTCATTTTGACAGCGCTTTATTTCCATATGGTATTTTT
Source organism: Eilema depressum (assembly GCA_914767945.1). Lineage (NCBI taxonomy): Eukaryota > Metazoa > Arthropoda > Insecta > Lepidoptera > Erebidae > Eilema > Eilema depressum. The sequence continues at coordinate 7,834,694 of OU612020.1, forward strand.
TCGTACATTTTGTGTTTAATATGACCGTCCCACTGATGAAGTCAAAAGGTTGATCAAACAATAATAAATCATCAGCTGTATCACGCAAGACGTTCCTCTGGAACTAGTTGATTTACCTGATTTCCTCTGAAAATATAATAAAATATATTTTAAGAATTATGATCTTAGACAATAAATTAATTCAGTCTTTATTTTGTTATTTATTTATTACTAGCTACACCAAAATGAAGAAGAAGAACCAAATCCGCAGTTAAACTGGTAAAGCGGATAAAACAGAAAGCGGAAGCTTTCACGGCCCCCAGACTCCGAGAGTCTAAGGGTCGCGACTGGGATTAACGCTAGTATGAAGATGAGGCTTATTTTTAAAATCATCATTATCTCAGCGTCTTATCATGCCTTTTTACTGATTAGTCACTTTATTAAAATATCTTACCTACGCATAATCTCATTTTGACAGCGCTTTATTTCCATATGGTATTTTTTCGTACATTTTGTGTTTAATATGACCGTCCCACTGATGAAGTCAAAAGGTTGATCAAACAATAATAAAACATCAGCTGTATCACGCAAGACGTTCCTCTGGAACTAGTTGATTTTCCTGATTTCCTCTGAAAATATAATAAAATATATTTTAAGAATTATGATCTTAGACAATAAATTAATTCAGTCTTTATTTTGTTATTTATTTATTACTAGCTACACCAAAATGAAGAAGAAGAACCAAATCCGCAGTTAAACTGGTAAAGCGGATAAAACAGAAAGCGGAAGCTTTCACGGCCCCCAGACTCCGAGAGTCTAAGGGTCGCGACTGGGATTAACGCTAGTATGAAGATGAGGCTTATTTTTAAAATCATCATTATCTCAGCGTCTTATCATGCCTTTTTACTGATTAGTCACTTTATTAAAATATCTTACCTACGCATAATCTCATTTTGACAGCGCTTTATTTCCATATGGTATTTTTTCGTACATTTTATGTTTAATATGACCGTCCCACTGATGAAGTCAAAAGGTTGATCAAACAATAATAAAACATCAGCTGTATCACGCAAGACGTTCCTCTGGAACTAGTTGATTTTCCTGATTTCCTCTGAAAATATAATAAAATATATTTTAAGAATTATGATCTTAGACAATAAATTAATTCAGTCTTTATTTTGTTATTTATTTATTACTAGCTACACCAAAATGAAGAAGAAGAACCAAATCCGCAGTTAAACTGGTAAAGCGGATAAAACAGAAAGCGGAAGCTTTCACGGCCCCCAGACTCCGAGAGTCTAAGGGTCGCGACTGGGATTAACGCTAGTATGAAGATGAGGCTTATTTTTAAAATCATCATTATCTCAGCGTCTTATCATGCCTTTTTACTGATTAGTCACTTTATTAAAATATCTTACCTACGCATAATCTCATTTTGACAGCGCTTTATTTCCATATGGTATTTTTTCGTACATTTTGTGTTTAATATGACCGTCCCACTGATGAAGTCAAAAGGTTGATCAAACAATAATAAAACATCAGCTGTATCACGCAAGACGTTCCTCTGGAACTAGTTGATTTTCCTGATTTCCTCTGAAAATATAATAAAATATATTTTAAGAATTATGATCTTAGACAATAAATTAATTCAGTCTTTATTTTGTTATTTATTTATTACTAGCTGTTGCCCGCGACTTCGTCCGCGATAAGTTCGGAATGACTCGAACCCATGGTCACAGAGCTTAATTAATAAAAAAATAAGTTAATTCGTTATATTTTCAATTATTTATAATGAAGAAAGTCTTCTTCGAGTGACTGACTAATACATACAGGGCTAAACTACCGAAAACTACGAAATTAGACAGGCTTCTTCTATGGGCTCGGCAAATACTGCGAAAGGGTTTTGAAAAAAATATAAACTTTTTGCTGACCAAACCTTTTGTATTCACATTTATTTTTGCTCTAAATATTCTCCCTTCCTCCCAACTCCTCAAAATACGCTACTTCAACTTACGAATTGAACAGATAAAACTACATCGAGACCATCATGAAAATAACTTCACGAAAACCCGGAGCATATAAAGACGTTTTTACACGCCGGAGCAGTAGTTCTCTCCTTTACCGAGTCAATGGCTAATTGGTTACTCTGGTTTCATGTTAAATTTTACCACCCACAGCCACATCGTTCACAGGTAAATGGGCACAGTGGGCAAGGGAGCAAATGCGGCCTTGACTGGGATAGGGCCTAGTAGTCGCAGGATACTTGCAACTGTTTATTTATTACTAGCTACACCAAAATGAAGAAGAAGAACCAAATCCGCAGTTAAACTGGTAAAGCGGATAAAACAGAAAGCGGAAGCTTTCACGGCCCCCAGACTCCGAGAGTCTAAGGGTCGCGACTGGGATTAACGCTAGTATGAAGATGAGGCTTATTTTTAAAATCATCATTATCTCAGCCGTCTTATCATGCCTTTGTATTGATTAGTCACTTTATTAAAATATCTTACCTACGCATATTCTCATTTTGACAGCGCTTTATTTCCATATGGTATTTTTTCGTACATTTTGTGTTTAATATGACCGTCCCACTGATGAAGTCAAAAGGTTGATCAAACAATAATAAATCATCAGCTGTATCACGCAAGACGTTCCTCTGGAACTAGTTGATTTACCTGATTTCCTCTGAAAATATAATAAAATATATTTTAAGAATTATGATCTTAGACAATAAATTAATTCAGTCTTTATTTTGTTATTTATTTATTACTAGCTACACCAAAATGAAGAAGAAGAACCAAATCCGCAGTTAAACTGGTAAAGCGGATAAAACAGAAAGCGGAAGCTTTCACGGCCCCCAGACTCCGAGAGTCTAAGGGTCGCGACTGGGATTAACGCTAGTATGAAGATGAGGCTTATTTTTAAAATCATCATTATCTCAGCGTCTTATCATGCCTTTTTACTGATTAGTCACTTTATTAAAATATCTTACCTACGCATATTCTCATTTTGACAGCGCTTTATTTCCATATGGTATTTTTTCGTACATTTTGTGTTTAATATGACCGTCCCACTGATGAAGTCAAAAGGTTGATCAAACAATAATAAAACATCAGCTGTATCACGCAAGACGTTCCTCTGGAACTAGTTGATTTTCCTGATTTCCTCTGAAAATATAATAAAATATATTTTAAGAATTATGATCTTAGACAATAAATTAATTCAGTCTTTATTTTGTTATTTATTTATTACTAGCTACACCAAAATGAAGAAGAAGAACCAAATCCGCAGTTAAACTGGTAAAGCGGATAAAACAGAAAGCGGAAGCTTTCACGGCCCCCAGACTCCGAGAGTCTAAGGGTCGCGACTGGGATTAACGCTAGTATGAAGATGAGGCTTATTTTTAAAATCATCATTATCTCAGCGTCTTATCATGCCTTTTTACTGATTAGTCACTTTATTAAAATATCTTACCTACGCATAATCTCATTTTGACAGCGCTTTATTTCCATATGGTATTTTTTCGTACATTTTGTGTTTAATATGACCGTCCCACTGATGAAGTCAAAAGGTTGATCAAACAATAATAAAACATCAGCTGTATCACGCAAGACGTTCCTCTGGAACTAGTTGATTTTCCTGATTTCCTCTGAAAATATAATAAAATATATTTTAAGAATTATGGTCTTAGACAATAAATTAATTCAGTCTTTATTTTGTTATTTATTTATTACTAGCTACACCAAAATGAAGAAGAAGAACCAAATCCGCAGTTAAACTGGTAAAGCGGATAAAACAGAAAGCGGAAGCTTTCACGGCCCCCAGACTCCGAGAGTCTAAGGGTCGCGACTGGGATTAACGCTAGTATGAAGATGAGGCTTATTTTTAAAATCATCATTATCTCAGCCGTCTTATCATGCCTTTGTATTGATTAGTCACTTTATTAAAATATCTTACCTACGCATATTCTCATTTTGACAGCGCTTTATTTCCATATGGTATTTTTTCGTACATTTTGTGTTTAATATGACCGTCCCACTGATGAAGTCAAAAGGTTGATCAAACAATAATAAAACATCAGCTGTATCACGCAAGACGTTCCTCTGGAACTAGTTGATTTTCCTGATTTCCTCTGAAAATATAATAAAATATATTTTAAGAATTATGATCTTAGACAATAAATTAATTCAGTCTTTATTTTGTTATTTATTTATTACTAGCTACACCAAAATGAAGAAGAAGAACCAAATCCGCAGTTAAACTGGTAAAGCGGATAAAACAGAAAGCGGAAGCTTTCACGGCCCCCAGACTCCGAGAGTCTAAGGGTCGCGACTGGGATTAACGCTAGTATGAAGATGAGGCTTATTTTTAAAATCATCATTATCTCAGCCGTCTTATCATGCCTTTGTATTGATTAGTCACTTTATTAAAATATCTTACCTACGCATATTCTCATTTTGACAGCGCTTTATTTCCATATGGTATTTTTTCGTACATTTTGTGTTTAATATATGACCGTCCCACTGATGAAGTCAAAAGGTTGATCAAACAATAATAAAACATCAGCTGTATCACGCACGACGTTCCTCTGGAACTAGTTGATTTTCCTGATTTCCTCTGAAAATATAATAAAATATATTTTAAGAATTATGATCTTAGACAATAAATTAATTCAGTCTTTATTTTGTTATTTATTTATTACTAGCTACACCAAAATGAAGAAGAAGAACCAAATCAGCAGTTAAACTGGTAAAGCGGATAAAACAGAAAGCGGAAGCTTTCACGGCCCCAGACTCGGAGAGTCTAAGGGTCGCGACTGGGATTAACGCTAGTATGAAGATGAGGCTTATTTTTAAAATCATCATTATCTTAGCCGTCTTATCCATGGCTTCCTAACGTTACCAGTTAACATAAAATTAACCGTTAATTAACGTTAAATTTAAATTGATACCCAGCTAACGTTTACCAATATTAACATTACCAGCTAAGGGCGCATTCACACGGGATACGTCTTTGACGATTCGTTATAAAACACGATACGCCTTGACGGATAGATGTTCACATTGAATAGAATCGTGTTTTTGCACGATTCGTCAAAATGTCCGAATTGATGTTCACATTTGTTTCGCGATTGCGTTCATTTCAGAGTTCAGCGCAACAGCGGATCCGCCATAAAGCATTCACGATTCGAGATTTTCAAAAGCCGATACGTGATTTTTAACGAATCATGATTTTTAAAAGACTTATCCATATCCGTCGTTTTTCACGATTCGTGAAGCGTGTGAACATGGGTATTTAAAAAGCATTGCTACCGTCAAAAAAAATATCGAATCGTGAAAAAAAACGACTCGTGAAAAAACACGATTCGTCTTCGTGTGAACGAGCTCTAACGTTTATTATTTTAACGGTATGTAACTAACGTTAGTTGAATTGTGAATTTTAACGGTAGGGGCGACGTTGCCATTCCGCGTACTATGTTATGTATGGAGCGCGCTCGCGCCTTTAGGTAAATTGGCTGTTGCCATTCCGTCACCTCGACGACCACAACTTCGTAATAGAGGTTTGCACCGGTGCGGAATTAGGAGAACCGGAGGATAAGGAAGAAAATATTTTGATTTAAAATCTTGTTTATTATCAATTTATTTATTGTTAATTACATTAAAATATATTATAATGTAATTGTATATACCTAGTATATAAAAGTATATAATGGATTATAATGTAAATATCAATAATAATTATTATTCATGATTCAATTAATATTAAAAAATCAATACGAATATCGTTTCGAGGGTTTTGGGTCGGGGTATATAATTACGAATATACATAATATTATCCGTTTAGCGATCAAAGATGGCGGACTCGAAATTTTCAATAAAGTCAATATGGGTATCGTTTTCGATGTTATCAGGGCTGCTAATTACGAATATATCATCTATTTAGCGATCAAAGATGGTGGACTTGAAATTTTCAATAAAGTCAGTATGGGTATCGTTTTCGAGGTTATCAGGGCTGCTAATTACGAATATATCATGCATTTGATATATTCGTAATAAGCATCCTCGACAACCTCAAAAACCATATTGACCATATTGACTTTATTGAAAATTTTGAGGTTCCTCATCTTTAATCGCTAAATGGATGATATATTCGTAATTAGCAGCCCTGGTAACCTCGAAAACGATACCCATATTGACATTATTGAAAATTTTGAGTCCGTCATCTTTGATCGCTAAATGGATGATATATTCGTAATTAGCAGCCCTGATAACCTCGAAAACGATACCCATATTGACTTTATTGATAATTTAGAGTCCACCATCTTTAATCGCTAAATGGATGATATATTTTAAATTAGCAGCCCCGATAACCTCGAAAACGATACCCATATTGACTTTATTGAAAATTTCGAGTCCGCCATCTTTGATCGTTAAATGGATGATATATTCGTAATTAGCAGCCCTGATAACCTCGAAAACGATACCCATATTGACTTTATTGAAAATTTCGAGTCCACCATCTTTGATCGCTAAATGGATGATATATTCGTAATTAGCAGCCCTGATAACCTCGAAAACAATACCCATATTGACTTTATTGAAAATTTCGAGCCCGCCATCTTTGATCGTTAAATGGATGATATCTTCGTAATTAGCAGCCCTAATAACCTCGGAAACGATACCCATATTGACTTTATTGAAAATTTCGAGTCCGCCATCTTTGATCGCTAAATAGATGATATATTCGAAATTAGCAGCCCTGATAACATCGAAAACGATACCCGTATTGACTTTATTGAAAATTTTGAGTCCACCATCTTTGATCGCTAAATGGATGATATTGTATTCGTAATTAGCAGCCCTGATAACTTCGAAAAGGATACCCATATTGACTTTATTGAAAATTAAGAGTCCGCCATGTTTGATCGCTAAATGGATATTATGTTGATTCCCCCCCCCCCTCCCCTTATCCCCTTATTTCGCAAGAAAAGACAGCCCATCTCCGTTCCCAAGCTCTAATCCCTCTATGTACCAAATTTTATCAAGATCGGTTCAGTACTTTAGGCGTGGCGCGTAACAGACAGACAGATGGTCATTTGTAATAATATTAGTATGCAGCGCGAGTGTGACGCCTCTGGTGTTACATACGTCCATAGGCCACGGTAACCACTTCTCATCAGGCGGGCCGTGTGCTTGTCTGCCACCTAAGTGGTATAAAAAAAAAAACTATCTATATTAACCACTACAATGACTCGACTCTCACTCACTGCATCATAGGTACACTTTTTCAAACTAATGATACCAAAGTACCTTTTTACTAACGTTAGTTTGCCATTAACGTTAGTAAAGGCTACCGTTAGCTCGTAAATAAAAAAACGTTAATTTTACTAACGTTTATTTTTTACTAACGTTAGCAGCAGTCCAGAGCTGCTAACGTTATTTTTTTTTAACGTTATATGAAGCCCTGGTTTAGACATGAAAGCGTAACAGACAGAGCTACTTTCAGTCTTCTTCTTCTTCACCCTAAGCTTTAAAACGCACTGTACCAACACTAAAGTCAAAGTGGGTGCCCGAAACAACCTGCTGCGCCGCCTCACAAGTACGACTTGGGGAGCAGAACCAAACGTCCTGCGTACAACTGCATTGGCCCTATGCTTTACAGCTGGTGAATTTGCGTGTCCTGTATGGCACCAGTCAGCACATGCTGGACAGGGGGATATCGCCCTGAACGACACCTGCCGTATGATTACCGGTTGTCTGAAGCCCACTCCTATCAGCATGCTCCACCCACTGACAGGTATCGCACCACCTGCTATTCGACGAGCCGTTGCATGCAGACTAGAAAAGGCAAAGCAAGAAACCGACTCCCGACACTGCCTATAACAATTATATGGACATTTAAGAGTTATGCGTATTGATATCACAAGTTCACATAAGTATTTATATCTGTTAGGTAAGCGAATAACCCACACCAATGTCCACAACTAATATTGTATTTGCCTGAGGTTGTTCAAGAGTCTGAGGCTGAGAATGCTAAAACATTCCGCTTCCGCCACGTACGAAACCACATTTAGGAACCAGTTTCGAAAGCAGAATAACATTTCTTCTACTGACTTTGTTGACAAGTCTTTCACTGTCGAAGCTGTGCACTTATGGAACATGTTGCCATTGAACATCAGACGAGCAAATCCCTAAACGACTATAAAACAATGGTAAAGGAACACTACCTATCTTGTACAAAATGATAGCTCACACACTTATTTGTGAGCTATCATTGTGTACAAGATAGGTAGTGTAATAGAGGGGAAAAAAGTAAGTGAGTATATAAATACTTACTTTTTTCCCCTCATATAACATAACATACATAACATAAACTCACGCCTATATCCCCTAAGAGGTAGGCAGAGGTCCTAGCACCCACATTTCGCCGTTTATGTTTAGGTCCCAATGTAATAGGTGGCGAGCCTATTGCCATTAACCGGGCACTTATAAACCTGCGATAAATACACACATAACATCGAAAAGTCATTGGTGTGTGCCATGGTACAACCTGGGATCGAACCCGAGACCTCGTCTTAGCAGTCCATTACCCATACCACTAGGCTACCGCTAGGTTTCCCCTCATATAGTATGTATTATTTACTTTATATAATTATATGTTTATATGTGATAGTTGTATATGTTTATAATACTAAACTTTATGTATGTAAAGCCGTATATTAATTTTATTTCAGTTGATTTGTACTTGGCAGAGAAGCACACCTCTCTCTCTTTTATTTACATCTCGTATCTAGTTTGTTTGATAACTATACACAATATATTTTGTTTCATCTTATTACTGTCCATCCCAAGGTTGCCTGGAAGAAATCGCTTCCAGCGATAAGGCCGCCCATTGTACATTAAACTGTATACATGCTGGCTACTTGTCATACCTGTAAATTTATTGGTGTACAATAAAGAGTTATCTATCTATCTACTTCACAATGATATTGAATCTATAAGCACGTGAGTTTTATGTACCAATAAACGGAGTTTTGACTATTAAACAGTAAAAAAGTGCTGAACCGATTTCAGAAATTCTTTCGCTATTAGAAGGCTACATTATCAGGTACCAGGGTACCAGCATAGGCTATATAACATCATCACGCTATTATCAGCGATGAGCAGAATCAGAATAATTCCGCGTGGGCGGAGCCGCGAGCAACAACTATAATTTCGTCTACTTTTGGTCGTGATACCCAACGTCAACGCAGTGACTTGTTTAATCGAAAACTTGTAGCATTGCTTGATGCAAGTTTCTGATATAGTAGGTGGGTTTAAAAAAACAATGATGTTGACCAGACACATTCTTAGTTTGCTTAAAATAAATTGAAAAACTTACCATCATCTTTCGTCACTGGGCAGCCAAGAACACAGCACTTCTTTTTAGATATTTTTACCTTTTATATTTTCAGAGTACCAATAAATAACCCCAATTTAGGCAATCTATGATGAAGGCGGATCTCGGCAAACCACAACGGGGTTCACTCTTAGATACTTATCAAGGATACGGAGCAGCGAGATAAACGCAACGTAAATATTGGAAAATCCAAGAATTAAATAAGAAAAGTGCAAATACATTCGAATAGAATTCGAACACACCGCAGCCATTTTCGTATAAGAAATTTTTCATTCATAGACTAATAGAAGAAATTTTTCATCCATAGACAAAATGTGATGTTTTATGGTTTTGAATCCATACATTACATACGTTTATGAACTCTGACTAAATATGCTTTACAAAAATATTTTTGTATCCCAAAAATTTAAATGATATTGTCGCTAATTAGATATCAAATAATAAATAAATATATTTTATAGACAATAGACATGGTACTAATTTTTAACCAAACTTTTTTTCGGTTGATAACATCAATTTAAAAATTTTTTTTTTTTTTTCTATTGATAACATCAATTTAAAAAAAATAAAAGTGGAGCGCTGTGTGTGAAGGTGGCGCTGTAGGCAATGAAAAAATCGCATGTAGGGAATGTAGGGAAGTCGCACCGGTATGCGCGAAGCGCAAAGCGACGATAAGCGCGCCTTCCGAGTTAACACGAACTAACCCGAAGGATTACGAAGTACGTAGTACCGAGGACACAGACAATCTGTGAATGCATAGTTCGAGGCGTACCTACTTCGTAATACTTCGGTCTTGTCACACTTTATAGATTTTATGACTACCTATCTCTCTCTTCCGATCGGCACGTGCTAAGGAAAAGGACAATCTTCATTTGCGGTCTGGACGTATAGTTTTAAACTCTATTGCCATAGTAATAGAATATGCATCTGTATTATTCGTATACAAAAATGTTTAGCATTTCATTTGTTTATATTACATTATTTTTTTAGTTTTCAAATAATAATAACAAAAAAAAAAGTATAATGCATAATACATGATTGTACAATTTCAATTATTTCAAATCAACAAAAAAAAAAGAAACAAAAAGAAAAAAGGGAAAGATCGCGGGTTCGAGTCTCCTGCCCGAGTATTGATTTCGCTTTTTCCAATTTAAAATAATTTGTTTAGTTTAGCATACTAAATGCATTAAAATTATCTCAAAAAGAAAAAAGTTTCTAAATTCATGTAATCATATAGTTATTATTATTTATTAGTTAGCCTGCCAGTCCTAAGCCTGGAAAAAGTATGAAGGAAAGTTCATTTTAAATAATAGTCGTTGTTCGATTAGCACGTAGTCATCAATTCAATCAAGTTCATCGAAACTAGTTCAAGGAAATTGGTCGAAAATTCAGCAGTTTATTCTATAGTCATCAATTCAATGTCATGAAGTCGCAGTAAACTAGTCGAAAAAAAAATCGTTTTATGCACTAGTTTATTGTCGACGATAATCGGTCTAGTTTCGTTTACTAAAAAAGCGTCAACGACCCATTCCTACCGGCAACCATTCATTCTCGTTTTGGCGGCAAAACTCTCCAGATCACGTCACGTCTTTAATTAAGTAAAGGTGCGGATGCAGCTCATGTTTTTCGCAACATTTAAAACACACAACATCTAGATATTTACGTCTCTATGGTTTTTCATAAAAAAAAATCATTTTATTTGGCTCTTTAGAGAAATAATACTTTCTAAGGTGCCAAACATTTAACAAGCACCTTCATAGCTCGACGTGTTATATAATAGTATTATATTTTTGTTATATTATGTTGTTATATTATGTTGTTATATTGTAGTGTTATATTCTTGTTACATTTTTTTCAGTAGGTACAATCGAGTATTTACCACTTGGTCAATACAAATAGGATTTGACCTAAACTTATAATCCCAAGAAAAATACTAAAAGATTGGTCACCGGTCACCCCCTAAAATGAAGTAAAGAAAATTATAGTGAAATGCGGCACATAGTGAACAATCACAGAATACCTATCTATAAAAAATGTAAGTAATTTATGAAATCATCATCAGATCTATAGGCGTCTTGAATTTTTGCAGTTCACAAATTGAGTTAAAGGTATTCTTATATCAGTAGCTAGTTTAGCAATAAATATTTAATGTATTATAAAAACGCAATAAAAATAAAAAGTATATTCGTTTATATGATTGTATATGGAACAATCCACGTTCAATATATACCTACCTACCTAGACCTACCTACCAAACTAAACTAGTAAATTAGTTTGTCTGTACATTAAAAATACAAAAAAATACTTGGATTATGTAATCAGTTAAATTCACGATTCAGTTTATCTTTTAAATTCTTGTTCACGATGGACGCAATAGCTGAATGAATTTTGATGCTGCTTTTTTTTTTACTGAAAATCCACCGTATCGAGATGATCGTAATTGGTATAGTAAAATCCAACCTCGTTCGCACAGCCATGTATCGCTGGTGGGTATTAGTCGAATAACACAGTTACTATGCATAACATAGCTACATAGTACATACCTTTATTACCGTATCTCCTACATTGTACAAGTGTATCATGCTTTAATCAGCTTCTGTGCTTCATGTGCTTCAAATAGGAAGTGAGAGTGAAATTATACTTAATAACAGTATGTAATTCGTTAACATTTCTTTTCAAAGGCCATTGTGAACACAATAGCCGTTATCATTAAAATACTGAAAACAAGTATTTTTCGTTACAGCCTCGTTCCACCCTGTTAGAGGGCAACATTAGAAATTTTGGTATTAATATGTTTTCTTGCCTATGGCAACACTACTTTTTCACTCTCTCTTGTTCGACGGCCATAGTCACAGTAAGTCATTGTCAGGCACGGGACACTTAGTACATTGGAAATTTGCTGTCATTAGTGTCATTTCACGACGCTCCTCGAAATGCCAACATACGAAATCGTATCGAGAAATCACTTTTTCAGAATGTTGGTCATGTTGATTCACTAAATACTATTTTTAAAATAGTAAGATATTTTTCCATTTTCACTACACTAATTTGCTTTGCCGACTTTTTCTGATTGGTTAATTCATTTGACTACGCCGAATTCCGATTTTGATTGGTACAACTCGGCGTAGTTAAATAAATGAACCAATCAGAGTCAAATGGTGAGTTTGACAAATAATGTTATGTCTATGTCAATGTCAATTTTATTTCCGTTTACATAATTATCTCCATTCTCCATGTTTTTTCTTTCTTATTGAAAAGATTTCAATTAATATTAACTTTAACATGAATTTGTCATCCTTGGAATCAGAATCAGAATGTTTTTCCATGGTCCATTCCAATGGGATTATTTTACAACCAAATGCTTTGTTGTGAAACACAGGTAGGTAACATTTATTTAAAATTAGAAAATAAGATTAGCCACCATTCACAAATTACGTTAATATCTCAATTTCTACTTAAAATTTGATTGAGATATTGACGCAGTTGAAGTAGGCATCAAACTTTCTATAAGTATGGCTATATTTATAGAAAGTTATCAAAGTTTCTATAAATATAGCCATACTACTTGCCTACTTCAACTGCGTCATATTATGTCTTAGAAGTAAAATGTGCTCTATATGCGCAGGACATGTTTCTGGGTGTCTTTTGAGGATAGCACGAGGTGCTACTTAATCAATGTTTACGTTTTATTATTAGATAGGTATCTATTTCAACATCTTTCGTGTGCAGTTTATAATTTCTACGGAAAAAACACTACACAAACCCCATATCTTAACCGTAGACTGGTAATATACTATTGTTTTTTGAATTAGTGAATCGTTTTCTTCTTCCCAGTGCCAATCTCGTTCGTATCCAACGCTTGCACTTTGGAAGACGGGATCTGCTCTCCTGCTTTTACATTTATAGCCTTGACTTTTATGAAAGTAATGGCTGTCTGACCTTCCAACCGTGTGAGGTGAGCCTACACCAAAGCCTTGTTTGTTGATCAGTGATTACTGTATAATGTTCTCTTCAATCCAGCTACTCACGCATGGATCAAAGACTAGACTACTATAATTTCTCAGTGACAGCACAGCAAGATACTTGCTTATCATTGAATTTTTTTTACTGTGGAGGCCATCAGCCTATGGATTACATTGCCGGTAAACTGTATAGATGCACAATCCATAGATATTTTTAATTAAAGAATGGTAAAAACTATGCCTTTATAGCATAGTGGTTGCATTTTATTCATATACATACATATTTTGATATTGTGGCCGCCCATTATGCATTTAACTGTAACTGCATATGTACACTAATCTGTAATAATAATGGCATACAATAAAGAATTATCTGTCTATCTAATCATTTTAAGAGAAAGGTGAACAGAACAAACTATGAGCGATACTAAAAATTATTCCTTTTTTAGGTATATTTGAACTTCTAGAATGGGTTGAATCAGGAAAACTAAGTGTTGCACTGTATGCAGATAGAGAAGTCTACCCGAGTTCCCTGATGATACAAAATGGTGAGCATGTCTTAAGTTTATGTATAGCTTACTATTAAAGACCAAGATGAGGAATTTTAATTAATGTCATGGAGATTATGACAGCCTCCGTGGTGTTGCTGTATGTTGTGTGTATGGCAGTCGTTACAGGGTAGTTGGAGCCCTAAAAAGTACAACAACAATGGTCTGGCTGCAATGCTTTGTCATTAGGTTGTGGAGGTCGGATGGCAGTAGCTTCACGGAAAATATCGAGGTCCAGTCAAATCTCCAGTTAAGACTGGTAAAACTAACCCCAGACTCCGAGGCGAAAGCTTCGGATGTGACTGGGAATCTCTTGCATACAGGGCAGCCTGTATTTCTGTGACGTCGCAGATAAAATGCATGCTAGTGCGGTCACGTCTTGCGAAAACTGACAGGCTATGTGGGTAACACATGTGTCTGGCAATGACGCCCCCGCCGTGTCCAAGTAAAACGGACATGCATATTCTCACTACCATCGACACACAAGATCGTGCGTGTAGTCATGTAGGTGCCCTGTCCAACAAAATATAAAATATCTTGGTACCTATATGACTATATCTCATATATATCGCAGGTTTATAAGTGCCCGGTTAATGGCAATAGGCTCGCCACCTATTACATTGGGACCTAAACAAACGGCGAAATGTGGGTGTTAGCACCTCTGCCTACCCCTTCGGGGATAAAGGCGTGAGTTTATGTTATGTATGTTATATGACACAAAAAGTGACTTTAGTATCACTTAAATTAGTGACTCCAGTCTGTCAGTCAAGACCTTTTCCTCAAGAATGACTACCTACACATATTAAATTTTATTGATATTAATAATGGTCTGTACCTACTGTCTTGAAACTTAAGCTTTTTTTTTTTTTTTTCCTCTACATCTACCTGTTATTCCCAATCGAAAGCAACTTGTTGACTAGCCTGATACTATTCATAATATCAAGAGGTAGTTTTAAATTCATCATAGACAATACATAAAAAGTAATGTTTATCCAAAATATGCACTATTAATATTAGCGCACTAAATATTTTGATATTGCAATGATTTCAGGATGTCACAGTGGAATGCATTGCTGGTCTGGTAGACCATATACATGTATGTGCTATAAGAACACTCCAAAGAGCTGATGTCCCACTAACAGATATTCATAATTTACATTCACGAATCATCGCGATCTCGTCAGCCTAAAATAAAAAAGGTAAGTGGGTATCAACAACTTTTACTGCTATTCCCAATCGACAGACTCCTCAACAGTGGCAGAAGGTGAATAATATTTTCAAAAGAAAGCCTGTAGGAAAACGCTACAGAATACCTATAGAGAATAATAGAGATTTTGTATGGATTTCTCTTAAGGAATTCTTTACAGAGTAAGCCGGTAGGAATCACATTGTATGAACCCCTTGCCACTGCTCCTCAATCATGACTCGTGACTAAGAAAAATGTTTGCCTTGAGAACCACTTGTTGACTAGCCTAATACTTTTCATATCAACAACATAATTATAATAAGTTATGTTTTTTCAATATTTATTTATTAGCACACCTAATTATTTGACGTTGCATTGATTTCAGGTTGTCGTATTTGGACGCAAGGCGCTGGTCTGGTAGACCTTGTACATGTTTGTTTCATAAGAACACTCGAAGAGCCTTCCTCAAACAGATCTTCATAATTACATTCAAGAATCATAGAGATCTCGTCAGCTTTCAAATAAAGAAAACTGCTTTATATCGGTAAATCCGCATGGGAGCTACCCATTGTCGTCGGGCTTTATAACAAAATGTGTAATTATTTTAAGGAATCTGAGAAACAACATTGTATTACTTAATTTTTCTATGTGCTTACATAATGCTTGTTCGAAAATAATATTTAAAAAAAAAAAGTTATTTTTCAGTAGTCAGGTTTTATTAAGTATTAAACAAGTAAATATCAGGGATAGCCGGGTTAGTAGTATTTGAAATGAAATGAAATGAAAGTTTATTTGTCAGAATATGGGTGAGTGGGGAATCACCTTGTTTTCCGTTTTCGGGGCACTATTGTCATGCCATGAATAGTATGTATGTATGTAGTTTCATAATATTCTTAAAATGTAGTTTAATAGTACGTAAGTATTTAGTAATACTGGAGGCTTCAAAATACATTTTAGCATTACATACATTAACACTAGTTTGTGTTCATCAGGACCTGTAGAAAGATTGTTTACTTCAGCACATTTTATTCACTCTCCAACAAGATGCTGTTTGCTTTACAGAACATTTAAATCTAGTATTCATGAGAGGTTTATTTAATCTGTAACTCTAGTTTAATTACTTTCCTTTTTGATACACTTTTTGTAAAATCCTCGCTTTTATTCCCTTTAAGATACAATATCATCTAGTAAATGCAAATATAGTTCCACAACATGTTATATTAAAAAAATCAAGAATTATTATCAATCCATGTACATTATATAAATAATAAATTTTTATTTTATGTTTTTACCCAACTACGGCGAAGCCAAAGAAGGGTTATAATTTTGTTAGATAATATCCATTTAATTCAATGTATTAATTTCATACAACAATGTCAAATAGCCAGCCAAACTTTTGTCATATAGATAACCCGTCACGTATCGTGTCTGGTGCAAAGGAGCCCATATCGGCATGTTTCCGTAGCCGACCGCATACCACAACTGCCGACGCACGCAGCAGATGCACGTAATTCATTGCGACTTCTCAATGGTCCCCTTTATCCGTCTCGGAGTGTAACAAGTAATGGGCACGTTGTATGTGCTGCATGCGTCGGCAGTCTGTTGTGGTATGCGATCGGCTACGGAATCATGCCTTTACGCAGGCCGCATTTCCTCCAATGGCTAGCCTTTGCACCAGGTACGAGCCGGATTTTTTTAATATTAAAAGAAGCCATTTACACTATAATTCATGAAAATTATAAAAACATAATTTATACTCCTTATGTGGCATACAAGCACAGTGCGCACCTGATGGAAAGTGGTTGCCGCGGTCTATGGACGTATGCAACACCAGAGGCGTTAAACTCGTGCTGCTGACTCTGAAGAACCCCTATATTGTAGTAACTTGGGAAAACATATAATTTCAACTAAAATTGAGCTTTAGGCGGTTCGCTGATAACTTGGGATG
The DNA here is from genome assembly GCA_914767945.1 of Eilema depressum. Classification (NCBI taxonomy): domain Eukaryota; kingdom Metazoa; phylum Arthropoda; class Insecta; order Lepidoptera; family Erebidae; genus Eilema; species Eilema depressum. The sequence goes on from OU612020.1 coordinate 7,851,713, forward strand.
TAATTGTATATCTCAATTATCTTAAAAGCTAGTGCTTGTGGTATGGGTAATGGACTGCTGAGACGAGGTCTCGGGTTCGATCCCAGGTTTACCATGGCACACACCAATGACTTTTCGATGCTTTATGTGTGTATTTATCGCAGGTTTATAAGTGCCCGGTTAATGGCAATAGGCTCGCCACCTATTACATTGGGACCTAAACATAAACGGCGAAATGTGGGTGCTAGCACCTCTGCCTACCCCTTCGGGGATAAAGGCGTGAGTTTATGTTTTATGTTATGGCTGGCTCAGTCCGTATTTTCACCAGTGAATACTGAACTTCGTCTCTATTTTCTATTGTAAAATTCAAACCTAACGTACAACTTATTTTTCTTATTTGTTTTATGAATTTCAAAGTCCTGTCCCGAATGGCCATGATCAATCCCAATCTATAGATACTGAGATATCTATCCACACTAATCCACCGTCCTGTAAAACTTGTTAGCCAACAGTCACGAGTTCACATCCCATCCCGGATATCAATTATTTCAGATTTTTTATGTGAAAAAATTATGTATGCTATGTATCCCATTATCATGTATTATATTTTCATTGCCACTTTTTGTACCCACATACGTTGGAACAAGTAAAACTTATTCAATAATGAAATATCTATTGTCACCTAGTTTTACAAATTGTATAATGTCTTATAACATTTTTCATATTATCAGAATGTGAAGTATGTATTGTTTGTGTAATATCTTTTTAGACAAATAAAGATATAAATATTTAGTCGGTAATTTTTATTCGCTTTCTGCGATATTCGAAAGGCATCAATTGAATAATCGATTCGGAACGACCAATAATCGATTTGTATCGATCAAATAATTCATTTAATCGATACGTGATTAGTCGATAGTCGATTATTGTAGAACCTTCCCAAACCTTCCTTTAGCACGTCCCTACCCGGCGCAGTGTAATCGTATGAACGAACGAATGGTTATTTCCATTCAGCTCAACCCTAATGTACTAGCTGTCTTCTCTTCCCTCTTATATACTCTTTGGTCATTGTTTTGTAAGCTCTGTAAAGATATTTAACAGTAACCAAGTTTATATTGTTGGGTAATAAAATAAAGTAACTATCAAACTGTATCCAGCGGTCTTTTCATTTCCATCAATTGGTTATGGGCCCAGACCGCAAAATTACACCGATTTACGCGGATACAGTTTGAATCGCAAAACTCGAAGGGCACGCCATTGTTATTATTATAATGGATCAAGCTGCTTTCGGGGTTAACACGCACGGGGTAACAGTGGTGAGACTGACCGGTGTGGAAAATTGGTTGCTGTGGAAATTCCAGACAAAAATAATATTAAGTGGCTTAGGCGTATTTGGGGTCGTCGATGGAGCTATAAAAAAAGGGGATGATGGAGTAAAAGACTGGGAGCACAAAGACGCTAAAGCTCAAACCCAGATCGTATCCCGAGTATCCGAAAATGTAATGCAACACTTAGTCGCATGTGGCTCGGCTGCTGAAATGTGGCTCAAACTCTCAAGTATATTCGAACTTAAAAGCACAACAAGTGTGCATTTGCTGCAAGAAAAGTTCATGAAATATAAATATGAAGATGGAGGGGTCGCACAAATGTTTAGTAAAATAGAACAAATGGCAAATCAACTGAAACACCTAGGTGAGTGTATTCCAGAAAAAATGTTAATTACTAAAATACTACTGTCATTGCCACCCCAGTATAAATATTTCATATCAGCCTGGGAAAGTGTTGCTCTAGAATCTCAGACCCTAAATAACTTGCAAGCAAGGCTACTGATCGAGGAGGAGCGCATGAAAGGGACTGAGGAACCCGTCGCATTAGTAACTAATACAAGTAAGATAAAATGTTTTAAATGTGGAAAGATGGGCCACAAAAAGATTAATTGTAGATTTAATGGTACATGCTCATATTGTAAGAAAGCAGGACACACATTAGAACAATGTTATTTTAAAAAGAATAAAGAAAAGGGAAATAGTACAAAAGAATATACAGGAAATAAATCAAAGGAAAATAAAGTAAATAACACAAAGGAAACTAATGGACCAACTGAAAAGGGGAATGCTTATATTTCAAGTGCATTTATTGGACATAACTCACAAGATGACTGGATAGTGGACAGTGGTGCAAGTGACCACATGACCCATAACAAGTCTCTCTTTTTCAGCTTTTCAGGTACTATCAATGGTAGTAGTAATAGATATGTCATAGTCGGAGATGGAAGAAAACTACAGGTTCACGGTATCGGACAAATATTGCTCAAGGCGTATGATGGGAATAAATATGTTAAGTCTTCACTAAATGATGTGCTATATGTTCCTGACCTTCAGGTAAATTTATTTTCTGTAACTAAAGCTGTAAAGAATGGTTACATGTTGCAAATTACAGATAACAAATGTCAATTCATTAAAAATAACATAGTGTGTTCTGTTGGTAAATGTATAGGTAAATTGTATATTATGCAATTCATTGTTGAAAATTCATACAATGTAAATTTAACTACTCAAGTCAAAACTCTAAATATTATGGACTGGCATCAGAAGCTGGCTCATCAGAATTTTGATTATTGTAGGTCTGTATTAAAAAGTAATAAAATTGATTTCATTGATTCTAATGAAACTTGTGTAGCATGTGTTGAAGGAAAGTGTCATCGCTTGCCCTTTCCTCAAAGTGTAACAAATACAAGTAAATGTTGTGAGATATTACATGCAGATGTATGCGGACCGATGGAAGTGCAATCTATTGGCGGTTCAAGGTACATATTGGTGATTAAAGATGATTTCTCTAAATATAGGAAGGTTTATTTTTTAAAACATAAGTCTGAAGTACCAAGTAAAATAAAAGCTTTCATTAATTATGCTGAAGTAGAAACTAGTAACAAAGTAAAGGTTCTAAGAACAGATAATGGGACAGAATTTTTAAATAAAACATTAGAGTCATTTTTGATCGATAAAGGTATTCAACATCAAACTACAGTTGTGTATACACCGGAACAAAATGGAAAAATAGAAAGAGAAATGCGTACAATAATGGAAGCAGCTAGAACAATGCTAATTCAGTCGAATTTAGGTAAACCATTATGGGCAGAAGCTGTCAACACAGCTGTGTATATTTTAAATCGAACTTACAATAAAAATAAAAATACAGATAAAACACCATATGAGTGTTGGTCTGGTAAGACATTTGATATTAATCATTTACAAAGATTTGGTACTATAGTTTTTAGCCATATACCTAAACAGAAAAGAAAGAAATTAGATTCTAAGGGAAAGGAAGGATGTTTTGTAGGCTATGGGGAATTGTCCAAGGGATACCGAATATACTATGAAGATAGTAATACAGTAGAAATTATAAGGGACATTGTTTTCATAAATGACAGTTTCAAATATAAAATACTAGATAAAGATAAATTAAAATGTGTGAAAATGTCATTAGATAGTCAAAATGTAGGTTCAGTGCAGTCTGATTCTGATGATGAGGTCATTCAGGTTGATATTGTTGGGAATGAGTCAATACTAGATGTGATCCCAGTTGAGGCAAATTCAAGTCAGGATGTGAACACGACCCAACCAATTAATGAGTTAGGTAATGAATCAGAAGAGGAGTGTTTCGATTCTCCTTCTGAAGTGCAGTCTCAGGGAATTCAGTTAAGACCGAGAGGTCAGATTAGGCAACCTACATGGCTTGGGGATTATAGTACAGATTATACATGTTTATTAAGTTGTATTGAAAATAATCCTCAAACATATGAAGAGGCAATGCAAAGTACTGATAAAATTAATTGGAAATTAGCTATGGAAGAGGAGATAGATAGTTTAAATCAAAATAAAACATGGGAATTAGTGCCCAAACCAGATAACTGTAAAATCATTGAAAGTAAATGGGTTTATAAAAGAAAACTTGATGATCAAGGTAACATTACTAGTTACAAGGCGAGGCTAGTAGCTAGGGGCTTTCAACAAACTGATTTTACTGATGATGATTTATTTGCACCAGTAGCTAAACTTCCAACCGTCCGTACTCTATTGGCAATATGTAATCAGAAGGGTCTTTTAGTACATCAAATGGATGTTAAAAGTGCCTTTCTTCATGGTGATATCAAAGATGAGTTATATTTGTCCTTACCAGAGGGTTATTCTAATCAAAACATGGTATGTAAACTTAAAAAGTCATTGTATGGTCTAAAGAGCTCACCCAAGAACTGGAATGACAAATTTAACTCTGTCATGATTTCTGAAGGTTATAAGCAGTGTAAAACGGATTATGGGCTTTATATTAAGCGGTATAATGAACAGATTACTTACCTATTACTGTATGTCGATGATTTATTATTGGCAGGGACGGATATTGTATGTGTAAATAATACAAAAGCCTTGTTAAACAAACACTTTTGCATGAAAGACTTGGGTTTAGCAAACTATTTCTTAGGAATATCTATTAAACAAGATATTACTAATGGTATTTTAAAAATCAGTCAGGAGTCATTTCTTAAACAAATTTTACTAAAACATAATATGTCAGATTGTAAGAGTATTGCTACACCCATGGATTCAAAGTTTAAGTCTGATAGTCTTAAAAAGGAAAAGTCTGAAACTCCTGAACTAGAGACAAGATGCCGACAACTAATTGGTTGTTTATTGTATGCAGTTGTAGGAACTAGACCTGATTTGTGTGCAAGTGTTTCCATTTTAAGTCGTTTTCAAACATGTGCTAGTTCAGAACTATGGAATATGTTAAAAAGGATTCTTAGATATATTAAAGGTACATTAGAATTAAGTTTAGTATTTAAAAGAAGTAATAGTAATGATCCTATTATTGTTGGATATGTAGATTCTGATTGGGGGGGTGATTTAGTTGACAGGAGGTCAACAGCAGGTTTTGTTTTCAAAATCTTTGGGTCTCCCGTTTCATGGTGTACAAGAAAGCAGCCTTCTGTGGCTTTGTCTTCAACAGAAGCAGAGTATATGGCACTTAGCTTGGCCACTACAGAAGCCTGCTGGCTTAAACAATTGTTAACTGACTTCTCAATTGATATTGATTATGTCTTGATATATGAGGACAATCAAAGTTCCATCAAAGTTGCTAAAAATCCTGTGTTACACAAACGAATGAAACATATAGAGATTAAACATCATTTTATTCGTGAGAAAATCATAGATGGTACCATTGTATTAAATTATATAATAACATCAGAACAAGAAGCAGATTTGCTTACTAAACCTTTACCAGGTCCTGCATTTATTAAATTAAGAACATACTTAAGTTTGTTATAATTAAAGTTTTTTTGTGTCTTAAGAAGAAGATGTTCTTTTGTTTTTAAGAAGTTAAGTGAACATTAAGTTTTTGTTAAAGGCGTACATAGTTCTTATAAAGGAGTATAGATTCATGTTCTTATTATATGAACAGGCTTTATGCATAAGGGTGTAAGACCCATTTTGTTGTACTGTATTTACTTGATTTGCATGTGAGTTTCTTATGTTGAGGGACGGTGTTAGAGGGCAACATTAGAAATTTTGGTATTAATATGTTTTCTTGCCTATGGCAACACTACTTTTTCACTCTCTCTTGTTCGACGGCCATAGTCACAGTAAGTCATTGTTTTGTAAGCTCTGTAAAGATATTTAACAGTAACCAAGTTTATATTGTTGGGTAATAAAATAAAGTAACTATCAAACTGTATCCAGCGGTCTTTTCATTTCCATCAATTCACCCACCTTCAAAGAAAGCGCGACAAGTGTCTGAAATTGGCTTTTCTTATCCAGATGAGAGATATTAAAACCAAATATGAATGATTGGTCTTGTATATACCTAACTTCTATTAATTTAATTATTATCAACGTATAAAATTTATAGACAGATATACGATCAAAAGCAACAAATCTTTTGCATCATGATTTTAGCAAGACCAATAAAGATAGCTTTAGGTGAGTAGTGAATACAAAAAGTTTATATTTCTTTACGAGTACCTATTGATTTGCCCGTGGTTCTTCGTGATTCACTCAGTAGAGCTCTGCGACCTCGTTCCGGATAACAAACGACTATTAAAGCCTTTATATCCTTGAAGAAGGAAGTAGAGGTATAAAACTATATTTTTTTTAAACATTCAAAAATTTTCATTAGCCCTTCTTGGTCCCCAGTCCCCACCCTACTTAAAGAGATGCAAGTTTATTGCCGTCCACCAGATACTTATTTCTTGACTCTGATGCTGATACGGTACGGCTACAACTGGACAAGGTTTTACTGAAACACTAAACAGTAAAAGTCCATACATAACACTTATGTACAGCAGTCGCTAACGTCATGCTACATTTTTAGTAATAAAAAATAAAACCAATAAAATCCGTAGAATCTAGGTGTGGTCTGCCCTATACGCGCAGTACACATTTTTTGGGTGCCTTTTGAGGATAGCACGGGGTCCTACTGTGGTGGACGAACTCAAATTCATTAAGCATAGATTATTACAAAGCAATCCTCGGGCGCCAGAGCCTCGTTTGTCTTGCGATTAAGGTCCAAGATACGTGTCCGGAGTTATATTAAGGTACATCTAGAGCTCATGTTTTTCGCAACTTTATTCAATAAAAAACATAACATGATCTTTGAATGCACCTTTATTTTAGCCTGTGGCCACCAACCAATTTTACCAACACAAAAAGAGAAAAACATCAAATCAAAGTACCAAAACTGTCAAAAAAATCATTTTAGAAAGTCAACAAGAAACTGCAAAACTGCAAAAGAAAAAATAAAGGGAAAATATAGAGGACGTACCTACTTACTCTAAACCCTGTAATGAACTAATTAAAATAGGGTATTCATGGCGTAATTTTTCCCTAGGTGTAATAATCATCGCGTTTGTAGCTATGGCTTGGAGAAGTCATGGAGTAAGCAATGCAGACATGATAAACAACTTACGTAGTAAGATTTTTTCACCTTTTTTGTCTAAAATACTTGGAAAATGCTCACCAAATCATTATTATACAAGTGTTTATTAGCTTATCGTCTAGAATAGCCCTTAACATGCTTTTATTTGATTGAATATTTTATTAAACATTATGTACAATTACTTATTTTTGTTACCAGAAAATGGAATAATTAAAAATGATAATGTAGCAAGAGCAATGATGGCGGTTGACCGAAAAAATTACTGTCCCTATGCACCCTATCATGATTCACCGCAATCAATTGGATTTTCAGCTACAATCAGCGCACCACACATGGTAATTTATAATTTTAGTAAGCTATTAAATATAACAGTCAACTCCTCACTTACACACAGTCCACACCCTACTGGAGATCTATGTACTTATCAGCAAAAATAACATCAGTTATGAACTGGTTAGATACACCTCTTAGAACATCTGAATGGCATCTGTAGTTGCCAGGAGAATGTCTAAATCTAAATGATTTATATCTGTGATGAGTAACTGCCTTAGACTATTTGAAAAAATTGAAGGAGGCTTTTCCTCATCTTTTAATCCATTTCTACAATAGTTATGGAAAAGTTATAGTTATGGAATGAATAAAGCCGTGTAACCTGTGTGTAGAAAGCGCGAAGCGAGCGCCGCGACCACTCTCCACACACGCCGCAGGGCAGTAAAACGCGCTGCTCACACGCCCGAGGAACGTGCACGCCTAATGTGGGGTCAGCCTTAAAGGCTATAGTTATGGATTATCATTAAATATTAATCTTCTGGCTTTTTCTAGCATGCACATGCACTAGAAAGATTGAAAAAGCAGCTTGTTCCTGGTGAAAAAGCATTAGATGTTGGATCTGGTTCTGGTTACCTGACAGCATGTATGGCTATAATGGTGGGTGAAACTGGGCGGGTGGTAGGAATTGAACATATACCAGAACTTGTAACACTTGCCCAAAAAAATATTGAAAATGATCAAAAAAAACTACTTTCTTCTGAAAGGATCAAGCTGATTGGTAAGTAGAAAGTGTTTTAATATTTTACATTGTCATGGTGGCCAATACATTGTTATGTAAAAAAAAATACAAGATAAGTAAATAGAAAAGAATTCAAAAGTGTAAGTGGAAAGGAACATGCAGGAGCAGGATGGTTGTGCATGATATGTTACAAACATAAATATATTATGGTTATAAGACTGTCTTATATGGAGGTTGTTGTTTGGTAGCTATTTAAAAAGAATGTTATTGTCTTTTTGTACCTTTTAGTTGGTGATGGGCGTCTAGGATACCCATCTGAAGCACCATATAATGCAATTCATGTTGGAGCTGCTGCCCCTACATTGCCGCAAGCAGTGAGTAGTTATTGCCTAGCTATGCAGTAAAACTCGAACATTTCTATCTTAGCCCAATGGTATCGACTTTTATTTAATGTGGAACATTGGCACTGTTATGATTAGTGACTTCCTGCCCCATTAAACAACTGCCTATGAACTTGACAGGGTCTATTTAACAGTCAGGGACTGTTACTATTTATGGTATTATTTAAAATTCTTACTTGATTGTGCATGCCATTGGACAAAGTTTGACTGCCTCTGTGGCGTAGCGGTAGTGAACGCGGCTGCTACGCAGGAGGCGCGGGTTCGATCCCCGCTCAGTGCCAATATTTGTATGCTTGAATATAAATATTTGCATTGGTCTGGGTGTTTCTATGTCTAATATGTATGTATTTTAAAAAAAAAAAGTATCTAAGTATTTATATCCGCATTCTAGATTCCATAACACAAGCTAATTAAGCTTACCATGGGTCTAGATGGCGTTGTGTAGAATGTTGTAGAATATTTATTTATTTATTTATTTATAAAGTATGCACGCAAGCCAGTGCCTGTTTTGTGCAACTAATACTGAGCTACTTTCGTGCAGATAATTTGCACAAAATCATACTAACAAATCCAGATGATACCTACATGATGTGCAGGCATTCACAGGCATGGCAGCAAGAGGCAGCTAGTGTGCCTATCTATCCATACTCCATATATTTACTAATATTATATATACATATACTTTATATACTATACTAATATTATAAATGCGAAAGCAACTCTGTCTGTCTGTCTGTTATGCTTTTACGCCTAAACCACTGACCCGATTTTGATGAAATTTGGTATAGGGGTAGATTAGACCTTGAGAAAGGATATAGGCTATGTTTGGTCGCGATAACCGACGTCTACGCGGGCGGAGCCGCGGGCAAAAGCTAATCTAAAATAAATCAAAATCTATTATGTTATCTCTATTCATTTACAGTTAGTGGAACAGCTAAAGCCTGGAGGAAGACTTATCGTACCTGTGGGACCTGAGGGTGGAGAACAACATTTAACCCAGGTTGGTCTATTTTATAAATACGAAAGTCTGAAATCTAAATGGATACGATACCGACTAAAACCGCACGCCGCACAGTATCGGTAACGAGTGCTGGGGTGTAAGGTGGCCCAAAAATGCATTACACTGGCTAACCCTGGACCATCTAAATACTAGTGTTACTACATAATATGTGGATGAAATATTTTCACAAAACTATTTTTATGTTCAAGGTGGATAAGGCTGAAGACGGTACAACGACAGTCAAGAAATTAATGAGTGTAATCTATGTACCACTAACGGACAAGGATCACCAATACCGTGAGTGACTACGCTGATATCTTACTTTCAGTTGGTCAAGTTACTCTGTGATCACATCACATAAAAGATCTTCATTGAATTGTACAAGTACATATTACACTCCTTCCAGTCCAAAATGTCAAATTCCCAAAATGTCAAGCTGTTTCAAGATGTCAAGTTCTCAGATTGTCAAGTTCCCAGAATGTCAAGTTCCCAGAATGTCAAGTTCCCAGAATGTCAAGTTCCCAGAATTTCAAGTTCCCAGAATATCAAGTGCCCAGAATGTCAAGTTCCCAGAATATCAAGTTGGGTAATAGGGAAAAGGGGTGTACTAGAATACTTTTTTTTAGATAATTTAGATAATTATGTAAAAAACTAGCCTTCCGCCCGCGTGCATCTCGGTCAATGCGACCTTTGCTCATATCTTCGGTTCTACTCAACCGATTGCGATCAAACAAACGTAAGATTTTAAGTTTGAGTAAGCCCTTTCTATCAAAAAAAAAACCGCATCAAAGTCCGTCCAGTAGTTTTTGCGTCCATCGCGAACAAACAGACAGAAAATACAAAAAAAATATTTTCGTGTTCAGTATCGTTAACATAACATAACCCAAGCATTTTTTTTTTAAATATCTCCAATGTACAGACACGACCACTTTACAATTATATAATAGTATAGATAGTATAGATAATTGTTTGAAATTTATCCGAAAATGTTGATTAAAATATTTTGATTACGTCTATCATTTAATTTTTTACATAATTATCTAAGTAGCTAGGTATACCTCTTTTTCCCTAAAATCCACCTTCATTATGGGAACTTGACATTTTGAAACAGCTTGACATTTTGGGAATTTGACATTCTGGACTGGAAGGCATACAGTCATTATTATGATTATTCATGTCAATATTATACAGACAGGACCCATATTAAGGTGCATACAGATCATGTAACATGTTGTATAACTTGTGTTATATAACACATCCACATTATCTAACATTGTTTTATAACTTTGCAACATTGTACTAACTTCAGTGTCTACATTACTGAAACATGTTATATAACATATTATGCTATATAATTTGTACGCACCTTTAAATACTTAATTTATTTTACAGTTATTGATAATATAAAGGTTGCAGGTTGCTAATAATAAATAAGAATAAATAAATATATAGGTTTTAAGAATAATATTTTAAATATAAAATCTTTGTGAAAATGAGCCGAGTAATAAATCTTTAGTATAGGAGTGGGGCTAAAATTAATCATACTCGAGAGTAGTTTTATTATTGTTGCTGTTGTACTTATAAACCTAATGATTTCCGATCTGGGATGCATAAATTAAGTGGGTATCACAGGGACGAGTAACTTTAACTTATATTCATATTTATTTATATTTTTAAATAATATTGATCTATATAATATTCAAATTTATTTATTTAGTATTTCAGCAGATCTGATGCCAAAAAAATACTCTTTTAAATTATTGTTATAAACAGCAATATAAAAATTCTATATAAGGAACATTTTGAATTCATCTAGTTGTAATTAGTTAGTAGATTAGAAACTGTGGCGGACAGGCCTCACGTGACGTTCTATCTGGTCATGGAACGCAGATCTAAACGTCAGCGATCAGCTGATGCCCGTCGTAGTACATTTAGAGGGGTTGGACGTCGGTTTGCACACTCTTTCCCTGCCATGCAGTGGCGGTGTGGACTGTAACTTTCGAACGAGGTCAGGGAAAGTAAGGTAACTCGTCCCTGTGCGTCTCTCTAGGCGAAAGGATAAACCGACCGCGTACGGTACGGTTCCGAATTGGGTTGAATAGGAACACCAGTAAATAAGACACAGTTAATTCGGTTGAATCATCTGGCTTTAATAATGGCCCATCTATTCAATGCAAAGTCTGAGAGAAGTCTCGAAGACTATTGCTGGCGACTCGGCTAAGATGTCGCAATTGTACGAAAAGTCGCACCAGCTTAGCTTCTCTGAAACTTTACCTTGACGAGAACCGGCCGAAATAAGATATGTTTTACAAAATAACATTAACGATTTTCACTATGATAAATAACAATTTTTAGGTCTATTTTATAAACTATGTACAACTATCAAATACTCTAAGTGCAGCAAGGTAGGTAGGGTGGTCATCCATCCTATGGTATGATTTTAACAGCTATATTATTTATTATTTTGCAATTACAGAGGTTTACACTGGTAATTATGAGTGGCTGGCTTCTATTTGTTTACATTATTTGTTAATTACATAAGAACTATTTACTTTACAAACTTGAACGAATCTTTCTACTATGGCCACTTATCTACTCTATACGGGGAACAAAGTTCTTCTTATATACTACAGCGCTTTTATGGCTGATTTTACAGATTTACAAAAAACGATAGTACAAAAACAAGGTTAAAACAATATTTACTTATAAGAATTTTACAAACTAATACAAAAAGGTGCTGCGACCGTCTCCTGCGTACGGTGGCTACTACAATCAAGTGTCTATTGGCTTTATCATTGTCACTGTTTTATCACACTATTGGTTTACGTGCACTAATCACTAATTTCAATCACACTATTATGATTTTACGAATCACTTGCACTGTATTTCGTGTCTGTCGCGAACATCTCTCCCGCCGTGCAGCAGAGTGAGGTACGGCCGCTTGTGATGCTGCATACTCCGGTGAGCGACACTACTTGGGCAGCGGCACGATCTTCTTCGTAGGGCGCTTGAGCACGCCCCCGGCTGTGCGCACCTCAACGGTACGAATTTGACCGTCGGCGCCTGGGTAGACGGCGGTGACTCGGCCCCTTGGCCAAGTGTTGCGAGGCAGTTGGCCGTCGGCGATCAAGACGGGATCGCCGACCTCGATGCGAGGGCCCGACCCATGGGGCTCCCGCCGGTGTTGCAGCTCGGGAAGGTACTCGCGCACCCATCTGCGCCAGAACATGTCGGCGAGCGCCTGAGCGCGTCGCCACTGCTTCTTGTGGTCGATGTCGGTGGAGTCAAACTCACCGAGTGGTGAAAGTCGGGAGGAACCACCGAGTAGGATGTGGTTCGGAGTGATGGCCTCGTTGTCTTCGGGGCTCACGGAGACGTGGGTGAGGGGGCGGCTATTCACTGTATATTCCACCTCACACAGCAAAGTGGAGAGCACCTCTTCATGGGGATGGCGCTCATGTAAGACCGTAGTGAGTGCGGTCTTCACGCAACGCACTAGACGCTCCCAGACACCCCCCATAAAGGGAGCAGAGGGGGTGATGAAGCGCCACACGATGCCTCGATGAGCGGCTTCGCGAGACAGAGCCTCGCGCATCTCGCGGTCGGCACCATGCATGTTGGTGCCATTGTCCGAGTAGATCTCGGCGGGGCAGCCTCGGCGCGCGGCGAACCTCCGCAAAGCTAGGATTGCGGAGTCTGCGCTCAGACTGGCGGCGACCTCCAGGTGGACTGCCCGGGAGGTCAGGCAGGTGAACAGCGCCACATAGCGCTTTTGGTGTTGCTTGCCGATGGTGACACTGAGCGGCCCGAAGTAATCGAGCCCAGTGTAGGTGAAAGGCCTGCAGTGATGTGCAAGGCGTGTCTTTGGATGGTCACCAGTGGCTGGCTCTGGTGGCTGCGCCTTCCTGATGCGGCACTGTAAACATAAATGGAGGACCGACCTGGTCGTCGGTCGTAAGCGCAGAACCCAATAATGCTGTCGTACTTCATTTATCACGGTTTCAGTACCGCTATGATGCAGTTTCCTATGTGTCCATTCTATGTACAATTGAGTAATTTTATGTTCCCCGTCTAAGATAGGAGGTCTCTTTATCGCTTCGGACACGTCTTTGGTTGCTGCTATTCTGCTTGCCAGTACTATAACTCCGTTTGCGAGCTCCACTCGGAGTTTGCGAAGTCGGCTGTCACGGGGCATTTCCTCTTGATTTTTCAATCTGCTGATGTCTTTATTAAATGCGGCGTTCTGTACGCATTTAACTAGTTGTACTTCGGCCTTCCGAAGATACTCTGCGGTTAAAATTTTAAATTTTCTATTGGGTACAGTGTTCTGGGGTAACACTGGCCCTTTAATTACCTTCGTCCGTCGAGTTGTGCGACGCCAATCGGGATCCTTTTGTTGGTTTCTCGTAGTTCGTTTGTACGCCACCTGTTGTGTCCTAGACTTGCGTATTGCGTCTAGAAACTGTAGCACCCGAGCGGTGGTGCGTAGGAGCCTCTCCCAGCTGGAGAATCTGTCAAAGTCTATTATAGAGTCACTTACATCTGTTACGGTGGTGATTCTCTCTTCGCCGGTGGCTTCTGTTAGTAGCGGTTTCTCGGATGGCCAGTCTGTCGCATCCTTGTACAGGAAGGCCGGTCCGCTGTACCACTCGTGCTCGGAGTTGAAGTTAGCGGGTACATCACGAGTGGCTGCGTCTGCTATGTTGAACTTTGACGGGAGCCACCTCCAGTCCTCGACCTTACTGTTGTCTTCTATGGCGGCGATTCTGTGAGCTACAAAGGGTTTATAAGTGCGAGAACCTTTCCTTAACCAAGTTAAAACCGTTTTACTGTCAGACCAGTAGGTAGTAGAGTCTGGCTGAATCCTGTGGTTCTCGGCGACGGCTGTAGCTAGTCGGGTCCCCATCACTGCAGCTTGCAGCTCCAATCTAGGGATTGATGTGATTTTCAATGGGGTCACCCTCGCCTTTGCAGTGACGAGACTGACTCTCACCTGTCCATTATGGGTGACGGTCCGCCAGTATATGGCTGCGGCATAGGCTGCTTCGCTGGCGTCCGAAAAAACGTGCATCTGTATTGATTGAGGATCGGTGTATCCCGGGTAGCACCTAGGTATCTTGACGAATTTGAGGGCTCGGAGATGGTCTGCCCATACACTCCATTGGGCTGACAGCCTCTCGTCTAGGGGCTCGTCCCAGTCGGTTCCTAAGCGCCATGCCTCCTGTAGGATCTGCTTAGCTCTCACGGTGACCGGTGAAGCTAGTCCGAGAGGGTCATATAACGACATCACTATCTTCAAGGCTTCCCTTTTAGTAGGTGAAGTCTTGTTAATTAAATTTTCAGGTAGTCTAGCTAACTTTAAATTGAAACTTAAGGTGTCTGTCTGTGGGTCCCAGATTAGGCCAAGGATCTTCTCTTCTTCAGCCTTCGATGTGATGCTCACACATTCAGTGTGGTTCGGACTGTTCTGCAAACGATCTATAACCTGTGTAGAGTTAGAGACCCATTTCCTTAGTTCAAACTTGGCTTTTCTGTGTATATCACGTACCTGGGTGGTGATGCGTACCGCCTCTTCTATGCTCGGGAAGCTGTCAAGATAATCATCCATGTAATGATGGTTGATGATGGCGTCCACTGCCTCGGGATAGTCGTCTGCGTGCTGTTTCGCGTTCCAGTTTTTTGCGAAGATCGCAGTGCAAGGTGAGCTGGCTGCACCGAAGATAATGGACTTCATTCGGTACTCATCTGGAGCTCCCTCCCGCCTACTACCTCTCCATAGGTATCTTAGCGCGTCCCGGTCGTCTGGACGTACCTGCACCTGCATGAACATCTCGGCGATGTCAGCTGAAACGGCGATCTGGTGGCGACGGAAGCGCATCATGACACCTGGGAGTGACTGTAATAAGTCCGGGCCTGTTAATAGGAAGTCGTTGAGGGACTTTCCTCCTGATTTGGCGGCAGCGTCGTGGACTATTCTCAGCTTATCCGGCTTGCTAGGGTTGTGGACATCGAAATGTGGTAAGTACCAGGTCCTACCTGGTCTTGCTGGCTTCGGAGCTTCCTCTGCATACCCCTTCTGTACGAGCGAGTCTATTTGTTCGGTATACTTCAACTTTAAATCTGGGTTACGGTCTAATTTTCTTTCAATCGAAGCTAACCTGTTGACAGCGTTATTATAGCTGTCTGGCAACACGTCGTTGTTTGTCTTCCATAGAAGAGCGGTCTGTATGCGGCCATCGGTTAGTTGAACGGTGTTATCTTCTAAGATATTTGCAGCTAACTGTTCCGGATCAGATTTCGGGCGACGTGGGTTAATTAATAGTGACTCTAGTGCAAAATATTCCTTTAGTTGATGGTCAATGTTGTCATCAATAGTCGAGAGTTGATTTACAAATTGTATGCTGTGACCTAAGGCTCGGCTGTGACTTCCGTGCAGCACCCATCCTAGTGCTGTGAGTGAAGCGACTGGCTGTTGGCGAGGTCCCCGTTTGGTGTAGCTAGATACTAAAAGGTGCCAGTTATCTTGACCTATCAATACCTTAGGGGTCCCTCCGGTGTAGACGAGCTGCTCTTTGATGTCTGCTAAATGTTCGCAGCCTTCGATGTCCGTCTCGCTGATGGTCTGTGACGAGAGTTGCAGCTTGGGCACGGTTCTCACCGTCAACGGGATGCTGGTACCATCGGGATTACCTATGTATACTTCGACTCGTCGTGAGTCCGGTAGGTTGATCGCTGTATCCCCAATAGCCTTGATGGTAAACGGGTCAGTCTTACCTCGGGCTCCCAGCTTGGCTGCTACATCTTTATCTATGAGAGATACGGTAGATCCGTCGTCAAGGAGAGCATACGTCAACATCTCTCCCGCCGGTCCAGAGAGTCTAACTGGTGCTATTTTTAAAAAGGCTTGTTTATTTGAACGGGAAAATGAACTAGCGACTGTCTCCTCTTGAAGTTTCTGTTTGTTCTCTGTTTTCTTAATATAATGAAGTAATCTGTGGTGAGAGGCAGGACAGTTATCTATACCACACTTCCTGATCTGACATCTATGATCGGTATGGCGGAATTTAAGACAGCGAAAGCATAATCTGTGTTTCTTCGCTAAGTCCCATCTCTTATCGGAGTTACCTTTTTTAAATGTATCACAGTTCGATGCGTAGTGCCCCTCAGAGTCGCATATTCTACACTTACGTGTGATCTTATCTTCGGTCTGTCTCTCAGTGGCTGTAAAGGCTCTCTGAGGGACACGACGATTCGGCTGGTTATCTCGGTTATCTCTGTTATCTCTGATAGTCTCGGCTGGGGCGAAGGCACTACAATAGCGGGCATACTCAGTTACGTACTCGCTGAATGAAGCTAGATCAGGAGTAGAATTATATTTTTCAGTATACGTACGATACCATTGAACACGGAGTGAATTCGGAAGTTTATCTGTGAGTATTCGTAATAATTCAGCATTCATTAAATAATGATTTTTCTTTAGGGCCTGGAGAGTGACGACGCTACTCCTTATCCGACTGGCAAATGTGCAGATGTCTTTAGGGGCTTCGGTACATCGTGGCAAAGCTCTTAATTTGTCAGTTTCTGATTGAGCGATGGAGTCA
The DNA here is from genome assembly GCA_914767945.1 of Eilema depressum. NCBI lineage: Eukaryota > Metazoa > Arthropoda > Insecta > Lepidoptera > Erebidae > Eilema > Eilema depressum. The sequence continues at coordinate 7,868,633 of OU612020.1, forward strand.
GGTCGTCCGAATTGGAGCTCTAGCTCTCGAATAATATGCTCCGGCTGCGCATTAGCTATAAGTTCTGAGCTGACTATTTCTAGCGCTCTGCCTTTAAGGCTTCGTCTGAGTCTAGCTGTATTTTCTATGTCATTAAAGTACATTTTAGTGGTGTCATATATTGCTTTAAATGACAGCCATTCGGTATGCGACCCGCCAAATACCGGTAAAGTCATTATGACCTTCGATGCTGATGGATATGAGGACGTAAATGACGCCTCCATCGGTTTCCTATCAGCGAGCGCAGCTATAGCAGATGTTAGTTCAGTAATAAATGGTTTTAAATTATTATCATTTGACTGTACGGTAAATTCGGCTGTGCCCCCAACCCGGGGCACGTTTAAAGGCTCTATCTGAGTTTTATTTAAAAATTCGGTTGTGCTCCCAGCCCGGTGCACGATAGGAGTCTCTTTCTGAGTCTCAACATAAGCGGTTGTACCCCCAACCCGGGGTACCAAAGGTGCCTCCTTTTGGAGTTCGTTATAATCTAAATTAGGAACTGTGCCCCCATCCCGGGGCACGATGGGAACCTCTGTCTGAGGCTCATTATTGTGGGTCTCCTTCTGGAGGTGTCCACTTACTAAACGTGGTTCTAAGCCGAGTCGTGTCGAGGGCGCACCTTCTTGTAACCACGAACGAACATATTCGGACCTTGAATGGGCATCATCATCATAGTCAGAGTCTTCGGCTGACTCTTCAGCCCTACGTAGTGCTACCTCAGCCAATTGCAATTTAATCTTTAGCATCTCCTCCTGAGCTTTCAATGCACGCTTGCGCGCCATCGATTTACTGTGTATAGTCGATCTAGATCTAATAGTCACGCCTGGTTCACGGCTCAATGACTCAGAAGTACGTACTTCTTCTATGGGTTTCTGTTCGATTGGTCGTAGCGTACTGTCTGATCTATTCTCTGCCAGACACCACGGTTTTTTACTAATATCTGTTTGCGTCTTGGCGCTAGGGGGCCGTGGTGTACTGGTAGATGGTTGAGTCATGCACGATGGCGCGCTTACCTCGGATCCGACTGGTATTGAGGGTGAGCGTGGCGGCTGCTCATGGCGGAGGGTCTGTTCTCGAGCCAGAGTCTTCTCAGGCTGGCTCGGCTCTGCAGCTCTGGATCTGGTGCTCGGCATGTTGGCTGGCACTAATTCACACAACACTTAACACGGATTCGACAGTACGCGCTTTAAACTGTTCTATTATTTACTGTTACTGTTAGTTCAAATTGTTACTGTTTGTCGACTTACTATAAACGCGTACTGACACGAGTCTTACTCACGTGTAAGGACACTGATGCTATAGTTAACTGGCTTATTTACTGGTAATAATACGGGTATAAGTCGCGCACACGTTACTGTTTGACTTTGACTGATGAGAACGGGTATAAATTCGCGCACACGTGACTGTATACTGTGTTTGTCAATGGAGACGGGTAAAAATACGCGGAACTGACTCTAATTACTATTTTACAAAACACTGACTCTAAATTATCCCGATTTGACTCAAATCGAGATGCAAAATAATTTAGATAAAGATTAGACAAAGAATAAAGAAATTAGACACACAAAGAAAGTTAGCTATTATGCGATACGTCCGGCTGGAAGCTATCCACAAGTGGACAGCAACGCTTTTAATCCGGCTCGCAAGGACCAATAAATGTGGCGGACAGGCCTCACGTGACGTTCTATCTGGTCATGGAACGCAGATCTAAACGTCAGCGATCAGCTGATGCCCGTCGTAGTACATTTAGAGGGGTTGGACGTCGGTTTGCACACTCTTTCCCTGCCATGCAGTGGCGGTGTGGACTGTAACTTTCGAACGAGGTCAGGGAAAGTAAGGTAACTCGTCCCTGTGCGTCTCTCTAGGCGAAAGGATAAACCGACCGCGTACGGTACGGTTCCGAATTGGGTTGAATAGGAACACCAGTAAATAAGACACAGTTAATTCGGTTGAATCATCTGGCTTTAATAATGGCCCATCTATTCAATGCAAAGTCTGAGAGAAGTCTCGAAGACTATTGCTGGCGACTCGGCTAAGATGTCGCAATTGTACGAAAAGTCGCACCAGCTTAGCTTCTCTGAAACTTTACCTTGACGAGAACCGGCCGAAATAAGATATGTTTTACAAAATAACATTAACGATTTTCACTATGATAAATAACAATTTTTAGGTCTATTTTATAAACTATGTACAACTATCAAATACTCTAAGTGCAGCAAGGTAGGTAGGGTGGTCATCCATCCTATGGTATGATTTTAACAGCTATATTATTTATTATTTTGCAATTACAGAGGTTTACACTGGTAATTATGAGTGGCTGGCTTCTATTTGTTTACATTATTTGTTAATTACATAAGAACTATTTACTTTACAAACTTGAACGAATCTTTCTACTATGGCCACTTATCTACTCTATACGGGGAACAAAGTTCTTCTTATATACTACAGCGCTTTTATGGCTGATTTTACAGATTTACAAAAAACGATAGTACAAAAACAAGGTTAAAACAATATTTACTTATAAGAATTTTACAAACTAATACAAAAAGGTGCTGCGACCGTCTCCTGCGTACGGTGGCTACTACAATCAAGTGTCTATTGGCTTTATCATTGTCACTGTTTTATCACACTATTGGTTTACGTGCACTAATCACTAATTTCAATCACACTATTATGATTTTACGAATCACTTGCACTGTATTTCGTGTCTGTCGCGAACAGAAACAGCTTATGTAAAGTTTGGTTACTATTGAATGACCAAATTACTTAGATATTAGATGTTTATAAAACAACTACTAACGCGGCATAGATACAAATTATGTCTAGGAACTCTAACAATAAGAAAATAATGAATAGTATTTACGGTAGGTATGTATGTATAAGTTATTCCACATTCATTTTCATTCAAAGTCGTTACACTCTACAACACAACGAAGTTTGAATTACCTTTGGACGCATCCTGAATTAAGTGTCATATATTTTAGAAATTTTTGTCTGTTTATATTTTTTTTTGTTTTTCACAAAATTCAATTATTTTTAGGAATAAGAAAATGAGCTGTCCTTTGCAGGAAACTGCTGTATATTCTGATCAACCAAAAATGTCAAAGATTGATTTGGGTTGCGGCATAGGTAGAGTATCTCTGCAGCTAAGATTAAGGCGACTAATGTGGAAGTCAATGTATATTTTGTTCTAGGTCCTTGGCGTTAATATAATCCAGTGTGACCGTTTTAAATGTACCCTCTATTTTGCATTACATAATACTGTATGTATAATTGTTTAATAATATGATATTTTCATCAAGACAATTTAATAATTTATTATAGACATATATTTAAAATAAAACCTGTTTTCTTTTTAAATTATTATATGAAATTATTAAAAAAATAAACTTGACAAACTTTGTATTATTTTTTACTCCGAAATAGTTTTCCTGTTAGTTTCCTTTTGCCGAAGGGTTTTTCGTCTTTGTTGGCATCAATCGGCTGGGGTTTAATATGTAATATGGAATATAGAGTTTCTGCCTCGTGTTTGTTTTCCACCATTGTTTGTAGTTCTTCCTGTAAAAAAGTAATATACTTAGAAAATATGATTTCTATATGGTTAATACGCAAACCTCGTAGCGACCATTCGACCGTGACGAGAGTTACGAAATTTGCCTATTGAGGTTTCGATGCACATCTGACATTTTGCGTATCTGACATAGGGCGTACAAATCATTTTGATTATGGTTAAGAACAATTTACAGCGTCCGCTGCATTATGCGTGTGTGCTCTATCGCGCGTCCACGGTGCGTACTGTTTCGTGTAAGGGTCTTCATTACTAGACATATCAACTCTGAAACTGATTCTAACCATATCGCCTAAAATAAATAATAAAAAAAATAAACACGCTTCCGTCGCCACGCATGTGTCCACACGCATGAGGCAGCGGACGGTCTTAAAACCAAGATTAATTATCATACTTACCCGTGTCAGTGTGATTAAATGATCCAAAGAAAGGCCTCTATTCATGATCCTGGTAAGGTTTTTAGAGGTAACCCCAGGCAATTTCTGCACGAAGTCGTGAACCAATATATTGTATCGCTCATAATTCATGTCATCCGCTGTATTATCGCCACTCAGAGCTAAAGCCTCTTCAACGTTGGGATTTTTCCGGCCTTGCTATAAATGTGATTGGGAAATAAATAAATAAATCAACTCTACCGTTGATTTAGCAGGATTACATTAGATGATAACTGTTATAAATATAATATATTTAATTTTATTTTCTAACATAAATACTGTACGATATTAACTACTCTATAACGATATCAAACTGCACACGTGATTGACAGACGAGTCTCTTGCACAGGTTTTCCTCTAACGATTTTATAAGTTAGAAAGCAATAGTTTTGGTATAAGCCAGAGGTAAACAAAACTATGTAAAGCACCAAACATTCTTATCATTCGCACCAGATTAAGCTGCTAATAATAGTGGCGAGATCGTGGCTAAACTGTTGGTAATAAATATTTGAATGAATACTAACTTTGAGTTCATAAAACAATTCGGCCGTAGCATAAGGGCTCGGTGACCAAACCAATTTCAATCTAGGGAAGTGAATGGTAAGAAGCTGCAATTTCTGTTGTATATCTGCTCCAGAGACATCACTGGCAACGACGAAGTGACCCTGGTGGAAGTAAGCCCTCCGGACTCGTGGTCCCCCTGTGATGTTCCCCTGGGGGGACTACGAGTAAATCGCATTCGCTCGTGGTCCCTCCGATTCACTCTTGACCATTAATACATAAAAGGCATATGGTATGTAATTGGCTTTTTGTGCATAATATGAGAATAGTACCTACGTCTATGATGACTACTTCGCACAATTAAAACCTCATTATATTTATCTATTTCATTATTGTACATATAATTGTCAACTGTCAGTATTGAATTTCTTATTATTGAACTACATTACATAGTTGTGGTTGGGCATGAGTAAATAAATTAATTACAATTATGGAGGAAAAAGTTACAATACTTCAGCGGAAAAATGGTTCGGTGTTATTATTTGGTGGACATCAGTACTACCGACACAAAATTTACAAAAATAAAACGGTGAATTGGACATGTTGCAATAAGTCCAAGAAAAAATGTTCGGGATCTTTAACTTTAAATGTAAGTAATTCGAGCAAGTCAATTCCATTAGTTAGTTCCAGAAAGATGGATGATTTGCTAGGTTTGATCTAATCATGGCATCAGTATTAAAATTAACAATAAACATATAGTTATTATAGTTATATAGACCGCGTGAGCAACGCCAACATCCGTGAAAGTTTTCATGTCCGTAACATAGCAAGCTGCAGAAAACTCCCCTTTGCTGGTACGGCCACGTCTTGCGTAGCTGGCAGCCTACGTGGGAAACGAATGACAAGCTATGCCGACCCCACTGAACCCCGGAAATAGGGGTAATCCCTTCAAGTGCTGGCTTGATATTACATGTGATGACATACGTGCCAATGGTCTTATCTATCGTGAATACCGAAGACCGTTTGAAGTGGAGGAATAAAAGTTTTGGTAGACAAAAGGTTTAGGTAGCGAAGGCTGTCTGATTTCCTAACCTAAAGGTTTAAACTTTGAGCATAAGGCACAAATTTAAACTAAAAAGTATAAAATATTTTTATTAAAAAAATAAAAACCGACTTCATACGAATATACTATTGCACTGAAAAGTAATAAATAATCACTTTATTAATTTACTTCTGGTTACAATACAATTAATATTTTTGGTTTTTAATTTTTTATTAAACATATTTTATTTTAAAAACAAAACATATTAAATTATTTTTTGCAATATTTTTTTTTATATTACATTTTGAAGTCTAGTTATTGCAGCGGCAATGCGGTGCCGCTTCCGAGTTGTACCTACCGCTGTTCGGCATTTTAGGGACCAAAAACACGTAACAGACAAAAATTATTTTCATGCAGGGAGACGAAATTTTGCGGATGGTCGAACACAAAACACTGTCAGAAATGGAATGTGTCGTTGATAACGCAAAAAATGAGCTGGCAATGAAAATGGATAGCATGAAAAAAGAAGCATCCACGTCATTTGAACCGATGCCTAGAATCTATGAAAAATATATTACTCCATTGAAACATAAAAAACTAGATACAAAAATACCCAAATTTGAAAATGTCAAGTGTTGTTTATATAAATGTAGGAAGAATGCAATGGAGGTCAAAAAAACTGTTTTTAAATGCTTATGCGAGGTAGAAATACCGGTGCAATTTCGGACAATGCTTGTTGCTGATTATATTTATGAACAAACCAGGATTATAATATTTTGCAATGAACAAGCATTGTGCCTACTACCAAAAATAGAGGAATATTTTGTTGACTCAACCTTTAAAAGTACCCCTCGTCCATTTTATCAGCTATTATCTATTCACGGAGATATTGGAAGCACATCCGGGACATGTCATGTCGTTCCGATGTTTTATGCTCTCATGAGTGACAAAAAAGAGAGTTCATATCATGCAATATTTGATATTTTAAATACTAGGTTTAAAGAATGGAAGCCAGTTAAAATTCATATTGATTTCGAGTTTGCAACATCAAACGCTTTGAAGCAATTTTTTCCTGACCTTGTTATAAATAAAATGTTATTACCACTATAACAACAGCATTTGGAGAAAATCGAAGGCACTTGGAATCAAATCAAAGCTGTACCTTCGCATAGTCGGTTTATGTGCTGTTTTACCGCTTCTACCACTGGATAAGGTCCCTGAAGGATGGTATTATATTGAGCAGCGTTGTAAAAATAAAGATGATCAAAAACTAAAATTATTTATGAAATACATGAAAAAAACATGGCTAAGAAACGATAGTTACATCAAAGAGTGGTGTGTGACTAATGAGAGACACAGAACTAATAATGTTATGGAAAATTGGCATTCCCTAAAGTAATCGCTATCTAAAAAGCCCGTTTGGACATTTCAAGTCCATGAAGTTCTCAATTTTGAGAACGTAAAACAATGATATTTTTCAAACGTAGAATGACATTTTTCATTGATGGGTACCGCCCACTCCGCTCAGTGCTGTCCATAACGAGTTTTTTATACTCTCCACAGACTATTAATAAATTGGTTATGGTAAAAATAAATCGATTAAGATATTTTTTTTAATTTTATCATAAAAATGTCTAAGACAAAGTTAAAGATCGTACACTTATCTGTAAAAATCCGGTCAAGTGCAAAACGTGTGTTAATGCGCAAACACGACTCGTGTTTGCGCATTAAAGATTCCTCACGAAACTGAATTGTGGTGCGAACTAATGCTACATGACCGGCAATATGCTACATGACCGGCAATATGCTACAGTACTGGCAATATGCTACATGGCCGGCAATATACTACAAGACCGGCAATACTTTGATTGCGTTGAATTAGAAGTTTGATTTTAGGGTACTCCTCGTTGAGCGAGAATCCTGAAATGTGAGACGAAGCAAGGTCATAGAGCACAAATAAAAGGAAGCGTTTAACATTTAACATTTTTAACGGATTCTATTGCGATTAATTCTTTATTACTTTAACCCGAAGTTCCGGCTAACTTTCAGCAACCGTGGTCGCGGAGTGACTAAACATCAGCGACTATTTACGTAGAATGAGCTCGCGGTTTCGTTAAGTCTGACTGTTTTTTGCTGTTTTCTAGGTCTTTTTTAAATTTTAGGCTTGTAGACTTCAAGATTTGTAGGTTTAATTATGTCTAGAAGCCTGGAAGCCTAGAAACCTAGCCCTGGACCCCCAGAACTATTACCCAGTCTTCTTTAGTAATTTTGGCACAAGCTTCATTCAGCAATGTCATCATTTTCTTAGTGGAGAATGGCCGCTTTGTATTGTGGCGTGCTGCATATCCTTTCATTTGAGCCCAGATCAGCTCAATAGCATTGTACTGACAATGGTATGACGGCGTTCTTGTCACTTTATGTCCATGCTGAAGTGCCCATTCATCAATTTAATTTTTTAATTTTGCAGGTTTAATTTTTTTACCAGTTACAGCAATTCAGCTCTTAACTATTTCGTATCAGTTTCAACGCCTGATCTTTGTATCCATGCTACTAAATCGGCCTTTTTGTTTGCTTGAGTAGGTGCTTTATTTATTTGAACTGAGTGGTCACGGTGCATTGTACACAATAATTTTATTATGCACTGTTCAGAGAGGTTTGCTAACAGGTTAGTAAACCACTCTGTGATATTATTTTGTACTTTTAGACTCAAATGCGAGCAAGGTATCATTCACAAAACCACCACTAGCTGACCCGACGACGTGGCAGATGATTAAGCGTCCACCTTTTCCTATTGGCACTTTTGAGCAAGAGGCCTTGGTATCATCTGTCCATGACTGCGGCACGGTATGATTCTAGTTCAGCCAAGTCTCATCGACAAATATGACATTATCCCAATTTGTGACTTTGTTGTATTTGCTGTTATCTAGGTTTTTTTTATTCCTAGGCTTCAAATATCATCTTAAGTCACCCCGGGACCAGGGCTGCTAGAAAGTAGCCGACGTAGGGTTAAAAGTAAATAGTGACAGATAAATCGCGATAGAAGCCGTTAAAAAGTGGTTTCATTTCAATAAGTGATATAAGCGTAAACTTCAGACAGTAGGTATCAAGAAAATGATTTACTAAAGATTCATTTTCATGCGATTTCTATTGGTTATTATTGAGTGAATATTATTGTAATAAAAATGTTAAATGAAAGAAAATTGACTTTTCGCAGTATTGTATTGTTTAAAAATACCTACAATATCAAAGTTTAGATTAAATTTTCTAATTAGAACTTTAAGCCAATGAACTTTACACTACAATACATATTCTAATCGATCAAATACGCATACAAACTTGAATCGATTTATCTTGAGTATCGTGTACCGAGTGGTGTGGTTACATCCCTAGTTACGTCCAAATGACAAATGTCATAGTGGGCCTCTTACGTTGAGACTACTTTAGTGAATAGGTCAATCAACAAAAACTATGTTACCATTGCAAAATTATTAAGTGAACTAAAAAACAATGGATCACTAAATAAAAATTGGCACTCTCAAACGGCGCGAAGGAAAATAGAAATAGATAAAGATGAAGAATTACTGGATTTACAAATGCAACTCGTACATAATGAAATCACCGTAGGACATTTTCTAGAAACAGTACGATGAATTTCGCATTTTTTAATTATACCTATTATACTATAGTTTTTAATTTTATTACCTATCTTTTTACTTTTATTGAAATAGAACTGACAAGGAGAACCACGAGTCCGGGGAGAAAAGTTTAAGAAGTCTGCCAGTAACATACCACATTACTTCTTATCCGTTAAAATTGGTCAAGAGTGAATCGGAGGGACCACGAGCGAATGCGATTTACTCGTAGTCCCCCCAGGGGAACATCACAGGGGGACCACGAGTCCGGAGGGGAAGTAAGCGATTACAGTCAATTATCGAAATTACATTAAATGATATATATTATTATGCTTCGTATCGATCGTTTTTAGGGTTACGTACCCAAAGGGTTAAAGCGGAACCCTATTACTAAGACTCCATGTTATGTCTCTAGAATCGTTACAGACAGACAAAATTTTACAGATGATGTATTGTATTACTGTCCGGCGCCATAATTTACGGAATACATATTACGGAACCCTTATGCGAGTCAGACTCGTACTTGGCCGGTTTTATTGTTTGCAGACGATAGTGAATTGGAATTGATCCATAGTGAGTTTCTTTAATTCCTTATCATGTATTTTTAATTATATATTTAGAGTTACCTGTAAATTGAATGGTTTGTTTTGATCGAATTCAATCAAAAGAATAGGTCGACTATAATTTCGGCACATCTGTGTGCATTGTGTATATAGACGACCAGAATTAAGTGAACCGATCAAATCTGATATCGATTTTCTTTCCACACAAATCTCAGAAGTCAGAATGTAGTCCCCTATCTGTAAAATAATGGCATTATTATTTAATGTGGCATAGTGGCAGAGGTCCTCGTTGAGATTCTCTACCAGTTTAGAGCGCTAAAATGCTAAGTCAGAGGTCGCGGCTTTGGTTTCAGCTCAGTGCAAATATCTTTTCAGTGCCCCGAGCACGAGAAATAATCGTATTCGTAACGTAAACGTATCGAGAGAACGAAGCATTGCGATTGGCTGCCTGCCTACTGTGAATATGTGTGTGTGTGAAGCCTGCCAAACGTTCGCCCCCGTTCTCTCAACTCGATACGTTTACAATACGATTATTTTTCGTGCTTGGGGAACTAATTGGCCGCGTGGTAGTTGGATAAGTGTCTTGGTGCGATGAATAGGGCGTGAAGTACCTATTTAGAAAAGGCATAAGACGTAGAACAGGCGTGGCATGGATAAGAGGTGATTTTGCTTTTATCTATTATGCTTTACACTTTTTCTGTTGTCTAGTAGTTGACGCGTAAAAACACTCGCTACATTTCCTAGAATGAATACAATTGGTACTAACAGCTATAGTAACAGGTTCGATATGGATTCCTTTCTTGTGTAAAAGCGCCGGCAGGTCTGATCGAAACTCTCTCATGTCCACTATAACTATTGGCTTTTCTTTTTGCTGATTTTGACCACCTAAAAATATTTTAAATAAAAGTTAGATGCAAAGTGTTGCATTACATGCAAATGGTATTGTAGAAATAATAATTAGGTAAGTAACGTAGGGTGTATTAATATTATTATAGTCAAAATTATTGATGTTTGAAAAATCTGTCAAAATATTTTTTTTTGATGATACCCTGCAGTTTGAGCTGAAGGAAAAGATGTAGTTCCTATTTCTTCTTTAGATGCAATAGCAGGTACGACCGACAACGTATTCTTTTCAAAATATTACCTGCTTTTCGAGTATCCACGGAGGTGTCATCGTGCTCGACATTTAAATTAAAATATTCATCTGATTTTCCATCTTGATACGATGGTACAACCATTACCTGTAAGTTCAGTTTCATTACCATTTAATTAACGCATAGAGGGTAAAATGGTACGCAGAACTCGCAAATCACGCAATATATTCGATTGATATGAAATCACCAGGAAAGGGTGCAATAGAGGACAGTAGTGAACTTGATAATAAAACTGCTTTTCGATCCAAGCACTTCACAGCACGGAAGTAAATCTCGCAACGCAAGATGCGGTCACCGTGATACCCCACACCAGGGTGCCATTTCGAAACGCGAGATGGCCTCAGATCAACCGGGTTGAGAGGGAAATACCTTATGGGCTACCTAAGTCTCGAGACTGTGTGCGATTTCAATCGGTTCAAGTCCGATATAACCGCCCTCGCCGGCCGGCGGGTTGGTATCCGAGAGGATTTTCGCATAAAAAATATGATTTGAATACTTACACTTTTTGTTTGAATCAATAATTCAAATGCTAGTTTTTCCCGCTTAAGTGAAGTAAGGTAAGCTTGTTCTTCCACGGTTTTATCGTAAATCAAAAAATATACTTTGGTTATTGTCTCTTCAGGTTTTTTCCGACATTCATACAATTCGATCTGTCTAACTGCAGCTATGTCAGAATGATACAAAATCACATATTCTGGTCGTAATATCTCCAATGTTTTCTCTAGCGAAAAGTTACATCCGTTTTCTTTAAAAGTTTGAATACATATAACAGGCTTTTCGATTTCCAATTGTGTGATGTCTAAGTTATCCATCTGTAAATTAAGTTATCCTACTAATATTATAAAAATGTGAAAGTTTGTTAGGATGGATGGATATAATGGATGTTTGTTACTTTTTCACACAAAAACTACTGAACAGGTCTGCATGCACTTTGGCACAAATAGTACATTATGGTACAAGTGAGCAACATTGGTGATTACCGCCGAGGCGCCATTGAGACCCGAGCCGCAAGGCGAGGGTCTTAAGACAGCCGAGGACGGTAATCATCATGCTCACACGTGCCATACGACGTTTTACAACACACTTGCGAATAAAATAATACTACAAATACTAAATAAACAATACTACAAATTAATTCGTTTTCCTATGCGCGCGCATTTAACAATGGCGGTCGACCATATTTAAAAAAAAATGAGGTTTGAACTTAACTTTTTTTTACTCTGTTTTTTTTCTGTACTTAGAGAAAAAAAAAGTTAAATTTGAGCGAAAATTTTGTTTATTACACAAGTATTACAAGTTGAAATTATTTATTTAAATACGAAAATGCATCAAATGACCATACAATAGGCGTATTAATTTATTCGTACTATTAAACACGTTATTTTTTGTATCAAAACTTTTTTAAGAACATAGACAATTATAGACACTTCCTATAAAATTAAAAAAAGAATCTATAACTCACTTTTGTGAATAATAGTAATGAAAAAGTCACAGTTTTATAATAGGTGTCATTCCGTGCTTAATTGCGGTAAAATAATATCACTGTTATGAGCAGGTGTGTTGTAAATTTATTTTACAACACACCTGCTCATAACAGTGATATTATTTTACCGCAATTAATATCACTGTTATGAGCAGGTGTGTTGTAAATTTATTTTACAACACACCTGCTCATAACAGTGATATTATTTTACCGCAATTAAGCACGGAATGACACCTATTATAAAACTGTGACTTTTTCATTACTATTATTCACAAAAGTGAGTTATAGATTCTTTTTTAAATTTTATAGGAAGTGTCTATAATTGTCTATGTTCTTAAAAAAGTTTTGATACAAAAAATAACGTGTTTAATAGTACGAATAAATTAATACGCCTATTGTATGGTCATTTGATGCATTTTCGTATTTAAATAAATAATTTCAACTTGTAATACTTGTGTAATAAACAAAATTTTCGCTCAAATTTAACTTTTTTTTTTCTCTAAGTACAGAAAAAAAACAGAGTAAAAAAAAGTTAAGTTCAAACCTTCTTTTTTTTTTAAATATGGTCGACCGCCATTGTTAAATGCGCGCGCATAGGAAAACGAATTAATTTGTAGTATTGTTTATTTAGTATTTGTAGTATTATTTATTCGCAAGTGTGTTGTAAAACGTCGTATGGCACGTGTGAGCATGATGATTACCGTCCTCGGCTGTCTTAAGACCCTCGCCTGGCGGCTCGGGTCTCAATGGCGCCTCGGCGGTAATCACCAACGTTGCTCACTTGTACCATAATGTACTATTATAGTCTGGAATAACACATAATACTACTTTTTAACCCAGGAATAGGTTCCAGTGGGTCGTGGTCACGGAACATCCTGGAATAAGTATCATTTTGCAAAGTAGGCCTTTTACAACCAAGTCAATATGAGTCGACCTTTCTGTGAGCCTAGTAATTTTTGCATGGAGTACCAGGCTCACAGAAACTTCAAGGAACTTGATCAAATAATCTTTATCTGCGCAGAACGCATATAAGACGGAAATGACGGAATAGAAAAAAAATATCTAAGAGACACATAAATGCGCTAGGCTAACACAGAGGGACTTCACGATAAATACTTACTTGTGATATGGGTTCAAACATACTTTCATCTTGATTATCCTTCTTTTTATTACTTGTAACCGACTGTGTTAAAGTTAGTAAATAATTTGACTTAGTGTCATCAATATTTAATTCTTCGTCGCGATTAGTATCCCCATCATCAGTATCAATATTGACTGTCTTTTTATCCTTTTGTTTTTGAGTATCACTAACTGCTATTGTTTTTTTTAATTGAGTATATTTAGACGATACTGCGTTTATAGTAAGATCTCCTCTAAACGCCGTATAAAATAAGTATTTGTTAGCGCCCATTGTAAGGAAATGGTTTAATTGTGAACACGTTCTACTATCTTGGCAGAGAATTAATATTTTACTATTCTTGATATTGCCACCTTTCTTCTTTATTTCATCTGGTATTTCTTGCAACAATAGATCGCTGAGACATTTCCATTTGGGGCATGGTTCAGGATCGAATTCTGAAATGCATAAAAATAAAGTGATAGTAATATTATTATTAATGCTTCTGTTTGAATTCAATTTCCCGATTGCAGTAAAACTTTGTTAATTAGACCTTCAAAATCAAAGTAAAAAATCATATAACCTGTAAACCAATTAAAAAGAAAGCTTACCTAACGTCGAAAAAGAAACTCTAAAAATTAGTGTGGGTCATGTGTAGGTAGTTTCTTTCTTGACGTTTTGTAAGGTTCGTTTTATTGGGTTATACAGGTCAAATTATTTTACCGCAACGGTTCGAACTAGTGGTTATTTGCCTATTTGATAAATAATATAATCTATACTGAAGACTTGATAACTATTGAGAATCTAGAATTCAGAGTTTGTTTGTTCGACTGAACACGCTGATCTCAGTAAATACTGGATCTGATTGAAAAATTCTAGTAGTATGTATATATATCATCACGCTACTACTCAAGGGAGCGGAGCAGTAATCATTAATGTCAACCAATCCGGCAGATTCCCATACGTTATTAAAAACCGGGCATATGATGGCTTAAAAGGGTGGTACAGTGTTTAGAAGTATGTTGTAGGTATAATTACCTTGTTTGTGATTAAAAACGCGCCCGCGTGCTAATCGGAACAGTTGCTCGGCAGAGTCCAACAGAATCCATCCAGAATTAATTTTCGCGTATTCTGGCGTTCTATATTTACTTACTAAAGAATAAAACGAGACTGCATCATTGTGGATTAAATTTCTGGAAAATAAAACTATTATTCTAATTGAATTCTAAATAAATATCAACTGCAAAGCTGAACCTCAATTCATTCGATTTTTTAGTCAGCAAGATCATCAAGAAGCAATCAGCAAGAATTACCATTATGTTTTAAATTCATCTAAGTACATATATTACTATATCGCCCAAATTTTTGACCGCATTGTAGGACCAAAATCAGTTTAGTAGGTTAATTCATCTTGTATACAAAATATTAAGGTCCCTATAAGAAATGTAAAAAATAGAGTCTTCATTGTAAACACTCACACAGTCATACTTCTGAGCACCTTAAGATCTTGGATATATTCCTTAGTCCTGGTGCTCAACTGATGCCAAACACTATCTAGTTGTGACTGAAGGATCTTGTGAAACTTCTTTGTTATACAATTTTCGGTGGTGATTTCCTAAAATCCATAAAGTTATGACAGTATTTTTTTTTCTACCATATTACACAATGCTATCTAGACTAAATAAGCTTAGCTTACTAGTTTGTGTCATGTGTTCTAGAACCCATTTTTTTTTCAGATATAAATAATTGGATACTATTTTTTGTGCCCCTTATTGGCTGTAATGCATTCAATCTTAAAAAAAAAAGAATTTAGAAAAAAAAAAAGAATTAATAAATTAATCTCACATGGGCAGAATGATCAAAAATATTATATAGGTCATGCCATACCTGCATGTCTAAAGTCCTATTTGTGCTCTTAAGTTGCTTTACAGTGTAATTGATAATATCAAGTAAGCATGTTTGAATATAGCTCATATTTGTGGTTAGAGGCACATGAAGTTCTTCTACTTGTGCTTCCCTGCTTTTCAGACTTTTGATAACTGTACCATGGAATCTAGAACACAGCAAAAATATGTGAGTGTTACAAACTTCTGAAAAGAAAGAGTATATAATTTGTCTTTATAAACATCTTGAACTAGTAGCTAAAGTGTTTAGCACACAATGGTCCATGCATAATGGACCATGGTATGCCATCCACATCATGCACAGGAGGCAGATCTATTTAGCTATTGAGGGTTGATTGAGTAACAAACATTTATTGGTCCATTATCAATCCATACAAACTTCCACATTTATTAAAGAAAATTACATACAATATAATAATAAATTGAAAAGCTTACCTGGGCCACAAAAATAGTTCTGTTACAAAGAGAGCTCTCATAACTTTTTCTACATGATAGAATCCAAATGTGAAAGAAATGGGAGAATTTGAAAATGCCTTCACGAAACCAGTCTGTAATGAATAAAACAGTATTAATAATAATATTAATGATAGCTATAAAGATGATTGAAAACCTCTCTAAGTTACCATTTCTTAAAAAAAAAACAATTCGTTTTTCAGGATCTACTTTTTTAACAAAAAGTATATTTTTATTACCTTATTACTTTGACGGTACAATCTTAAGGCAAATGCTTCTTGACAAGATTCCAAAACAGTGTGTGCTCTTAGAACAATGATACCAGTTATATGTGATATAGGCACCCTGTTCTTTAAGAGATCCACAACTAATATACGAGTAGATACAAAGTGAACACCACCTTCCAAATAAGATTTTTCCCTGAAACAGTAGGTATTCTTTCAGCTTACTACTATTTCAAAGACAATGCAATGATAGCAAGGGGTCCATCATATAATATGGCTCCATTACAATCCCTTAATTGTCAATTAAATGATAATATCTATAAAGGCATCTCCAAAAAGATGGCAATAATATTTTGAAATAAAAATGTGAGCATATATGTATTTTATATACTGGTATATTCTCAGTCACAATCCAATTCAGCTAACAGGAATTAAATTTCCAGTTAGGTATACAGTTCAGCATTATTACAATTTCCAGATGAAGACTTTCCATTTCTATATTCTATATTATATTTTCTTTGATAGTTTACATTCTTAGAGGACCAAGGGTTGTTGAGTATTATTTGTGTTATACCACATAATATATACAATATAATATTAAAGATTATGTACTATACAGATAATGCTGTCTTACCTGTCTGCTCCTAAATTAGGTAATGGAGTTAGATTAAATCTTTCGGTGAAATATTTTTCTTCATGATCACTGCTGTTTATGACCAGAACTAAATTACCAGGATCCTTATATATCCATAATAAATTTGATATTATGTTATTGTAATTAATTCCTCTGTAATTTTAAAATGACGATTATTTCTAAAATTTCCATGAATCCGAAAAAAAACTACGTTCAGTGGTTACAACATACTTGGCAATAATAACTAGAGCATCTTTTTCAAAAGCATCAATAAATATCTGTTTCTCAAAAGATAACAAGGGGTACTTCATATCAGTTAGCACTTGTGCTTCTTCATTGTCACCGGTAACAACATCAGCTGTAACTGGTTCATTTTTACTTGCCATTGTATCTATTTAATTTGTGATTGTTGTGTCTTAAATAGTACTGCTGTTAAAATGATTGTACTAGCAGTGCTTTATGTACGAAGTTCTTTCATTTCAATACACATCAACAAAGTTTCAAGCTTTTTGGACTTGATTGACCGAAACACGAAATAAATATAAGGTTTTTGTTTTGACTGTAATTTGACAGTTGACAGGTTGACAGTTTCTTTTTTTTTTTTTTAGAATGATTTTGGCTTGGTTCCAAAGACCTTTGAGCCATGGCTTCGTCTTATAACGGGTACATTACACGCTCAAGCAAGTATCATGCATCATGCCGTCAATCATGAATGTTATTGGTCAATCGGTTATTATGTTATTGGTCAATCACGGCGTGATTGATGGTTAAACTGACAGCAAAACCTACCGTGTAATGGACCCCTAAGAAAGTGTTAAGTGCAGTTCAGTAACCACAGACAGGGTTCTCCAACTCCATGGTTCTCCTTATGTAGTCTGTGGTTCCAAACCAAATGGCGGAAACGACGCCATATTGAGATTGACTACGCCGACATTTTATCCCTTTCATTCTCATTCATTTTCTTTGCCCTCTTGCAGTTACGCGAGCGACTTGTGTCGTGGATAATTTTGTGAAAGTGCCTATTTCATAAAATATTTAGGGCAAATTAAATATATTAATATCTATATTTATAAGGTAAGACATATTTTATATATTGTTAAGTGTTCGAAATGTACAAGATACCATGAATACCTGCTTAATAATTTCCTATCATTTGTTCTAGCATGCAAATGCACGGTATGAATCAATACGGTAATCAAAGAGGCTTCGGTGGACCTCCACAGCCACAGAGACAAGGCCGCCGTGGTAACAACAGAGGAGGAGGAGGAGGTGGTTTTCGTAATTCTAGATTTGACAATCAAAGGAATAATTCGAATCACGGCCACGGAGGTCAACGTCCTAACAATGAGGTGAGAACTAAAATTTAGTGCTATAGATGTTAATCCATGTCTGATAATTTACATTTTTCATTAGTAGTCATTGAAAATATCTGGGATGTGTTTTCAAGCCTGTTTAAGAATCTTTGGGAATAGTTTGATACGTCGCCGCCATTTTGTGTTGGCTTGGGATAGCTGCGTCGTGGGATTATCGATTTACCGTTAACTGAGAACACATCATACGTCTCTCAAGTTTATTCAATAGGCCTACGCCATAATAATGGATTTAACTGTTTTTTAGGCACACTATTGATGTACCATGAACATGTACACATTTTACAAACCTCAACTTAATTAAGTAGGTACCTACTTAC
Organism: Eilema depressum; assembly: GCA_914767945.1. Classification (NCBI taxonomy): domain Eukaryota; kingdom Metazoa; phylum Arthropoda; class Insecta; order Lepidoptera; family Erebidae; genus Eilema; species Eilema depressum. The sequence continues at coordinate 7,887,071 of OU612020.1, forward strand.
ATATAATTACACCAATTATTATATTATATTATATTTATACCAATAACATTTACTATTTTCTAAAACTTTGTGTGACACATTTATCACTAACCGATCCGCCCCGGTTTCGCCTATGGCATACTTCGACCCTGTGTCCTCTCTTTATGCCTATACCTACAATTTATTAATATTCAAATAGGTAACTTTTTTAACTTTCGCTGACATACCTATATGATTACTGCTCTGCTCCCTTGAGTAGTAGCGTGATGATATTATATTACCTTCCTTGATAAATTGACTATTCGACAGAAAAATAATTTTCTATTATTAGATCCTGAGATTACATTATTGAGATGCATTCAAACAAATAAACAAGCAAAAAAAAAACAAACAAACTCTCAGCATTATACATATGTATATTATTAGTGTAAATTTACTATGTACATAATTTCTTTAATCTTATCACTATAATATAATGAACTGATGAATTCACTGCCCTGTCTGATTCTGTATTGATTTGTATTAAAATTTTTACTATCAATACTCTAGGGAATCAAATCAATACTCAGTGTAACTATTGAGAATTTACTTGCAGAAGATCCCACTTTTTTAAGTGGGTAAATGTAGTATTTATTTCTTATTACTTGGTCCAATTCAGGTACTTAAGTCACTATTGTGTCTTAAGTTAATACTTCCTTTTCCTCATCTTGATATTGCATAAATTATGATCCATAAAGCGAATATGAAACTAGTCATGGCTCGACCCTCTTCCCTTAGCCTGGTTGTTAGGTGATTATGAAGTACCTATTACATTTTTTTTATGTCCATATTAGCCAATGCAAGTTCAATCTGAGGAGAAACCTCAGCAGCAACAAAACAAGCCCCCACAACAACAAGCACCGCAACAAAAGACTGAGGTGCAGTCTGGAGCTCAGGGTCAGCAGCAGAAACAGCAGTCCCCTCAACAACCACAAAAGCCGCAACCACAACAACAGAAAACACCACAACAGCAGCAGCAGCAACAACAAAAACTGGCTCAACCGCAGCCACAAGCAAAGCCACTTCCGCAACAGCAACAACAGAAACCGCAACCACAACCGCAACCGCAACAACAAAAGCCTCAACAGCAACAACAGAAGCCTCAACAGCAACAACAGAAACCTCAGCAGCCCCAACAGCAGAAGCCTGCTCCTGTTCCCCTGATGAGTACTGAAGATCAGGTTGATAAATCAAATAATGTTGAAGAAAAGAATCAGCCATTTAATCAAAATCAACAATTTAATCAGAATCAACAATTTAATCAAAATCAGCAATTTAATCAAAATCAACCATTCAATCAAAATCAGCAAAGGGTAAGTTCTTTATTAAGCAAACATTTCTGTTAAAACATTGATTAGCAAATTTTCCTCCATTAATATAATGTTTATTTTCATTTAGAACTTGAATGGAAACTTTGGTGGTAACAAACAGGGTGGATCATGGAGTCAAGGAGGGCCTGGTAATAAATCTGGTGGCAACTTTAATCAAGGCAATAAGCAATTTGGTCCTAAGTCTGGAGGAGGTGGCCCTGGAGGCCCAGCAAGAAACCAACAGCGCAATAATAACCGTGGCCCTCAACAAGATGGTGGAAAACCTGTCCAAAGAGAGGTAAGCTTCTGAAATCATGATGTTTATGTGTTGTTTGTATTTGAATAATATTCATCTAAATTTGTGTTTGTCTCATTTTAGGAACAAATGCTTGCAAATAAGCTGAAAGACTTAGTGGGGCCTTTAACAGACTTGCCTGCAATTGAACAGCCTGAAGTGAAGTTCAATGGAAGGAGTCGCTTGTATATTGGCAATCTCACTAGTGATGTCACTGAGGAAGAGATCCTTAGCCTGTTTGCACCCTTTGGTGAATCTGCAGAGCTATTTGTTAATAAGGAGAAAAACTTTGGATTTATTAAGATGGTAATTTTATTATTACTTCTCTGTTTTTATTATTACTTCTCATTTGTTTTGTTACAAAGTATTAATTTGGGTTTTTAACTTTTAGGACTACAGAGTGAACGCAGAAAGAGCAAAGAGAGAATTAGATGGTAAGATGAGAAATGGAAGAACACTGAGAGTTAGATTTGCTCCACATAATAGTGCTGTGCGTGTGAAGAATTTACCACCATTTGTGTCAAATGAGCTTCTTTACCGTGCTTTTGAGATTTTCGGTAAAATTGAGAGAGCTTATGTGAAGGTAGATGAAAGAGGAAAAACTCTTGGAGAAGGAGTTGTAGAATTCGCACGTAAACCTAGTGCATTAGCTGCAATTCGTAATTGTACTGAGAAGTGTTTCTTCCTCACATCGTAAGTATATTATTTTTATGAATGTAATAAACTAGAAAAAAGATATATCTTTGCAATTGACAACCATTGAATCTGGTTATAATTGTTTTAGATCACTTCGTCCAGTTATTGTGGAGAGTTTTGAAGAGCCAGATGAATTTGATGGATACCCTGAAAAGAATTTGCCTAAGAAGCATCCAGAGTTTCTCCGTGCAAGGGAACTTGGCCCAAGATTCTCAGAATTAAGCAGCTTTGAGCATGAGTATGGGACCAGGTGGAAGCAGCTACATGAGCTTCACAGGCAAAAAGAGGAGGCTCTTAAAAAGGAACTCTCTGCAGAGGAAGAGAAATTGGAAGCACAAATGGAATATGCCAAGTAAGATTCTTTATTTTTCGTGATAAATGGTATTCTAATTTTTTTAACATAGTTTATATTACATGGATTTGTTCTCAACAACATGATTTTTGTGAAGCAAAATAAATTTTTAGCCCATATTAGGATACTGCTAAAACTAATAGTAAATAATATGTTAAAATATGAAATATTAATAAGAAAAACTTTGATACGTATGTGGTCCGCCGACCAGCCGTATCGTCGTCGGCAAACTCACGTCGAAGCTCACGAGACGACTTACTTTCCTTTGACAAGGTTCCACCCCATTCTCATCGCGCGCGGATTATACCAAGTGATATTCTTACTAATGTGAGAATTCGTACGACAGGTACGAGCATGAGACGGAATTACTGCGCGAGCAACTGCGTCAGCGCGAGCAGGACCGCGAGCGGCAGAAGCGCAGCTGGGAGATGGCCGAGCGCGCCGCCGACGAGCGCCGCGAGACGGAGCGCCAGCAGCTGCAGCGCCAGGAGGAGGAGCTGTCGCAGCGCATGCGCCACCAGGACGACGAGCTGCGCCGCCGCCAGCAGGAGAACACGCTCTTTGTGCAGGTCAGACGACACCACCACGTCACTAGCCACCACCCGTGGCACTTACGTACCCACAGAACTTATAGGAAGAGGCAGACAAGCGGCAATTCGTTGGCCGGCGTATTGTAGAATGGAATGACGATGTATAGGATTTGACGCATAGGTATGACTGTCGTCAACGCATGTCATAAACGTCAAATCGTCTTTCTATTCTACAATACGCTGACCAACGAATTGCCACTCTTGTTTAGGGGTGGAGATACGAGTTAGAAAAGCGCCCCTCTAGCTATGAAACCATGTATTCATTGCTTCCCGGTTCAGCCTGTAATGCAATTCAGTGTTTTGTCAACACTATCTCTTATAAGACAGTTGCATAATGTAAAATAAGTTTTGTACGTATTATTGCAACGTTTTGCGCGTGGATATTAAATATTAATAGCAAGGAGAGGAGACGAACCGGCGACAGCAGTTTTGGAAGAAAACTCATAAGATAGAACTTCTACCTCTTACTATTAGTTCTGTGATAGTACTGCTGTGCCCAGTATGTTTGCTAGACTTAAGGTCCAACCCCACCAAACGGACGGCATCGGCCCAGATTTTACAATCTTTAAACAAAATTAAATCTTATTATCACAGTGTTTGAAGTTTATATTACCAAGTCACGCACAACAGCTTGACAGCGACGTGTGGCGGCATGACGCACGTCAAGCTGTCATGAGTGACTTTGTAATATAAACTTTAAATGCTGTGCTATAAGATTTATTTTGTTTAAAGATTGTAAAATCCGTTCCGATGCCGTTTGTTTGGTGGGGTTGAACCTTTATTATGTCAAAAATTGATTAGGGCAAATTTGATTCACAGGCGCAACGCCTGAACTCAATGTTGGACCGACAGGAACAAGGCATGTTTGACCAGCAGCAGCCTATGGTGAGTTAATCATTTTATTCAATATTGTCTCATTGAACTTGGTGACGATTGGTTATCGTATGAGTACAATGATTCAAATAATTTCTGTTACATCTTTTACGTATGACAGGTGTAAATGCATTCTGTGTATTGTTCTTGTTACTATCTACATCAATTTATTTTAGACTTATAAATTAAATGGGAAAACTTACCATTACTGAACTTATCTTATCATAAAATTGAAAACATTTTATATAACAAAAAAAAGGAACTTACATACCTATTTCCTTACTTGGTTTTGCATTGAAATACTTTAAAACTTCGATATCTCTACTTCTAACCTTTTTAGAATGCCTACATATGGAACAATATGTTTTTCATATTATGGAATTTATATTACAATTATAGCCACTTGTCTAAATAATTTTTTACCCTGATATAATTATAATGTGACATTATTTGTAAACTCTTCTAAGCAAAATTATTAAGCCACTAACTGACATCGTAAACATATTCTTGATCAACATATTCTTATCCAACATATATTTACTAGGGTACAAATGTTTCGGCGAAGGTGGTACTTTCAAAGTTACATACTGTTAATGGGTCGATATTTTCCATAATACATTTTACATTTACGTTCGTGTTCTATTTTGCGCAACTCAAGAACTTTTAATTTTGAAATATTTATATATTTCTTGAATTTTAATAAAAATGGGCCTGAATATTTTTCCTGGTTACCTACGTACAATTTACTAATTTAGCATGATGCTAAGGGAAGAAATTAAGTCTCCTTATATAATGTATTTACATTAAACTAACAATTCACGCAGAATTCTTTGTGAGAACATACCTACTTCAATAATTCCATTTTTCAAAGTCATAGTTTAAGGGTAAAAGGAGGTTACAATGTTGCAAGGGAGGGAGGCTATCCATAATAAAATTCTGTGCTGACCCACAATAGATGTAACTATGAAAGGATTCGCCTTGTATGCCATACAAAACCTGAGTCCGAAGGTATTATTCGCAGATTGTATATTGATTTTTGACTCTTCGAATCTAGTGAGCATAAAAAGCTGAAAGGAATTGAGGAGTACTTACTTGGGAAGTACAAATGTGGATAATGCTTGTCAAAATACGAGGTTACGTATTTGTTTTTTGGAAATGAGAACATACATACCTCTCAACAATCGTATAAAAACAGGTGCAACATGGCATCCGACTGTGGGAAAAGACGAGGTGGTTATACTCGTAGGATACGGTGGTAGCGCAATTGCCAAAGCTTGCGTTCAGACACTACACATACATGAATCCACGCTTAACATTAAGTTAATGAAATGAACTCAAAGAAAACCAGTTTATTATTTTGATTATACTCGCCTAATACGAAAGACTTCCAATCATCGTCTGATACGTTCTTGTTATCTACATCTATGTTCGTACAGATACAATCATACGTTATTTTTACATCTATATATAGGTATATATTATAAGAAGTTTCGTGTTTCACGGGCTACGGTAATGTTTGCATTAGGGATGTGCCGGATTGTTAGAAATGTATAAGAGAGAAATAATAGTAACAAATTAATATGCTAAGACATTTTGCGCAGTGCTCTAGACCCAAAATAAAAGCATAGCTTAACTACCTTGTATATGGATTCTAGTGCGGCTAACCATACATAAATACATTATTTTTATAAACACATACCATGTTGTACATAGAAACATACAGACCGATGTAAATAAACATATTTATGCATATACAAATATTTGCACTGAGCGAGAATGGAACCCGCGATATTCGATCGATCTACTGCTTCGCCACATAGTTCATTAAATGGCGCACGGATCCACAAATACGGACACCCTTAACATTACTGTTTTTATGAAGGGTGTTGCTATTGAGTACAATGAAATGATGAACAGTGTTTTTGTTCTATGACTACGTTGTCCATCTGTCTGTCAAAACTTTACACTGTACCATACCATGAATGTATAACGGTGAACCTAATGACATTGACCAACAATAAATTGGATAAATAATAAATGTGACCAATAATAATTATGGATATCAATATTAAAATAGTACATTATGGTACAAGCGTGTAAAGTTGGTGATTACCGCTGAGGCGACATTGAGCCGTAAGGCGAGGGTCTTAAGAGAGCCGAGGACGGTAATCATCATACACGCGAGTGGCATACGATTATTTTCAACACACTTGCGAATAAAATAATACTAAAAATACTACATAACACAATCAAAACACAATAGTAAAAATCTATTTGTTTTCATATGCGCGCGCAACTAACATTTTTTTTATTTGTTTCTTTCGGAACAGGCTAAGGTGCTATCACCATTCTGCCTTGTCATCTACTTACTACTTATTTGAATTATGATTTTTTTTTCTCTGTAAATACTCACAGAGAAAAAAAAATACATTTTAGTGAAAGTTTTGTTTATTAAACACGTATTACAAGTAGAAATTATCTTTTAAAATACGAAGTTGCATGAAATGAGCAAGCAATAGGTATATTAATTCGTTTGTAATATTGGACACGATCTTTTTGTATCGAAACTTTTTTAAGAACAAAGCAACTTAATCAATGAAATTTAAAAAAAAGTCTATAACACGTGTGAATAATATTAATGAAAAAGTCACAGTTTTATAATAGGTGTCATTCCGTGCTTAATTGCGGTGAAATAAAAGCCTGTTTATAAGCAAGTGTGTTGAAAAAGTTATTACACTTAACATTAGAGGTGATGACAAACTATATACTCACAAATTATGCCCTCGGTCTACGCGGTTTTTTAGTTTTGAATGCTCGAAGGGGTAGGCAGTGTTATCTACATTTTGACGGTGTATGCCGTCAACCTGACCTTCAATTCTGCTAAAGCAAAACCACTGTCATGCCACTGACACGGCAGGAAATGCAGTTAAAGTTTAAAATTTAATGGCTTTTTCTAGAGTGAATGAAAGAGTGTAATGAAACTCTTTTCATTTAATTTTGAACTTTGAATCTATTACAATAAAGTCCAAAATTTAATGCAATATTTTGCAGTATCTGTGGTGTGATAGTGGTTTTACTTTAGCAGAATCGAGGCCCTGGTCGACTCCAGGCTGCTACTGAGAATTTACTAATAGATATAACCCGGGATATAACCAGTGTGGTTTCGATAAGTCACATCACCTTCTGAGAAAATCTCCTTTGACAAGATAATTAATTGTGAATACACACACTTCACTAGGGGAATTGTTGACACACCGCCGACTGTTACGGTTATTCTTGAATAAAGTTAAAAAAAATAAACATTAAAAAGTTAATGAATTAAGTTTAAAAGGTAGTTGATTATTTTATAGATGAAGTATATACCTACAGTATTTATGGCAAAGATCGTTAGATTCGTCTCCTCCTCCTAGCGTTAAGTCCCAGTCGCATCCGAAGCTTCCAGCTCGGAGTCTGGGGTCCGCTTTTACCAGTCATAGCTACAGATTTTGGCTAGACCTCGATATTTTCCGTGAAGCGATTGCCATCTGACCTCCACGACCCAATGTTAACATTAGGCGATATCGAATCTTTGCAGCTAGACCGTTGTTTTTGGACTTTTTAGGGCACCAACTACCCGTAACGACTGCCATAGATGTTCTTATGGCAACCGGGACCGACGGCTTAACGTGCTCTCCGAGGCACAACCAGACCAATGCAAATACCCATATTTAATGCACACAAATATTTGCACTGAGCGGGGATCGAACCCGCGCCTCCTGCGTAGCGGCCGCGTTCACTACCGCTACGCCACGGAGGCTGTCGTTAGATTCGTCAACTGAAAGTAACGGATACGAATATGGAATTTTTTTGTTCCAGACGGATAGCCGCGGATTTGGATACGGATATCCGGCACATCTTTAATATACATATATATAATACGTACCTAAACATAATGTGATTGACGAAATACTATAATAATATGACGACCGATGAAAGAGGTCGTTTGGTAGATCTTTGAAAAGAGACGTAATATGGTCGATACTGTTAAGTTTTATTTGTATTACTGCTCGTAAGTTACATGTTCGCCAGCGATTTCGACTACTCAAGTATGACAAGTAGTATTCGAACCTTAGTGCAATCATCAATTGCCCTGATATTGTCTTCATTGTTAATAATTATTATGAATAAGCCCTGCCCAAAAACATTCGTTAGAAGAAAAAAAGCAATATTTTTGTAATGGTGTTTAGATGATTTAAAAATGAAGAACACTATTGTATAGTAACAAGTGTTAGATAATAATAGTGATAACTGTTAACTTATGATTACTTAAGGCTCTAGGAAGCTTGTATACCTAAGTAAACGGACTTGTTTTCATTTTTTTAAACTACGTCAACTTGTTAGATGGGTTAACTACTTTATTCAGGTGGATCATGTGCTTGTTGAAATGGGGTACTACTTATAATCTGGTTGACAATGTGTTTGTCTGCCACTAGTCTGGTGTATCGAAGTGAGTACCTTGTAAAAGGAAGGGTATAATCTTAAGCCAAATATCTTGTCTGATACGGCTTTAAATTAAAATTTAGAAAACATTTCAATCAAAACATGAGAAATGTGTAGCGAAATTTATGAAACCTGGGTAATGAGTAAAGTAAGCTTTTAGGTTCTCGTATTATGTTCTATGACAACATCGCTACATTATACAACATCGCTAGAATATTTGATCCCTAGTGAATATAATTGAATATGTTCAAGAAAACATTTTTTACTGATTATATAACCTGCTGAAAATTTTCATGACTTTTAGGTTATTAAAATAAATATAAACTGAAGCTATAAGTAAACCATACCTACTTATGTAAATAAACACGAGCGCTCTGTTTTAATCACGTAAGATTTTTATACTTAAGCATTACCAAGTAATCGCATTTTTCCCTTCAAAATTGCCCATTATATTGGAAAGTATTATGATTGCTCACATAGGATGGAGGCTACAGAGACCAGTACGACATGCCACGAGGGGGCTATGACGACATGCCGCAGAACCGCGGTTGGGACGGACCGCGCCAAATGGACGATTACCCTAACAAACGTCGTCGATTCTAAACCAGCCCTCGTAGGGCGAATAGTTTGTAATTATTAATGCTCCTTATTGCGGAGTCTTTCGCTGTTTTAGCCGTTGGTTAGGTGCAAATAAGGGCACTGCTATGACTTAATTACTGTATTATTGTATTTCACGATGCACAGTAAATTACTTTTCAGGATGATATCTCTATATGGTTATTAAATGCAAGAACATACATACTTGGTTGTACACCCATTATCTGTCCTAACCAAAGGCATTTGGCATTTTGCCATAGTTGTATCACATAAAATAAATATTCTTATCACTATAGATGTAATTATAAACAGTTGTTAGCGTTCTGCTGACCATTTTGGGAGCTACGCTAATACGTAAATACTGAAATGCACATTCAAAAAATCTTTATATAGATCATAGAAATTTGCTTTGCAAATAAATAATTTCTTAACTGTAAAGAAACCTGGTGCAAGTAGATTTTGTTTTATTTATTGGGTTAGAGTTTTTTTTTATGTAAGCTGCCATAAAATGCACCTTACCTTGAATTAAGATTTACTCTTGTACTGTTCAGATTATAATAATGGGTAGGTCAAATAATTTAGTGTACGAAAATGAGTAGTTGCGCAGTATTAGACACGTAGAGAAAGTCAAGTTGAATATAATGTCAATTGTACTAGCGCGATAGCGTGTGAATAAACAGAAGCACTAGACAATCAAAACGATAGCAAAGGACTATACTTCTACCTTTCTATAAGCACTTTCATTCGCGTTACATTAACAAATTGAAGAAGAATATAACAAACCAAAAACGGCCACTTAACTAGATCCTATTTGATAAATGATCAATTGGGATTACCAGAATGACAAATAGAGTTGAATCGTGTCATATCGTCTGATAATCTCAACTCCTAATAATATGTAATTGAAATACTTTTTATAATTAGGTTAAGAAATTATTTATTTTAAAAATATTTAATGAGGGACCTGCCATTTAGCGCTCTGCACTATTTTTGTTCTTAACCAAAACTACTTTTGACTTTAATCAAAATATTGATTAATGATATTAGGTAAACATTGAAGTTAAACTAGCCAAACTTCTGGGAGTAATACATTTTTTTTCGTAATTAAACACTGATCAGTAATGCCGGTCTGATTTATCACCTCTACATTCGATCGGTTTTGTGCACTATACTAGCATTTTATCAGTTAGGCGGGTATACGGTTGGCCATACAAATTATTATTTACTTTAACATCCACCGTATCTGAACGTTTTTCTAGTCTGGGTTTGAAACATAACTCATCCAGATAAAGTTTTCTTATAAACTTTAGACTTCTGTTAAATCACTATTTTTAACCCGAACACCAAGGAAGGGTTATTACCTAATTTTAATAATACCAAGTAATTTATTTATTATAAATTTACCGAAATAAACTTGTCTCTGATCATTTTAACACTTCAGTTTTGCGTTTATGGCATGGTAGGTATATGGTATAATGTGCAACATAGGATAGGTCATGTATGTTAGAAGCCAATTTGTGTAATACGTGTTCGATTTAGCTCTGCATAGTGAATTGAATGTTGAAATTAATTCATATTTCGTAAATTAGTATTTTTACTAAGTAAATAAATATTTTAGATGTAAATTAAATTTGATTCTCATTTCTAGCTTTCCTGTTTGTATCTATACATTTTGCAAGTTTATACTACTAATTGAAATATCTATAAAGTATATCTATATATAAACGTGATTAATTATTGTTGTAAGTACATTTTGCTACATGCACGCTTAGCGAAGTAGCTAACGGGGCAATAAATATGATATTATATTTATTTATTATATGTATCTATAACCCTATGATAATATAGCATTTAAAAATATTAACAATTTATTTTAACTACTATTTTCGGGCAATTAAATTATAGATGCGGCCCTGTCCAACGAAAAATATAACATTTAAGTGCCTAGCTACGGAACTAAAATAAATTTCAAATAACGTAGCACATTGAGCAAGCGCGTGTAAAAAGCGTAGATGTGTGAATTTAAGAACATCTGAATAAAATATACGTCTGAGTATACTTATGAATTGTTTGGCATGATGCCCTCGGCTATATTCTGTCATTGCACCTCTCGCCACAGACAGGGAATCCATCCCCACACGTTACGACTGGAAACAGTACGCACAGTCAGGTATGAAAGGAACTGCATCCCCCCAATCTGTGAGATGAACTCCCTGCCGTGGTTTTTCCAAGCGACTACAGTATGGGGTTCTCCAAGAAGGGTATTAGAAGGTTCTTATTGGGTCGGCAGCGCGAATGTGACGCCCCTGGTGTTGCATACGTCCATAGGCCACGGTAACTACATTCCATCTGGCGGGTCGTGTGCTTGTCTGCCACTTAAGTTGTATAAAAAAAACTTATATTTTATTCAGACGTTCTGAAATGTACGTCTAGTGAGTAAAGAAAAATTGAACATAGTATTTTTGAGGTTCTACATCTAACAGGTTAACTTGTGAAATCATCGCACCAGTAAAATTAGATAAAATTTGACTATGAAAGTAGAAATAGCCTAATTTTTGCAATATTTAATTTTTTCAGTTGCTTATTCTTAAAAATACCACGGAGAAAGAAAAAACAATTTATTTGCAAAGTAAAATTATTTAATGTTACATTCATCAAAAATCTACCACACTCAATTTTATACGAAATTTTGCCTTTAAAAAAAATCTAATTTTACTGGGCTCATCAGTTGATCGAATTTCGAACCGAAGCACACAATGCGAATGCTAGTAATGCTTTTTATACTAATAACATGTTTTTTTTTGTTATGGCAAAAATGATTGATCTACTTCTATACTTACTATTGCTTACCCCAAAACCAACCAAGTCCAAAAATACGTGAACGTGAACTAGAATGATGTAACAAAACATCAGGTAATCTAAATATCAAACAATTTTATAGAAAGGTATAGATTTCGTGGTCTGGCTTTGATTGGCATTTTGCTTGAATTTATTTCGCCGCGCATTACATTCATATTACGATAGCTCTTAAATTATTCATTCAAAATCAAAATCAAAAATGTTTCATTTTCCCACTCATAGTTATTACAAAGATACATTGTTAAACAAAATATAACCAATAAATCTGCAAAGTGGATATTAATGTAATTGATCCATAAACCTAAAAGTATTTTAAAAAACGTTTAAAAATGTTTACCCGCATTTTTTCCTTTTAATTCACAAACATAACATTTTTCTATAACTTATTAATGAGGTACGTTAAGTACCTACATGGATTATATTATTGCAGTGTATTGTATTATTGCAGGTATTATTTAACTGAGCATCTTAGATTGAACGCTTGTTATTGACATGCAAATTGCAATCTGGATTCTGAATTAAAATGCCGAAAATTGCAATGTCTCGGTTTGATACAATTCCTATCTAAAAATAATGTAATAAAATGTACTTAAATAGTTGGTTTTGGTGTGATTTTCGTTTTTGCCATAAGTAGGTAGGTAGATACCTTATTTTCTTTATATTCAGGAACCAAGCCAAGCAGCGACTTCGATATTCCGTATGTACCCACATGTCAAAATGAGCTTATGAAGTGTTCCTGCTATACAGTTCTCTCAATCTAACCTTGCGTCCACATACTCGTCGATGAGCAAGGGAAGTGGCGAGAGAAGTACCTAGGCAGAGACGTAGTGTGGATGGTATATTCGTCATGCCGCGAATGTTGCCGCGTACGTTGCCACGAATGTTGGCATCGTGACGCGAGTCAAAGGAGTGGCAATACGAGCTCGATGAATCGTCCACATACTCGCGTCGAACTCACTCCGCATCTAGCGCTTGTGGTGTACGCACGTCTCAATTTATTTACAAAAATGACGCAGCCTATAGACTGGTCGAATGACAATACCTATTTTCCGTAGTAAGTAGGTACTAAGTACTTACTACAAATCTAGTACAAAAAAAATAAATAATACAACATAATGCGTACGCTCGGTGTTGACGTCCATCTCCATTGAAAGGCGGATACTGTAATGCGGGGCAACGCGATGACCAACGCGATGAGGCGAGCGTGTGGATGGTAGGACATTATTCGCCCGAACATTTCCGGCAACACGATGAGCAACGCGATGGGCAGCGTGTGGATACAGCTTTAGAGAAATATTATTCTCTTAGATTGAGATCTAATCAACCTGACAGCTACTACAAAATATCTATCGTCTATAAAGTTCGTTTCCACAGATTGAGATTTTTTATAGCGAATTACATATCAAAGACAATTTAGTCTAGACATAGCAAAGTTGAAAAATATAATAAAGTAAGTACATAACACAAGTATCTCCCAAACAGTCTAATTTCTAATTTGTAAAGTTCGTTTCTTTGTAGATTTCTGCAAACTCCCTCAAAGAGTGTTAATTTTTTAAGAATAACCAAGGATCATCGTGTTTTAATATCATTTCGAATACTTTGTTCAGAATAGAGAATGATATTGACTCTACGACGACGTGACGGTTCACCGAACACCAGTTGTATCGAATTTCATAACTGTCAAAATTATCAGCCAAAATTTTACAAGGTATAGGTTTAAGTGTCCATCATTCAGGTTCCTACTATGTGATCGCGCGACTAAAATGTCTGTATAATAATAGCAAGTTCATTATGAGTGTATGGAGCAACACCCACCTTTTTGCCTCACTCACAAGCCGGTTGCACTTACTGATTTCTGAGGGCGCAACTCTGACGCAGACTTTTCTTTCAGTGTTGGGTCGTCAGATGGTAATCGCTCCTTTAAAAGTAGTATAAGCTTAACCAAAAAGAAAAGCAGTAACGCCGGGCTCTCAAATCAAAAGGATGCAACTGGGAGCAACGCTAAGATGATAATGAGTTATAGCAAGTTGACATGATTATCGTATAGCCGATTCGCGCAATGATTTTCACTTTCGAGTTAAAGACTATACTTATAGTATTTTATAAGATAATATTGTATTATATAATATTGTATAAGATCGGACTCGGTTTGCCGAACCTAGATCCGTTGAGACATCATTCCGTGAAAAAAGCTCTAAAATGCCCTACGCCGGCGTACGTATTCTCAGGTTCACAACCAGTGGTAGAATATAAATTCATTTTTAGACTATTCTGGTTATTATATAGGTAGGTTTTCTCCTATTGTGTTTTGACATGGAAATCAAATATTATTTTTATTATATCCCTTTAAGGATAAACAGTATGTACCTAAGTTAATAGTTATTTGTTTTTATACAAGTCAGCTGCTTTTCCGTGACCGAGCAAGCGAAGGAATCAAATGATCACGATGTGAAAAATCTTTGCACACGAGTGCAAAACGTAACTTTTCGATCCACCTCAGCGAGAAAAAGACTAAATGCAAAAAATCATTCAACAATACGAGGTAAAGGAAAATGCGCGTAAAGCAAATAAAAAAATAACACCAAGGAAGTTCCATGTCGTGAGTTTTAAATTAAATTTACTTAATCATCTAGCCGCTAACGCATTACTTGTTGTGCGGATGAAAACTACTAGCATTCAGATATCGAACAGCAAAAATACCGAGATGGGGGGGTGAAAAATATATTCTTCTTCTCTTAGCGTTAATTCCCAGTCGCATCCAAAGCTTTCAGCTCGGAGTCTGGGGTCCGCTTTTACCAGTGTTAACTACGGATTTGGCGAGACTTCGATATTTTAAAAGGAAGTTGAAAAATATATTATGTTACCGAAATTAGTTGCTAATGATAGAATCGGTATCATGTTAGGACCAAAAATAGTACGCAGTAATCAATATTGTATAATGATGCATTTTTCTTCTATCGAAAACTAGTTGCGAACCAGTGGGTGGTACGTTACGTAGGTACTTATTAGGGATGTGGATGAAGGGCTAAAATGTACTAGTTACTAGTTTAAGCTTGCGGTGTGCTGCTGGTGTTGTGAAGTCACGGTGGCTTCTGTGCTCAAATTTCACTTTGTATTAAGTGGAATTAATTTGCAGTAAGTGTATCGAGAAATACCTTGGGAATTAACCTTTGTATAATAGGTGTAAGGCCCGCATTCTAGAATGGTACACAGTTCTGAATCTTGATAATTATATCTGAGGACATACTGTGTAGACCATCTGTCAAATCAGCCCTAAGGCACATTTTGACGAGGAGAGTTTCTCGCCTGCATGATACGACAGATAAAAGTTGTTTCGTCTTTACCATTCGCAAAAATAATTGCCGCTTGCACACCTACACCTGGCGAGAATCGCCTCGCAAGTTGCAACTGACAATTGATAGTGTCCGTCTAAATTGAATTTCTAAGCAATAATCGTACTTTGACATAGGCGATATATCACTTGCGAATCTTGTATGATACCTATAAATCGAAGGCGAGAATTATGTGTGTGAACAATTTGATATGAAACTCTCTCCGTCTAAATGACGCCTTAGCATGGCGGCGTAGACATATCTGTTCGTTTCTCTTCGACCAATGAAGTTGATGATTATGTCTACGACGTTTTGGTCCTGTGACACGATTTTTTCAGCGATTTCATTTGTTGAAGAGACGTCTCGATTTTGTCGATGTCCGCCATGCTTAGGCTGCTGTACTCAGATAAATCGAAATTCAGGAGTCAGTGTCGTTCTAGAGTAGGTATGGGCCAATTCATGTGAACGTAGTGACAGTTTTGTGTGCTGAACTGTCCATACACAACGTATAAGTAGTATAAACACTAGACGAGTTGAGTTGGAGTGAGAGCTGAAGGTGTTGTGATGAAACCTAACCAAACTATGGGGTCTATTTCATGCAAGGAGTGTACAATGCAAGAGCAGGTATGTGGTGAACCATGAGAGTGACAGCAGCTAGTCAACTTCGAAAACTTCTAAAGTTTGTTGAAATCCCTACTAATATTATCAATGTGAAAGTAACTCTGTCTGTCTGTCTGTCTGTCTGTCACGCCCAAACCACTGTACCGATTTTGATGAAATTTGGTATAGGGGTAGATATTTAGACCTCGAGAAAGGACATAGGCTATGTTTGGTCGCGATAACCGACATACACGCGGGCGGAGCCGCGGGCAAAAGCTTAAAATATAAAATAGAATTATTTACATAAAAAGGCGTGAGCAATATGTATCTTTTTTCATCGTCAACTTGACTTCCATTATGGACCACCAAACGCGTATTGAACCAACTATGTATCAGACCACCCACGAATGAGGCCACCTACGATTTGGACTAGCCAAAAATTGGGTCAACCGCAAATTGGATGAATCGCGTTAAACGAGTCGCCGGTATAGTCTCTAGAGAGAGCTTTAAGTAAGCCCCTTTGCAGTGGTTACTTGACGCTCTTAGAGATTACACAACACAGAGTTGCGAACAGGTTTCCAAGCAGGAACGAGTGCGTCTTATAACAAACACCGCAGCACCAGTGGGACACTCGGCCTTTGCGTGGTGTTGTGGGTTCGATCCCGACATGTTTTTGGTGAATAATTTCAAAATTAAATTATGTACATTTTACCAGAGTTGCAGGCAATAATTATATTTTACTAGAATGGTAAAATATACTTCCGTCAGTAAGCACATTCGTTCACTGGTGTGATAATCTCTGATATTGTTGCGAAATTATGTAAAACCTAGTATAGATTTATTATTTTTAAAATCATCATTATATTTAAATCATCATAAATTAACTTCTTTTATACAGGTATATATGGAGTGCTTGGCCAGAAGCGGCAAGGCCTCTTCATCATTTTCTTTGGCAGTTCATTAACCCGATGGGCAACTGCAGATATTTTTACTTCTGGAGGGGCGGGAAGTAGCCCATGTTTGGGCCTTATTTGTGTGCGTATTTCTTCAATAAATACTGGGCCGATTTACCGCCTCGTAACCTTTCGGAGTTATGAAAACAGTTTGGTCATATGTATATAATTTTTGGGTTCAACAGTTTAGAAATATAAGAACGGGGGATCTGCGTCGTTGCGAAGAAAATCTAAAAAAAAATCTTATAAACAGACAGGTTAGCTTGGCTCCTAAGCCAGGTTTCAGAGTCGAGGAGCGCTCCTCCATTCATCTGGTTCACCTGTCATGCTCATATTGTGACAAATTCATCGCAGTTGCAAGCATCGCACGCTAACTTTTCGGGTGACGAGTTTTGGCTGCGAAGCTGTTCAGCCTGGAATTTAAAAAAGGCCTACAAGGTTCTAGGTCCACCCACTAATTCAAGATCCCTCGTTACGTATTTAGCGAGTATAGGGCGTGGGTATTTTTATAATATTGTCAGCTGTAAATAGAAAAAAACTCTTCACTTTTGGCTAATTCATCATCTTCATTCAATAGTCAATACCAATAAAATTTGCAGCATTGTTTATTTTATTTTGTTTTGACGTCGTATCAGAACTAGAGACCAATATTATAGTCCGACAGAACAAAACCGGACTACTAAAACTACAGGGAATATTTACTATGAATAAAAAAGAGAGAAAATAATGATATGCCTCTTTGTAGATGCTAAAATAGTGGTTTTTAGTTCGATGGCTTAGTATCACGCACGATATCTGTCTTGTTATACTGGGTTGATTTCGGTGCAATTTATACGATTTGATACTTATAAAAGCAGTAAGTCTATGTACTTACTGGTTTTTTAGCTGTAACAACCTATGCCAAACAATACCTACTTATAAATGGCCAATGACAACACGATAATTTGTGGTCCATTGGATTACGCACCAATTGATCGCTAGCCGTTAGACTAGACAACTGTGTTCACGGCTGCGATTCTCAGGGCAAATTTTTAATGCGTTCTCAGTAAGGGAAATTCTAGTAACTTTGACAGTACTTTGAGCACATTATCCATCTGTCGCGGGTGACAACATACATTCAAGTCACGTGCAGTCAAAAATTCGAAATATTGATTGATGGTCCAAGAATATTGTATGGGCCCATTTTTCAGTTTCTTTTTAAACTTTTTCAGGCATTTTTCAAAATGTTTCTCTGCGTAAGAACCATCCTCGTACTTCAAGGAATATTCTAAAAAAAAATTATCGAAATCAGTTCAGCTGTTCTCGAGATTTGCGCTTAGCAACACATTCAACGATTTTTTTTTAATGTA
This sequence comes from Eilema depressum, assembly GCA_914767945.1. Classification (NCBI taxonomy): domain Eukaryota; kingdom Metazoa; phylum Arthropoda; class Insecta; order Lepidoptera; family Erebidae; genus Eilema; species Eilema depressum. Next base: position 7,905,374 of record OU612020.1, read on the forward strand.
TTGTATTAATACATCTATAAGCGACAGCCTGGGGCCCTAGACAAAGTGACATTCTATTGATGGAATCGCTCTGAAGCGAACCATTTTTAAGGTTTTAACAATGGATTTCGGGACATTGCGGTGGTTATAGTAATAATGATAATGTTGAATAAAGTATTTCGAGTTACAAAGACTCAAATTTCATAAAAAAAAATAGTTATATTAATGAATTATGTCCATTTCATACTACAATTAGCGATTCCACTGGCGTTTTCGCCAATAGAATGTCACTTTGTCTAGGCCCCCTGGTCAGTTTTAGGATGGGTGACCATTCTTAACACAGTGAGACTCCTACGTGCCATATTGTACATCTTGGGGCATTTCTTGCGGGTAGTTTGAGCCCCAAAAACAATGACAAACTGCTCTAACTACAGAACTTTGATATCGTCAGTGGGTTTTCTGCGTCAGGTGTTCGCTTCACGGATAATAGTTCGGCCATTTCATTGGTGTTCAGACTGAAACCCGACTCCAGTTGAGAAGGCGTGAGGGATGACTTGGACATTCTCTACAAGAGGAAGAAAAAAGATGTTAGATTTTGGTTTTATCCGGAGATGTGTATGAACATCCACAGGCTTTTCAGAATCCAGGTGAAATGCTGACCCACCTGCACTGCATGCTATTTCAATTTGTGGAGTTCGTCAGATATAATGCCGTCGAACCGAACCTGCGCCTTTATTTAAAAGTTGTGCTATTTCTCTAGCGTAAATTTTTCTCTCCTTGTTCAGGACTCTGAGTTTTCTTGAGATTGGTTTGATGATACTCTCCAATCTCGGTGTAAGTACTTTTTAAAAGGAGAGCGAACAGTTCCAGATGTTATGAAAAAATCTTTTAGGAAAAAAGGTAGAGTAGAGTGGCTGTAAATGCGTGTATCTTTTTGGCGTGGGGTTTGACCAGCAAGGGAAGGGTTTGTGGAGTCAAGGGGTCGGACTGGCTATCTGTCAAGTGGTCCACCTCGTGACCTACACTACCTTCAGAGTCATCAGTGTCTTAAGTGCGAGCCACGAGCACTTTCATCATTTATGAAACTTATCAATCGTAAGAGTAACAGAAGATGATTGGTAACAAATAACTAATGTGTTATTCCATACTAGGCTATCTTTAGGTCATTTCGGTGATCAGTTTAGCCGTTAGAGCGTGGTTGAATAACAAACACCTTCACAAACTTTGACATTTATAATATTTGTAGGATTTCGGGGGTTGTTCACCCAGCTTCACCATCATCTCTCCTCTTAGCTATTTTATGCCATCTTCGTAAAATGTGTGTACATTATATCTTTTTCAATTAGCTGTTCGATTGTTATGTCAATAGCTACTTTTCAAGTTTATGTTTATAGCTATTTTAAAATGGTTTTATTGAGTTTGGCCTGCTGGTTGGTGGGTCAAAATGTCAAATCTAGAAGTTCTTATCTCCTTCCTATGCATTTTGTGTCCTCTCGTGTTCCTATGAGGCTGATTGTTCAAATTTTTGGTACTTACACACTTTAGTTCGAATGACACTACAAATTTCAAGCTATAGAACAGTCTAATTTAAAAAAAAGTATTACACGTGTTCGCCACATGATGATAATATCATCACGCTACATCGACGGCAATGTTGTAAAATTCAGACTGGTAATGTGTTACCATTTTCATATATCTGTTCAGATTTATAATTTAATTTACACCATATTTGGCACAACCCCTCTACATCCAGTCATTTCCACAGTCTCTAATGGGTCTTCGCAGGCAATGCTCAGAACTCCTTTAATATGATTTTTTTTCAAATGCTCATAAAGAATTGGTCATCTATTCCCATTTTATTGGTGAAATGTCATAGCACCAAAATATCGGCTCGGCACTAGCTCAATGTGGCTTAGTTTAATATTTTTTCCTAGTGTAAATTCCTTTTTGAAAAGGTTTGGAGAGTAACAAGAAGACCACACTAAGAAACCACATTTGCTCCAAAGAAGACTCATCTATATCTCTGTTTGAAATTCTTCGGCATTATTTAGTAACTGGTAAGTTAAAATGCAACACCTCTTCATTATACGTAATCTGTTAAATAATTGGCAAACAACCAAGTATTTAATGAGATTTAACGTATCTACTAAAACCTAAAATAATGATACATAATACAAATACATATTATGTAGTTGTATTATCGTGGATGCTGGGTAAAGTTTTAAATTCTAAAGTATCATTATTCTACGATATATTTTTTATTGGATTTCTACAAACGTTACACTGCTATAAAATGTTCATGGCTGAAGTAGCCTGGACTTCTGTACGTTTGGGTTTCAATATATTGAAAAAAAAAAAACGCACATGTTCATATTTGATTGTTCTACGAAAGTGAGCAATAATAAGTAAATGAAAAGTTATCAACTATGAGAGAGACTGACCTATTTATCCTCCGTAAATAAAAATGTTTGAATTTCTCAACTAATTATACATACATTTGACTTGTACAGAACTTAGTGTACACAATACTTATTTACTACCTACTTAAAAGACCTGGCACCTATGGGACTACGTGCATATGTTTAATTTTTTATTTACCTAATTTATTGGTATACATATAATTTATGCTTTTATTTTTTAATGTCATAGAAAACTATATTACTTCGGTGCATTATACTTAAACAAAGAATTCAACTGAAAATAATAAAATGTATGTATCTGTATTCCGTAGATACAAAATTCAGTATCATCATTTTCACCGAAGGGGCTGTTCAAAAACATATTTTACTTACAACTAGGGTTGCCAACCTAATGAATCAAGTCCAGTAAAAAAAAAAAAAAACAACCGATAAATAATCATTGCGCAATTGTAATTCTTAAAAAGACAAAAAAAATCCTTTGTGAAGAAAAGTTACTTAAATCGGATTAATTCAGAAGATGGAAGTAAATGAAACCATCGTGTGTACCGTGCGTCACAACTGTCACAAGGCGGCGAAAGGATTTGTACTCGTAAATTAAAAGCTTATTGTACTTGCCACCAAAATATATAAGATTTGCGATTTAGCTTTTTATCAAAATATGTAAAGTATTACGAAAATAGGCAGAACGATGAGCGTAATCCAGTGAATTAAAAAGTTAAAACGGAGGTATTAAGAAATGCTTAGAAATGCCCGGACTCCGGGGTAGTTGGCAACCCTACTTATAACTCCAATATCACTTTGCTGAATTATTCATATTGTAGTATTTTACTGTGCGACATTCCTTATTATTTTTTCGTTTCAATAGTTTATTTTCCAATTTTTACAAACTAGTTCAAATATTTGGAAATAATAACTTTAATGTCTGTATTTATAATAACAACCTACCATTACCTACTTGTGGTACCTATTTGCTTGAATCTTTTCTTTTACTAATGTTCCTTTTAGTACCAAAGAACAATGAACGAATTTTTAGGATACTGTTCAAAACTTTAACGCATCTTTTATTATGTTCACAGGTTTCAGTTTTCAGCTAGGCCAGAAGTCGGGATGTTACAAGGTACTTATATTTTTGTTAGTATTGTTACTTAGTTCTGAGTCAGCAGTTAATAAAAGCAAGTTTTGTTTATGATACCATATAATGCATTGTCATCAGAATTGTAAGAACTTAAAAAAAAAAAACAAATTCTGTAGGGCAAGGGAGTATTGGTTCTAATTTAGCTTACAAAACTGGCCTTTAAGAAAGGAAACTAACCAAATAATTCAAGCTGAATAAAAACTTTTTATATTTTTTTCATCAATATAACGTCCATTAATTATTAGGTATAATTATCCATATTAAATGCGAAAGTAACTCTGTCTGTCGACCTGTCTGTTACACTTTCACGCCTAAACCACTGAACCGATTTTGATGAAATTTGGTATAGGGGTAGATTAGACCTTGAGAAAGGCTATGCTTGGTCGCGATAACCGACATCCACGCGGGCGGAGCCGCGGACATCAGCTAGTATAATAATAAATAGTAGTAATAGAACTAAAAATGTAATCCATAATTCCACTGCCTTGTACAACTTGAGTACATTTTAAGGGTATAACATAACATAAACTCACGCCTGTATCCCCGAAGGGGTAGGCAGAGGTGCTAGCACCCACATTTTAAGGGTATAAAAATGTGCTTATATGTTAGCAGACCTAACGAGCAAAGGGCCTTCATTCAAATTTTAATCAAGCGTACTTTGTTGCAGGTTGCCCAGGAAAAGCCTTGACTATAAATTCATGCGCGGTGAGACGTACCAGGTGTGTAACAATTTAATATATTTTTATCAAAAATATTATCCTTACCTGTATTATATGATGATTCATTTATTTTTGTCTTCTTTTCCCGACTGATGGATAATGATGCTATTGTAGATCTGATAAACGTGAAAGAAAAGTTATTAATGTACCTACCTACTTACCAATATATTTCATAGCTTTTATTGTGAAAGTGCGTAAGATAGAAAATCTCCTTCCGACAGAAGAATTCTTTTGATATTAAATTTTTCTCTTTTTTCTTCAGCCGAGCGGCCAGTCTCGGTTGCTCCAAAGTTGTCATGGTGTTCAACACACGGAGACCGGGTTTCAATTTTGCGGCAAATATAGAAAAAAGATGTTTTTTCTATCTTTTCCGCACAGGCTGTCAAGGTGCACCTTTTAAATTATTTAGACTAGCTTTTTTGACCCATTGGCCGAAAAAGCTATCGATCTAGCGAGGTCATATTATGAGCCTTCATATGGCTCAGTCGCAGAATGTCCATTTCTCAAAATGTCCACTGGTCGCAAAAGGTCTCTTTCGCAGAATGTCTCTTTCGCAAAATGTCCTTTTCTCAGAATGTCTCTTTCGCAGAATGTCCACTTCGCAAAATGTCCACTTCCCTATGACCTCGCTAGCTACACATCATATAAGGCTGGGTTGCCAGTCCTGCAGCAGACTGCAACATGCTAGCCAAATTGATTGAAATTATTATGAGCTAGGTACATCCCATTATTTTTAAATACCTATTATACGCATCTTTATTACTGACCGTGAAAAGCATATTAATATCTTTTCTTTCATTACCACAACTATTATAAATATTTTGCAATTTTAAAATGATGAGATGTGTAATGTACGATTTTGTTTGTTACAGTGAAAATCAACATTGGCGCTAATCAAACGTTAACTGCCGAAGAGAATCATTAAGACATATGTATATCAAAATGTAAGTAATTAGACGTAAAAGTTTAACTACCATCATAGACTGGATTACAACGATCCGTTTTAAGTTATTTTTGCTATTTTATAGTTTTGTTATTATATTCTTAGTGTGTACCTACTGAAGTAGACGTTAAATTAATTGATTAACTGTGCTAACACAGAAATTGAACTACACGAGTTTATTTATCATTTGTGGAATCCAGTCTAGTCTTATTTTACGACATAATGATGAATTATTTTTTTTGTCTTCTTTTCCCGACTGATGCATAATGAAGATACCATTTTAGTACTGATGTTGTTACATATTTGTTACTTATTAGACGTATAAAATTACATGAAAAGTTTAATGTAATATTTTGTTTCTTGCAGAATATGAAGTAGCGGACGCGTTCTTTGTGTAGGAACACACTACACGAGGTCTTCATGCTGTGATTAGAGCTAGGGGAGATAGTACCAAATAATGAGAAATAAATCGCTTTATTTAAATTTTTTGTTTTATTTATAATTCCTTACATCACTATGATAGGATCTTCGGTACCTAATATGCTAATAGTGGGATCCTCTTGCTTTTCATTTTTTATTCTGTCGTAACACACAGTCATTTTCGTTTCGTTTTTTTTTGGTTATTTTTGGGAGGTAATTTTATCCTTTAGTCGCATTATGTCCAATTCGCAAAAGGTCCAACTGTCCAATTCTCAATAGGTCCAGTTCGCAATTGGTCCAGTTCGCAGTTGGTCCAGTTCGCAATTGGTCCAGTTCGCAGTTGGTCCAGTTCGCAATTGGTCCAGTTCGCAATTGGTCCAGTTAGCAATTGGTCCAATTCGCAATTGGTCCAGTTCGTAATTAGGGATCCTCCTTGATTACGAGAAGCGTTTTTGACAACCTTCTGAGATAGAAGGCTAGCGCAATCCGACATGTATAGATTAGGTTAGAAGGCTAATACCCGCTTTAGCCTTCGTGGTTATTTTTTTTACAGCCGTGCAGAAATAAGTAATTTGCCTAGCTGTTTCATTAAATGGCTAGGCAAGTAATTGAACGTCATCTATCGAATCCATTTGCGTAGCCGCTTAATTAAATGGCTGAATATCATTCAGGCCGTTTAGTTAACAGGGGAATACCCAACAATTCCGAAATATTTAGTTCCGAATTTCAATATTCCGATTTTCACATACATACATACATACGATCTATTACCCGCAGTACGGTTAAGATGTCTAGTCAACCGGACTATGGAAAATATTAATTTGCCGTAGTTATTACCGAATATTATAATTCCTAAGAAACAAAACTCCGAGTACCTATTTAAAATCACGACAGTTATTTATTCGAAAGACGTAAATACGAATGTTCATTCTTGTGAATTTCATTCATGCTCATTCCGACTTGGAGATTAGGTTAGAAGCCCTCGTGGTAATTTTTTTATAACCATGCAGAACTTTATTTAGTCAAATGCGAAATCAAATGATTTTACGAACTGGACCAATTGCGAATAGGACATTGTGAGAATTGGACGTTGTGAGAATTGGATAATTTGCGAATTGGACGTTGTGAGAATTGAACAATTTGCAAATTGGACGTTGTGAGAATTGGACACTTTGCGAATTGGACGTTGTGAGAATTGGACAATTTGAGCCCGCTGGACATTTTGCGAATTGGGCATAATGCGACTAAAGGAATTTTATAACCATCGAAAGAACCATCAGATTTTTCTTCTAACTTCTGTTCTAATCTACTGAATAAATTCGTTACCTTGTATGAAATAGTTCCATGCTGATGGCAAATTATGCTTTATGCGTTTATAACGCCTGTAGCACACCTCCGCCGCGAAACCGCGGATAGCGGAACTGCTTTCGCTGTGTTCAAGTGTAGCTGGAGCAGCGGAACTTGACACTCGTTATCGAATATCAAAGCGCGTACGCGAATCTAATTGGTCCGTGTAGAACACATGCGCCAACTACCTGACTTCTGATTGCGCCGTTCAACATGACAACGTTTTTTTTGCATGCGCGAATTTGATGATCGCGGACTCGTGTCTCCCCTGATGGCTCCCCTAGGGGAGACAACAGGACTTCTATAGTACTGATGTCTCCCCTAGGCGGGGGAGACATCAGTACTTACTTTTAATGTTATATCTTGAGTACTCGTATCTCCCCTTTCATTTCTCTGTCATGTTCAGCCATACTGGCCACTTGAGGATAAATAAGTATTTATGTAATATTTATATAAGTAATATTATTAATAATACAAAAAAAAATTATAAATAAATATAATAATAATAATAATAAGATAGAGATATATCATAAAGGACGGTACGGTTGTCATTTGTCGGGCGTGTCACCGTCCCGGGGAATCCCTTAGACATATAATCTCTGGTTGTTCTCGTCTTGCCAACGGCGAGTATTTGCACAGGCATAACCAAGTAGCCAGGATAATCCATCAGCAACTTGCCCTGAAGTATAACCTTGTGGAATCAGAGGTACCATACTATAGGTATGTGCCCGACCCAGTTCTCGAAAATGGGCATATCACGTTGTACTGGGATCGATCTATTATCACTGACAGGACTATTGTTGCCAATAAGCCTGATATAGTGATAATAGATCGATTAGAGCGCCGTGCAATAATAGTTGATATCACTATCCCTCATGACGAGAATCTCATGAAGGCAGAAAAAGAAAAACAAATTAAATATTTGGACTTGGCCCATGAGATTGTCGACATGTGGGATGTTGACTCGGCTATTATTGTACCGATAGTCGTTTCCGTTCACGGACTTATCGTCAAGAGCCTCGATCAACATCTTAAGAGGCTCTCGTTAGACGGTTGGCTCAAGGGCTTGACGCAGAAGGCAGTTTTGCTAGGCACTGCACGCATAGTGAGAAAGTTCCTCTCCCTGGAGCCCTAACCACCGGCAGCTTGGTCCCTGTACCCGATGCCGGTGGGACACTATTTTTTATATTTTTAAATGTATTTTTTTTTTAAGTATATTTAGAAATATAACTTATATGTATATAAAATGAATAAAGGAGAATAATAATAATAATATAATAATAATAATAACATAATAATAATATATTATTATTATTAAAATAATAATATATTATATAATATATTATAATTATTATTAATAAATTATAATTATAATAATAATTAAATTATATTAATAATTAAATTATAATATTAATTATTATAATTATAATATATTATATTATTATTATTATTAATAATATATTATTATTAAAATAATATAATAATAATATAATTATTATTAATTTAAATAATAATAATTATAATAATAATATATTAATATTATTTTATTATTATTTGTAATATTATTTATATAAGTAAGAACTTATTGTAATGCGTAGGTAGGTAGGTATGCCTGTCCGTCATGCTTGAAAAATGTATTTTTTTCTTTAATGGTTTCAATGTACCTACCTAAATTTGACAAAGGGAGATACGAGTACTCAAAATATAACATTAAAAGTAAGTACTGATGTCTCCCCCGCCTAGGGGAGACATCAGTACTATAGAAGTCCTGTTGTCTCCCCTAGGGGAGCCATCAGGGGAGACACGAGTCCGCGATCAATTTGATACCGTGTGCGTCGAGAGCTGTCAAAATCAACAGGGCCGAAATTGGGTAATTGACTGTCTAGTTATATTAGTTAGGTACCTACCTACCTACTTTTTACTAAACGTCAAAATGGTAAGTGATAGGGAAAGGAGATGTCTACTTTTTGTATGGACAATGGGGACACTGTGTTTTGCACACCTAAGGGGGCCATTTTAAATGATAGCCCAGGATCAGCCGGGGAGCGCGAGATATGCTCTAGCTAGGCAATTTTACACTCTGAGGACCCAAGACGGCGTGCGGTTTTGAGTGGATGCGATGATCGACCGGAATGGTATCTGACGGGACTGCTGAAAAAAAGTTGGAACGGGATCAGAATTCGACGTGGGTGGAGCCGCGGGCAGCAGCCATGTATAATACTAGCAGTTGCCCGCGGCACGAAAAAAAAGTGGGAACGGAATCCGAATTCCATGGCCCGCACTTTTTTTTCGTGCTAAAGTTCCCTTTGGATATGGTCAGGAGTGATTGTCAAACTGAACTGAACTCTGACCCACTAAAAACGCATGCCGTCGCGGGTCTTTATTTGCTGGTCTTTATGTTATGTAGTCTATGTTACTCCCAGATAATGTAGGTGAAAGAATTATTGAAATCAGTCAACAAAAAACAAGAAACAAAAAAAAAAAACAAATCTTTCCTCTTTATAATATTAGTGTAGAACGTGACTGTACATGTGGAGAAAATATGTATGACCCTAAAGGTGCGTACAGATCATGTAACATGTTGTATAACTTGTGTTATAATATTATAACACGTCCACATTATCTAACATTGTTTTATAACTTTGCAACATTGTACTAACTTCAGTGTCTACATTACTGAAACATGTTATGCTATATAATGTGTACGCACCGTTATACACCTTAAGAGAAGAACTCAGGAGGGGAATATAAGTCCCCAGTTGAGCCTCACGTGATTAATGAACAGACCCTTATCTATATATCAGCAGAAATATAATTTATGCTGCTAAAACGTAAACTTCAGTTTTACACATGTATGAAAATTAATATTAAGCATAGTAAAAGTCATTACCTATGCATAGATAAATCTCGCGTAGGTATATTATGACGTGTGACCTAATTTATGCGTGCCAATAGGGAGCCCTACAACACATTGTTCTAAATTCCATTTTTCCTTCAACTTTATTAAATACTAGCTGACCCCGCGGCCTAACAGTCGGTTCTTTAATTTTTTTTTTTTAAATTTTTCTCTCCGTAAGCATCCCCGTACTTCAAGGAATATTCTAAAAAGAATTAGCGAAATCGGTTCAGCTGTTCTCGAGATTTGCGCTTAGCAACACATTTAGCGATTCATTTTTATATTATAGAAGAATCAGACTAAGCACAAAATATAGAAAGGGCGTGACTCTTCTTTCTTAAACATGCCCGGATAATAAATCACAGAAAGAGCGTGACTCCTCTTTCTAAAACATGCCCGGATAATAAATCAGAGAAAGAGCGTGACTCTTCTTTCTAAAACATGCCCGGATAATAAATCAGAGAAAGAGCGTGACTCTTCTTTCTAAAACATGCCCGGATAATAAATCAGCTTCAAACTGAGCAGAAAATATAGTAAGGGTGCGACTCTTCTTTCTAAAACATGGTCGGGACTGGATAATAAATAAGGTTACCTACTTCAGACTGAGCACAAAACATATAAAGGGCGTGACTCTTCTTTCTTAAGCTGCGTTTACATACTCGCGGCAGAGCGAGGGAAGTGGCGAGAGAAGTGGGCAGAGACGTAGTGTGAATGGTATATTCGTCATGCCGCGAGTACTGCCGCGCATGTTACTGCGAGTCAAAGGAGCGGCAATACTAGCGCGATGAACTATACGAGACCGCTAGATGGCGCTAATCAGTAAACACGACTTTCGTTATTGCTCCTCGAATATTTACTTTTAAAAATATTTATATAGTAGTTGAAAGTGATAGTTTTTATTAATAATCTATTTAATTAATTCGCTATGATGTAAAAGCATAATGCGTAGGTACACTGCTACAGCGTTGTCCTCCATACGTTTACGTCCGTCTCCGTTGCAGGGCGAATACTGTAATGTAATGCGGACCAACGCGATGATGGGAGTGTGTGAATGCTAGGGCTGAGGGCATTAATCATATTTCCTGCAACACGATGAGCAATGCGAGCGGCAGCATGTAAACGCGGGGTTAAACATGGCCGGATAATGAATAAGGTTACTTCAGACTGAGCACTAAATATAGAAACATGCTCCGGTTAATAAATCAGCTTCAGATTGAGCACAAAATATAAAAATGCACACCATTTAATTTCTTTGCGTTTATTTCAAATCCGACATTTCTGGTTCAGGTTTAGTATTTTGTTTTATCTCCGCATGCAAATGGCGGCTCGGCATTAGTGTAGAGGTAGTGATCGCCTGAAACTCCGATTTTAGCATCTAAACCCATGTAATGATAATTTACTGTACATTCTCCTTGCTTAAATTTGTTCCAATTCTCACACGGATATGCGTTAAAAAAAGTTACGGTGTTAATAGATTCTTCAAAATACAACGCCGCACGATTGTGACTGCAACCTGGAATAAGCATAATTTAAAAAATACTTAATAGTTACCTGGACTGCTTACCTAGTACCTAATAAAGTCGCACGATTGTGGTTAGCAAAATTTTGATGAAACATACAGTATTGCATCCGTCCTAATCGAGCAGACCGACTGGGGAAGTACCTCCGCCCTACAGAAGAACGTGGCTTACCTAATAACCTTGTGTTGTGCTTCCGACGCTGAGTAGGGTAGCCAGAGCTCACTGGAGAGATTTTGTGCTGTCAGTGGGAAAACCAAAGGCTTTGTCCTAATCGTCTTTAGCGCTGACGGTACAGAATCTCTCTGTTCTTACGGGGTCATTAGCAGGAGTGTGACTCCCCTGGTGTTGCACTCGCCCATAGGACACGATAACCTCTTACCATCAGGAGAGCCGTGTGCTTGTCTGCGACCTAAGTAGTATAAAAAATACATTTACGTAACATATGGGTATTAAAAAATTACAAACTTGTATCGGTAAAATCGCTAGTCGCAGAGCGACAATCAACGGTACCTAATGTAAATTACCTCTGTGTGGGTAGGTAGCGTTAGTACACTGAATGCGTCTAATTTATTGTAATTGCTTGCCTAAAGTACGGCAATATAAGGAACACACGCATATTTAGCATGTTCGACTCACACTTTATCGATTCAAAGAAGAGTCGAACCGCATCGTAGCCTAATAAATCTAAAAGTTATTATCATCTTAGCAAATTCCCCTTTATATCAACAAACGTAACGTCATTATGTATCTCTTTTGGGAGAAAGATATTCGCGCTCCAAAGATCTAGCTGAGGCACCATACACCGTAGGTCTGTACACGCTATTTCTTTCTTATTATATTTTGTTAATAGTTCTTGATTCCCAAAAAGTATTATGATTATTGGACTAATCATAATACCTACACATTAACGAAGCATTATGCACCTACCTAAGAAAAATGGATCAATATAGGATGGTCTAGAATGGAAGTAATTTATGTGAAGACTGTAAATAGATACCTACCTAAGGTATAAGATATTAACTTACTTACCCATCATTGAAATATTGCAGCCTGGTTGCGGTGGACCTCCACCTTGTGGATAAAAGTCGACATGTCCATGGCTGCGCCAATAGCCAAGAATTCCACCTGCCGAGTGGATGATGTCGACGAACTCTGCGTCAGATTTATCGAGACGACTACGTCTTGGCATCAATGGAAATTCAAACAAAGGTCTAGCAGGGTCCAATCCTTTAAATTTGTATTAGTATTCAGTATTAGGCACCTATAATAATAATAATAAGGCAAAATGGCACGTTAAGGGAAAGAAAAAATTCTTCCCTTTTTTTTATACCACTTAGTTGGCAGACAAGCACACGGCCCACCCGATGGAAAGCGGTGTACCTATACTTAAATGGCATTTATATAAATTAGTGAGATTTTGTGTACAAAGGCGAGCTTAAATCAAGGATGAGTCAACTTTAATCTTGGCTTTAACGAAAGTCACTGCCTATTGAACCACTAACTCCGAGGGGAAAGCCTACGGTATAGTGGTTATAATCAGCAGGTATAACGGCATGCAGGTTAGGTTGACTTGTGCCCCGGAGATCTTTGTGGGTTCCCATACATCAAGTAATTCAAGTATCACACTATTTTAATCAATGATAATAGGTGCTTACCTGTAATTCTATGTACTCTAAAGCTTAAAAACGTCGCAGTGTATGCCATTACGTGGGCTCCTAAGCTGTGACCTATTAAGTGCATATTTCTACCGTCAATTCCATATGATCTTGCTATGGCTTCCAGTAACCTTGCTGTTTTCTTCCCAACATATCTAGTACTAGCAGCTGGCCATGGATAAATTTGATTCTTAGATAGGGCATACCAGTCTATGGTAATAACGTTATAATCGTCCTTTATCAAAAGCTCATTTTTTATGCCCTGAATCCATAGTGATTGTGCGTCGTCTCGCCAGCCGTGAGTGATGACCATGATTGAATTAGAGGACTTGAAGAACTGACTGGTAAAGGTTTCATTATTGTTCTTGGGTACGTGTAGTAATTCTGGTTCAGCGTTACGTCTAAAACGAAAGCTTCTAATAATATCGTTCGTTACCTCGCCCCAAAACGAATAGGCATACAAGAGAATTTCGGGCATCCAAAACGTGTCCATATAACTTAATAGACTGGTCGCGGGTTCAAGTCCGTCTTGGCTGTGTATTTTTTTCTCTACCTAACCCGGAGCGTGGTTCCGGTGAAATTGGGCCAACCCATTCTCTCCCCATGCGGTGTCGTACAAGGCGACTAATGGATAGGCCTGTTTAACATCGCACAGATATATACAGACCAGACTCAGCCTCAGATGCATGGCTCGAGTCAACAATAGTGTCCGGAATACGACAATACTTAGGCTCACCCTATATTGCCTGGAACCGCAATGATTGGTAAAATGTGCGTAAAACTTCACCTCTGCTTAACCCTCCGGGGATAAAGGCGTGATTGTGTATATGTATGTAACCGGGGTTAAATAAGCGTGAGCGTATGTGTGTACTTATTTGTATCTACAAATGTTGGCCGTAGTCCATGATGTGGGTGAATGTTCATTTATCTCCTTACAAATATTTGAAGTATATATAAGTACCTACTTACTTACCTGGTATACAAATAATATTGAGCATCTCCAAAGATCAAACCAGTTACATTCTTAGGTACGCTAGAGAAGTTCAAAACGTCAGTGCCGTAAATTATCCAGTCATCTCCGTACCCAGGTCCATGTTCGCTGTCATTCGTAATGGCGATTACATAAAAACCTGCAATTACACCTGCAATTTGCAATTACATCTACACATTCATTTAAAAAAGATAAGTATATACCACCATACTTTTTACTAATATTCACCTAGTAAATAGGAAGAAATAATATTTTGTATGAAATTCATTTTTTAAATTTGTGAGATGTCTAAGACACGGTAATTGTAGGAAGTCGGTTTCTTACATTCTGGCAAAGTCAATACTTGTGAATTCGGTGTGTAGTTTCGGTTATCAGAGGACATGTATTGTGTGATGTTAAAACATCGTTATCTTTGCTATGTACCTACTATGTACAGTCGCCATCTGTACCTATTAGTTAAACAAAATTCAAGTTACCGACCACCGTAGCTTTAAAACTTTACATAAAATAGGTACCTACTTACTTAAACAAAAATTGAAAATTTGTCCTCTGAAAATTTGTTCAGTGTAAAGACTACTTGCAAAGTTTTTAACAACTGAGAGTGACTGTACTTTGGGTAATAGATAGTATGTAATAATACCTACCTACCTGCATGCTCCTACACGTCTTCACGGTTCCGTTATCAAACTGTTTTCTACATTTAAGGGATCTTCCTTCCTTTTTCTTCCTAATTCTTTTGTAGGAGGCAGGACACGAAGGCATTTCCGTCCCAATCGAGCAGTCCGACCGGGGAAGTACAGAATACCGCGGCTATAATAACCTCGTGCTGTATTCCCGAACGCGGTGAGTAGGGTAGCCAGAGCTCACTAGAGAGGTTTTGTAGTTCAGTGGGAAGACCAAGGCTTGTCCTGCTTGTCTTCTGCGCTGACGGCAAAGAATCTCTCAGTTTTTACAGAGTCGGCAGCACGAGTGGGCCTTCCTGATGTTGCACTCGACCATAGGCCTCGATAACCACTTTCCATCAGGTGGGCCCTGTGCTTATCTGCGACCTAAGTAAAAAAGTCCTCTTTTTTCATCTGCTTCTTATTAGTTTCTTATGCCAGCAACTATTTTATGCAGGCCTTTATTTCTTTCATCTCTTCTTCTCTATCTAATATGTAAAATTCTCGTGTCACAGTTTTCGTTGCCATACTCCTCAGAAACGGCTTGACCGATTTTGATGAAATTTTTTGTGCTTATCCGGTATCTATGAGAATCGGCCAACATCTATTTTTCATACCCCTAAGTGATAAGGGTGCAGCGGGAACGGGATTTGAATACCACGCGGGCCGAAAATATGGCGGTACGAAGTTCGCCGGGGCAGCTAGTATCTATATATAAAAACCAATGCCAAAGGTCGTAGCGGTGGAGCATTCGACTGCTACGTCGGAGATCGCGGGTTCTGGGAATCGAACCCAGTACAAATATTTGTATGCATGAATATGTCTATACTTGCATTGATCTAGGTGTTTCTATGTATAATATTATGTATGGAACTACAAAAGGAAATGTATGTATAATAAATAGATCTGTCGAACCACGAGCTGGCCTTAAAAATTATATTTATTTTATTTTATAAATCCCTACCGTTCAATTGGTTGCACTATGTGTATCCGATATTATCTTCGTACGATTAATCGAACTATGCGATCGAAGTAATGACAACAGGAAAGAATTAGCTAGTTGCTTAATTTAAGTCTAGATAGCGTTGTGTAGAATGTCCTAAAATATTTATTATTTTATTATTATCTAAGTGTTATTTCCAGTAGCATCCCAGGTTTACACCTTGGAGCCAGGAGTCTGCTTACTCTATTTTTTTAAATTAGGATTCTGTAGCTTTTATGGGAGCAGCTGTCGTTCAATTTCTCAACTCCCGAGAGCCTACACCGGAGCATTTATTATATCATGTAGTCTCTACATTTAGATCAGACCTTTTATGAATGTAGAGAAAGAAGAAATAATAATTAATCATCACCTTAGCGTTGTTTGCCCCGCCTCCCCAAACCCGGGGGCTAGATGGGGACTCCGTGATCCCCGCACCCAACTAACCGAAGAGGGCCAGCTCAAAAGAGATGACCCTGGGTCGGCCTGGGTGCGAGAGATATGTCTCAGGCAATATCACCTCCGGCAATCAACGACCCAGATGGCGGCGTGCGTTATAGTCGATTCGAATCCGACATAACCAGTTCTGCCGGCTCTAGTTTTTGTCCGTGGGGATTTCGCAAAAAAAAAAACTTTCAGTTGCATCCCAGAGCCTTAATCGATCTCAATCCATTGAATTCTTCTTCCTTATTCTCATTTAGATTTGGGTTATGGGTTATGCAGCCTTTATGGAAGCGAGAAGCGACTATCGTCTGACCTTTCAACCTCGAAAGGGAAGCCTATGCCAGAGCCTCGTTCGTCAATCAGCAGGTGTACCTACCGGCTGGTAGGTGAGGCTTGCTTGGCCTCAGTCCTTCAGGGAGAAATAATACAACCATATAATCATAGCAACGTTATTGTATTTTTTGAATTGAATCCTTTTTGTGCTTACACAGTAAACACATGATCTCAACACTTATAACTAAAAATATTTCTAAAAATGAAAATGGATATTTTACTCGAGTTATAAAAATCTTTGCTTGTGCATATTTTGTTTTCAATCGAGGCAAACTTATTGTGGATTCATTGGGTAACAGTTAAAGTGCTCAGTATGATATTTTGAATATTCAAGTATTTTATAATATCACTTATTGTGCTGAGATATTGTGCATTATGCCTTAACATTTTAAGATTTGGGTGCCCTGTTTCACCGCATTACATTCTGCCAATGTGCAAATAACTTCGTTTACTTACCTTCCTTTATACAAACTGATAAATACGATTTAGTTATATTAATCTAAAATATTGCTATCTTTTTCATTTTAGTCTAGAAATCGTCGAATGATTTTTGGGCTATTTTAATTAGCAATGTTTAATCTTAGTCTTGACTTAGGCGTACAAAACGAACTGAACAAATATTGACCGTTAAATATACTGAAATACTTCGATGGTGGCCGCCGTCGGCAGTGGGCTTGTAACTGACATCGAGTAAATGCAGACCAACGTGTAGGCAGTACATAGAAGTTAAATTAGGGTTATACAAAATTATTTGAAAACTTTAGTATGTAAAGGAAGGATAATTTTATATTGGAAAAGACTAGATATCACATGGTTTGAGCTATATGTATATATTACTCTTGTCCCTTACATCTGTAAGTACAATTATAAGAAATTTGTCAAATAATATCTAAGTAAATACGTTGTGAACAGTTCACGTTAATTGAATTTTAAGTCTTGGTGGTTGTTACATTGATAGCATTATATAATTTGAGATAAATGAGTGATTTAGGCATTATAATATAAAACCTACGCATGCTACTTGATTGTAGTCGTGCACCTACGTATTGTGTGCAATATCTGTGGTCGCTTCATATCATTCACCGAATGACGAATCAAATGAAAAAGACTATAAGATGAAATATTAATAACGGAACTATTTATCTGATGTAGATTCGTGATATGCCTGCCACGATGGAAGTAAATAAGAAGATTCACGAATTAGCTGGGCTGTACGCCACGGACGCAGGTTTACAAACTAGGCTGGCCTAAAAGTCATGAACATTTTTTTTCTTTCTGAACAAATAGCAAAGTAACAATTTCTATTCCGAAGCATAAATTCGCAATAAACGATTGTGATTTAGAAATATACAGATAAGTAATATTTTTTACAGTTGGTCAGTCGAAAATATTGAGCATAATATATATACATACATAAGTAGATTTTCATTTAAACATATTACAATTTATTCCTATTGAACAGTGGATAATTTATTGCACAATCGTTGATCCTAATATTCTAAGTGTATGCTATGACGGAAGTCACTTAGAGAACAAGTAAACAAACAAAACAAGGGGCTATTGTGTCGCTATACGTAGCTTAATCCTACAACGTCATCAGCAATGAACTAATGATGCCCTTGTTCGCTGTCTTTGACGTACACAGTACGAGTGAACGGCGCGTGCGCCGGCGCCGACTGCCAACGACACGTCTCTTGATATCGTCATCGATGAACACCAATAAAATTATCAAATATAACAAAGAGTAAATGAGTAGAATCTAAGGCAGGCAACTGACGCGTTTGAACATTAACCGAAAAAATACTTTCGGTCACTTTAGTGACGGAGAGATACAAAATACAATAAATATGTTTGAAATGCATTACTTGCTTGTAACAGGATTTGGAATTATTGAAAATAAATTTAAACTTGAAGTTGACACCAAATCTATAATAGGCCTCGATTCACTATGTAGTGGTTTTCAAAACACAATTATTTCAATTCGATTAGAAAGAAAACGGGAAAAAAGTATTCCGTATGATCTGTGAAAACAAAACCTAGAAGTGAGGTTTAAACCTTCAGAATCAATCATTTCGATTTTAATATTACATTATTAAATTTTATTTTTGTAAGGTTTGAAATCACATGTAATTTTGAAACTCAGGGTTTCCCATCAGTCTGATTTATTTAACAGTTAAAATGAACGGTTACTTTTATATAGGCCATGTCAATTTGACGTCACCTCGCCTGATGGTAAGGATGTGTCCATAAGTAGTCAGTGAGGTGGGTAGAGTCGTGTGGTGTCGCGGTCGGCGCCGCGCCGCGCCGGCGAGGCAGCCCTCGCGCCCTCCCTCCGCATCAGACGCTTCCATGCACGCACATAAATACCTACACCTTATCATACCTACCTATCTATTTGTTATGAGTAATTTATTTCAATTTCTTTAAAGCGTACATTTTTATACTTATTTTAGGAGGTCCTTATCTCGATAGTTTCCAATTAAAAAAAAACATTACGGTACAACCAATAGGTATAAAAAGTGCGACGTGCATGCAAGGAAATATCTAAGAGCACATTTGACACAATAAGTAAACTTAATAACGAACATAACATTAAACAGTCTTCATAATGACTGGTCAACCATAGGTGGGATTGCTCAAGGAACCGATAGCACAACACTAGTATCGATAACAGAATAATACAACTTAGTATATTGCGGACCTAGGGTAAGAACGCGTTCTCTGACGTGTCCTTACGGAGTAGATGGGTGGCGATACAAAACAAGGGAGTGGACCACCGCGGCAAGCTCGCTCACGTCACCGGCGAGTGGTGAGTCAGTCACACAGGCCACAGGCCACAGGCCACGTACTCATACACGAGGGGCTTAAATATAAACATGGGAAGTTGTTAGCTCGGCAGTGTCCATTGCGACAGTTCCCAGTGCCTCACCGGCACTGGCGGGAAGGTCCTCAGAACCTCAATCATACCACACCACACCTAAATAAATAAATGTATATAATATCTAATATGTTTTTACATATGTACACTTGTTCCTTTTAAAGTATTGTAACTATATAAATAAAACAAATTAAATAAATTTGTACTTGTAAAATTATGATTCAATAAAAAATGTCAAACAAAACTGAGTTTATACGTTTTGTATCAATCTAAATTATTTCTAAAATCTACTTAATGATTATTTTGTTGTATAATTATAAACGAGTCTACGCTCTAGTGGTCGGCGCTACGCCGGTGCACGCGCGCTACGCGCTACGCCGCGGCCTACGCCGCTACGAGACGCTCGAGCGGGCGCTACGACAGGACACAAATTGAATTTGTGTCCTGTCGTGTTGAATTCGCCCCAAATGATGTTCGCGAAATAAAGAAGTGTGTCAGTCGTTTATAACTAAATCGTGTAAAGTGCACACGCAGAGCGGCGCAGGCCCCGCGAAGCCGCCGACCACCAGACGCAGCTCTTTTAGTAAATCGTTATTCGTAATTAGTTACAATAATAACTACAATATAATGTTGGTATGAGCGGTGTCGTGGATGCTCCCCCACTCATACCTAAAGCGTTAAGGTGAACGTCTCTCGCACTGACTGCTCGCCGAACATCTTGTCCATACTAGTTTACCTTTGCAACAACATTTTGATCTGTATATGGCACATTTTGTTCATCCTAATTCTCATCGATATCCTACTGGTTACTCATTAAAGTATTCAAACCCGAAATATAGTTAAATTCAAAGTGCCATCAGTGCTAACGAAGCTAGTCGTGTACTCGTGTACCTACTACGTTATGTACAAATCAAGACAACTCGGCGCGTGGATGGGATCACATGGAACAATTTAATTGACATTTATCAGATAGGAGAACAGGCGGTGCGAGCATGAAACGCCACGGCATCCACTTTTATACGTACATTATTACAGTCGCGAGTATCCAAGTGCGACTCGAGTCATCGTTTTCTAAGTATCTATATATTTATATTAATGGTTACCGGCGGCGTGGTCGTAACGCCAGTCACCTGGTGGGATCTTTTAAACACTACATAAACAGTGAACATACCAAATCATATCTACTTCCGAATAGCGCTCGGTTACTGCGTTATGGGGCGAATTTCTAGCGATCGATCTATACTGTCGGCCATATTCGATCGTCGAGGGCCAGTCGCACCCGAGCTAAGCTACTAGTGTGTTTCATCGAACAAAATAAACGGAAGTAAATTCGCGATTTAAAAGTTAACCATTTGACCTATGCGAGTAAGAGATCAAGCGTAGATCTATAAAATGGAAATAATCGGTGGGGAACAGAGCGACGATCCTCGCCACAGCGCGTCGGGCGGTCAGCAGACGGTTTCGGCCGGCGCCGGCGGCGAGTGCGGCAGCGCTGACAGCGGGGACAGCGGCGACAGGACCGACAGCGGGGACAGCGGCGACAGCGGTGACAGCGGCGGCGGCGCGCTCAGCGGCTCGGGCGAGCGCCGCCGCAGCGCCTGGCGCTTGCGGAACTCCAGGAACTCCTCCTTCATGGCGCGCACGCGCGCCTCCACGTCGTCGCGCGGGGGGCGCGCGCGCGTGCGCTCGGGCGTGGAGGGCGTGGGCGTGCGCGTGGCGCGGTCCCACTCGTAGTGCACGTCCACCGAGCCCGCGTCCAGCGCCTCGCCCGAGCCGGGCCGCGGCGGCGGCGCGGGCGGCGGCGGACGGTACGGCGGCGGCCGCCACTCCGCCAGGCTGCCCGTGCGGCTGCTGCGGTTGTGCTGCGACGACGCGTTCTTGCTGCCGAAGCCGCTGGACGACGAGCGGCTCTCGGGCGACGCCTCGTGCGGCGGCGGCGGCAGCTCCGAAAGCGGGCGGGGGCGCGCGTGGCGCGGCGCGGGGCGCGATCGGCCGCGCGCCGCGCCCGCCGCCGCCGCCGCGCTCTGCCGCAGCGACCGCAGGCGGAAGGGGGACGGCGGGGTCGGGAAGGAGCCGTCGGCGGAGCTGGGGAAGGGTACGGAGCTGAGGTCGGACACGTGGAGCGGTGACCAGGGGGTCCAGGCGGCGGCCCAGGGCGGCCAAGGCGGCCAGGGCGGCCAGTGCAGGGCTATCGCCGGCGACGACGCGCGGAACAGCGGCGGCGCGGCGGCGGGGCGCAGCGGCGCGCGCACGCGCGGCAAGAAGCCGCCGTCGTCGGACGAGGAGGGCGCGGGCGAGGGCGCGGGCGGCGCGGGGGGGCCCGCCGGCCGCACGGCGCGCGCGCCCGCCCCCACCGCCGCCCAGTAGCGCGCCTCGCCGCCGCAGCGCGACGCCGGCCACACCCAGTTCGCAGTGAACCGCAGGCACTGAACTATACTCGATATTCCGCGTTCTCTAAATCTGTGCGAAGACATTGCCAGGGTTACTAACTTGACGTAAATACGTTCAAGATGGTAAAATTGTAGGTATATTATATAACGCTGGCGACAGCTTTAGCCAGACCGACGATAGTTGGATTGGCTGTAACTATCGCCAGTGAAATTGATGAATTGTTATAATTCCATTGTCCCTCACGCTTCACATTGGAACTAACCTGATTTCCTGGTTCAGCAGCGTGAATGTATTAAACATAAAATTAGACATTTTTAAACAGTGGATCATGTAGGTAAGAAGAACAAGAAATTCATTTATGAAACCTTATTTGAATGATGAGAAGGACACACACTTACTTCTTAAAAGGCACTTGAGTGCTATCGCTGGCGCGGAGATCAGTGAGTCGCGCGGCTACCATGTTGTATGCTGCAAGCGAATTATTTCTGAACATTAACGTAGTGAAGGCTGTGCTCTCCCCGCCCTACCCGTAGGCCGCCGTCCGCCACCACGCTTACACTACGTACACCAACACCCACCATATTGTCAACGAGTTACGAACGCACACTGATTCAAATAAAATTTAAAAAAACTAATCCGTTCAGCAATATTGGTTACTGTCACTAAATAACATTTTGTAGAGGGAAATACTTCGTGACAATGTCTATAGAGGGGCCTATATTGCCTATGTATTGACGCACGAAGGTACCTCTATTCCCACTAGTTCAGTTGTCTAGTTCAGTTGACTGAATTAATGAGATTGTTTTTCTCACTTGTTCAGTTGAAAATAAAACAAGCTTTTGCACCTGGTGCCACACGTTTGTACAACCACTGAACTTTACAACTGAACTAGTGATATTTCTTTTCTCATATTGTTCAGTTGACTAAAATAAAAATAATATTTTGTTTAAACCATTTTTTTTAATTAATTGTACTTAAGTTTTTCTAAGAACATAGCAACATTAATCTCGCCTTGTACAATTTGCATTTGAACTTTTCGAATGAAACAATTATTTCCTTCCTAAATAAGAAACTTAAGAACCGTACCGATATTAGATAGATACCTTATTCGTGATATAATAAGTACCTAGGTAATCAATTTGTTGTTTACTAAATGGGCACATACTTCTTATTTAATTCATGGTTTGTTTGTGTACCTACTTTAATTGTGTTAATCCACACGATCACATTTGCAGAAAGTAACGAGTCATTCACCATCTCGCGAGCGCGCGCGAGTTGGCAATTTTTGATTTCGAAATATTTTTTCGTCGTCATCTCGCGCGCATGCTAAAGTACAGTCAGATAAAACAGGATCAAAGAAAACATGAAAAAGAAAACTAATGTATACTCGCGTCTTTACCTGCATTGGTTGATGCGCTGCGAATGTTTTTTTTTTCATCTTAGATTTCGATATAGACTTCAGTTCAGTACCTATGATACAGTAGGTACCTACAGTACCTATGATACAGTTCAGTACCTATGATATTTGTAGAATATCAATTTACCTCATGTGGTAGGTACCTATTTATGTCGGTATAAATATCTACCTCTTGTAGATAAAGCTAAATAATTACGCCCCTGATTAGAATTTCTATAAATTTTGTTCTAAAAAGAATTCATAAAGTTCCAGTGTGCGTTCACATGATAAAAGTTAAGTAGGTATTATTTCATGACGTGGCAATGAACAAAAGCGTAACTTGAGAAAAATAACAATAGCCCAAAAGTTATATACAGTACAATAGCATGCATTACGATGTCAGAATTTCTGAATAAAGTAAAAAAGCTATTGCGACCATTTCAAACCAACATGATTGTATGTTCATCTATGTAGCATAAAATACTGTGGATGCCCACGTGCTACGAGAAATCGTTACAATCGCACCGTTTAAACTGCATCAACAAATCGACGTACATACATCTGTTAGAAAATATTTAAAAATTGCCTTCCTAGAGAAGTGGTTACTTGTTGGCTGGCGTATTGTAAAATAGAACGATGAATGTATGGAATAGAATATGGAATAGAATGATGAATAGAATAGGACACTATTCTACAATACGGGGGTGAACGAATTTCCACTTGTCTAAGGGGGACAGTTTTCATCACGTACTACTGCAGAAAACACTTAACGTAAGTAGGTACATTATGCAACTAGCAGGTACCAACCTTATCAGCACAACTGTGTTATGTTAATAAGGTACAAGGACAAATATACACATAAAAATTATGCTGATAGCTCATGCAAAAAGCTGAAAGTGAAATAGCGATGTAGGTACAAGTGATATGCACAGATGATATGCAGCCACCTAATTAGCCGACAATATGGTAAGTTATGCCGGGAAGGTATTTTGTTATCTATCGATATTGCAATGATGGTTATTTCTTTTTGTCAAATTTTGTTATTGTGAGCTTTGTGTTCGATAGCGACTAGTTTATTATGTAACTTTCAATATTAAAAAACTCTGTACAAAACGCGAACTTGCGCTTTTCTTCCTGCCCCCTAGATACGTAGCACAATGTTAGTAGAAGACAATAATAAATCAATGCATGGGATTGACATATTATATCTCGGGACGGGACATGTATTTTGGACATAAATCGCGAGACAAACGAGGCTCTGGCGCCAGAGCGGATTGTTTTGTAATAATCTATGCTTGGTGAATTTCAGCTCGTCCACCGCAATAGCACCCCGAGCTATCCTTAAAAGACACCCAAGAAACAAGTACCTATTGCGCATACAAGTAGAGCACATTTTAGTTTCAAGATAGCCCCGAGTTATATTATATCACGTTTATGAAAGTTGTAAATATAATGATAGGTAATTTATTAATGATGAAGGCGGAGGATCGGCAAACGTGGCGCACATTGGGGGAGGCCTATGTCCAGCAGTGGACTGCAGTAGGCTAATTGATTGATTGATTGATAATAATGATATGCAAATCCTATACGTTGACTATTATATTCCACTAACGTTGTGCCACTGGTATGGGGTGCTGATGTGTCTAATGAAATCTGGGTTCTCTGGTTACTCTAGTACTCTTTTATGCTGGCCAGTCTTATATATTACAAATATTTCATTATTGAATTAATAACTGTTTTTCTACAGCATAATCTGTTAGTTAAAAGAATAAACATATATTTTGATTATGAGTTCATTTAGTTAGTAGATTAGACATGGCCGACAGTTTATAGAGAAGTCAATGTACCTACACGACGTAGGTATCAGAAAATGTTAATACAATTCTTAATAAAACACATTTAATACAACCAAAGCTATGTAACATTGCGTATCGCGACATTTTTGATAGCTGCCTACATGACGTCATTAAGCTTACAGTTCCATAATAACCTAGCGCTGGTAGTCGCATCACTCGCGGTAAGGACACTTGTAAAGGTGGCGGACAAGCGGCCACTTGTACGAAGTTAGGCTCACCTTTCTCCTGCTTACGCCGTTTCCGTTTGTTGCAGATCTTGACCGCGCACACGGACAGTATGATGGCCACTATAAAGAACAAAATGCCGCCGACCACGCCCGCCGTGATTGCTTTATGCTTCACCCGCGCGGGCACTGGGAACTTCACTTCTTCTGAACTCTCGTAGCTGGTCGCTGAGTTGGCCAACACTCTGAAGTAGTATGTACGACCGCCGACTAGGTTCTTTACTGAAAAGTTATATCTTTTATAAAACTTTGAAGTGTTATTAGCCTTTAAGGGTGACAAGAGCGTTTCGAAATGTCGTGGCTGCCTGTGTAATCGAACTTTTTCACGAACAAACTGTCGGTCAATGTGGTGGTCCAGTTATGCATCCCTCTATTATAAATTGGAGGCAAAAACAGGGATCGAATTAGTGATATATAGCCAGGAAGCATACTCGTACATGTTTCACGTCTTGGTGATTCTGTGTGATACCTAGTACCTACTACTACGGTACCTAACTAAGATCGTCAGGCCCAAGCCCAGCTCGAAGCTCTAGCGCAGGCTTTCCTCTCGGTTAGTAGATAATTTTTTCGGTTGGCCAGTTAGTGCATTTGAGCGAACTTTTTGATGTTGGATTTTTGCCGATAACTGTAGTATAGTTACTGAGGGTTGGTTAAATTTATCGAAAGACAGATGGCCGTTGGAGCAAACGAGTCCTTGAGTGGAGACTGGTACACAGAAGATGGGACACCCCTTAGCCAGTAAATGACGACCTGAAGAAGGTAACCGGGACAGACTGGATGCAGAAGACGGAGGATCGGGAGCAATAGCGTATTTAAAAAAAAAAGATTTTTAGCAACCGAAATTACTAACATTCCCGTTCACCCCACCTGCTAAATTACTTTTGTTAGGAGTGGGTTTACGTCGGTAGTGCAATGGCCAAGATTCGAACTTGGGACCTGTCGATCGTAAGACCGACTCCTTAGCTATCGACGCTTTTAAATTAATATTGGTAGAAGCCTATGTCCAGCATTGGACAGTGGACTGCGGTAGACTAATCGATTGTTTGAGTTACCGAGGTAGCTGGTCTCCTCGGGGCGGATCTGTCCTCGGTTGAGCGTCTTCCATTGCGCGTCGGTGCGGTACTTGATGGTGTAGTACTGAACCAGCGCGGCTCGTTCCAGAGGCGCCTGCCACGTGATCAGGAACCCGTTGTGAACCTCCGTCACCGTCAGGTTGCGTGGAGGACCCGACTTCGGACCTGAATTGCACAAAACGATAGGTTATTCACCACTCTTGGTTTATACTAGTAATTACTGGGTTATATGACGCTATGAGTGTATGAACGGTCTAGCCAACATTTTACCAAAAATCTGTTAGAAAACCTTTAACTAACCGGAAGTGGATTAAAATGGCCTTGTATACTGCTATCTGTTGATAGTACTTATATTATAAAAAACGAAAGTTAAGCCAGTTTGATTCTTTATTAAACCATTTTCGGATGGATACAAGAGACGTATCCATCCGAAAGGCATTTTGCCTATATACCTTGCCCAGTGCCTGAAGGTCATATACTTACTTACTTTAGTATTTTTGTTAAATGTTGGCTAGTTGGCTAGGCCGTTCTTACATTCACGGTCAGATGCGTGAATGAACCTATGGGTGCTGCGATATACAAATCATAGTTCATTATTTTAAGCAGTGAGAAATTAAGCAAAGAGCATTATGTAATGCTATAGATACAGATATAGAGTATGTGCATTAAATAATAAGAAAATCGCCAACATTGCGAGTAATTGATAGTAGTTAGTAGTAGTAGTCACATGCTATACGTCTGTGATATGGATACGTTTTTTGTCTACAGAAATCACTAAGCCATATTGAACTTAGATTACAAAACGAACATGCAGTACTCGGCTTCAAGTATGGTAGCTCGGGAAGAAGACAAAGTCCAAGTAAGGATCTGCTTCGGTTTTATAGATCGTTGTCTCTATCATACAATACAACGGACTGAGAGTTTAATAATATAAAGGTATCAAACCGCAACGTGTAACTGCATCAGCTAAATGTGCGATACCTATATAGGACGCTCTACAAAACTGTAAGAGGCAGATCTTGGTCGGACTCTCTTCAGACGTGCCAAGTCAAAAGCCGAGTACTGTAGTTACTGCTATACAAATATATAAGTAATATATACTTACTCTTTAATGAATTTGTCACAGTATGTCAAAATAGAGTGAATTTAACAAAATTAACAATCATAAATAGGTAAGGTAAAGAAATTAGTAAACAAACGAGCAAAAATGTTAGCATGCACATAACATCAAACAAATGCTACGTAAAAAATACTAGTGAATGAATGTGAATAGATGTTAATTGTGCAATATCGTATACCAGAGCCTTCGGGTGCGTTCTGAAATATCTTTTCGTCTACGGGCCCGGTGGGCGTGGGAGCCGCCTTCGG
Source organism: Eilema depressum (assembly GCA_914767945.1). Lineage (NCBI taxonomy): Eukaryota > Metazoa > Arthropoda > Insecta > Lepidoptera > Erebidae > Eilema > Eilema depressum. The sequence goes on from OU612020.1 coordinate 7,933,003, forward strand.
CTTGGCGCCTACATCTATAAAAGCAATTCCAAGTTAGTTCCCCACCTGCCACACTTCTTCCACCCTTCGGTTAATATATCTGTATGTTATTTACTACACCTACGTCCCACAGTATTTTACTGCCGACCCTGTTGGAACCTCTTATGTCCTTCTTGAAAAACTCTATATTAATCACAACCTTGACTTTGTAAGTATTACTGTAAACGAATACCTCCATTTGCCCTGTACTGCCCAAGGAATATACTTAAGTGTGTGGTGACGGAGAAATAATACACGTATCATCACCCCATGTCATCCGAAGGGTGTCGTAAGAGGCGACTAACGGAAAAATACGCAGACGTTATCACTACGAGAGAAGGAAAACTCGAAATTAAAACACTGTACCCACTCGTGTGGCCAGCATGGAAACAGTAGGCCAAAGCCTCCCAACATTGGGAGAGGCCTAGGTCCAGCAGTGGACTGAGATATTCATTGATCGATCGAAGAGAGGTAGTTACGTATAAAAGTACTTTCAGAACCATAAAGTCCTTTACACCGCACCAATAAATATAGTTAAATGTTAGGACCCATCACCAGTACCTATAGATATGTTAGCACAAACAGCGTATAGAAATGCGTGGCACTTACCGAGAGTTCTTATAGTGATAGCTTTACTCATCATTCCCTCTCCTATAGTATTTTTGCTATTGACTTGAAACTCGTACGTGGTTCCAGGTTGAAGGCGGTTTATTGTGACCTGTGGGGAAATGCCGCATTAGAAATAGTTTGACTGTACAGATGAGGGCGAATTAGATCAGCCCTTCTAGACAAGTGGCAATTCGTTAGCCGCCGTGTTGTAGAATAGAATGGTGGGTCGGTAAAGGAGTTGGCCTTACGATCGAGAGGTCCCGGGTTCGAATCCTGCTATTACACTACCGACGTGAACCCACTCCTAGCACAAGCAATTTAGCTTAGTAGGAGGGGTTAAAGGGAATATTAGTAATTTCGTTTGCTAATATTAAAAAAAAAATAAAAATAAAATTAATTCTATTCTATAATACGCCGGCAATACATTACAACGATTTAGTACAAAAAGTACTTACTAGACTGGAAAAAGCTGACCCCAGACTCTAAGGTGAAAACTTCGACATACATACAATCACGCTTTTATCCCCGGAGCGTTAGGCAGAGGTGAATTAAAACCCACAACCACATTTCAACAATCATTGTATTAGGTCCCACGTAATAGGGGGTGAGTCTTTTGCCATATTCCGGGCACTATTGTTAACTTGAGCCATGTATCTGAGGCTGAGTCTGGGCTGTCTGGATGTATCTGTCTTATGTTGAACAGCCCTATCCCTTCTTATTCTACTCTGCCGGGAACCACGCGGCTAAACTTAAACGCGCGGCGTGAAAACTTCGAAAGCAACTGGAATTAACTCTAGGAAGAAGAAGAAGAAGATAATAAGCAAGAAGTACTCACATAAGTAGCACCGGAGGGCGTGACAGGCACCTTGGTCCACTCGGAGAAGCCGGCCTCCCTGTACCAGATGGTGTAGTCCTGCTTGTAGTCGGGCCCGCCCGCGTAGCCCGGCTGCCAGCGCAGCGTCACTTGGAACTCTGTCGCAGTGCCCGACACGTTGTACGGCGCGTGCGGCTGAGTGCCCTCGATTACCAGCTGAGTGTCCGCCACTATTGTTGCCACCTGTGTAAGGGTTAGGTTAGAGTTTGGGGTCATGGGTGAACCCAAGGGGAGAGGGCAAGTGGGGCGCTTGCCCCACCCTGCTCTGCTCTGCTCGAAGTTATGAATCTTAAAAACCGGTGGAGTAATTCTCCCCCGGATTCGATTTTAGTTTGGCCCCACCCCTTTAAGATAAATGGGTACGTCCATGTTTGATATATTTTAGAGATTAGAAACTAACCGAACTGGTTTCTGTAAACGAATATAATAGGAACTAGAAAACATAGTACCTAGGTGGTCTTATGCTAGGGTGTAAGGTGGCCCAATAAGGTAATTCCTTCTAACCTTCTTAGTTGGACCAGTACGGTGTACGGATACTGTGAGGTTGGTTTGACCGCGAAGGCCTTATGCAACCACTCGGGGGCATGCATGACGTGAATTTTCATAGTAAGTAGGTATACCTTGAAACACGTATATATGAACGAGGTCCTGGCACTTGCGGATTGTTTTGTGCTATCTATGCTTGATAAATTTGAGCTCGTCCACCGAAGTAGCAGCCCGTGCTATCCTCAAAAGACACCCAAGAAACGTGTACTGTGCACATTTTGAGCACATTAGGTCCGAGATATACAATGTCCCGCCTGCCGTCCGCGTATCCCGACTAGACATATTTGGTGCAAATACCGTCAGCTGATTTGTTCACAACGTAGTCCACTACGAGCACAATGCGGTGGACGGCTAGATTACAGGCGGTGGCGGTTACCTCGTTGGAGGCGACGCACTGGTAGATGCCGAAGTCCTGGCGGCGCAGCGTGTCGATGGTGACGTTCCCGCCGAGCGCGCGCACGCGGCCCTTCTGCAGCGGCAGGCCGTCGCGCCGCCGCCACGCCACCGACGGCCGCTGCGTGCCCTCCGCCTCCTGCGCCTCGCAGTGCATCTCCACCGACTCGCCCACCTGCGCAGTGCGCCGACCCGGCCCTTATTATAGTTATCAGCAGGAATCATGAACCAACGATACAAAGTTTGCGCAAGTGCACTAACTGGTCTACTAAAAAACCAATAAAAGGATCGGTCCTTTTTTTATACCACTTAGGGGCTGTTTACTAATCAAGTGTGCTCGACAGGAGGAGTGGGAGGGAGGGGGGAGTTTGTAAAAAATCTCTCACCACGTATCACCATGGGGGGGAGGGGAGGGTGTGGTTAGGAAAACATCATGTGATTAATGGACAGCCCCTTAGTTGGCAGACAAGCACACGGCCCACCTGATGGAAAGTGGTTACCGTGGCCTGCCTATGGACGTACAGGGGCGTCACACCCGTGCTGCCGACACTGAAGAAATGCCCTTCTTGACGAACCCTATATTGTAGTCGCTTGATTTATATTTTTATGGTTGATTAACTAGTGCACTTGCGCTGCACTCGTGATTATATGATTGATTGACTGGCGGGCCTCCAAAACGACCGAAAAACTCAGGTTCTTCAAGTTTGCTGTTCAATATAGGTACTATACTGTGAATTAGTGTAGATATACAATCATGACTGTCCTACTCACTAGTGAGAGCGGAACTCCCTGCTCGAGTTGGTATAACAGTCAATCTTCAAGAAAAAAAAAGCAATGGTACTAGTACATTGTAAAATTATGTCATTGTATTGTAGCTTAAACAATTACTTACTTTTCTTTGGTACAGGGGTTCCGGTTCAACGGTGAACACTGGGGGTTTACGAACTAAAACTTCCATTGGACCTGATGAAACAATATTGTGATTAGTGCTATTACAATATCTCCTAAAACATATTCGAAATCGGTACATTAGTTTTGAATGCCTAGGGAAAATTCAAGTGAAAATTTAAAATTAAAAAAAAAAAAGACTATTATGATAATGACATTTCAAATGATTTGTCTCGACTCCCTAAAATTAAGTGTTCTTAGTGGCTAAGTGTTAAGCACAACGAAGAAAAACACATCGATAGCTAGGCAGTCAAAAAAACCTGCAGCAGCTAGTAATAACATAAGGTTAAAATAATGTTAATTTTTACCCGAAGAGCCCTGCGTTCCTTGAGCATTATAAGGCGTACAAGTGTATCTCCCCTGGTGATTCTGGTTGACGCGCGTGAAGAGCAGCGAGCCATTGTTCATGATGACGATGTCCTTCGTCTGGTAGGGCTCCAGCAGGCGCTTGTCTTTGGTCCACGTCACGTACTGGAGGGGCGGGTTCGCCTTTATGTAGCATTGTACCACACCCGCCAAGCGGAACGGAAGGTATTGCACAGTCGGCGTGAAAGTTACTTTGGCTGGATCTGGAATAAATAAATCAGCTAGTAAGTTCTTTGTTGGTGTTATGGTTATAGGTTTTGTATGTTTGCAGATGGTAATCGCTTCAGGGAAAATATCAAAGTTGTGTTTGGCGCGGGGTTTCACAGAGGATATGACCCCCCTTCCCCCGTTTGTTCCCCCCCGACGTTCACGACGTACGTTGACGACTGTAATATTATATGTCCAATCCCTTACATCCCGCCCAACGACTTGCCACTTCTCTAGGGGGGCTTTAATTGCAATCCAGATTTTCACATGGTTTTGAAGGATTGTCTGAAAAACACCACAAAATCCAGTGGACTTGCATGGAAGGTTTAATTACAGTAGAAGTAAGTAAGGACAGAACTAAGGCCCGTATTCTAGAATTACACTCATTTCGCAATCTCGATTAATCTGAAGATAGATTGCATAGACAGATTTACAGAATTGACAGGTTGTCTACACAATCTGCCATCAGAACTGAGTACCACTAAAGAATACCGGCGTAAGTGTCTGCGTAAAAAAAGTAAATACTCACATTCAACATTCAAATAGGCGGAAGCGCTTTGTGGATCACCGATGCCATTGGACACTTCGCAGAGGTACTGCCCCGAGTCGTCGGCGGCCACAGGGTTGATCACCAGGGCGCCGTCGTGCCGTATGGTCACCCTCGTCTCCAGGGCGGCCACTTCGGCGACCGGGGCACCCTCGCGGAACCACTTCACGGTCACATTGCCTGGCAGGGCTTTCGCTTCGCAGGAAAACTGTACCTTCTCCCCTTCTAACTTGGTTTGATTTGTTGGTGGCATCTGAAAGAATGTAAAATATATTCTTAATATGTATGATTGTGAAAGTATGTTGGTTGGGCAGCAAACGAATCGACGGAATTTTTGGATTTTTGACATAAGAGTTATTTCAAGAGTTTGAAAAGGATATTTTATTTTGAAAATGTTAGGTTCTCGTTGACCAGTAGCGTACCTAATAATTTCGATCAAAATATTTAATACTAGCTATTGCCCTCGACTCCACCCGCGTGTAAGTCGGTTATCGTGAAAAAACATAGCCTATGTCCTTTCCCAAGGTCTGATCTAACTCTGTACTATTTTATCAAAATCGGTTCAGTCGTTTAGGCAAGAAAGCGTAACAGACAGACAGACAGAGTTACTTTCGAATTTATAATATTAGGAATGGATATGGATGAGGGCCTAAACAAGACATATGTGTAGTAAAGGTATGATTCCGCATACGACAACTGCCGACGCGTGCTGCAGATGCGCGTAATTCATTGCAGCTTCCTAATGGTCCCCTTTATTCGTATCGAAGTTTAACAAGTAATAGGTACGCTGTATCTGCTGAATGCGTCTTTCGTTGTCGTATATGCGGTCTGCTTCGGCATTATACCTTGAGATAGCCTAAATATCCTATATTTTATGAAAATTGGCATTTTGGAAATTGGAAAACTGCACTCATGAAAAATTGAGATTTTAACAGACAATTTTTGTCTTAGGAGTGAACTTACAGTGATGATGGCCCCGCCAGCGATGATGACGCGCGCGGTGTGCGACACCTGGCCCTCGCCGTTGCGCGCGATGCACGTGTAGTCCCCGATGTCCTCGTGGCGAATGTTGCTGATCCGCAGTTCGGTGCCGTCGTTGAATATGCCCACAGTACCGGACGGCTCCACGGGGTTCGCATCTTTATACCAAAGGATCTCCGGGGTCGGAGTTCCCTCCGCCTGGCAGTTAAGAATAATGGCATCTCCTGGAAACGTTTGTATGTATTATTGTTTTTTTTATTCCAGATATAGTATTAAATATTTCTTTATTGAGAGCACTAATAAATTATATGTCAATCAATGCAGCTCTGTAGTTGAAAACATTTTTCTATTCCATTACCTACCTCTGTCCCCCTAGACAAGTGGCATCGTTGGCCGGTGTATTGTAGGATAGAATGATGAAAGTATGGGATTGACACGTATGTTGACGACTGTCAAAAACAGCAACATACGCGTCACTCCCATCATTCTATTCTACAATACGCCAGTCAACAAATTGCCACTTTTCTAGGGAGACTGGCGTGATTATATTCTTGTATTTGAAATATAATTTAAATAAGAGTAAATCAGTTTTTTCTTCAGAGTGGAAGTAGCCCACTAAAAGTATGGACTCCCATGGTCACCCGATGGACCTTATGGACACCCGATGGACTCAAAAACTTGTGGTGTGAAAACACCACATGGTTTTCAGGCAAACAAAAGATTTTCAGGGTGAAAAGGAAAGCAAACTTATCTTAGGGTGCCTTACCGCCACCACTCATCTTCTGGATGAGTCTTGATGTAACTTCGCTATTAATCGCTGTAATATGGCCGAAATAGAAACCGTAAATTAATGACCGAATAACCATGCAGCAAAATCGCGGATTTTGCTGCACCAAAATTGCGGATAGGCAAAGTCTGCAACACTGCCGAAATAGCTTTATCTGTCCAAGGTGAATTAATAAACACTTACCTAAATTAATGTAAATAAACACTTACCTAAATTAATGTAAATAATGTCTTCCGGTGTGATGGAGAAGCGTGGTGGCGCATGTACGTCCAAGTGGAACCACGTACCATTCTTGTGCGCGTTGGGTGAGCGGTTGAGGAACACCACCTTACACTCGTACCAACCCTGAATAGAAACAGCCCACTATGTATGAAAACATGTACCTAACAATGGTAAAATGAATTTGTACTTGCGAAAAAAGTTTACAGGAGCTCGATTCAGTAAGGCCACGTTTTCAAAATGTGCGATTTTTCCAAGTCGATTAGAAGGAAAAGCTTTTAAAAATCTTTTGTATTTAGTATAATCTAGCAGAACAATCTAATTTTATAAGGTTTCATAACTTTTGAAAACGCACGTTTTTTAAAAAGTAACCATACGAAACCAGGCTCCAGTTAAGATTACTCTTCACCTTCTCTCTATTCGTCTTTAATAAGTGAGTCCAAGTTTATTGTAAGCCTACCTGATCGGACTCGCGGATATTGGTGAGGTTGAGACTGGCTGCTCCATAGGGCGAGTCGGGCGCAACTTTCGACACCCTGTTTTCGTAGCCCTCCCCGCTGTGCGTCGGGTAACTCTCGTACCAGATGTAGATCGGGATGTCCTGTCCCTACGCATCAGAAGCAATATGTTAGTCATTATCGTGAGCCGCCACTGGTGCGATTTCTTCGTCACTACCACTTATGATACAACTCTAATTACCTACTTATTATCTAAATACATCTCGCCTCGTAATTGTTTTCTGCACTACACATTTCCAACTCTGTCTAAAGCTCTTAGGATGCGACATCTTTTCACAAAACATTAAGACAGAATCGAATGCTTCACCTTGTAACATACCGTGCAATTGATCGAGTTACACAGGGACAACTGCACAAGGACGTCATATGATTAGTTTTGTAGTTACAAGATAAGACTATCTACGTAAGGAGATAAAACCATGCACGGATGACAAACAAATATACTTAGTCTCTTTTTGAAATGTATGGCCAAAATTAAAATGTAAGTATGCGTTAGATAACTTGATAAGTATTAGGTTTATACTGTTATTAGTAGTTACATCTAACTCTTGAAATATAATCTAGTTACAGCTCAATAAGTTATTGAATCAACGTTATCGTTAAAGTAATTATTTTATACATGCATAAAGTGAGAAAGGGAAACTTAAAGCTTAACTAATGCATGCAGTAAAGTACATGAATGTTAGGCAGTAGATTACAGCTCTTCAAAAGATATATAGACAAGCTCTACTACACTCATCTTATGCACACGACTGCTGGTCATGTAATGAGAATAATTATCGTATAGTTAAAAAGTAAAGGATGTAAGTTTTTGGCGAACAATATTTGTTAGGCGAAGCTTGTCCAATGATATGTTTTGAAGTATGACTGTAGCAGGATACGTTACAAAGTATGTCTAGTACTCGTACATGAACTACGATTGCCGATAGAGCGTGGGAGAAGCCCACAGCCACAGGAAGAGAGAAACAGACAGAACCGCCGCCAGTGCGCGGGAGTGCGCGTGCCCCGTGTCAGCCGTGTAAGCGATAGTGCTCCCGATACTATCTCAGAAAGTAACAACGGTGCACCCAATAAATAAAATAAGGAGAAAAAATCTTATTGTATATGTAAAGTGGCAGTGTAGGTATGTGTTTGTTCGTTATCTAACGGGGGTCTGCTGCTCTCTCGGACTCGCTTTGAAGGCCTTTATCACTGTGGTGTAAGTTGATCCGGTCGTGTGACGAGCGCAGTAGGTACACGAGGCAAAATACGCAGAAGAGGCAGAGATACACAAAAGGCGTGCGAAGGGCGCGCGCGGGGCGAGGGCGGCGGGGCGGAGCCCCCGGCCCGCGGCGCCCGCGCTTTACCACTAGCACGGGACAATACGAGGTGTCGTAGCCGACACAGGCACGAGATATACTTTACATTCTGCGGGGCACGTCGCGCGGACGAGCCGTCCTCTACTGAACAGAAATACACACACGGTAGATGAGCAGCGTTGTATTGTAAGAGTGGAGTGTGGGCCGTCGTACCGTTTCGCCTACCTTCTTCTCCCACTGCAAGACGTACGGCACCGGGATGTCTTCCGGAAAGTCCACTTGGCAATTGAACACGACGCTCTCACCAAGGATCGCCGTGATGTGCACAGCATCTTGGTGGTCTTGGTGACAGGTTACTGTATCGGAAGAAATCCGTCATAGTTAAGTTGGATTCGGTCATCAGCATCATTCCCTGAGACTTTTCCCAACTTAGTTGGGGTGAGCTTTTCCGTCTAACTGTGATGCGGGGAATTTCGATATTTTCCCTGAAGCAACTGCCATCTGACTCCACAACAAATTGGTGATATCGAAGTTCTGAAATTAGACTAGTCGCACTTTTGAAGGCTCTGTATCGGACTAGTCATCATAGATACTCTTTGAGGCACCCAGACCAATGCAAATGGCTACACTCATGCATACCGCCACGCCACAGAGGCTGTCTTTGAGGTTTAAGAGAGGGTGGTTTCGGTGAAAGAATGATTGACACTCACCTGGCAGGTTGACTAGCAGCAGTAAGAGCAAGCCGGCGGCGATGTGCGGCGGTTGCACGGCGCGCCAGCCCATGCCTGCGCTCCCATGTCACGGCCGCGCGCGGCGACTCATCGTTGATGCATCACCTAACACATGAATGTACTGCTATAATCCACATAGGCAATCTACAGTTGTCGAATGTGTGTTCGAATGCGTATCATTGTTACATGAAAAATTGTCAATATTTCATGATCAAATATTCACAACTTTTCATCATCATACGATATCGTCAAAACGATTATCTCGGTTGCATCAATGGCACTTTGCACATCGCTTTCCTACTTCGTTTCTATTTGGTGGATTTACCTTTAATACCTAAATGCAGCAAAAAGCCTGCGCAGAAGCCTCGTCCGTTGATCGGCAGATGTACCGAATAGCAGGTTTTACCAAGAGATCCGAGTCAACTAACTAAGCCAAATAAATAGAAATGGTAGGACTGCGGACCCCAGGCTCCAAACTACAAACTATTGTTGGTTGCAACCGGGACTAACACTATAATGATGTTGATCATTTTAATACCTACGAGTATAATTAGCTGTTGGAACTTAGAGGTAATTTTAATAAGTACGGTAAAAGATAAATACACAAATCCGGAAGCGATGGTCGGAAGAAAAAAATCAGAAGTTATGAAGCATCCAAGGCGCGACCGACGACGGCATACCAAAGTACTTAATTTTTTTGTTAAGGGTCTAATTTCTCCTAAATACAGTGCGATAACGCGAGTTCTATGTGATACTACGTTAGTGTTCAGCAAATTCAAAGGACGACTATACGTTACATAGAAGGCTTGCAGCTAGATAAGTACTTGTCTGTAATAAATTATTTTAGACATACTCGGTAACATATTTATGAAATAGGTAATAGTCAGACTCTAAACGTTTTGGCTGCCTGACCTAGGCATTCATTTAAATTTTATTCATATTCGTATTTATGTGTATCATCACATAAAGACTGGCCGTTGTGGTCTGGTAGTTAACTGTTATAATTCAGATCAAAATAGTCCGTTCCATATGCTCCATTGACATGAGTCATGGACCTTGCAGTAGAATTACATAATTATCATTGTAATTGCTACGGCCCCAGGAAATTTGCCATCAATTACATTTTTAACCTTGGTAGTTAATGAAGAATGCATCTATACTCTATAGACCACAATTACACAGCTGTGAAGCGTGACCTGCGTGTCACGGAGATGAATATGCTGCGATGAATGTGTGGAGACACACGCAAGGATCACATGAGGAACTCTCGCATCTGCGGTAGCCATCATGTCCGCGAATAGCGGATAAAATACAGCAGAGTCGCCTATAAAAATTGAATATCTGTTGAAAAGATATTTTTTTAGGCTGGCAGGCAAAATTTAATAGTAGAGGAAGCTGAAGTCAGAGAAATGTTGCATATCGCGAGTTGTTATCGCTACCTACCCCAGATAGAGAAAAGTATGAGAATAGGTGTGTGGTAATACTTTTTCTAAAAAGAATACTAGTACCGAACCGAAATGAATAGTATTCAAGTTAATCAATCAAGCTAAGCTTAATTGCTGGTGTTAAGATTCGTAGACCGAGGTTCGAATTAAGTTCAAATAGAATGACGTTTGTGCCATTAGGCTACTAAAGAATTTATTTGTCTAGGCATAGGCATTACCTCCATACTCGTATAATATAAAGTATCATTGATCAGATAACAGTCGCTACACGGAAAAAAATCAAAGTTAAGCCGTATCACAGTTAGACTCGAAAACTGACCCCAACCGAGTTGGTTAAAGGTTTGAGTATAAAAAGCACATGTAGCTATATTCTCATATTGCTATACATATAATATATTACGTGTTAATTTGAGGCTCTCATTATTACCATCCTGTATATGATTTGGAATGTTCTTGACTAAGTGCATTCCAATCATGCAATTGTGGACCACTTTTTCAAGCGCTGCATATAACAAAGAACACGAAAATATTTAAATTTCGAAGACACCTTTTGGAACTGGTTTATAAAGCAATGATTGCAAGAAGTTAAACACGTGAAAAACCTCGAAGGCCCACTTAAAACTTATCATCAACTATTGATTTCAATGAATCGATGATATAGACTTTTGAATTAGTACAGCGTAATCCCTCTTGTACCATATTCCGAAATGATTTGCAGTTTGCTTTTTAACTATCCATCTTTAGATGAAGTGGTACTCGAATGCACGGTCATGTGCATCTAAAAAGCAGAGTAAGTTGGGTGAGTCGATTTTTCACTTTGCACTTGCTACGATCCTATACCTATATAGCATACACCTATCGCCACAGAATCAATAATAGTTCTATCGCTCCTTCTAACTTCATAATAATTGTATTCATACAATGTTCATCGGTTGAAGGTGTTCCTGACCTAGTCGCGATTTGATTGATATGTGTAGGTACCTACGCCTTTACTGGTCTCACTTAACTCAACCTTGCTTCAAACTCGTCAATCTTCCTTCAAATCACACCAAACATTTTCAACTTTCTACTATATCAAAACGTTCCCTGAACACACTGTTCCTTACATGACACATATATCAACGTGACTCCAGATATATACTTCATGATATACCTACTTACTTAATTATACTAAATGTCTAAAATTTAGTAGGTACTCCTATCTATTAAACCCTTTAGTAAGTCCTATACAGAAAAACACTCGCTTATCACCTCGGTCTTTAGATAGGGTTGATCTTATCTTCACAAACAAGTTGCACTGGAATTTAAGTTTATTCTTCTGTTAGTGTGTTACCATAAAACAGTAAGTTGCTGTATCCAATTGATGTACACAAAAAAAAAATGTTAAATGTTATACAAGAAACTATAATGTATGCGTGCTAAGTTACGGTTAAAATTTGCTTAATATTTTTTCCATTTTGTTACCAACGTCGTAGTAACTACGCAGTGCTATGTTCCATATGTACTTTTACTGGTTATAGCATGACGTTAAGCTAGACGGTATATCAAAGGCAGGTGGCCTTTGAACCACGGCTCGTCCTTGTACTATTTCCCCAAGTAATTGCACTGCATCACGACATATAATCGACCTAAACCGCTGCCCCACACCACCTGGGCTCGATATCAATATTCAGAAATTGCCTAGTTAATTGCTGTGAGTTATAAATCTGTATAAAATCAATGATAGTGTTGGTTTTAGTTTATGTTATGTGTTACATACTAAAAGATAAAAATTGGTATAAATTTTGAACAATTTTAACAGTACGTCTACAAAACTCGAAAGTATGTCCACTTGTATATATTTTTTCAGAAATTATCACGCATATGCTACCACGCTAGCCATATTGGACTCGAACCGACTAAAATCGCACACCGTCTCGGGTCTTAAAAATATACTTCACTCTATCTGGTGTATTCCTTTTAAACTATACTTCAGTGTAGGTATGTGTTCTTTAATTTTATTGATTTCAGTAGCCATTTCACAATTTGAATTTGTATTTCATATAAAAGTGTTACAAACACAGCTTTAGATTACGAGACGATTAACAGTGTAAAAGTTACACGCGATACCTATTTCGTTTTTGTATTGAGTGTGTTTCAGGTTTTATTTTTATGGGCTTACATATACTTAGAATAAAAATTACAGTTAAGAAGCATTCACTATTCTATATCTGTAATTTTTTCAAATTGGTTTCATGTGACTGTAATATGTTTTTTCTCCATAGCCTGTAAAATTACGAATGTCAAACAACATTTAGTGTTTAGAGCATTTAAAACATATAATAATACCTTGAGTACAATTAAGTGTATGAGAAACTGAAATGTTTCAAAAGTGCTGTAAATAGGTATACTGCAGAGGATAAATAATTTAAAGAACATCGAAATACTAAATGAACCACTCCAATTCGAGTAAGAGCTCACGGTAATTGAAAGTGATTTGTCACATGTACCTATTTACCTTTTGAAAATGTACAGATGACAAATGATATCAGTTTATGTAAGTAGGTATCTTGTTCAGAACGTATCATTAAAAACCAACACGCTACTAACTCGTCAGAATATTCAACACTTATTTTCTCAGTATATTTAATATCACTGTAACTTAGGTAGTCTTTTTACATACATTGAAAAATTTGTATGTACCCATCTATTAAAATAATTAACACTTGAGTAATGAGAGAGAACTTTACTCTTTACTCCAGTGCAACTTGCACCTATTCGTTAAAAGTTAATTAACAGGACTTCGAGAAGACCATATGGTATGATCACCACGCAAGTCTCGGCCTGGGCCCACGGGCAGGGCAGGCAGGCGGCGGCGGAGCGGTCAGCGGTGGATGCTGCGGCACTCGGAGACGTGTTATCGATTTTCATACCTTATCGTCGCGCGGTATGAGCGAGTGCAGGATCGCGCGGCGAATGTGGTCGTGTTGGTTGCGGGGACAGTGCGACGTTCTCGATGGGTGCGGGCGGGCTCCGTCATCTGTAGAGGGCGGTCATGGGCTCGCTACGGCAGCGCGGCGGGAGAGGCGCGTGCGAGGCGTCGCGCGGCGGGCCGGGCACTGCCCGCCCGCGCCCTAAGCGTATTGATCCGTGCGCGCGCAAGCCGCCGCCCTCGCACATGAATGGTCCCCGGTGAGGAGCTCACGTGCTCGTTTGTCCCTGGTCGTCGTGACCTCCTCACGGTGACTACGGTCGTCGCTGCATGTCGATACTCCCGACAGTCACATCACAATTTGATATAAATAGACTAATTAAGCGATTCACATAGTAAAATTATTATGAATTGATTGATGGAAGGGAATTGTATTTATACATGTTTTACTCTAAACACAAGTTTCATTGAGCCTTTATTCTTATATAATAATAATTCTACAGAAATAGGACCATCGCTTTTTACAGAATGGTCAGAATTTGTAAACGCATGTGTTTATTGCAATGAATATCGATATAGTGTGCTTAACTAGAGGGCTTAAGACGCATAATATTATAAGTTTTTAACATGAGTTCTTGAGAATATAATTATTTATAACATGTAGGTATGATATAGATTTAATAGCGACGAAGTAGCATCGGCGGCGTCAGCGCTCTACACAGTTGGCGATGGCTGTAGATGCAGCCATATTGTCACTATGAGCGTCAATACATCAGAACCCTCCCAATCCGAATCAGAACCCTCCTATTAGGAGGCAAATTAACTTCTCGCTACGAAGTAATGTATCAAGCTGAATTATGTAACCTCAATTCGAAAGAGGAAATAGCTAACTGGTTGAAATCTTTATGACACTATCTTTTTTGTTAACTACATATAATGTAAATTAGATAAATATAAAGAAACGCATTGATTTTTCAAAATAGTAAATACGGATGGAAGGATGAAGCGTAACAGGCTTATTAAACAATCATGGCAAAATTATTAAGTCCCTTAAACTCTTTTCCTTTATTATCCGCTTGATTATTGAGTAAATATCTGAATAACATCAACTCTCTTAGTAATAATATTAACGTCTTGATTACAGTCATAAATTGTAGTTCATTTACTGTTGTATTCTATTTCGTATATCAAGTAACACCCCAACAAACATTTTAGTCGTATAAGTGAAAATTACACGACTTAATGTTCTATAAACGTCGTATAGAAGTCATTTTAGGTTTTAATACGACTCAGTGCCTCTTTATCCTTATACAACTTGTAGTCGTATAAAGACGTCGTATAAACGTCTCCGCGACTGTTTTCTATGACCATTATACAACTTTCAGTGGTAAAACCGATGATGTCGTCTTACTAACGTCTATACAACTTTTACACCAAACTGAATCGTATTAGAGTCGCAAGAACTACTTATACGTGATAATCGTAATAGAGTGATAAATTGCACTCATACACGACTTTTAGTCATTTTGAACACTATTATACTACCATTAAGTGACTGAATGTCGCATAGCTGTAGAGTACCTTAACATTACAAGTCAGTCATTCTTTATCTCTATTTTTAATGAAACTGAAGGTGGTTCCGTACAAAATTTAATTTTGAGTTCAGGAGAGTTCCTTGCAAAATCAAAGCGCAGAAAGCGGATCTAGTTGTTTTGAAGTAGTAGAGACAAAACAAGATAAATAAGATGAAATATTTGAAAAAATATGTTTCAGTGATAGTGAAATAGACTATGAAAGCGAAAGCGAAACTAGCAAAAATGATAAACTTCGGATAATGAAAAATTCGTTAAAGCGAGAAATTCGTTATTTCAAGGGTCGTTATATCAAGGTTGCACTATATAATACAGTGGAATTACGGAATTTTCCTCTGGGGCAATTCCGTGGATATAAATACAATATTTATACTGTGCTCAAAATCTCTTCTTCCGAAATGACTATAAAATCGCCCTGTCTATTTGCATATTAGAAAAAAAAGAGACAAGTGATATTTCAAGGTCCGTTTCTTACCTATTTGATTCATATTTATATAGGTAGGTAACTAGAGTTTGTATGTAGAATTACGCAGCTCTTTATGTATATCACCATGGAAGTTATAAGTAAATAAAATAGTCAAGTAATATTGGTTGGTTTTATTTATTTTAAATGGTGATAGAGATGTGTGTGGATATCCATAGCCATCTCAAATACATAATTATGTATTAACTTCGAAAAATCTATCTTGGTTTAAAACTTATCGACGTCCATTATATCACATCATATTATTTTTACTACTAAAATAAAATTTAAAATTTACTCATTGAACCCTAATTTTGTTAATATGGCGGCTAATTATTGCACATAAAATTAACTGCACAGAATGAAAGGTCGTTTTGTAGTCGTATTACGGTTGTGTCGCGTCTTAGAGTCGTATAAAAGTAACTTTTAGCACGTGCGCTAAAAATATAGTGAGAAATGTTGTTTAATTTTAAGTATTTCTAAGGCGCGTGCATTATACTAGGAAAACTAGCGCATATTACACGATAAAATTAATTCCCCAATAGATTAATGCACTTCAACACGCGTTTCGAGATATAACATATTGAAATTAAATGAATATGGCTAACTTAAACTAGGTAGAGTTTTGACAACTCTAATTTATAATGTCTCTTTCACTCTTCACTGTTATGAGTACAACAAAATTCAATAAAAATGTCATCATTTGCACTGGTATTCGACAAAGTGTCGTAAAACAGTGGTATTGTAGACCATAATGCAGCAAAAAATGAATTTCACTACATCTATGCGACCATTATACGACTGAATATGTCATTGATACGACTACTATGCGACTCTTATACAACTCTAAGTCGTATAAAATGGGCCCTTTTTCGGTCGTAACGACGTGATAACGACGTTTTGGCGACATGCTTATACAACCAAAAGTTACATTCGGCACGTTGTGGCGACTTCAAAAATGTTTGTTGGGACGTTGCTACGCGCTAATGTCTACGCGCCCTCTACGAGTTCGGAGCAGTTGTTTGACTTAGATCTCAAAATAATGCTACACTTTTTGTCGTAGACATGCAGCCTTATTCAGCCTTTTTGTTAATTGTTTCCTGCTTCCCCTAAGTCAATTTAGAATAACTTTAGCTCATTCCGTTGTCTGCCCTTTGATTTGACACCCCTTCGCTAGTTTGTCGTCTAAGTTATGAGCAAAGCGGCCGTCTAGCGTCTTTAGATCGTTAGAGACTTCAGTCGGACTCCGTCTCAGCTAATTAGTTTTTTGAGAAACGTCATTAGACAAAAGTCATAAGTATATTACAAAATATTATCTGGGTGTATAGGCCCCAACCTCACCTGCAAGTAGTTACACCTACTAATTGTTGACCAGGATGGTTAAGACTTTTCTTTCGGGTTTAATGGTCACACGACAGTTCTCGTAAAAGCCAAATCAATTGTGGAAAACAGGAGAGGTTTAAACTTTGAATGCAACCGGTATTATCTCTATAAACTATTATCTTAATATACTTGCAGGTAGGTAGGACCCGGAGGTATAACACTAAAGCGACGGTATAAAAAATATAAAAATATAAAACTTTAAGTAAATATTTTTGTGGTCTGTAGTAGGTCTGTATCTGTATATTTACATGAACATTTGTATTTATATATCGAATATACTTAACCAGAAAGGACACCAATTGCTATTACAAATATATATCTCTATATAAATGGTGAAAAGTAAGGACAATACACAAAGTACCTAAGTAGTTACACAAAGTTGTTACGCTCTTCAGTGTCAGAATCTTGTTAAGTAGGCGTTAATGCTCATACAAAACTTAATACCTGCCTATTGAATATATTTAGCGATCCTATGACGTGTGAGTGAAGAAGGGATTGACTGTACTTTTTTCCTCATATATTTAAGAGCATCATATATTCCTGGCCATTTTAAATGTATCGATCTAAAATTTAAGTTAACATTATTGCTTGTGTTGCTTGCAGCCTGGGCCTTCTCTACGGTGCCTGGAGTGCACCTTCAAATTTTGCTGTAAAATGCTAAGTAGCAGCAACAGAGTTGTAGTCCCGTGGCAGTCGAGCATCATTATGTGTCATCTATTGATAAAGCAATTGTAAAAGCTGCACCCGTGCCGCTGTTGCGCGGCTTTTTATGGCAAATTTGAAGACGCCCGAACTCCTCTTGCTTCCGATTTGGCTTATACGGCTTTTATAGTAGTGAATGCCGTCTGATTAGTCTTTCTCTCGGGGTCGGTAGATTTACCAACTCCGAGAGAAAAGCCTGTGCCTGTGCTAGAGCCTTACGTCACTCAGCTGGTGTGTCATCTAGTAGGTAAAGCTGGCCCTGAAAGTTTTGTTGGAGCTTCAAACATCCCTTAACGTACAACTTGAACCTACCTATAACTATAAAATACCTATTATAGGACCATATTATGTGTGCTGATGCCAACATTATAAATGTACCAACCATTGTAATCCTTCATGTTACGTTCCCCATCTGTCATTATATTATAAGTTGATACAGAGAAAAGATTACATCTCTTTTAAGTGAGCTCTTACCAAGACAGTCCTGAGGGTGAAATAATATACATGTAGCTATAGGTATAGCTGTTTCGTGACCGGAATGACTGATGGAAGACGGGAACCGGTCGGGTTTGCACAGGAAGGGACGCCCAGTAAAATGACTTTCTCACCGAAAAATACTTGATGTCGCCTTTTTCATACTATGTACATTTCTATTTTCCTTACGCACGCGGCTAGCCCTGGTAAATAGTAGTCGTTAAGATTTATAGTTACTTTAAAAATCAATAGTGTTGCTTTAATCACGCTTAAAGGGCATTTACACAAGTTGGTAACAAGGGTCACCTTCAAAAATCACCGGGTATCTACTGTATAAGTAAGACTTTAGATATAAAGTTTGGAGTGAAATAAAGTTGCAGAATGCAGATATATAATGCACCAAGTAACTTCGTGCACGTCGCCAGCGCGATGGCTGCCTCCTAAATATCTCATAAAGCACGAGACCTACTTTAAAACCAACAAAATCCTATTATACTCGTATATACCTACAGTTAAACTCTGCCGTGTCACGCTGTCGTATGGACTGAATTATTGAATGAATATTGTATGAATCGTAATCGGTATCAAGAAATAAAGTACAGGTATTATTGCTACCGAATACACAGCGTACGCATACACACTAAATAACTAAGTAGGTAATCAAATATGAATGTAGAGATAGACATTCATTCATTGTAGATTCAAGCGGCACGTCCGCGTTCAATATGCATAGTCAAAAAGTATGTCGTCGCAAAGGCCAGGCGGACATTTTTCAAAGTATTAGTTTACCGGATAAAGTCTAACTTTTAGTTTAAAGGTTTAAGAAAGTTGTCCGAATACGAATCTTATTACTCTTTTGTCGCGGCATGCAAGTTTAAAGTAGAGAATTCAGAAGAGCGATCGACAAAGTTGTGGCTGTCGCGACCAAAGCGGATTACTAGTTCAGCCCTCCTCGCTTTGTGGCTCAGGGGAATATCGCATCGATAACGCGATTATTTCGGCTCGTCCGCTGTGGCACTCGGGACACACTATCCGCATTGTGTCGATTGTTACCTCAGTTAATGTTAGCGGAGTTCACTACCACGAGCTTCCAACTCATTTACGAATACCGCTGTAGCTGTTACGTAGCATAGGCAGAAATGTAATTTGGTTTTCGTAATCCTCTATAAGTAATGTGTTAAGTGTTATGCATAAGTGCAACGTGATTATACATAATTGCATTATGTAGGGTAAGTAAATTTATACAAACTTTTACAAAAACTGAAAAATAAAATGACATGCGCGATCGAGAATTGTGATCTACGAGAATGATATGTCTCAACGATCTAACCGAGGGTTTCTCCATCTTATATCGTCATAAGTAATCATAACATAATGTGGTACCTACTAGACTTTCAAGGCAACGGCGAAACCCTTTAAGTCTGACTACCTAGTACCATTCTGTGCTAGTACCTATAGACAAATAAAAATGAGGACAAAAGAGCATTTTCTATCTTGTGTTGTTTAACTCTCTGCTTCATTTTAACCGTAATTCCGATAAGATTCAGTAGATTCCTATATTTCATGTGAGATGGTGTCTCACATAAGCAAGTCACAAACGGCAAGAGGAATTTCACTGCTTTACCTCAAAGCTCGGTTATTCTTTTTATCTTGCTATCCAAAAAGGAACTAAAGACCTCCGTCATTGCGCAAATTTTGTTGCATTCCCCCTACGATCAACTGGTGTGCGTGTACCCGAAGTGGTACAAGTACTTACCTCACTTTGAGAAGCCGGAAGCCCTGATTTATCGTATAAGGTGTAATAAATCCGATCTTACAACCGCAGACGTAACTGAACCAGCCAGGTAACGAACTGTTACTAGTCTGCCACAACTAATTACAAGTTTCTCTAACTTATTAATTGGCGAGTTTGAAACGGTTATACAGATTTGCGTTTGCTTGTTATTCACAGTATACGAATGCAATTTTATTATATTTATCGATAAATATTATATCTCGTAGACCGAGTGTATGAAGACCCTATAAAGATCTTTGGGGTTCATGTCAACGATATATCTGCTGATTGGTAGCCAAGGCTCTGGCGCCGGTTTTCCTCTTGGGATTGGGAGGTCAGATGGCTGTTACTAACGGTGTATGGCGACACACCCTACACCGTAGTAGTCATCAATCTTCCTGTCTAAATAAAGACAAACATTTCTAAGAAAGCCGCTGCTCTTCGCTCACGTCAATATGCCAAAGCATAAGTGTACCAAATTGAGCGCAAATATTCACGAGACCCTTATCTCTGTGTAATGAAATGAGTGGCGTGTACAAATTGTTTCGTAGGCCCTCACATCTGCACTACCACTAACAATAGGTAATTGGCGTCTTTCGCACCAGTTTCTGACATATTAAGTAGATTGTTGGGTACTTCACTTTTTGTTTTTTTTCCTACAAAATATATTGCCGATCAATACCGACTACAAATATACTAAGTTACTTTTCCGCTTTTATAAGTTTTGTGATATTTATAAGAGTAGGTTTGAATTCAGTCGGAAAAACGATCTCCTTACTCTTAATTTCAATGATAAGCAACAATAACAACATCTAAAACTAAACTAATGTTCAGCAAATTGACCACCGGTTCACAACCTGGCCTGAGAAGACTCCGGCAAGAACTTCAGCGAGTTTTATATTGTGTTTCATACGATTTGACTACTGAGAGAGATAAATCTTCCAGCTCTCTGCTGCAAGCTTTTTCTCTCTTCCTTTACTTTTTCCCGTTACTCCATTACTTCCTCGGCTGTGTCTATGGTAACACCTCCGGTATTACAAGCCGAAATTATAGGCTATTGAAGTATTTATCCATACCAACTTGGACACTTATAAAAAATCGGTATTTAAAAATATTACTATGGCTTAGCAGGAAGCGCATTCTATTGTAACTGAGCTGAGACTATTATGTGAAGTAAGAAATGGCCGTGAGAAAATGACTAGGTATATAAAGAGAAAATTTACCAGTAGCCGCTGCATCCGACCGCTAACTGCCTCTGGAACAAGATAAAACAATCAATGCAGACGTTATCACAATTAATATTTTAGAATTAACATCATCATTTTCATAATCATCATTAGGTATTTGTAAGGTACAAAATAACACCGTAATCAACTTTGTTCGATAATAGGAGTAGGTAATGTAATTCATATTTTCGCCATTATTATCAAGTGAACCGTAGCCTAGTGGAGTAAGGCGCGGTCTAAGTAATCGGCTGGCGCTGGAGATGCGGGTTCGAATCCTCAAACGGCACATAAATTAATGTGGCATCTTTTTGTGAGTATGTTGTATCTTGGTATACAATTGAGCCGAAAGACGAAAAATATCAGAAAATTACAAATATGAACATGCAAATAAAAGGCAGATGAAGCTGTTTGCAGCTCAGCGACGATCGCATCGCGTGACGTCATTCGTGAGTCATGTGACGCGGCCGGCGCAGGCGGCGATATTCTTTAAGTATTGAGGGGGTCTGTTTTCTCTGACGCTGACTGTACAACAGGCGCCCGGAAAAGCCAACATACATAGTACCAATCAAAAACAATATAAAGGAACCTCGCGATAATAACTTTGTGTGCAAGTGGTAAATCATTTGAGAATGGTTATGTAGTTAAAACGTAGCGATCGTTGCATCGCAAGTTTGTAACATAACATATATTATACATATAGGTAATTTGTATAACATAAAATGAAGAGATTGAACAGAATAACACAATTACAACTCCCAATAACTTTCATAATAGGTACGTGAACATGCAATCCAAAACTGTCCCGAACTATTAGCCCCACACGCGTTGCTTTAATCAGCCCTTGTTTATTTATGACCACCAGCTAATGATCGGGGTGTGTGAAATAGGTCGTAGGCCGTGGCAGCCGTGGCGCGGTCTACAGCAGCTGGCTCCGTCGCCAACGCGTCACGCGACCGACATGATTGATTGGCGCCGCATCCGCAATCCGCAGCCTCTCACAGGGCTATTTATACCCATTACACCTTCATCACTGCTAGCTGATGCTATCCAGTTTCAAATTAAGGGAACATTTTGAACTCGACTTTTATATATTGTTGGCAGTTTATGCGAATGTTAGATACATATTGAAATGAAACTATTTTTTACGGATTCTGTCTCAATTTATTTGGTGTTATTTTATTATTTACACTGATCCCGATGTTTTAGTTACCCAACTAACCATTGTGTGGTAGAAGAAGACTTCTTTCACAGCGGAAACCTGTCCACTTCTGGACAAATTCTCATGTCCGTCACCAATGAACGAAAGACATCTTGTTGATTCTCGTTTTATGGAGAAGTTTTCCAAAAAGTTTATATATCTACTGATCGGACCGAATGGAAGAACTTATGACCGTTTGAGTTAGCAATTACTGATTGGACATGGAAAATGAAATACAAAACATATTGGTAATCTTTTTTGTATTATTTTTCAACAATCAAGTCATATAAAAATTCTTTCGAATTCCTTTTAATTAATTCGCGGAATGATCTTGAATATGTAGGTATAAGAAAACCGAAGTGATAGTAGTTATAACTTTATATAAACCATATCCAACTAACCATTTAGTTAAATACATTAAATATATTTTCTACCTACGATATATTTTCTATTAACTCCTGCCTACAGAAGTGTCTATGTTATGACAACATGTCACAAATATCAAGAATACTTAGCTCGAAGTAGTTCACCACAGATTACTTAAGTCGAGCACAGGCAGGATAGTAGGTAAATAACAGTCAGCAATAAATAGGAAACATGCAAGGTCGACGTATTTCTGCAAATAAAACTTTCTGGCGAGAAACTACAAACAGGTACAGCCCATTTAGCTCTAGGCTCTGAATCTCAATGGGCGAATTCCTTTTTTCAATAAAAGAGACGTCGGCCTCTTTAACATGCAATCTAAATTCCAATTCAAACTGTGATCGTTCACAGTCCATAGGATCTTAAAGCTGTGGAATCCCGAGAATGCAATCAAAAATGGCTCAATGGTGTGAAGCGTTCTTAGGAAGCGTCACACATCGAATCGCTTGGCACGCTCGCGCTACTTGGAACTTCCACCGCTACACTTGACACCCGCTCACTCCAGATGTGATTGATTGATCTAGCCTTGATATCACTATTATATCACGGTGTTTTATTCCTTTATCCAAAAACAACTCCTGGCGTTTCTGATGAGGCACTTGGTACATACCTAAGTGTTTTAAATTAAAGTAATGTAAGTGCAGTCACCCCCAGAAATAGCTTAATACTAATATTTGCTTTATGATCTTTACATTGATATAAATTTACATGAGTATGATTTTTGTAAGGTTCATCACTAAAGCCTTTTTAATTTTTTTGTGTATTATTTTATGTAAAGTTTAAGCTCTAAGGGTCAGTAACTCAGAATGTGTTAAGCCAATACCGAAGACGACTAAACTTCACATATTTATAAAGCTATGGATATTTTTATAAAATATAGGCACAGTTTTAAAGTTAAATGAATATCTGAAGTGTAAGTAATGGGTCTAGAATAGCCTGTGGTGGATCGCACGAGTGTGGGATGAAATATTTCGATACCGAGGCGGTTAGCTGTAAGGTATTAATTCTCTTTACAGCCGCCCTGCCAGTTTAAGAGGATATTACCGGCCGCGGCAGCGCGTTACATACTAAGCGGAGATACCTAATACATATTTTGGTCAATGAGTAATTAAACAAGCAATTCTAAAAATAGCTAATTGTGAAATAGTATAACCACCTACACCAAAATGTAGGGTTCTGGTCCAAAAGTTTGTAATGTTACTCCAGATACAGATAACATAATACTAAAGTACTCCAGACCAATTTGTATTTTAAAAATCCAATGTTAATGATTTTTTTCAATTTATTATTATATATGACGATTACTTTTTACAATTTTTATGATACTAGAACACTGGATATAGTAATACACTTTTTATTATTTGAAGAAATAACTGACGCCAGTAGATATTTAAAACTAAAATAGTTCAGCAAGTAGGTAGGTAGGTACTTACATATTTTAATAATGCTCGAAATGACAATTTTGGGCTAGTAGTTATTATTAAAATATATTTGTTATTTTTACAATGTGATAAACACAATAAGTATCTACAAGCCTAATAAATTATTCATATTATGATTATAAGTAGAAAATAATATATAAATGTTCAAGGTGTGCACACAAAGGTACGACAATAATAATCTACATATTAAAGTTAAAATGATTAATCGCTCCACCTACGACTACAATATAGGTGTAACATACTATTATTAATTAATTAGAATTAAGGATGGCCAGCTAATTAAATTACACATCCTATATCAATAGGATGTACCTATAGTTACGTATGTACCGTCAACGACAAAAGCACCTTCACAAGTTCTAATTTATTGATCACGTTAAAACCTTTCATAATATAGGTAAACAAAACATGAATCAATACACTATTATGTAATTAATATACCTATTGCTACGTCAAACGATACTACCCAGGTCAGACCTGGGATGGATGTAGCCTTGGTACCTATTCTTGACACTTTGACATCTCTCCGTACCTCGGAGAACACGATAAGTCCTCTGTCCCGGTTGCCATACGAACATCTATGGTAGTCATTACAGGTATTACCCCAAAAAGTTCAACA
Organism: Eilema depressum; assembly: GCA_914767945.1. Classification (NCBI taxonomy): domain Eukaryota; kingdom Metazoa; phylum Arthropoda; class Insecta; order Lepidoptera; family Erebidae; genus Eilema; species Eilema depressum. The sequence continues at coordinate 7,957,697 of OU612020.1, forward strand.
ACGTCTAATTTATAGGATTTCGTCAGTAGGTTGTGGAGGTCAATAGAAGTCCCTTCACGAAATATATTCGAGATCGGCAGCTTAGTATTTAGACTGAAACGTCAACCCTAACTGAGCTAGAAATAAGTTCGAACGATGATGTATTCCATTGTAAACAAAAAAATATTTTAGTGATAAGCAACTTTTGTCGGTGACTGTCTATCCGTTCGTACGTAAACGAACAGTCATATTGAGGTGGATTTAGACCAAATGAACATAGAGCTAGAGCTAGAACAAGAGCATTCTTTCTTTATATTTTAACTAGCTGACCCTGCGAACTTCGTACCGCCCAACAGTCAATTCTTTTTTCTTCAATTTTTCTCTCCGTAAGAACCATCCCCGTACTTTAAGGAATGTTCTAAAAAAGAATTAGCGAAATCGGTCCAGCCGTTCACGCGTGATGGGGTGACCAAGGGAAATAGGGATTCATTTTTAGGGTTCCGTCATGTCTGTCCGTCCGTCTGTCTGTCTGTCTGTCCGTCCGTATGTCACAGCCACTTTTCTCCGAAACTGTAAGGCCTATGCTGTTGAAACTTGGTAAGAAGATGTATTCTGTGAACCGCATTAAGAATTTCACACAAAAATAAAAAAAAGCATTAAATTTTGGGGGTGCCCATACTTAGAACTGAAACTCAAAATTTTTTTTTCATGAAACCCATAGGTACGTGTGTGGTATCTATAGATAGGTCTTTAAAAATGCTATTGAGGTTTCTTACATATTTTTTTTCTAAACTGAATAGTTTGCGCGAGAAACACTTCCAAAGTGGAAAAATGTGTCCCCCCCCCCTCTAACTTCTAAAATAAGAGAATGATAAATCTAAAAAAAATATATGATGTAAATTGCCATGCAAACTACCACTAAAAATTGGTTCGAACGAGATCCAGTCAGTAGTTTTTTTTTAATACGTCATAAACCACAATTTTCGCCTTTGCTACTACGGAACCCTTCATGGGCGAGTCCGACTCGCACTTGGCCGATTTTATTATATATAGAGATGTAAATTATGAAACCTTGTTTTCTGCGTTTACATAAGAAACGTCTGTTCTGTGTTCTGTCACTGTTTACACCAAGGAGGACAGAATATGTTAATTGAATTTGACGTAAAGGGGATAAAATGAGCATTAGTTCGTTTGATGTAAATCAACCTTTAGTAGCTGCATATGTCAATAACGCATTCTATCTGCAATCAGCAGAGCTAATACATACTGCATTATATACAAATGGGTGTAGTGAGGTGATCAATATCGCGCATTGTTAGTTTCGGAGACGGCTGTCGGGCGGGCGCGTAATTTCCGCTCGCGTTCAGCTTAATCGCACCGTTTCCTGTATTGGTTTATGAATCTTTTGATACCACGTAAAGCAAAATTCAGGAAGCAATTGATTGGGCTCATACGTTTGTAGTAACCATCAGCAACCAAGTTTATGGTTCAGCATCAATGATTTTGTATAAAAATTAAGTATTTTTAAAGATATGTGTTATCTTAATACTAGTCTTCCTTTCTTTCCAAAAATGAATCATTTATTAAGTTTCTATCAATTACAATATTTAGAAAAACGATCAAGTACCTATTAGCGACAAAATAAATATTACTATTTGAATAACAAACCAACAAAACGGAACCAATAAGCGGCACAAAAAGCTGAAACCAATTTAGAAGAGTAGGTATATGAAACACATTCACCCCAAATGAACCTATCGGTTGCCATTCATACGCGTTGAAAGGGTACAAACATGCAACGTAATCAACTCGGCTGGTTTTAATCATCGAGGGGTGTAGTTGTCCGACCCGCGCTCGCGCCGCGCCCCGCCGCGTAAAACCATATCTACCCTGCCTACCGACATCTCGCGACATGGGAACATTATTTGGATACATGGCTAAACCAATAACGAGTATATGTTCCACAGTAGCCGTAAACCGTAGGCGTATTTAGGTTGGTACTTATTGTGCTTCGGGTGGACGAAGGTCATGTCACCAGTTTCGCATACTAGTCTGCTAATATGAATGAGAAATAATTTCTAGGAGATAATTACACAGATGAATTTGGATATGTGGATGAGCATAATTTAGCATACCTAATTTTTTTTGAAATAAATACATGGGTAATACCTACACTTATTTTATTCTTGACGTACAAAAAATATATACAATATAATACAACTATAACATAAAAAGGCCTACAAATATTTGCATTGAATGGGAATTGGGTAGTGTCCTGGGTCATCAGATCCTTACCAATACTGCTTAGTATCTTAGTTTTTTCTCAAAAAATATACATAGTAAACTAAGATATTGCCCAATTAAACTGAAACTATGACTTTTCATTATTTTCAATTTCCAAAATAGGTCAAAATATAAACAATCGAATTAAATCACAATTTATAACTTTTTAGATTCCTTATTAAATTTCAAATCGATCTTATTATGCATTGTACACGTGTAAACGCAACGTGGACCGAGATAAATGCGATATTCTCTTGCACTCCATACATTTTGCACTACGCACAACACGCGGTGACGTCACCCCGTGCGACGATTTTGTATGGAGCGTTTTCGGGTGACTCGAGAAATTGTATTTTCATAATCAAATATTTTTAAAACTATTTGTCATAAGAATATTTCACTTTAGCAGTTAATTATATTATTAAAAAATGTACAGATTACGATAATAAAAAAAAAATAGGACACAAGCCTATTGAAGTCGCCTCTTCTGTCTTATGCTCTACCGCTACGCTACAGAGGTGGACGAAATTTTGTTGATGAGTGTGTCTTACCTTTTAGTATTGTGTTATCTGTGGTCTTACTCAAACAATTTAGGATGGCTGTATTTCAGTATGTGGATGAAATTTAGCACTAAGATAGATGTGATCTGGAAAGGATACTCCCACTATCCCCCACGGACTTAGTATTAATAGGCAATTTATAATTATATGCCCAAAGGTATTCTACGCAAGTGGAGCTGCGGGTAACAGCTAGTAGATAAGAATTGTTAGTTACGAAGATGTCTACCAGACAAAGATTTACTTCACTTTAAAATAACAAAATTGTTCTCACTAATTACAACAGTCAGCCTATACTTCAGTCAATATCACTCCCTTAGATTTTAACGTGAAACACGAACTGAAAAATTGCTTCTAATACATTTTCTTTTCATTTTCCCCAGGTATATTCCATTTTCTTCCGACGTGAATGTTCTAAGTACCATAAAAAGGAAATAAATCAAGTCAGATACTGCTCTAAATAAATGTAATTTACGGTTACGTTTTCGCTTTCCGCGAATAAAATGACGTTACAGCTACAGAAATGTATATACATACAATAATACGTACTTATATAGAAATTCTTATTGTTACATATCAACTTTTGCTCATTTTATGTAGTAAGTAATATGATTTTTAAGAAGTAGGCACCTTAAAGTCGCAAGTCCAGGATGCAAGGAGTCACTTCAATAAAATAAGGAGAAGAAGCCAAGTTCATTGCTGTCAATACATCATTCCAGCGCCAATCCTGGTTACATTTGAATTTTGCACTGTAGAAACCAAAGACCGCTTTCCCTTAGCGGAGCTAGGGATCCAAAGTGAAAACTTTGAACACAAGTGCGAAATCGTTAGAAGGAGGTGATGCTATTATACATAATGACCATTTCTTCACCGCGAATATTGATAGAGGGAGGTTCCATCAACATATCAACACATTTTCCCGAAATTTACGACAAACAGAAATATTTGTTCTGAATCTAGGTTAATGTTGTGTCGGCGCAATACATTGTTATTTCCTTGCTGATGATCATATAAATCATTCCAAATTATACATATGCAGGTATTCATGTATTCAAACACTACTAGACCTAAATTAAAGTCAATAAAAACAGGGGTTGATCGTCGTTTCGAACATTCGATCGGCCAACATTAGACCACCACATACAAATGTCGGCCAGTGCCCATACTTACTATCTATATATCTATACTACCTATATACTTTTATTAGCTGTATATGGGTCGGTATAGCTCGTTTCATTTTGGATTTTAATTTCCATATAACGGCAGATAGAGAGTGGCTGATGTGAGTTTGGTTGAACTTCGATAAGAAAACAAATTTCCGCTATGAAAGACTCCAAATTAGGAGCATTTGGATACAGTTATAGTTATTCGGAAAAGCGTGTTTATTAAGGCTCATTTGAAAACCGGTTTCAGGTCCTTGTGGCCTGGCAAATGCTGAACTGGGTTCCTGTTACAGTAGCTGTGAGACAAGTGACTTCCTTCCATTGACCTATAATTTTTTTTTTACTTTTGACTCTTCATCTAATATTCGGCATGATACACATATTGATAACACACTTGTACCTACTTTTACTGTTTAAAAAGAAAAAGAAGGTTTTTTTATTGTGTCTATGTTTTTTCTGGGAAGCATACGGTCTTGTGGATTTATTATAATATATAGGTATTAGTACATATTATGGGCAGTAATAACATGGTTTCATGGCTTTTCTTTTTACTTACGTATGTAAAAGTTGTTTCAATAGAAAATAGGCTAGAAAAACCTGTTACTTCAGAAAGGAAATATGAATCAGTTAAGTTGAGATGTAATGGTTTTATAGATAGTAGGCAGGTTTAGCGATTTATCATCAACTTAGTGATGATCCCAGTTGCATGCGAGGCTTTCACTTCGGAACCCGAGCCGCTGGGCTTATCGATTATCATAATATAATTACAAGCGCATCCTGTGTAACTAGCCTTCAACTGAGATATCCGACCTCATGTACATAAATAAAAAGGAGAAAGTAACATCAACCTGTAGATTTTCTGTTTTTAATAATAAAATATAGTAGGTATTTTCTTTTGTGATATTAAAATCCCGTGTCTCGGTACTCACAGCGTTGATGATCGTACTCGTTCAAAACGGCTCGATCTAATTTAATTATCGATTATATTATTGAAGTGTAGTTATTATAATATGAAGTATTGCGTTACTTTGATTATACATTTATACAATGTATTTCGTTTTTTTTGTACAACAGAATGACGTTTGTCGAGTCACCTATTTTCTCCATAAATAGTAGCTACGTACTATCAATATCATACAATATCACAAACATTAGTATATTCATAAAATTTCATACATGTATAAGTAATTGACTCAAATATTTTACTTCTCTTGGATATAATGGCTCCGCTCCACCATTCACCAAGAAGTTAATAGCCGAGAATTTATATTACACCTTGCGACTTGCGATTCACGTATGTATACGATATGAAGCGGAACACGGAATCACACAAATGCAAAAGGTGACATTTGGTCGTGTGTGAATTTGTTATGTACATACATGTCATACTGCCTCCAACGTCGCATGTGGTTACCGCGAGGAAAATTGGATGGACTTATGCATTTTTTATAAAACCGGATATTTTAGGTGGCTAGCTTCAATCATGGACAGCGGCTTATTTGAACATTAGCGGCTTATACCTCAAGATGCTGATTATTTGAACATTTTTTTTCAAACCATTAAAGTAGTAAATAAACACCTGATGGAAAATCGTCACTGCAGTTATCTACTCTATCTTAATATATATAAATCTCGTGTCACAATGTTTGTCCTCAATGGACTCCTAAACCACTTAATCTTAATATATATAAATCTCGTGTCACAATGTTTGTCCTCAATGGACTCCTAAACCACTTAACCGATTATAATAAAATTCGCACACCATGTACAGTTCGATCCAACTTGAGAGATAGGATAGTTTAAATCTCAAATTATAGTCGCAATTTTAATTTATCGCGATAACCAACATCCACGCGGGCGGAGCCGCGGGCAAAGGCTAGTAGTATTATAAAGAGGAAACATTTGTCTTAATATATATAAATCTCGTGTCACAATGTTTGTCCTCAATGGACTCCTAAACCACTTAACCGATTATAATAAAATTCGCACACCATGTACAGTTCGATCCAACTTGAGAGATAGGATAGTTTAAATCTCAAATTATAGTCGCAATTTTAATTTATCGCGATAACCAACATCCACGCGGGCGGAGCCGCGGGCAAAGGCTAGTAGTATTATAAAGAGGAAACATTTGTATTTATGTATGTAACGATTAAACTCAAAAACTACTGAACCGATTTCAAAAATTCTTTGGTCATTAGAAAGTTACATTATCAGGTACCAACATAGGCTACAGGTATATCAGCACGCTACAATCTTTGAACGGGATCATAATTCCACACAGGTGGAGCCGCGAGTAACAGCTAATCCTATATATTTTATCATCTATGACAGTGCTCTTCAGACATTGGCTACACCAGGAGTATCAGGTGTACTTCGCTGACACTAACAACTTTCTTAATTTTTTGAAATCAGTTGGTGGTTAATTTTTTTGTTATAGCATTTATGACAAATTATCTATAGTTATATTTTGTAAACGTCTGTCTTAAGCTATCTATATTATATTTGAAACAAAGATTTTTAGACATAATGACTTTTCGCTCTACCGGGTAATCGTTTGCTTCAAGCTTGGTTGCAGTCTAATTGCGGTACGACGACAAAGGGTCCTAAGTGAACATTGCAACATTTAACGATGCCTAAAATAATCTAATGCCTCGTACCTTTCACGTTCATGTAACATTATTTTATAAAAGTAGTGGAGATTATTGTCGCTGTAGAACTGCATAGGTATTTTTGTCAACAGCATTACTTCGAGAGCAAAAGTTATGTCGTCAAACAATAATTATTGATTTTAACACATTCAGTTGTTTCAAACACGGTCGTTTGAAGGCGCGAGCGGGTCTGTGAGGGGCTCCGGGAGGATGGGTCGTCCGCGCGTGAACAGGGAGGCAGTAAAACGGCAAGCATACCTCCACACATGAATATTTTATGGTTGAATCTCACTGTGGCTATGGATACAAGAGTATTCAGGTTATCAAACGCAGGCTAAGACTTAATTGTTATAGACGTTAATTAATTCTTTCAATGAAGGTCTAAGTAGATATTGAACTGAGCTATGAACTTAATCCTCAAATGTTTCCGGAGGCGGTATTTTTCTGTTTTATTTAATAGTACCACTCTATTTCTTATTACTACTGGTAGCAAGCTATTTTCATGACTGTGCGAAGAGGAGTTAGGCCTAGAATTCTCAAAGTCTCATCGTCCTGCGTCCTATTTCAGACTTATTAGACGCCTAAAGACTGCAGCGACCAATGTTGTGCAATTGTACCCAGGACTTATTTCTTCCGCCACCCTCGTGGAACGACTGTGAAGGGGTACTTCGTGAAATTATTAGTTTCTCTGACGCTTTGAATGCTTTGATCAAGATTCATTTGGTTCTCATACCTAATTACGAGCATTTCGACGAGTACTTCCATCCCGAAATTCTAAGGTAGGTATTAAATATTTTGCCGAATTTGAGCCGTCGCAACTTTATAAAAATAAAGTATGACATAGCTACCTACAAAAGATCATAAAAAGAGTACTAATTTATTAAGAAACGAAATTAGTGGTCCTGCCACATTTATACGCATCTGCACTTTTGTGGTAACTAGGTTTACAGCTGCCTGAGAATGAAGGTTCTTTCCTCACTAAGGTATATTATCATGCATGCGAAGTAGGCATACTTATCGTATTGTTTTTTTTTTATTGTCACAGTGGGAGCTAAATTTTCCGCCAAGCGACGCTTTTCTGCTATTCTATTTTTATCTATAGGTATTCTGTAAGGTAGGTAATTAGATTTTTAAGTGGATATTAAAGTGATTGATCAATGCAATGAGACGAGCGCAATTCTTAAATATATTTTACTTAACATAATGTTATAAAATTATATATTTATCACTATACCTACCTAGTTATTACTCAAACCAGAGTTCAAACCATCAACCACAGGGAAACTTAGAATGGACTAGTAATTATAAGTTTCCCTGTACGACATTTTGATAAGGCTAACGCTAGAACATTTGCAATAACAAATAGATCGTACTGTAAACGTTGTAAGCCATGGCGTATGAATATGACGTCATCCATCTATGTCGTTTATATCCGAAACATGAAATATGCATAGGTACATGCATACTTATACATACTGTTTCCATTGCAAGAGAGTGTCTTTCTTAATATTTTATTCTTTCAACACAATTTCTTCCGTATTTTCCGTCCGTGCCTACTCTTACTCAGCTTTCGTTTCACTAAACATGTTCGCACTATTCTTGAAAATAAGGTAAAGTCCACAAAAGTGGCATAACATTATTCTAATTTATTAAAGCCTATTTTATTATAATGTATAGTACATAATAACTGTATTCTCTGCGGATTATAAAATTAATACTTGTTATATCAATTAATTGGTATATGCATTCCAATGTAAAGATGTGTGTAAAATATTTTACAACACACCTGCTCATAAAAGTGATATTATTTCACCGCAAATAATGACACCTATTATCAAACTGTGACTTTTCATTGCTATTATTCACAAGTAAGTAATAGATTCTTTTTTTAATTTTATAGGTTAAGTTTATATGTTCTTAAAAAAGTTTCGATACAAAAAAAAACGTGTTTAATAGTACGAATTAATTAATATGCCTATTGTATGTTCATTTGATGCTTTTTCGTTTTTAAATAAATAATTTCAACTTGTAATACCTACTTGTTTAATAAACAAAATTTTCACTCAAATTTAACTTTTTTTTCTCTCTAAGTACAGAAAAAAAAAACAGTAAAAAGAAGTTAAATTCAAACCTCATTTTTTTTTTTAAATATGGCCGACCGCCATTGTTAGCTGCGCGCACGAAAACGAATTAATTTGTAGTATTGTTTATTTAGTATTTGTAGTATTATTTTATTCGCAAGTGTGTTGTAAAACGTCGTATGGCACGCGTGAGTATGATGATTACCGTCCTCGGCTGTCTTAAGACCCTCGCCTGGCGGCTCGGGTCTCAATGGCGCCTCGGCGGTAATCACCAACTTTGCTCACTTGTATCATAATATATTATTAACTTTTGTCGTGAATGCACATATGTACCTACTATTTAAGGCACGATTGTAGGAACTAGTGAACTAGGGTAAGTTCAGCAGCACGCTCTGATTAGTGTAATGATTGTTACCTATTAAATGTTGCAAGAGTATAAAGCTACCAAAAACCAAGTATAAAATAAAATTATTTGTGAAAGGTTTACTTAGAAACGGCTTTATCCGTTTTTTTAAAATAAGGTTTGTTCTTTCTTTGGACGGAATTTATGTTAGGCGCAGGTTTACAGCTACTCGTTATAGAAAATTATAATAACACTAGCTGATCCGGCAAACGTTTTTCTGTCATAAAAAATATCAGAGAATTCGCACTTTAGTCTCAGAATACAGAACAAACCAGAAGCCGCATTCGCTAATAGCTGCATATCCCGCACTGTGTCCAAAAACGATACTCTGTCTCGCTCTATAGTGAAACTTCCCGCTCGCGTAATGTTACTAGGCTAAGGTGCGGTTCCCAACTTTAGGGTAGTCATAAAACACTAGATAAGAGATGTAACACTAGATATTTAATATCTGTATTATACAGAGAGGTGATCAGTGTAAGTTAAAGCTATTAAATATAATATATAAATTTAATGAAACACGTTATTATTAGAACTATCGGGATATTTACCATGTATTTCGGCGCTGTTGCAAGCACCAAGTAAATATCCCGATAGTTCTAATAATAATGTGAACGACCATGAAAGTTTAAATACCTATATTAATGAAACACGGTAATAAGGTAAGTATTTTTTTAATGGTATAATGATATACAAAGTCTATAGACGCAGTGTCACTCCAATGCGGCGTAAATAATACTTAACTACTACTCTGGTACATGTTGACAATATAGGTACATACTTATATCTCCTATTTCATCCATTTCAACTTTTCTCTTCATGCATCGGTAGGGAAACTAAAATTAGAAACATTTTATTGAAAAAAAAGTACCTGCCTACATTATACATAATATTGCTACTGTGCGATAAAACCACCAATTGTATATAGGTACCCACATAATAGGTAGCGTGTTTAATGATGTCTGTGGTGTACCTACATATATTATCGATTCAAAATGAATGACGATTCCGAAGTTTGTGCGTAACGATGCACGCGCCTGCGAGACTCGCAGCATATGCAGTATGTACCTACACGCAATGATTGTTGAAATTGTTGTTTGCTATTTATTATGTTAAGTTTGTTATTGTCCTTCCACAAGCAGAGAAGGGGCTATGTAGGGTATACAGCCCTACAAGCCGGACAGTCAGTAAATTGTCGCTGTTGGTACAATAAATGGTATTTCTTCAATTACTGAAGACAAACTCCTATGGTCATCTTCAGACACCATCTACAGATCCTGTATACTAAGAATACCAGAGAATTAGCTAAGACAAAACAAATGAGCTCAAACTCGATAGGTTTTTCTTGTTTAGTTTAGTATTTCTTAAGGCCATCATCAGACCAGCTCCATGGTACCATATTAATGCATTATCCCCTAAACTAACATGTATACAAAATTTCATCAAAATCGGTTGAGGATATCTGCTTCAAAATCGAGTTGCAAGATTTCTTTTCGAACAAATTAAGTAGGTACCATACCTACATCCTACATACAGTGAAAGTAGGTAATGAAAAGATTTTTATAATAATATCATTTACCGACTTGTTTGCAATGCAACAAGGAATAATGCTTGGACGAGTAAAGTGAACAGAATATTTTTGTACCTACCTGCGCATGGCACTCGTACTCGTACGTACTACCGACCCATTTAGTTTGATTTGAACCGTATTGTACAATAAAGAGACCTATCTAAGTATACAGGGCGTCCCACGGCGATGCCACATGGAGGGAAAGTACCTTAAATCCTTAAGTTAGCTCATTTTGTTTAAAGGAGACTTCATTTTATTTTTAAAAAGAAACAAAACTGCATTCAAAGATTTTTAAAAATTCGCTTGCCACACCCGGTAATCGAACCGACTAAAAGCCGAAAAAGTAACATCCTGTATTTTTATGGCATCAATCGATAGTGTCAATCATAAGGATCAAATCTCTCTAAGAAACATGGTAAATTAAACGAAAGGAAGTCCTTGAAATCTAAAATTATAAATTCAATTTGGCAAAATAAAACACTTTAACTCAAAGTTCATCCATCCATCTGATACCATATTAACAATAAAATTACATATTATTTAAACTACTTTTCTTTTTTTATCGTGCTGACACCGCTGCTGGTCAGCTGTAGTATTTAGGTATGTCGAACTCAAACCGACTAAAACCGCACGCCATCTAAATTAACAGGTTATAAGTTGATCCATAGGGCAATTCTCTAGCCATTTTCGTTGCACAGGGTACACCGCGTGCAGGTTTCTAATCAAATCAAAGATATCTCTAGTGTTGATACCTTGTAAGAATTTCTTACAAGGTATCAACACATCAAAGATATCTCTAGTGTTGATACCTTGTAAGAATTTCTTACAAGGTATCAACACTAGAGATATCTTTGATGAAATTTATTCAGTAAAATGAGTACTAAATGAATGAACTTTGTTACCTGTTTAGAATGTAACTTTATTGGGTAACTACATGAGGTCACGTAGTAACTATTTATTAATCTGTGATGAGGTATGTGTAGGTAGGGTAGGTAGTTATTTTTGGGTGCTTGATTAGAAACCTGCACGCGGTGTACCCTGTGCAACAAAAATGGCAAGAGAATTGCCTTTGGATCAACTTATAACCTGTTAATTTAGACGGCGTGCGGTTTTAGTCGGTTTGAGTTCGACATACCTAAATACTACTGCTGACCAGCAGCGGTGTCAGCACGATAAAAAAAGAAAAGTAGTTTAAATATGGAATTTTATTGTTAATATGGTACCAGATGGATGGATGAACTTTGAGTTAAAGTGATTTATTTTGCCAAATTGAATTTATAATTTTAGATTTCAAGGACTTCCTTTCATTTAATTTACCATGTTTCTTAGGGAGATTTGATCCTTATGATTGACACTATCGATTGATGCCATAAAAATACAGGATGTTACTTTTTCGGATTTTAGTCGGTTCGATTACCGGATGTGGCAAGCCAATTTTTAAAAATCTTTAAATGCAGTTTCGTTTCTTTTTAAAAATAAAATGATGTCTCCTTTAAGTAAAATGAGCTAACTTAAGGATTTAAGGTACTTTCCCTCCATGTGGCATCGCCGTGGGACGCCCTGTATATCAGTTTAAATTTCATAAAAATAGGTGGGTAAAATTTTCAATTGACATGGCAACACACAAGATGGCAGCGTCTTCGTCTAAATCAATCACAATTAAATTCAATAATTAAATAACTATGCATTTGTATACGCTACTTACAGATGAAATGTGATCCCATCCTGTTTTTTTGTAATCCTAGATGTATTTTTACATGAAGGAACAACTAAAACCGACATTTTAAAATTAAAATTGACACTGATGTAATACGTCTGACGCGCTACGTGCATACGAGTGAATGCGAGTGACAATATTCAAATCAAGCCAATTTGTCTTGATTTGTGTGTCTTCACTTTTGAGCGCGCTTGCGGTTTCTGGTTTGTTCTTATTCTGAGACTTTAGTATAAAAAATGCAGATTGGAATGTCAAAGTGACGTGACCCTTCATGTAAATAATATATTGAACGATTTCTTGATAAAATACTAAAATCTCGGTGTAAAAATGAGGAGTGCGGGTAGAAGGGTGCAAAATCTTTAGAAGTGATATTCTCTTTTCAAAAATCATAAAAATCGATCATACATTAGAATGTGCTCGATTAGAAGTAACAGACACAACCTTACATCGTAATTATTCATGACATTTATTCTAGTAGCTCCAAGGTATGATATATGATCTACATTATACAGTTTCCGCTTTGACAATAATGTGGCATCTGGCATCTATGTACTTCCCGACGCTATGTAGAGTTAAAAAACATGCACTGAGTTCCGTGAGAGGCGAGTCGCTCTAATGATTGTTCGCGTCGATAACATTTTCCAGGAGTGAGGCAAATGAAAAATATAAAAAGCTTTTTGAAAAGTTATAATAACCAGCAAATAACTTGACAATATCCAGCTGCGTAGAAAAATTGCGAATTGGACATAATGCGACTAAAGGAATGTTTCTTAGGTCTCTGGGAGTGCGGCGCGTGACGGCCGATTCGAGGCACGCCAATCACCCAATCATAGATTGATATAAAGCAATCACAGGCTCTAAGGGCTCATGTCATTGGTTCATAAGTCCTTTTATCGGTTTTACAGTTGATCTAAATCAGGAGCGCACGGTGAAAATTTTCAAAAGGGAAGCCGGTGGGAAAAATGTTACCTCTTTATAGAACGACTATAGCAAGGTTTCATATGAAACCTAATAGGAAACCTAATATTATAACAGTAAATAATGTAACTTAAGAATCCTTTGATAGTAAATGCTTTAGTTCAATTGGACATTCAAATATTGTGTCCGACAGAGAAACATAGCTGCCTAGCTTATGGGGTTTATAAAGTAAGACTTACCAATGCAGGTATAGCCTGGTCGGATTACTTCAGTTATTTCCATGTCGTACGGCATAGTTACTATTAAGCCACAATGCTACTAACATTTAGACTGTTTTTATAATACACTAGCTAACTCGGCAAATGTTTTTCAGCCACATACATTTTCAAAGAAATTGGCTGTGTTAAGTATAAAAATGCAGGATATTTCATTCTGCACAGTATGGTCAATTTGGTTCAAAGTGATACGACAGTTCATTTAATGAGTTCATGTCAATAAACGATGATTAAAATGAGTAAAATAAGGACAAGGTGGGCGAAAAATATGCATGAGAATTTTTATGAATAAGATATGCTACGAGTAAGATTATGTTATTGACTACTACTACTAGCTACTAGAAATAAACACTAACAACGTGCCTTATAAAGTACGTACCTACATAACTTACCACCGTTAACACTAAGTAGGTGGGTACACACCTAGTTCGCAGGATTCATTCAGTAGCTACGAGTACTTAAGTAATTCTTCATTGAAACTCTTGCTAACATTATGAACTTACCCCTCTACAAATTTAAACTTTTAGTTTAACATCACCTTGAGGAGTTATTAAAATTAAAGGAGTTATTAAACTATTAATGATTTAATGTTTTTAAGTAACAGCTGCAGCGTAATGGTAAAAAAGTTGTATTTGTAAGCGTGTGGTTACAGGTCTATAAACTCCATTCTTGACACTGATGAAGTAAACTCACTCCTTTTTGTGTCTACGTGGCGAATCCGACAACGGGCCGATAGCCGGAGACTATGCATGGGACTCTAGCTTCCGGTAACCGGACGCATCGGCTAACTCATTGAACCCTACAGTGGTTTTAAATCTGCAAATGCTTGAATGCAATATCTCATCTTATGAGGTCACATGGCAAACATGACCTTTATTGTGGTTAGATTCCATTTCAAATGTGCTTACTGAAAGTGCTTGGTGATATTCGTAATAATGTCAATCCATAGATACTAATGTCATAAAAGCCATAGAAACACTGTCTGTCTGTTACGCTTTCAAGCCTAAACCACTGAACCGATTTTAATGAAATTTGGTACAGGGGTAGATTAGACCTTGGGAAAGGACATAGGCTATGTCTGGTCGCGATAACCGATATCCAAGTGGCCTGAGCCGCGGGCAACGGCTAGTAATGAATAAGAACTAGTGCTGTCCTGAAGAGATGCGAATAAAATCATGAGTTAAATGTCACATCTACGAGTATATATCTTGCTTGACTAAACAATCTCGATAATCAAATAGGTATTAGTAAACATTAAATATTGCATTCTTCAGCTTTAGATAAATAATTGAATTCGAATCACGTTTCAATTACAACGGGCAATATTCCCAGGTGCTCATGTATATTTAGCAACACTTCACCGCCCATACGTATTGCCCAAGTTTTTTCAAACGTTCACGTAACTATTAGTAATTTATTCAAGACCTTGCGTAACCCGCACGCCCTTCGCCCTACCTTACACACTTTAGAATATTAATAGCGACGTGGCCCTTGATGTAAATAATCATATACCTAATGTTATTTCGTAATGTCTGCCTGTTTATACTCGTATGTTAGGTTATCAAAAATTGTGATAACTAATTATCATAAAATAAAATAAATTCATTTTTAACAAAAAAGTTTAACCGACTTCAAGAAACGAAAAAGAGGCACTGAAAAGGGAAAAATAACTTAATTTACAGACTTACTGATTTATTAGAAGTCGGTACCTAGCCCAAGAGAGGCCATATTTCAATTGATTGCATCATAGTAGTTCAGACATAACAAACAAAGTTGGCTGGCACCGACTTCTAATAAATCAGTCTGTAAATTAAGTTATTTTTCCCTTTTCAGTGCCTCTTTTTCGTTTCTTGAAGTCGGTTAAACTTTTTTGTTAAAAATGAATTTATTTTTCTCTTTTTAGTGAGTTTGTACAGTCTCACGACTGTACATCGCATGTATAGTGACCTGACTGTACATGCGCTGCTGACGCTGCAATTCAGATCGAACCGGCCACGCTACAAAAAAAAAATTAAATCATTATTCAAAAAGAATTTTTAAAATCAATGCATATACACCGGAAATATAGCTGAATATTCTGAACACTTCTGCGTACCCCTTCAAAGGACTCAGGCGTGATGTTATGATATGTAATGGCAGAAACATTGCAATAATATGCCATTGCAGCAATCGCGGCTGATTTCCTGGTACTTTTTGAAGAGTTCCTTGGTCTAATCTCGGAAACCCATCATCAGATCTTTACGAAATTTAAATGGGACCACTTCGGAATAATCTACTTACGAACACAAAAAGAATTTTCAAAATCCGTCTAGAATTGGCTTCACAATCGCGTAACAAACATACAAAAAAATAAAAAAAATAAAAAAAAAAATTGGGTACGAATTGAGAACCTCCTTTTTTGAAGTCGGTTAAAAATGAGAAATTATTATGCATTAGGAGTGGTGACTGTTTTAGTAAACAAAGATGCTCATTGTTTTCTAATGTATATCGCCTGACGGTAAGCTAAAGGTGAAGTTTCAGGCATAATTGTCACCTGTAATGCTTTTTCACACCCGGGATTGTAGGAATAGGTACGTATAGTAGTAGAAGGGTGTGAAAAACTTCCTCTGAACTCGTGTACAATGGTACTGAATTACAAGTCTTTATGGCGTGGTACGAAACTAGTGTGGCTGAACTGTTTGGAAGGTTTAATTGTATTGCACCTTGTGGGAATGATTAGTCTGCTCGTGTTGTTTTTGATAGGAAAACAGAGCGCACATTAGAACACCCGCAATAGATGCAGTTAAAATAGACCTAAAATTGTCCGAAAGTAAGAAAGAAAAATATGAAAGCTGAACTTAATAAAATTATATTAGATTTTACACAGGTATTGCATTTAATTTGACATAAAGCCACACTTTCTCAGTATAGTTGCAAGTGGGTAACTGGACCAGAACCTTAACAACCTCGAACGACACTTAACATACGATGTAGTACATATGTACTACGAAAGTACTTCCGTACAGCAAGTGACGTGGGAATACCTTCAGCTCTCCATCCGTAACATGCAACTGGGATTCCGAGTCAGTGCACCGCGGCACCGCCTTTAGGTGGTCGCCAGTGCGTGTCGCAGTGGCACCGATTATCTCGCTAATTATACTCGTAATTAATTTAACCAACGGTCATTATCATAATCGTCACGAAATTGTCACGTCAATTTGGACATACATAAATCTCAATTCGTCGTTGAATAACGATAAATGAGATTTATGCATGTTTAAATTTAACTCGTCAGCATATTTTATACCACTGGCATGAACACTGTGAACAGGTTTTTGTTTATTTTAAAATCAATATAGTAACCTAGTAAAATTTACTAGTAGGTATTCTTCCTAATCCCTTCAGTTAAATTAAACTAAATTGCTTGTGTTAGGAGTAGGCTCACGTCGGTAGTGTAAAAGCCAGGATTCGAGGGCTCTCTCGATCGTAAGATGATGATAATATCAGATGTTAGACTTGGCACGTCTAAACAGATGATCATAATTATCGGTAATTATATATTCTTCCTGTAATCCTCGAAGGGATAGGCAGATCTGGCGTGCAAGAAATCTTTTTTTTTTATCGAGTTGGTAGTCTGGGTCCTCATCATATGAGGATGATGAGCCTAGATCCAGTCATTATCTCATCACCAAGCTGATTGTGAGAATATTGTGGCATTCTTCATAAGGTTCTTTATTTAGAAAGATGTTAGATGATGTTTCCTACAAATTTGTAATTCCCTCTAATGGCTTCTAAGTACCCAAATAATGTCAGAAAAGAAACTCTTCACATATTCCTCCTTAACATCATTTGAAATATCTACGCACATGAATTAAACGTCTTCGTAGATAAACATCGATTCAGAGCCACCGGTAATAAATTAGACTATCTTCGTCGTACCGGGGATCCAATTATTAACGTTAAGTAATTAGGTAACTTGGGAATAACGCTGTCGCCGCCTCCCGCATTTCCTCAATAAATGCAGATCTTCGATCAGATCGGTATTACAACTGCGAGCTCTTGTTAATGTGTTTTAATAGTTTACCTTAGTTTTGTATACGAAAGCATTACTCATTGTACGTACAAGTATAATAAGACGACAACTAACATTTATAAACATTGTGTTTTGTTTGTCATCAAGTTAGCGTTGTTTACGGGCCCTTTACGAGACTTTTAGCCTGGGGTCCTGGCTTACCTTATCCTGAGTTTGGTTTAGCTTATACGCCTTTTATGGGCTACTGTCTGACCTCTCAACCCAAAAATAATGTAGTACAGAAAAGGCGATCTTACTCTAACACTAAAACGCTCACTCGTTGACCGTATATAGTTTGTTTGACATAGCCTTCATATGAGTATTATGGACATAGGACATATAGGACATATATATTTAGGACATAGAATTTGCTATCTTCAAAATTTGCCAAAAAGCAAAATGAAACCTGGGCTATAAGCGGACTGACCGAGTGCCAAAATCTAAGCTGCGCACTAACAACCATTAACCGATGCACCGATATAAACTGCCAGCGCAAATCGCAAAAGGGTTTGGGTGGACCATATCCATTGATGCCGTTTGACAAATGGGCTTTAATTTAATTACACATTGGAAGCCAGAAGACTAGAAAAGTGAGAATGTCGCCCTAGAAAACGTAATCTGGATGATATTGACGACTTTGACTGAGATTGATGGAAAATTGATTGGCAAAGGAGACAGAGAACTCATATATTATCACTGTTATGTAATAAAATCTTATTTGGCAATTTTACTTTCTCTGCTAATAAAATATCGACCTACCCAAATTGATGAGTCAATGTTGCTATACGGGCTCGCTCCCTTCTGGAAATTCTGCAAAGATGAAAAAATATTTGTTTAATTAACTGTAAAATGTTGACCGCATTTTAGGAAATGAGGTACTTAATTCCTATTGACTTAACTGCTCTAATTAACAGTCTTCATAGCATACATTTTCGTTTGAATTTGTTTTTGAAATCCTGAGCAAATACATCCATTGTATAGAAAATCATAACGAATTTTATATAGAATAGTTTGGCGAGTAGAATTTTAAGAGATTCTTCAATAGGTAGTCTAGAAACATTGATGTTGCGAGTGTTTATCGACTCTAATCACGTTTTTACTTTCGGACTGACTGTGTTCGTGTTTGCCACCTCAGTGAAATAAAAATACTAAAAACTTTTCAGTTTTAACCAATATTCTATTAACCCTTACATACTATTTATCTTACTACGATTATAAATAGATACTGTTTTGTTCTGATTGTTGGTTGATCTAATGCTAAGCGTATCTAGTACATAGATAGTTTGTATCTATGCTTGTGAATTGCAGGAACGGCATCAGTTATTTAAGCGGACATGGCTTCGGCCTAGTAGGTAGGTATATCCGTAAACTCGAGCCTATATGCCTAAGCAAATGGCAAAGGGATAGGAATAGCTGTATGACTAGTATTCAGCAACTATATTTTTGGTTCTACGTAATAGAATGCAGTTTTGTTATTCGATAACCTTGAATAGGTATTTTTTAAGACCCATAATGTTGTCACAGGCATGTATTGTGTCCATATATAGCTGGTGTCACCATGCTTACATCATCTTCCGGAACCTTGACCCAAATAAATTTTCATTGAAGATTATGTAAATATATGCCGCCAACACGTTTAGAGTTAAATCAATCCATATTAACCTGCCTCAGCCTACAATACAAACATTTCCTCCTTATAAGTACACAAATACGATCCGGTTTGTTGACTGTTGACTATTTCATAGTTATTAGTTACATAAGTAGTTTTATTTACATAAGTAAATAGTGCAGAGACACGTGTTAACTCGAATATACAATAGCTGTATAATGCTGGGTATACCATACCTACCGTGGGTCCTGGGAAAGTAGCAACACATCTTTTTTTGTTTGCGGGTATTATTTGTTAACACCTTACATGCGAGAGGGTTTCAAAATTTATGTAATCTTGTTTTACACCCCCGACGTAAAAACTACGGGGTGTTATAATGTTCTGTGTGTCTGTTCTGTCTTTGACATCATAGCTCCTAGACGAGTGAACCGATTTTGATCGTTTTTTTTGTTTTCTAGTAACCAGAAGACATCCTGCAGAAACCGTAATTATGATGATGTTTTTCATCTTCTTTATACCACTTAGGTGGCCGAAAAGCACACGGTCCACCTGATGGGAGGTTATGGAAAGAAGCCACTTGAGCAAACATCAGAGGCGTCGCAGTCAGAATGCCGACTCTATAAAAATCTTCTAATGCCCTTCTCGAGGAACGCTATATTTTAGTCGCTTGGGAAATCCACAGCAAAGAGATCATAGTTAATCTAGTTTCAACCTATTAACCCACCTATTACCTAATGTGTAAAGAAGCTTTAGATCTCGAGAGCTCTTCGTGACTGTTTGATAAGAAATTATTATGTTATCTCCAATGGTTAATAATAACTTTCAAGTTTATTTAACGAATCACACGTACTATTTTTAAATCGCTGTATCCAAACATAACATCTAGTTTGAATATAACATTTTAACTAGTCTACAATTAAGTACCTAGTAGAGTTAAAACTGAATTGCGCATAAAAGTTGTTTGAACCGCAGCGGATAACTTTAACAACATGATTGTAAAGCACTCTAAACTTGTAATGAAACTCTTGATACTTCCGGTTATTTCTTTGCAGTAGTATGATAATGCAGCCTTGTTTTCGTGTCTATACGATGGCAAATTTATACCAAAGTCTAATCTAGTTTTACTAATTCACTAAGTATTGTTTGGAGCAACTACTCGTAGTTTGTTCCTATACAATTTTGATTACCCAAAAATGTTCAATCATACCGTGGATACAATGTTTGTAACAAAATATTGAGTCCTGTCAATACAATGTCTCTGTCTCTCTCCCTCAGTTTGTGCTGGTTAATCTCTGAAATGGCTGGGTAAATTTTGACGAGACTTTTACTAGACTCAATTCTAGTTCAAAAAGAATGTGAGTAGCGTGAACAAAAATTCTAAACCGAATCTTAGTCCACGCGGACTAAGTCACGGATACAACTAGTATCTATAAAAATAAAACCGCACAATCGTGTTTTATTTTTTATTAACATTACCATTACATTTTAAACCTTCAGCTACAAACAAAGAAAACTATCGCGGCAAAAGAGGTTCTTACGAGGGATTAGTTGTTTAATGTAACGTCCTTGGCACATCTAATTATAACTTACTCTTGCATGTTCTGGGTCACTGAGGCGTGAGTGTATAACGGTAGATGTATTCTTGCAATGTTTGCTGTGCATAAATATGAAATAAAAACAGAGAGAAACAAACAGATCTACCCTGTAAAATGCATGAGTATAATGTAAATATACGCCTATGTTATTGCATAACCCTCGGGGTTTTGGAAGTGAGTGCAAGAAAAAAATTATAACAACGAATCTTAAATGTTTTACTTTTAATTTGACTGACATTGAATCTTTTGGATTACTCAGAACATCATAATCATTTTTTTTATTATTGGTAATGTTCAAACTACCCTTCGAAAGTTTGAATCGAAAGAGTCTACAAACACGATTGATGTTGACTTGACCGATTAACATTTACCACAAAAAAAAAGTTAGCATCTTATCTTACTTTATGTACTACGAGTACTATTATAAATGCGAAAGTCTTGATGTTCGTTACTCAATCACGTCAGTACGGCTGAACGAATTAGAATGAAATTTGGGATCATTAATAAAATAGTTATTCGTTCACACGTTCCATTGTTATAAGATGCCGTATCTAGCCTAAGTCAAATGCCAAGAGCCATACATATATTGAAAAAAATGAGATCTTATCTTACTATTATTACAAATGCGAAAGTTTAGACGAATGGATAAATGAATGAATGTTTGTTACTCACTACTTTTGGAATAATAAATTGTGGCACTAAGAATTTGCCATCTGGTTTTCCTAATAATGACACCCAGTGACGCACAATATCGACATTTGTTGGAGTGTGATTAAGTAACAAACATACGAACATCTTCACAAACTTTTAGTCTTCTAATATTAGTAGTAAGTAAGATTAAATTAGTTGAATGCATGATCATGCTATCCATACTTTTTAGTACCTCTTGCATTGGGGTCAATTAAGAATGGATTTTGGGATCAAACAAGAATATAAGATAAAATTTGAAAGTGGGATCAAAAAGGAATACGCATTTGGGGTGAATTAAGAATGGGATCAATCGTTGTGGGATCAATACGGAACAACCCATCAAAATCGCATAATTTACTAGAGTCGAACATAGGTGACTTCTGGATGCATACGAGACGTACTTACTGTGTCAAAACTTGAAATTTAGTACTGCATGTAGGTAGGGGCCGCCTCCGCATCCATGTGAGACGCGCCACACGATCATTTACTGACGTTCCCACATGCACTTCTCCATTGTTTACAAGCTCATTCATTATATCCTTACACGAGTAATATCTAAGTAAACAGCTACTCGTACGTGCCTGTCAGTGTATCTTTTATTAATGATATCTGATTGGAGTATATGGACTTATGGAGATACTTTTTTTATCGTGCGCAAAATTGCCACGGATACCCTCCCCCGGCGGAGTCGGCAGGGGAGGTTATGTCGGACTTAAACCGACTAAATCACATGCCGTCTGTGAATCGTTGGTTGCCGGAGGTTTTCTTTCGAGCTAGCCCCCTTAGGGTGTGGGTATGGAGACAATGGACCACCGGCTCCGGCGGGGGAGGTATCCGTGGGGATTTTTCGCACGATTAAAAATAAAATAAAATAAAATAAAAAGGATAGATATTCTCTATCATAATCGTTAACCGAGCCACAATCACGGATCCATCCAAAGTTTGCATTTGGTAGACACGGGGTCCGCCCTCCTACTCCTGCTTTTACAAAACCAAGAGAAAAGCCTCTGCTGCAGCCTCATCAGCATGTGCACCATGCCGGCTTGCAGGTGAAGGCCCTGGTGATCTTAGTGAGATTGAGACACCCAACGTCAACTACCACGTGAGAAATAAATGTCTAGCCTTCCCCCAGAACAGATACAAAAAGTAAAAATAGTTCTTTACATAGCACAAGTAGTTCCAGAGATTAGCGCGTTCAAGCAAACTCTTCGGCTTTAGGTTAACTGGAAGATAACACTACATTGAGTTCACCCTTGTAGGTGCCAACATGTTTATTTATTGTAAACATGTCCGGGACTCCGTTTCGATTTCTGATCCCGTTACAAACACCCATGAGAATCTATTCCAGAGATAAGAAGTACCTATGTGTCATTCCAGACTATAATAATAATTTATCCCTGTACCAAATTTCGGACAGATCTGTACGGCCGTTTGAGAGTGATTGAGTAACAAACATCTAAACTTCATAATAACCTTTCACACTTATACTATTAGTGAGATATGTAAAACTGAAATATTTATGTGTATAATAATTAATATGAATAAATATACCTACTTATCTGGAACCTTACTGTCAAACATGATGTATTAATCAATAAATATAAAAGTAAAAAGGTTCACCGATTAACATACGAAACGAGATGCCCAAACGAGTATTTAGAATTATAATTAACGTAAACAGTTGTAGCTATAATAAAATAGCAAAACACGACTGAACGAGCTTATCAGTTGTGTCGGACACTGTGGCGAAGGCGGAGATCACGCGTGGCGGCTCGGACCGGTCCGCGGTCGACGACCCCACTAGAGCTTACGCGCTTCTCCACTAGGCAGTAGGCCGCTGTGTGCAACTAGGTTTTTCAGATGATAACCTTATTTAGTGTCACCTTGTCGTCTTTCAAACGTCTTGACGAACGTAAAAAGTTGCGTATACCATTCTAACCAGCTAGGCTCTAGTTTCTATACATAAAATTCCATGCTAAGCAGATTTTTTTTGCGCATATATCTACTTATCTATCTAGTTTATAAACTGAGTTTATAAACGCAGGGTTTATGTTAGGTATACTGAAAGTAAACTGTAAAGATCTCTCCGGTTGAGAGAGCTTACTAAAAAGCTGTAGGCACATGCTGTAACTTGCATCTCGAATGATCGAAGTGAGCTCGATAGCTGAATCTGCGGTGATTGGTCAATTTCGCGAAATTGTTACAGCATGTGCCTGCTGCACGTTACCTTTCGCTCGCGACTTCATCCGTTTGGATTTCAGGATTCGTCCACATAGATCTATAATATAATAAAATCGGCCAAGTGCGAGTCGGACTCGCCCATGAAGGGTTCCGTAGTGGCAAAGGCGAAAATTGTGGTTTATGACGTATTAAAAAAAAAAACTACTGACTGGATCTCCTTCGAACCAATTTTTAGTGGTAGTTTGCATGGCAATTTACATCATATATTTTTTTTAGATTTATCATTCTCTTATTTTAGAAGTTAGAGGGGGGGGGGGGGGACACATTTTTCCACTTTGGAAGTGTCTCTCGCGCAAACTATTCAGTTTAGAAAAAAATATGTTAGAAACCTCAATAGCATTTTTAAAGACCTATCTATAGATACCCCACACGAATGGGTTTGATGAAAAAAAAATTGAGTTTCAGTTCTAAGTATGGGGACCTCCAAAATTTAATGCTATTTTTTTTATTTTTGTGTGAAATTCTTAATGCGGTTCACAGAATACATCTTCTTACCAAGTTTCAACAGCATAGGCCTTATAGTTTCGAAGAAAAGTGGCTGTGACATACGGACGGACAGACAGACAGACAGACGGACGGACAGACATGACGAATCTATAAGGGTTCCGTTTTTTGCCATTTGGCTACGGAACCCTAAAAATGAATCCCTAAATGTGTTGCTAAGCGCAAATCTCGAGAACGGCGCAACCGATTACACTAATTATTATTTTTTTAGAATATTCCTTGAAGTAGGAGGATGGTTCTTACGGAGAGAAAAATTTAAAAAAAAGAATCGACTGTTAGGCGGTACGAAGTTCGCCGGGTCAGCAAGTTACAAATAAAACTATAATAGCTAGTATTAAATAAACTGGGCATGTGTGAGTTTGGATTCCATTTATTTACATACAATTGGATTAAGGGAAAAAGTTAATGTTATTTTTGGCAATCTGTAATCAATATAATTCGCAGCAATCGGCGGTGACAATGGATTGACCTCCGACCTTCGGTAGATATCACCGAAGTTCCAATGCAACCATTGGATCTTCGGTAAACGAATCCTAAAGTGGAGACCGCAGATAGACAGACAGACAACGAAGTGATCCGATAAGGGTTCCATTTTTTTTTTCGTTTTGGTACGGAATCATATCAAACATTCATAAAGCTATTAAGGCGCTAATTCAGGTTATGGTCATATAAATCCGTTCAGCCGTTTTTGCGTGATTGAGTAACAAAAATCCAAATCAGACTTTCACATTCTGATACTACATTATTATAATACATACACTTACTTATTAAATAAAATTAGTTATTAGCTATTCATTTTGTCATTTTTCTATTAGATTAATAATTATCGAAGAATTATTACTGGATATTAGACTAGGTCATATAAAATAAAGTACTCGGATATTACGTGATATTACGTCTACTTAGATATAAAATAACAACTAGTAATATCGGTAACCTGTATAGTGAATACTCGTATACCTACCTGACATAACGAGATTGATTGTAATGATAGTGCGTTGATGTCTTTTGATCGTGCGTTCTTACGTTATTAACGGTAACGAATAAATTAATAAAATATGACAGATTTTTGTAATAGATACTATCGTAGTGTGCCTATCTACTTCTTACAACCAAATTATACAAGGAAACAGTAATTATGAAAAAATAATATTCATGAGCTAGTAGGTACTTTTTTGCTTACAGATTGATATAGTTAAATA
Source organism: Eilema depressum (assembly GCA_914767945.1). NCBI lineage: Eukaryota > Metazoa > Arthropoda > Insecta > Lepidoptera > Erebidae > Eilema > Eilema depressum. The sequence continues at coordinate 7,983,183 of OU612020.1, forward strand.
AGATACGTAATAATTACAATTAGTTAGTAATTAATAAAATATTAGCATTCGTTTGCATTTTATACTGTTATAACGTGCCTATCTAGTCCAATTTCAGTTTAGTTTGTTGTGATCTTCATATTAAATGTTAATATTACTCTGCTCATTTGTCTTTACGAAGGTTTATAAAATCTAAGTTTCAGACCGACATCAGGATTTTTTACAATAGCAATACGATGGAAATAAAGCTAAGTTTTAGTGAAGTCTACCACTAACTCTTAAAGTATTGATTACTTTGCGAAAGAATCCTTTATTTATTTTTTTGCAATGTGTAGGTAATATTCTAACTTTTGATTCTTTGCCCGCAGGCTTTGCACAATAAATGCAAAATAAATAAAAGTGTCATTGATAAAGGTAACTTAAATGAAAGATATTAGATATTAATGATAAGTGTGTTGCTGAGCACATAACCGCGAGCCAGGTGAGCCGCCGCAGAGAGCGCGCTCGCCAATGCGGAGTCATATATCAGCTACCACCTGTTTTATCTCGGCATGATTTTCCTGCAAGCGCCAAGTGCCTACCTCTGGCTAACCGCCACCCATATTAGGCCGTCCAATGCGTTGAGCGGTACCTAACCCGGTGCAAGCGACGACCGCGAGTAATCAAAAAATTCGCGAACATTTGTGTGACGGGTGACCCGCCTAACGACGCGCTTATGTTTTATTAGATACGATTTGGTATATGTACTGTTTTCAGCTTTGTCCAAATGTGATCAAGTTGATATTTAATTAACACATAACACTTAAAAAGTGCTCGAGTACTTTTCCGCTTGATGTGAAATGACCCTAAAGCAGTGTTGCTCTATGAATTTGCAGGCCACGCGGATGCCCGCTCAACGCAACGGACTGCCTTACCTCTGTCGTCTGAGTACCACCCATACTCTGCTCTGCACTTCGATCTAACTATCCGTATGTATGCTTATCTTATGATTCTACATTATGATGATACATTTTAATTCTCGTTAATATTTATTTATTTCGTCATTATATTACTATCATCGGCAGATGTACGTACTTCCCATGAGAATTAAGCCTTTCAACCCGTTTAATACACATTTGTATAGTTTTACTATGTACCGCGGCCTCAGCTGGCGTACTCAGTTCTAACCGGGGTGTTCACAGTCCACTACGACTCGTCGTATGCCCATCTGCGTTTTCTTTACTTTACTAGGCTCTTAAGAATTGTAGCGCGATGTTAAATAGGTAATAACTTTCCAAGAACTAGGCTATCAAATTCAAACTGCAAACTTTGGATGAGATTGAGATTGGCCCTCAGATGAAAAATACAGTATAGAATAAATTTAGAGCTTATCAAATACTCTATTAGTACCTACTTATTAACTTTTTTCATTTATTTCTTACTGTCGAAGATGTTATGCGTAGGTAACTCGTTCAGCTAAAATCCGGTGAGGCATCGTGAGCTAGAGGGAGGGAGGCGACACCAAATTGCCGACATAACGTCAACGATAAAGCACTCTGCCGAGGAACCAATCTCTTTTACGGTTTAATCAGAACTCACCCTACCTAATGTTACACGTTCCGCGCTATACCCCGCCAATTTTACGCAGTTCTTGCATGAAGTGTAACGTCACAGGTGGTTTTACTCATATTTATAGATAACGGCGTTAAGTGCAATTATATTAGAAAAAAATACTTCTTCTCATAGATAAAATAAATAAAATCCTCCCTTCGGCCCTACAATAAAGATGAGTTACTTTTATACTACGCGGGGCGTTGAGTTAGGTTAGGGCACACATTAATGTAGCATTTGCTGCGCATACAGCAAATGTTCCTTTGGTGCTCTACATTTACGCAGCAAATGCTGCTTGACATCTCTTCTCAAGAAGCATTTTTCTTTGCATTTTACTGTGTCCGCAACAACAACTGCTTTGGTATTAGGCCCCCTTATTGTTGTATTATATTATAATACCAATGTTATAACATAACAATAAGTGAACACGCGATTGACCTATATATAAGTGTTTAAATAGCTAACAACTACGAAAACGACAGACTGCACTTAAATTGCAGAAATTACGTCAGTAAAATTGTCTGAGTTTGTCACAAAAAGTTACGGTGCGATAGTGTGATAGGTACCTAATTGGCGCTCTTTATTGAAAATAAGGTGTTTAATTAGTTTCTTCTTTAAACGTCAACACACTCAATGAGCATGAAGTTTTTTATTTGTAGCCTCAGTTGAGTACCTACTTGCGCTGTCAATCTTGCTTTATCTATTCGTTTGTCAATTAATAGTGGTGTGCCCCGATGTCACCGAGAAATTCATGGAAGCGAGATCATTATTTTTATTGATTAGGTGGACATAGAAAGCTGAAAATTGATAGGCTCCTTTTTTAGATCCACATCTATAAGTGCCAGATATTGGAGTCGTTTTTACTTTATAATTAACATTGTGCGTACTGCTCAGTAGTGAAACGGCTTACCTGCGTCTGTGTTTACAGAATGCCTGGGTCTGGCCTAGTCCAAGTCTATAATGGAAAGATTGCTTATAGGTAAACGTGGTCCATCATCGACCACTTTATCACTTATTAACGTAAGATAGTTTTCAAATCTTGTCAATATTAAAATCTGCGAGTTGTTCAATATTCACAAGTAAATTCATACATGATTGATTGGAAATCAAGAAAATATTTTTAAAGGCTTACGAGAATACAAACTTAGGAAAAGTTCACATTTCTAGCTGATAGTTATAGCGATAATTTTGATTAATTTACATCAAATAGTTTTAAATTAGTGGACTATTATTCTGTTTTAAGTGGTATCAAATTTACAGTTTTATAGGTATGTTTATTTATAAATATTTTAAGTTCGAATAGGCCAGTTTGTTTGATAAAATAACTGTATGTAAACCTGTTTTTGGATAGTCAATATCCTATACAACAGGCATATTTAAATAACATAAAAGCTATGCCTTTACGGTACCTGACACCAACATAAAATATTTGTAAAATAAATAAAAAATAAACGTTATTTTATAGCAAACTGCACCAATATTGTACAGTTTGGTATAAAATAACGTTAATTATAACTAACTAAAAGCTAGCATTGGTGCCTAAAATAATTACTCAAAAGTTAGTACAACAGTCATCATCATCATCATCTGCATATAGACGTATTCTCCCGATTGCATCCGTGGCCAAGATGACCCCGGAGCTCAGGGTCCGCCTTCCGGCTCCTCCTTCTCCACTTCGCACGATCTTGGGCGTCCATGGTAGTGAGACCATTTGCACGCATATCACCCTCCACGACGTCAAGCCAGGACTTCTTTGGCCTACCCCTTTTACCTGGACCCGGCGGGGGTACCATTGCCAGGCATTTGTTCCCCACGTAGCCTGGCGGTTGCCGCAAGACGTGGCCGCACCAGCGAAGGCGGCTCTCTTGCATTTTATCCGCGATGTCACGGACATGGAGGCTGCCGCGGATGCGAGAGTTCCGTACGCGATCTTTACGCGTAACGCCGCACATCCACCGCAACATTTTCATCTCCGTGACACGCAGCTCTTGCTTGTGTCGCTCGAGCAGCGGCCACGCCTCACAACCATACAAGAGAACAGGCCTAATGATCGTCTTATAGACCTGCCCCTTCAACCTGACTGGCATTTTAGGATCACAGGTCACGCCAGTCATTTCTCGCCACTTGGCCCACGCGGCAGCAATGCGTGCCTTGACGTCGTGGTCGATCTCACCGGTCACATGAAGTACAGATCCTAGGTACTTAACCTGGTCCGTGCGCTCGACCAAATCATCGCCTATGCGGACGGGTGTGGGATCTGTGGAGTTTAACGCTAAGTATTCTGTCTTCGCTACATTTAGCTTCAGACCGCCGCTCTCAAGCGCTTCTTTCCATCCTTTCACGCGTCGCACCAATCTGCTCCTGTCCGCGTCCATGAGCGCAATATCATCAGCATACATGAGCAACCACGGAGGCTGCTCATGTGAGTTTCTAATGCTGTCCGACAAAACATCTAATACCACGCTGAACAGGTAAGGACTAAGGACGGATCCTTGGTGTACCCCGACGGTGATGGGGAAGGCTTTCGAGTCGCCAACAGCAGTCCGAACCACGGAACCGGAATCGTAGTACATGTCTCGGATGGTGTCAATGTAAGTCTCTGGGACACCCTTGGCCCGCAGTGCCCACCAGATCACCTCGCGAGGAACACAGTCGAAGGCCTTCTGCATGTCTAAGAATAGGCAGTGCAGGGGCGTGTTCTTCGCCCTGTATTTCCCCGCCACAACCCTTAGGGCGAACACTGGGTCCATGATCCCGTGCCCGGGACGGAACCCGTACTGGCACTCCGAGAGTGTACTTTCCTGTCGGATCCGGGAGTCGATTATCCGCTCATAGAGCTTCATGGTGTGGGACATTATCTTTATACCGCGGTAACTACCACACTCCTGCACCGATCCCTTGCCTTTGAAGACTGGCGTGATGATGCTCAGCCTCCACTGGCTCGGGATCTCGCCGGTGAGGAGTACGCGGTTATAAAGATTTGCTAGAATGCCCACACCACGGGCGCCCATTGCCTTCCAAGCCTCGATGGGGACTTCGTCGGGTCCGACAGCTTTCCGGTTCTTCATGCGGCGAATGGCAGTCTGGACTTCCGCAGGCGTTATCGGTGGCACTAGTCCTTGATTCGGAGGGAGGTCTGGTGGCTGCACCTCTTTATGCTGCTTATTCAGCAGCTCGTGGAAGTATGAGCGCCATCTCTCCTTCACCGCGACTTTCTCGTACAACAAATTGCCCCCAGGGTCTTTAATGCAGCGGCACTTGGATAGACCCTGCGCCGCTTTGGCCCTGGAACGCGCCAACTTATATATGAGCTTTTGCCCCTCAGACGATTCCAACTTGGTATATAGAGGTTGCAAGTGGTCTCGTTTGGCCCTGGCTACGGCTCTCCTGGTGGCGCGTTTTGCATCTTTGTACGCATCGCGGTCGTCGGAAGATTTGGACGCTTGCCACTTTTTAAAGAGGGCTTTCTTCACCCTGATCTCTCTCTGGACTGTGTCGTTCCACCACCAGGTGTCCTTGTCACACTTGCGTCCACCCTTAGACATGCCGAGCACCACCCTCCCCGCCTCAAGAATAGCTGCCCGAATCCTGTCCCAAGAAACCTGTACTGGTTCGTCTACAGCATCGGCGCACTTGTCACCGATGGCTGAGACGAAACTTTGGGACTTAGCTTCATCAAGCAGCCACCACCTGATTTTGCGTTGGGCACGCTCGGCACGTTTGTCTTTGGGTTTCACGCGGAGGTCCATGACAAGGAGACGGTGTTGGCTAGTGAGACTCTCCCCGGGTATAACCTTGCAGTTGGCCACCCTGCTGATGCTGTGCCTCCTAGTGAGCAGGAAATCAACCTGGGTTAAGCGCCCCCCGCTCTTGTAGGTGACAAGATGTTCGGATTTCTTTTTGAAGTACGTGTTCACGATGGCCAGGTCGGCAGTCGCACACGTTCTAAGGATGTGCTCACCCTCTGGGTTGCGACTACCGTATCCAAAACCGCCGTGGACACGCCCAAACTCCCCACATCCGTCACCCACGTGACCGTTCAGGTCACCGCCCAGGACAATCTCCTGCGACAGCGGGACGTCACGAAGCACTCCCCCGAGTTGGTCCCAGAACAAGATCTTTTCGGCTTCGCCACGCCCAGCCTGTGGAGCGTAAGCACTTATCAGGTGGGTTATAATCCCATCGATAAGCACCCTCACAACCATAAGTCGGGCGCTATAGCTCTTCACCTCCAAGATGTCATCCTGCAACGCCCGGGAGAGCACCACGCCCACCCCGGCCTGCCCGTCAGGTGCACCTGTGTACATCAGCTGGTAGCCCTCCCCAATGTGCATGGTGCTATCGCCACCCCACCGAGTCTCCTGCAGGAACGCCACGGCCACTCTCCGCCTGCAGAGTACGTCAGCCAACTCCCTCGTGCGACCGGTCAACGTGCCGATGTTCCACGTTGCGAAGCGGAGTTTACGGGAATCACAAAGTTGGCCTAACATCTTTAGCCGTGCCCGGCTCAGGCACGGTAGCCCTTGCCCACTTGCGACACGAGGCGGGCGACCCTCATGCGCGCCGTTTTGCGGCGGCGCCCTACCCTTATTGTGATTCCTTTTATTACGAGCCATATTAATTTTAAATTTGGCAATTTTGGCTTTTCCGGGGGCGACTGCCGTCCGACCCCCCAACCCCGAGAGGAAAGCCAGCGCCAGAGCCTCGTCCGTTGTTCAGCAGGTGCACCAGCTAGCAGGTGAGGTTGGCTTGGGGCTCAAGATCTAGGTGAGCCCCCATACACCCTAAAAGTTAGTACAACAGTATATACCTATTATGCACTAATTGTCGATGTCCGCTCCCTAAAAAAAAACTCGAAAGCTCAATTTCATCAGAAGAAAAGTCCACGCGGATGAAGTCGCGAACACATCTAATACCTGTGATATAAATCTTAAATTGTACAAGCACAGTGGGTCTAAAATGACCACATTGAGCGATTCCGCTAAAAATGAGTACTTTGTGAATTTCCAGTAACATAACATAACATAAACTCACGCCTATATCCCCGTAGGGGTAGGCAGAGGTGCAGAATATTATCCTAAATAAGAGTCCAATGAAGTGGCCTTTTTAGACCTGCAGGTAACAGCGCAGTCAGTGGTTGGTAAATATTCGGTATGTATATTAGGTTATACACTATTTAACAATAATGCGAATACGAATGTAGGCAGGAAAAGCCGTCGGGTAATCCTTGGCACCGCGCCACGTGGATCGGAAGTGTTAGGGATTTTCTTATCTCTAGTTCGTTACATAAACCTCTCTATTTAGTTATTTAAACATTTCTCTACTTTATATGTATATTGCGAGGCCTCGTGGGCTTATGGGTAAGTAGTAATCGAGTAGATTAACACAGCCAGGTTAGTCTTAAGATGGGTAATCATTTTTAACACACTGCCCCTCAGTGCCTCGGAGGTTTTAATTTTTCTTCAGTTTTGTTCCCATACACCAGCTATACTCTAAGTGTGTTCCGCGGAACCCTAGGGTTCCGTGATACCTCTGTCGGGGTTCCGCAAGAATTTAGAAATAAAAAAACCAAAACACCTCTCTCTGGTCGCTCCGCGGCTGTGCGGACTCCGCGGCCGCGCGGAGACAAAACGCTATGAATGTTATTTATTTATTTATTTGTATTTGTATAAGCTTGTGTTACATTAGCTGGTACAATATCTCATAAGTTTGGTCTCAACAATTTTATACTTGTACAACGCGTTCGCTCTAAGTTTGCCGGTCTGTGGAATGCGCGTACCCTCCCCCACGTGACAACAAAACTTATAATGTGTCATAGTTTTACCCAAATATCTAACGTACACAATTTTTATTGTTACAATTAAATAAAAAATTTCGAACGTCATACACTCATACCTATCGCCAGCGGCAAACTTAAAACGAGCGGGTAGTATACTTGTAAGCGCTCAGTCTCTTTGATAAAAGCCGCCTCTGAATTAGACGCTATAGTTGTCAACAAGCGACTTTCGTCTCAAACTTCAAAGGATAAAGTCGATATTGTTTACAACGCTATTTTTAAATTTCTGTTTTTATTTTTGCTTTTTGTTTATCAAAGGTGCCGACTCGAGTATTTTCGAGAATATTTGAGATTGAGTCTAGGACTAAGTATAAAAGCGGCGATCGCGCGTTGGCGTCGTCAGTTGATGATTAGCGTTCGGAGCGATAAGTTACTACCTACTTACAAGCTCGCTAGCGAGAAACTAGTGTTCATTGTTTTACTGCCTGCTGTATTCTGTTGTCTCAGTTTTATACATTTCTTCCCTGTAGGTTCTAAATTTAGTCTCTTATACGCAGTAACGATTGTGCATTATTTAAACCCCACTATCCTGACTTGTAACATTATAAATAAAGAAGAATGGAACGTTGGCTTAAAGGTGTTAAACGTGTTCCAACAACATCTTCTAATGACGCTGAATGTTCAAAAGCAATGCGCGCGGAGAATTTAGCAATCACCGATCCAGAAGATGATGCCACGAGTGCCACGACGTCAAGCTCGACGGTTTCAAAGACGAAAAAAAGGAAGTATGATGAATCTTATATCAGTTTCGGATTTGTTGATTTTTAACGGCTCACCTCTCTGCATGCTCTGTAGTAAACTGCTTCCTAATAGTTCCATGGCACCTGCCAAATTGCGTCGACATTTAGAAACCGTACACCCCGAGACTAAAGACAAGAATAAAGAATTTTTTGTTCGCAAAAAAGATCAGTTATTAGAAAGTCAAAAAAATATGATGCATGTAACACAAACTACCAACGAAAAGGCCACGGAGGCATCATATTTAGTTAGCTATCGCATTGCACAAGCAGGTGAAGCGCACACTATCGCTGAGAAATTAATAAAACCATGTGTATTAGACATAACAAAATGTATGCTTGATGAAAAATCTGCAAAGCATCTTTCTACTGTTCCTCTATCAAACGATACTGTTTCACGACGAATCCATGATCTGGCAAGCTACGTCAAACAAGAACTAGTTACACGTCTACAAAATACACGATTCGCTTTGCATATTGACGAGTCGACTGATGTCGCTGGTTTGGCTATCCTGCTGGTTATTGTGAGATATCCATATAAAAGTTCTTTTGAAGAAGACATGCTTATGTGTTCATCGCTGCTTACTAACACTACCGGGGAAGAAATTTTTAATAAAATAAATATATTTTTTGAAGAACATAATCTCAGTTGGAACAATTGCATTGACATTTGTACAGATGGGGCCAAGGCGATGACAGGTAAAACAGCAGGAGCAGTGTCACGAATGAAAAATAAAGCGCCTAATTGTAGTTCCAGTCATTGTATTCTGCATAGACAAGCACTTGCGATGAAGCAAATGCCGTCTAATCTAAAATTAGTTATGGATGAAGCGGTAAAAATAATTAATTTTATCAAATCACGACCACTACAATCCCGATTGTTCTCATTATTGTGTGAAGATTATGGCAGTAAACATAAAACACTGCTGCTCCATACAGAAGTGCGATGGCTGTCTCGGGGAAAAACTTTAACAAGGCTATTTGAACTTAGAGCCGCGTTACAAATGTTTCTTTCAGCAGATACTTCTTTTAATTTGAAGGACCGTTTGTATGATAAAACTTGGTTGTTCCGATTGTCTTTTATGGCGGATATCTTTCAAAAACTTAACGAATTAAATTTATCGTTGCAAGGTAAACAGACAACAGTGTTTCAGGCCTATAATAAAATAACTGCTTTTAAAATAAAATTAGATTTTTGGATCATTTGCATTGGTAAGAAAGAAATAGAAAGTTTTACATTACTCAGTGAGTTTGTTAGCGAAAACGACTCAGAAATGTTTGAAGATAATGTGTTTGAAGAATTGGTCCAATATCTCAGTTCGATGCGCGCATCTTTTGAAAAGTATTTTCCCGAAGAACACAATACAAAAATTAAAGTGAACTCCTGGATTCATAATCCTTTTTTACCCAACTTGGAAAAGCCTGAAAACATGTCAAATGAGATATATGAATCTCTTTTAGAAATGTCATCAGACACAAGTATTTTTGGTGCAGAATCCAAGATGAATATGCAATGCTTGGCCAAATGGCTCTGGATATTCTTCTCCCGTTCCCAACTACATATTTGTGCGAAACAGGATTCTCTACCTACGCAGCCACGAAAACAAAATATCGCAATAGACTGGACGCCGAAGCTGATATGAGACTCCAACTTTCTTCCATCAAACCTGATATCAAGCAATTGATGAAAAATAAAAAACAGTTTCATACCTCCCACTAGTTAGATTTTTTCTTTGTTAATGTTTTCTATTATTGTCCTTACCAAGTGGTGAAGTAAATAATAATTAGTAACTGATACATTGTACTTTTATTATGCTGATTAATAAAGAATACACTTATAAAAATAATTGTTTTATTGTAGGGTTCCATCAAGTATTTTGCTTCCCAAAAGGGTTCCGTCATTTAAAAAGTTTGAGAACCACTGCCATACACTTATAGTGGAAGTTGAATCGAGCAATGGTTCCAAAGATGTTTCAACATTACTAACTGTACATGTACATTGTACTTTAATGAGTGGGTCCAAGGTTCGTGTTGTAAGCGTAGCATGCAACTACCATAATCGCCACGATACGAAAAATGTACAAGCTTTCTAACCTCGTTCTCTTTCTATAGGTACCTCTACATACGTAATGATGGTCAGTTAGCCATTTTGTCATTTAAAACGTCTTTCAACCAAATCCTTCATTGTTTTGCTCTCTCTACTTACGTAAATTAACTTACACTCGTACTTTACCTTCCTAAAATCTAAAATTTATATTACTTAGAACAAGTGGGCATGTCCTCGTGATAAGGCACTCTAATGGTGAAAGGATTTCTGAAATCGGTCCAGTAGTTTTTTAGTTTATTCGTTATAATTATACAAAAGTAGTTACAAATCGTTTCTCTTCTTTATATTATTAGTGTAGAAAGAGGTAGATATAACACTAGTGCTTAAAAACAGCCCTCATAACTAGTCTAATTCACCTGCATCTACGAAAGCATGAGCGCAACACAATACATTTTTGACATCCCGATAGTGTTGAGATAATATTATACGTAATATCTTCCTCATTTATATAAAATATCTTTGCCTAAAATAATACCTAGAATGCATGAATGAAAATTGCACAAACCTTAACTTGTCTAAAACCTCTTTCAATCTCTGTCGACTTGAATTTTCACGCTCTTTGTCTCCAGCAAAGTTTAATAGGCTTCTAAATCCCCTTATTTTTTACGAGGGTTATGTTTACCTCCGATTTCTTAAAGTAGCTGAATTATCAGTGTTGTGAGAGTATTAGTGGCGTGATTTGAAGTAGGAAGAAACAACTTGAGCCCACCTCAACTTGTCAATAAAAGCGACCAAGTCTAAAGTAGTAGCAATATTTTTCTTTGATTAAGCTTCCTTAACGGGGCTTTTTTCGATGGCTATTAACCTATTTGCGTGACCTGAGTCCGTACACCCTGGGGTGCCACCGCCGCCGCTGCTCCGCGAGGTGCTTACTAAGCGGCGCGGCGACGGCTGTTCAAAATATAACATTATATTTTTTAAGAAAAATAATATAAGAGAGTTTATACGAATAGTAACATTTAGAATGTCGCCATTTGAAAAATTAGCACGGCGCGATTAAATAAATTACACGCACATTATACCTACTTAGAATTTTAATCGAATTAAGTAAGACTTTGGAGGAAATATTACCAGTTACTTATAAATTTAGATTGATAAGATATTATCTCAAAGAATTATCTAGGATACTAAAGATACCTAAATATACTGCAGGATATTACTATGCAGAGTATATGTGAAATACTAATTACAAAATATTAGATAGGTATGTTCGCGCGGATACTACTTATTTTTGTAATTCACCGCAATGAAAGGCAAATAACGACGAGCGACTTCAACAGAAAAGTGTACACGCGTTTATAGGTCCTTTTTAATTAAAATTCATAATTCATAATTACTTACGTAGTTATTATTTATTTTACAGCGCCATTTTGATAAAATTTATTTCATCATTGTCTCCATTCTCTGAGTCTTTTACCAACTCAGTCGGCTTACCAGTCTAACTGTGATGCGGCTAAACTTCAACATATAAATAAAAAAATATAATAACATTTTTAATCAAATTTATTTATCACACAATATTGGTTACGTTGAACGATATAGTTTACAGTTAAGCTGTGATTCCGATAGATAGCACTATTGTTAAGTTATTGATGAATTTGTAATACGTATATACCTATTATTTATAAACCTGAATATTTCTAGTCGAGTTTTTAAGAAATACCGATATTTTCTTTTTGTGGGCGGAGGAACAGTATGACTAGTATGAGGGATTAGATTAGACACTCTACACAATACAGGTATATCACGATCCTGTCAATATAATATTATGTATTATGATATTATTGATATGCAAACGAGATTCATGCCAATATTGACACCGGATCACGATATTGGCTTGTTATATTTCTTGATTATTTATCTTTATCTATAAACCCCGCGAAATTGACTCCGCGACAATTTACCTCTACTTAAATAATTACTTTACAAAACATAACCCTTCCTTGGCAGTCGGGTAACAAGTTACCTCAATAGGTACAGCGCATAAATATAAGTAATACCTACGTTATTTACAAAAGTAATAAGTACTTAAATTACGACTTACATATCTTGTCTCACGTGTCAACGCAAAAATTACAAATTACGAGTATAATAATGAGTACTTGCTTGACTTGTTTATAGGGCCAGTTAATTATATGTTACTGTGCTGCACTTATCAGCATTGAGGTTTATTTTTGCACTTAAATGAACGCACTGCTAATGCGTGAACGGCCGACCCTTTCTTATCGATTACTACAAACTGTGGCGGTGAAAAAGTAGGTTTGCGTCTGTGCGCTATGTATTTACTTTCTTGCCGTGTTGATTTACTTATATCGAACACATATTTCATTCTCATACTGTTGTTGGGTAGAGAAAGACCCTAAGTAATTGTAATCTGCTGAATTCCATAAAAGATAATAACGGCAAAATAATTTTGTTTTGCAGTTAAATGTACTTACTTACCTACATTATGTTTTAGGATTTTTGGATTTCAGTTGTACAATTTCAAAACCTAGCAAAGCTGCAAGAAAAATAAGGTTTTCGCATTCGGTAGATTCCTGAACCATAAGGAATCGATTTCCATTATCTGAAAAATTAAAAAAGACCTAGAAAGAAGACTTGTAGGTGAAAACCTAGCAAATAAGTACACAGCTGCAAAGCTGTAAAACGTAATAAACGATAAAATGAATAACTGGTGAACTGTACAAATAATGTCTCGTGTCTTATAAATAAGTTTTGAAGTTGTATGATCGATTTGGTATTTGTGCTACAAAGACTTAATAAATTCTTGATCATTTAGGTACGTCACACAAAAGTATCCTGACAAATTCTATCTATAGAAACAGGAATAACCGCCACAATAACCGCCTTAATACCCTCTTGTGCCGATAACCCTTATATTTCCTGCTTTTAGCTATCTTTTGTTTATCCCGATTCAGGCTAAATTAGTAACAGGAGACCTATTTTTACGTAAGCAACCTTAGAAACAATAAAGTAATTTGTAAGTACAATTCGCATGACTTAACCGCAGAAATATTGCTGCGTCAACCCCACAACTTATTTTCTCTAGATTATTGGAACACAGTAGATAATATAACAAAGAGTAATAACAGTTTATCAGTAGTTACCCGGTGGGGTCGAGATGGGTTAATTAACCTGAACTTTAGCTCTGGACGTCGGCATAAGTTGCCATGAAATGAGCGGAAGGCGCGATATGAGAAAACTCTGCGAACAGCTAAACAATGATACCGCGCCGTCTAACTTATCGGTCCCATACTGTTATTGTAATAAAAAACTTTTACTCTATTCCGCGATATTATCCAGTTCGATGTGTACAGTGCTGTCCACAATGTTATATTAATAAGTACGTTTTATAAACACCATGGAAAACGATGAAGCGGATGTTTAGTAACACGGAGTTTAGTGACGTCGTGAAATTCATTGAGGTAAAAGTACACAAATAATATTTTTAATTGATCTCGGTCTGAGTCTCTACTGTCAGCTAACAGTGCATGATTTACGAACCCAACAGTTTTTACTGTTTGTTCAGTAAAGGGAGAATGGGGTCCAGAACTTCAGAATCCGAGTCAATCTCACCTGCACACTGGTATAAGTACAGTGCTAAGTAACTAGGTTCTAACGCTGGCTTTCGTCACAAGTATTTGGGGGTTACACAGTAAATCGTTGCCATGAAAGTCAAAATCATCTCATCAAATCAAGTAGATAGTCTGATTTATTAACACATATTCTTTTAAAATAGGATTAAATAACCTACTTAATACGAAATCTCATAATATGCGTAAAATAAAACTATTCTAGATTAGGTAGGTATTATGCAAATTACATATATGGTAATATGTTAATAAAGTTCCGTTATTCAGCAATTTAGGAAGAAAAATAAACTGATAGTAGGTATATGGTCATTTTAATAATCGGTCTTTACAGAATAAACACCAAATAGTGTAGTTTTGTTAGTCCAATAAAACTTGATCGTGCTTGTAATCGCATACCATCGTCGTCGCCCTTACTTACGCATACGCACTTGAATTCCGTTTACATGTTATACAACTCCAAGCTCTGTCATGGTCACACTTGCGTGATTGTTATTGCATGTGTTACGAATTTACACCTGTATAATGTATCATAACTATATTTTTGACGTGAACGTGGTTTTGGTACAACGTGGAGACATTTTATGTCTAGATTCCTACAATACCGCGCCCTTTTCTTTAAAAAAAAATCTGATGACGCCGTCAAACTGAGTCAAGATTCATTGTTGGCATCTATAAAGGGCCTTCATTCTAAAGATTTTGCCTTCAGCATGCCATTAAGATTGATGTGATTACACAATCCCACGTTTGATTAGATGAATGAATCTGGATGGAATTTGACACAGTAATAAGATTATAGTCTGGCAGAGCACGTTATGCTTTTCAACAAAGGAATAAATTTAGGTACCTATGTCTATCTCGAGAACGGAGTCATTAATTCTCTTAGGTAAAAATTAATAGTACATATAAATCGCCAGAGTACTTACCTAAGAAGGCGTACTTATACGGAAACGGTAACTTGCTTTGCCACCATTGGATTTGATCAATCCAATATTCGTTGACCCCACGTTATCGATCGTCTCGGACTCTCGGCCGCCACTTTATCACGAGCCTGTGTATGACAGCCACAACTTGTTACAAACGTCTTCAGTTTGCCACAGCCGTGTCGTGGTGCTTAATACTGACGTGCTTATAAAAATAAAAGAATAATTACGAAAATATAACTTTATGCTCTACACTGAGTGATGTAGGTGCACTTGGGCTCCAAAAGTGCCAATTTGAAACTAGTATTATGAAGTGATTCCACACAACAAAAATACGAAAAATCGGTACATACCTACGGTAAATTATTAAGGCTTAGTTTGTCCAAGGACTATAGGTACCTTAAGGTAGGAAGGGCATTATGAACCTGACTGTACAAAAATACATAGTATGACTGCCTCTGTGGCGTAGCGGTAGTGAACGCGGCTGCTACGCAGGAGGTGCGGGTTCGATCCCCGCTCAGTGCCAATATTTGTATACATGAATATAAATATTTGCATTGGTCTGGGTGTTTCTATGTATAATATGTATGTATTTGCAAAAAAAAAGTATCTAAGTGTGTATATCCGCATTCTAGATTCCATAACACAAGCTAATTAAGCTTACCATGGGTCTAGATAGCGTTGTGTAGAATGTTGTAAAAAAGAAAAAAAAAATGATTAAACGTGGAGATTAATACTGTTTATGTCTGTCTGTAACAAACAAATTACATAACTTTTCTATGCCAATCTGGTAGAGGTGGTAATGATTGAGACCTGCTGGAAAATGGACTAACTCAAGCTTTCGGGCATTCACTGTAATTTTGCCGAAGAATCTTCCTAAAGAAATATCAATTCGATTCAATAAGAACAGCTTTAGTACGCAGCCTGCTTAGGGTCAATAGTGTAGTGGTTAAGGGGTTGACCGTAAGATCGAGAAATCTCGGGTTTACATTTTGGTCATTACACTACTAGTGTGAACCTGTTCCTAACATAATTATAATAGCTGGAGGGGAAAGGAGCTCCAGCTGATTGTGTTTCTAAAATCCTGTAGACCGAAATTTCGGTCATTAATATTCTTTAAAAAAACTTATGGCAGTTTTTATGTACTTCTCCGATTGATGATAAATTTATCTAACCAGAATTACTTACCTACTCTTATATCGGTATACCTGAGAACCACCTTCCTGGTTAAAAGCCCCATTGGACCGACTGGAAGTTTCGAGTCAAAAACTCAGATCGACCAAAACAACGAAACAAGTCTAGGTGGGTTTCTTAGACGAAGCGGATTTCCTGTGTGAGTCTAGTATTGCGCCAAAGGCTTAAAATGGCTCACCTATTATCATGCCCGGATATTATGTACACCGCTGGAGGAACTCATGTGCTAGAAAAACCATCAAAAGTAACGAAACAAATATCGAAAGGCCGAGACTAGTCGAGACGGATATCAAAGAATAATTGCGGATATTGTGGATATATCTTTAGCCTTAGGAGCATGATCTTTAGAGCTCTAGCCAAACTCATCTGTAAAGCTGGTACACCTGCTGATTGATGACCGAGGTTCTAGCGCAGGCGTTCCCCTCGAGGGAATCGCTCCAGTAAAAACCCCAACAAAATTTAACATCAAAACGCTACAGACACTAAGATTATGATGGATTTGAAGTAGGTATTCTATACCTCATTGTAGACAGTTTGTACAGTGAACCATATAATCTATTTAGGCAGCCTGTTCATATAACATCTGCCAATTATCACGCACTCTACATCAGCTATAGTCGGTATTTTTAACTACAAACTACCAAGTACGTTACACATTTACCGGAAATACGGTATTGGAGTGAATATAGAAAATAATTATGTTATGATCTGAACTCTCTCTCGGAAATCTCATTACGAGACTGAAGTCAATTATTTTTGCAGAAACACGCTCGTTCTAAAAACTTATTTGGTATATTTTTATTCGAACTAGCGGTAAGTACTGATTTTGCACGAGAAATTTTTAATTTTATTCCCTTTAATTATGTGATATTGTGATATAATACAGTAGACTTGATCCATGTATAGGTATATCTGCCAAAACAAAACATTTTATTTATATTTGGACCGCTATCGTAAAACATAGAAAGCACCTACTTATATTCTTTCATTACCTACCCGGTTTTTGTTTAGCACATCTGGAAGGAGAGTGAATCGGACAAAAATCGACTTGCTTGGATATTATAGAACATTTTCTCTATCGCACATTAAACAAAACAATTTGATACATGGTATTAAACGGCCAAGTCTAATACACATGGTACAGTTGAGGTACCTACATAAGAAAGGATCCTATCCCGCCTGTACGATAAAGAGAACGCAGTACAAACTCGAACCGAGCCGTTCTTAGCTGGAGTCTCACTGTTCTTCCTGAAAGACTAAGTCATAAGCTGGGGCTAAGTGGTATACTATTTTTTGTTGCTAACCGACTTACAACAAACAACGCAATAATGACGGTAAAGCAACATTCACTTATACTGTTATAATTTGTAACAGACTTTTTAAAATTTAAGTATACCGACTTTATTTAAATTCCAAGATTAATGACTAATATCTGAAATATTACACGTATCATATCTTGACTTCAATACACTATGTATTCTACTAGGATTTCAGAAAGTCAATATTGATCTATTAGTTGATGAACTATTTAGTTGACTTTTTCTTATGATTTTGGTTAACCTTCAGCAATTTGAACAGAATTTCCAAATAGCATAAAAATGTAATAATGCGTAATATAATTAATTTATGGAACGACTAGTAGCCGTGAGCTTATATTTATTGAAGTCACGATATGGGTTTTGTAAAACTAAACACTAAACCCCATTCGTTGGAAAACCCAAACGAGCACAAAGCGACACACCTTGAGCGCGAGCTAAAAAGCTTTTGGATAAAGAATAGGTCGATTAAAGAATGTTTACCTCGGTTTACTGAGTGGAAGCAGACCGGACACGCGAACACCTGGTGGGCGGCTTGGCTCTACAAAGTGACTAAACTTCACATGTAGGTAATACAACTTACAGGAATATCTACTGCGTGTTGGATTAATCTTTACTAAAACTTTGTTTTACTATTTTTATTCCGTACCCAAAGGATAACTACGGAACCCTAAAAGCGGAGCCCTATTACTGAGACTTCACTGTCCGTCTGTCTGTCTATCACCAGACTGTATTTCATGAACCGTTATAGCTCTAGACAGCTGAAATTTTCAGAGATGATGTATCTCTGTTGCTGTTATAACAACAAATGCTAAAAAAAAATATTTAAGGGGCTCCCATACAACAAACGTGATTTTTATTGCTACCTGTCTGTCATGAACTGTGAACTAGCTATACGGTTGAAATTTTCAAAATAATTATTGAAGGGGTCATGCCCATGCAACAAATGTGATTTAATACACGATATCAATGATGGCAATCCAACTTGGGCTCCCGCTTTAGACTTCGTGGTTATTTTTTTATAACCACCGAAATACAAGAGAGAGGGTAAGTGATAGGTTCATTAAAAAGAAGCAGTGCAATCCGAATTAGATAGATAAGGTTAGAAGCAAGACCGGACTAGGTTAGGCAAGTAAGAGACCTCATCGATCCAAGTCATTTGATTATTTGACTTATCAAACTATCTGATCAAATGGCCGAATATCATTCAGGGTGCTAGTTAAACAACGTTGTTTATTGAAGAGGCTAGGTTGTTGATGGAACGACTAATTAAGCTAGCTATTTGACTGCGACATATTCACTTCAAAAATAAATAATTAAATCAAGGTGGGTTAGGTAATGGCAGCAGGGAACCATTCGTGTGCGAGTCCGACTCGTACTTGGCCGGTTTTTATATTAAGAAAAGTTATTTTTTTATCGTGAGAACTTCCTTATTTTTTATCCTTGGTGGAATATTTTTTTGTTTTTACCCCGAAACCTTATTGTTTGTTATCCAGAAGATCTTTGTAAATATCCATGAAAGAAGGATCTTAGAAAAAAATAGCTCTAAGGGGGTAGGTGCATGTGAAATTTTCCCGTGTGAGACCGGGACGAATTATACTTAGCTAGTGGTAAAAAAAACGTCAATAAACAAGCTTAAAATTCTTTAGAACTCGTGTGTTCTACGTATTTCTGCTTAAGTACCTAATAATGATTATCTTCAGTATCGTAATGAGATTGCCTGCGAACTTCTCATAAAACATAATCTATTTTTAAGCCCAATTGGTTCGAAAAAATGTAATGTGAACGTTAAAAGTCACTGAAAAGCGAGATAGTGAAAGATGTATGTTTAGTAAACACAATCTGCTGTCTACGCCTTCAGAGATTTTTGTAAACAGTCACCGATTGCTCTAGAATCTAGAGGACTAACTATATTTCGACTACAGATACCTATATAATGCATAGCTACATTATGTTCGTACCTACCTATTTCTATTGCCAGAGTTCAGGTTGGTCCTACTGAATTACCGTTACTCACGAATGACCTCAAAATAGGTAAAGCTTTAGTGAATAACCTAATACATGATTTAATGGAGTTAATGGAATTTAGTACTGTGCTTAAATAAAATATATAGGTAGCGAAGTACAATCTTTATTATTTTATGTGTACTGCGGCCGTACGTAACAAATCTTTCAATTCTTTTAACAAGCTTGTTACATGGTATAAAGCTGGCGACGGACCCTGTTTTATATTAAAAAAACCAAGGCCATTATGGCTTCTGACCACGAGAAAACTGAGAAAAAATTATACGTACGAACTCAAAGCGCGACAAGTGCTCCGCCGGACATCGAACCACGCTCGTCCAGCAGGTTTCACCAGTCCAGACCACATCCGACCACTTCGCATCCGTCTCATAACGTCAACCGGGACAGCGTGCACCCGACACTCGACGCTCTACTGTTCTAACTTAATTAATTAGATGTGTACCCGTCTAGCTACCTTCTCAAAAGGGATTCTGCGGTTTAAGTTTGCTACTTTGGTTACCACTTTGCTAATAAATTCTGCTATTTATTATTACTTTCTTCGGTGTTAATACATATGTTAACTGTGTAACTAAAATAAAAGCGATACATACTACTATAGGTAATTAATTTATAGATTTGGATTAATTTGTTTAACAGTTCTCAAAATAAAATTTTAAAGTAGGTTCAATAAGGAATACGCATTTGGGGTCAATTAAGAATGGGATCAATCGTCGTGGGATCAATACGGAACAACCCCATTGAAAACCTGTGCAAACTTTTTTGTTTATAGTCTGTAAAATTAAAAAGTAACTAAGTAATAAAAAATGGAATAATCAGTTAATTCAACAATTTATTAAATTGAGATAATTTTAAAGCAATTAGTTTGCTAGACTAAACAAATTATAATAAATTGGAAAAAGCGAAATCAATTCTCGGGCGGGACTCGAACCCGCGATCTTTCCCTTACTCTCACTCCATTACTCTCACCATCGCCGTAAGATGGATGTATTGGAAAAATTGGGTCACTCTCGGGCGAAGCTCGGTGGCTCAGTGGTCAGAGCGTTCCCCCTGTAAGGGAAAGATCGCGGGTTCGAGTCCCGCCCGAGAATTGATTTCGCTTTTTCCAATTTATTAGAATTTATTAAATGTTTTACACACTTGTGTGAACTTGTTTTAATGGTTTTAATAATTCATCACTTAGGGTAGGAAAATAATTAAAATGAGATTTCAATTTGACTTTTTTGTTGACTTAATTTTCAATTCAATTAGCTATGTTATAGGTACCTACCTAATGTATTTAGGTAATCTGTGCTAATGTGTACCTACCTACTACCTACTTTAAAGGAAGTTATCAAATGGGTTACAAAATATTACTAGCACTTGTAAATCATATTTTTGAACCCGGAGACTATTGTACTTAATGGAAATGCGCGTATTATGTAGTTATTAGTTCATGAACTCAAAGCATTCCTTAGTAACATGACATCTTACGATGCGACGACGCACGGTGCCAAATCAACCTCGCATGATGATCGCATTCATGACTTAGCTATATTTGTCCATACAAAATGCTTATAAGGAGGTCAGAGATAGTACATTAAACATGTACAATGTAACAAGAGGGCAAGTTGAGAGGAAGTACGTGGCAGCGGTTACTCTGTACACACGCACAAGTGAGCAGACTGTTTCTGTGGCTACTGCGGTTCACATCCTACACGCGCACTTTCACCGGTTCCCTGCTCATTAGCGATGCCGCACCGACTCTTCAATAAACACTTGGCGCCTACGAATGCCTCGTTGTGTTTCACCCTTCACGTAATACCTACCTACCTACCAAGACATGTCCACAATCTTTAATAAAAAAAAAGTCAAGACACAATAGCAGTTCTCGCTACTAAGCTCGCAGTAAGCTTTCTAACAAAGTTGTTTTATGTAATTCTTCAGAAAGCGCATCTTGTTCTTTGATATATGACATGCTAAGATTGATTCTTATTCCAAGAAATTTTATAACTGTGTTTATAGTGTTGGTGTCAGAATGCTCCTTTCACTGGTTCCATTACTATCCATTAAAAATCTAAACAATCGAACTCCATTCTTGAACTAAGATTCTGCATTTGATGTCAGTCAGGGCGTGGCTTGTCGTTTCCACATGTAAAATACATTGTACAGATGGCCCTTCACGGTCGTTCAAAACCGTTGTGTGCAACTGCCGCGATGCCGTCTACTTGCATACATAAATAATACCGTGTGTATATCGCCCATTCATATTAGTGACAAGGGGACCAGATAATATCCTTCCACGCAACGGAACGTAAATGGTATTTTTCATTCATTGAATCGCGTAAATTTGCATCAATATGAAGAAATTATGAAGTAAGTTAGTTGATCATTATCTTTCTACAGAACGCAAAATTTATTACAGTGTCCATAATCTTAGCTCACTCTCTACGGATACAGAGACACGTCTCGAGTTTCGGCTTACGTCTAGTCATGGATAAAACAAAAGGATGTTTTCATACCGTTGCTTTTATGAGCACTACTTTTAAGTACACATCTCTAAGAAGGTTTAGTTGTATAGTTATATAGTATAAGACAAAAGCTCGAAACAAAAGCTTGAGAAATGAAGGTAAATGTGCAACGTGCGATGCGAGCCGGAATGTGTTACATAACATTGTTTTGCTTTGCCGAAACATACTTTGGTACTTTGGTACCATTTGCATTTCATAAAATAATACTCAAGCAGAATAGACGTCTCTGTGAAATGATTTCACAAAAAATGCATCAGCAGTATTCACAATTCATATTCATTATTCATAGCTAGCTACATACATACAATACAAAAATCATGGGATTCACGAGGAGGGCGATGAGATGGTAAAATAGTTTTACATTTGAATAAACAAAAATGTACTTGCCATTATGCGGACGAACTTGTTTTGGAAACTTCCTGTTGATGTAGCTTTGCATATTCTTTGGGCCTTGTACCTAATACAAATTTTAGTTTACTTTTTCTTCATGTGATAATTTCAATACACTGTCACATCATCATGATCATTCTCTTAGATTTCCCGGTTACGTCTAGTCCGCTTATTATTTTTTATTATTTTGTTTAATTTTCCGCGAGTGACTATCCTCTGACGGTTTCGACCGTCCAACAACGAGAGGAAAGTCACGCCAGAGTCTTGTTTATTGTTTAGCAGGTACCTATACCGACTAGCAGGTTAGATTAGGCTAGACCCGAAGGTATTGGTAGGAGGCCTTACTAAGTATGTATTTATTTAGGTAATACGTGCCAGTACACGCCTCACCCATCAAAATCTATTTTTATACCGTGGAAATACGTGGCTGTGTACAATCAGCGACATACAGTTTTTGAAGACTAATAAACATAAAAACGATCTTGACTTTGACATACATTAATGATTGTAAAAACGTTTTTGTAATTCGCAGAATTTTCATAGGCCACGGTAACTTCTTACCATCAGGAGAGCCGTGTGCTTGTCTGCGACCTAAGTAGTATAAAAAAATAAAAAATAAATAAAAGAAAATGTTAATAAGCATTTAATTTCATTAGGTAGATATTTGTTTATCAATGTAGGTATTCGATTTAAAGTGATCTGTAAATTGATATTGTGTTAAGCTAATTTTGTTGCTGACTTTACAAACTTTATCCTTGACCAACAAACGACCGTTACGAGAATCGTTAAATCAAATAAATCAATACATAGCGACTGTTTGATGGTTCGACAGTTGGTTGTATCTAAAGGCGTGGTTTGTATGACGTGTGATGTTCGCTATAATAAAACTCTCTTTTGGTGATGGAGAATGGAGATGAAAATAAAATAAAAAGAGGCGCCTTTCTATGAGATGGATCGTATTACTACCTACTAACTATAATGAATAGTACGCCGTAACATCTTTTTAGCCCAACTGTCTTAGCACCACGTTACGTTGAATCGTAGATTCTAAGGCAGCGATTTGACATTGAGTTCTTGCAAATATTGATATCATATCACCATATTGGATTGTCTAACTTATCTGGGATATTATGGAACAAAAGATAGGTAGCGATATATATTCGTGTTGGGGATGGTCCCGTCTATGTGGCCCACAGGAATATATGTCCGGAATGTGTGTAGGTATATGCTATTCCAATCTTAACATACATAGTGACATAGGTCTATACCCAATTTCATTCAATTCCACTATTCTTCTATGTAACTAACATCCATGTACACAAACTTTCGCATTCATAATATTAATAAAATAAGATACGATACGATAAGTAAGATAATACTGCATAACGCCACACACAGAATATAAAACCTTTTGTGTTCTTACTATTGAAAACATATGTCGATCATTATAGTCGTAAATACTATTGTAATAACAACGTGAGCGAAATAATAGTCGGGGGATTGCCATCCCCGTCACGTTCACCACAGTTACGTGGTGTGAATTTTGTTAATGTTAACTTTAGTAGCAGCCAGTTTACTGCATTCCGTACGGCATGTGAGAGTGCCGGAGGCCTAACCTCCTTTCCTTTCCCTCATACCCTTCTTTTGGGGAGGCTTGTTTCCTCTGCAGGTGGTAACGTGCCATTGACATGTAAACTGTTATGAGGATTCGCTACAACGACGATAGCAGTTAAAACTAAGTAGGTATCATTCAAAAGTCAGTAGGATAATAAATAGTTAGCTTAGTTAAACGCACCAGGACATGCACCTTCAGTAAATACAAACAACATTAAGTATGGCCTCTGTCATAAACTTTTGACATACCTAGCTATTTTATTGAGATAACTTATCACTTTATTAAGATCGTTGGCTTACCGTACCTACTCGTTTACTTACTTACCTGTTTTCAATCGTATTAAGTTGTGTTCTAATCTAATTATTCATAGATTTAAGCGTTCGAGTGCTTTTCAAAGGTTGAGGGATCGATGCCCGCCCAGTACAAAATATTTATTTGTATGAATACGTATAATAAGTATGTTTATCCGCATACTTTCATTCATTCATTCGAGAACCCATAACACAAGCTAGCCATGCTTACTTTAGGCATAGTATTATGTATTATCTATACAAAAATATGACTGCTTTAGGTCAAGAGAGCGGCATATCGAATGACCACGTATCAGTTAGAAAAGTATTTTTGACCAGAATACTATTGACTAGCAGCAACCTAACACGAAGGGCATGGTGAAGGTCTCTATAAGACCTCCACTGTACTGTTCTGCTCTATATACTCGTGTGTCGTGTGCTATGACCCCAAGCTCACTTCCGCGACGAGCCGAACTATTTGCCTTAGTAACAAACGATTTTTCATTATATCATATCTTTACTGTTTACATTCAAAGTGGCTTCAACTGATGCTCTACTGGTCAAAAGTGGTTTGGCTGAAGCTCTTGCTCAAACGTACTACTTTTTTGTGACCGAATTTTTTACTGTAACTGAGCTACCTATTATACTTTTACAGTAATCCTGCATAAGTCCTTGACGTTAAAAATAACGGACAGTTTCGTCATGCCTGATGATTTTAGAGTAGCATACCGAATTATAAATAGGAATAAATTTCATACTAATGCATCGGAAATTATTTATTTTTTTGGCTTGTAAGTACGCAAGATGAAACTGCATTCAGAGATTGGTGTCTAATTCAAGTTATATTCTTTGACCCTTTTAGCAATATTCCGCCCTAGGTACCTTCAGGAACTACCCCAGCTACAATCTATTTTATTGACACTTTCAAGAGCCTGCAGTTCTGTGTTAGATTAGACTCTTTCGCGAGACCGAAATGACTGAATGAGTATGACTTTCCTGGTGTAACACTCGTCCATAGGCCACAATAACCATATTCCATCAGGTGGGCCGTGTGCTTGCCTGCGACCTAAGTGATATAAAAAAATAAAATCTTTCATTGGTTTAGCTTTTTACTGTGACGTGCTGGAGAACCTGGATTGAGAATTATTAAACCGTTTTACTTCTAAAATATTGAAAAAAAGGCCTTTCATTTTACAAAATATCCTATGATAAATCTCTCTATGTACTTAGTTAACATTATTTTGTATCTCTTCATAGTTTCCAAAGCGAATCAAGCATTCATCATTCAATTCAAACAAGTAGTTGGGGAACTTTTTCTCGGGTTGCATACTCGTACCTACATCCTACATAAATTGCTACAGTTTATGTAGCAATTTGATCGAACTCTCTATACAACTTGCGGATTTTTATTGCTCTACCTGCTCTATATGTATATTTAGTGACTTGGTAATTATTATAATGTCAAATTATCTAGATTAATATCTGTAGAACGATGTTCTAGAAAAAAAAATACGTAGGTACTAATTATTAGAGAGAGTTTTCGTCTCTATTGATACAAATATTCGACTACTTAGGTTATTCAATATTAAAATCAAGCTATGAGTAAGAGGCTGCAGCTACTTAAGCTAAAATAGCTTAAGCTGAGCATTGATGTATCTACTTCTTCTAAAACACACAATTACTAAGGATGTTATTATAAAGAATAGGCGTCAAGAACTCTGTTATTTGAGCTATCCTCATTCCCACGTCTAGATATTGCGTTAATACTGACAAAGATTTGAATGCCGGTTTATGGACATGTTGCAATTATTTCGACTTTGAAAAGTTATACAACACTACTAGGTATTGTTGTTTTTTTTTTACAATATCTAATATAATATATTCAGTACATTTTTTACTTAGTGCAATACAATACCTATGACATACCGATTTATGTATTTATCTTGTGGCTGCTTGCAGAATATGAGAATCCTTAGTAGGTCTATCTATTTTTCTTATAAAGTGCACTACAAATGAAAACAAACACTACTCAATGATATCATGTAAAAAATAGGTAAAAAAAAACACTATGTTGCACAATAGTCGGAATTTGTTTGCACATTGTTGCAAACAAATTCCGACTATTGCGGAAATATTAGAATTTCAGCACTTTGAGTGCAATGCGCTAGGACTAGAGGCACACTAGAGGTCACTATCTTTATCTGTTTGTATCACACTGTCCATAATATTATCTATCGCATTCGCAGTTACGTCATGTCATAATACAACAATAACTTAACGCCGCTCAATAGGTATAGAGTAACCCATCTTTCTTTTAAATACCATTGAACACACCCCAATAAATTTTAAGAGAAGACAAGTGTAAATACAATGCATAAGAATGAAAAGTCATGGGTTATGAAAGACCAGGTATTGATTTAAAAAATAACGCATTTTGTAGTGTTATATCCGTGTTAATAAGTAAATGAGCCACCCGCCGCGAGGTAGACAACGTGCCGGTCGGTGGCGGCGGACAGGGCTCTGTCAATAGTTTCTACCTGTGGTACCTGTCCAATTGAATGGCCACGCATGGAGCACTTCACACCACCCTCGCGTCGATGCGTATTTCAATGAGATGGGTACAATAGAGACCCTCACAACGATCCCTGATACACGGAACGACCGTCTTGAATCGTGCACATCTAAACTTGATCATTGTGTTAGAATACGTTAGTTTTGTAACTGTACTCTAGCATTGCTATTGTTTTGTACGGAAACATATCCATTTACATATTTGAATGACGCAGCATCACTAGTTACATCGGTATATTTTTGCATCTGAATGTACTTACCTATTGTAGATTTTGATATCTTGATACCTGATAGTTAATCAACAGCAGAATATGGGAGCAGTAAGTTTACATCGGTAGTTAATGGTCTAGGTTCGAACCTGGGACCTCATGGGCCGACTCCTTAACCACTAAGCTATTGACGCTTTTTTATATTAACTTCGTCCTTTGGGGCTTGAAAACTTCACAAAGCAACTTATCACTTAGAACGACTTAAACCTCTTTAGGTAGTTCACATTTTTATATGGGGGAAGGTCTGTAAATTATACAAAAACTAGTAAGTACACTTAAATAAATCTATTGGGCGAAATCTTACAGGAATGCAAAACAAAATAAATCTGTTCACCATTGGAATAGTTTTAGGAGACCGGAAGAGAATAACTTAAATTTCATGCCTTTACAAGTCGTTCATTGAATAACAACCGGCATTGAAAATTCATTGAGTAAGCGAGAACACTGTTATGGCTAACAATTAAGGTGACTGGATATTTTCTTCACGCTATTATCAAGTAATCCTTATAATCTTTCGTAAGACAGGGTGTATTAACGTTCGCTCTTAGCTTGCGACGATAAATAATAATAATCTTGTTTACACTGTGGGTGAGAAGTTGGTGAGACGAGGTTTAATTGAGATTGACATATTTACATAAAGATCCGATTCCATTTTTGTCTTTGAAAATTATGTGGGCAATTGTATTACGTAAAAAAAACTTAGTTCTATTTATCTACACCTCAGTTAGGGTTTAGTCAAATAGAATCCTTTACTTTTCCTTTTATAATCCATCTCTCCATCTATTTTGTATCGCATTTCTAATGACAATATTATTAACAATCTATCTATACCTACTTACCTGATCACAATAATAGTTCAATGCTCCTAAATTAGGTATAATAACTACATTTAGTTATCTTAATTAATATTCATATGTAGTTAATTTATTGTATTTATTATGTTTCCTCAACGTCCCAAATCAATAAAATATCAGCGGCTGGGTTTATTTTATTTTGGCGGTAAATGTAAACCATAGACAACGGATGCAATAAGTACATATTATTAAAAAAGTATTTACTAAATGGGTATGCCTTTACCTATTGCTTTTATCACATAATATATTGAGGCTTACCTATTCGATATAAGCTAACAGTTCTAAGTGGGTTAGTAGTAGATACTAACGTCTATATAAATCACAATGACTAAGTATAAAAATGTCTAATGTTAATGAAGGTACATGTAATAAAAACGACAATATCTAATTCATTTGGTTTTATTGAGATGGTTATTTAATTACGTAAGGTTCTATTGTCTCCTTTTTTGTCACCAAAACTAAAAAAAATATTTGAGCCTACTTACGAAATACTTGAATGAGTTGAATGCCCAGTTCAGTTCTTGCGAAACGTTTCGGTTACGGCATAATATGAGAAATATGCAATTGAAACATTGGTATCGTGTAATAATCAACTAAAAGAATAGCTACATATTAGCTATCATGACCATGGTACTAGAAAATAAAAGTTCATAAATTGAGTTTCACGGTATTGAAAACGTAATGTTGAAATAAAATACCATAGACAAATATTGTAGCCTGTCACGACCTTCATAGAGATATTTGTTTTGTGGGTTATCTTTAACTGTATCACTAAGTACATGTAGAAATAAATTAAAGGTTTACTTAATGTTATGTATAAACCGAGAAAACGCTTTTTGAACTAATGCGATTGCTTTGATGATAAAAAAAAATATACTGCCCAAAGAAAAAGTCTTTGAGCAGTGTAGTTTTTATTTTTCTTTCTAAATTTTGCGAATAATATCTGAATATACGAACTACTGCGGTTTTCTATGAATAGATAGTTTATTTTTTGCATCCTATGCTAGAATATAAAGGTTTCGCCGGGTTGATACACATACCTGCCTAGAGTTGCCCATGGGAAAATTAGGTTCTTTTTCTAAATGTGTACCTGCAACTCTAAGCGCCTGTGTGCGTGAGCTTGCTGCTTTCAGGCACAACTGTATTTTCAGTCCCTTCAAGCTGTTTTTTTTTAAGGTGGCCTATATACATTCGCATACTCCAGTCTATCTATGCACTAAATTTCATGAAAATTGTGTCAGGGACTTAGGCGTAAAAGCGTAAGAGACAGAGTTACTGTTGCATTTATTGTATTAAACGGGGACTAATAGGGATTACCAAGTATTCAAATTACAGAAGCCAGCTTCGTAGTCACGCAAAGCCTCTACTAGTCCCTTTATAAAGTAACTAAACTCCTTGGACTCCACAAATGTAGCTTCGCGACCTCAAAAAATTCGGAAATGAAACTAACTACTCGTGTTACTTATCTAGTATTTGCTCAGGTTTTTATTATTAATGCATTAGCTACATAACACATTATTACACCCATTTCCTCACAGATCCAAAAAATAAATGACAATAGTAAACGCATGCATGCATGCATGCAATGCATAAATAAGTTTCAATTAAGTAAGTACTTAATCATCATTTGCAATAACTACCCGCAACTGATGGGGTATGTTTCTAGTGAAATTTTATTTCAGGGCTTGGCAATGGCGTCATTAAGGCTTTATATTACATAGTATACATTGCTAACACACTGTGTTCACGTAACTACCAACAGTACTTATTAATAACTAGCCGATGCCCGCGGCTTCGCCTGCGTGAAATTCTGTTCCCGTTCTCGTGACACATGGAAACTTTTTTTAAACCTGCCGTGAAACTTTCGTGAAAATGTTCATTTTAGGGCTCTTTATTCATAAGTTTACAAAATCACATTATCCGTAACATATAAACGGGATCACTGTATTAACTTCAAAGTGAGTTATTTACCTGGCCTATTTCTTAATGCCTTATCTATTGATGCAAAAAATGGTAACTACATTGAACAAATTCAACCCTACAAAGAGGTCCAATGGTATTTCTATCGCCAGTACAACTATTTTGGAAGATTAGCCCAACCGTTGGCTGATCAAAAAGGGGCCAGACATAGTAGTTAATTTGCCGAATACCTACTTACTTAGATTCAACGCCATGGAGACAGCCTCAATTTTATATGAGTCTTTGCCTTTTCCGCTTTACATCGCGATTTATTTGGTGTATTTTATTATTTACACTAATTCGTACGTTTCGGTTGCTTTTCCAGCAGCCATGGTCACAGGGGGTGCTATTTCGCGCAATTTTTGTGAACTTTTCCAATATCATATGTTCACAGAAAATTGTTTGTGGTTCCGGTTGAAAATTAAACTCGTATGTGACTTCTGCTGGTATATTGTAAATTTATCCGAAAATAATACATTCGTAGGTTCAACTACCATATTCCCATGAAAAATTATTATAGTTTTACAGGGAAACTACTACAAATCATATTTTGAGAGCGATTCTTTCAAATAATTTTATTGCCACCAAACATTTACGTAATGTACTTGAAGATACTTTGGGTTGGTTGCCAAGAATTTATTTTCTATTACATTCAGAACTTTCGCTAACTGTACAATCAGGGAATCTTCACGAGGAGTAACTTTGCGTATGTTTAGCCTTCCACATATATCATTGGTAGGTAGAACAAGTTCTTTCATATTAGTTTGGGCCTTATTTTGTTGATTTTTCTGAATTGATGATAATAATCTGACCGATGATTGAATAAATAGTCTCATGATATGACTGTAATAATTATGAAAGATATAATAATTATGCTTCTACGGCATCAAAAATGCGGCGCATGCGCTACAAGGTATAGAATCTAGTCGACATATTAGTTTATTAAAAAAAGGGATAAATGGAGTAGATACAAGTACATATTACTTATAAATAAAACGAAAAATAAAAAGAAACAGACTACCAAGGTACAGATACCTTGCAAAAAATGTAATCCTGTCAAAAATATTTTATGAGAAGTAGATTGTCATTTAGGTAGAACTAAGCCCTTAACTCTACAAGTTCACCTCACTCGCAGCAGGCCATTAACAAATTGATAATCGTTATATGTATACCTAATCTTTATATTTTTTTAAATGTTATGTATGTGTATGGTAAGCTAAGATGCCAAAGGATAGTAGATAGGCTGCTATTTCAGATTTCCTTCCTAGAATGGCGGACCCTTAGTCCCTATCTAAGTACCCAATCATCTATCATTAAATAATTAGGCCAATATTTAAAAACGACACTCAGTCCTGACTCACGATTTATCCAAGGACAGAGTGCATAGACAAATTGACAGATTGGACAGATTGTCTATACAATCTGCCCTCAGATAAATCGAGATTCAGAACTGAGTACCATTCTAGAATACAGGCCTTAAACTAATAAGAACGAACAGTTGCTGCTCTTGATCTTCTACGAGTATGATCCCCATTCCAACTTCTCACCGTCATTCAATTCAAACACTAGACTAACTTGATGCGGTTGACCGATTCTATGTTACATACATATTATGATATTCATTTCTTTACCACAAGCAAGTCGCTAATGACATGCATAGGTTGGTTTGTTTTTGTACTTATACCTGCCTACACGCTTATACAATTTGTAGATGTTTATTGGTTTAACGTTTAAGATGAAAAGCGCGGTACTGTAAAGAAATATTGAATTTCATTAAAAATAGTTTTAAACCCCGCCTTTAAATGAAATCTACCTAAAAACTCAATACGATCAATATTTAGACTATCGTGTTACACGTCCGTCATCGAAATATGGCAATTATATTTATCTAGAACAATGGCTTTCCAATACTTCAAAGTTAGACCCGAAGTTATAGTTAAAAATAAATAAATTAAGTTGAATTGTAGATATGGTACAATAGTACCTATCTACATAATTGCAAAACCTGTTTAAGAGAAGCTCTATCTGCTCTTAATAGTCCTCTCTACAATTTTTTTTTTATTGAAAAGAGAGACAAATATTTGAAACAAGACGAAGAAAAATCAGTTTTACAAGCTTAATGTTGTTGACAAAGAGATTTATGGAATTTAATTTACATTTATAAGGAATTTCATCAATGATAGAAGATAACCGCGATCAAGGCGATCTTAAACTGTATTCCACATTTTACTTATTGAATTTATTGAAGAACTTATAAGCCTTTGAGTTGAACTCAATGTCACTGGTAAAATCTAAGCCTAAAAGGAAGAATAGCTCAATTTCAGAACTAGACTGGGATCAACAAATTCTTAAAAAGAAATTAGAAATTAGGTGGTTTTTTTTAATGACTTAGTAATGTACCTATGGATTCATTGGAAGTAGATCCAAGACCACATTTTTTATAGATTTCGTGTAATAGTGTTTGCGTGAGAAATTGAGAGCGAAACTGAATAGATCTTCTAGACTCGGTGTCGGCCGAAAAGAAAGCGATCCACGGCTACCTATCTTACTTAATCCGTCGTATACCTGCTCTGACATCACGATTCTTTTGCAACTTTAGAACGTCGTCGGCACGTCATTCAAAGAACCGCCTTACCATTGAATGCTATTTTCAACGCATCAAACTTATTTCCGATCAATAGTAAATAGTAAATTACTATAGTTTATTATCAAGTGGAAAAGATCAAAATTGACAATATTATTGTGAGCTTTTACCCAGTTCTTTCAATTCTTATATATCAATAAATTATAAACGTTCGTGACTAATGGTTATATAGTCAGTCGTCAGTCAATTATTATATTCAAATTATTTAAACCTATCTAGTATTTAAACGGTTCCGAATCTGTAACGGTTTTGATCACGAACGAATATAATCGTTGCGCTCAATTATTATAGAATTTTACGCAACGGATTCCAAAAATAAAAATAACTTCGTTTATATTCATTGAAGTCATACAGGGACCTAATAATATCTTAAATAAACTAAAGGGCGTTGGCGATTATTTATATATTTTACTAGCTGTCCCGGCGAACTTCGTACTGCCATATTTTTCCCGTTCCCGCTGCACCTATTTTCACATCCTTTAAACCTTCCCTGGACACCCACGGATATTTCAAGACTAAAAATAGCCAAATCGGTTCAGCCGTTCTTGAGTTATAAAATAACAACGAAAGGTGGCATTGATTTTTATATATTAGAGATAGATAACACATTCATTACTCCTAGATTATGTCCTATGCCTAGTACCTACCTATCTGCTAATACAGATTAAACTCTAGTAGTTTGTAAAGTAGTTAAGTAGGTAGGTAATTTATAATAATCTGTGTAGTAAAATAACCGTTACGCTACGTAACGTTTCCAATATTTTTTTCATTCACTATGTAAATAAGCCCGCCAATTTTTTTGTTCCAATAGACATTACATTCATCGTTCAAGTTATTCCGGGTAACATTTAAGGCTTTCACCTCGGAGCCCGGGGTCTTAAAATTGATAGGAATAAATATTTTAACCAAAATTTAAATATTATCAACAATAGGTAGGTATAAGCAGCTGCGACCACTACAAATATAGTTGGAAACAGGTTTGGTGAGAGGAAAATATCTGGGATAGTTACGATAATAGTTAGATATAAATGGTAGAATCTACAAATAATTTTGAATTTGTAGTGAGAATATTGTACCTTATTTAATAACTGACATCAGATAGGTGCTAATTAAAATTATCGCAGTGTTTTAGGCTCTCTCTAATTAAGTATCATAAACTTGAAAACGCAACGGTCCTTAAAAAAAATAACTGAAATAATAAACACATATCTTACCTTATGGCACGGTCAGTAATCGTCCGATCCCTATTCTTATATTGGTCCCCGGGGTCCGCAGTAGTTAAAATTGCCGCATTCCACTGTAGTCGGGCGTGAGGCCGGCGCAGCTTCCCTATCTGGACCAACCGCCAGCGATCCAGAGCGCTTTCACACCGTCCTTATCACATAAACTATTATTGAAACACAGCAGCGAGGGTGATGATGTGCGAAATCATTGTTATTTCATAGAGTTCGGTGATCGGGAGTGCGTCAGTTGATAGGTGCACACGCGCACAGGTACTTCGGCTTCGGTGACGCGCACGGGACTGCCTCGAGCGCGACGCTAGCGCCTCCACGCGCATGCGCGCCTGCCACTCCCGCCTGCCTCTGTTCTGAAGGCTTGAAACTCGAAGCCTCATTTACACACATGGGCTCTCACAATGAATGTCTGACAGACTGCCTAAAACCCTAGAACGTAAAACAGTCGAAAACTGAGACTGACTATAATTCGCGGGATAGCGGCGTGAATAAGGACAGCTTTGACCCAGTTCCAGTTCCACAAATATTTGAGTAAGCCGGGGAGTGGCAGTTTGACGTAATAACATGTCTCGTTACATATTATTATGTACACGTACATTACCTTGTTTCTATAAAGTTTCTAGTAAAGCAGTACCTATTCCAATTAGCTCTCTTTGATGCAGGTTTACATGAAAGTGTTTCATTAAAACAATAAAGTTCTCACAGTTCGTTTTCTAAATACCTGGAAAAAATAATGTTATAATATTACAGTAATGTAGACAGTATAATTAGGTATGATATTGAATTCATGCGATATGACTAAATAGATTCTGATTACGCACATTCGACATACTTAGTTTACCTATAACTACACAGTATTTGTCATACAGAATAATATATTGGACTAATTACATTAGTAGACAGTTTAAACACTGTAGATGACTTCTGTGACGTAGCGGTAGAGCGTTCGATAGCTAAATCAGAGGTCGCGGGTTCGATTCCCGTGCCGTTCATATATTTATATGCATGAAATTATATATTTACATTGGTCTGGAAAAAGTATAAGTACGTATGTTTAGCTCCATTCTAGAACACATAATATAAGCTATCTAGCTTTTGCCCGCGGCTCCGCCCGCGTGGTTGTCGGTTATCGCGACCAAACATAGCCTATGTCCTTTCTCAAGGTCTAATCTACCCCTATACCAAATTTCATCTAAATCGGTTCAGTGGTTTAGGCGTGAAAGCGTAACAGACAGACAGACAGAGTTACTTTCACATTTATAATATTAGTATGGATATGGATATGGATTAAGAATAAAATGGCACTGTGTGGAAAGCTCTATAGAAAATTCAATTATATATTAATATTATTAAACACAAGTATCTGTGCTAATAGTGAAAAAAACGAGTAACTAACAATATAGGTCATCGGGAGATTTTTATGCTACTAAGGTAGTTAAAAAGTAGCCTTATAACGAAAACGAGAAGAGAAACACAAACAGCGTAATAATTATTAAGACAAAAAAACCCGAGTGCAAAGTAAAAATAAAACTGTAAAGCAAAAAACAGTAGTTTTTGCGTCCATCGCGGTCGAAGAATTTCACGCCAAAAATCCGCCATTTTAATTTTCTAGACATTTATATATACCTGGGTGTCACTCACACAATCACTACAAATCAATGGACACCTCGCATGTCAAAATCCGTCAAGCCGTTCAGGCTGTAGGGCGTGACAAAGAAATGGACATAACCTACATGTGTACATACCTACTTAGTCTACTTACATAGTGTCGAAAAACATTACCCTCCTTTCTTCGGCAGTCGGGTAATAATACAGTCGAGATAAAATTTGCGGCACTCTCAAAAACTGTAGTAGGCATAAGTGTAAAGAACATCGATATTAAATGATGAGGTCATTGACCTCTATGTATACTAGGAGAGTCAAAGTCTGCTCCTCTATTAAATTTGACTTGTGTAGTGGCTGGACCTCGATATTTTCCGTGAAGCGACTGCCATCTGACCTCCACAACCCAATGGTGACATTAGGCGATAGCGAAGCATTGCAGCTACACCGTTGTTTTTGAACTTTTTAGGGCTCCAACTGCCCGTAACGACTGCCATAGATGTTCATATGGCAACTGGGACCGACGCGACGTCTTAACGTGCTCTCCGAGACACGACCAGACCCCTTCGGCCACGTACGAAACCAAGTACCAATGCAAATACCCATTTTCATGCATACAAATAATTGCACTGAGCGGGGATCGAACCCGCGCCTCCTGCGTAGCGGCCGCATTCAGTACCACTACGCCACGGAGGCTGTATATGTGTAATAATAATACTATTATTGAAATGCAAAAAAATAAAAAATCAAAAACAATGTTCAACAATATGACGTGAAAAGAAAATGATACGCATAATGCAAATTTAAAAAAAAGTAGTACCCCAAGGAGGTTTCGAGTCTGAGTTTTTTCATAAATTAAAAAAAAAGTTGTATGATAAATTCGGCACCATAGAGGTAGAGTAGAAGTAAATAGGTTTAATGATGTTTTGAGTTCACAAACTGCATAGGATAAAAAAAATGACTTATGCACTTAGATATCGCAGAGCAAAAATATTCTTTCCGAGGTGGTGGATGAAAAAAATATTTCCTTGTGTGTTTACTGAACGGATTTTAAAACGGTTTTTTACCCGACTGCCGAAGAAAGGAGGGTAATTTATGAAGGTCTTGGTCAGTCTTAAAATATTATGTAAATTTGATCGAAGTCGCTTGAGTAGAAGCGGAGATATAATTAAAAGTCGCGATAAACGACATCAACGCGCGCTAGTTTAAAGTACTTAATTTCATTGATCGAGGTTAACAAAATCTTCATGTCGTCTTGTTAATTTTGATGACTTTGGAAAACACCTGCACCGTGCGTTTACCGTTACAATGTTATTTCACATGTCGATACGTACTTAGAAAAAAATACGTAGGGCAGTTAAAAAAACCACTTACTATTTATTATATATTATTACAGCGTCTGTAGCGTGGCGGTAGTGAACGCGTCCGCTACACAGGAGGCACGGGTTCGATACCCGCTCAGTGCAAATATTTGTATGCTTGAATGTGGGTATTTGCATTGGTCTGCTCGTGCCTTGGAGAGCACGTTAAGCCGTCGGTCCCGGTTGCCATACGAACATCTATGGCAGTCGTTACGGGTAGTTAGAGCCCTAAAAACTCCAACAACTGGTCTAGCTGCAATGTTCAATGTTACCATTGGGTTGTGGAGGTCAGATGGCAGTATATAATATAAATGTCTTTTTAGTTTTCTCTATGAGGTGTCACCTATCTACGCTGTGCCTACCATTCATTTCACACCGTATTTTATTTGCGTTTATACTGTCACTCACTTCCGATTTAATGTTTGCAAGCAATGAATTTGACTGTAGGCTGGACTCCGTTGATAACGAAGTGACCAAACCTCATTTGATCAGAGGACTAAACAGGATAATACCAAACTCAGTTGCGTCGTACCCTTGTCATTTAGGTATTCCTATGAAATGTTTCTCTTTGTTAACAAAAATTCCTTATTTTTTGTATGCAATACGGAAACCATTAGACACCTAACACCATCTAGCGAATCTAAACTGAACGATATGCATAACTTTCCAACGTTCTAATTTGCCATGGAATACATTGACCCACGCGACGCGACGCCGACGCGACAGCGACAACAGCGACGTTATCACGTTATATTGTACATTGTTTGCAGTACACGCAACTCCGACTCCGTATTCATACAATCATACCTACTCAGACTCAAATTGTTCTAACAATGTATTTTATAGTAAACTGTGCCTGCGACTGCATTCGCGTGGATTTAGATCTGTTTTTAAGGCGGATTCCCAATGCTAAGTTAAACGCTTTGTAAAATCAATCATCTTCAAAGAGTAGGTATCTTCCAATAAAAATAAACCCAGCTGTTTCTGAGATTAGCGATGTCAAACAGATAGAAAGAAAAAAAAAGTTTCGTAAAGATATTTACCTACTTACATTCGTTTCAGTAATTTTTTAAATTACAAATAATTTTACATACCTGCTAATACCCGCGGCTCCGCCCGCGTTGATATGATATTGGTTATCAATGGTTATCATGACTTTTGTTTTGAACACAAAAATTCCAAAAAAAAAAACGGGTTCAGAATCGTCTATTTACCTATATCGTTGATCGTTAGTTATTATACCATCAAAGAGTATAGTAATATGTATAATTAATTACTTAATTTGTTACCATAACCCCAGTCTTTTTTTCTCCAATTTACAGACGGCTAATTTACAATTTTTTAATAGACAGATTTGGATTTTCAAAATAATAACGTAGACATAATATTATTCTTCTTCATCCTAGCGTTAATTCCCAGTTGCATCCGAAGCTTTTCAGTTCTGAGTCTGGGCCTCTGGGGTCTGCTTTACCAGTCATATCTACGGATTTGGCTAGACCTCGATATTTTCTTGAAGCTTTGCTTTATTCTGTGGTAGTGCTTACTGCTGAATGCATGGGTCTCCACGTCCCACCACTGCACGACAGAGGTTAACAGCCATAAACAATACAACGGGTGCAACCATAAACTTATAACTTAAAAGAGAGAGACTTGGACGTATTATACTAAGTTAGTATTATACTAAGTTAGTATTTATGTCCATGGAGAGAGGGTACAACTCTATTATGGTTGACAGCTTACTGACAACTGTGACAAGTGATTGACCATTAGCCACCATTTGACAACTGATAAATCAGCTGTTGCTGTTAGCTTTTATAAACATCATAAATATAAATAATACCAAATAAAAGTTAAACTTAATAAAAACTGTACTATAGAATAAGGCATAAAGTATTTTTTTCTACTCTAATTTGTTGAAGGAAAACTTCTTTAAAAATGTCGAAACGAAGTATAATGTTTCATCCAATCATAAGTTCCATACAACGAATAGCACTGTATGAAACGAAAGCAGTGAGTATTATTAATATCTCTATCAATTATGATCTGTCCACCAAAAAACAGGCTATAATATCATAAAATAAATAAATAACAGCATTTCCAAGTTCTACTTCATGAGGCACTATGTTAATTTATTCACACTCTCTAAATTAAATGTTCTCTATATATTGTATAATCTTGAAAACTTAAATTAGAAGAATAACATCCTGGAAGAGGATTACTCCATATCTAATCCACTTCTGAATTTTTTCTATTGTAATTCTAGCTGCTACACTATGATAGTTCAAAAGGCTCATCTAGTCAGTTCCCAGGCCACCATCTGCAAGATCTATAATGTGAAGTTTATATATAGTGTTGTAAAAGGACATTGTTTACTGTATTTCCTAATCAATCCAGTTATAATTGTCTGAAAAGGCACTACAAACTACTTATTCTAGCTGACATAATATACAATAGTTCCTGCCCTGGTTCATTTCTGCAAATCTACAATGCAGAAGTGGACTGTCTGTATGTGAATATGTTACACATTAGATTAAAATTCCCAATAGGCATCTGCAAGTTGTAGGCCAACTTGCAAGCTTTCTCTTGAGTCAAACAAAGAAAACAACACTAGAGCTAAGAGAGAGAATATTGTATATAGAAGAGTCTTATCATCACCTAAAATGACAAAACTTTCTTTCAGAGATTTTATTTAATTGGTTCAAATAACACTCAGACAAGATTCCGTGTACTCAAAATTGACAGAACAGATCCAAGAGAACTGATATTAGTTGATGACAAAGTGGAGTACAATAAACAAGAAATACATCAGTTGCTCAATATGATTGGTTTCGGCAACAGGACTGGGAGAACATCTGGGCTCAATAAACTTGTGTCAGCCTTTGGGATAGTCGGTAACTATTTCATTGCATTCATAGGTTGTAGTTTAGACTATAGAGAATTGGTATCTTTTTTTTTTCTACCTTATGTTCTTCTATCTGCTATCAGCCCTACAGGTATTATCAGATTAGATGATTATCCTTTGGCATTTTGAGCATCATCTTATCTCATTACACTTTTTTCGTTATTTTTTTTTTGTTTATTATGCTCTTAAATTCTTTTCCAACAAAGTTGTGCAAGTTAATTTTTATGTCGCTGTAACCTGAGCGTATAGGCAATAGATCACTGTTGGATATCTTCCTTTATAGTAGGAACTTGGAGGTATTCATGTATGTCTTCTTAAAATTGGTATCTCAACATAATTGTTTTAAATCTACAGGTTTTATAAGATTCCTTGAAGGATACTACATAATATTGGTGACCAAGAGAAGAAAAGTAGCAGGTATAGGGTCACATAGCATTTATAAAATAGAAGACACTGCAACAATATACATTCCATTCGAAAATAACAAGCCTCTGCATCCTGATGAGCAAAGA
Source organism: Eilema depressum (assembly GCA_914767945.1). Lineage (NCBI taxonomy): Eukaryota > Metazoa > Arthropoda > Insecta > Lepidoptera > Erebidae > Eilema > Eilema depressum. The sequence goes on from OU612020.1 coordinate 8,023,191, forward strand.
TATTTAAAAATGTTCCTCGCCATAGATTTGTCCACTAACTTTTATTATAGCTACAGTTATGATATCACACATACATTGCAAATGAACATGGCACCTCCCCGAAAGCTTGCTCCAGCTTTATTTCCTAAGCCTGTGACTGCAGCTGTGTACCATTCCAATCTGAGATTCAACTCTACACAGGAGTTGGAAGAGAAATGTGAGTGTGAAAAATATGCTGAGGATGATGAGGATATTTTCGAAACTTGGAAGAATCAACTGGAACAGAGGCAGAAAACTGGGTGAGATTTATTTCTTCTGCAAATTGTTGTGACTTAAAGTTGATATATTGTTATTATAAATAAGAAACTAAAAAGATACTTATTAGTAAACTAGCTAACTTTTGGAACTCAGCTGCATTGACTGAGTTAATATTATTATGGTAGATATTCCTAATGAGGAATATCTCCACCCGCAAATCATCCTACAACTCATCTGCTCATAGTCAGAAGACTGATCACACGATAATTTCTTGGAAAAAAAAAAAAAATCTAGCTGACCCTGCGAACTGCGTACCGCCTAACAGTCGAGTATTTTTTTTTTTTCCCTCCGTAAGAACCATCCCCATACTTAAAGGAATATTCTAAAAGAAGAATAAGCGAAATTGGTTCAGCCGTTCTCGAGATTTGTGGTTAGCAACACATTTAGGGCTTCATTTTTATATTATAGATGTATGCAACTCAGCAAAATAAGTCAAATGAGTTCAGCCTTGAAAGTTTTACTAATAACTATCCACTTTGTGGCTCCATCATCAGAACCATGCTATCAATGTATTGTTTGTAATCCTGATTTGATGTTTCAGTATGCAAAAATATATAAATGTTTTGTATTGTTAGAAATGAAGAAACAAAAGAGTTACACAAAACATTAAGTTAAACAAACAACTATTTCAGAAGAAATGATAATAGGCAGGCCAAATGATATAGTGCACAAAATAGTAGCTATCGCAAGTGTCGCCATCTAGTAACGAGTAGAATTCTATTTGGAGGCTAAAGGAGTACACTGATTAAGGCCACGCCTGCTGTGATGACGTCAGGCTACCCTGACGAACTTACGCCCGAGAAACACAGCACAATTAGGCAGCCTCCTCTCTGTATTTGCTCTTTGGTCCTAATCTATTCCCTAAGTCACTCTGACTATCCTACGCAATATATGAAACAGTACACTAAACAAAAAAAAAATTTAATCATATACAGTTGGATTCCAATTGGCAAATCGACATCATAGTGATTTAACTATTACTTATTTTGTACTAATCGATTTAGAAAGGTAAAACTCGCCCCAACGACGGTTGTATAGAGGAATTTGGATCGGCTTCATGCGGGCTTCGGTGGCTTAGTGGTCAGAGCATTCCCCCTGTAAGGGAAAGATCGCAGGTTCGAGTCCCGCCCGAAGTCGATTCTTTTTCCTTTCTAAATCGATTTGAATAGTTAGCATAATAAATGCTTAAAAATTTCATTCAAATATTTTGTACTATTTCAGCCATCAGCCTCAAAGGCTAGACTTTGGAGTTCGCACTGTCCCAGAGTGGCGATATGTATGGAACAGTCACTTATTATCAGCAGTACACTCACACTTACATCCTGATTGGATCTTATACATAGTCCATGGGTTTATCGAACAAAGCAACCTTAACATATTTGGCCGCCCAGTGTACTTAACCCTTATTGCTAGAAGAAGTAATCGATATGCAGGTACCAGGTTCTTAAAGAGAGGAGCTAACATGCATGGTGATGTTGCCAATGAAGTTGAAACTGAACAAATTGTGCATGACTCTATGGTATCATCATTTGCTGCTGGCAGGTAAGCATTATAATTAAAAAAAAATATGCTCTAGAATGTAGAGTACGCGCCAAGAAATAAGTCCTTTGGAGGCGGCGTAGCAATCGCAACACTGCCGCCATACTGTATGTTAATTGGTTCAGGCCATGACAGTAACATGGCCTGAACCTGAACCAATCAACACACAGTATGGCGGCGATGTCATTTTAGTTCCTAGTTTTGCCGCGGGACTTATTAGCTGGCGCGGACTCAACATCTAATATTTCAATAATCATATTCATATTGACTATTGAAAGGTAAAAAGGTGCAAGTGACATTGAATTTCCACAGGAAAAGGTCCTCTTCCAATATGTGCTTTAATATACCCTGTAAGGGAAAGATCGCGGGTTCGGGTCCCGCCCGAAGTCGATTCTCTTTTTCTTAATCGATTTGGACATTATACACACTTAATTGAAAGGCCTCTCAATTAAGTGTTTATAATTGTCACTTATACCCTTTAGCTTTACAAAAGTCAAATTATAATTTTTTGTTTAACATAGATTCAGCTCCTTCGTTCAAATGAGGGGCTCAATACCAAGTTACTGGTCTCAAGATGTCTCAAAAATGGTACCGAAGCCGGCCATATCAATAGATCTCAGTGATCCTTTTGCTGAAATACCAGGAAAACATCTAAACAATATGATGAGACGATATGGATCACCATTAATATTTTTGAATTTAGTCAAGAAAAAGGAAAAGAAGAAGCATGAATCTCTTTTGACTGATGTGATAAGCAACGCTATTAAGTATTTGAATCAGTTCCTACCTCCTGAACATGCTATCCAGTATTATCACATGGACATGGCAAGAGTGAATAAGGAATCAGATGCTAAAGTTTTAGATAAGTAAGTTGTACACTCTTCTTTTTCTTATACAACTTAAGTGACAGGCAAGCACACGGCACTAGTCACACTCGCGCTGCCGACCCATTGTTACTTTTGGTTACTACATATAAATCTCAATCGAAAAACAGTCCACATTCAGCAGTCATCATCATACTCCAAGCCTTTTACGGATTTCCGTTATGAGTCTACTTTTTAGTCTACCTTCGAAACAGCCCATCCTCGATATTTTCCGTGAAGTGCCTTACTAAGTTACTATACTAAAGTTCTATAGTTAGACCAATATGTCGGAACTATTTTGGGCTCCGACTATAACGATTGCCACAAGTGTTCGTACGAGACCGATGGCTTAACGTGCTCTCCGAGAGAGAAGAGGTCTTAATATTTTAAGAATGATCAGTGGTCACCCATCCTAGGTAGATACATACAATGAGCGCCAGCAGTAGTGGTTAGTAGTAGTCCATCTCTCTTCTCTCTCACAAGTTTCTGTAGCAGTGTGAATCAATTTCAGATTATCAGCAATAGCTCGCACAGTAGTACGCAGAACTGGTATATTCTTAAGTTCGCGTGGGTATGGAGAGGAGACAGGTGTCGAAGGACATCAGGACGGGCGACTTCAGACGGGACTGGTGCGCGTCAACTGTGTCGATTGCCTGGACAGAACTAATACTGCCCAGTTTGCTATCGGCAAATACGTATTGGCTCATCAGGTAAGTCGTAGATTGGCATCTATTACAGTGATAAGAGGGCTCTGGATATGTGAGAAACCTCTGTTGTTGAAAATTATACTGAAATTGGACACTTTCACATTAAAATACCTCTGTTACTAGGAGTTTTCAAACCTTTGTAATGAGACTTGATCTCTTAGATTTGGAAACTCGAAAAGAAAACCTCCTAAATGATAAACAGATAGAGCCTCAGATCCCACTTATACAGGTTGCACTGTATTCAAACTTTACCTACCCTAGAAATTTATATTTCATCCGTTCCTTGTTTCAGCTTTACGCACTAGGTCTTATCGGAGTACCAGATATAGAATTTGATTCGGATTGTGCCAGACTCCTAGAAGGATTATACGAAGATCATGGTGATACATTAGCCTTGCAATATGGTGGATCTCAATTAGTTCATAGGTATGTTTAGTGTTCTGTAGCTTTTGTCAGAATCACCATTAATGTAGGTATGTGTCAAGAAATATAATTTTTTACCGGCTTGCATTAACAGATGAAGCTCTGACGCTTTCCTCTAGGGTTCTATCTTCTCGTCTTGGGTTCCGACGGACGACCGTCACTCGCGTAAAAGCCAACCAAACCAAATTATCAAGAGGTATAAGAGGGCAAACCCTCCAAGCTGCAAACTTTGAATAAAACCGTAATTGTCGCTCGACTGATGAAGAAAAAAAATAAGATTTTCTCTTTATTTTCAGAATAAAGACTTATCGCAAGACTGCCCCATGGTCCTCTCACGGCAACGACATCATGCAGACATTGAGTAGATACTACTCGAATACATTCTCTGATGCAGAGAAACAGAACACTATGAATTTATTCCTTGGCCTGTTTGTTCCTGATCCTATGAAGCCAGCCATCTGGGAGTACCAGAGCGACTATTACTTACACCATCCAGAAGCTATCGTGTACATTCCTAGAAATAGGTGAATATTTTATCGTTCATTTAAAATTAATAAATTGTTATATGGGGCAACACCAAGACCGTTCCCAGTTCCCATTAGCAATGTAACAAAAAAAATGGTAACCAACCTCAAGTAAGTAAGTAGTTGTAAGCCGTTACGTCTGCTGATTGACGGACAAGTATTTATTTAGGCCCCGTAAAAACTATATAAGCAAACCATGAGGTCCGAAGGGAAAGTTTCAGATACAACCGGAATAAACATTATGATGTATAATTTACTGTATTCGGATAAAGTGATAAAGGTCAGAAAAAATAAATTATATTTTCCTGTAGATATTACCCGCGCGGAATTCTTATGCTATTCCCGCAACTTATGAGAATTTCAGGAATAAAAAGTCTGGCCCGTGTGTTATTCCAGACTATTATCTATCGCTGTACGAAATTTCAGCTAGATCCGTTCAGCCATTTGAGCGTGTTTGAGCAACCAACTTACAAAACGTTTTTGCAAACTTTCACATATTATAATGTTAACGGGAATTAACGCGATCATGGTATATACACATATTTTTTTGTGATGTTAGTAGGATGTATTTTTTTCTCCTATCATTCCCAGATCGCTAACAAAATGGTGGGACGATGACGTGCTTCGTTACTTACCCCGTCCATGTAACGAGATGCGAAAGCTCTGCTGTGAGATCATCGGTATGCACGGCGACAGCAGCAGTACTATTGAGATGGTGGACCCTTACCACGATTATAATAGACCATTTGAATACACTGTACTGATGGATTGTTTTGAATTTAAGGTAAGTTTTTTATATATAGTTAGTAGCCAACATCCTGTACCCTACTGGGTGGTAAGATGGTAGAATCTAGAAAATACAGAACACTATTTCAGATTTCGATTTACCTTGATTTATGAATCCCTTACCTTACATACACAATTCAAGTTAACCACGGCCTTTGGAGCCATGCTAATATCACCTGCAAGTCTGTGCACTCTTTGGTTGATGACGAGACACTGGCGGTCTTTCTCTCAAGGTTGGAAGGTCAAAAGGCAGTCGCTAACATAAAAGCAGTTTTAATTGAATTTAAGATTTATTCCTAACCAGACCCTTTGATTTCTTCCATCCCTACTAATATTATAAATGCGAAAGTAACTCTGTCTGTCTGTCTGTCTGTCTGTCTCGCTTTTACGACTAAACCGCTGAACCGATTTTGATGAAATTTGGTATAGGGGTAGATTAGACCTTGAGAAAGGACATAGGCTATGTTTGGTCGCGATAACCGACATCCACGCGGGCGGAGCCGCGGGCAAAAGCTAGTTATTTCATATATTATAGCTATCATCATCATCCTCGTAAAGTAAATTAGTACCCGGATTGGGCTGTTGGTTTAGGTTAGTAATAAGTTAAATCCAGCACCATCTACCGATAGCAACATGAACTTTAAGTGTTTAACATACTCGACCTTATTGAGATGTAATACTTTATTTTACAGATGTTTCATACGCTTCGAGACTTAGCGCCAACGTTTTCGGAAAGCTTCAGTCCATTCATGGTGCGTGGGCGTTCTATGGGGCAGACAAAACGGCCCACGTCAAAAAACCCGGTCATCAGCGGGCGGTCTAGCACTACCTCGAATAATTCTAGCGAGTATGAATGTTTCTTTTTATTCTCTTCAAAAGAAACAGTTATAAATTTATTATTATAGACATTATCAGAACAGGGGAGGTTTTGAGCAATATTGTTATGAAACTAAATTTGAATTTATCATATATTTTTATGTTTTTCACAAAGTTACCCATGTTCACATTTAGGAATAAAAATCCACACTTAATATAAATACGAAAGTAACTCTGTTTGTCTAACTGCTACACGCCTAAACCACTGAACCGATTTGATGAAATTTGGTACAGGGGTAGATTAGACCTTAGGAGAGAACATAGGCTATGCTTATCTCATAAATTAGTCTTCTTCTTAGTAAATTAGATTTATATGATTTATTTATTCCACATTATCTAAACAAGAAAATACAGTGGAAATGCCAAAGTAAGTGAAGTAAAACGTAATATTTTTCCAGTTCTAATGGCGACTCCTCTTCCGACGATGATTTGACAAACTCGACTCCGACGGCGAGGTTGTCCGTGCCGTCGCCGCTCACAGTGGTCGCTAAAATATTGAAGTCCAACGAAAGCGATGAAACACCTCTGTTCCCCGCCATCAAACGTATTAACAGAATCTCACTGAGCGAACCCGGTAAACGGGATATGATCATGTAAGTATACAGTATGTTCTATAAAATTAACTAAGTGGATAGTGTGATCCCTTAGCTTAGGTTAGTACCTAAGCAAAAGGTAGAAAGTGGTAGTCCACTTTTGACTTTACGAGTATAATAATGATAAGAGATAGAGGGAATCGATGAAAGCGTAATATGTGATCAAAATATCAAAAGAAGAAGAAAAAAGAAAGTTAAGTGTTAGTTATGCTAGCAAAAATTCGTGCCAGATCGATTTTCAAAGGAAATCTATATACTGCCGAGCCTCGTTCTATCGTTCTTCTTTAGTTACAATAGTGTAGGCCACTCGTTCTATTACCGTACTTCACTGTACCTTCTCAAGCAGTAGAATAGGTTCATAAAGGTGCTGATAAACTTGAGCATTCACTTGTAACAGAACATCGAGCATTCGCCGTTTTTAAATTGTCGAACCGAACAACGAACCAGTCAAGCGTAGAGCCAAATAATGCTACGAACATTTACATGACCTTACTAGTGAACGCTCTAGTCGAAGCAAATTTTACAGTCGTTTTGCAAGCACGCTCGCCAGAAAGCTCACCAAAACGCTTGATAGAAAGCTCACTAAAACGCTCTCGTTAATTTTTCTGAAATGTAACATTCGTAAGAACTCATTACAAGTGAATGCTCAAGTTTATCAGCACCTAGGTTCCCCTTTGTGTTTGATCAATTATATTGTTCCGCCAAACCGCGTGGACAACGGGAACAGGATCAATATTTCACGTGGGTAAAGCTACGAGAAGCAGCTAGTTGGCTAGCTAACTTCCATACGTTATGCACGTGCTGAATAAAATATTTTCTCTCTTTCAGGTATAAACGATACGTCAATTTTGAAAGGCGCTCCAATCCACGGTACAAGTCTGATATCCATGTGGTGATGACGGTAAATAGCGCATTTACAATAGACAGTTCTGTGGACGTGATACCGCCGACCGTGTCCAAGGCATCTCGAGAAATATACCATAACTACGTACAACGGAACTCAGGCCGGATTAAAGTAAACACGGCTTCAATTGCGTCCTATGCAAAATATGTTAATTTTAGTCTGTGAACTTGTAATTTCATAACTTATGCGAATATCACATTGGAATAAAATCTATTTTTAACGGATTCTTGGTAGTAGAACGTCGGGTTAAAAGTCAATAATAACAAATAAATCGCGATAGTTAAAAAGTGATTTTATTTCAAATATGAAAATTGTTATAAAGTATACCTATTATTATTATTCGATATTATTCCAGTATATTATTCTGTAATGTAAGTCTGATTTTCATTTAATAAAAAGTTTTTGGACATAATTGTTATGTTGTACAGTCGCCATCGGTATTCATCACACAGTCCATGCTACGGAGCACCTTAGCTCTAAAAATATACATACGAAAAATGAAATAGGTAAATGTTATATTTGTCCTCTGAAACAAATAAAAAGACGTGTGGCACTCGGGGACTGCCACGGTACAGCTATTGCATAGCATTTTTTATCAACTTATGCAATTATAATTACTTGCGTTAATAAGCGGAGCTACTTCGGAGCAGCTCGGCTCGATTCGTGCGAGCTCGGGGGGTGTTAGGTTTTTTTCGTTACGGAATTTCTGGATTCGGTCTCCACGCTCAAGGCCCGCGATAGAAGCTATGCAATAGCTTAAAATAATGAATTTGCTAGTGTCCTACAATTTCTGAGGGTGACTGTACATTATGTATATTGTATTTGTTGTTGAGTAAAGGAAGTGTAGAATTTATAAATTTAATCTCAAATTTTACACCAGTTTAAAGGCTTGACTTCTATTTTTTGCTATTTAGCACGAAATACCTAATAATGTAGTTGTCTAAATAAAATTTTTATTAAGTGTTACACATTTTCTTACTTTTATCATTCGCCTTGCACAAATTATTTGTAAATTAAATTTATTTTTCGGAGGTTTATTAACCAAATGTAAATGACCAAATTGTTTTTCGGCATAGCCGGTCTAGTGATGTACATTATTGTTTATTTATTTAGCTCGCAGAGCAAACACAGAGAGGAGGATGCCTAAGCCTTAGTAACTTTGTACTGTAGTGCACTGTTTCTAGGGTCTTCCCTTACATCGTCACAGTAAGCGTGACCTTGTTGAACCCCTAATGTCGGTGTTTATACAGTGCATAGCGCTCTTTCAGGTAAATCTAATTACTACACCTCCTCTCTGTGTTTGCCGTTTTGGGCTTCATTAATTCGGATGCTGATAATCAAAATACCATATTTTATTGATAAAATTAATTAATATTATTAAATACTTCTATATATTCACGTTCAAACATTGTTGTTTTATTCAATATCATTAAGGTGCGCAATAATTACACCGGGAAGCCGCGCGAGCCTATGTTCGACGTTCATTTGGCTCGCAAGCTAGAATCCACTGCCGCGCGTGCTCGGCCCCTATACCGGTGGATAGCCAGACCAGTTCACTCTTGTATACCCGCGAGTATGGACCAAATTTTTAAGCTACTACGAGTAGAAAATTTATTCACTATAAGTTAGTATTATACAGAAGACGCAGTTCTTGATTTATACAATATGGATACGACATATAGGCAATAATTGAAACCATATACTCAGGGGCGTATTTACCCTAGGGCCAAGGGGGCCATGGCCCGGGGCGGCAGGTTGCGAGGGGCGGCGGAGCCGCCCCGAGCGTCAATTTTTTTTTTATACCACTTAGGTTGCAGACAAGCACACGGTGCGGCCCACCTGATGGAAAGTGGTTACCGTGGCCTATGGACGTATGCAACACCAGGGGCGTCACACTCGTGCTGCCGACCCTGAAGACCTGATCTGGGCGCTTTAATCTTGACTTTAAAAGGCGCCCAGAGATAGACGCTCGGGGCGGCGCCACCGCCCCTCGCAACGTGCCGCCCCAAACGTCTATCTCTGGGCGCCTTAATCTTGCTCTAAAAGGCGCCCGGAGATAGAAGCTCGGGGCGGCTCCGCCGCCCCTTGCAACGTGCCGCCCCGAACGTCTATCTCTGGGCGCCTTAGTCTTGACTCTAAAAGGCGCCCAAAGATAGATGCTCAGGGCGGTTCCGCCGCCCCTAGCAAAATGCCGCCCCGAACGTCTATCTCTGGGCGCCTTAATCTTGCTCTAAAAGGCGCCCGGAGATAGACGCTCGGGGCAGCTCTGCCGCCCCTCGCAACGTGCCGCCCCGAACGTCTATCTCTGGGCGCCTTAGTCTTGACTCTAAGGGCGCCCAGAGATAGATGCTCGGGGCGGTTCCGCCGCCCCTCGCAAAATGCCGCCCCGAACGTCTATCTCTGGGCTCCTTAATCTTGCTCTAAAAGGCGCCCAGAGATAGACGCTCGGGGCGGTTCCACCGCCCCTTGCAACCTGCCGCCCCGAATGTCTATGTCTCTGGGCGCCTTAATCTTGACTCTAAAAAGCGCCTATTAGAGTAAATATTACGTATATTTTTTTTTATTTTTTTTTTTCGGAGCTTACTCAGTTACAATATGAGTATGTAACTCATTATTTTAATTGCATTCAAATTAGAAAACCCTAAATAACATTTGCGTTCAAGTACGGTGTAACTGGGGCCAAGCAGCTTGGGCGCCGAAGACGGCAGCGCCTTTCACTCGCAGGGAGACGCTACCGCCTACGGTTAATTCCGGCCGAGGTGGTAGCGGCGCTGTAAATGGCTACTCATAGGGTTTCCACGTATCCTTATGACTAGCAGAGAGCACAGATAAGAGCAGCTAAGGGGCGGCTGGTTCCCCGAGACCTGGGGGCGACAGGTGCGGTCGCCTATTACTCCAATATATTCAGACGAGTAACGCGGCGGTGAAACCCGCACCTTTCCGGGGTTCAATGGGGACACCGACTACCCACACCCGAAGGAGCTATCTTAAAAGGTCAGCCGGGTTGCGAGGGAAATATCTAATTGGGTAACTTTACGCCCGATAATTGAGACCCGACAGAGACGGTGTGCGGTTTTAAACCGAGACCGCATGTGGCACTTCACGAGGAATAATCACCCCTCGCAGACGGCCATAACTAGCACCAGGACCTGCGGTGTGAGGTTTCCCGCTCTGACGGTTGCTTAAAGAATACAACGCGTGAAGTGGCATATACATGGAGGAGCCCAGGCAGAGGTGGCATTGCAGGGGTCGGCTCCTGATCTGTATGTCTCAGGAACTCACCGAAGCAGTCATAGCTGGGCGCATTGCGTCAGCTAGTAGGAGAAGCTACTGTGATACCTCTATCGCGTTATCGGCAGCGAAGACGTGTGAGAACCCCCTTCGAGCATCACCTCATCCGAGCTAATCTTCTCCTTTTGTGGAGTCGACGACATAATGTCATATTTTGTTTGCCCAGTGTGCAACCACCCTGATGGCGTTCTCAGAGGCACCCATGAGTTCCTGCGGTGTACACGTGCTTAGGCATGCAGCACACGTTAGCGCCTACCTCACTGTAGTTCCGCATTCACACCGTGGTGCCTGGGTCCACCTTATCTGAGAAACTCCATCTAAATCGGTTTTTGTTACTTCGGCTGACCTGCATCCGAAGTCTATTTAAGGACTGCCAGGTGGTGTATGGGCAGCCTCTGTGCTCCCCACACATAAATTGGCCAGAAAGACAAGATAGAGATCTCACGAATCAGGCTTGAAAATCTCCAGCAATTTCTGACGGACCCCTAGGTCATTTCCCCTGTGACACCCCCCCCCCCCCCTCCCCCCTCGAACCGCGCCTGCATAGGGGGCGGCAAACCTAAGTGGCCCGGGGCGCCAAATCTTTAAATACGCCCCTGCATATACTTGGTACCCCCTAAGCTTCAAGCAGGAAAAGTTTGAACAAAATCGGTCCAGTATTAAGGGCAGAAACTAGAGTTTTAATTTTATAGAATTTGAACAACTTTGAGCACTCTGTAGAATCGCATGTTGCCGCTTAGCTGTTCAAGTAAGTTACCTACTATGCCTATTGTTGTGTGTGTGTGTGAAGTTGTTGTGTGTGTGTGTGAAGGTGTGTGCGTATTTATTAATGACTTATGACACAGTCAATGACTTTAAAGCAATGGATGAAACTATTTAATGACTTATACAAGTGGTTGCATTTTCTACATTTATTTTAATAATTATTTTGTTAGAAAATTTCGGATTTTATAAATCAGGGAATTTAAGTTTAAATTTAATTTGGTTCTATTCCTACGGACCAGGATGCTTCGCGGTTTCAGTATTTGCACATATGTCGTATCCATATCGTATAAAGGAAAGTTGTTCAAAATTGTGGTGTTGTTAGTATACTTAGACACCGAAAACAGCTTACTGAAAAGTGCACAGTATATTAAAATTTGATAAACATCTCAGTAGCATAAAAATATTATTTGACAATATTGAAACACGAGTAAAGAGTGATATATCTGAATTACAGTATCAATAATTAAAAGAAATCAATTAGGTATCTAAAAGCCTCAATTCCATTGTATTAAAAAGTAATGACATCGTATAGTGCTGCAGCTGTCAATAGTGTCAATGTTATTAATGGTTTGACAGCTGTGACATTTCCTGTATTCTCATCTCAATAGGATTTTCTTGTGGTCGATTAGATTGGATTGTTGTGTTGGATTGAACCTGATAAGGGGGCGGATGGCTGTTGCACCTATGTAAGTGACCTAGTAGTCTTTAATCATGGCTATGTCCAAAGGTTTTAAGGTACTTGAGAAATCAGCTCCGCCTAATCCGTATAGTATAATATTACAACACAGAAATAAAGATTCAGCGCTACTCTTCGAGTCTCAAGCAGTCGTATCTCTATCACCTCAAGAAACTGAAACACTGCGGAAGCAATATCATAAAATTGCGGATGCATATGGATGCCTTGGTGTGCTCCAGCTAAATTCTGGTGAAACTTGTTTGCTATACTTGGTCCTCGTCACGGGCTGCTGCTCTGTCGGCAAAATTGGTGACGTTGAAGTGTTCAAAATTACTCAAACACAGTTTTTACCGCTATTCTACCAATCACAAGGCGAAGATAAAGTTTCTGAGGTAAGAAAATTAATTAATTCAGGAACCTTTTACTTTTCATGGAATACTGGAAAAGCCACAAACCTATTTGATCTAACTTTATGTGCTCAAAGGAAAAGTAAAGGTGCCAGTCCAGATAACCGATTCTTTTGGAATAGAACCCTATTCATACACCTAATTAGGTATGGTATAGATTGTGAAGAATGGTTAACCAGAGCTATGTGTGGCTCAGTTGAAATAAGAACTATCTATGTTGGACATCGTCAAGCAAGAGCCGTATTAGTATCAAGACTCAGTTGTGAAAGGGCTGGCACCAGGTTCAATGTAAGAGGTTGCAATGATGATGGAAATGTGGCTAACTTTGTGGAAACTGAACAAGCTATCTATATTGACGACTCTGTGGCTTCATACATACAGACCAGAGGCTCAGTCCCATTATTTTGGGAACAACCTGGTATCCAAGTTGGTTCTCACAAGGTGAAGATGTCTAGGGGCTATGATGCATCTACCAGTGCATGTGATAGACATTTTTCTCTGCTAAAAAGAAATTATGGCACTCTAGTTGTTGTTAATTTGTTAGGCTCAGGCTTAATAGGTGGAAGTGAAGGTGAAGCCACTTTGAGTAATGCATTCCAAAAGCATTTGAATGAGTCTGCTCACAGTGATGTATTACAAATTATTTTTGATTATCATCAAGAAGTTAAAGCATCTTCCATAGAAACAGCATTATCAAAATTCAAAAAAATCATTGAGAATCATTATGATGAAGTTAGTATATTTAGTGCAAAAAGTTCAGATATCTACAACATTCAAAAAGGTGTCATTCGCACCAATTGCCTAGATTGTCTAGACAGGACAAACTCCATACAAACATTTATAGGATTAGAAATGTTGGCAATTCAATTGATGCTACTACAATGTATTGACAAGAAACAAAATGTCAATAGGTTTGAAGAAGTATTCAAGCAGATGTGGGTAAACAATGGAAATGAAATATCAAAAATTTATGCAGGCACTGGTGCTATACAGGGTGGTTCAAAATTAATAGATGGCGCAAGATCAGCTGCCCGTACAATACAAAACAACTTATTGGACAACTCTAAACAAGAGGCTATTGACATATTGCTTTTGGGTTCCACATTGAACTCGGAACTGGCTGATCGTTCTAGAATATTGTTACCATCAAACTTGTTGCATACATCTACACCTGTACTTAGAGAAATGTGCCGCAGGTCTAATGAATTCACACAACCAACTACTATTCGTATTACTATTGGAACATACAATGTGAATGGAGGTAAGCACTTCAGAAGTCTGGCTTATAAGGATGTGTCATTAGCAGACTGGTTACTGGATTGCCCTAATTCTTCTCTAGTGAATACTGTGAATTTAAAAGAACATCCATCAGATATATTTGCCATTGGATTTGAAGAAATTGTTGATTTAAATGCTAGCAACATAATGGCAGCTAGTTCTGACAATGCAAAGGCTTGGAGTGAAGAATTAGAAAAAGTGTTATGCAGAGATGCTCCATATACTCTACTGTCAAGTCACCAACTGGTAGGCGTATGCCTATTCATATTTGCGAGAAAAGATTTGATTCCACATATTAGAGATGTCGCGCTTGATTCTGTAAAAACTGGCTTAGGAGGTGCCACAGGGAACAAGGGAGCTGTGGGCATACGTATGGTCATATATGGCACATCACTGTGTTTTGTGTGTGCCCATTTTGCTGCAGGCCAGTCTCAGGTTACCGAGCGTAATGCCGATTATACGGAGATAACGAGAAAAGTCGCGTTTCCAATGGGTCGGTCTTTGTACTCTCATGATTACGTATTTTGGTGTGGCGATTTCAACTATCGTGTTGATTTAGATAAAGATGAAATACGTTTACTGGTGTCGCAGAATAACTTACAACGTATCTTAGAACACGATCAGTTACTACAACAGAAAGCACAAGATGCAGTTTTTAAGAATTGCTTTGAAGGAGATATAACATTTCCTCCTACTTATAAATACGATTTGTTTAGTGATGACTACGATACTAGCGAAAAATGTCGAGCTCCTGCATGGACCGACCGTGTTTTATGGCGAAGCAGAAAGCACACTATTGATCCAGAATCGACATTTGAATTACAAGCCGGTAAATTGCTACATTACGGCCGAGCTGAACTCAAACAAAGTGATCATCGACCGGTCATCGCAATATTAGAAATAGAAGTATCGCAAGTAAGCTATACCAAATGTATGGAAGTGTTTTATGAAGTCGTAAAAGATCTTGGACCTCCAGATGCTAGCATAATTGTGCAACCTTATGAAGATTTTTCCAGTGAAGATAATGTATTCGACGATAATGTGATGGCAGCTGTTTTACAAGAATTATCTACAATAGGCGAAGTAACATTAGTTCGTTTTATAGACGATCTAACATTAAGTATTACATTTAGAGACGGTCAGAATGCACTAGCGGCCGCCCAGAAAGGCCATATATCGGCTTGTTCTTTTCCGTTACAAGTTTCTTTGAGAACTCCCGATTGGATAGAAATAGTTCGATCTGAAATCAATTTGTGTTCAAACAACACTGTTCCATTATCTGGGGACGCTCAACCTGAACGACCCTTGAGATCAGCACCACCTACACCGCGCCGACAGCAGCCAAGTAGGCCACCTGCGCCTTCACCTACTCCTTTAGTACCTTCTAGAGCTCCGCCGGTATCAGTGAGCCCGGCACGTCCTCCTCCGCCACGTCCAGCGCCTCTACCACCAGATGCTGGTAATACAAGCGCTCAACCGCCGATAGCCTCACCGCCAGTCGACAGCGTTCCACCCCCGACATGTGCCCCTCCACCCCTACCGGAGAGTAGTACGCCTCCACCAGCCAATATGCCGCCTCCGGTGCCAGCCAGACAAGGAGCACCGCCGCCATTGCCAGCACGTCCACGCCCGACATAAAATTGTCGCGTATTAATAATGTTGTTACCGTTCTCTAAGTATTTATTATCTCATTTATAACTTCACATTGAGATATATTCGATGTCTATCACTTATATTTTTTCATTAACGAATTTATTTGCAATTTTTTATGCAAATTACATCGACTGTTTTATATGCGATATGATCGCTTTATTTTTAATCTATTATTATAATCGCAATCAAATAATATACTTTAATGTTTTGTTATGTAATATTATCAAACATATTTTAGGATCTCTACCGCTGTACGCCCTTCGTACAGAAGGTTACGCAAATCTTCAATATTAATGTACATCGCATCGCAAACACCTAGCGTGTGGTTCGTAGGTAAATTGTAATGAATAAGTTAGTTGCCGTAGTCACCTACGCAAATAGGGGCTGCTCACTATCTATCTTTACTACTGGTGAATACATTGTCTTGATTCGTAACTTTCATGGCGAAGCAAGCAAAGTTGCCAGTGCAATCAATGCGCCCAATGGCAATGAAGTCCTGAATCGAGCTAAAAAAATTAGGTTTTTCGGTCAAAAATTTAGAAGTAAGAACTCAGTAGTCATAGTCAGGATTAAGTACCAGGGATCGCAACCTATTACGTGGGGCATAGGAAAAAGTAATCACCGAGGAACAGTGTGACACGATGGGTTGGGTTTTTTCCCAACCAGTAACGATAGTTTGAGTGTTGCTCGATGGGATTATTCCCACGTTTAAGATTTTATACCTGTATTGGGTTATCGCTTGGATACTAGTCGTCATGTTGTATCGAAGATTTTCGTAGCCATGTGTACGAAGAGTCTTATATTTTATATCTTTAGCTGTAGCTAAAATATTTTTTATGTTGTAATAATTTGGGATGCTTTAGAAATGTCCCTTTGAGCAAATATGAATATCGAACGTAGATTTTTGTTTATATTCAAAACAAATAGATAAACAATGTTTGCATTATGGAAGGTTTCATGCTTTTGCAATTGCAACAGAGAAAAATCGTATTTAGTATATTACTGATGTTAGTAAATATATAATTTTATATTATATTTATATGGATTTCCGTTTTGTTACAACAACTGCTAGAGCTGGATGCATAAAGCGCCTTGGAGCGTTTTTTACAGGAAGAAATTATGATCTTCTCAGTTTATATGCGAGAGCGTCTACCGTGTCTGCATTAGAAATAGACTACAGAAAAAGATTGAGCAAAAAGTATCAAATTTGAGTTCATTTTTCCTCATATTTTCTACTGCTGTATGAAGTGAGATCTGTTTATCCCAATCAATGGTTAATATATGAGTGAAGCAACCATTGAATGTTAATTAGACGTTGTTGCTTATTGGCGAAATTGCGGTGGACTTCCACTCAAAATCCTCTCTATAAAGGTTGAAATTGATGTATCGTAATCGTGAGAAATATTAATATGAGTAGGTTAACAGCAAATCAGCATTATAACTAGGTGTCAAGTATTCTATGTAATATGGATAAAAAAAATATTGTCGTAGGTATACTAAGACCTCAAAACTTATTGGATTAATTTCACTGCATCAGAGGAAAGCATGCACCAAAAATATTTCAGCTTGCCCTTTTGATGTTGTAACATATAAGGCAGCTTTCGTAGTTACTAACAAGTGCAAATATTATGATCTTACTTTCTGATATCTAAATTAAAAAAAAATACATTTAGTATGTTTATACCTATGGCAAAACCGAAACGAGTCTATGAGTACCTATACAGAATAATATTGGTAGATAATAAACACACATAGTATAACACATTTAAAATATTATCATCAGCATATCTACCTGTATCACATTAAAATGATAAGGCGTAGATTTTGGGTATGTTTTGGATCATTTCGTACATAACAAATAAGTACTGTTTACAACTCGTGTGGGTATGTATTCTCATGACTATTTATGACCAATTATATTATCTAGACGTTGTTATTGTATATTTAAGCAACTGCGCGAGTTTGCGTCCGTTCAGTTGGTGTGTACCAAGCCTAATGTGCGAAATTGTTCTAGAATATAAAATTAGTGCTTATGATCGTACATACACATTGTCAGTTCACATTTGTATTTCGACATACAATGATCAAGTTGATGACTCTATCTTTTCAATGTTAAATGGATGTACCTATTAGATGTTTAGGAAATAATGATTAAGTATTGATACACTATCTAGTTGTGTGCTGACCGTAATGTATTGTTATTTCATAAGTCCACTTAAGTTTGTTATAATCTGAGTCTCCATTAATATCTCATTCATTCTCATTAATAAGTAGGACATGACTCATTTCGAGCAGAAGTGTAGTTTGAAGTCTTTGCCAGAATTTACTTCACTGACATTATCGATACCAACCTTAGTACCAAAATAGTTTTAAAATATGCGCGTGCGCATAGCATGCTGTGTTCCGTTCATTGTTCGTCCAGATTTTTAGTTTAGAATCCTTTCTCTGCTCTGATTGCGTCGTGATTTGACAATTTTTCTTAATTTTAAGGCTGTGTTATGCATTTCTACGATTGAGATTTATGTTACAGATCGAATTTCGATGGTAAAAGTTCCAAAATATTTTGTTAGCTTTTTTACATTAATTGTTTAATTAGGCCAATAAGCTGTGTTATATTTATTGATAGTGTTTAATTCTCGACTTTTCAATAAGTAAGTACCTGATTGTTTTTCTTTCAGTCTTTCAATGAACACTGAGTGTAGATGTTACGTATAGTACCGACTTAACGATCAAGTTATGATTAAGTATAGTAGCTATTTAATTGAGTGGTTAATGTTTGAGAATGTAGATTGGTGTTTTTTCAATAGTAGTGCTTTATGAATGTTAACGCTGTGTACGTACATACTATTATATACCTGTATTATGGTTAACGCAATATGGTTTCCAATATGGCATCATAAATACAAAGCCTGTTGGTATGTTGTAAACAATAAAATATAGAGATATTTAAAAGGCTCATCTGTTTTATTATTACTTTCCATTTCTTGATTGTACTACTCACTATCATGTCCTACTATCATTTGTATGTGTACGTTTCGTGTGCAATAAAGAGTCTATCTGAGTGATAACAACGCAATCTGGCGGGAAATTGGGGAAATTTGTGAAACATTATTTACAGGCACTTCACTCTTGTTATTTTTTCACCCGGAAATTCTTTGAGGTCCGCTGGGTGACGTCACTAGAGATAGACCAATGACAATTACGATCAAGTCCGTAGCAGCGCTGTGCTCGATGCTTAGAAAATTCCACAGCAGAGCTAGCCCAACGGCTGGGTAAGGTGAATCGACCCCAACCAGGCCCTCGATTCTGCTAAAGCAAAAGCACTGTCGAACCACAGGCACTGCAAAAAATAACATTAATCACACGCATTTACGCGGAGGTAACCACTAGGGTCCCACGTAGGGTCTGGCCATTTTGACAATATGAAGTGGTAAAATGTTACATTCAAAGCTCCCTAAAGACCACCACCATGGACACATTTTACCTGAGTGTGCTTCTACCAAACATTTCCAGAACCCATAACCCAACCTAGTTAAGCTAATACGCTAAGCTTACTCTGGGTCTGATTGACCTGGGAATCGAAACGAGACTTCATACGACCGAGGCAATCGGTAATATTTGTGGGCTAAAATCACCACGACTCTTACCCATGTGACCTGTCTGCCCCTTTCACATGATTGTTGATAAATAAAATTCGACACGACTTTACAAGAGGATATTTTGGGGGTGGTAGGTACCTTTTTTTTATCGTGCGAAAAATCCCCACGGATACCTCCCCCGCCGGAGTCGAAGGAGGAGGAGGTTATGTCGGACTCGAACCAACTAAAACGCACGCCGTCAGTTGCCGGAGGTGAGATTGTTGTAGTCATATCCCTCGCACCCCGGCCGCCCCAGGGCCATATCTCTCGATCTGGCCCTCTTCCGGTGTGGGGACCACAGAGTCCCCAACTCGCCCCCGGGTATGGGGAGGCAAGCGCGCCGCCGCCGCGACCTGCTTCTGCTAGGGTGACAGGCGGCTCCACCCGTCACCCCCAGGCCCGCGGGGGCGGGTTCGATCCCGCTCGGTGCAAATATGTATTTGCATGCATGAATATTGGTATTTGCATTGATCTGTTCGTGCCCCGGAGAGCACGTTAAGCTGTCGGTCCCGGTTGCTACACAAATATCTATGGTACCTAGTCGTTACGGGTAGTATGAGCCCTAAAAAGTCCAACAACTGGTCTAATTGCAAAGCTTCGATATCGCGTATGGTTTGTAGAGGTCAGACGGCAGGCGCTTCACGGGAAATATCGAAGTTCAGCCAAATTCAGACTGGAAAAAGCGGACTCCAGACTCCGGGGTGAAGGCCTCATCAAGGCGATCGGAACCAACGCGAGGACGATGATGATTACTGAACTGAGTTCTCACTTAAACAGTGCCATGCAATGAAATTATTCTAAAATATGTACTTAGGTTCCTGTAGTTACCGGCATATATCTTGACCCCAAACACGTCACGTAAGTACGTGCTTATTGCATTTGTTTTGAGGACAGCACGGAGTGATTACGGCTGCGGAGGAGCTCAAATCCACCAATGACAGATTATATGAAACTTATACGCGAGCGCCATCGAGGACTTCATATCTCTTGCGACTTGGCTAAGATGTATGCCAGGAACTATATCTACTAATCTACCACTTCCTTATCGCATAGGAAATAGGTGTAAATAACATATTACACAAGTTTTGGATTTACAACCCTTTATTTCTAATCACGGTGCGGTAACACTACTGCGATGACAGAGGCGACTAATACATTTTCGAATTAAATTAATTTTCGTATTTACTTCTTGGGTATGGCGTGGGAGTAGATGGTTTCGCCGACTCCAATGAGACCAACGATGCAGAGAGCCATGGTGAAGCGGTACAGAATACCATCGAAAGGTCCACCCTTCAGGAAGACTGGGACATCATCGTCGGTCTGAAATACATGAAATTAAACATTGTGTAAAATATTCGCTTGAAACATATGGTAGAATCATGTCATGACTTCGAATAGGCTGCCTACCACCTATTTATTTTTCTACACGCGGATTTCAATATAGCATTGCTTGGGGTTGAGTGTGGTGGGTATGTTGGATTAGAACCGATACAAAGAGTGCATGGTTTCATCCAGTTATACATGTAACGCTCTACCAACACCTTTGGGACCAAAGCCAACCTCTTCTGCTAGCCTAGCACCTAGCGTAAGCTTTCCTATCCGCTGCCTGGAAGCCTACACACCAATCAAAACAATAAGATAATTGGATCTCGGGCTTCAATCTTAGGACGCGACTGTAAATCGGTACCCAGAGACTCCGAGTAGTCTCGACCGCCAAGGTTGGCGATCCTGTCGTTTTGTTGGGGATTAGTACATCCACTAGACCACTAGTTTGGAATAGATGAACCTTTTACCCTATGCATAAGCGATAGAGCTGGTCTCCATCCTATCCTACAGTAAACATACAGCCCATGACAAAGTGTTTACTTAAAGGCAAAATGCTCGCCCCTATTGAGCCGGACCGTAAATCATAGTTGGGTATTCACACCATCTGTCTACCCCTTCGGGAGATTTGCAGGCTCGATTGAATGTAGTTTTTGCACTATTTTGTTATAGCATAGTGTGCAAGAGTTTTAGTAGGTGCAATTCAATCAATCAATTAATCAAGCAATACGCCTATTGCAGTCCACTGCTTGACATAGGCCTCTCCCAATAATGTGTGCCACGTCTGCTGATCCTCCGCCTTTCGCATCCAGTTGTCCCAGCCAATTTTTCAGGTCGGCAGTGCAATTACTTAAAAATAAATGTTAGATTGAAACCCACTGAACAAATAAATATAATCACTCAATGACATTAAGTAATGTAATGAAAGATTAGGATAACACAAGCTCAGACTAAAAGAACACAAGGCAATTGGTTTAAGCAATCCTTATCAAAAATGAATTTGAGTTAAGAATTGTGTAAGAAAATAGTCAATATGGCGATTAGTCTTGCTACTACTCCTTTTCAGTCATACTAAAAATAGGTATGGACAAGCAATGAAACAAAAATGCATTTACATTTTCCAAATTAAACATAATTACAGATTAAAATGTGCAAATTGGTGACCATTGTTATTAATACTAGATGGTGTGCTTTGCTAGTCACCCAAAAACTAAAATTAAGCACTTGTAAATAAAGACACAAGCCACAAACTTCTTAGAATCCAAATAGTTAAAATTTTTATTGGAGTTATACCTAGTTATACATACCTAGCTGTTAAATTTAATGTATGAAGCATATCTAGAGATAAAAGATGCATGAATGATAAGGGAATGAATTGATAAAATCACCTATTATTGGACCAACTTGTGGCCATTTGAACTCCCCAAAGCAAACCACATATTTGTGAATTACCTAAGAAAACACATTTAGGTACGGAATGAAGAGTAATAAAATTGCTTTAGGGTTTGACTTCCAGGACTCCACATTAAATGGTTATTTGTATGCCAAAAAGCCTAGATTCTATAAGGGATCCTAGATTGGGTAGAATCTACCTGAAAATGTTACAGACTGAGTAAAACATAGGAGATGACCTTCTTGGCTATATAACAGCAGTATTAGGACTAAGTACTATCCAAAGAGATGTGAGATCACTCTTCAATCAAACATAGCTCTGGGACTATCAACAGGATGGTCTTAATTTGTACCATCCCTTCTTTATTCATATTTAAAGAAAAGCTTCAAAAAACTGTTTTGAGAAAAGGCAAAACAAAAAACATAGGCAGCAGTGGTGTGGGTCCCTATAACCAGATTCCTGCCGACTTGTTCTGCAAGAGGGAAGTCATAGTAGACATGTTTAATTTTATACTCTAACCAAATAACTAATATACATTACATAAAACTGAATTTATCAGAAATTTTATATCTAAAATGGAGAGATTATATACAAAATTGCTATGATTGTTGTACAACAGGTAAAAGATCCACACTTTTCTATTCCATCAAAATCAAACAAGACGGGCAAGTGTAAACTGGGTGCAGCAAAGTAATAGGAACTTTGATTGTTAGATGTCATATGATATAGGTGTCTGTAATGTTGACAGATTCACTACCTATTATTACTAACAACTACTAACAAGAGAGCTTGCATTATTTTGAATCTATGTTAAATTAAATAGAAGAAAAGAAGGATTAGGAGGAAGGTTGTCTTTCAAGCGTCAGTGTATAATATTTCAAACAATTAGTACATTAACTAACATCAACCTGAAGTGAATTTAAAACAAACAAGTTGTTTCCAATACAATACAATGAGAAGTGATTGATGTATGAATACTTAATGCAACAATATATCTATATCTAGTTCTATAACCTGAGTGACATAATCAAAATGCATCAACGGGTGGGAAAATTGACTTTAAATTTAAATTTGCACTACAATGATTGTTTACATAATGATTGTTGCACATATTTGTTTACCTGGAATTGTTGCTGCTTCTGGCGGATCTTCTCCGATACAGGGGGGTAGGGGATGTTGGTACCTGGCATCAGGTTTTTTTTACCCGGAGCTGGGCATGCTTCAGCTACGCTGGAGAGATGAGCTGTATTGTACTGGATGGTCGGCGGTTCCACTCGTTGCAAGGCAATCGGTGCCTATTAAAAAACATTATCTTATAAGTACAGCTATCAACTAAAATAGATACTTGGAAGGAAAGGAATACTTACAATTGGGAATAGTGGACTTTGTAAGTTTGTTGCGGCAACCAGCCTGCCAGTAACTCTGTTTAGTTGGTGGTACATTTTGAATATTAGTGGTATTTAAATAAATAAGTAAACTTTATTCTGCAAGGTGCCTGAAAATCGAACGATTACGAAACAAGTAGGTACTTATCAGTAAAGATGCGTTTAGAAACCACGTTCAATGACTAACTTAACTACCTATTTAGAAGTAAACATTATTCATACTACCAAATATTCCTGTAATTCCTGCAATTAATGATATAAATAATTTACGATGATCTATGTAAAATTATATAATAATATGATTATACTTAGGTAAAAATGTAATAAGTACTTTCAATATTTGTACATGTACATATTTTAAGTATTTGAACACTTTTTCCGTTCAAAAACATTATTATATATAGTAAAATAAATAATTGCATTAAGAAAAATACTAATAAAATTTAAATTATTATAATAAAGCTATGTATCAGTAACTATACTATTTTACAGAGGATAATGTTTTATATTAAAGAAAAAGAAAAAAGGTGAAAAGATAACACAGAGCTTAACTTTTAATTCTGATTTCTGAACGGAAGAAGCAGCCATATTTTTCTTTATGACGAGATTGACGTTTCTTTTACTTTGAGCACGTTTATACGAAAAGGTAAGATTGTGAAATAACCCAAAATATATTTGAACATTGTTTGGTTTTACATTAAAGTAATTTTATAATACGATTCGAGAATATTTGAACAGTGTACTTGTTTGGTTAATGTGTCAGGTCAACTAAACTAATAGAATTCGAAATTTGAAATTCCGCGTGGCGTGTCATGTATGATCGCCGCTTGTCAATTGTTTTATAAAATTTCATTGAACTCTCACCCAAACCCCATAGTTGTTGGTGTGACTATTTATTCAGCTCATCTGTTTTAGCTCTACAATGCAGATCTTCGTAAAAACCCTCACGGGTAAAACCATTACCCTCGAAGTGGAGGCTTCAGATACCATTGAGAATGTCAAAGCCAAGATTCAGGACAAAGAAGGCATCCCCCCGGATCAGCAGCGTCTCATCTTCGCTGGTAAACAGTTAGAAGATGGCCGCACACTCTCAGATTACAATATCCAAAAGGAGTCTACACTTCACTTGGTACTCAGGCTTAGAGGAGGTATTTATAACTGCCTATATTTACCATTACATTAGCAAACAATGTCTGTTTATACTTGACATTAATTTTTCTCGTATTTTAGGTACCATTGAGCCCTCTCTCCGTATTCTGGCAATGAAGTATAACTGCGACAAGATGATTTGCCGCAAGTGCTATGCCCGTCTCCACCCCCGTGCTACCAACTGCCGCAAAACCAAGTGTGGTCACACCAACAATCTGCGTCCCAAGAAGAAGCTGAAGGATTAAATAACCAATCCATTGACCACCATCTGTTACTTTGCAGTTACTAATTAAGCCCAAATTAATAAAAGTGTAACACTAAAGGAGTTTGCTATTATTTCCTATATAATCTTATACCTACATTACAGGGCCATTTACATAGGCACTAAGGCTGAGCGCACATTTGAGACAAGACTGTCTCAAGACAGACTTGCTCTCTACTAAATGTATGGAGCTGCGCACACTGGAGACAAGACGTCTAACAGACAAAACTGTCTTTACCTACAACGCGACAAGTCTGTCTAACGACTGTCGGCTTCCCTTCTAGAGGTGTAATGAATATAGATACTCGTAACAAGTACCAGTAACATAATATCAGTGGTATATTCATATTATGTTACTGATGAACAAGGAAATAACAACGAAAGCCAATGGTATTATAGGTAACTATTACCCGAGCGATCTGATTATTCGTTTCTATGTTTTGGTACGTAAGGTACATCTAGTTAGGTACTGAGTACCTACATCTTGTTAAAAAATATCTAAGTCTACTAGGTATATTGTTATTAGTTACAAGTAATAACAAGATATAATAACACTCTCGTATATATTATTTGGCTGGGTCAGGTTATGGATGGGTGACCGTTCTTTGCATTACGAGGTTGTGAAAACTCTTTTACTCTGCCGGTGTTATCTTGTTACAAACATTCGCAGTAACTAGATGTACGTATCGGAACATAGGGACGATCTATATTAATAGGAAGCAATAACATTCCTCTTGGTTCTTATTTCGATGTTAGTGGGTAACATAATATTATCAAAGTAATATATTCAATTACATGAATATCAAAATCGTAACCTAATATAACATCTCTATTCTAGGGATGTGACATTGAAGGAAAAGAATCGATTAAATAAAAATCGATTTTTTCTTTACTCAATATAAATCGATTTTTTAAAAATCGATTTTTTAAAAATAAATAATCGATTTCTGTGAAAAAATCGATTTGTTTCCTAATTTTTAAAAATCTGCATGCTTTTCGTATTCTAATAATAAACCTTCTGACATTACGAAATTATCAGATTAAAAATAAAATAAAATAATATGATTAATAAAATTAATAACCAATTCAAAACTAAATCTCAAAGAAAATGTTCTTTTAAACTTTCAAGGTATTTCAATCCATTCTTCCATTCTTTCTTCTTTCTAATATTATAAATGCGAAAGTAACTCTGTCTGTCTGTCCGACTGTCTGTTACGCTTTCACGCCTAAACCACTTAACCGATTTTGATGAAATTTGGTATAGAGGTAGATTACACCTTGAGAACGGATATAGGCTATGTTTGGTCGCGATAACCGACATCCATGCGGGCGGTGCCGCAGGCAAAAGCTAGTTTCTTATAAATGTAGAAATTGATTTCCGCAAAACTATTTTTTTTTTACTGGCAACACTAAAAGAAACGACTACCCACTAACCGTCCGTAACACCACTGTGTCACACTGGCACTGGTGTGACGGTTAGGGAAGAAAATTATAATCGTCACACTAATCGCTGTCATTGTTATGATGACACAGGCAGCGGTGTAACTGTTAGTTGGTCGTCAAAGAAACATCAACAAAGTCAATTTTGTCTGTATCATATTTTCATTATCACAACAATATGAACAAACTTCTTCGTAACTCTTTTAGAAAATTATAAATTAAATAAAACTATAAACTGAACAGATAATAGTACTAGCGTAACCATAGTGTGTGTGAGTGATTCGAGAACCTTGAAGTCATTTATATTATACAAAGTGTTCATAAATGTTACGAAAATTTCGCATTTATGAAAATCGATTTAAACGCGTAAGTTAAAAAAAATCGATTTTTTAAAAATCGATTAATATTACTATAAAAATCGCTAATAAAAAATCGATTATTAGAAAAAAATAATCGATTTTTTTAAAAATCGATTATTTTTTAACATCCCTACTCTATTCCCTTCTGTAGGTATGCGGTCGCGCACATCAAAGACAAAACAGTCTTGCCACAGTATACATATATTCAGCAGTACAAGTATTCTATTGAATTGGGTGTCGCCATATTATGTTTACCTACAGACAAAAAGACGTTTTATGGATTATGAATATTATAAAGTTGGATGGAAATGTTTGATGATTTACAATAATTTATTAGTGTTATCATCCTCATGCCCTTACCCCATATTTATTTTGGGCCGGTGGAACACGTCAAGCTTGGTGTAAATAATAAAATAATACCAAGTAATCATATTAAATATATTTGTTAATATAGGTACCTACTCAAAACAATTCATTAAAAAATATAAAAAATAGTGCCCCACCGGCATCGGGTACAGGAACCAAGCTTAATATTTCGTCTCATTATTAAAAAATACAATATCAATTTTAGTAAGGAATCGGAGGCTAACGGAGTCCACTCGTTACGATAAATATGTGAGCGAGACAGGCATACGTCTCGTTCTCTTCTATATCGAATCGAGTGCCGAGTACTAACTCTCTCTCTCGCTCTCTCTCTCTCACATTCATTCATTTCATTCATAACACATCATTCCATCACTACTGTTTAGGTAATATACACCTAACTCCAACAATAATACATAAACGTTTATATAGAAAACCTATGCGGATTGTAACAAATGCCTATGGTGCTAAACAAATGTTCTTTTCCTTTCTTCTTCAGTATGTATTGTGAAGAAAGTTAAGTCTGGGTTTGCGTAGTCGTTATTCATATACCTAAAGATATTAAGTACAATATGTTTCGGTTCTGTTCGAAGTCGTGATCATTAAATGCAAACTGCGCGAAACAATGAAATAAAGTGCAACGCAGTGGTACGTGCACGATCTCACTCACTTCACAGCCCGCACTGACTCATCGGTGAGCATCTATAAGTTAATCGAACACATCACATATTTTACCGGTGGCACACATTCAAACCGGCAACCACACATTTCTATGAAGACGGTGTACTGTTCAACTATACTATACTGTGGCGGTGTTCGTGCGATGCGTGTCGTAGACAAAACAGTTTTGTCTTAGGTGTGCGGTGCGTCGCAGACAAAACAGTCTTAAGACTGTTTTGTCTGTGTCAGACAAAACAGTCTAAAGACAGTCTTGTCTCTAGTGTGCGGTCTCCCTAATAGGAAGTGACATTCTATTTTAGTGATAAAATAAACATTGAGCACCTAAATTATGGGATTTGACATAATTAATGAAGTCAGTAAAAATTTGATGATTTTATGGGTCTTGTAACTAATCACTGAAGTGTTACATTATTCTTTGATTAAAATTATTGATAGATAGAAAACAGCTTTGAAGTAATTGTACTAACAGAATGTTACTCAACAGACTTAGTGCTTTATAGGGCTGGGTTTTTCCTAATAGGTGAACTATTTACCTTTTTAGTAAAGTAAAACTCTTTAGTTGAATGAATTTACGATTATGATCAGGTCTTCCTATGCTTGTGCTCTCACCCATATATTCAGAAAGTTATATTTCCTTTTGGATTATAAAGTTGCAATTCCCAGAATGCTGAATCCCATACAAAGGCCTCTGGCCACGTGGTTCGACCGTATGGTTCGATCAATCGCACTAAGGGTTTGTTCCCTTTATATGTAAAGGGCAGGCGCGGATCCAGACGCGGAACTAGGTTGTGGGCACAGGTACCTGAAGATCGGTCAAGTGCGAGTCGTAGTGCGAACTCATGGTCAAGCATGTTAAATACGCTCGAGGGGGGGGGGGGGGGGGGGGGTGTATTTGGCGGTGTTGGTCTCACATTTGTCTGTAGAATTGAACGCGGTGAGACGGACGGAAATCGAACCTTATGGAGTGGGGTGCAGAAATCGCAGGGGCAAATGCTAGTCAGCTTCCTCGAGTAGCTTTCATTAATAGTTCCTTTTTTTAAGAAAAACCCCAACAGGAAGTGGACTTGGTAACGCCGGGACTCTGCGATAAGGAACGAGACAGACTTTTTCATAATGGACAGTAGTTACGCACATATTTAGAGATGTCTTTGTGATCAACAAGTTTCAAACTCCGCTTCCGATTACCAACTTATCCGATGCTCTCTAAATATCAACATAAAGGCTGAAAGATTCCGAATGATATATAGCTCTAGGGTCCGAAAAGTTCCAACTGGAACTTCAAAATCGTTTCGCAATGCTGGAAACCTAGCGGCATTGACGAGAAGGCCGACAGTGGTCAAAACATTGCAGGAAGTGTCTCGAAAATTGTTTCCCGGAAAACGCAAACAGCAAGAGTCCAGGCTCTCTCCTGAGACTTCCGAACTTTAAATCAAAAAGCCGATACGACGCGACCTTGAACGCTCCAACACTCGCTCCATCCAGGAGGCAATCGAGCGATATAGGGGGTCAAAACCCACTCACGCGCCACTACACCGAGGAGATACCAGATGTCGAATAGTCGGCTCTCAGGCAACTGAAGAACAACAGATGCCCTGGTGATGACGGAAATTACTACTGAGGTGCTGAAAGCAGGTGGCGCAACAATCCTGAAAGAGCTAGCGAGTCTCTTTAATTCCATCATCCGGCAAGAGCTAACACCTAGGGCACAGAGCGGGAGTGCGGTGGTACCGTTCTTCAAAAAAGGTGATAAGACTCTCTCACTCCCGAGCCATGTCTATAAGTTGTTCTCAAGAGTCGTCACAAATCACCTCGCGGATAAGCTCGACGAGTTCCAGCCACCTGAGCAAGCCGGGTTTCGAAAAGGCTATAGTACCGTGGACTACATCTATACTGTTCGGCAGATTGTAGAAAAGACGCAGGAGTACAATCAGCCGCTGTGTATGGCGTTTGTGGACAACGAAAAAGCCTTCCACTCAATCGAAACCTGGGCAGTGCTGGATGCCCTGCAGCAGTGTCGTGTAGATTGGCGATACATCGAGATGCTGAGATGTTTGTATGACACTGCCACAATGTCCATCTTACTCCAAGACCAGAAGACGAAACCCATTAGCCTTCAGCGTGGAGTGAAACAGGGAGATGTTATATCTCCCAAACTATTCACCAACGTATTGGAGGACGTCTTCAAGACTCTGGATTGGACTTTGGCGGGGTACCAACATCCACGGTGGGTACATCTCGCATCTTCGGTTCGACGACGACATCGTCATAGTTGCTTAGTCGCTGGAACAACTGGGCGAAATGCTGCACAGCTTGAATGGAGCTTCTCGACAAGTTGGCCTGGGTGTAAACTTGGACAACACCATGATTATGTTCAACGAACATGTTGTACCAAATCGATTGCAATCGAAGGGGTGACACTCAGAGTTGTTCAAAAATTTATCTCCTGGCGCAGGTTATCCAGCTCGGTAAAAACAACTTCAAGAAAGAAAGGCTGAAGTGGCCTGGCCACATCTGTCGAAGGACTGATGGCCGTTGGAGCAAACGAGTCCTAGGGTGGAGACCGCGAGAAGGAAAAAGGAAGGTGCGATGCCCCTTAGGCAGATGGACTGACGACCTGATAAAGGTGGCTGGGACAGACTGGATGCGAAACACGGAGGATCGGCAGACGTGGCGCATATTCGGGGAGGCCTATATCCAGCAGTGGACTGCAATATACTAACTGATTGATTGATTGAATGTACTTACACCTCAGACCTATGCTCCTTAAAAAGGCGAACAAAAAAGCCACAATAATAGTGTGTAATTTCTGATATTGTAACAGTACGAACAAATGCTGGTATATCGTCTATTGCACTTTACGCTGTGTTCCAAATCACGCATGATTCATGATTCATTTGTTTGGTTTTTTTTTTTCAATAAACCATAAAAAAGTGACGTCACAGGTCTATTAAGGTGGTGGGCATGCCCATATTGCCCACCCTAGTGGATCCGCGCCTGGTAAAGGGTACATTTTCCCGGTTAGATTCACTTTGAAGATCCCGCTATCCCCACTTCCGTTCCCTTTCGATACACTTTTTGGAAACTCAGTCTTTTTTACTTTCTCATTATTAAATATAATAATGATTTATGTTCCTCTTGGGTGAAGTGGTTCAAACAAAAGTATGTTTGTCTCTTTATCCAAGTGCCAACTTCAATTGCATCCAAAGCTTGCACTTTGGA
Source organism: Eilema depressum (assembly GCA_914767945.1). NCBI lineage: Eukaryota > Metazoa > Arthropoda > Insecta > Lepidoptera > Erebidae > Eilema > Eilema depressum. Next base: position 8,053,985 of record OU612020.1, read on the forward strand.
GCCCAGGGTCCATTCATCTACTGCTTCATTGTTTTAATTGGGCTTTTACGTGAGCGACTGCCTTATGACCCCCAACCTCGTAAGGAAATCCTGCGCCATTACTCATCGAACTGGAAGCTTACATAAGTTACCTACCAATAAAAAAATTTAATGGAAATAAAAATGGTCATTTTTAAAATATCTATCTGCAAAGTGTCTCAAGGGAACAAATCCAATGAAGTACCTGATCATATGACCTCAGCATGCAACAGTTATATTATTGCAGCTGGTTCTAGCATCTAGTAAAGAAAATTATTTCATAGCTATGGTATTTATGAATTGGACTCCAACATCTCCATGAATGGTGATCCAGCTGGGGTTCTATGCGGTTGCATTTCAATGTGAGTATGCGCGGCACATTGTCTACAGTGTACTTCATAATAAGTGCCAGTACCATATTCCAAGTAGTTTACGATATTATGATGCAGTCATATGAGTCATATTTATTAAAAAGGAAAAAGGATAGAAAACCTAGTAGTGCCAAAGGAGATAAAATTTCCAGTGGCACTACTTGCGAAAGAGTAGTGTCACGGGAAATGCAGTTTTACCCATGGCAGATTTCTATTTCCCGTGACACTACTAGTAGTGTCACGGAGTAGTGTCAAGGGAAATGGAGGGCCAGAAAGGGGGAGGGTGTCACAGAGGACATGAACCCCCTATAATCGTGCACGTCTCATTGAGGAGTTCATCTAGTTTGACATGCACCATGCGACCTTTTAGGTAGTCAGCAGGTATTGAGGTATAGGAACCCCTCACCGCTGTCGAGATATATTGTATGGTTAGGATATAATGAGGTAATCCACCCTATTGCAGGGAAAAAGTAAAGAAACAAAATTTAAAGGATTTGATCATCTCTATAATAATAATATATATTTTATACATACTGTACATTCAATAACTGCACAATAAATTCACAATAAAAAGATCGTATCTTTTTTTCAAGTGTTTTTGTTACTTTGTTCTAAAATATAGACATTCTAATCACAATTTATTCAATCAAAACGTGTCTTGAGTATAAGTCGGTCAATAAATACATCAATCTTCTTCATGCGAACACCAATACCGGTTGAATGCAAGCTTGCACTTTGGAACACGGTTTCCGCTCTGTCACTCCTCTCTTCTACAATATGGCTTTAGGTTTTTAGGGTAGCGACTGCCCCCGTAACCGCGAAGAGAAAGCCTACGCCCGATCAGAAGCCAATATACCGAATCAGCAAGTGTGTTGACTTGGAGGCCCCATACATTATGGAACACGGGACATCTACAGTTAGGATGCTTGTTTGTTTGAACATGGGAATGTATGATAGATATTGTAGAACTGTGGGTCTGTCTTTCCTAATGCGGAGGATGGCCATTTATTTGAGTAAATTTTTTGTTTAATAAACTATAGCAAAATTCATATTTTATTGTTCAGTCTCTTGTGTCATTCCTCGTGAAAGTAAACATCTCAAACCTAACGAACACTTTGAGTGACTACTATAAAAACAATAATATCAAATGGTACTAATATCTAATTGGACGGATTAAAATATCACTATATTGCACAATGGTGTTATACCTCGGGACACGTATCTTGGACCTAAATCGCGATACAAATGAGGCCCTGGCGCGGATTGTGTTGTAATAATCTATGCTTGGTGAATTTGAGCTCGTCCACCTCAGTAGCCTACCCTCAATAGACACCCAAGAAACGTGCACTGCGCGTATAGAGCTCATTTTAGGTTCAAGATTATATGTCCTGAGCAATATGAATTTTTGTGTTTTGTTTGATTGATTGCTATACCATGCCGAAGTGAACAACTTTTATTTTTGGAGGTTTCGGCGGTGGATTCCCTGAAAACAAAAGAGTATAATGAAACATGGGCAAAACATTACAATTTTCGTGCAAACAATAACGTTTGTGCAGACAATACATGCTTGGTGCATAAGTGCATGCAATACTTTTTATAATACTGATAGGAATAGGTGCATATTGAATTTAATTTATATAGAAAACAGTACATTAGAGTAGGTAAATATGATTGTAAAAAGACCAAAAAGCCCGCTGAGTTTCTTGCCGGCCGGTCTTTTCAGGTCTTGGCCGCGTTTCTATTTGGTGGACCATTTGCTAAACAAGCCTAGTAATCAATTATTATATTGATGTCAAATCAATCAAATTAATGATAAAATAACGATCATTGACTTTGATTTAATAATTATCTCAAATTTTAACGAAAAATAACGATAACATGTATGGGCTTTCTTTTTTATTAATTTTTTAAACTATTGTTTCAATATAAACAATATGTTTCATTCATTTTCAATAATACGTATCATAAAATGTTTCCAAGGTTTTTGAACTTAAATAAAACCGAGTGCAGTGGTCTCTCAACTTTGACGCCATAATAAAAAATTCAAGCGAAACTATGAACCGTGATATCTTTTGTTTCCATCATGCATGTACAGTTGTCGACAAGAGTTACAACACAAAAAATTACAAATATGAAATTTACAAACGGTCTCATACAAAATGACAAATTATGCAAATGTTCAACGTGCAAAAAGTGCGTGCTCACTGAAATAGGGTGCAATAACGTGGCATGCTCGTGCAGTCACACTTCGACGTAGTCGAGCGCAGTACCGGCGGGCGGCGCGAGGGGCGCGAGGGGCGGGGGCGGCGGCCGCTGCGGGGCGAAGGCGCTGAGGTACTTGTGGGGGGGACACAGCGGAAGACTCTCTGCCAGTTCGCGGGCAGGCTCCGGCCGGTCAACACGTTCTAGCCGATCCGGCGCCTGCAACACATAAAACGAAACCATCATTGCTTTATTTCAGGCGCGGCCGCAGCCTGAGATTTAGGTGGTGCGCGTCACGTTTTTTTAAATTACGGAAATTCCTTGGAAGACTTACTTAGACGTGCACGATTTATGGGGGCGAGGGGACGTCATGTCTCCTGTGATGTTTTTTTACATTGTTCGATGTCGATTGCGTTACAATCGGCTTAGGTATAGGATATTCTTAAAACAATATGGGCTTAGTGCTTAGTCGGGACCCATGCCACTAACTAATTCATACTTCCATACTAATATTATAAATGCGAAAGTAACTCTGTCTGTCTGTCTGTTACGCTTTCACGCCTAAACCGCTGAACCGATTTTTATGAAATTTGGTATAGGGGTAGTTTAGAACTTAGAAAGGACAAAGGCTATGTTTGGTCGCGATAACCGACATCCACGCGGGCGGAGCCGCGAGCAAAAGCTAGTAAGTAATATATGGATACGTATCTTGAACCTAAATCGCGAAACGGTGATATGCTTGGTGAATTTGACCTTATCCACCGCAGTAGCAGCTCGTGCTATCCTCAAAAGACACTCAAGAAACGTGTACTGTGCACATTTTAGGTCCAAGATACATATCCCAAGCAATCCATACTAATATTATAAATGCGAAAGTAGCTCGGTCTGTCTGTCTGTTACGCTTTCACGCCTAAACCACTGAGCCGATTTTGATGAAAATTGGTACAGAGATATATTAGACCTTGGGATAGGACATAGGCTATGTTTGGTCGCGATAAATGATATCCACGTTGGTGGAGCCGCGGGCAACAGCTAGTAATATTATAAGATTTTAAACTTACGGGCACAACAGCAACAGTGACAGTATCAGAGAATTTCACTTTATTCCTCTCACCGGGACGACTAGTTTGGACTTCTGCTCCATCATTATTTATTCTATATGTTCTGTCTTTCATACTGTAATTATTATTAATTTGGTAGCGATACAATGTATTACTCCTTTCCACAGCTTCTTCCTGCAATTCCGTTTGATATAAATGCTTAAAATGGCTAGAAGAAAGTCTATCGTCCAGTGTTCGTGGAATAACATCTGTAATTGTCCGTATAGGCTTTACTGGACTCTCATTAATCGTCATCAGACTAGATTTGGGAGGTTTGTAATTCGACAACATATCCATACTATGCCATCTTACACTTTGAGGAGGTTGCCGGATAGGTTTTGGATAGTCTCGTTCGTACTCAACTTTTGAAAAGTTGTCCCGAACATCTGTAGTCCAAATAGTGTTGTCTCTTTCTAAGTACTGGTGTAAATTCGGTCTAATGCTATTGGTAGATGTGGGTTCTGCTTGGGTGATGGCAACTTGCATCATAGTGGGTAAGTTTGGTACTCGAGGTAATGGAGGCGGTTTGGTTTTGATGGCTTCAGAAGAAGTGCTCGGTTCATCTTCTGACTCAGAGTATGAGTGGGAGCTGCAGCCGGAACAGGATCCTGAACACTCTGAACCTGAAATAGTTGGAAGTAATGTTGTAACATACGCTTAGCACCTTAGAACTGATGTCTTATTATCTTTTGTAGTAATGGTCTTACAAGAGGGCCCAGGTTTGAATGCCAGCCTCGGTGGTTGGAAGGTTAGACGCGACAGTTCCCCCCGTAAAATGCATTTATGTAACGGCATAAAACCCCGGACGGGGATGCGAAATTGAAATCTCACTGCGGATTCAGTTGTCGAGTTCGTTCGAAACGTGCTTACAGCATGTGCCTGAAGTGGAGTCAAGAGCGATAATTACCAGAGCGGTGCGCGTGCGCATCGGCGTGTTGTAGCGCGAGGGAGGCGGCCTCCTGCGCCAGAGGAGTAAGGCCGCGTCTTGCGGCCGCCCAGCGCGCGTCGCAGAACAGGTCCCAGGCCGCCAGGTCCACCGCCAGGCTCAGCGCCTTCTCCACCAGGCCGCGCCTACGACGTGCTCACTTGGTTAAAAGCTAGTACATTTCAGCAGGCCTACCATGAACTGCATAAATAACTATGTAGTCCTATATAAATATATAGAATTATAAAGCTACATTTGCAGTCAGTAGAATGACAGCCGTTCAATATTGACTTGTTTTAATAGTTCATGGTATGATAATGATTTGTCTAAACACAGCTTGCGTATACGCGGTATTTTACGTCACCCAACGCAATGAACGTTTACCGCGTTGTTGGTGTGACCAAATACACCATAATAAATTTAAATATAAATTGTATCAATTCAATGTTTTAATGGAAAAGACCATGGAGAAGCAAATCATATTCTGTCCTCCGTGGAAAACACAAACAAGATCGTGTCATAATTAATAGTGCGAATCAAAAATAGGATTCGAACGATGAGGTAAACTGCAGTCTAATTTCATACTGACGAAAGTTGCTAATGAAAAACAAAATCATGTATAAAGATTTTTTTGAATAGTTTTACATAATTGTCTCTAGTACTCTGGGACTCAAGCATATAAATCTAGAATTAAATATCTATGAAAACATCCACACACACATCTTAGCAAAATATTATATAGACGTGTCTCATTTACCTGAGTAGATGATGAAAGAATTTTCGCGCGAGATCGTGTACGGGAGGCGCAAAGCGAGTAGCCGCGGTCCCAAGCGGCGCCCTCGGAGCCAGGAATGCGCCCAGAGCACCCTGCGCTAGGACTTCGCCCCCAGCTTCTGTGTACATATCAACGGTGACATATTGCCTTTCTATAGGGACTGAATTGATGTTGACGAAATGAAAATGTCAGTAAGTAGTAGTGTTAGTAAGTATATTAAAATCATAAAAAAAACCTAAATGGCAGTCGACTCTTTTAATTTTTGTAAACATTAAACGGCGAATCTAATTATAAAACACTTTTAACTACAACAACAACACAACAATAATTTTGACAATATTAAGATTTATTATTAGAATTTTAAGATACGATTATATACCGACCTGATTTACTAATAAGTGCAGAGCAGACTAGCTTGTTCATGGCCCAAAGACATTCGGTACCTTCTATCTCCCAATCCATGGCACGTAGCAGCGCAACGGCATTAGACGAACGTTTCATGCGGATCCATGCCTGTAATTCAACTTCATCTTTAAGAATCTATTTAGCGTAACTAAAACTTTTCTGGTAAAACGCTCGGATTCACACACACACACACACACGCATGCACGCACGCACGCACGCACACACACACGCATGCACGCATGCACGCACGCACTTACGCACGCACGCATGCACTTACGCACGCACGCACGCGCGATCACACACATTCTGAATAAATCAGATTATGGGATCTAGTTTAGACATCAGTCTGATCCAATTTCTGAGATGTGAAAGATTTGTGATAATGACTATTTTCTATATCACTAAAGAGTGAGTTACTATTAATTTCTCCTGTACTATGACATTTACATGAACCATGCGCAAACCAAGACTTTCAAGATTATTTTTGTTATGGGATGTAAGAGTCTAGTTCTTCAAATGTTGACAATTTATTACAACTATATTTACCGTTATAAGTCGAGGATGACTGATGTGAAGTAGCGCGAGCGGCCCTCCAGAAAATGCCAACAATATTATGGGACCATTTTGCGCGCTCCTAGTCGTCAGTATTTGCATCCGTCTGGAATCCCTGCAAGCATAAAGGGTTGAAATTATACCATAAATTGTAGAATCACATTGAAAACATTTTTTTATTCTCGCTACTGGTGCTACCAGGGGTCTCGACAAAGTGATATTAGTGATGTGCCGATCATAGCTTTGGCCGACTAGCCGACTAGCCGACTATTCGGTTTCTAAACAGCCGACTAATCGGCCGACTAGTCGGCCAAGCCGATCATGGTTTCGGGTATTTCCGGAACGTTTCGTTTACAGCAGGCACATGTTGTAAGAACGTTTCGAACGTTCGAACGAACTCGACAGCTGAATCCGCGGTGAGATTTCAATTTCGCATGCTGTAAATTTGGTGAAGTGAACAAAAGTCGACAGTGATGTATGTCCATGTGCTCGACTAGGTGACGTCACCAAATTTACAGCACGTGAAATTGAAATCTCACAACGAATGCTGTCGAGTTCGTTCGATCGTTCGAAAAAATTCTTACAGCATGTACCTACAGATCGTTTGCGCGAGTCTCACCGCCACACGCTAATCAATTTTCAAGTTTTAGGTGGACGAAATTAAATTTTCTTAAAATGAAAATAGTTTGAAAAAGCTATCGATACGTGCTTAGGACTATTCTTTACATGTTATGCTACAATTGTTATTTCATAAAGTTGTTTGTTTCATCAGTTGGTAAAGCTCAAATGTGCTGACTCCGCAAGTTGCGTAGATAAAATTACTGTATACGAAATGTATCTAGTGCAGTTGATTGTCTTTTGTAGCGTAAGTTGTTTACTGAGGGATTCAATAAAATAAAATCGGCCAAGTGCGAGTCGAACTCGCCCATGAAGGGTTCCGTAGTAGCAAAGGCGAAAATTGCGGTTTATGACGTATTAAAAAAAACTACTGACTGGATCTCGTTCGAACCAATTTTTAGTGGAAGTTTGCATGGCAATTTACATCATATATTTTTTTTAGATTTATCATTCTCTTATTTTAGAAGTTAGAGGGGGGGGGGGACGACGACGACGACACATTTTTCCACTTTGGAAGTGTCTCTCGCGCAAACTATTCAGTTTAGAAAAAAATTATGTTAGAAACCTCAATATCATTTTTAAAGACCTATCTATAAATACCCCACACGTATGGGTTTGATGAAAAAAAAATTTTGAGTTTCAGTTCTAAGTATGGGGACCCCAAAATTTTATGCATTTTTTTTATTTTTGTATAAAATTCTTAATGCGGTTCACAGAATACATCTTCTTACCAAGTTTCAACAGCATAGGCCTTATAGTTTCGGAGAAAAGTGGCTGTGACATACGGACGGACAGACAGGCAGACGGACGGACAGACATGACGAATCTATAAGGGTTCCGTTTTTTGCCATTTGGCTACGGAACCCTAAAAAGGTGCACTTAATATCAGATAAAAAATACTTAGAACGTATTAAAATTTTTACGCTATTTTTTTATTGTTTCTCAGACCATTATCTTTACAGAAACATAATATATAGGAAGATAGAAACTTTAAGTTCTTTAGGACCACCCCAACCCTCAGCTATTATAATCAATGCCATTTTCTTGCCCATTTTTGCCCTTCTTGAACAAAGTTTATGATTTTTTTGATAACAGTGCTCAAAAAACTATCGAGATTTGTTCAATCTGCAGCATCATCCTACAATGATACCTTAATCGTAGGTTTACAAAATCCATGCTATCTAGCATTGTATTAAATATGCCATTGGAGTGCTAAATTTTACTGTTATGGATAAAAATAAGTTGCAGAATACTATTCCTAGCTTTAGAACTTCAGCCGCTTAAAATTGAATAGGTATTAGACTGCTAGAAATTAGATACTACTAAAATGCATTATTATCTAAGGTACACAAACCAGTGAACCGGTATGAAGCCGGATAGTCGGCGCTCTTTGCCGACTAGTCGCCGACTAATCGGCGACTACAAAAGTGGCCGGATAGTCGGCTTTACCGACTAGTCGGCGACTAGTCGGCACATCTCTAGATATTAGCAATAACATCAGTTGAAAGTATGACTATAAAACATATTATACAGACTTACCGCAAATACGAGGTGAGTTCTAGACATTTAGAGTGATGGTGTAGAAGGGAAAGGGCGCGATCGAAGCACTGCAACCTGCCTGCTTCTTCTGCTGCTATTATCAGTTCGCCAACCCATCGTATTTCCGTAGCAATCTGTATCAGACAGCGATTTATTAGAATACTTAAGACTAATATAAGGGTATCATATTTGGTCCTAATAACAGTTTCTAAAACGATACTCAGTGCTGAATCTCGATTTATCTGAGGACAGATTGTTTATGTTTATACAATCTGTCCTCAGATAAATCGAGATTCAGAATTGAGCACCATTCTAGAAGACGGGCCTTAGTCATTGCTAAACCAGTCATCAATATCTAGATATTGTAATAAAGTCCTAATATTAAGATCATTTTCTAAGTGTACATGGATTGGGCAATCCGAAAATCATAGTTAGCGAAATGTGAGTGTTAATAAACTTCTGCCTACCCATACGGGGATTTACAGGCGTGAGTATCTGAGTATATGTATGAAAAATAATTATTAAAATAAGGCTATCATACAAATCCAGCTCTCGCTGTATGTGTCAGGCCGGCGACTGAATGCACGACATGTAGCGACCCATCGATACACGCGATCAAAAGTCGTGTGTCGCACGGCGACCGCCGCACTAGTCGCACTGGCGTGGACAGCGATACGTGCGTCCCACTCTCGCGCGATGACGACAGTTTGGTGACACAGTCTTCGGGGTTGCTGACGTCATAGCGCAACCATTCTAAGCAGATGCCGTTCTGAAATTTGACAAAGATAATTTGTAAGGAAAACTTTGCTTAAAACATTGAAAAGATTAAAATAAAAGATAACTAAATCTATTTTTGAACAAGTTCTAAATTTCAGCGCAATTGAATATTCCTATTGAGCTATGAAAGCATTAATGTGAATCAAAATAAAATAAGTTCTATTTAGCATTGCTTTGCATTCTAATACCAATTTTATAAAATTAGAGCAGAAATAAAATTAAAAAGTAAAGGTAGGAAAAATAACATCTAAGAAAACAATCAACATCTAAGACAGTACTTGAACTGCGACCAGACCTGGAGGGGGAATACTCTGATCAACTGAGAAATATTTGAATAATTTGAATTTGAAATAAATTATTAATAAACTGTATTCGAATACTGACCTTATGACAAGTGACTTGTTCAACAATGTGGATAATATTGTCGCCCTTATAGGACAGTTCTGCAGATAATGTTTCATTTTCCAATTGATGATAGGCTGTCAAGCTTATCTCATGCCTGTAAATGAAATGAATTAATTATTGTTACCCTGGTCTTTAATGTTACTTGCGGCAGCAAAGTAAGGAGTGGGGGTTACAATCCCCGGTTCGTACAGTCGACTCAATAGAAGAAGAAGGGGAATATTAATTTCGGTTACTACTACTCTTGTCTACGAATTCTTGAAAAAGTAAAGCCACATCCCAGAAACAGCCAAATTTTTATAGACAGGTATCATCATTTCACTAAGACACAAACAACAAGAAAATTGTATGAAAGATATACTTGGAACTATTGGTTTGAAGTGTTACCCATTGATGCTATACAAATGTAGATTTGCATGGTCTTCAACAACTGGGCTCCAAGGAGCAGGCTCGGCAACTGTGACACTCCACACCAACACTTTTACTTGTGTATTATGCTCGCTTGTAGATATGTGCCTCTCTGATCGACGACTGCTGCCTCCTAATTCTATGGTCTGTAATAGATTAGATACGGTTTTTAAGGTAAAGTGGGCCCTAGATACAACTAGAAGTAACATGATGATGAAAATGAGTACAGTTTTTGAATGAATGAATGAATAAATTTATTTCTAATATGGTTCATCAAGGTACATGCATTGATTAGGCTAGATAAAGTAAATACAGCTCAGGCAGTACAGTTTGCCATACTAAATGCTTTAAAATCTCATTCAAATGTTTTTAATGAAAATATTTTACATTCAATTGAATCTGAACAAGACAAAATAGCTCATATTAAATTATTCAGTCATTTACTGTAATTTTAATAACAATATTTACAACACACCTGCTCATAAAAGTGATATTATTTTACCGCAATTAGGCACGTAATGACCCCTATTATCAAACTGTGACTTTTTCATTGCTATTATTCACAAAAGTGAGTTATAGATTATTTTTTAAATTTTATACGAAGTGTCTATAATTGTCTATGTTCTTAAAAAAGTTTTGATACAAAAAATAACGTGTTTAATAGTACGAATAAATTAATACGCCTATTGTATGGTCATTTGATGCATTTTCGTATTTAAATAAATAATTTCAACTTGTAATACTTGTATAATAAACAAAATTTTCACTCAAATTTAACTTTTTTTTTCTCTAAGTACAGAAAAAAAAACAAAGTAAAAAAAAGTTAAGTTCAAACCTCATTTTTTTTAAATATGGTCGACCGCCATTGTTAAATGCGCGCGCATAGGAAAACGAATTAATTTGTAGTATTGTTTATTTAGTATTAGTAGTATTATTTTATTCGCAAGTAACGTCGTATGGCACGTGTGAGCATGATGATCACCAACGTTGCTCACTTGTACCATAATGTACTATTAAACAATTGAATGAAATTATAAAGCATTTATTATGCTAACTACACAAATAGATTGAGAACAAGTAAGGGAAAGATTGGGGGTTTGAGTCCCACCCAAGGTCGATTCTCTTTTCTTTTTCTTAATTGATTTGAATATTTCTATAAGTTGTGTATTTTAAAATTCAGTAAGAAAATTAATCGGTTGAGCAGCATAGAAACTCAAGACAGAGAGTCTTGAGTTTCTAAAGATGTATGAAAAAAATGTAGTATAGTATGTAAATCTTTCACCTGAATATGTGGGTCTCTATCTGTGATGCGACATGGTAAGTTGCTAGTGTTCTTTCCAAATGTTACTAATGTGGCTGTCCGATCGTTGTGTGTGAGTAGTATATGTGATTTACAAAGGGTAACTGTAACATAAATTATAATAATGTAATTTAAGCAATATCTATACAAATTAATAAAACAGAAATGTCTGATTTAGTAATGAAAAAATAAAAATATCTGCCTGCATGTTTATAATCTCTGAAGTGGCTAGGAATTTTTTTATAGGATTTTTACTACAGCTAGCTGGGATTATGATGCTTTACTTAGGCTTATGTTATTTTAGAAAAACATCAATGTTCCACGTGAAAAAGACATAGATCTTAGATTTATTTTTCTTAGAGTAAGACCATTAGCTTGGTATGGTATAATGGGCTGGTATCCGCAAGTCCACGTCAAGGCGCAGTTTTTACATGTAGGGAGGGTGGACACTTTATCGTCAATCCACGATCATTAGGTTTTATTGTTATAGATATTTGTATTATATTTTTTGCATATTATGACAAGATTTTTATCTAATGCACTGTTTGGTATTTTGCTTGAGACTGTATTTTTTTAAAATTTAGAATGTATGTTATATTGCTTAATTATTTTGATACATACCATTTGAGACAGCTTGTCCTGATAACTTTCCCACAAAGTATTTGTCAAACAAAATCTGTGTAACATCCAATGTGGTTGGCTTAACGGTGAGGTAGGCTATCACTCCTGACGAGAACACTATAGTTATAAGAGAATCTGAAGTCCATTCGCATGTGATGATGCTTCTGTCGCGAAGTTTTGACTCTAGTTGTCGAAGCTGCCGAGGATGTGCCGCTCGCCACAATCCACCGCGCCTCTCGCAGTAACTTCTTTTACTAGCATCATAGACAGTCTCATCCCCTTTTTTCTTTTCATATCTGGAATTTCATTACATTAATTCTCCATCCATTGTAAAAAATATTGTGGTCAAATTAATTAAACAGAAGTGCTTATATCGACCTAATATCGCCGAGTGTTATTATACACTGAAATATTGAATAAATTAGTTAAAATGAAAGTGTGAGCAAACTTTAAAACTTACTTGTAACTTTTGAAATCATTATTTTTCACTTGTAAAACTTCGTCACCAGTAAGAAACTTCACGTCGTAATTAATCATATTTTTAATTATTCAACATAGCTGCCGCAATTCATACAGTATTACAAAATACTCGTTTATTAAATACCTATTAATTCTTGTCCTGGATTCTAAATTTTCTGAGTTCATGTCAAAAAAAAAGTAAATAACATAACACAGTTGACAGTGACATTATTAGTGATGCGTCTTGCAATCAATCTATCGTTGCATGCAATCTATCGATAAATACAAATAAAGTTACTTAAAATGTCACAAATTAATAGATGCTATTCTATCATATTGCATCACATCCTGGGGAGGAGCCGTCAAAACACAGATGTTTGCATTAGAAATAGCCCAAAAGGCTGTCCTAAAAACCATGTTGAGAAAGCCGATAAGATTCCCCACTAATGAGCTCTTTTCATTATGTAAAGTACTTAGTGTTCGACAACTTTTTATTTTAAATACTGCACTCAGAAAACACTCGGAATCATTTTACGACCCAACCTTTACCAGTTCTAAAAGAAGATCGGATAAAGTCTGTCAGATATTACCTCGCCGAACGGCAGTTGCGAGTAGACACTACAACTTTATTGCCCCAAAACTTTACAACATTTTAAATAAAAAACTTAACTTAAACCCACTTCTATTAAATAAATGCAAAACAAAATGTAGAGAATGGCTGCTAACTCTAAATTATGATGAAACTGAAGCCGTGTTGGATGGCTACTGCTAAGACTGACAGGCAAGCATGCACACGCACACACACACACACACACACACACACACACACGCACGCACGCACACACACACACACACACACACACACACACACACACACACACACACACACACACACACACACACACACACACACACACACACACACACACACACACACACACACACACACACACACACACACACACACACAACCACTTATTGTATACTGTTTTGTATAGCTTGAAGCTGCTTGTAATTCATTTTTGGAATGCCTTTGTTATTCGGGAGAGGGCGTTGATATCTGTGTCACAGTTTATACTATTGCAGATATCATCGTTAAATTGTACTATGTGAAACTGTAAATTGTTCCAAATAAATGAATTTTGAATTTGAAAAAAAGAAAAAAAATATACAAAATAATATCTGTCTTTACATTCTTTAGTTTTATTGCTCGCTATTATGTATTTCTAATGAATAATACCTTTTGTATGTGAGGTGATGGGCGCTTTTATAATTATTGGATGGCCGCGACGACGACGTCGGGAAATTTTCACCGTCACGCGAGTTATTAACAATAGAGACTTGAGGTTAATCATTCCTATTTCAATGAGAATTTTATTTGGTTCAGCCTTAGAGTATCTATCTTACCTGTAGAGCGCGTCTTAGCAAGTATGAACTGCTATCACGGGTGTGAACAGTGCCTGGAATTTTTGACAACTGCAATCAGTAGCAAAACAATATCTGCCGAAGTGATTTCGCAAATAACAGTTTATTTCATTTTGTGGTAATAATGGTGAACTGTGCATTGCCAGGGTCTCAAAACGATTCCCGAAAGAAAAATAAAAAGAATGATAACATTTCATATCACCCGTGAGTAGTAATAAATGACTAATTTATTTGTTTTCATAAAATTTATACGGGTCTCCTAGGGGGATGCGAGAAACGCGGGGCGGGTTACAGCTGACGGCTGTCACCGGCCATTTCTTCTTTTAAATGAATAGTGATGTAGCACATGCACTTTCGGTTACGATAATTTTCTTTTTGCAGTAGAATTTCATTGTAGGTTTATTTTCTTTTATGTAGTATAGAGTATTTACTGCGTAAACAAATAAATCTGCTCATTTTACTTTTATATATTATGCACTATTATTTTTAGGTTTACAAAAATACTAAGATGCATAATAATAGATGCATGAGTGAAAGCTAAAAGCTATAAAGAGGCCTGATTGGGAGCCGAATATTCGAAGTTTCATCTGTTCTATCTATTTTAAGCTTGATTTCAAATAAGTAACTAAGAAAGGGCTTTGCAAACTGAATGACGATGCAGTACCAGAACTTTACCTCCACGTAGGTAAATGCTTATGCAAAACTTTATATTTCAATTGACCACATCACTGGCCTCTTCCAAAGTGCGTCAAAACTTTATATGCTTATCCATACTAATATTATATACGACTCTGTCTGTCTGTTGATATGTTAGATTTGTGGGATTTTAATTTCTATAATTCATTAAATGATACTAATATATTTGTATCTTGGTTTTAATTTTATCCATTCATCCACGCATGCGTCACACTAAATTCACAACATAACCAACTATCGATAATTTTGGTAATATGTACATGAAACATCACTATCGGCGCTTTATACCACAGATAAAAAACTGCTCACACTCGGCACAATGGACCATAGTGTTAGACTTGCTCTATAGTAAGATAGATACTCTAAGGCAAGGGTGCCCAACCTTTTTAGCTGTCGGCGATTTGGACATTTTTGGCGGGCCAGATCATCTTTTTACTACTACATACACATAGGTTTCGGAAGATGAAATTGGCTCTAATCTCTGGCACATCTCCCTCGAGCTGGCTCTCTTCGGGTATGGGGACCATCGCATCCCCATCTAGCCCCTGGGAATGGGTAGGTGCAGGCGGCTCCACCCGTCACCATCCTCAGGCCCATGCTCATGAGGGACAGAGGCCTGTTCTGCACCTCCAACGCCCGCATCCCCTACGCTCGTCACGGGCTGTGCGGGCTGCGAATCTCCTCCGTTCCTACCCCGCCGTCTCCTTTTCTAGTGTTACTTGCTCACAGAAGGAGGGGCGGAAGCACTCGCGCAGAGCAAGGTGGCAAGCAAGAGAACTCCTGAGGCTCCTACGGTGATGGCGTCTCCTGCGTCATAACGATGGCATTCGGTGATTGGCTCTTACCGGATCCGACGCAGAAAATTCCCGAAGCATCCGTGCCCGGTGATAACCTGCACGATGGAGGGGTGGCTAGAGAGGCTACATGGCAGCCTCTCTAGCTTTCCCCCATGATGGGTATTATCGCCGCTACTACGGTGTGCCCTTCACGGCTCGGGTTCGTGTCCCCGTTCCCGCGCCTTTTTTCGGTAACGATATGGCACCGAAAGAACTTTTTTTATAACGTCAATTTGACTGCACCTCGCCTGATGGTAAGCTGAAGGCAGACTCGGAAAAGGGGGTCACCATTATAGACACGTAGGTATCGTGTTACAATGGTGGCCCTTAGCTTGTCGGCCTCATCAGATGCTTTTTCGCGCCCCGCTTAAAGAATCCGGGACTGTAGGAAGAGGGAAACTGGTAAGGAATTCCAGGAGTTAATGGTACGGCAAAGGAAGGAGTCGCCGAATATTTTGCACCGTATGCGGGTGACATTTATGTCCTGCACGCGTTGTTCTGTGTAGGAAAGGATAGGGTGGGATTAATTGGAAAAGCTCATCAGAACATTCACCATAGCAGAGACGTTAAAATAAAATACTGCCAAGGATGCACAACTCTACGCATATGTAGAGGCTCGAGGGTGTTCGTGATCTCAGGATTCCCAATAATGCGGAACGCACGACACTGGAACCTGTCGAGTGTATCAAGTAAGTACTTTGCGAAGCCATCCACGCAGGAGACAGAATACACCACTGCTCCGGCGTGTTAAAATATCTCACTTTGTTCAGGACTCCGAGTTTACGCGAGGCTGTTTTGATGATACTCTCAATATATTTTTTGTTGTTCAGTAGGCAGCGAACATCCATACCGAGAATACTGAGATTGTCCCGCAGTGGCAGTGCCCACGCCACAGAGGGAAGGAAAAAAGATACCTTTGCTGTAAATGCACATGCCTGCGTCTTGTTGGCATTGAACTCACTAGGTTCTCAGACCCCTATTGGGGAATATGATTAAAGATCCGGTCGAGCTCAGTGACAAGAAGCTGTTTTTTCTCCGCGATGTCAGACTGCTCGGCCGCAGTATGCCCATGATAACTCCCGTGTAAGATGCAATCGTCTGCATAGCAATGACTGCTGCTGGGTGGTCAGAATATGTAGAAGAGAGAGAATGGGTGATAAGACAGACCACTGCGGCACGCCAGCATTTACCTGCAAGAACTACGAAGTTTGTCCATCACAAAGGACGCGAATATGGCGCTCCTGCAGGGGAAGCTAACCACCCAGTCGCACAGTCTGAGAGGCAGACCAAAGGCTGGTAGCTTGGAAAGAAGCGATTTGTGGCAGACTCTATAAAAGCTTTGGCGATGTCAAGATTAATTGGCGGTGACTCGCCATGTTTGTCCATAGCCTCGCTCTCCGAGATCCGGCAAGAAAACTCGCCGCGTCATAGGATATCGTGCGGTAACCCCTGATGGCCTTTATGGCCATCGTCTATTGCTGTGCACGCGGTAGGTGCACGTGCCTAGACTTCAGGGCATCCGCTCACACGGGACGGGATACCCGTATAGGGCAATGGAGCGTACGATTCCCGCAGCATCTGCCTCCTGCTCTGCTCTGGCTCCCTCATGTTGGACAGCAGCCAGAGCGTTAGCTGTGCCTCTTAATTTGGGAGCCAGACTTCGGAGACGCACCCCGATATCTGGGCCGTCGAACACGAGCCCCAGATATTTATGTCATCTGGGGCCTGATGCCGATGAGAGTGTCTCCTGTGAGATTGGATCCCTCCGGTGGTGCACGCCGAGGCCTATGAAAGAACATGGCCTCAGTTTTGTACAAAGTCACCTCAGACCCAGCCGCCGGATCCGTTCCACGCCAGTGACAGCTCCTATTTTACTACATTTTTACGCGTATGAATTAAAACTCAATAATATGGAATGTAACTACAAAAAATAGTATAATAACAAAGTGCACTAGTACAATATTAAGTTTATTATAATACCAAACTATCAATACAATCAAAATCATAAAAATAAAATAAATAAAAAATATTTTAAACTTTTTAGTTATGATATGAAGAGATAATATCATTTTGATGAATACTCGATAGATTTGAGTGAAAAGACTTGCGCGTGCCACACGAAATTCGTCTTGGGTTGGGTTGGGCACCCTTGCTCTAAGGGTTCAGCTCATACTAGAGTAGGTAAAAAAAGTCACTTACCTATAACTATAACTATATAATATACCTACTTAAAGGAAGGCAGATTGCAGATAACTGGCTTCTATGACTTTGGTTAGCGAAATTGGGTCACTTTACACCCATTCGCGATGTGAAGGCTGAAGGCCTGGGTTGCGACCGGGACTAACTCAATGATGATGACGATATCTCTCAAAAATGTTTGATTAATCTTTTTTCATACTATGAACAATATATTGTTTCACACAATACTTAAAAGTTTTTATGAAGATTCATTAATAGTCCCCGAAGTCTATTATACTATGCCTGAAGATCAACGAATAAATCTTCTGGCCCGCCACTATATTGACATATTAATTGTATTTGACATTAAAAAAATAAGAAGACACTTTTCGCGCGAATCCGATTTTTTTTATCTGTCATTCATGGTGAAACAAATTGAATTTTTTTTTAAAATAACGCCAGGATAAGGAAAATGGTGAAAGAAAAACTTTGGACATTGAAATTTCATTGGTAGACCTGAGTGATAGGCGCGCTCTATATAATAATGTATACTCTAATGCTTGCACTACATTCTCGTCGAAGTTAGGCGAGGCGAGGTTTGACGAAGTTAGGCGAGGTTATGCGAGGCGAGGTGACACGAGGTTTGCTAGCACTTTACTCTCGTCGAGGTTAGGCGAGGCGAGGTTTGACGAAGTTAGACGAGGTTCACTCTCACCATTGATATACACGTACTAGTACGTAAATACACATGTTATACACGTTATTTCACGTACTAGTACCAGGCGCGGTCCGAGGGGGGGGGGGGGGGGTCACAGGGGACATGACCCTCCCCCAAAACCCAGCACGTCAAATTGAAAAGTCTTCATAAAATTTGCAAAGCAATTATATTGCAATATTTAATCCCTTGTCGCGTCTTTTACAGGTAAACAAAGAACAAAGAACTGAAGGATTGTTTACAACTTACGTGTCAAGGCACAATCGAAGCCCTATGGCGCCAAGCGTGGATGAGGACGACCTGTCCGAGGTCAGTTGGATAGAATTAAAGCTGGTGGTTCATAAGGTTACCGCCGAACCGCGGCACTCCGGGCTGAGCTAGCTTTAGGCGACGACGACCAAGCACTAGTTTCCAAATCGCAATCTATGCGATTGCGGGGTCCAATCCCAGTCCATGTCACAATTGCTTTCTTGCTCGCTTTGCCCCGTCACTTGTACTACCGACGACCTTTGTAGAGCAACTGAAGACGCTATTGCTGTGGTCAAGTTTTCGGCCGACAATATTTAAAAATCCAGATCTAGCCATTGACTCGAAGAAGAAGAAGAGCCTAGTTAAATAGTAGATACTTATCCATAACCTACTATATAACAACTATGTAACATACTACTACTACTTGTGGAACTATATCTCATTAGTTTTCATAATCCTGATAGACCTGTACAGATCGCCGTGATCGCGTTCATATCCGCCTTTGATTATACTTAATCTCAACGTATTGGGCCAAATCTAATATGTTTTCATAATCCAATAGATTTACTTCACTTCCATCGGTATTTGTATAGGTACGCGCTTTCAGTAAGATAAATAAGACAATTGCGTTATAAGACCTTTATCTTCACTCAATAACGAATATAGAAGATCCTATTAGATACAGTCTATTGTTCCGTATAATGGGAAGATGTTTATGGCGAAGAACACTATTAAACAGTGGTCAAGACAAGTGACTGAAACAGTATTATAAACAACGTTTACAATTGACTGCATCCCGCTAGATGGTAAAAAACTGAGATGCAGTCTAGAAGATACGGAAACCATTTCTGATTAATTCTGATGCCATTGGCATTAAAATGGTGGTCCCTAACTTGACGGCCTTGATGCTTTTTCACGCCTCTCTTGAGGGACCCGGGACTGTAGGAGGAGCCATACCTGGCTAATGGCTACCTATCTAACATTATCATCATCCTTATAGAGACGTATTTTGCTGATTTCATCCGAGGCCAAGGTGAAGTCGGAGCTCAGAGTCTGGTCCAGGGGCCTGCCGGCTCTTCCTCCTTCACTTTGCACGATCCTGGGCGTCTATGGTAGTGAGACCATTGGTACTCCACGACGTCAGTCCAGGACTTCTTGGGCCTAGCCCATTTTACCTGGACCCGGCGGGGGCACCATTGTCAGGTATTGGTTACCCACGTAGCCTGGCGGTTTTCGTAACACGTGATCAGCGAAGGTGGCTCTCTTGCATTATTTATCTGCGATGTCATGGATGTCACCTATCTACCATATTATGTGCATATTATTGTGTGCTGATTCGGCCAATGCTGTATAAGGGCAACGTCAAATAAAGTTGGTATGTGTCAAAGATAAATAAAATTGATGAAAGTGATATCATCCCTACCTTTTTTTGTGCGGAAATCCCCACGGATACAAACCCCGCTGGCCATCGGGTCACAGATTACCTAAATAGTTTACAGGGATGGTTATGCTGAACTCAAACTGACTGAAACAGTATTATAAACAACGTTTATTTATAATAACGTCAAAATTAATAGGTACAGTACCTAAGTATAATATAGCTACTATTATACCACTCTGTTTTTGAATCCAAGATTGGATACTAATTTAAAATTAATGTACATTATCAAAGAAAATTGATGTCATAAGCCTTAAAACCGAATTATCAGAGCAAGCTTTATCGTTTTGCCGGCTATAACGTGCCCTCGGGTTGGTAAGTAATTAAAATTTCTAGGGAATAATACCTGTTTCAAGGCCGCCAACAGAGTTGTTATAATTCGAGATCTGCATAATGTGAACGGCGTTAAAACCAGATGCCAACCATTATTTTATTTTATCGAAGATATTTTTGAAAGTGGCTTTCAGTGGCTTATCGGTAAGAAAAGCTGATTTTTCACTTTGGGATATAGTTATATTGAAATAAAATTTTAAAGAAAGAAATTATTTATTTATAGGTAGGTACCTTACCTATGTGACCTATGAGATACACAGAATAATTATAAAACAATAAAAAATATATAAACGTAATTGCTAGCCCGAATCATCAGCAATCATGAACATACTTATCTCGCAGGCATGCTGAGTTGGGCCTAGTTCAGGATATGAAATCTTGGGATGTCATATTTAAATTAGAATAATAAAATATATATATATATATATTATTAGGAGTTCGTCGAGTTGTGATATAAAAAAAGTAGGTAGGCACACAAAGATGCCCTTTTACAAGTATTTAATTCTATTACTTTTATATATCAAGGGGCACAATCAATACATTAGCACTTTTATAACATTAATTAACAATTTAGTAATAAATCAATAAAGTCTCACGACATGAATTGTATCGAACGAACGTCACTGGAGATCCGCACGGCGCGATGACTGGCTGGCAAAGAGGGCGAGTGGGTAGTTCGCGCTCGTTTTATACCCTTCTGGAAGTTTAGGAGCTAACACGGCCTCTCCTGATCCTGCGTCGTCCACGACGGCATCCTATATGACCGGTAGAGCGCGAGGGCCTGGTATGACCTGAGAATCAAGGTCGTTTTCGGCTGAATGCAGTTGCTGCTCGGCTTCTAAAATTCCAAAGAAAGGCACCATATTACTAAGTGTCCACAGGTATTATGGTGTACCTAATTCTTGCATTCATCGACTTTCCACGACCCACAGACATAATGTCTAACTATTTCCTCAACACATTCGCCACCACAAGCAGCAGTTACAAGTAATCATTCATCATCTAATAACTGTGTAGGGCAAGCATCCCGCAGTCTGTTTGCCAATAGGAACGTCCCGCAGTCCGTCCTCTTCACATACACCTGTAGCACCCCGCAGTTTGCTATCAAGGAACGTCCCGCAGTCCGTCCTTACAGGTCCTTACACACATCTAGGTCTAGTACCCCGCAGTTTACTAGGAAGGAACGTCCCGCAGTCCGTCCTCTACACATACACCTGTAGCACCCCGCAGTTTGCTATCAAGGAACGTCCCGCAGTCCGGCCTTACAGGTCCTTATACACATCTAGGTCTAGTACCCCGCAGTTTACTAGGAAGGAACGTCCCGCAGTCCGTCCTCTACACATACACCTGTAGCACCCCGCAGTTTGCTATCAAGGAACGTCCCGCAGTTCGTCCTTACAGGTCATTACACACATCTAGGTCTAGTACCCCGCAGTTTACTAGGAAGGAACGTCCGCGCAAGGCGAACACGCCCGCGTCCACCTTCAGGCGCCGCAGCGGCGCGCCCAGCGTCTGCAACTAGCCGCAGTCGTTCTGCAGCAGCAACGCCACGGTCTGGCGCGCCACGTGCCGCGTGATGACCACGAAGGGAAGCAGCCAGCGCAGCGCTATCAGCGCTAGCGACACCGTCAGCAGCGCCATCACCGTGATGGGCACGCTCATGCGCAGCGTGTTGAGGAGCAAGCATGCCGCCTGCAGCAGCGGCAGCGCCGTGACCACGTCGGCACGGCCCGTGATGGGCACGCTCATGCGCAGCGTGTTGAGCAGCAAGCATGCCGCCTGCAGCAGCGGCAGCGCCGTGACCATGTCGGCACGGCCCGTGATGGGCACGCTCATGCGCAGCGCGTTGAGCAGCAAGCATGCCGCCTGCAGCAGCGGCAGCGCCGTGACCGCGTCGGCATGGCCCGTGATGGGCACGCTCATGCGCAGCGTGTTGAGCAGCAAGCATGCCGCCTGCAGCAGCGGCAGCGCCGTGACCGCGTCGGCACGGCCCGTGATGGGCACGCTCATGCGCAGCGTGTTGAGCAGCAAGCATGCCGCCTGCAGCAGCGGCAGCGCCGTGACCACGTCGGCACGGCCCGTGATGGGCACGCTCATGCGCAGCGTGTTGAGCAGCAAGCATGCCGCTTGCAGCAGCGGCAGCGCCGTGACCATGTCGGCACGGCCCGTGATGGGCACGCTCATGCGCAGCGCGTTGAGCAGCAAGCATGCCGCCTGCAGCAGCGGCAGCGCCGTGACCGCGTCGGCACGGCCCGTGATGGGCACGCTCATGCGCAGCGTGTTGAGCAGCAAGCATGCCGCCTGCAGCAGCGGCAGCGCCGTGACCACGTCGGCACGGCCCGTGATGGGCACGCTCATGCGCAGCGCGTTGAGCAGCAAGCATGCCGCCTGCAGCAGCGGCAGCGCCGTGACCGCGTCGGCACGGCCCGTGATGGGCACGCTCATGCGCAGCGTGTTGAGCAGCAAGCATGCCGCCTGCAGCAGCGGCAGCGCCGTGTCCGCGTCGGCACGGCCCGTGATGGGCACGCTCATGCGCAGCGTGTTGAGCAGCAAGCATGCCGTCTGCAACAGCGGCAGCGCCGCTCTCAGCACGTACAGCGCTGCGCGCATGCCGCCCCACAGGCGCAGCGCACCCGCCAGTGCGTCCACCGCGCTCGGCAGCAGCACCCACAGCAGCGGCAGGAAGCCCGAGTGCAACCCGCGCGCCACGCACGCCGCCAGCTACTTGAGCTCTGTTTGACATTTTGAGAAAAGGGTGCGTTCAAAACAGTTATCTTACGAGGACTCGGCTTACCCTGACCCTGATTGATTGCTACAACAATACCTTTGTTATTGGTACGGGGGTACTTCTGACAAAAAATAACATTATTGGAAACTTGTGAAGCAGACTTTAGTTTGGCAAAACAGGTATCTATTTTGTGGCCAGGTTTTTACAAAAACTGCACGGGTCAGACTTATTTAAAACAGATACAGAACTAACTTTTGCATTACTATTATCGTCACTTTTACGTTTCTTGCAATCAACCTGTCTGTGACCTAGCTGACCACACTTAAAACACTTAATGTCCACAAGCCGTCGCTTACGGTTATCATTGTCACTACTCGAATTTTGAAAACGTTCGTTACGCGTTGTGTTATGAAACTTTTTGTTAACTACTGACGAGTTAGGTTTAACATAACTAAAAAAGAATTCAACTAGTTCATTTGGTTATAACTTCGCATTTGTGGCTGATGTACGTATTTTTGCGTCAGTAATGCCCCGGATAGTAATTGAAGACATTAATTCGTCACTTAGCCCCTTGACTACCTATGCGTAGTCTTAACAGAGATCGACGCGCATAATGTGCGTACGTCGGGTACTTATCAGAATTAGTGCACATGAGCTCAAAGAGTATGTTAGCTATATCCGGTTTTTTCGGACGCAAAGGTCTAAATTCCTTTTTAAAATTACTTCAACTATGGTCATTGGTAACCCACTCATTGAGCCATGTCCGTGCATCCCCCTTTAGACAGTACCCAATGCGAGAAAGACATTCTTTATCGGTCCAGTTGTTTATTGCTTTGGCACTTTCTACCTCCTCGCACCAGGCAACTATATCGTGAATGCTCGGATCAAAGTTAGAAATATAGTAAGAATGGTTCGATCTCACCGTACTGTTAATGGCACATATCGCACCAATGATGCAGTCAGTGTTACTTGCGGGTTCCTGGTTGGTGACAGGGCTCGCTGATCGCACCGGAGTGTAACTCATTGCTCAGCAACAAAGTCGCTGCTGGACGCCTCCAGCGGTCGTTGCGACGTTCTAGGCGCTCGCTCTCGGCTGGCGCCGTCGTGGCGATGGCGACTGATGGCGTTGTTCAAGCGCAGTCAACTTCGCCATGATCTGTTGCATTTGGTCAGTGTATATACTTGTGTGCGGGTATGTATAATCAAATACACTTTGTAGGCTTGTACCGCACCGACTCGCTCGGCGGTTGGCAATAGAGTGAGCGGCTAGCGCGCGCTAGCCGCTACCCCCACCGCTCGTCGCCTCGCCAGTAAGCGTGCTACGTTTATTTGACATAATACACTACATATCTACCTTTTACAAAATTTGAAAATTAAAAATTATTATTTTAATATCCTCATCAAAATCACAAATTATTTACTTATTTAATATTAATAAAATCCTAAATCACAAAACAGTTCAGTTTACATTTTTAAATCGATAGATATACAATTCTTTATTACACAGCAATAGGTTAATTCATTTCTCACTTAGATTGTTATTCATTATCAGTAACGTCGTCGTTCTCTGAATATTTATTCGGGCAAACTTCCCATTTACCTTCGACCTTCTTTAAATGAACTATGTTTCTACGAAACCGTTTACCATTATCGTCATTAACCACTTCAACGTCATTTCCTTCTTTATTGATCACTGTGTGTGGTTCTTCATTGAATGTAGTAGACAACTTATTCTCCTTCGTCATGTTTTTTAGATAGACTTTCTCCCCGACTGCGATACTTGATTCTGTAGCTTGTCTTTTCCTGTCTGCGTACTCTTTCCCCTTCATTTTCATTTCTGCATATCTGTCTTTTGTTTCCAAATCAAAATCTGCAAACTCAACATCTACAACAGAAGGTAGCTTGTCTCTAAATATACGCCTGAAAAAAAGTTCAG
This sequence comes from Eilema depressum, assembly GCA_914767945.1. Classification (NCBI taxonomy): domain Eukaryota; kingdom Metazoa; phylum Arthropoda; class Insecta; order Lepidoptera; family Erebidae; genus Eilema; species Eilema depressum. Next base: position 8,078,991 of record OU612020.1, read on the forward strand.
AGGGAGATTTTCCGGTCACAGAATGAGGGGTACTATTATACATGGTCAAGTATTTAAGTAAGTCTGCCTGCCAATTAGACTTTTGACTTTGACTAATTCGTAAACGTTTTAATATGTTCCTATTTTGTCTCTCAACCTCTCCGTTTTGTTGGGGCCAATAAGGAATGCTATGGAACAACTGAATGCCGAATTCTTTACAAAAAATATCAAATTCAGTACTAACAAACTGTCGTCCGTTATCAGCAGTAATGCTAATTGGTGTGCCTAGTCGAGAAAATATTTCCTTAAGCAAATTTATTGTGTGTGTCGAGTCAATATTTTTTGTAATTTTGATTTCTTTATAACGACTATAATAATCTATTACAACTAAAAGGTAATGTCCTGTCGGTAATGGTCCAAGATAGTCTATAGCTATATCAATCCAAGGTTGTAATGGGAGCTGTCGCCTACGCATAGGGTTTGGGGGATTCGGGGCCGAAACCAGGGTGCAGCCCTTACAAGATCTAACACAATGCTCCGCATCTCTATCGATTTTAGGCCACCATACTTTAGAACGTAGACGTGTTTTCATCGCTACAATACCCGGATGACCTTCATGGGCTGCAGCTAAAACTTTCGACCTCAAACTAGAAGGAATAACAATTTTATTCCCTCGCAAAAGCAAATTGTCTTGGAAACATAATTCGTGTTTAAAAATCCTGTAAGTATTGACACTTGGTTCCCAGCTATCATTACATAGTCCGTTCCTAATCAGTTTAAGCTCTGTATCCTCATTACAGGCTAGCCGCAGCTCACGTAGGGTGACAGCAGTAGGACGAAATTCATCTATGACCAGATTTAAATAGTTATCGTCATCAAAAGGTTCCGGGGGCCGATTTTCGACACACAATCGCGACAGTGAGTCGGCTATGTTTTTCTTGCCCGGACTATAAATAATTTTAAAATTGTACGATTGTAGGCGAAGGACCCAGCGCTCTATTCTTGCACACGGTTTAGAATCTGGCCCAAATATTACTTCTAGAGGCTTATGGTCACTAACAAGTTCGAAACTATCTTTCCCGAATAGGTACATGTCAAAATGCTCTACAGCCCATACTAGCGCGAGAGCCTCTTTCTCGGTCTGACAGTAGCGTTTTTCGCGGTCTGAAAGACTCTTGTTACCGAATGCGATTATTCGGGGCCCATTCTTATCATGCTGTACGAGCACAGCGCCTAAACCAACTGGACTAGCATCTGCATATACCTGGGTGCGGTCTAGTGGATCATAGTATCCTAAGGTTTTAATTTGAGTCATGGCCCGCTTTAAGCCATCAAATGCTTGTGACTGTTTATCACCCCAGTGAGAAGTAATATCTGCGCCCTTGCTTAGTTTTAATCTCAATAGTTCGCGAAGGGGCTCGGTCCAAGTTGCCAAATTAGGGATCCATTTTCCAACATAATTCACCAAGCCTAAAAAGCTTTGTACCTCTTCAATGACGCTTGGCTCTCGAAACAACTCGATAGTTTTAATATATTTATCTAATGGTTTAACACCATCACAGGCCAATTCGTGACCCAGGAATTCTATTTGTCTAACCGCATAAACACATTTTCCATCATTTAATAAGACATGGTTATCTTTTAAGACTTGCAAAACTTTTTTGAGCCTGGCCCCATGTTCAGCCTCATTGCTGCCGTAGACAACAATATCATCGATAAAATTAACTACGCCACTACAAGGCAAAAGAACTCGTTCTAAATTTTTCTGAAAAAATTCGGATGCACAGGAGATGCCGAACATAAGTCGCTTATACCTAAATAGTCCTTGGCTACAAATAAAGGTTGTGATGTGTCTACAGTCTTTGCTCAACTCTAACTGATGAAATGAATTTTTCAAATCTAGTTTAGAAAATATTTTGGCGTTTCTGAACCTTGGTATTAACTGTTCCATAGTGGGTAGAGGATGTTTTTCCCTAATGATAGCTAGATTTGCTCGCCTCATATCTACACAGATGCGAACATCACCGTCCCCTTTAAGGACTGGTACCAGGGGAGAAATCCAATCCGAAGGGCCATTTACAGGTTCTATGATGTCTAACTCAACAAGCTCTTGAATTTTTTTGTTAATTTTCACCTCTAAGGGGATTGGAACTCTACGACAAGGTTGAGAAACCGGTTTGACAGACGTATCTATAGGAATATGAATTTGAACATCTTTGAATTTAGGGAACCTACCATCAACTGCATTCACTCCTATCCCTAGTTTCAGGACTCCAAGTTTAGTGGCAGTGTCCTTCCCCAACAAATTCCTTGAGCCATCCTTGATGACATAAAAAGTTGATTTGATACTCCGGAATCCGCTGTTAACCATTATAGTAGAATCGAATGACCCGAGAACTGTAAGAGGCTTCTGATTTCCATAAGCCATAAATGTCTTGTTTGGTCTGCTTATTTGGTTTTCGACGCAAACCTTTTTGCTTTTAAGAGTTTGCCAGGCTATATCACTAATTATGTTATGTTTACTACCAGAGTCTATCAACATATCAATTTCAACATCCCCGAGAATGCATTTAATACTATCGTCACCCTCGATGTGGAAAATTTAATCGACTTCATCTGATTTCTTCTTTAACTTTTTATCAGGATGGGTAGTCTGATTGGTTTTAGCCATATTGTCATTCAATTTGCGTTTGTTTACCCTAGTTTTGCACTGTTTCCGGTAATGTCCAACAAAACCGCACTTGAGACATTTTTTGTCGCGGGCCGTACAGGACCTACTATCACTTGAATGATTACCACCACAACGGGAGCACAAATTTGAACTCGAAATCTTTTTAATTTGACGCGTTTCAACTCTATTTACCAATGTGTCTTTACTAGGTCCTGGCAAACCAAAGTTACTAAGTTGACGGCTCACAGTTTCTAAAGCGTTTGCTTCGTATATGATTTTATCAAGTGTGACGTCATCACCGAGAGTCAATATTGTTCTTCTTAATTTAGCAGACTCGCATTTCTCGGTGATTTGGTCGATTAAATGATCGTCAGGAGCAGTAAATTTGCATTTCGAACTTTGGTGTCGGAGTCTAACAAGAAACTTGTCAAATTTTTCTTCACTTTCTTGTTTAATAAGCCTAAACAAATGACGTTCATATACACGACTTTGTTTTGGTGCAAAATATTCGTTAAGCTTACTAATAGCGACGGTAAAAATGTCGTCATTGTCACTAGCAGTTTCTAAATGTGCGCCAGGAATATTATAATAAATTTCCTGTAGAGGTAAACCACCCATATGCAAGAGCACTGCTCTTTTTGCTTCTGTTGAAGTAACATTAGTAGCAATCAAGTATAGTTCGAGTGCTCGTTTCCATTTTTCCCAGCGTAATCCCATAGAAGTTGGGTCACCATCACAGTCCAAGGACTCTAGAGGTGGTAAGTGCGACATTTTTGGGACTACCTGTAACAAAGGATTGATATCCTTTTATAGGTACCGTTCCGATTTTCATCGAACTACCTCTAGATCTAATTTAATCGATTTACGATATAAATAAGTTATTTTTATATTAATAGATCTTTTAGGTACCGTTTGGTCACGCAAACTACCTCTATAACCACTTTATTGTTGACAGAATAGAAGTAAACGAATATTAGGTATAAGCACCCGTAGATGTGTACACAATTACTATAATTCGGTTATTAAAATAGCTAATCCCAAGAATAAATCAGGAACAAAATATGTTCTAACGGTGGGTACTTTGTTAAAAATACTTATTACATTCGCAAGTTCACAACCTTACGAATATTTTATTAATTTTTTTTTTTTTTTTGTAACACTAGTATGCATTTAATACGCAATTATTTAAATAGTTTCCTTCTGCCAACAATTTGTTTGTGGATATATACCTACGTGCATAACTCGTTAGTCAATAACGACTATTTGGGTACCAATCAAATAACAAATCACTTTGAAACATTCCATAAATAACACCAATTACGAAAGTACATAAACTACGAAAGTTGTCGGAATACAATATTGTTTTTAAATTTTAATATAAGTAAATTATTTTATTATGTAAACTATTTCGGTGTAAATAAATAGTTTTATTTACGTTATTGTATTTAATCTTTAAAATATGTAAGTTAATTTGATCACAGTATTCAATTCGAAGTAATGTAGGTACCTACATTCACTTTATGTTACATGGAGTATTCCAACAAACGACTGATAAGTTATTGATTTACCACGATTTTTGTACATACCTTGCACTTGTGTAATCCTGGCAGGGTCGCCACTTGTATATACTTGTGTGCGGGTATGTATAATCAAATACACTTTGTAGGCTTGTACCGCACCGACTCGCTCGGCGGTTGGCAATAGAGTGAGCGGCTAGCGCGCGCTAGCCGCTACCCCCACCGCTCGTCGCCTCGCCAGTAAGCGTGCTACGTTTATTTGACATAATACACTACAGTCAGTTATACATTGATAGACAGTCCACTACGGTTGCGAGTGTAACGTGAATGTCGGCTGCAACCAGAACTACTAGAGCTGGATTCACCATCATTGGTATACCTACGACGACTATTAGAGTACTTACGCCTCGATCGGCTTCTACTATGTCTAGGCATTCTATTATTCTTTGCACACAATAGAAACTACTTTACGTTAGGTAGGTAAATAGCTCCAAGTATAGTCGTATTAGAATTTGTTCACACTTTTGTTCAAACTAATGAACACTTTTCAATTCGCAATTTAAAGAAAAAGATTGGAATGTACTCACCAGATTTTTACCAAATGACTCACCACTCTATTACTTACAAATTACAATGTAATTTCTCGATAAGAAAATGTTGTAGATACTACCCACCCACACGATAATAATTTTATTTAAACAAAAGAGAAGGAAATCTAGTGCCAATCTGAATAATTAATCTGCAGATAATTTAGGTAGCAAAGCGATCAGGACGCAGGAGTAGGATACAATGGAATCGCATCCCAGTTCTGATATTAGGAGTTCGTCGAGTTGTGATATAAAAAAAGTAGGTAGGCACACAAAGATGCCCTTTTACAAGTATTTAATTCTATTACTTTTATATATCAAGGGGCACAATCAATACATTAGCACTTTTATAACATTAATTAACAATTTAGTAATAAATCAATAAAGTCTCACGACATGAATTGTATCGAACGAACGTCACTGGAGATCCGCACGGCGCGATGACTGGCTGGCAAAGAGGGCGAGTGGGTAGTTCGCGCTCGTTTTATACCCTTCTGGAAGTTTAGGAGCTAACAATATAATATATATAATATCTACTTAATAAATAGGTGCCATAGAAAAAATATATGCAATAGAAGGATAATAAATTCAATACCGAAAAGTCGGTTTAAAGTTTAGGTTGGTACTTATAATTTAAATATTAGTGTGATGAAGGTGTAACTGTGTGAGTATGTATGTACATGAATATATGTATATTATTTTTCTCGTTTCTTAGCTTTTTCTTGTTACGTCTCATATAATTTCATCTCAAACTAGTAAGTACTACCTACATGCTATTTCATTTCAGTTACAATGGAAAGTTTACAGTATAATAGGCACCTACCTACTTAGCTAAAGACTGTTTAGAAGTTTGCACGAGCGAAATACAAGTTGTTTAATGTCTATAAGACCAAAGAACAGTTTGTAAACAAAAGTAATCAAATACACTAAGCAGCTGACTTTCATTAAAGTACTTTTTTTTACTAAATCGTGCGTTAAACTCGAATATTATAATTAAATAGATCTAATTCCATTTCGTGTAGGGCTCTACCAAAATCATCTGCTAGCCAGAATCTAGCTAGGTTTTCTGTACACTTTTATTTTTTTAAACATAACAGTGCCCCACGTTGGGCGCCATTGTAATGTTCAAAAAATATAAAGTGTTTTTGATACTTAATAGGTACAATTAAGAGGATTTAACAAAAGTATTAACCATTTTAATTACTTTTGAACGCAGGCCCACGTCAATATTAAAGGTAAAGTAGAAAGTAAAATTAAAACCATAGTCATCCCGTTTTTCATCATAGTAAATTAAACTTGGACCGCATAATCCCCTTTGAAATAAACATTCGTTCAGAATAAACAATAACATTCGCCACACACATTAATTTGTTAACTTTGCATAGTAAACAAAACTTTAGTTTTATAAACATGGAGGCTCTGTCGAAATAATAATAATGTGGTATAAATTCACTAAGCAAGATGGTCGGACCGCATTAATATAGTTTAAGTATATCTCTCTATATGTCGTATCAGACTATGTTGTTGTTCGAGTGTTCGTACTAATATTAATATAGATATTATGTTAGTGCAAATACCTGTGGGAAGGTATATTAAAATATAATTAGCTTAAACAAATTCTTCAGACATACTTAGATGTCGAGTTAAGTCAACATTGAGTCAAGCTTTAGGTAATACATTTCTGTATCAAAATTCATTAAAATCGGTTCGGTGGTTTAGGCGTGAAAGCGTTAGAAAGTTAGGTACTTTCACATTTATAATATTACTATGACTCCTTTAGGAAACTTTCCGAATCAACGGCAGTGAACTATTAAATGCAAAAAAATCTATCGTACACAATAGGCATTGCGTCAAAGTCAAAGTAACAAACTGTCAAAGATTCAAGAAAATCATCCAAAAAAATTCAGAAATGCTTTAATGCCAAAATACATAAGGTGCTGGGATCCTACTTGCTGCAGTCAGCCTGTGTTATGTTACCATGTTACTTATGAAATACGCTCCGAATTACTGCTTTGTGAGATTTCTACCGTTATTATTGTGGCGTCTGCCGGCTGTTTTTGAGTTGTAAGTAGGTATATTATTAAGTAATGTGAATGTGATGAAATCTTTTGTTCTATCCGCATTCTAGATTCTTTAACACAAGCTTGTTAAGCTATGCTTACCATGGATTGGGTCTAGATAGCGTGGTTTATTGTGTAGAATGTTGTAGAATATTTATTATTATTATTATTTTTCTTGTATTTTGTAACTCTTCTAATTTATTTCTGATTAATCTCGATGGAGTTCCAAGACAGTTTAACTTTCTCTGGAACTTCCCGATTGTCATTAGTCAGTGCGTTCACGGGTCACTACTGTTGTTCCTGATGTACAAGAGTTCCAGTATCGGAAATGTGGGTGGGATTACTGTATCGGATATAACCATTGCCAATTATTGATAAAAAATAAATAACGAAGGAACGTCAACGAATGAGAAAATGCTGGGAAAAGTTGGAAAGGTCTGAATGAATTTTAATTCCGGTAACAGGTTTCTGTAAGAAAAGCTAGCGAAGTCCAAACGAACAAAGTTACGTGATACAGCTAGTACAGAACTTTTAATTAAAATTTCCAGAATTGGCATTGAAGCCATATAAAATATATCTTGGCATTTGGAATAAGTAAACAAAAATTAAATACGTTGAACAAGTTCATACAACTTAAATAAATGAATTGCATCTGTCCTCTTCGGTATATTTTTGTCATGTAAAGTCGTAATTAAAAAAGAACAAGTCGAATCCATTTACGTTAGAAATCATTTGTCGTTAACGCAAGGGAATTTATATGAACAAAGAAAAGCGTATGTGGAAACTAGTAGATAAAAGGCAAATATATTGTGTAACCAATATTGGATAACGGTATGTCAGCGGGACACATTCATTTGATGAATAATGTTTATTGGTGTTCGAGCACGCGCTTCTTTGAGGAGACAAACTAAGTAAATACTAAAATGAAAGAATTCTGGTACTTAGGGGCTATATAGGTGAACAATAAAATCAATGATAAAAAGATTCTATCGCAATTTTTTGCGGCATATTTTCAAAAATCATCTAAATACTCGTAAATGATATCTACATATATCACATTTTTCGGCGATTGAGCGAAAAAGCACTTGTTGGCTAGACTAAAAGGCATTTGTTACAAAATGAGTTTGAATATTTAAGTGAGCTAGTTTAAAATGCTCTTTTAGTCTAGTAAATATGTAGGTCATTCTAAACAGCGCTATCTACGAAACCTCTCGTAGACCTAAAGTACCTCTACTCGTAGACCCAAAGTAAGCAATGTTTAACTACTTACTCGTAGCTTCTGTTATATTATGGATTGTAGAATGATGATAAACATACTTAGATCTATTTTTTAAAACACAATATACTCGTACATACTACACATAGAAACAGACCAGTGTTGAATATTCATGCATAAAAATTATTAGCAATAAGTTCCCGCGACCTTCGACTTAGCAGTTAACCGTTCTACGTCTACCGCTACCGCACGGAAGTCGTCATTAGTTGCTAACTTTAGTTTTTGAATCTTCTAATAAAATCGGTCTATCATTATGTATCTAGTCTCTGAAAAAATAATCTAATTTGAACAAGAATGATTTTAAATCTGTTATTAAACACTGTTGCTAACGAGACTTACGGATTGAAAATGAATGTTGGTCTCTATCAAAATATCTATATGTCAGTCAATGACGCAGAGCACTTAGAAATAAAACTCTAGTTACTTATTAGTTTAGACAAAAGACGAAGGTCAATTGTTCAACATAAAATATTTAACGGTGCGGATTTTGGATATTGGTAAGGATCAATAAAATTGCGTAGGTACAGTCAGCGGCAAAAAAATGTCATTGACATGTGTCAGTATACTTACTTAATAATTATCAATTTATGATTTGCAAGACTATCAGAGACTGTTGACAGAGTTTTAGATACAACAGTACAATCAGCTAATTCATCGACCAACTATTCAATCACCTACCTACTTTAGGAACATTATAGCACTAGCAACATTTGCGAAAAAAAATTCAGGAGGTTTGATATTCTGTTTTCAGTCTGCTACTTTTGCCGTTGTTTAGAGAAATAACACTTTTATATTTAGGTAGTACTGACTGTTGCCCGTGACTCTGATTCCGTTAGGTACTTATTTCACTGATAAACAGTAGCCTAATATGTTATTTCAGGTACTCTATCCCTGTACCAAATTTCAGCAAGATCCATTCAACAGTTTGATTATTATTATGCCTCAATCATGATCTACAATGTCTAAAGATCTTCCAAATGTTCACATCCATAATATTGGTAAGATATGATAGGAAGTATGACAGGATCGTTTATCATGAGGAACGCATAATAGGTATAGGTGCGTCTGTGTAGATATTATAAATTGAGAACGTAATGTCGTTGTACCTACACACTTATCATAATTTCTAACACACAAAAAGCATCTATACTATTATATAATTGTAAAGTGGTCGTGTCTGTACATTGGAGATATTTAAAAAAAAATACTTGGGTTATGTTATGTTAACGATACTGAACACGAAAATATTTTTTTTTAATTTCCTGTCTGTTTGTCTGTTTGTCTGTTTGTCTGTTTGTCCGCGATGGACGCAAAACTACTGGACGGATTTTGATGCGGTTTTTTTTGTTAGAAAGGGCTTACTCAGACTTAAAATCTTACGATTGTTTGATCGCAATCGGTTGAGTAGAACCGGAGATATGAGCAAAGGTCGCGTTAACCGAGATGCACGCGGGCGGAGCCGCGGGCGGAAGGCTAGTATTTTATATATTCAAAGAATATTTTTTTTTTATATAGGTACTTAATTAGACTTTGATCATTTTTCAACTTCAGCTCACAACTCACACAAACTTGACCGCTTTTTATGTAATGAAGTGCGTATTCAAGTGCTCCAGGTACTTACACTTCTTTCTAATCTTTTTATTCCACTTCCGAATTTTTTTATTTTCGTTCCACCGGCAAACGACACCAATTTTACGTTTTTTTATAACAATCGGTGCAAAATAAGAAAAATATAAGTGTTTGTAAAAGTTCTGCTATAGAATATTTTTTAGTCCTTATCATCATAAAATATGAACAGAAATTGGTTTTCTTTAAAATGTGCACACACTTTTCTAGTTTTACTATTCGCTATTATAGGGGTTTTCCGATTATCGTTATTTCCTCGAAGTTATGGATACTAAACACATTTATTATCTAGTATATACTTATGCTTGTGTTTAATATATAACCCGTCAATTTTACTACTAATTTATGATCCTCAATGTTCTCTGCTTACCTACCTAATGTTACGGAGACGGACTCAACTGGAACAAACTACTGCCATGAATCTTGCTTTGTTATCAAAGACACGCTTGTATTCTCAAAATTATTTTTTTTGGTTAAAAACGAGCGATGTATACCTATATACATTATACTCTTTTAGTTATTGCTACCCTTCATTCTTTTCACATTTATTCACAAATCATCTAATACAATACATACTACTTTCAATGAAAGACAAGTAAAATAATATCTACCTACATATTTTTTATCGCCTTTTTGAAGTCGGTTCAATGAACATTGTGGTCCTTCGAGCACTTATTGTCGATTTACCGATATTCTTTTTGCTAAGGCATAGGCAAATTGGGGTCACTAAAGAAACATAGTGCTATGGCTTCATTTTATGTGTGACAGTCTATCAGCCAGGTAAAGTCGCCCACTTTTAGTTGACCACATGAAGATAGAAGACTTTTTGCTAGAGTATCGTATAGTTTCAGCATTATCATTTCAGCTTCTTAGTGAATGATAGGTCATTATAATTTATGAATAATTCTGTTGCGACTGTATTAATGCTCTACTAAGGTTTTCAGGGCCAACTTTATCTGCAATCTGATTAGCTGCCTATACTTAGACGCCAAAGTTAAATTAATTACGTAAATCATGGTACAAAAGACTTGTTTTAGGAGAGCGGATCACGAGACGGGCTTCAAAGTTGATGCATCCCGAATTGACGCTAGGATGAAGAAGAAGAGGTCGCTTTCGAACATTAAGTGCTCATATTCATATTATAAGAATCTCTAAATCTGAGGATTACGTTGTCTTAGTAGATTAACAAGCAAAAAAATATGGAAGAAGTGAGATTAAACATTTTACTGAAGAAACGTGCGCTTACTATATAATGCCAATTTAAGCTTCATGAAACAACGGAAGTGCTAATAAGCGAAAAATAAAGAGCTGTCCGGTGTTAAAGTTGGTAAATAGCTCTCAATTAGGCTAGATGAGCATTCCCAATAATAGGCCGATTTTATTTGCCGACAATAAATCTCTAAGGGCTATCATGGTAGGCCTTATCTTTATTTCGTTCGTGGGATATAAAACAAAAATACTGCGGTTGGATTATAAATCTACTCGAGGACCAAGAGTCTTGCCTTGATTTGTGACTGAGACGACTACAATTAATAAATTGTTTTTTTATTGGATACTTTAGTGAGTATGGCTGAGACTAATTAGTTTCATCATAGAATAGATAATAGTATGGCCTTATTCCATTATTTGCAAGCGTGCCGGCATTTTTATTGTAGGGTTATGAAATTTCAAACAACGTGTTTCTCTTTGCTCTTCAATAAATAACCTACTTCATAGTTAAGAGGCAAACAGCTATTTAGCAGGGCTTTAAGACTTTATTTATGAAATATTCAAGAAAAGAGAATATTTTATAAGGCCGGCACTAAAACTCTTAATTATAAATAAAATATTAAATATCGGTTGCCGCACTGCAGGAGAAAAATTGATCTTTTAAAATATACTAGCTGTTATTTTCGTGAAATTTATAAGTGCCTAAGTAATTTTCTAGTTCAGGCCACGATCTCTGTTGTATGTAGAGATCTGATTCTCAGCACTCCATGGATTCACCGCGCGGTCGCCGGGTCCATAGCGTGATACAGAGAGGAACACCGTGGATGCGAATGGGGTTAAGTACTTACATTAACAACTAAAATTAAAACGCGTCGTGGACTTCCTCCGCATCGCATAACTCTTGTGGTAACGTTCCCAGAAGACTGGTTACTCACTGCTCACTGAGTGGTCACTGACTACTCAACTCACTTTACCTAATCGTTTGGTTTAATTCTATTATCTTTATGGTTGGCTCAGAATTCTTCTCAAAAGTATCGGTTACCAGATTTCAATGATATTGTATGTTCATTACTGTTTTCAAAACTTTTATCGATTCAGATTCTTAGGTTTCTCGTATATTGTTACATAATGCGGGCTATGAAAGTTAACCTTGAGTACCAAAAAGTAATTTGTTTGTGAAATTGAGATTGTGGCAGTTACAAAGTTTTTTATATATTGTAGCAAAAATGAGAATATACCGTCGCGTCGTTGGAGTTCTAAGACTTCCCTAGATTGCGGTTTTTAGAAATTGTTGTTTACTACATTGTTATTATAAGTTTTCTTAAAATTACAGCAAATTGAATTCCAAATAGATTTTTAAAACAAAAATCTAGGATATAGTATTACAGCAAGTTTAGTAGCAATAAGTATGTCCGTGTCTGCGTCCAGGAAATCTCGCACCGGTGTAATAGGTACCAATCAATTCTCATAACAAGGAATTACTTCAGATATAACTTTCAAGATGTCACTCAAACATGAGCACAACTGACATTAATTATAAACTTGTCAAAATGCTGTAGATTTGTAATATTGTTTCAACCATACACGTAAATGTACAAGTGTTTGCTTTACTCGTATTAAAAGCCTTAAAAGCTATTACTTTACTTACTACTTACTTACTATACTTTACTTAGGGCAGCATTTGTTACACTACTTTATGTGTACCACGTATAAATCAGATTTACTAAAACTAAGAAGTTAGAATCTTACTTCAAACACCAGACTACAGAAGATACTTTAATATCATATCATTGGTCTTCTTAACATACCTTCCTATCAATAAGTACGTTGTAGGTACTTATCTGGATACATATTCACAGTTTGATTATATATTGCACTTCAATGGGCCTGTCCCCTCCTATACGGTAAGAACTGTATACCAGGATGAACAGCACGAACAGACCCTGTGATGAGACTTGGGAAGCCCTATGAAAAGTTAAACTGTTTTGGAACCCGTAACAAAATTATTCAGAAGTGAATTGGAGTAATTGGAATTATGTACGTAGATTATACAGTCTTACAGCATTGAGCTAAGTTATACTTAAAAATACGCAACTTACCTACTTGTAGGTATGTGAAGGTATGTTTTTCTATATCTATCTCCACTATACCTGTTGTATTATGTATGTACCTGTTGGTTTAGTATTTAATTATATATAATATTATGTATAATCCTATAACTTCAAGTTTTTGCATTGAAATGTTAAAGTCAATTTAGTTTCAATGCAAACGACTGTGTTCATTTTTTTATAGATGTAGATACTTAATTAAATTCAAGTTTATAAGTGTCTTGCTACTAGTTTTTATCATTGCATAGAAATTATATAATAAGATCGCGGCATTTTTGATCTTCCACTACTAAGCAACACAAAGTTTGCGATTAATACTGATATCAATCATTGGTTTATTGAAGTATGTTAATTATTATACAGAATACGATTTCCGGCAATATCTTTCGCTTAGTAAAAGTGAGCTCTCAGATAACGGACGTAAAATATGTCGTCCCTCAGAAAGACACTGCTGACCCTAACAATAACAATTTAATGAAGTAAAGGCTGTTTTATTGGATATCGATCGATGTGTCATAGCATTTGATTTAAGGAGATTAGTTATTTTACTGTCGCTTTATTAGGCTTGGATATCTTTGGCGACCGTATTATCTTTGTGTTCGTTGCTTCGTTTTGCAGTTTATTCTCATCCAGTGGTAACATTATATCTATCTGAAATAAAATATAACTTTTTATATTTATCGTAAATCGGCAAACCAGTGGTGGGATGCTCCCTAGCCAGATGGACGGAAGACATGAAAAAAGTAACTGAGATACCTACTTAGACTTGAAACGAAACTCGGATCGCACTCGCAATCCGCAGCCGACTTTTGATTCAATTCTATCCTAACTAGCTTTTTTTCTTCTTTGATGACGCACATTAAGAGAGGAATATAATATCCAACAGTGGACAGCAATAGGCTTATTGATTGATTGAAGTACCTAGTTCTCCACATTCAAAATCATCATCTTTTTATAAACGTTAATTACTATAAAATCTGAAAACGCGATATGAACATTTTAAACAGACCATTCATCACTGTTATCCAGTAATGCAATATTCTGATTTCTGTGAATTGCTCGATATGCGACATCATGTGATACATCATCAGTGATATTTGCCACGTGCCGATATCGGATGGCAACGTCACGAGCTTACATCAATAAATCTTGGATTCCACTTTACTGTTCTGTATTCTGAGTTTACATAGTTCGATGCCACAGAACTATTAGTGCGTATTTTAGAAACTATATTAACATGTTGTAATAATAATGTTCCTCGTTATTCACATTATGGTGAAGTGCCACATGGCTATTTGTCTTTGCTATTGGGAGCTTGTTGTATTTGGCAAAATATTTGACGTTACATGCAAACATGGAAATACGGACAAATACAATTTTCTTCACAAAAAAGTATTTACTTCAAAGAGATGACATATGAATTGGCACATTTTGGCTACTGTTAAAAGGTACTAAGTACTGGCCGTACAGAATTAAAGCTTATTAACTTTACGCATTTGGTATTGACCATATTTGTCAAATAGGCAATAAGGCCAATGCTTTGTCAAATACTCTGTCCACACAAATGGTAATAGTTTGTCAAACATGTCAAATAAGCAAATACAAAGAGCCATGTGAATTGCTACCATTATAAAATGTGCATTTGCATTAGCGCGATAGGTACGTCTCTTGGTCATGAATACTGTCCATTAAACACGGTTGTTTTTTGTAGACGTGCCCTAAAAGAAATCGTGAACATACTAAATTGTTAAATCTCTTGTTCGCTCTAATTTTCTGGAAAATTGTAAATGTTGTGGAACTGGGTTTCTTTTAGTGACAAATTATATTATGTTATTCTACAAATTTTCTATAAAATCACGGAGCTAACATGTGAGTTAACAATTTATTATATTCATGTTGTTTTATATAGATAATCTAGTAGTACTACGTATGTAAGTAAATTACGAGCTAAAAGTGAATTTAAGAATCATAAGAAAAAAAAGTGTGTTTGGTATAAGACTAGACATAGTTTGACGGTGTCTATTCTTATAAAATGTATGACTTATTTTATTGTCATGCGTCTTATTACCATCGGATTTGATTTATGTGACGGATGGTAAGATAGTGATCTATAGATTTCCTTTCAGACGCAAAGCAATTTTTATAAAATGGGATCTTTTAAATCTACTTAATACACCAAAGGAATTTCAGTTCAGTCATTTTCATATCCATGTATATTTTGTAATTTTTTCAAATAAATTAAATCATTTATTTGGAATAAATGATTTACAATATATTAACAAAATAAATATGTCACCTTAATACTAAATAAAATAGAACAATCAAATAACCCGCCCCTGATCGCGTCCGGTGCAAAGGTGCCCATCACACTTGCCGCATTTCCACGTTGGATTGCGACGGCCATCCTCTGCACCAGGAATGACCCGGAGCGAGAGTCACCCGTGGCCTCTATGAGCCTTTGCCCAATCGCCCTTATAAGGCTTTTGGGCTCTTGGCCCCAGCTCCCCAAAGTCTCCACCACCACCGGCACGAAGTGATACAACGGCTCCAGCTCGGCGTGATTTAATTTT
Organism: Eilema depressum; assembly: GCA_914767945.1. NCBI lineage: Eukaryota > Metazoa > Arthropoda > Insecta > Lepidoptera > Erebidae > Eilema > Eilema depressum. Next base: position 8,094,594 of record OU612020.1, read on the forward strand.
TTGTAATTGGCAAATTTAGTAAGAATTATATAATGACTAGCTGATGCCACCCGTGAGAAATAGATACTGTTCCTGCGACCCACAGGAACCTATTACTTACTGAGTTCAAAAGTAGACTACAAGATAAGAAGCGCCATTAGGTAGGCTGTTAATGTATTCTAATTATTTAAGAGCGTATCCAATAGAATCTGTTAATTTAATTTTCCTAGGTAGGTGCTCATAAATACTCTACTGTCATATCCGGATTTTACTTTGGAATCCCAGTTGAATTTCCTAACAGAAAAATTTAATCATTCTTGCGACGGCCCGAGGATACCATCCCGGGTCTTAGGGGACCTATTTGTAAGCATATTATATTAAAAATCATATCATCATAATGTCACCAATTCCCGGTTCAATTTAATTCTTAAAAAATACGATACAGCTATCACATCTATCTATATTCTATACAGTTTCTGTCAGTCTACCACATCGTACATAAGCATTAGTCGATCCGCCCGGCTTCGCCCCTGGTATATTTCGAAAGCCGTAGCCATTTTATTCCCGCAATTTAGGAATTTTCCTATAATGTATGGGAATCTGTAGGATTTTTTGTCATCAATGATTACTACTCCACGCCCAATAGTAACGTGATGATTTATAGCTATAACCTTCCTCGATAAACGTGCTATTCAATGCAAAAAGAAAATTAAAATTCGAACCAGTAGTTCCTGAGTTAAGCACGTTCAACCAAACAAAAAGACAAACTCTTCATCTTTATAATATAAGTTTAGTATAGATTTAGTTTTGGGCAGTGCAGCGGTTCATTCCACCCCTCTCGATGGCGCTATATATTCGGTGTATCGCTCCATGTCTCTTTCTCTGAACTGTAAGCTCAAAATGTAATGCTTATGCGAGTTGTGTGTAACTAAATGAACTTTATTAATTGTTAGTAACTATAACAAAAAATCTGACAGAAGTTTAAACTTGGCTAATATTTTTTGTGTATCATATATATGTGAGCTGTCACAAAATTTTCAATGCTTATTTCCATCTCAAAAAATGTTCTATGAAAATGGGTATTTTTCGTAGAACATTTTACGCGCCTCAAGAGTATTTACTGCAAAAACTATTTTATATTTTTTGTTAGTTTCCAGTAATCTCCAAAGAGTGCTTCGATTTGGACGGCTTTACTGCAGACTTTTATTTTAGAAAAAGTTATACGGCTCCACGCAAAAAATTAAAGCCTAGATCTAGGTTCTCGATCTAGATCTATGTAGGCTTCACCGATACATTTGGAAATTGAAATTGGAACATTTTATTTTCGACGTTAAATACCCCGTCATTTTAATAACGTATAGTTATTTTTAATTATTGATCAACCTTGACTCGATTATGTGTGATTTATGAAAGTTGTCCAATTTAGTTAGTAATTATAGGTACAGGTACAGTTACATGCATTAATATCGTAGGTATACATATAAATACCTACTACTATTTAATAATATTAACTTTAATACACCTACTATATTCGTTTCTGTATTTTTTAAAGGTAGGTAGGTATAGGATATTAGTAATCGATTGCTAGTATTTTCTCTAGCCCCTCTAGCCAAGTTAAATTGCTTGTGTTGAAAGGGGGCTACTTCGGTAATGACCAGGATTAATAGCGAGGACTTTTTGATTGCAAGGCCGACTTCTTAATAACAAGCTACCGACGCTTTGTAAGTCTCATAATAATGTAATCACTAGGCAAATTTAGTCAAATTCAAAGTGTATTCGGCAAATTGAAAGAGGCTTTAACATCAAAAGATGTAGCTTACTTTTATATCGGTAGGTAACAAGTCTACACCTCATCCTATAAGAACGTATTTATGATACCTAACACGTAAAGAAATATTATTTTCATTCCCCCAATTCGGAAAGAGTATTTTTTCGTTTTTATCCGCTATAAGATAAAGTAAATAGAATTTAGAACATTGTGTGCACTTTTCAAAATATCACGCTACGCTCGTGATTCTACTTTAGAATCCTTTGTTTTCTTGGTCATCAAAATTGAGCACACGATTAAAAAGTAAATGTCTTTGTACAACATAAGTGACAAAACAATACTTACAAGGTAATTCATTTATGTTCATCAAATTGGAAAGATAATTAATCTCGAAAAGTGCGCGCTAAATAAACTTCTTAACAACAACAAAATTGGATGGAAACTTGCCTTAACTTGTTGAATAGACACACAAGTAAACAAGAAGATTATGAATTGGTCTGTCGTGTGATAAAAATGAACACTGTTGGAGGCTGCCAAAACATATTTTGAACGCAAATTAAGTTGTAATAACTTGTGTGTATTTGTTTAGCATTAGGTATTTATTGTAGCACTTTGAGAGGGTCTCGTCATGTATCTACTGTAGAAGTCAATGGTAGAAGTGCATTATGAAGAGTTGCAAATGTTGATAATGCTAGATGTCAATTGCCAAAAAATCTAAACATAAACGAGATTACTTTAGGTCACTTTTTTGACGTAATTTTTTTTATCTTGTATCGGAGCGAGTTATTCCGGAGTGAGTTAATTATTTAAATAATAACAGTATTCATTTATTTTTGGAATCATTAAGTTGTTATGTAATTAATGTTCACAATAAAACGTAATCGACGATAGACGATCATTAAAACATTGATGAGTATTTAGCAAATTAAAATTAAATTACTATGAAATCACAGCCTCAAAAATAAATATTTTCAGAAGTCTATTTTTTGGTTCTGTAAATAAAAAATTATTTTTACATTTTGTTAAGCTTTTTGTGATTGATGATGAATTATTAATTTTACATTTTGCTAAGCTTTTTGTGACAGAGAAAGAATAAATAAGTAACACCACCCCATCTCATCCGAAAGGGTGTCGTAAGAGTCGACTAATGGAAAAAAACGTACACGATCACTGCGAGAGGAAGAAAACCCTGTAGGTACCAACCCGTTTGGCCAGCGTGGAAACAGTAGGCGAAAGCCTGCTAACATTGAGAGAGGTCTATGTCCAGCGGTGTTCTGCTGTGTGTTCATTGATAAGCCTTTTGTTCATTCAAGCCTTCTTTATTGGTATTATGTAATATGTTATCTGTTTTTGTACCTAATAAAATAAAATAAAATATATCACATACCTAAGCATGTACCTTTGTGTAATACAAAATGTGAAGTATTCCATATTGGGCACCCGTTTTAATGGCACCTGAGTTAATGGCACCTAAGGTATTCCACATTGGGCACCTACCGATATTTTTCGCAGGTGCCATTAGTGGAACAATTTATAAATTAAATTTTTATTCCACATATGGCACCTACGGATCAGTAGTTACTAGTGTTGGGAAGTTTTTATTTTATAGAACGTTGAAATAAAATAAAAACGATTGCAATCAGTAATAAGTTTAATAACTAATCTAATAAAAATAGAACTTCTTTATGTGTTTAATTATTTTAATATCACAATCAGTTTCTTTTAATCACAAGTGTTACAAAATCAGCCTTAAATTACAATCTAGTATCCTTAAAATATATAATATAACAAATAACTAAAAAAATAATATTATGATGACAAAAAATCAATACTTGGCACTACAATTTTGTAAAATCAGTCTTATTTCTTACGTAATACAAAAATTTAAAACATTTCAAATTTGCCAATAAAAAGTTGTAAAAAAAAAGTAAAAAAAACGATTGCAATCAGCAATAAGTTTTAATAACTTAATAAAAATGTAACTTCTTTATCCGTTTAATTATTTAAATATCACAATCAGTTTCCTTTAATCACATGTGTTACAATATCAGCCTTAAATTATAATCTTATGTCCTAAAAATACAAAATATAACAAATAACTAAAAAATAACATTAATTGATGACAAAAATCAATACTTGGCTCTCCAATAAAATTGTAAAAATCAGTATTATTTTTTATGTACTAGGTATAAAAATTAAAAACTATGATATACTTAGGATAGATTTAAAAAAATCAATAAAATCATATCAATACTTGGCACTACAATTGTAAAAATCTTATGTACTATAATATGATTTACTTGGGATAGATTATGAATCACAAGTACCTAAAAAGTTCAGCGCATAATTAAAATGTGGCTATTTTTTTTAAATCGCAGCTTCTCGATACAGTGACCAAGAGTAATAAAACCATTTTTATACTCTTCAACGCGTGTAAATCTACATTAACTTATAACTAGAATGTAAATATCATTTAAATTTTTTTCTCTCTTTTCTTTCTTTTCTTTCCTTTTTTGTTTCATCAGAAGGATCACGTCATCTCTAAGTCCCTCGCCCAAACGTGCCTATTAGGCTCGCGGCGTTTCCCCTTTGTATGGCCAGGGATATGTTCTGGGTCAAATATTGCCCCGAGCGCGGATCCTGCCCCTTCCTCCGCAGTCGGCACCCCAAATAAGCCACGAACCTCTTAGCCTCTAGGCCCCATGAACCCGCCGTCTCCACTGCGAACGGGACGAAATCATATCCCGCGGCCTCAAATGCGGGAGCGGCAAATGAGGGAGCGACCTCTCCTCCACGGGACCAGAGTCTGTCCATCCGGCCGTTTCCCGTCGGTGCGCGAGAGGCCCGGGGCCTCCAAAATGCAGGGGATGCCTGCGGAAACCAATGCCCTTCTCATGATCCCGTTTATGGCGTGGTGCCGGGACCTTCGGCCAGCACTTCGAGTGCAACTAAGGCCGTGCAGCCCGTTCGCGTCCACCTTTGCACCACAAATGCACGTGTGAGGCTCGCATACGGTGCAGCCAAGTCTGAGTCCGGCTGCCACCCTGAGAGAGTCATTGTCCAGCAACGTGCCCAGGTTAGGGGATGGTAGGGCATGCAACCAGGCACCCGACTCCGGCTCAGAGGAGGCATTGAGACGCGCTAACTCGACCCCCACCGCGCTATCGCGCAGACGAGCGAGTATGCACGTCCCGGACGCGTTATCCCAGCCCCTTTGCTCGCCCGGTCTCGCGGGCGGAACAGCCTCCGGATACAATGCGGTCCAGGTTTCATGGGCTTCCCTGAAATAGGGAATGCCAATGTCAGTACCTACGCGCGATAATAAACGGTCAACCAACCGCGAGACCCCATGGGAAGAAGCAAGAAAGGCGATCGGGCCACACTCCTGCAAACGGCGCACTCCTAGCCCTCCGAATCGGATGGGCAGGCTGGCCTGACACCACTGCCGCTCGCTAAGGTCCACATTCAGAATCTCCTCGACGATGCCTTTGAGCGCTTCGTCAAAACGGAGGACTTCGTCCGGGAACTCCCATGTCGGCGTTGTCCGTATGAAGTACGTCAGTTTAGGCATCCCGAAGCAGGACCTCAACAACGACAGGGACACGTGAGCCGGAAGGTGGCGAAAGTGGTCCGCCAGTGAAGCCAGGACCCGCGCCCGGGCGGCCAAGTCGATAGGCATACCCTCCGGGAAAAGCGGCGAGCCTAAGAGGCAGAGCGAGTCCCGATCCATGAACCGGAGTCCGGGAATAAGGCACATAAAGTTCGCGGTCTGTTCCTGCGCCATTGAACCACAGGTATAAAGCTCGCATTTCGCAGAGTTTATCTCCAGGCCCAAATCTTTCAAGGCGGGGAAGAGCGCTTCCACATCCCGCAGTACCACCTCGGGACTGCCACCGAAGGTTCCGTCGTGTAAGTACCACACGTTGAGGGGGCTCTGTAACGACTGTATGGCTCTGTGAATAGCCATGCTGAACATAAGTGGGCCCAGTGGGTCCCCCTGTTGCGCCCCAACCTGAGACCATATCGTTTCGCCGTCGTATGACAGTGAGCTGCGGGACCCGTAGCACTGGCGCAGGAAGGGGAAAATTGATGGCGTCAGGTCTCTCACCTCCGCCAGCAACGCTCCCCTATCAATGCTGTTGAAAGCATTGCGTATGTCCAACTTCAACAGGACGTCATCGCTCCCCTGGCGCAACACAAAAGCCCGCGCCGCGTGGATAGCCGCCTCGCAACCAAGAGGCGTGCCGAAGCCCAGCTGATGAGGTTGCAAATAAGGTGTTACTGCGCCTCGGACCGCCCTACAACATAACTTTGCCACCAACCTTCGGACTGTACTACCCACAGCGATAGGTCTGATACCACCGTCCTTCTTTTGGAGGGCAAAAAGAGATCCCCCGTATAAAAAGGGACAGACATCGTCGCTCAAGTCCCCCCTCAGCAGAAAATTGCAGAGTCGTGTAAGGGATTCCAGTAGCTTTTGGCCATTATCTCCGGCTGATTGGGAGGTCAATTCTTTAACGTGGTCGGGGCGCAACCCATCCATACCGGCAGCCGATCCACGAGGAAAAGATCTAATTGCCTCCGACACGTCCCCGATGCTCACCTCCAGGCAAGGTGAGGAATCGATGTCTGGCGCCGGAGGAATAATTATTGGACGAGCGGGCGCGGGATGTTTGTCCCTCAGGGACGCGAGGGTGTCAGCCCCGCGGGGGGCAAACGAGCAGTCCGAGGTGAGAAGGCGCGCAGCACCCCGAAGGTCCCCCTCATAAACCTTGGCCTGGACCGACTTGTAAAAAGACGGTGACCTTTGGGGCAAAGGGTCTATTGGGTACTGCAACTGGATGGTCTTTGTTATATTTTCCTTTACCCTCGACGTAAGCGAACGACCGTTCCTCGCCCCTGGCAGTCTCAAGGCAGTGAACGCAAAAGACAACAGGGACGCCCAGTCGGGGGCCAGATTAGAGCTAAGACACTGCTCGATTAAAAAGGACAACCTCCCGGCTGCCAAATGTCTCGCCCCCTTCGGCACGTGCCTGAGAACCCGAACTCTCGACCCAAGAGAGGGCAAGTCGCTAAGGCCAAACTCCGCCCGTGTGGTCACCGGCGACCCTCTCCCCGGAGATGCGGTATCCCCGGGCACCGCATCACTACCGACCCAAAGCCCCCGCGCCGCTAAGGACGCCTCGACGCCCTTATGCATTCTGCCAATGTAAACCCTAAGCCCGTGAGGAAGGGCAAAAAGCCTAGCCGAGCCCGGGCAGTGAGGACTCGCCATAACAATAGGTACACGTACGAAGCGAGGAATTTTAAAAATAAAATAACAATATCAAAAGATCAAACACAATTCCTACTAATCACATTAAATATTGTGCCACAGTGCCATATTAAAATAAATCGATCACTCACGATCGAGAAGCTGCGATTTTAAAAAATAGCCACATTTTAATTATACGCTGACCTTTTTAGGTACTTGTGATTCATAATCTATCCCAAGTAAATCATATTATAGTACATAAGATTTTTACAATTGTAGTGCCAAGTATTGATATGATTTTATTGATTTTTGTAAATCTATCCTAAGTATATCATAGTTTTTAATTTTTATACCTAGTACATAAAAAATAATACTGATTTTTACAATTTTATTGGAGAGCCAAGTATTGATTTTTGTCATCAATTAATGTTATTTTTTAGTTATTTGTTATATTTTGTATTTTTAGGACATAATATTAGATATAATTTAAGGTTGATATTGTAACACATGTGATTAAAGGAAACTCATTGTGATATTTAAATAATTAATTATTAAAACTTATTGCTGATTGCAATCGTTTTTTTTACTTTTTTTTTACAACTTTTTATTGGCAAATTTGAAATGTTTTAAATTTTTGTATTACGTAAGAAATAAGACTGATTTTACAAAATTGTAGTGCCAAGTATTGATTTTTTGTCATCATAATATTATTTTTTTAGTTATTTGTTATATTATATATTTTAAGGATACTAGATTGTAATTTAAGGCTGATTTTGTAACACTTGTGATTAAAAGAAACTGATTGTGATATTAAAATAATTAAACATATAAAGAAGTTCTATTTTTATTAGATTAGTTATTAAACTTATTACTGATTGCAATCGTTTTTATTTTATTTTAACGTTCTATAAAATAAAAACTTCCCAACACTAGTAACTACTGATCCGTAGGTGCCATATGTGGAATAAAAATTTAATTTATAAATTGTTCCACTAATGGCACCTGCGAAAAATATCGGTAGGTGCCCAATGTGGAATACCTTAGGTGCCATTAACTCAGGTGCCATTAAAACGGGTGCCCAATATGGAATACTTCCAAAATGTGAATAAGAATCAAAAAGAACGTGGAATCCACAACTTTAGTACTGTGTGAAGGTGTTCCTGTTGGTCACCATAATAGTTGAAAAAAAAAAAACATAACCTGTAAGGGAAAGATTGCGGGTTCGAGTCCTGCCCGAGTATTGATTTCGCTTTTTCCAATTTAAAATAATTTGTTTAGTTTAGCATACTAAATGCTTTAAAATTATCTCAATTGGTTGGGCGGAGTTATCAAAAATCAATGTTTAAAAATGATTGCAACATCATTCATTGATTCCGATAGTTCGTACGAATATCGGTAGATTGCTCCCACCATCGCCCCAAGATGGATGTATTGGAAAATTTGGATCAATCTCGGGCGAAGCTCGGTGGCTCAGTGGTCAGAGCATTCCCATGTAAGGGAAAGATCGCGGGTTCGAGTCCTGCCCGAGTATTGATTTCGCTTTTTCCAATTTAAAATAATTTGTTTAGTTTAGCATACTAAATGCTTTAAAATTATCTCAATTATGTGAATATGAAGAAAATAGCAAACAGCAAAAATATGAAAAATATTCCGTTCTTATTCCTATAAACTTATTCACCTTGAAAAGATTTCGAAAAATTACAGCTCCATCTGAGTTTTGTTTGCGTTCTATCTACAAAGTTTGAAGAGAGTACAAATTAAAATTTGGTTTGTTGTGACGAGTCAAGTGAAGAACCATCGATTGTGGACTCAGGACCAAAAGTAGATTGTAAACATTCTTATCATTGTTGTTACTGTCTTTTTGTTACTAACAGAATACATTGCTCCAGTAATAAAATGGTAATCGCAGACTGCATAACGATATTGAATTATTGGTTTTATGCCAAATTTCGACTTCAATACTACGATTTATACTGTTATTGGTTTATGAAACTTGGGTTAACTGTACCTATATGATTTTATAGTGCACTAAAGTATTGGGTTGAAAATACCATCGAATTCATGAGCCATCTTTAAAACAGACACATTATATTTTATATTTTACGCTGAAACTATTTCATATTATGTTCACCCCAAAAAACATTTTCTAAATAAAATCTCTATAATATTTATTTCACTCAGTCGGTCTCGTTATCTAGAGGTAAAAAATCACAATGGGTGCCCGACGAATTGTAATTTCTCTCGAGTATTTCACAGGATATCTTTTTCATATTATATTTTTAGGTATACTTGACAATATATTCGGGACAGTTTCAGACAATATTTTCTAGATACCTATGTATTTTTTGATAGACTAAGAGCCCAAACACAAACTCGTGTTGCGTCGCCGCACCGCCAAAATGAGCAGTGTCGCCTATCAATTTCAATACAAATTGGCAGGCGACACCGCCCATTTTGGCGGTGCGGCAACGCAACGCGAGTTTGTGTTTTGGCTCTTAAGAATATAACAGCATTAAATAAGAACATTAATTGACTACACAACTTAATATCTTAATATTACACAGGTAAGTTAATTGAATGCATTATTGCTATTAGATATTGCTGCCTAGAAATGTTATTATTCTCATAAAATCATTACCTTTGCACCAGGAACGCGCCGAAACGGGAGTCAAGTTGTGTCTATGAGCCTCAATCATTATATTCTATTTGTATAATGTGTATGTTATGTTGCTTTGCTGATCGTTATTCCGCACTTGATTCCTGTGCGGAATCACGATAAAAAACTTTGTGCGCTGTGCAGTTTGTAAGTTTTACCTATCATTGATGGGTCCATATTGGCTTACATAAACTTTTAAATCATATTCTTTGTCTTACTACCGATTTGTGCTCATAATAATCACTCTTCATAATTTTCTTTTTCATATATTTTTTATTCATACATTTCTATTCCTAACAACGGAGTTCATAACCGTTAGTGATCATATTTTTTTTATTCATAACTTTTTTCTTCATAACATTCAATTCTCATAATTTTTGTATTAATAAAGGGTTATATTACCAAGAAAATATTTTAACTCATATTATCATTTTTCTAGAGTGACAAATTTTGTTTTAAATTTGTTTTTGGATTAAATATAGTTCTGCATGGTTATAAAAAAAAATAACCACGAAGGCTAATGCGGGAGCCGCCCGCATTAGCCTTCTAACCTAATCTATCCAAGTCGGATACGGAAAATACGGATAAAAACACTTATGATTAAGAAATATTAAAACGAATATTAGAATAAAACACCTTTATGAACTGTGGAATGAACTCCCCGCGGTGGTTTTCCCAAGCGACTACAATATGGGGTTCTTCAAGAAGGGCATTAGAAGGTTTCTTCAGGGTCGGCAGCACGAGTGTGACGCCCCTGGTGTTGCATACGTCCATAGGCCACGGTAACCACTTTCTATCAGGCGGGCCGTGTGCTTGTCTGCCACCTAAGTGGTATAAAAAAAAAAGAAAAGTTATTTATTGAAATGATTATGAGCTTCGATTATTAGTATAAACAAATATATGAAAACAAATATTAGTAACAACAAATTTATGATTATACTCGTGCCTCGTCCTCGAGATTAGTATTTGCAAATTTATATTACATAATTACACATTGTAGTAACGCCTAGTGATACCACTTCTGCACTATGGTTTAAAGAATAAAAAATAAAAAATATAACAATTAAGTGGGTAGTCTGTGACAGCCCACCTTGTACTCGTAGCTCAGTTCAGTCCCTTTCCTCATTCGCATTCTAGTGCTCTTCCACTTCGCACGCATTCAAAAATGCCAAAAAGACGTAGTGAAAGTACCGTCGACATTCTCACAAAAAAATTAAGAAGACTAGAAAAAGAAATAAAGTGTTTAAAACGGCCATCGCGTAGGCGCTTACAGTCAAGCGAAAGTTCGTCGTGTACGACATCGAGGGACTCGACGCCATCTCCGGATAAACTAGAAGGTTAGTTCAGTGTTAATTACCCACTTATATTGTTAATTTTCATAAAGCAATCAGATTAGTCTGCGGGACTATTTCACTGCTTTTTTCGTTTTTATCAGTGTGAAGTATAACAAGTTCGCAATGCAATCAGATTAGTCTGCGGGACTACTTCGCTGCATTCTTTTTTCGATCTACCCCAGATCAGTCTGCGGGACTGTTTCGCTGTACGATCGTAATGTGCACGCAGGTCAATCTGTGGGATTGTTCCGACGCACAAAATTCGTTATGTTCAGAATAGTCTGCGGGACTATATCGCCCTTAACGAATTCGTTTCGGTCTTGTTACAGACCGTGATATTTTCGAGCCCACGTCACCTACGACGTACGCTGACGGTACCGCTGGTACCGCCGCCACAGACAGCTCCGCGTTCGCGCCGCCGCCGGCCCCAGACTTGCCACCCGTCGTTGACACGCCGCTCGCCCGCGCCGCATCGTCGCCCGCGCCAGAGCCCGCCCACGATGTAACGAGTGCCGTCGCCGACGATGCGCCGCTGCCGCCGCAATCTGGTCTAGAAATTGAAGACGCAGAGTTGGATCCTGATATTCTTGATATTCTCGGGGCTGACCCGACCGCTGTCCAAAAATACGGCACCGACATAAACAAAGAGGTGGCCCCGCGATTTAACCATATCGTTACTAAGGGTTTAGATAAGGAAAATCGAAAGCAGCTGTTGGAAACATATCTCGTACCTGAGAATTGTGCACATATAGGGGCTCCTCGATTGAATCTAGAGGTGAAAGCGGCCGTTCCCGACCTCGTAGTGCGGAGAGACAAAGCTTATAGAAGCTAGACAGTCCGAAATCGGTCAGTCTCGGTCGAGTTATGTCAACTCTTCTCGAAGAAAAAACCAAGAACCACGAGTTGCTAAAACGAGTAATGGACGCGGGCCGCATTACGTGCGATATACAGTACAGCGAATCTGTATCGAGGAGGAATTTCGCGCTGTATTCATTAAAAAAAGACATGAGGGAGCAGTTGTCGAACACCAAGATAGACAACTTTCTCTTCGGGGAAGATCTGCCCGAGACTCTCAGGACGGCGAAAGCCGTCACCAAGTCGAGCTCCGACCTAAAATTAGAAGCACCCAAGTAACCGAAACCTTCCACGCACGCTGCTAAGAATTTAAACTGGAAGACGGGACCCGGGAAAGGCAGGGCGGCGCCGGGCCCCTCGCGCCGCCCCCCGCCGCCCGCCCCACAGCCGGCCGACAGCAGGCCGCAGCCCGCCAGCTCGTCGCGCGGCTCGTCGCAGCGCACCAGGCAGACGCGCCGCCGCTGAGCGCGCCCGCCACGCAGCCGCCAACGCCCGCGGCTGCCGCCTCCCCTGCATGCCCACCGGTACGTTACGCTGGCAGGCTAGCCTGTTTTTATGACCGATGGTCTCAGATCACTCGGGACCGCACGCTTTTATCTTGGGTGCGCGGATATAAAATACAATTTAATAGTCCAGTTTGTCAATATCATCCTCCCGTTACTAAAATTAGTTCTGATTCAGAAAAAATACACTATGATGAGGCTATCGGTAAACTATTATCGATAGGTGCTATCTCCAAATGTGAGCCCGTTGCGGGTCAATTTCTTTCCCGTGTATTTTTGGTACCCAAACCTAATGGTGAAATGAGGTTTATTCTTAATTTGAAAGCTCTAAACGAGTATATAGACACGCGACATTTTAAGTTAGAAGACCTTCGTACGGTTTTAAAACTCATTAGTAAAGACTGCTTTTCGGCTACAATAGACTTGAAGGACGCGTACTTTTTGATAAAAATTCATCCTGAATCTCGTAAATACCTTCGATTTGCATTGAGTGACAAAAGCAATAATAATACACAATTGTTCGGATTTAACGTTCTGCCGTTCGGACTTTGCACGGCCCCATTTATTTTTACTAAATTAATGAAACCAGTCATGAAACTTTTAAGATCATGTGGGTTCCTCTCCTCTATATACTTAGATGACATATATTTAGTAGGCGGATCTTATCTTGAGTGTCAGGAAAATGTAAATACCACTTGCATCTTATTGCAAGCTCTCGGATTCATTATTAACGAACAAAAAACTACGTACGTTCCTTCAACATGTTGTCAATACCTAGGTTACGTTGTAGACACTCATGCATGGCAAGTAAAATTACCTCGGGAGAAGCGAGAACGCATTTTAGAGGAAATTAAATTATTTACGCGTATAAAACAATGTACAATCCGAAAGTTTGCAAAATTAGTAGGATTGTTAGTGTCGGCGTGTCCAGCCATCGAATACGGATGGCTTTATGTCAAAGAATTCGAGCGATGCAAGTATTTGAATTTACGAGGTCACGATGACTATGATCGTCTTATGACCATTCCGGCTTCCTTGTCGGCAGACTTCAATTGGTGGAAAAACGCCATCAATACTTCTGTGCATAGAATTAGAGATGACATTTTTGCCCTTGAAATTTATTCTGACGCCTCAACAACGGGGTGGGGTGCTGTGTGTGACGGACAGACCGCCAGTGGCCAGTGGTCTCTAACCGAAAAAACTTTACATATAAATCATCTTGAACTCTTAGCGGCCTATTTTGCCATCAAAATATTTACAAAAGATTACAAAAATTGTTCAGTATTGTTAAGAGTAGATAACACTACTGCCATGAGCTACATTAACCGAATGGGCAGGGTTCAATTCCCTCATCTCAACAAAGTTACTAGGGACATCTGGCAGTGGTGTGAAGCTCGTCAAATACTCATCACAGCGGCATATATTAAATCATGCGATAATTACATAGCAGATAAAGAATCCAGACGATCCCATCCAGACGTAGAGTGGGAATTGTCTCCAGCAGGTTTCATACTCTTAACTGACTTATTCGGTAATCCTCAAGTTGATCTTTTTGCTAGCCGGCTTAATAATAAATGCGATAAGTACATCTCTCGGTACCGTGACCCAGGGGCGTTTGTCATAGATGCATTCACTATAAGTTGGTCAGACAATTATTTCTATGCATTCCCCCCAGTAGCGGTCATATTAAAAGCCTTAAGAAAAATTATTTCTGATAAGGCAGAGGGTATCATGGTAGTACCAGACTGGCCGTCACAACCATGGTACCCATTATTTACCCGGTTAGTGAAATCCTCCGTAATTTCGTTAAATAGTAACCATCTCGTATTTCCACATTGCAGCAGCGGGAACATTCACTCCAACATTACCCTGGTGGGCGCAGTATTGTCCGGACGGCATTACTGCGAAGAAATACACCCGCAGCAGCTATAGACATCATGCTGGCATCCCTGTCCAATAACACTATGAAACAGTACGAAGGTTGTTTCAAAAAATGGTTTACCTATTGTACCGAAAATAATATTGATATGTTTCAACCATCCATTCCAGTAATTATTGAATTTCTCACAGTTGTGTTTAATAATGGCAGTCAGTTTGGTACAATTAATTGTTATAGAGCCGCAATCTCTTTATTAGTAGGTCCAGTAGCTCAAGATGAAAGACTCACGAGATTTTTTAAAGGAGTGTATAGACTCCGGCCTCCTTTACCGCGCTATAATATAACATGGGATACAAGTATACTCTTAGATTACTTAAGTTCATTATATCCAAATGAAGTGTTGTCTTTTGAACAAATGTCTATGAAATGTGCAACTTTGCTCGCTATTGTAACAGCGCATCGGGTACAGACCCTCTCAAAAATTAGTGTCCTTAATATAATTACATCGTCAGATCAAATAATCATTAAAATACCCGAACTTATTAAAACTTCTAAATTGGGTAATCGTCAACCTACATTATACTTACCGTACTTTAGAGAACGTATATCAATCTGTCCTGCTAACACTCTGTTGGCTTATATTGATAAATCGAAAGAGTTTAGAAAGAGTGATCAATTGTTTATTGGAATAAGAAAACCTCATAACCGTGTGACATCACAAACTATAAGCAGGTGGATCAAAACCACACTCAAAGATAGTGGAATTGACGTGTCAGTGTTTTCAGCACACGACATGCTGCAACATCAAAAGCAAGTAAGCAAGGTATCAACCTAGACCTAATTTTTAAAACCGCGGGATGGACAGGTAATTCCACTACCTTTGCTCGCTATTATAACAGACCTCTTACTACTAGCAATGATGATTTCACAGCCTTTGCTAGAACGATTTGTTCGTCTGAAAGAAATACTTAATTTAGTAACAATTGTTATTTTTCGTAATTATAAGATAAATCGTTATTAAATCAAAAGTTTAATTAAGATATTGAAGTAATAATTAAGTTGTAATTGTTTTACCTAAATAAACATACTTACTCCAATCACTAAGTGATTTTGATGAAATTATTTTCCACAAAATCAGGCATGATATTTTCGGCTGCTCTCAACGTCTACAATGTGTAATTATGTAATATAAATTTGCAAATACTAATCTCGAGGACGAGGCACGAGTATAATTTATGATTAAACGAACTTACCTGTACGTGAAGTTCAATCATAATTATACGAAGTGCCTCGTCCGAAGAGATTAGTATGTAAAACCCTCCCACCCTTTTAGTTGTTTTTCAGTAAACAACTCCCAATGGCAACGAAAATATCATTTTCATCTATCTCTAAACTAAATGAGGAAAGGGACTGAACTGAGCTACGAGTACAAGGTGGGCTGTCACAGACTACCCACTTAATTGTTATATTTTTTATTTTTTATTCTTTAAACCATAGTGCAGAAGTGGTATCACTAGGCGTTACTACAATGTGTAATTATGTAATATAAATTTGCAAATACTAATCTCTTCGGACGAGGCACTTCGTATAATTATGATTGAACTTCACGTACAGGTAAGTTCGTTTAATCATAAATAAGTGATATTATGAATTTCAATGATTATAATTATATTTCAATATTTATTTGTAATTTTTTTATGAAGAATGATCATTATGACTTTATATGGTATGAGAAAAATTTTCGGAAATCCGATGATAGGAGTTAAAAAGTTATGTAAGAAAATGCGCACCCATCATTGATTTATATTGTTACTTTACTTAGGTATACACTAGCACTTTGGATCTCACAATGCTACTGAAAGTTATTATACGATGTTGTTATCTCGCATGAGCAACTCTTCGAAGATTAATGGAAGATTAGTGGCTGTACCTGATCTACGCTTAAGTCTATCTATCACGATCACGAAACGTCCGAACTTACGGATAGAATTGGTACCATGTAACGCATTTATCAGCTCTTGGCGCCAACCTACTTCATATATGTAAGAAAGTACATTACGTAAGATGATATCATTTAGTAAGTCATTCCCTATGTCTTTTGCTCGTATTTCGGATGTACGAGTATGTTTCATGGTGGCCCCAAATTTCGGAACACCCACCGCGGTTTGACGTTGAAATTCTAAGGATTTTTTTGTTTCATTTTATTCAAGGGAATAATGCGAACTCTGTAATAAATAGATATCATAGTTCTGTAAAATTGGCAACGCACGACGGTGCTGCTAGATTAACAATGTCTTTGGAATGTATTTATAATAAACTCTATCTTGCTTTTGTTTTATGATTCGGATGTTGTGTCTCTCTCAGTGGTTTAGTATTATTTTGTAAATAACATATGAGAATGCTTATAGTTACAGCAATATAGTAAGAAAATTTTAATTATGTACTTAAATAATTTATAGATACCTACTAATAATAAAGCTGAAGAATTTGTTTATGAGTAGATATATATTTGAGTAGGTATACGGTGTCTACCAGAGACGAAAGGTCCCTATAACACGATTCCAGCCGGCTTGTTTTATGTAGGTATATTATGGTAGAAACTAGAGACCAATATTATGGATCGCGTGGTGCGTGACAAACTAGATCACGGTAAAAAAAGTCACCGACTTCTCTTTAAAAGAAAAACACACTTCACCATCACTGGTGGTGTCTACGCTTATCTATGTACCTACATTTTGTCAGCTATTATAATAAAATGTTTTAGTAGTAAAAGCCCGTGTTTCTCTGCAGTAAACATTAATATTTATTCGTCTCCAGCTGTGAAAAGTACATTTTCCAGTAAAATTAACGCCATACTCGTAGGGACTATATGTACTACAGTTCGCAGGTAGCAAAATGGATAATGTACTCGTATTATGCGGATCTTGTGTCAAGGATAATCCCTGACTAAGGTGTATATCGCACTTATGATCCGAGATCTTCTACTCCATGGCATATTCTTCATAGCAATCTTCATAGAGCACTTTTTATTTTTGCGAAGAAAAGGTAGGTAGGCAAGTTGTAGTGTCTTATTAGACCGCGGGTGTACTATATATATATATATATATATATATATATATATATATATATACCGTTTTATTCAAAAAGGTATAATATGTACTAATTTTTTTTTAATAATAATAATATTCTGATCGGTACACCCGCGGTCCAAACGCTCACGTTTTCAAGTCATGAAAATTAATTCTAGGAATAAGTATCAGGTATGTTAGAAATAAGAATTCAACTTCAAGAGATCTACTTACACTGGTGTCGTATAATTCATAGAAATGAAAGTCTGATTTCATATATTATATTAGAATGATGTTCTGTGACAAAGGTCGTGTGTCCTTAGGGCTATTTGCTATAAATTACTGTACTGGAATCAAATAATTCTCCTTGCTTCGTAAAAGACAGTAAAGTTTTACGTTAAGGGCTCTGATTTATATTTTCTGTATTACCTACTTATAGTATTAATTTACTACTTTTAAGTACCTAATTCACAATTTTGTAGTGCGTTTTGAAAATTTGATTAGAGTTTTCGGGATATATACCTACCATACCTAGATACTGTTTTGAAAATGAGAGATATATACCTACATGTTTCTCATATTGTAGCCCATTAATCTGATCTTAAAACGATCGTAAGGACGAGGTGTCAGTGTCGATGTCATAAACTATTATTATAAGTGATAGTGATATTAAACATAAAGGTATGATTCCGAAGACGACCGCATACGACAACACTGCTGACGCACGCAACAGATGCGCGTAATCCGTATCAGAGTTTAAGGTGATTACATACGCGAATGACTTTGACCATACAAATGCTCAAGGTCATTCGCTCATATTTGAACCGTAAAAATCAGCAAAACTAATTTTAAAAGATAACTTTATAGGCGACGGTTACTAACTAAGATCACGTCATGCTAAAAGGTACACTTATTTAACATACATGTGAAATTTTAGATTATTTGGATACATATTGTAGAAAATATTTGGTTTCATAAGAAAGAGTAGAGTGATGTTTAGAGCCTCTTTTCAACTATTTCCTCCTTTTTTATTTAATTTATGCCTGTAATATGCCTGTAATATGCAGGCATGTGAATTCCAGATCTGTAGGTTTTATAGTTAAAAAGAAAAACGGTTTCAAAAATTTTGTTTTATTTGTGAAATTATAGTTATCTACTATAATTTCACAAATAAAACACAAATTTATATATACTATGTAGCAGTCTGGAATTATTTCATTGTGAAATCGTAGAGATTTCCATGATATCTAATATTTTTATGTAGGCAGGTATAAGATCCTGCATCATTGTCCTGCATTTGCCCACAATTACTAGGAAAGATTAATTTACGAGTGCCTGCCAGATGCCCTCGTAATTGCATCACCCTCTTTTACCCACCACTGCGTAGAACAGCATAAGGGGCTAATTCACCGATCCCAAGGTTATCCAGGTCAGCAAATGAATTTAGTGATATTGTAGACATCCATGCAGACTTGCTATTCAAGTTTCGATCCATACTTTTGGTATAATAAGGGAATAAAGTTTGTTTTATGATTCTTACAATATTCTAATCTAACAACAAAGTTTCGTGCGCAAGTTACTTTAATTTATAAACTCCAGTATTGTCTATTTATTTTTGTGACAAATGTAAAAATAAACATATTTGAGTATGTAGGTAGGTACCTACATACTCAAATCTGTTCAGTTGTAAACTAGGTAGGTACCTACCTAGTTTTTAACCGACTTCAAAAAAGGAGGTTCTCAATTCGTACCCAATATTTTTTTTTATTTTTTTTTTTATTTTTTTGTATGTTTGTTACGCGATTGTGAAGCCAATTCTAGACGGATTTTGAAAATTCTTCTTGTATTCGTAAGTAGATTATTCCGAAGTGGTCCCATTTAAATTTCGTAAAGATCTGATGATGGGTTTCCGAGATTAGACCAAGGAACTCTTCAAAAAGTACCAGGAAATCAGCCGCGATTGCTGCAATGGCATATTATTGCAATGTTTCTGCCATTACACATCATAACATCACGCCTGAGTCCTTTGAAGGGGTACGCAGAAGTGTTCAGAATATTCAGCTATATTTCCGGTGTATATGCATTGATTTTAAAAATTCTTTTTGAATAATGATTTAATATTTTTTTTTTTTGTACTGTGGCCGGTTCGATCTGTATTGCAGCGTCAGCAGCGCATGTACAGTCAGGTCACTATACATGCGATGTACAGTCGTGAGACTGTACAAACTCACTAAAAAGAGAAAAATAAATTCATTTTTAACAAAAAAGTTTAACCGACTTCAAGAAACGAAAAACAGGCACTGAAAAGCGAAAAATAACTTAATACAGACTTACTGAGTTATTAGAAGTCGGTGCCAGCCAACTTTGTTTGTTGTGTCTGAACTACTATGATGCAATCAATTGAAATATGGCCTCTCTTGGGCTAGGTACCGACTTCTAATAAATCAGTAAGTCTGTATTAAGTTATTTTTCGCTTTTCAGTGCCTGTTTTTCGTTTCTTGAAGTCGGTTAAACTTTTTTGTTAAAAATGAATTTATACATCACATGCTGTATTTACCTATAACTATTAAATTTGTGACACTTGATTTAAAATTAACTTAATGAGTTTCGTTTAGTTGATTGTAACAGTGAAATGTTGGTAAATCAAAATAAATAAATAAATAAATAAATAGAATGCACAGAATGAGTAATAAAGGTCCCTATTATGAGTTCTGTGTTAAAACTATGTTTAGTCATGTTATCTAAAATATTTATGGCTATGGATTATATTGCCTATATCCATTTGAAACAACAATGATAAACAAAATATCTAGAATAACGGGGCGGCATGCATACCAGCTTATTCTTGAGTCCTTTCGAATACATATTGGATTCCAATAACGCAACAAATTACTATAGAATAACGCAATTTGGCAAGTATTAATAAATCTATATTTGAGCCAGACGAAGGTATTTTAGGCACAATACGAAACAAACCACTCCTTCAAAACAAGTGGTTTACAACCAGAACATAGAATTTCAATGCCGGAAATAGATATCTTGAAAATATAATTCTTCATGGTTATGATGGGTTAAATGTAACCACTGATCATTAATTTTGTCGTTCGCGGTGTGGTAGAGTGGATAAAAAAATGCTATATAATGTAATCCGCTCAGATTTTACGCTTAATTTGCGGGTACTTTCCACATTTCCTAAATGTCATTGGCCTGAAAATAACATTTATTAGCAAGGTATGTATGGCAACCTATTCATTATTAGTTTGGACGTACATCGTAAATCCCTGAAATTAGTAACAAAATTTTGATTTGATATGGATTTTGGACGAGCTTGGCTAATTTACATTTTCTTTTATAAAATATTGGGTGTAACCAAGGTATAAAGTATATTGTATTGTATATTGTATTGTATAAATTTCAGATAGAAGGAATCTGATCGACGTTGTAGGTATTCGTAGAGCACTCGTATTGTAGCTATTGTAATAATCAATTGGTTACTGTGTTGAAGTGTGTTGCCAATTTCCTGTATGAAGCCATATTTGAATGAGTAATTTATGACGTTTGGATCTCACAGCTTTTGCACTTTAACGCTGATATGTATAAGAGTTTTCATCTTATCATTCACTCATCTTTACCATCTCAGCGCTGTGTCCCGATTGCATCCGAGGTCTTCACTTTGGAACTTGGGGTCTGTTTTTCTTTTTCGCTTCTCACGATCTTGCCATAGTCTTACCATCATATCTCTACTGCAATATTAGGTATGTTGTATGTTGTCTATTGGCGTCATGTGCAATCGAGTAGCGCGCATCATAATATTTTCAAATTAATTACCTTTATTATAAGTATCTAGTTAACATGCTAAACTAAAACCCCTGTTTCAATGAGATAGAGTCAATTTTAAGCCGATTCTCCCGGTTATGGGATAAATCTATGGACCTACAGCCCAGATTACGTAATAGTGGGAACCCATAGGCCACGGCCAATTCAAATCTATCTATACTACCTATTATATAATTGGGTAATTTCACGATGCCTAATTTTTTGCTAATTTCGGTGGCATTTTTCAATCATAGGTTTTCCGATGAAAAAAATTAATGGAGTTCTTTTAGAATATCTAGAATACTGATGTGTTCTAAAAGAACTCCATTAAATTTTTTAAATCGGAAAACCTATGATTGAAAATTGCCACCGAAATTAGCAAAAAATTAGGCATCGTAAATTACCCAATTGTAAAGTGTTCATGTCTGTACATTGGAGATATTTAAAAAAAAATACTTGGGTTATGTTATGTTAACGATATTGAACACGAAAATATTTTTTTTGAATTTCCTGTCTGTCTGTTTTCTTTTTTTTTATACCACATAAGTGGCAGATAAGCACACGGCCCACCTGATGGAAAGTGGTTACCGTATGCAACACCAGGGGCGTCACACTCGTGCTGCCGACCCTGAAGAAACCTTCTAATGCCCTTCTTGAAGAACCCCATATTGTAGTCGCTTGGGAGTAGTCGATGGACGCAAAAACTACTGGACGGATTTTGATGCGTTTTTTTTTGTTAGAAAGGGCTTACTCAGACCTAAAATCTTACGTTTATTTGATCGCAATAGGTTGAGTAGAACCGAAGATAATAGCAAAGGTCGCGTTAACCGAGATGCACGCGGGCGGAGCCGCGGGCGGAAGGCTAGTGAGAAAATAAACCTACATGTCTTACTTTGAAATATTGTAGTCAACTAAACCCCCTTACAAGTACGTAAGTAAATAAATTAGATCGCGTTTGGGAGTTCCAAATTTATTCTACTTGCCTAAATTCTGTAGGATAATTTCTCTATTGAGGTATGTAAAAGCAAACTACCTCAATAGAGAATTATCCCAATTTTACAGTGAGTTTACAAGCATACAAGTAACCGACATAAAGTGCATTTAGTCCACCACCATTACTCAATTAAGCTTTGTAGATCAATTTCCAACACGACACCTACCAACCTATGTTTAGTAAATGTGAAGCTATTTCCACGGTATGTTATGAATTTTTGTGGTAATCATATAAAACCGATTCAGGAGTGATGGTTACGGTCTTAAATCTGTCGATTTGACATTGACCTCAGTAATGCGAGGTGAATTTGGTACACACGCGGTAGCCGGCGAACGGTTGATTTCAGTCGCGATTTGTCCGCGCTGCCTCTTTGTCGTACTATGAGACGCACGATTTCCGAATTTCGGTTCTCTGTTGAATTTGTGCGTGTTTTGGAAAACTCAGTGACAGTGTGTATGATGTTCAATATTTATGTCTAGTACCCGTGAAAATCGGATTGCTAAAAATATAAACTTCTGTTTCGAGTGTGTGCTGAATATTTTGAAAGTAAGTGAAATATTTTTTTTTTTGAAGTGGTTTATTTACGATTTTGTAGATATTATGGCGGGGTGGATTGTTTTAAATGACGAATAGTTTATTTACTTTTATATTTCTGAAAGTTTGGTAGGTAACTACAGTTAATTAAGTACTTGGATGTTATGAATAGTGAATGTCGTTGTTAATTTATAGGTCTTGTAATAAAATTTATATTTTATTGCAGCGTCGTAGTAGGTAGGCAATAATAACTAAACATATTGCGGCACATACATCACTGAGTTTATAATTAATATTTTAAACCTAGTTATACGTACCTACCTATTTTATTATATATATTTTTTAATTTATCTATTAGTAGGTAACTATAATTTAATAAATAGAGATCTTACATACCTAATAGGTATTGCTATGGTTATATATGAAATTATTATATTAAATCTATTTACAAGTACTTACTTATTACGGAATTTATTTCCGACCAAAAAATAAAATGAAATTGTCTTAACAATCTGAGAATATTTAATCTATCTTTAAACTATTATATAATTGTAAAGTGGTCGGGTTTTCTTACATGGAGATATTTAAAAAAATCGGAGTTATTTTATATTAACGATCCTGGAAACAAAAATATTTTAAAAATATTGATCTATGATTTTTCTGTCTGTTCGCGATGAACGCTAAAAATGCAATACGGATTTTGATGAGGTTTTTTGTTTGAAATGTCTTGCTCAGACTTAAAATCTTACGTTCGTTTAATCGCAATTGGTTGAGCAGAACCAGAGATATGGACCAAAAGTCGCGATAACCGACATCCACGCGAACGGAACCGCGTGCGGAAGGCTAGTTTACGTAACATAATTTTATTATTTATACTAAAATTGTACTGCGTAAATGTGGCACTTATATGAAATTTTCAGGTCTTTTAACATAATAGAAATGCTGTAGCGACATCATTGTCCATTCACGGTCGTTACAGCCTTTTTTCTCTTTTATGTGATTATGATTGGCAGCGGTACGACTCCTGACAATGTATTGAGTGCGGGCACCGCCAATGTACGTACTTAAGCGGTGATTACCATTTATCAACGCGCGTGTCGCTCGCATGTCTGCCAAAAAGTAAAGAATATAAAAATGACAATCATTACGCAAGTAGGCAATATTAGGAGTTTGTATATAGTCTATAGGAGCTAAAATATGAAATTGCCGTTTTATAGTACCTAATAGAAACTGTGAAGTGACATTAACCCTCCATGGTGTGAGAGTTTTGAGATAAACTTTTATTTACATTATAGAGATTATTATCTATTCTGTGCCTATGAGATTTTTCTTCGAATTGTTTTTTTTATTCAGCTTAAGGTGATTTAAGACCAAGCCAACCGTAGAAGCCAACATAGAGCTAGAATAAGAGCATTCTTTCTTAATATTTTAGTGTAAATGAAACCTTATTTTCAGTGTTTACATGAGAAAGAACAACGAACGAATGTTCTGTCACTGTTTACACTAATAGAATTTGACGTAGAGGGCATAGAATGAGCATCCACTAGTCTGATGTAAATCAACCTTTAGACCAATGACGTTTTTTTTGGACTTAGCGTGCACATTTGTCAGAAAATGCAATTTTCTTCTTTAGGTATCAAGAGCGTGTCAGTTTAAAGTCAAATCCCTGTTTGTGGGGTTGTAACCCTTTCCCACGGCTATATCGAAAAAAGGGGTTCAAACAAGTTCAAATGTTTTTTTTGGTTTATCTGACAAACTATTAGATGTTAAAAAAAAAAGTTGCAAATAAGAGTAATGAACTATATGAAAGTCGTTGAGTAAAATTATGATAACGCAGTTTACTTAACTCACTTTGTTTAAAACATGTTAATTGTTTAATAAAAAATAAAAAATACCCTGTGCTGTTTCTATTTAATAAAAGTAATAGGTACCTTCTATATTATTATAATACCAAATTTTTTTAACACTTTTGTAATATTACTGAATTTACATCTTACTTTTTAATCTATAAGAGCTTAGGGAAGAGTTCTTCAGACTGCTAATAGTGTTATAATGAAACCTATAAAAACTGATCGTATTTTAGATCAGGTTTTATACTTATTTTATTAGCAGAGAAAAGTAAAAATTTATTACTGGTAACTACTTAAATATTTGCCGATTGGAAAGATTCCATTTAGGCGTCAATATCCTTTCCTCTTATAATAGGAATCGTTTAATTTAATCTATCTATTCTTAATGTTCAAATATGGAAGGGGATTATTGTAATTTTTCGGAATTGGATCTCTTTGTTTACCTATACACTTACTAATAAAATGTTAATTTAACGATCAAAGTTTATATTAAACCAGCCTTCCGCCCTCGGCTCCGCCCGCATGAATATCTTATCTCCGGTTCTACTTAACTGATTGCAATCAAACAAACGTTCAATGTACAATCACTACATATTATAAAACAAAGTCGCTGTCGCTGTCTGTCCGTCCCTATTTATGCTTAACTCTTCAAAACTACGCAACGGATTTTGAAGCGATTTTTTTTAAATAGATAGAGTGATTCAAGAGGAAGGTTGATATGTATAATACATGCATAATATTGTAGAGAAACACTGATTAATTTAGAGATATGCAGCGGGAACGGGATCAGAAAATATAGCAGTACGATGTTCGCGGGGTCAGCTAGTTAAGTATATAATAGCTGTTTGCCACAGCTCTGCCCGCGTGAAAACTGAAAATAATGGTCGTTTAGTGGTTGCAATGTCCTTAACTTATCTTTTCTTAAGAATCGATTAAGATTTCGAATTGATTTGAATAGTTAGCATAATAAATGCTTAAAAATTTCATTACATTTTCTTAAGAACCAAAAAACTTAAAAAGAAGGATGATTGTTTCATTTTTCAATTCTAGATTTTCACAAGTGATTCTCTAGTTATGGCGTGACCAAGAGAAACATGGAATCATTTATTTATAAATAGACTTACGGTATACTATATTCGATATATATAGCGTGAAAATTGCGCCAATGAATGAAATGTTGATAAGCGTGCGGCTGTCATGGTATGAACATGTTATGAGAAGAGATTTTGAGTAATATTGATAGAAAGGTTCAAAATCTGAATGTAGAGGGCTTAAGGAACATAAGTAGGCCAAGAAAAGATGGATGGGTTGAGTGCAATAATAAGAAAAAGGCGTAACTGAGGAGTCCGCCTGCAAGGAAACTATGAAGAAAAAAATTACATTTTGCGATCACCTCAAATAACTGGTACGTGTAATGGTGACCCTCTTTCCTGAGACTTTGGCTTTATCTTACCATCAAGCTATGGGTGTCAAATTGACATGTTCTGCATAAAAAAAAGACGTGTGGCACTCGGGGACTGCCGCGGCATTTTTTATCAACTTATGCAATTATAATTACTTACGTTAAGCGGAGCTACTTCGGAGCAGCTCGGCTCGATTCGTGCGAGCTTCGGGGTGGTAGGTTTTTTTCGTTACGGAATTTCTGGATTCGGTCTCCACCTGTCTCCACGCTAAAGGCCCGCGATAGAAGCTATGCAATAGCTTAATAAAGGTAGTCAGTCGATGATTTTCACCATTTTGGATCATTTTTATGAATGTCACAAAAACTATTCTACGATTTGAAGACACAGTCCAGCTCCGTACCCTAAATTCGTGAATACGTCGGTTTTATCGCTTTGCACCTTTTTACCCTTTATGACGGTGCCGTAGCTTTCGCATTCACGCGGTACTGCACTTTTTGGCTTATTGAATTTCTTGCAACAAGAACTTTTCTTCGAATTGCTTTTTCTAAAATGCCGGGAAAATGTACGACTCTTTTTATTAAAGATTTGTATTTTCAAATTATTCTTGATTACAAGTGAATACAATTATTATCTAGCTTTTGCACTCACATAGCAGAGCTTAAAGGTTGCTAACAAACATTATTTTTACATACAACCAAATTGAGAATTAGATTTGAAGTCGGTTATAAGAAAAACAAAAAGAAAAGTTCTAACCTTTTGTGATTCTCATCAATATTTTCAACATAATATTTCTTATGTCGTAGTCGTGGTTATAAGCCTCCATTCAACAGGATTTTATTTTTCGCGGAAGTTCGACATGCCTTGAGTGCAGATACCAAAGGAAACAGACGTAAAAACATCAAATATTTGGATGACAGGTGAAATTGTACACTCATTTCCACCGGAAATACACTCGTTGTATATTTCCGAGAAATAAATGAGATTCCGATAGAAGGTTACCTATATGTCTGATTAGAAATTTATTTCTATAGACCGTGAAATGGGATAAAATGACAATGTAGGGTTATATGGAGAATTTAATTAAAGAAATTTGCATTTTACTGGTTCATTTGAAGTAAAGCCTAGAGATGCGGGGACACGGACAATTTACGAATGGTTCGTGAGAAAGCGGCTTTTAGGTGATTCAGTGCAGTTAGCTTACAATTGCTGTATAAATTACCTCCCTTAAGCCTTCTCTACGTTCATTTCTCAGACGTGACTCGATCTTTTTTGTATGAAGCCGACTACGGCGGTAATTTTCCACCATCTGCACTCGCCACTGTATTTTTAAGAATGTAATTTTAATTTAAAAATAGTAAAAAATTGATAAAATAACACTGTGTATAAAAAGTAATAGAAGGGTCTGAACATAAACAAAAGTATGAGCGCGAACTGAAATTTAATATAGGTACCTAATTTATTTAATTTGCATAACAAGGGTCGTGATCTCGTAATTAGGTCACCTGTGAAACTTTTTCTTAATTGATTGTTATAAATAATGTAAAAAGTATAATGACTTTTTAATATTATCGTATCCTCGGTTACTGCAGTCCACTGCTGGACATAACGATGACCCACAGATGGTGTGCGTTTTAGTCGGTTCAAGTCCGACATTACATCCCCTGCCAGCTCCGACGGGGAGGGGGGGGGGGGGGTATTTATTCGCGGGGGCTTTGAGCACGATACAAAAAAGTCCACTGCTGACTGCTGGACATAGGGCTCACCCGAATGCGCGTCATAGCAACCGTGTAGTGTTTGTGTATCCTCTATCCAATCATTTATACCTACTATCATACCGATTTGATAAAATATTTTTTTTTCATAAATTGACTATTCATGTAAATGCTTTACGTCACACGAATTCATAAGAATTATTACAACGCAAATAACAATTGATAACACAAAACAAAAAAGTCCATTTTGATAGCAACGGATGCTCAATATTAGGTATTTGTTTTAATTTATTACTTTTTCCTTATGCAGTAACTTATAACTTTCAGGATTCTGCATGAAAGTGATGAAATAATGGAAATTCATACATCTTAAAATGTGAATGGGGTCCCACCAAGACTCTCGAAACTCACTCTCACTTGCAAGTCGAAACACATGCAGTATACAGCACGAGGCTCTGGTTCTGGAACCGATTCCCAACCCCAAGGAAAAGGCCGGCCCTTTGCCTTGGGGCCAACCCCAACCGGTTCCAGTAAAAACCCAACATACCAATAAGAAAAGCGGACCCCAGGCTCCACTGTGCAAACTTTGGAAGCAACCGGGAAATCCCTCTGAGGATGATGTTGTGATGATACATGTTATTCTATACCTAATTAATAATAACATTATCAGTCTGTTCTATTTATAATATATTGTAATAGTGTTAGTGCCTAATCAAATCCAAACATGTAGGTTACTTTATATACAACCTGACAGAAAAGGTTACAGTATGCGACGTAGGTGCTCGTAGCCACGTACAATGCTCTGTATGGAGTGACGGATGAGTGTAATATAATATTAATATAATAATTTTCAGGAACGTACTTCACAACGCTATTTAGATCTCCAACTAATACGTGGTTCGTACTATGGATTCTCACGGACATATTTCCACAAATTTACACATTAAAAAATCCAGATCAATGCAAATAGACACATGCATTCATATGTCGTAGCCAAGTAGCTTAATCAGCCGTTCATTAACCGCCTAGTCTCTTTAATAAACCTTTCCGTTCAATTACGGGCTGAATGATATTCAGCCATTTGATCAAATAGCTAGGCAAATGACTTGGATTGATGACGTTTAACTACTTGCCTAGCCATTCGATCAAACAGCTTGTTTCTGCATTGTTATGAAATAAAAAAAAATAACCACGAATGCGGGAGCTCTACTCCGCTCCGCTCCCGCATCAGCCTTCTAACCAAACCTATCCAAATCGGATTGCGCAGCTTTTCTTAATGAACCTATCACTAAACTGTCTTATTTCGGGGCGGTGCCCTATCGTAGGAATGGCTTATGCATTAGCCAGCCACAGTTTATTAAATGTTGTGATAAACGCTACGGCTGAATATCATTCAGGCCGTTAATTGAACGGCGCCATTTAACTAAGAGGCTAGGCAGTTTATTCTTTTTCTTCTATCTTTTTCTTTTTTATTTCTTTTTATTTTTTTAACGGCTGATCAAGCTAGTTGGCTGCGACACATACACCTGAATTCATATTTAGCAGAAATCTAACGCGTCGATGTAGCACTCAAACGCTCGCTTCACCGAGAAATCCATCAATAAATTCCTGATTAAAACGCTTTTATTCCTTTCACTTGAGCCAGAGACATAGAAACCGATTGAACTGTTACTTGTCTCTGTCAAACACACAATTTAATTCTAGTGAGTCGTAGTTTATCCGCCCCTGAGTGTATGTTACTGGTTTATTACGCCGATCGTAACTCTTCCAAATGATTCATAGCTGAGTGAAATGAATGTGGTTAATGAGTCGAGATGTATCTGCGTGGTTAGATGACTAAAACAGCTTTCTGTACGGCGCGGCGTTCATACGTAAATGAATTATGTGGTTGATTTTTACATACTTAGTGTTAGTAACTTAAAAGATGCTTTGCGCGTATTGATTTTCTTTTGTCTAAAGAGAAAAAACAGTATTGATACTTATGGGCGTTTATTTTTTCTGTCCATACATAATCCTAATCCTATTTACTCGTGTTCTTAAATGCATCACGTATTCACGTCACGAGTTCATTAAAAAAAAATTGTCATTAAACGTTACAAGTTAACACATAAATTGTTGGTGCTTCCGACCCTGCCTTTTTCTCAAAACTACAGCGCCTTCATCCTTCATCAGTAGATATTCTGTGAGGTAGCTCCCGATCAGCCTGCATTTGTCTTGTACTTACTCGTATATTCAATTTGTCATTCACTTAGTATCCATTCATTATATGTGCCCAAGGATTACAGCGATCCGTCGTTGATACAATTTCCCACATTCACTCGCTCCTTTCAATATCACCTTCGCTTCTTCCGTCTCTAGAGAACAAACTACTCGAGTGCAAAATACCTACTTCGTCGCCTGACTTTAAAAATTCTTTGCTCCTTTATTTCTTCAAGATAAATATCTTCTGATTGTATGCTTTGACATGTTGTAATGCATGACCATAAGTAAGTGCTGAAAAGCAACGAAACGTCGTCGTCATCAGGATCAGTGTCACTCATTAAATCAGAAATTTAAAGTAAACTAGCTGCCCCGGCGAACTTCGTACCGCCATATTTTCGGCCGGCGTGGTATTCAAAACCCGTTCCCGCTGCACCCTTATCACTTAGGGGTATGAAAAATAGATGTTGGCCGATTCTCAGACCTACTCAATATGCTCACAAAATTTCATGACAATCGGTCAAGCCGTTTCGGAGGAGTACAGGAACGAACATTGTGACACGAGAATTTTATATATAAGATGAAGCTCAATCCTAATATCAGATGAATAGGATAATTTTGCTTCGCGAGCCTGCTTCGCAGCAGTTAGTGGAAGCACGGGAAGCATAGTTTTATCCTCATTATCAAAATTGAAAATTATTTACATAATGTCATCAATCAATCAATTAGCCTATTGCAGTACCTACCTATAAAAACGAAAATTCGAAATAAAACCCTGTACCAACCCGTCTAGCCAACGTGTAGGCCTCTCAATATTGGGAGAGACCTATGTATGTCCAGCAGACTCAGAGGACTGTAATATACAATTGATTGATTGAATGTACTGTACCTACATAATATTATTGACTAATAAAGCGATTGATTCATTCAAGTGCAGCGTCAGATAAGATATTCCTTATTTGTTTGTAAGTATGTACACCATGCAAGTAATGGTAGGTATGTTGAGATAACATTTAATGTATGTACAATGGGCGGTCTTATCGCTAACAGTGATTTGTTCCAGGCAACCTTTAGATGGCATACCCAGTGGAATACACGACATATTTATAGCATAACTAGCATTTGCCCGCGGCTCCGCCCGCGTGGATGTCGGTTATCGCGACCAAACATAGCCTATGTCCTTTCTCGAGGTCTAATCTACCCCTATGCCAAATTTCATCAAAATCGGTTCAGTGGTTTGGGCGTGAAAGCGAGACAGACAGACAGACAGACAGACAGACAGACAGACAGAGTTACTTTCACATTTATAATATTAGTAGGGAAGTAGGGATATTCATTCAATGCTTATTAGAATAAATTGATCCCGCAGTGGTCTTTAATCAGACACTGCTAATGTGTCTACATCGTACAGATCCGGTTACTGAGGCATACAAGTATAATAATTAGGTAGGCATGTCAGATTTTAGTGTATTTAATTACTCTTTTTTTGGATGGTTTTTGTGTGCTACAATAGGGAAAAATGAACATTAACTGTAATTAATTTGTACATTGCAAATATTCTAGGAAAATCATCATCATCTTTGCATTAGTCTTGGTCATTGTCACGTTAAAGCCTATGGTATATCCAAATCTGTTCAGTCGTGGTGAGGGTTCCCTATAGGTAACCCGATTCCCGCCTTGTCTTTGGCCCGCCTGTTTCCAACATGAAGATATTGAGCTATACTACATAAATAAATAAATAAATAAATATTCCACAACATTCTACACAACGCTATCTAGACGCTAGTGTTATGGAATCTAGAATGCGGATATACATACTTAGATACTTTTTTTTTGTAAATACATACATATTATACATAGAAACACCCAGACCAATGCAAATATTTATATTCATGCATACAAATATTTGCACTGAGCGGGGATCGAACCCGCGCCTCCTGCGGAGCGGCCGCATTCACTACCGCTACGCCACATATTGATGTAGTAGGTATAGCTAATACTTGCTTTATGCTTATAGGCATTGGCCTATAAGCAAGTATTACGTGTATAGTGAAGGTGACAAAAGCAGAGTCGTTGGCAGGTAGGTACAATATACAAACCAATGGATCGCATTATGCGTGACAAACTAGATACAGGTAAAATAAAAATTCACCGGGTTTCCTTTTAAAAATTTTCACCCTTCACCACTGCTGTTCAGCCATTTTTGCGTGAAAGATCCACCTAACCCGCCATCATCCCCAAACTTTCACTTTTATAATAGGATAATCTACTCTTTATTACTGCAAAAGGTTACATTACATTCAGTTTCCAGGAATAAAGGATTTCTAAAAGCTTTGCTTGCGTTTAGTTTCCTCGGATTTTAAGTGTTATGGTAGCCTTTATAGAGCGCTTTTTCCGAGAATTGACTCGGTTTGAATTCAATTTGTAATAGTGATGTGCCGATCATAACTTTGGCCGACTAGCCAACTAGCTGAATATTCGGTTTCTAAACAGCCGACTAATCGGCCGACTAGTCGGCCGAGCCGATCATGGTTTCGGGTATTTTCGGAACGTTTCGTTTACAGATCGTTCGCGCGAGCCGCACCGCCGCACGCTGACCATTTTCAAGTTTTAAAAACTTTGTTCAAGATGGGCAAAAATGGCCCATCTTGAACAAAGTTTATGATTTTTATAACAGTGCTCAAAAAAAATTATCGAGATTTGTTCAATCTGCTTAAGCATCATCCTCCAATCAAACCTACGATTAGGCAAATAAAATATTTGCTATCTAGCATTGTATTAATTGGAATGCTAAATATTACTGATATTATTATGAAAAAAAAAAAAGTTGCAGAATACTTAGAACTTCAGCGGCTTAAAGTTGGATAGCTACTAGACTGTTAAAAATTGTGTACTGCTAAAATGCATTATTATCTAAGGTACACAAACCAGTGAACCCGTATGAAGCCGGATAGTCGGCGCTCTTTGCCGACTAGTCGCCGACTACAAAAGTGGCCGTATAGTCGGCTTTACCGACTAGTCGGTACATCTCTAATTTGTAACAATTTATTTGTAGCTAGCTTTTGCCCGCGGCTCCGCCCGCGTGGATGTCGGTTATCGCGACCAAACATAGCCTATGTCCTTTCTCAAGGTCTAATCTACCCCTATACCAAATTTCATCAAAATCGGTTCAGTGGCTTAGGCGTGAAAGCGTAACAGACAGACAGACAGACAGACAGACAGAGTTACTTTCGCATTTATAATATTAGTATGGAAGTATGGATATGGATATTGTGAAACACGATTTCTGAATATACTACTCCATTGAAGATATGTAACATATAAGTTCAAAATTAATTTAAAATTAAAAGAATAATAATGTAATCTTATACTGTTGATCGATGGCAATTGGTGGAACTTGCGAGACATATAAATAACATACTTGTATTTTTCCACAATATTTTATTTTTTAACATGACCGGTTTTGCATTACGATATTCTCAAAAGATTATTATAAACGGTCAGATTAAATAATAAAATACTGTGGAAAAGTACAAGTGTCTTATTCAATATAAGTATAAAATTGTCGTTGTGCTCTATAAGGCAAAAAATATGCGAAGGCTGAAAAATAAGTGTTGTATTTTTAGAATGTGAGGAATTTAGATTAGGTTTTCATGTTACCGATAAGTAGTTGTAGTCTAAAAATAAATCCCAAAACATTAGCGTAAGGACTTGCGTTATATGGATAAGTGAGGAGTTTGAGGCAAAAGGTGATAGGAACTCGGAAAGTGTGTCCTTGCACGCTTGCTCACACACACACAGAAGCAGATGATGTTGACGGATTGTTGTCGCTACCCCAGAGGAAAAAGGCTTGAGATATGTTACTTACTACTTATACTAAGTAATACTATGATTGTTCTCTTAATTGAAGGTTAGTAGGTTATCTAGGTCTCACCATTTGCTCTCGTTTTTCCTATTGTAAAACACTACGTAGGTACAATAAGAAACATAGCTAAAGTATAATTAGCAGTAGTAATCACGTTTACGTACACAAAAGCAATAGAGACTATCCGCTACGATAGACAATCTAATGAAATAGCCAATTGATTTTACTTATTCCCATCGTAAAGTTTATACTGTCGTTTGTTTAGGATTATGGCATTGTCTTTATGTCGCAGTAACGTCAACAATGTTTTTGTAATTACTTTATTTTATAGCCCTTTGATGTAGGTACTAGTTGTATGTGATGTTTAAAACTATTATACTGTAAGATTATTATCTTGTAGGAGTATGATGGTGGTTAATGGATGCTGCATAAAACTTTTTGGTCCCAATGCCAAAAAACAACGTCAACTTTGTCGTTACGGAACACAACGCGAGTACGACACGTTCTTGACCAGTCTTTTTAATCTTTTTATCCATGATTTGCCATCTCAATCACAACAAAAATTAAAAAGTATCTACATGTATTTACAACGACTAGAACGGCATATAATACACCTCCAATTAAATTATATTAAACTCCCACGAGTTTTAGAATACCTCAAGTTAGTTATCTGCAAAAGAGCTAACTTTAGGATGCATCTGTTCAATTAACTGAGAATATAATTACTTACAAGGTACGCTCCAATGGGTCTTCGAAATTCCAACGGATGAATTATTTTTAACTTTAAAGTTCATTGACGTTCTTCGTCAAATTTATTTTCTTTACAATACCTTCGTACCTACATAAAAATACCTACTCGTTCATCTTCATATATCATTCTCAATAATTTCATTTTAGTAAACGCACACTAACAAAATAGCGTAAAATAAAATGATTATGCAAAGAATAACTGACGACTTAGACTTCGTCATTCGTTATCATCATCATCATAAAGACGCATTTTCCTGATTGCATTCGTGGTTAAGATAATCTTGGAGCTCAGGATCAGCCGGCTTCCGGCTCTTCCTCCTCCACTTCGCACGATCTTGGGCGTCCAAGGTAGTGAGACCATTTGCACGCATGTCATCTTCCACGACGTCGAGCCAGGACTTCGTTATTCATCACGGCGTATACAGTCATCATGACTACTCTCATAATTTTATGTTATTATACTTGTAACATTAATTGTTTCAGCTTCAGCTTAAAAACTGCTAATGCAACCTATGATAGAGATAAAGCGTTAGAAAATTAAATGTAGCATTTTTTGAGGTAGGTTTAACAAATACATATTTCTGGACCTTTACTTGTACTATAAGACCATACTTCCTCTTCTAAGTTCTGATATCCTTGTGACGTATTGCTGACAAAAATGTCTTGACTGATAGACAGACAGAGTTGCCGGGTTACTGATGAGAGGTTTAGTTATTGGGCACATGTATTAGAATGCGGGACATAAAAAAAAAAAATGTGCTTCGTCTAATTAATTAAATAATGTGATGAGTCTTCTTTCACTATTTCCAGGTAGTATTGATTTTGGTATCGAACCTTTATCTAGAAATTTATCTGCCGTGGTTTCCAGAAAAGTAGAATACAAGGGTCATCTCGTCCCTTCCCGTGGGCGTCATTTTGTAGTATGTATGTTTACTGTCGGATCGAGAATTCTCTAAGGTTACACAATGTCGATAGGTACTTTTGTTGCAGTTTGTATGAGTTGGAAAACATCCTTTACGGGTATATTTTTTTCGAATAGAATATAGTTTTTTATGGTAATCTCAATATGGCTACTTCTCAAGTAACGGTAAAGTTTCAGGAATGCTACAAGGGCGTCTCTTAGCTTCACGGCGGGTGCTGACGCCATAGATTAATATATATACTGCTGACGCCCCGCTCGGCACTTAACTATAGAATGAAGGGAACGCGTGTGTTCGTAAAGAATAGGTAAAGAAAACGCCGAACCGCTTACTCCTGGACGTAATTGTTAGCACCGTATGAGAATGGTACCTGACTCTTGCATGTGTTAGTGTGTTGTTCTATAAAGGAAGACAGAGGGTAGGTATAATTAGCTTAAAGAGCTCACTCTCAATAGCATGTGCGTCACTAGAATCTGTCAAGAGTCGTGAGCGTCTAATAAATACGTATTTGACAGAGCTATCCCGTATTATAAGGATACCTAATGTTCACGTAGGAGAGGAATAAACCAGTTTCATAAACAATAGACTGTATAGTTGAAAATTAATAATAGGGCGTTGAATGTTGTTAAATTATTCTCAACACCGAAGTATTGTATTTGTAATGAGTAATGAGTGAAATAAAATGGTTCAGTGGAACTCGGAAGCTGTACCTACGTATTTAATGCCAACATAAATATATATCAAACAGTGTTTTGAAATTTTGGAGCATGCAACAGACAACGACAAAAGTTATTCAAAAAAGGTTTGTAAAAAATAATCAATATAAACAAACCTTTTTTTGCTTTGGAATATATTATAATTATGTATCCATCCACTTATTAATAATTATAATTGATATATAAACAGGTAGTTTTATAAATTCCCCGAAAATAAATCTATCCAATATGTAATATTAGCGTTAATTTCCAACAATATCATCCTAAACATCGGAAATTGATGCTATTAGATACGCATCGAAACATAACTATTAATAGAATTAGTTAAAATAGTTTTGTTTCAAAATATTTCAAGAGCTTAATAGTGAAGAATAAATAATGGAATGTTTACTACTTCTGTCATTCTTTATACTTACAATGCACCCAATGAAACGAATGTTATTAATTAATGGAGTAGTTCTTTAATTCGTAGACAGTGTAGACCGGTACGCTGGGTGCGTACCGCCCGTAGCCAACAGAATATTGGGTTATGGGTTTAATCAAAAAGGCTTTAAAACCCCCGTCGTAGTCGTAATGCAGTTATACTGCTGCCTTGATTGCCTCACCGGTCTCTTTGGTTGATCTTGATTTCATAAAATCGAACAATTTTAAAAACATTTCAGCCGAACCAGGGATTCAGCACTGGGCAAAGCTTTTATATTTTTCTGTTACAAAATTCGTCGTAGCAATAGGGAAAATCGAAGCTTAGGTACTCAGTTTTTTATTACCTATTATTAACAAAGATTCGTAGCATTATCTTTATATACACAGGGTGGAAAAAAATACAAACTTGGAATTTGGCAGGAAGGTTCCTTATATGGTATGAGGTTCATCCGCTATGAACGGATGTTACGAAACTCCACCCCTAAGGGGAATAACGAACCACCGACAGTTGCAGGCGGCTGCTAGTATAAGCTGTATATAAACAGTATCATTGTTACGAGTAAGTAACAGTGTAATTATCATTGCTGAGAGTAGGCTCGAATGACAATAATTGCACGTTGTTTAGGTTTTTCTCTTATGACGGCAATTAGATAACGGAGTCTAAACGTAACAACAGTATAATTATTTTAATTTTATTTAATTTTATTAATCTTGAAAACTTACAGCTAGATACACAAATAAATAAGGAAACATAGTATGCATAAGGCCAATTACAAGTTTTCATTATTAAATAAATTCATTAGAGGTAAATTACGTAAAAGTCGGTAAACAAAACCAACGAATGAAACAAAAAAAAAATTGACGACATTACGCAGATCAACACCCAATGAAAAAGGCATCACACAAAGTTTTTTTAAGCTTGTTGACACTTACATTTATGGAACACATCGATATCGACATCCCGGCACGCCGCGTTGTACGAATAGACTAGAGCCGATAATTTTTGAAACAAAAACAAATAATAGTAGGATGAAACCCGTTATAAAAGGAAGAGAATATAACAAAAATAAAAGGAAAAATAATTTACGGGCGATCTGAGGTTGGGAAGTGGAAGGGGGTGGGTTTTTAAGGATAAAAACGGTTTATCTTGATTTCCGGCAAAACTACAAGTAAAAAGTGAAAAAAAAAATAGTAAGATGAAACCCTTTATGTTTCATCCTACTATTTTTTTTTTTCACTTTTTACCATTTTCAAACGTATCGGCCCCGGTCTAGAACGGCATGCTCTTAACAAGTACGAGTTTTGCCTATATGCTGTCGTTACCGCTGGCACATCCAGCAGATTATACCTGCGCAGGAATGCACATGCACTACCTGCGTAGTGCTACTTTGCTCACCAGGTCAGGTGCGTCGACTGACCCATTCATAATTTTAAATAGGAATACCAGATCGGTAATTTTTCTTCTCTCATAGAGGGGCAGCATATGAAACTTCTTGCATCGTGCAAGGTAGGATGGTAGATACGTGCGAGAACGATATTGAACGTATCTTAAGATTTTTTTTTGTATGGCCTCTAAGCGACTGACATAGGTTATTTGGTGCGGATTCCAAACTTCAGAGTCATATTCGAGGTGGCTACGTACGAAAGAACAGTATAATATTTTAATAGTTTTAATATTGTTGAAGTCAGCGGCGGTTCTGAAAATGAACCCGAGAGCTTGAGATGCCCTCTTAATTATGTTGTCAATGTGTGCATCAAAAAGGAGCTGTGAGTCAAATGTCACGCCAAGGTCCCCGATCGTATCCACTCTAGATATTGGCGCATCCAAAAGTTTGTAGGTGTGAGTGTGTGGATGATGTTTGCGAGTGTACGAGCATACAAAGCATTTGGAGACGTTCAAATCAAGCTTATTGATACTACTTTTGAAATCGGTCCAGGTCATCTTGGAGGAGGAGTGAGTCGTTAATACTGTCGATTTTCTTCATTATTTTCATATCGTCCGCATATAAAAGATTTTTTGTATGGAGGAAGACAGAGGTGATGTCGTTAATAAATATGTTAAACAAGAGTGGACCAAGCAGGGAGCCCTGGGGAACTCCCGAAGGAACTGGCATTGCCCTAGAGGAATAACCATTTAGAACGACTATCTGGCACCTATTCTCCACGTAAGATGCGAACCACCGATAGAGGTTCCCTCTAATACCACTTGATAGCAGTCGCTGCAGAAGTCTGGAGTGATCAATTCGATCGAAACATTTACTGTAGTCAGCATATATCACATCAGCTTGGGACCCCTGTGCCATACAATCCGATAGGAAGTCACTAGCTACCACCAGATTTGATGCCGTAGATCGACCAACCAGAAAGCCTTGCTGAAGCTCAGTAAAGGTGCGTCTCAGCGCCGAGTACACCTGCTTATATACTATTCTTTCTAGTACCTTTGCAAAGACACACAGTTTGGATATTGGCCTATAGTTTTCGACGGAGGTTTTCGAGCCCTTTTTATGAATAGGTGTAACGTATGCTGACTTCCAGACCCCCGGAACAACCCCAGTGTCCAAAGACCGTTTGAAAATGATCGATAGTGGTAAAGTGAGGCTATCAGCACAGCGAATTATGAAAATCGGCGATATACCGTCAGGACCTGCCGATTTGTTCACATTTATGTGTTCTAATAGATTATGAACTTCATCGGGGTATACTTCAACAGTCTCG
This sequence comes from Eilema depressum, assembly GCA_914767945.1. NCBI lineage: Eukaryota > Metazoa > Arthropoda > Insecta > Lepidoptera > Erebidae > Eilema > Eilema depressum. The sequence continues at coordinate 8,133,787 of OU612020.1, forward strand.
GTATGGTTTGGTGCATTATCAGATGATGATGATGACCCAGGTGTCCGCTGAAGGAAATTGGAGCAAAAATACTCACAGAACATGTCACATATTTCAACACCATCACTCGAAGAGCGTTGATCGAATTGCATCACTGACGGATAGGAATTGGAAAGTTTTTTTGATATAATATACCTCAAGAAAGCTTTAGGATTTTTGTGTATGCCTAATTCAATTCTGTGCATATAATCGTCAAACATTTCCTTTTCTAACAATTTGACGCGTTGCCGTAGTGTTATAAACGAATGGTAATCGCTAACGTTCCCGTATTTTTTATATTTGCAATGGAATTTGGCTTTTTCTCTGAATATGTTAAGATGCATGTTTGAGCTGTAGAAAAAAAAAAAAGTATGTTTTCTTTCTTCTTTCTATGTAATAATAGTAGATACGTAGGTAATAATCTATTGATGTCCAACAAATTCACAGTCAACAAAACCTAAAATTCTGATACTTTATTTGGTACCCACACTGTAATAGTTAACAACATACCTACCTACTCGTAATAGTATATTATTTACTGGCTTAAAAACAGAATAGTAACAAAAAAACTTACAGCTAGAAGAACACGGGACACAAGGTCATAAAACTACATCTTACTCGAATTAATGTTAAGATTGTAGTTAATGATTAGTTATACAAGTTGTAATAAAAACGTAATGCCGACTGTAGATATATTTACTATCAATATGGCGATGGTAACTAATTTTGAGCAGTAGATTAGGTAGTTTTAAATGTTATTAACATGTTGCAAAAACGCGAAATGATTGTACAGAAAGATAATTTATAAATATACTAATCTTTATTTGGTACAACAGGTCATACAAGTCAGTTTTCATGAATCTTTGCTTTTTTTATACGAATTTTACGGGTATTCACCGTGGGTTTGACTTTTTTATATATGCAGAGATTGTAGTGCCCGAGCCACGTTTAAATTTGGTCAATGACTTCCTCCCGGGCGATACTTTGTGCAATGATAATAATTGTACGAAATATCGCCTGATGCATTTTGCACCACACTATCGACAGTTCACGATTTGTTTCCTTCGAGTCATGGGATTAACTGCAATTTAGCCAATTTGAGCCGGGAGGAAATGACTGACGATGACGACGGTGTATTTTTTTTTAGTTTAGGTACAAGTGCAGGTCAATAACTGACGCATTTTTCACCGCGCTATGGGCGGCTGACGCTTTGTTTCTTTCAAGGTACTGGCTTAACTGTAATTTAGCAAATTTTTTAACTGGGAGGAAATTGCAGATTTTTTTTATTTTATATATTTGAGCGGTCACTGTTGCTTAACCCACCAGCAAAGGGGTAGCTGACGACTACAAAAATTCATAATGCAACTTCCATAACCATTGTAGGTACAAGATAAAATTTGGCAGGCGATTGGTCATGCAAACTTGTCGCTGGCTTGCGGGCTTTTGCTAGTAACCGAAATTACTTGTAGGTATTGCTGTTACCCCTTCAGCTAATCTGAATTGCTTACGTTAGGGGTAGGTTTGCATATCCGGAGGTTGAACTGGTATTTTAATACTAGTTTACAATAAAGTTAGTTCGTCTTATCATCGAAATTAAAAAAATATTATAAGAAAGTTTTTATACTAGGGAAAATCAAACTCGAAATAAAGCAATAACATCTCCGCCGCCGGGAAAATAGGCCATCATGACCTAATGTTTGGTGAGCTGTCGTCGGACGGCTCGCGACGTCCCGTTATGCACTGTAACTGAAAATTCGGCGCTTGGTTCTAAAGATAGCCTGAGGAAGTTACAAATATTTTATGTAGATACGAAAGTTATCTATGAGTGGCTCTTTTACGGTTTGTTACCCGGTCCATTTTCTGTCCGCACAATCTATAAAATTTAATCACAGTATTACATTTTAAATTGACCCAGCGACTCCTACGAGCCTACACCACGCGCATAGGTGATTCAATTGCGATTCAGCCCTACTAGACAAGTGGCAATTTGTAGACCGATATATTGTAGAATAGAATGATGAATGTATTGGATTTGACGTATATGACACGTATTTTGACGTTTATGACATCTTTCATGACTGTCATAAATGTCAAATCCCATACCTTCATCGTTCTAATCTACACTACGCCGGCCAACGAAGTCCAATTGCCACTTGTCAAGGGGGACAGATTCCGTAGCGTAACCGGGCAAAGTATTGACCTGCCGTTGCTGCCCATAACTAAGTAAGTACCACAGTTTTCCGTTCCCGCAAGCTACAGAAACCTCTTTCTGACATAAAAATGCCAGTTTGTAAAAATGCAAGTCCAGATTATAATGTAGTTCTGTACCTTTTATCCTGAACTCCAGAACTGCTGAAGTGATTTGAATATGTTATTGAAAGCGAAGATCCTATCGGTATCTGTTACACACGATGAAGTAGAGTTGGATGCCGCTAACTTTCCAAGGCGATCTTATTTATTATCTGTGAGCGGCCAAGGACCGACTTTTTTTGCAACTGTCAAAGTTTTGTTTCTCCCGAGGCGTAGGGAACTACTTTTGTATTTTTGTTAACGGACACATTTACGGTGATAGAGATATTGTTTTGCATCACGGAACACTTGACTTATATGCGATTGTCAGCTTTTTCCAAAGACTTTAATGACAGGTACACTTATGTAGGTACTTTTTGTAGCCTTCATACCGTACTCTAAAATACAGCTATAAGCGCAAATTTTTTTTTTTCAAAGAATACTACTAGTAGATATTATTTTAACCGAACGTCCGAACGAACCGAATTTGTGTTGGTCTGGTCGTGCCTCGGAGAGCACGTTAAGCCGTCGGTCCCAGTTGCCATACGAACATCTATGGTGAAAGCTTCGGATGCGATTGGGAATTAACGCTAAGATGAAGAAGGTCGAGGACGCTTACCATTAACTTATTAACTCTTATCTAGTCGCTGTAGCCCGTACTTACTCCATTCCTGCCATTTTTTATCCAGGCCGTCAGTTAACTGCACTCCTTTCTCCCACTCTCTGACTTCTTTTTTTTTTTTTGCATAAGCTGTTTTGTTCCATATGAGACTGGTACCTAATACGAGAAGGCATTATTAAGCTCATTTGTATGTACGGAATGATATTCGTAATTCATGTTTCGGCAACGGCTTGGTCCCTAATTGGGGTTTGTTAGGCGCTCAGCCCACTGAAGGTGCCAACATTTCTAGCTATACACACCTTATTAGGAAACTTCGGGTCCTAGTTACGCAAGAAGGTCGGATAAATTTGAAACATTAAGCAACATTTCATATTGTCTCCATTAATGATAAAATAAATCCGGGCAAAGTCACGGGTACTTAAATTATAAATCCACTTCCCCCGTTTCAAGTGTGCCGTTGAGACCCTTAAAGTTAGATTAATGTTAACACAATATTGCGATAGTTTTATTCAACGTTAATTTACAGCGTTACTGGCGTTCACGACAGCATTAGCAAACGTTGGACATAATTATTAAACTTTGGACGGTACGGACATTATTATTATTAGGTAGTTATCTTTTTTAGACATAGGTACTGTCTGTATTAAGTACATGAAATGTTGACGAGGGGTGCACGTGACGATGTGGTCCGAGCATTGTATGGGTATCTGCCCTAGGCGAGGTTTAACCGCAGCTCTTCAAACAAAAACACATTAAAAGTATAGTAACTATGTAATTAATTTGACAGCTGTCATATTTTTTATAAATCTAGGGTAGGATGGGGGTAAATGCGAGCGAGACACATACAAGTATAGACAACTTTTAGCATTAAATTATTATAAAGATAAAAATAAATACGATGATTTATATGGATATTAAGTATAAAAGTATTGCCTAGTAATTAGTATTCAGTAACCTTCAGTTTAATATATTTTTTCAAATGTATACCCCGCAGGTGACAGATTTTGATTCAGTCGATTTTTTCGTTACTAACACCACGTTATTACTCTATTATGTAAAATAGTAAGTAACACATGTACCGATATGGCAGGATCCAATAACAAAGTCAAATTGTAACGAAGAGAAGTTATTTACTTGAGTTTAAATGAAACCTGAGTAAGTTCTGTAAGTGAAACAAAATGTGACTGATGCACTGGAAAAAGAAATTAATGAATGAATGTGGATGTAAATGTAAGTGTCTAAACTAACTAGCTGGGAGACATGAGATAAATGATAAAGAATTGATTATAACATTATAACAATAATCGACGTAAAAGTTACGTTACCTACATATGAAATTTATATAAGTATTCAAAGTTGGAACTCAGGCGGGGTTCGATATAAAATATTCTGCGGAGGCGTTGTCAAAGTCAAAGTCAAAGTGTTTAATTATCCGTTATAATATATGTATATATATATATATATAAATAATGATCCGTTGTGCAAGATGGTAGTAGGTAGCACTTAGCTGTTGACACCGAAGCTGGAGATGGTGCCGGCTTGCCAGGATCTTCACTGGTGTGCCTCACAGCCGTAATGTTGGCGTGAAGCCCGGCACGAAAACCCTGGAAAAAGAATGAAGTGCGGGTCAGTTTGTCACTAAGTAACTACGTCCAAGTGACCCGCTAAAATATAGCAGGTGAAGAGAATCTCCCCTGCGGCAAGACAGCAGTAGCTAGAAGCTAAAAAAGAAATTAAAATCTAAGAAAAGGAAACAGCTCAATACCTATATTTTAAGTTAAAAGGAGCGCGCTGTTCATTAAAAATTAATTGCGCGCTCATTCAATATAATAATAGCAATTTTATTATTAGGTTCACTTATAATTTGTTTTTATTTCATAATTTTTTTACTCAGCATTATCATTCTCATAGCATGGGATATAACTCATATAACTATTTACTTCATACCTGCCTCAAATTTTGGTGGTATCCGACAAAATTGAGGCGATGCATTAAACATAAATTTGGTGGATAATTTATTATACCTACTATGAATATTCGTGAAGACATGGTATAATAAGCCAACAAGCATGCTATGCAAGGCGTCAAGGTTGGCAATTGAATTATTATGTCATTACAATGTTAATGACGATGGAAACATTGACTTTGACTTTTATACAAAACTAATAAAAACGCAAACAAGCCCGTCTTACAGATTTTTATTAACTGTCAATAAAATAAGGTTAGTCGCGTGCTTCTCGATAGAGTAGAATTTGGGCCACCCCATCTCTTTACATAAGGTGTCGTGCAAGGCGACTAAGGGAAAGGTTTCTGTTTAACATCACAGAGATATATACCTACAGCCCAGACTCAGGTTCAGATGCATGGCTCGAGTCGACAATAATGCCCGGAATCCGGCAATAGGTCACCCCCCCATTACGCGGGACCTACCTATTACAATGATTGGTAAAATGTGGGTGTTAATTTATCTCTGCCTAACCCTCCGGGAATAAAGGCGTCATTATAATGTATGTATGTAATAAAATTCGGTGTAACTATGTTATCAATAAATTAACAAGACAGTTGTATTGTTAATTTAATTACCGCCCTATCATAACTGAACCTATTATTAGTTATGTCAGCTCGCCGACAGTAAGCCTGGCAAACAAGGGTATTACCACAGTTCAATTAATAACATTAGTGTTAAGTAACAAGTCTCACAGGATCACGCAGTAACGCGTAATCTAGTAGACTAACATATTATAACCACTCCCGGTGGAAAAGTAGATAATCTCAATACGAGAAATAGCAAATATTTACCAAAGGAAATATTCTTTGATTCATACTAATATTATAAATGCGAAAGTAACTGTCTGTCTGTTTCACGCCTAAGCCACTGAACCAATTTTGATGAAATTTGGTACAGGGGTAGATTAGACCTGGAGAAAGGAGATAGGCTATGTTTGGTCGTGATAACGGACAGACTCCACCCTGTATATACAAGTATTAAAAAACTTGCATGTATAGGTACTTATAGTTGTTATGCAAGCAAGGGAACAATTTAATATGCAAACTTGTGTCAACCTATGTCAACTGTCACTCGACAGTTGCCTGTCAACATGAAGAGACATTGCGAGTCACGACGTACATCGCAGCACGTACGCGGAGCACATAATATTGCTGGGTTAATTTCAAATAATACAAAACTAACTTGTAGTGGACTATTTATGTCTATAGGTACTATTATATAGTTGTAGGTAGATTCATTTGGAAATGTTTGTTTGGAACTGATTTTGATGTATTTTTTTTTTGTTAAAAAGGTCCCCGGCCTGACTTAAAATCTTACGTTTGTTTAATTACAATCGGTTGAGTAGAACCGGTTGAGATAAGAGATCCACGCGGGAGGAGCTGCGGGTGAAATGCTAGATAGATAGATAGATAGATAATTCTTTATTGTACACACAAATATATTACAGTAAAACGGAAAATATGACAATTAAATGTACAATCGGCGGCCTTATCGCTACAAGCGATCTCTTCCAGGCAACCTTAGGATGGACATATTTATATTATCATAACAATAATAACTTGTGGGTAGTTATTAGTGTAGTCAAACTGTAGATACATATTATACATATTATACATTCACATTATACATTATACATACAACACATTACACATTATATACTTTAGTAGTATTTTACATAGACCTAAGTACATACCTACTTACGATTTATTTCTATAATATACTTACATAAACATACTTACACATATTATAGTATACAAGATAAGCCTACTCAAAACCAACATGATGAAGTAACTAAGTACCCAAATAGTGCTCCTTAATCATTTTTTTAAAAATAGCAAGGGATTGCGCACGTCTGATGGACAAAGGCAGCGCATTCCACAAACGTACAGCCTGAACAGTGAAGGACTTGTCATAAAAAGTGGTGGAATGAGAGGGCGTGGATAATTGGATAATTGCTAGTACATATATTTTATATTTTTACTACCTGTTGCCCGTGGTTCCACCCGTGTAGACTTCTGAATCTTCAACCGATGGAGAACTATTTTAGGGATAAAAAATATTTAGTAGGTATAGGTGACCAGCGTCCCCCTGCTACAAATTTCAGCCATATTGATTACGATTTCAGCAGATTCGGGTAGGTACTTCTATAATGCCTTTAGAAAGCGATTGTTAAGGGAACAAGTTTCATTCTGAATCTTAAGTTTTCCCGAATCAAAGGAGTTAATGAGTTTCGTACAATTATTGTCGTTCTTGTTCATTTTGGCAGCCCTAGATGAATCAACTCTTATAATAAGATAAGAAAAGTTGACATATTTAGAGCCCCCGCAAACTGCAGACTTTTTGATAGGGTGAAGTCTCCTAGTATCGGCCACGTCCTAATATCGGCCTTTTCGAAAAAATGGATCATAACTATGAAAATAACCCTAAAATTATGATCGTTTTTATGCAAAAAGCGACTCTATATCCATACGAATAACATCCCATATTTTGGTGCGGGTACCTCCACATTTGAACGTTCAGGTGGCAATAGAGCACGCGCAGGTACCGACTTGTGTCGTTTGTTGGCATTTCCGAGTCAAATCCCGGAGACGACGCACTCCGTTGATAAGTATTTGAATGGAATTAAACATACCTATGGTATTTTATATTATTTTATAATAAAGAGAAACAGTCGAAGTACCGTTTAGGTAGTGTGTTTTTAAATTTATTTGTACTTTTTATGAAATAATCGGGGGGTCGAGATTAAGGATCTTTATTTTGGATAAATCTCAATATCGGCCACCTGGTCGATATTGGGGAAATGCATGAAAACACTAAACTGTATGTTTAGCTATTTTATATGTTAGCAGTAACATTAATAAGGTTAAAAATTAAATAGCAGCTCTGTTTGAGCACCAGATCCTAACATCGGCCGCCTAAAAACTTTTTTTGCCAGCTACGGCCGATATCTAGAAAGTCGATGCGTAATAACGGCCACCTTAGTTTGTATAGGGTACTTACTTTCCTACAACTTTCGAACTTCACAATAAACAGGAACGTGGTGCAAAATGAACAAATACTTATGTATTTTAATTTAATCAATAATATAATCATGTCGTCCCAACAAAAAGAGAAACGTTTCAAACCTATGGTTATATGACCATAGGTTCTATGACCCCTATAGGTTCTATGATCCCTATAGGTTCTATGACCCCTACAGGTTCTATGACCCCTATAGGTTCTTTGACCCTATAGGTTCTATGACCCCTATAGGTTCTATGACCCCTATAGGTTCTATGACCTCTATAGGTTCTATGACCCCTATAGGTTCTATGACCCCTATAGGTTCTATGACATCTATAGGTTCTCTGACCCCTATAGATTCTATGACCCCTATAGGTTCTATGATCCCTATTGTTTCTATGACCGTAGTAGAATAAGAGATGGAGTAAATGCCGTTCAAAGAAGCAGGCAGTAATACAATGCTTTGATGTTACCATTGGGCTTGTGGAGGATAGATGGAAGACGTTTCACGGAAAATATCGATGTCTAGCCATATCCGCAGTTAAGACTGGCAAAGCGGACCCCAGAATCCGAGGTGTAAGCTTCGATTGCGACTGGGAATTAATGATAGGATGAAGTAGAAGAAGAGTAGCATTTCGACAATACGAAATTTTCAGGATCACTTTACAAGACAGACTTCCTAGAAGAATAGATACAGAGAGAAAGAGAAATCTGGACAATAGAATATAAAACATAAACCAGTCAAATAAAATAAAACTAGTAGATAGAAGAAGAAGAGTATTAAAATAGAAGAAGAGAATATTAACGGACAGCGTAACTGACCTCATGATTTACCTTTTTAAGAAGAAAAGATGAAAATTCTTTATGGTGGCTGTGAAGTAGAACTAATTAGTGATGTCGAAGAAGATGAAGCCAAAAGTATTAAATGTGACTAATGTATACAAATGGTTCCACTTAAAGTGTACAGTTCATCGTGGGCGAAATTATATTGATGTGGCTAAAGAAGATTTTACTTGCCGTCACTGTTTAGTGCATTTAAATTGAAAAAACCTTTAAAGAAAGTCAAGTTTTCTGTTGACTTTATTAAATAATATTTTTTCTTATAATAATATATTTTGGAAATCTTCATTTGTCTTAATTTTTTTTAATCATTGTGATCATTAGTTTATAATAACAGCAATTACTGTAATTTTCAAGGCTGAGATATAAAGAAAAGACAAATTAATGATAGATAAGCGTTAAAAAAAATAATTTGAACCTGAATTGGAATATAAAACGTTATATTTTTTTACTTTACTTAGTTTTATTGACCTAAATTCACGTTGGAAAAGGTATGACGATATTAGGGTCACAGGCGGCAGAAATTAGGGTGTTAGAGGCCGATATTAAGGGAAATCGACATGCCCGGAAAAAAACATCTATATTTTCAAAAATAACAAAGAATTGGTAATTTTACGAATGTAGTAATGGAGTTTCAGTATCCCTCTACCCGAAAAAGGCATCGCAGGAAAGCAAATGCTATAAACCAAAAAATTACAATCAATCAAAGGTCAAAAAATGTTGACATGGCCGATATATGGTGCCACCACCCTATGCCGATAGTTTGATCAGGTTGGGCCATAAGCGTACACACTGGCCCAAGTAAACTGTCGGTTTGGTTGTGTTTGTTCAACGATAGTTTAATTTGAAGGCAGTCGTGAAGCCCATATATTGTACCTATGTATTTGTCGGCCGATACTAAATTGGTGTGGTGTGCGCACTTTCATACATGTTCATATCTAACGGCCGATATAAGGTCTGCAGCTTGCGGGGGCTCCAATTGCTTCAAAATTTTAGTCCTAACACCCATTCTTTAGAACACTTAGCTCGAGACCTATAGTGAATGATTTTACTTTACTGTATTTTATTGTAGTAGGTATCTACCGATACCGCTTATGTAGTAGGTGGATCTCATCCAAAACTAGATTAATATTCCCCAAGTACCTGCGTGTTGGACCCATGTCCGCACTTAAGCCTGCCAAGGACCGGATATCATCCAACAAAAGGCAGATACCCGAGATAAGGGGAGACAATAGTAGGAATGATTCTTCATTAAATTGAAATAGTATAACTACAGTCTAACGATGGCATAACAGTCACAAGACGAAGTTAACTATGAAATCATATTTTTATTTCCCTAGGAATTTATGTAGTAGAACAGGATCTCAGGAGGATTTAGATAGAAAAAAGCGAATACAGCTCAGGCGGGACTCGAACCCGCGATCTTTTGTTTAAAGGGGGAATGCTGTGACCGCTGAGCCACCGAGCCTCGCTGTCTTAGGGCGTAGCGTCTCGGGGCGCATATCTTTTAATTACAAGCTAAATAGCCAGATAAGGCAAGGAAGTTAAAAAATATGATAATGGGAAAGTTTTCACAATTTCTTTTTCTAGGAATTTATTATTTGTTTAAAATTATTATAACCTTTGGATACAAAACCGTAATAACCCTTGGCTTGTCATTTCGAATTCATAATAGGTACGTATAATTACATATCTACCTATACATAAAATTTAAAACAATATTCTATCATTATTTTGGCTAATTAATGATTTTGAATTTTGTAATTGGCAATATGAACGAAGTTCATTTCCACATATTAAAACAATTCTTGTGTCTATCCATATGCCTACCTTAATGGTAATTTCAGTATTTACTATGCAATGACGAAATCAATGTAAATAATTATAACGTTGAACTTGAGTTAACTTTGCAATTATTTTCCCAAACGTAGTGACACCTATTATTATTCCGTATAATTTACATAACTAAAGGTTCAAAATAATTGATTTGCATTTTGTTTTGTATGAATTACTTATCAATGTCGTTACGAACGTTGCTACTAATTGTGATTTATTTTATTCCAGCACATAAAGTGTGAGTATTGTGACATTACGAGACATTCAATGATACTTAAAGGATTTTCAATGATACCGAACGGCGTTCAATTACTGCTATGAATAGTAATAATTATATTATTATGTCGTACATACTACTCGTACCTATATGAAGATGTATACATTGTATACCGCCTTTCCGTACTCCGTGGTATACCTGTCTCCCTAGGCAAGTAGCAATTCGCTGGCCGGTGTATTGCAGAGTGACGAATGTATTGGATTTGACGTTAATGGCACACAATGACGACTGTCATAAAAGTCAAAATAGGTGTCATACATAATACTATAATACATTCATTGTTCTATTCTACAACACTCCGACCAATGATTTGCCACTTTTCTAATGGTTGATTTACACCAAACGAACATGAGATAGAATTAGAAAAAGAGCATTCTAATCTAAGAGCAATCTTTGTTAATATTTCAGTGTAAATGAAACCTTATTTTCAGCGTTTACATTTGAAAGAACAACGAATGAATGTTCTGTCACAAGAATTTGACGTAGAACGGGTAGATTGACCATTCGCTTGTTTGGTGTAGTAGATCAAACAATAGGGGGCGTACTGTTCATGGATTACCAACTTCGAATGCGATAGATGTGACATATATAGAGATCGTTTTTCAGAAGACAGGCAGCAGTTTGGAGTATGTCTTTACACAAAACTTGCAGTAACTTTGCTTCTTTATCTACCAGAGAAAATATTCTTTTAAACCTATGAGTTTGCACTTTGGAGCCTAGGGTTCGTTAATTATTATCATCGATTGATTCGAACTTCCAACCCTGAGATTAAAACCTGCGCCAGGGCCTCGTCTATATGAATCGACTAGATGGTGAAGTAAGCCTACTTAACCAATTAGTCGGGCCCCGAGGACTTTGTTACATACATACATAAATACAATCACGCCTTTATCCCCGGAGGATTTATTATTAACACCCACATTTAACCAATCATTGTATCAGGTCCCACGTAATAGGGGGTGAGCCTATTGCCGTTTTTCGGGCACTATTGTTGGCTCGAGCCATGTATAGGCTGAGTCTGGGCTGTATATATCTGTCTGACGTTAAACAGATCTATCACTTAGTAGCCTTGTACGACACCGCATGGGAGGTGGCCCAAATTCTACTCTGCCGGGAACCACGCGGCTTAGTTATTTAGATAAATAACGTATCTGTAGTCTGATCTTAGAATAAATGTTCCTACCTCTTTTTCGGTTTGCGTCTATGTAGGTATAGACATCAATAATATTATAATCACAGTACCCATTCCAATCTCTACTGATAAGGAAAACGAATGTTACAATATCGTATTTGAGAACAGCCTTTCTGAAAAATGTAATTACAAGTTGGGTAGCCTCGGGCTATAAGCGTGTAACTTAATTTATGAAATAATATAAGTCTTTGTAATATGGCCATAACTCGCTACTTACCATTATGATTATAGGTAGACTTTCTTTTAAATAAATCTGTAGGTTAGATTAACCTACCTTCGCCACGATATTATTGAACTTTGTGTTTGGAATGTTTTGTAAATATTCAAATATATAGGTGTGGTGTGGAGGTAGTGAACGCGACTTCTATTCCTACTGCAATTTTTTTTGTATGTGTGAATAAGTCTTTCTAGTCTGGTCGATTTGCTTTGGTCTAGTAGGTGTTTCCGTGTCAATGGCAGTCGTTACGGGTAGTTGGAGCCCTCAAATGTCTGATTATAATAGTCTTAACTACAGAACTTCGATATCGTCAATTGGTTGTGGAGGTCAGATGGCAATCGTTTCACGGAAAATATGGAAGTTTTTTATGGCTGATAGGGTCACGTGGTCGCTGGTAGAGCTCGCTTGCCTAGAAGTACCTAACCTATTCACTATAGTCTTGAAGACACCCAAGTTATAGCTATTCGGAAACATAGATTCGGGCAAGACTTTCCACTCCTTGGCAGTACGCATGATAAACGTATCGCCGAATCGTTTAGTAGGTACTAGGTACGAACTTATATGAGTGGAATGTCCACGGCGGTGGTGTATCGGTGGCGCGTCGCGCGTCTGGTCGTTCCGTGGTGGAAGTTCAGCAGCATCACAGTTACCTAGACTAGAAAGCCGACCCCAACTAAATTGGGAAAAGACTCAGAGAATGATGATGATGATTGTAACTATTATTTTATTACTATTGCGGGCCCACAACAACTACTAACAAAAGGAAAGAATGAGAGGTACCTTAATTCTGTGGTTGTATGTATATTGAATGCACGGCAGGTGAAAACCCACATCACATCCTATATGTATTTTTTGGTACTTTGCAATTAACAAGGTTTTTTTTCATATTAAAGTTATTTTTATCGAGTTACAGAGATCCATTAGACTTACTAATTAGTATAGCTTTTAAAGATTACCATAAATCTATTCTTAGGAGTTGTTATTGTTGAAGAACAATGTATTTTATAATTAACTAGCTAACTTAGCATCTCATTACATTACGTACATAATGCAACAGTTGAATTTTGTTGAATTCTTCAGTCCGAATGTCACTTTGAAAACAGCAAAGAACTGAAAGTATTTCAGAAGTTCATCAGTAGGTAGGTACCAGGATGACCTGGTCCGGACATGTAATGCGTAGGGATGAAAGTAATGTCGTAAAAAGGCATTCACTATGGATGTGGATGGCTACAAGGGCAGAGGAAGACCTAAAAGGAGGTGGATGAATTGTGTGGAAGATGATATGGTTAAGAAGGGAGTAAATGTTGAGATGACTGCAACTAGAGATTAATGAAAACAGCATACATGTTGTGCTGACCCCAAATAAACTTGGGATAGGGCAGAAGGATGACTGATGAAAAAAATACGATACATAGGCAAAAATGTTTTCTAGGTTTTCATATTATTTTTTATCGTTAATAGAATTGCTGAGCTCTCACATTTAGCAAATTGGCCACGGGACGCCCCACCGGGCGTCTGAAACTTTGAAGTTGATTACATAGCTAATTTAAAATTGGCATGACGGCCAAAAATGAAAATAGTTTTAATATCTCACCGCTAACTTGACAAGTCGGAAAAAATTGCCAGAAACTTAAAATATTTTGGTGGTTGTTTTTAAATCTTTAAATCAGAAGAGACTTTGCCACACTGTGTGTGTTCTACCGTCTATACAATGGTTTGTGCTCCGAAGAACTGTTTGACACGATGCCTACAGCTACATTCTATCATCGCACCTCTCGACACTGGCAGGGAATTCATCCTCACACATTGCGTCCGGAAACGGTGCGCACTTTGCGGTATGAAAGGCACTTCATCCCACGCACACTCAAGCTTTGGAATGAACTCCCTGCGGTGGTTTTCCCAAGCGACTGCAATATGGGGTTCTTCGGCAGCACGAGTGTGACGCCTCTGGTGTTGCATACGTCCATCGGCCACGGTTATTACTTCCCATCAGGTGGGCCATGTGCTTGTCTGTCACCTAAGTTGTATAAAAAAAAATCTATTATGGATACAAAACATAAAAATTGTTTGTACCTATGTCCGTTAGGACCGCCATATAGGTACGTTATATTAATTTGATCAAACTGGCACTTTCAAACAGTTTGTTCTCAGACCATTGAAATTATAGGTTACTGTAGGCCGCGGGAACAGGAACAGTATTCTACACGGACGGCGCCGCGGGCACCTAGTCAAGCTTAAATAACCAACAATTGAATTTTTTTTGGTACATATTGTAAGAATGGCCGCTTAGGAAAGTCACACTACTCTATAGATACATACAGTAAAAGTTGTGAATAATGGTCACCATGAAAAACAGCAAAAACTTTGAAGAGTTCCGACGACTTTCAACTGGATTTGAATAATTTATTCGATATGGTACGTTGTTACTCTAGAGAAAATTATATTGTCTGACTCGATATTCTTATGAAACAAATGGAATCGGGTCGACTTTCTCTTCCCTCTGAGGGATAGGTCACAGATATAGAAAAAATACTTGGCCTGTGCTTGGCTTACATAAATCAATGTCTAGTTCTTTTTTGCATAGTCTTATTTTTAATAATATGCTGTTAATAACTCGGTATGTACGTCTTTGAATTCGATTTTGGTGCGCTTCAAAATGTCAGATTGATTAAAATATCTGCATACTTCTCTTCTACTCAAGGATCAATGACAAATAATAATTAAAAGATGTGACTAAAAAGTAAAAATAAATACTAGGTACTTTTAAAAAAACACTCTTTCATAAAAGTGAAAATAATTACTCACAATTATTTTTAGTAGATTTTGAATAATTTTTTTTTTAAACCGAGCTATTTACAAGAGTCATCATCGAACACTGTTTAATAATAAAATGATGTGTTGTAATTTCAAACTCACTTTTAGTTTGGTCTTTTAGTTTTTTATTATTACAGTTAGTTTCTACAATGACGTTGAAATCTTGATCCATTGGAGCATAAAGCGCTTATTGAATTAGGGTAAACAAGGTTGGGCTTATTGTCTAAAACCATTGATATACAAAAAATAAAGTATACAAAAAAAAAATTGTATATCAATGTCTAAAATACGCTTTTATTATACCTACCAATTGGTTACAATAGAACGAACCAATACAACGAAAAGCATTCTCGAAGAAAAAAAGTGTCTAATATTTTAACAATCTAGTCAAGTAAAAATATCATATTACCTTTATTGGAAAACTTTTGGCGTTCGTATTAAATTACGCTCAATCAGGGTCGCTAAACATCGTAAAATTCTAAATTTACCTATCTATTTTTACCCGACTGCCAAGAAGGGTTATCTTTTTCGCGCTGTTATTTGCGCGTTTCTTGTATTGTAGGTACATACCTACAAGGTAATAAAGAACATTACAAGATTACACATGTATGTAATCTTGTAATGTTCTTTATTACCTTATATACTCTGAATCTACATACATATAATGTTTGATGCATTTATGTTGTATAAAAACAAACTGGGGACTGCAAAGTTGTGCATTTAGAATGAAACTACATATAAGGTACTGGCGTAAACAGATTATAATAGAAATAACACTTGTGTCGTACTTAGTATAGCGAAGCAGTATAGTATAGCATTTCTGTTGGTGACTTGCCATTTCGGACAGAAAATGTACTTTATATGTGACACAATGCCCGCAACTGAAAATTAATTTTCTGCTCTTATATACTCGAACATTATAAACTAGAACATTCAAATACAAACTCGACAAACGTTAGAGCTGCCTCTACACCAGTACGGTCGTCCTCAATCGGTTCAATCTTTCTATCGATCGATGAAACCCACAGTCAACCTTTACTTCCTTCGCATCAATGCATTTTGAGCTTTCAGACTAAATAGACTAAATACAAAACTAGATTAAAAATATCTTATTTCTTGTAATTGTGTGTTTATGAAGACAGATGAATGTCTGGAATTCTGTATGCATGAAATACAGAAATAGATTATTGTCCTAGTGGATAGGAATAGCACGTAGTCGTATAGTCTTTTTTATACCATTTAGATGACAAACAACCCACCTGATGAGAATTGGTCACTGTGGTCTATGGACGTGTGTAACGCCAGGGGTATAACACTCATTGCTTTTTTTAACAAGCTCCCTAATGAAATTAGGGATTTACCTATAAATAAATTTAAAAATGAAGTTAAGAGGAAAATGTTCCCAAAAGGCTATTATAAAATACAAGAATATTTAGATGATAAACTTGCTTGGAATTGAGCTGTTCACTCATGCATGCTTCTTAAACAAATGATTGTATTTAGACTAAGTAGACTAAGCATTTTTTGTAAATAGACCAAAAAAAAAAGCCCGCTGAGTTTCTTGCCGGAGTCTTCTGGGCCGGGGCCGCGTTTCGAACCGGTGTGGTCCATTTGCTAAGCTAGTCTTTAGTACATATATGTATATTATTGACGTTTTGTAAGTTCCGTTTTGATGGTCTATACAGAATAAATGATTTTTGACTTTGACTTTGACTATGCTGCCGACTCTGTAAAATACCTACCTCTAATCCCGGCGGAGAGTAGGGTAGCCAGAGCTCACTGGAGAGATATTGTGCAGTCAGTGGAAAGACCAAAGGCTTATTCTGCTTGTCTTCTGCCGGCACAGAATCTCTCTTACAGGGTCGGCAGTTACTCCCCTGGTGTAACACTCGTTCACTGGTGGTACACAATCATTTTCCGTCAGGTGGCCCGTGTACTGTTTGCGACCTAAGTGGTTTAAAAAAACAGTAGAGGCCTAACGGGACTAAGGTTACGGGGACAGAATCAGTATGTCATGCGGGTAGAACTGTAAATAACAACTAGTGACTAATAAATCTAGAAAAAGTAACGGTAATCATAGTTTTATATGGAGTATTTGTCGTTAAAGTATCATTGGGATAGTACGGCATTCATATACTCGTAATAGGCACTCTGACATTCATAAACACATTGTGAGCTGTGCGTGTTGGTGACTTCAGTAGCTAGAATTTGGAATTCTAATATGAGTTACTGCATATAATTTAGGTATGTTAACTTCGCTCAAAAATCAATGCCTGACCTTTTTGACCTGGAATATTGAATTGGAATATTTGATGAATTGCAGCCTTGTGAGCCGTGAAAAATACTTAATAGATCATTCGTTTCTTCTTCACACATTCTAGCGTTAATCCCAGTCGCATCCGAAGTTTTCACCTCGGAGTCTGGGGTCCACTTTACCAGTCTAACTGCCGATTTGGCTTCAATATTTTTCGTGAAGTGATCACCATCTGACCTCCACTAACACACAACAAGGCACAGAGGCTGTCTCGTCAGTTATCATTATAATTTTTTGTACCATTCTAGATGAAACATTCATATTCGTATTTCCTGTACATACAAAAATAGTCGCTGAGAGAATAATATCCGTATTGATTTGATACTTTTCTAAATATCGATACGTTGATTAATATTTTCAAATATTTGCGTATGTTATACCACTATCATAATATTATCATGTATTTATTGTTAGTAAAATATTGGTAAAACACTTGTACTAATGAATATAAATGAGAATCTATGTGTCATACCGCTTTATAATGAACCTCACAAAACTGTTAATTAAGCCATTCCATATATGTATCTACTTAGCTAATAAAGTATGTTCATATGTACAGTCGAGAAAGGAGTTATGGTTGCACCTTTACATACAACTTTGTATGGTAATGTGCAGCTTATCTCCATTTTTCGACTGTACACTTGAGAGCAAAGAATTCGGGTCAATTAAAATCTCGCAAACTAAGAATGCTATGAACATACTTGCCGAAATTGTACGAAAGTATGTTCATTGTTTTTATTCCTATGAACATTATACATATCAGATATTACTCACAAAAGTAAAGCATTTGCTTGATAAACTAAAATCTAAGACCTTCGAAACGAACTATAAGGGTTTGATAATGATCGAGCGGTATCTATATTTAGCATTATCTTAATAAGGGCTTTCCTATTTCGTGAATGGACCTTATCATTTTAGCATCGATGTCGGGTCGGATATAGAAAACGGTCAATAGCATGCGATATCGACTGACACTGCGTCCGTATACCATCAGCTTGCTTGGGTTTTATAGAAGTGTTTAGGACTTTCAATATGTTTATAAGCTAAGGTGGTATAAGTTGTGTAACCAGAATTAGACCAATCTCCTAACTTTGATATCGCCAGAACGTTGTAGAAATCAAATAACCGTTTCATGAAAAATATTGAAGTTCGGCCGTTTCAAAATTAGACTGGATAAATCGAACTCTATTGTGTTTTTATAAAAAGTCGCTACAAGATTGTTTACCTATATTTAAGTACCGTTAAGTATTCATATTCATTGCTTAGCTAATACAACTTAATAAAGGAGGATTTAATCATAACGTTTCTCTTAGAAGTTTCCAAGAAGGGACATCCTACTGCAATGAGCTCACGTAGAAAAATCTTATTATACGAGTACAAGACTAGCTTTCTTGTTAGACGCTAAAAGCATTCTGTGTTTCTTTTAATATTTAAATTTAATTACTTTTAA
Source organism: Eilema depressum (assembly GCA_914767945.1). Classification (NCBI taxonomy): domain Eukaryota; kingdom Metazoa; phylum Arthropoda; class Insecta; order Lepidoptera; family Erebidae; genus Eilema; species Eilema depressum. The sequence goes on from OU612020.1 coordinate 8,152,667, forward strand.
AGTCTCTTTTGAATAGAAATGTTTCTGGGCATTTGTAAGACTGTCAGATTACAAAGGAGAGGAATCCCTTTTCTAGCTAGGTACTAAAAAAACCGGCAGTAGGATACGCCTATTCAGTTTTATTAGACTGTTAGTTAGATTAATCGAATAGCTTGGAAAAAATATTGTTATCCTTTAGATTAGTACAACAGTAGGTAATTGATTCCCAATCTTAAATCAGTATTTTGCCTACCTTAAGGATCAGTAGCTTTACCATGAATCACGTTCACACCGAATTTTAACAACCTGTTTATCGCTTCTGTTTATTGCTTTTAGCTTTATATAGATGTTAATTAAGTACTATACTTAAACGGAACATGTGAAAAGCCATTCCATCATTTCGTCACAGTTTGAAAGCCTTTGAGGTTGTTTCGTCATGTGAGAATATGCCAGCTATTTCAATGCTAATTCGGAAATGTGTCTCGTTAGGAATTTCCGTTCTACTGCAGTTATAACTTAACAACAGTCAAGCTAGCCTGGGGCAGCAGCGAGCAGCGGTTAGTGTTGAGCTTTGTTTGAAGATGTTCTTTTGAGATTGTTGTACAAAAATGATTTTTTAGAATATACTTAATATATTTTTCTTTCTATCGTCGCAAATTGACAGAGTGTTGTGCAAATCTTACTAATATTATAAACGCGAAAGTTTGTAAGTATGTGAGGATGTTTGTTACTCTTTCACGTAAAAACTACTGAATGAACTTTAACGAACCTTTACAATACTAAAGCTTATACATAAGAATACCACATAGGCTACATATCAGCGGTGAACGGGATCAGAATTTCGCACGGGCGGAGCTGCTGGCAACAGCTAGTACATAATTCTATATGTAGCACATGATGAATAAGTACCTACCGAATAAACTACGCGTCTATACTAGGTAGGTAGCGTAGGTACATAATATATTATTGGTTGATTGCGCACTACCCATTTGCATTTAGTAGTATAGTAGGGAAGGCGACGATGCTTAACGGGTAATTAATCGGGCGTCGCGGTAACCTATTAGAATTGATAGATTAGATGTTAGAAAGAATAATGGTATATGTTTCCACTTTCAGTGCTGGTGGAAGCGTCTACATAACATCATAATAAATACATACATATAAATCATCCATCTTAATTACATTTTGTATTATTTTGGTCTTATTTTTTTTCAGTTATTCTAATATGATTACCTCTAAAATAAAAACAAATAAAAGACCGCGCTCGAGTAAATTCAGACTTCGTATTTTGCAACTTTGCTAAGTACCTTCCCACGCCCTTAGGGTACGCTTAAATCGTTAGATTAGCAAAATTGACACTTTTTAGTTAGTAACTAACCTCCCTTTTGTTAATCTGAAGCGCGTGTAAATCCAATGATTGATTTTTTTTGAGCAATCACTCATATTTAGACGCTCATACTGGCTGGAGGAACGTATCAATATATCATTGTCATATATCGTTCATAGAGCTGACAGTTTCATACATTTATAGAGTAGTGAAAACCGTTCTTCTTCTTCTTCTAGTGCCTCTCCACTACTGGAGGTTGGCCGTCAGCTCAGCGAATTTTTCCCGGTCTTGCGCCAAGCGAAAAAGCTGTTCCACGCTGTTTTTTCCGTTGCTTTTCTGTTCTTTGTCCATTCTCGGATGTTTCTTAGCCACGACTTCTTTCTCCGTCCAACGCGTCTCTTGCCCGCGACTTTGCCCATCATAATAAGTTGGAGAAGGTCGTATTTCTCGTGTCGCAAAACATGACCTAGGTATGCGACTTTTCTTCGTTTGATGGTCTGCAACAATTCGCGGCTCTTCCCGACGCGTTGGAGTACCCTCACGTTAGAAACTTTCTGTGTCCAGCTAATACGCAGCATTCTACGGTAATGAAAACCGTTAAAATATTATAAACTATAAAATATAAAAACTGTAGCTTCGGTTTCAACTACTTTAAAGTAAGTCATATTTAAAGTACGTAAAATTATTCTGTATAACTCACACCTTAGCCACAGATGACTAAATAGTTACTGCCTAAGCGTGCTGTCTACATGCCAAATCAAAAGTTTTGCACGTCGCGTCGTTTATAACAATATACCCACGCCCTTTTCCTTGGAAATAACACCGAAAAGAACTAATGAACGTACTTGTTCCTGAATATCGGAATATTTTGTGAGCTGATCAGATAACTTTCATATTCATTACTCTGTTTATGTTGTAACACACCCTCACTAAACAGGGACGTGGAAGTAAAAGTATTTTCATGTAGCGTAAGTAGCAGTACAATATAAACAGACTATAAAACTCCTAACCGATAAAATTGGCCCAAATTATTAAAAAAAACTTTCCAACACTCCAAATCACCGTTGTTATCGATGGTTCTAATATTTGTTACTAAAAGTTGCCTGCGAGTAGAAAGGGGACATCCCTTTAAGTTCAAATTAGGATAAGTTATTCTATAGTTTACTATTCTTATTATCGTTCGTATTAACAGGATGAGAACAGACAATTGTGAAAAAAAAAACATATTTTCGGTATTGTTAAAATATTCAGGTTTTTCTCGTTACGAATTTATTAGACAGATGTATAATGTATAGGTAGATACAGGCCATTCAAGGTTCGACAGCCTCCGTGGCGTAGCGGTAGTGAACGCGGCCGCTACGCAGGAGGCGCGGGTTCGATCTCCGCTCAGTGCAAATATTTGTGTGAATGAAATATGAGTATTTGCATTGGTCTGGTCGTGCCTCGGAGAGCACGTTAAGCCGTCGGTCCCGGTTGCCATAAGAACATCTATGGCAGTCGTTACGGGTAGTTGGAGCCCTAAAAAATCCAAAAACAACGGTCTAGCTGCAAAGCTTCGATATCGCCTAATGTTATCATTGGGCTGTGGAGGTCAGATGGCAATCGCTTCACGAAAAAATATCGAGGTCTAGCCAAATCTGTAGTTAAGACGGTAAAGCGGACCCCAGACTCCGAGCTGAAAAGCTTCGGATGCGACTGGGAATTAACGCTAGGATGAGAGAGAGGCCATTCAAGGTATACCTCGGGACACGTATCTTGGACCTAAAACCGCGAGACTAACGAGGCCCTGGCGCGTGCGGATTGTTTTGAAATAATCTATGCTTGGTGAATTTGAGCTCGTCCATCGCTATAGCACCCCGTGCTATTCTCAAAAGACACCCAAGAAACGCGTACTGCGAGTATAGAGTACATTTTAGGTCCAAGATATATGTCCCGAGCAATATCTCTATAATCGACTATTGTTGTCCATTTGTCCAATCCCTTTAGCTACGTCATACACCTTTAAAGTACCTACAAGCTGATTGACAAAATAGCTGTCTATAGAACGCGGGTGTTGAAATTCAAAACGGATATTACAGCAATAAATAATTTCATTCGCCGCTGTAATGTAGGCACTCAATGAATAGATATTTGGCTCCAGATCAAACGATTGTTATTAAATTTATTACATCATTACGCTCAAACCATCTTGCTGTGTGTCGTTTGGTAATGATTTTAAAGCCCATCAACATAAGACTGCAAGTGTTCCATTGTTTGCTTTTGTTAGATTTGAGTTTCCTCCAATAGTCCAATAATAATCCAACAGTTATCCAATCATCTCGGCAATTTATTTACTTGTCAAGATTGACAAGCAGATCCGTCGATTGACGGACAAGAGTGCAGGTTTCCCTTTCGGGGTTAGGAGATCAGACTGCATTTGGTATGCAGTCTGATCTCCTGTCATTATTGATATCTTTATTATCTTCAGGTATCTTTATTGATACCAAATAAAGACAAAGAGTAGGCGAACGAACTTTGGGCACCAAAGCACAAACTTTGAATCAAACTGGGTCTAACGCTAAAGTAAATATTTTTATGAACCATAATCATAATGTTTATTTTGGAAGATACGCCTATAGTCACAGTTATAGATTTAAAAGCCAATAAAAATCAAATACTTTACACTTGACTCTTTCCTTCATTGCGTTTGTATACGTCAAAACGAAAAAATACGCGTGTATGCTATTTCTGTACCGTATTTTTGTGCTCATTTAATATCCGGTACAGAATGGTTCTGTTACGGGTGAATGCTCACACACATACGTTAGTTGTGGTGAAACAGAAAGCCCTAACGAGACCCATTTCCGAATTAGCATTGAAATAGTTGACCGCTGCTGACAATAAATAAACCAGTCGACGATAAAACAAGAATGTAACAGTTATTTATTTATTTATCAATGATGTATTATATTAATAGATAGGTACGTCATACAAGAACACGGCGGCTTTCATAATTGGCGCAAACATTATGTACGTATAAAATACGTATTAATGTAAATAAAGTACGTAATAACTCGTAATAAATACGGACGGATTAATAAACGAAGGGACGACTGTCATATAGGTACGTCAAATTCCATACATTCATCATTCTATTCTACACTAGCTGACCCCGCGAACTTCGAACCGCCTTTTTTTTAAATTTTTCTCGCCGTAAGAACCATCCTCGTACTTCAGGGAAAATTAAAAAAAAAGAATTAGCGAAATCGGTTCAGCCGTTCTCGAGATTTGCGCTTAGCAACACACTTAGGGATTCATTTTTATATTTTTACTAGCTGACCCCGCGAACTTCGTACGGCCTTTTTTTAATTTTTCTCGCCGTAAGAACCATCCTCTCACTTTAAGGAATATTCTAAAAAAAGAATTACCGAAATCGGTTCAGCCGTTCTCGAGATCTGCGCTTAGCAACACAGTTAGGGATTCATTTTTATATTATAGATATAATAGATAACGCCGGCTACTAAGGGGGCTGGTAAGTCAACTTGAACAATGTAACCATAGAAGTCACAGAGTACACACTTATGTAGGTATACAGAAATAAAAATTGATATCGCGAAAGAATTTTAATAGCTGTCATGCAAATAACATTACAAAAAGGTGCCCTATATTTTATAGAAATAGATGTCAAAATTATTTAAATCATGTATCTATTATAGTCTTCGTCCCGTACCAAATTCGAAATCCAAAATTCATTTCTGGTTCACCCAAGAACCGTTACACAAGTATTTATAGATTGCCACTACTGAAAAAGTTTCCTAATCATTAATAACTTTTACGAGAAACATTATGTTTAAATCTTTCTTTAACAGCTTATATTTACCAAACAACGGGAAAGTATAGTTTCTTTTCTTTTAATGACTTTCTAAGCTCAATAAAACAAACACATGTGGCCATAAAAACTATATGTTTATACTATGTTACAAGTTAGACCGATGTTGTGGTATTCGGACATGCTATGGCACTGATATATGACATGCCATATCTTGGTACATACTTATAGCCTCTCTACAAAATATAAAAACAAAAGGTGCGTACAAATTATATAAGTAGCATAACATGTTATAAAACAATGTTATATAACATGTTTCAGTAATGTAGACACTGAAGTTAGTACAATGTTGCAAAGTTATAAAACAATGTTAGATAATGTGGACGTGTTATATAACACAAGTTATACAACATGTTACATAATCTGTACGCACCTTTATGTAGATATTGCTCGGGACATAATATCTTGAACCTAAAATGTGCTCAAAATGTGCACTACACGATACTTCGGTGACTTTTGAGGATAGCACGGTGTGCTACTGCGGTGGGCGAGCTCAAATACACCAAGTACCTGTAGATTATTACAAAACAATCCGTGGGCGCCAGGGCTTCGTTTGTCTCGCGATTTAGGTCCAAGATACGTGTCCTGAGGTATTATAGGCAACTTCAGTACTAGCGCATTGGTCAGCGCGTCAAGAAGAAGAGAGAGGCAGATAGGTGCTTATAAATTACATTAGGTAAGTACTAATAGACCGGGTTCCCTAGTACATTTCCAAAACTTGATTATTATATTTTTTCAAAGAACTTAGATAATTATCTTGAGATATAAGAAAAACTAGCCGGTTAATAATAAGTTTTTTGGAATCATGAAATCGACATATTTGACCCATGATATCTCTGTTAGCTACCACATTCCAAAGTGGCGTACAAGCTTTTGTTGGGTGTCTCATCATAACGAAGCTACTCACGGAAAATTAGCTTGATAGTAGTCAGGTTTTGGAAATGTACTAGGGACCCCGGTCTATAACTTGTACTCCGAGCACGAAAAATATTTGTATTCGTAACGTAATTGTATCGAGAGAACGGAGCATTGCGATTGGCCGCCTGCCTACTGTAAGCCTGTGTGTGTATGTGTGTGATGTAAAGACTGCCAATCGCATCGTTCATTACTACTGCGTGAACGTGCTTCCAAAACTTCAAATGTCATTATTGTCTGCTTGTTTAATTGCTTGTTATTGTGTGGCCACTTTGCACTAAATAAATGTTTCTTTCTTTCTTTCTTTCTTCCTTTCTTTCTTTCTTTCTTTCTTTCTTTCTTTCTTTCTTTCTTTCTTTCTTTCTTTCTTTCAATGTTCCGTTCTCTCGATACGTTTACGTTACGAATACGAATAGAATATTTTTCGTACTCGGGGCACTGAATATATCGATATTTTTCAATTCAGCCTATCAAGTGCTAGTGCCCAGCCTGTTAGTGTCTGTGAAATTAATAGTTAAGAGGAGGTTATTGCTTCCTATTAATACTTTCATTACTAGAGGTCACTAGCTAATTTTACGTACTATTGTGACTGTGGGGGTATCCCCACAGTCACAATAGTACGTAAAATTATTAAATGTTACTATACTGCTTCTGTAGAATGGAAGTAGTTACCCAGTTGGGTGGCTTCAAATTTCAAACCAATGTTCTCTAAACATAAATACCTACCTATATTGTATTCTTCAAAATATACTCAACTCACTTAATCGATATTTATTTTTAATAATATTTACGCTTTTAGCAACTGTGATTAAGGCCAAAGGTTAATAAAGAAAATATGATTTGCAATTTAAATTTACATAATCCCGTAAAATATTTTAATGAGTTTTAGTATTACCAGTATCTGACTATATTGTATAAGATGTACCTAAGTAGGTAGGATGTGATTGGACATAGATTTTCTGCATAGTACCTAACAATTCGTAATGAGATCACCCGACAAAGGATTAAATTTACTACAAAGCTCGAAGGGTGACAAGCTGCAGTGCAGTCCAAAGGACTGGTTAAATTTTTCGCAGGACCGATGGCCGAGGCGATACAGCAAATGAGCCCTAAAGTAATGGACACCGCGAATGTGGTGGGACGCGTTATCAAGAATGGTGACTCACTGAAATTGACTTAGGTGGATAGATTGGATGTATAAGGTAAAGGTTCAGGTGCTATAGCGCACACTGCGAGAGATCATTGCCCAGCAGTGGACTGCAATATTATAGATTAATTGATTGATGATTCGATTAATTATGTTTGGCCTGTACTTCGAAAGCCTGCCTAGTTTGGCTTGACCGAGGGCCTGAATGTATTATTCATTTCATTACAGGAATTAAATCATTTACATCCTTGCAAGCTATAACATTTCCATGACAGTTAGTCGCCTATAAATTCAAACATTTTATATCTTATTGTTAGTCAGTAGTCCTCAGTTTTATTGTTGTATGCCGACGCTGTACAAACTAGCCAACGTTATTTGATATCACTGCTACAATGTTAGTTTTTCATTGTTATTTTCCTGTTACATATTTTCACTATATTTTCTGTATTTTTTCGATTAATCTCGATTCGTTCTGTACTCGTAGTTCTCCCGAGAGATATTTTTAATAACTTTTTTCTGTACACGCGTAGATTGGTTAAGGTGCGTTAATTTAGTAAAATATATGTTATACCTCTATTTTTTTTTCTTGATATGTATATCAAGGTTGCCTGTAAGAGATTGCCACTAGGTGATAAGGCCGCCTATTGTTTATACCCAAATGTACTACAGTTGAAAATATTTAAAAGATACGATTTGACGTTTATAGTCTAGGGATGGAGCTTCTTAAATCAATTGTCAGAATAATCGATTCAAGTAACAAAAGATTAATCGCATAGCTGCCAAAATGTAACTTTTGTAACATTGTAAATAAATAAAACTATTCATCATAACCGCGCAATATAATAATTATCCGACAAGATTTCCATACCATAAAACAACGTTACTTTTTCCCTGTTAAGTAACTTTTTAAGCTATCTTGTTTACATTTACACTAGACTATCTGGCCCTGGCAACACTGATTAATCATGTAATATATCTAGTATTGATATTTGGATTAGTACCTATATGTGTTAGGCTTAATGAAAACATTGCAATAATATGCGATTGCAGCAATCGCGGCTGATTTCCTGGTACTTTTTGAAGAGTTCCTTGGTCTAATCTCGGAAACCCATCATCAGATCTTTACAAAATTTAAATGGGACCATTTCGAAATAATCTACTTACGAACAAAAAAAGAATTTTCAAAATCCGTCTAGAATTGGCTTCACAATCGCATAACAAACATACAAAAAAAATAGATAAATAGGTTAAAAATAATAGATAAATAGGTATTTGTAGTTATTCGGTCCCACGTAATAGGGGGTGAGCCTATTGCCATATTCCTGGCACTATTGTTGACTCGAGGTATGCATCTGAGGCTAAGTTGTGGCTGTACCTATATAACTGTCTGGTGATAAACAGCCCTATCCCTTAGTCGCCTGGTACGACACCGCATAGGAAGAGATGGGGAGGCCCAAGTTCTACTCTGCCGGGAACCACGCGGCTCCTACGGGAAACCTAAAAACCTAAAAATTATAGCTTTGGCAAGCTTTGGCCTCAGATGCAATTAGGAAAATACGTCTCCATGCGCATGATGATGCTGGTAGGCAAAATAATCTAAGAGGTGCATTTTTACAATCAATTTAATATTTATCTAGTATTGATATTAGGTTCAGGATATATAATGTTAATAAAGCAGGGTAAATGAAAATACGAAATGGGTATTTATAATTTTTATATATTCACTGTCTGAGCTACTTTCGATTTCAGTATCAGAAAAAAAATAAAAAAAAATTCTTTGTCTCTAGTATGCGATACGATAAAAGAAAAATCTAAGCAATATTTTCATTTGTATTACTTAGAAGAAACATAAGAGGGTAAAAAGAAATACATAATATTACAAAAGTTACATTCTGGCAACGCCGACCATAAACGTAACGAGTTGACATAAACTCCATACGATTAAAATGTAACAACCATAGAGAACTCAGCCGCAACACTCAAATGAAAAAATAAGAACGATATGACGTAGCTGTCACACGAGATTTCGAAAAATGAAGAATCACGTCTTATTTTAAATTATTTGTAGCAATTCTTAAAATATTTGTAGTAATTTAAAGTGAAATATGTCACACCATATTTTTTATACTTACTATTATAAGTTATTACGTATTTAGAAATGGTTTAACTTAATTTATAACAGTTTCATGTATCCTTTCAATAGTGCCTAGTTACCTACCATGAATCCAGACATCTGTCAAATCGTATCTCTTAAATATTTTCAAGTGTAAGTACCTAATGACACATGTTTTCTCCTTGGTGTGCACAATAAAGATATACTTTACTTTACTTTTACAATATACGCAAAAGACGAGTAAATATTCTCTAGTTATTTATTTTCATTCCTTATATTTTCCTCTCTACTTTATATTTTCGTAGATGTGAAAGAAAATATTGTGATTTTCTTTTAGTAAGTTTTGAACCTTTTTTATATAACTTAATTTTTGTAACTTGTTCTTGAAGTTCTTCGATCTTGAAAGGTCAAGCTGAAACCTAGCGTGGCAGGCTTAATGATATCCACCATGCCTGATTGCCTCTGTACTGTAACTGCGAGAGGTTTTCACCTTGGTGATCACAATTTTTGAAATTAGTTTTTGGTTTCATTTTTGTGATGTGGGAAGTTACCTGATTAATCCGACAACCGTAATTAAGTAGTGCGGTTATATATTAACGCTTGGTTGGTATAATTACGGTTGACTTGACGACTATACTTGACAGACGGAAAGACGGATTTATTTTACCCTCAAGGTGGCATTTCCAAAAAACCCTTTTGTGGTGGATGATTACAATATAAATCAACTGCCAAAATTTCTAGTTTGCGGCTGCGGCTTAGGCCCTGCGTTAATAATTCATTCAATCAGTCAGTTGTTGAAACAGCTAGGTATATAGCTCGTTAATACATAACTAATTATTTTTCTCTTTTAAACCAATGTGCCTATTGTTGTCCACAGGGTCTTCCCATTCTTCACCTTGCATATCCGGATAACACATTGCAAGGATAAACTAAAGTAAAGTAACCATTCTTAACACATTGAGACCTCTCGTGAATCGGAGCGCACGTGAAGCCGTCGGTGTCGGTCAGGTTGCCATACAGGCAACTGTGGTATTAATTTTAGAAATTCAGTGCCCCAAGCACGAAAAATCTTCAAATTCGTGACGTAAACGTATCGAGAAAACGGATCATTGCAATTGGCCGCCTGCCTACCGTGAATCTGTGTGTGCGTGTAAAACCGACCAATCGCAATGCTCCAATCTCTTGATGCGTTTAGGTTACGAATTCGAACATTGTTCACTGTCACTTCATGGAAAACATCTAAGTTCTGCCGTTTCATAACAATGAAATCGGCTGTCGGTTTTATATCTAACAAGATATAAAGCCGGCAACAACTGAGTTGGGGTCTTTATGTCAATATCATCATCGATGGTGGAATAAAATAACAATGTACTAGGCCTTCACGTAACGTAGCGAGAGATCAGATAATGTATTCACGTCACGTCAAATACTCGTAATGTGGCTGAGTTACAATTACTTTATCCACGTTTTTCCTATAGACCGAAAAATGAGGTCTTACTAAGTTATCCAATTTCAGCTTTAAGTGAAGAGAAGCCGTGCTACCTCATATCTATTCGAAAAATGGAAATTAGAATCCTACTAGAAAATATTATAAATGTCAAAGTTTGTGCAGATGTTTGGATGTTTTGTTTATTTTAATCTATCACGGGCTGAACGGATGCTGAAATTTGGAACACAGATAGATAATAATAGTCTAGCTAACGTATGCCTTTATACCGGGAATAGATTTCTATGGGTTTAGAGAACGGGATCAAAATGACACGTGGGCGGATCCTGTTGCGGGCATCAGCCAGCAGTGGCGAGGATTCCCTATAACACGATTTCTGCCAGCATCACAATGGGTTCCATGGTGCATGACAAACTAGATTGATATAAGATCTTGTCCATCGGCTTCCTTTTTGAAAATTTTCACCCTTTACTGTCAGCTAGTCTTTACCTGCATATCTCTCTCTCTGATGATATGAAAAATCTTTTAGCATTATAACTTTTTAGCAAACGCCACTTAAAACCGAAATCGATTCACTAGTTTAAGCAGTCAATTATTTGATGTTTGTGTAAAAGGACACATCAACATTGTTTACTCTTAGTTAAATAGGTACCTAACTAAACAGAGTAGCAACAACTAACAACAGTCGGTGTACACAACTAAGTTTACATATAACATGGGCTAAAACACTTATCAACTGTTACCGAACAACATTGTTAACGTGGAATCAGAAAACGACCAAAGTTACTGCATGTAATTTCTCTTGCACGACTAAAGTTTCCGTGAATCGGACTCTACATCGACATTTGCTATTGACTATATCCGAAATACGAAGCTGGTCTCTTATTCTGAGTGACAAACCGTTTCGTTCACATTCGACAGATTTATGTTGCTCTAGTTTTACGCCAGTTCTCTCTTCTATGTTAACCAATGAGCAGTTTTCCAGTGGGTATAATAATCAGTTGGTTTTTAAATCACCAGGAGATGGCTTTTGGTAATTTTAATGTACTCTGTGGTTTGTTTGTAGTATTTTTTCATGAATTTGCGATGTTCCCAAAGTTTAATTTCATTTACCCATATTATAATAGATAAAATATAATAAAACGTTTAATTCTTTTCGCGTCACTGTCTGTAATTTAAAATAATAATATTGTATTTAAAATAATTTTAGAGAAAAAATGACAAAATATTTATGTAAAGTGAATCATTACAAAACCGAAGAACATTTTTTCCATAAATTAGGTAACACTAGATGTGACATGCATGACACCACACTCTTCTTACCAAAAGTGCCGGCTGCGCCATCTAGCGCGTCTTTAGGAACGCTATAAATACCTACTAGAAAACTGCTCATTGTAATCCACCGTCTTCTAACGTTACGACGACTGCGTTTGGAACTTGATGTCACTCAGAATAATACCCATGTATGTTTAATTAAACACTGGAATAAGTTATTGAACTTTGAAAGTCATTGTCGTCGTAGTAAGTGTTTCGATATTTACTCAGTCGGTATATATAGGTACACTCAGCTGAATATCAAAATACCTAATTCTTAAAAACAATACAATTAAAAAACCAAACAATAGAATTTCTAATTATTTATTCAAAATAGCAATAGGTTTGTATTCTATTCAATATACCTATTATGTATAAGTAAACGTATGTTAATATTTCAGTGATAGGTACCTACCTATTTACTTATTATTTTGATTATTAAACTATAATGTTCACGAGGGGTAAGAATAATTTCGTAAATAACAAAAAGTATGGCTACATTATTTATAGTTAATGTTTCATCATTAACATTATCCTACATTTGATGTTTATCTTATAAAATACAGAGTATTTTGCCATAGGTACTTATACCCAGGGAGAGAGAGAGTCTACTAAAGTAAGATACTCATAATTTTCTGAAAGTCCTATTTTTATTGCGTGCTTATTTTTTTTCTCGACGTGTAGGTAATCTCATTATGACCTCCGTCTTATCCAACAGAAAAACCGCCTAAAAATATCTTTATACTTTTTTAGCTGGTTGAAATCTTTTTAGTAAGTAGGTAATACTTTATCTACACAATACCTAGTTAAGAGACAAATAAAGAAAATAAAGACTATTTGTCCCAAAATGCTTTGAGTAGATAGCTACCTAGCTGCTACTTATTACTGCTCATAAACCATTTTGTGACGTCATATTTATATTAAGTTGTACCGCAGTAATTTTCAGTACATCGACACAATGCGTATTGTACTTGTACCTGCTCAAAAAGCTTCGAGGAGCGTCCAAAATATATTTACTGAGCAATATTTCTTTTTATTTCCCTATTTCTGGGAGAAGTTATTTAATTATTCCACGTGATGAAACGGGAAGAATAAATTTATCTGCCCACTGTCGTATTGTAACATTCTTAAACACACACACATAATATATATTTTTGTATTTATAAACGTGCTGACGGAGTTTTAATTTGTCTTTTATTTCAATTGTATGCTTGATATAGCCCTACGGCTATATCTATCTATCTTAATATATATAATCTTAATATATATAAATCTCGTGTCACAATGTTTGTCCTCAATGGACTCCTAAACCACTTAACCGATTATAATAAAATTCGCACACCATGTACAGTTCGATCCAACTTGAGAGATAGGATAGTTTAAATCTCAAATTATAGTCGCAATTTTAATTTATCGCGATAACCAACATCCACGCGGGCGGAGCCGCGGGCAAAGGCTAGTACTATTATATAATTGTAAATTCAAATGTTTGTCCGCGATGGACGCAGAAACTACTGAACGGATTTTGATGCGGTTTTTTTTGTTAGAAAGGTCTTGGTCAAACTTAAAATCTTACGTTTGTTTGATTGCAATCGGTTGAGAAGAAACGGAGATAAGATATTCACGTGGGCGGAGCCGCGGGCGAAAGGCTAGTAATAAATAAATAGCACACACAAATAGATACACAAATAAAATAATACGTAAATAAATTGCACGTGCAAATGGGTAGGTGTACAAATAAATAAATTGAGGTGTTTGTTTTCTAATCGTTCATCGTTTTTAAATATTATTTAGAAGATTTTTGTCTGTTGTTGTTTTGTCTGTTAGTTCCGGGTAATCTACGAAGTGGCCATGCCGAATTGATAGGATTTTAACTGCACACAGCTGATGATAAAAGGCGTAAAATAAAACCATTTAATTTCAGAAAGATATTAGGTTTCCGTGCTAATATAATTAAACTCTAGATCAAATTGAACTCTAGATTTTTAAAAATAGCACAGTCGCAGACAGTGATTCCCTAGTTTATTTATGCCCATTATACAAAATAGAAATATAATTGTAATACCAGACTACGCAATTACAAATTTTTTATCAAAGCCAGTGGAGGATATAAAATGGTTCTAAGAATTTTACAAGTGCCTAATATTAATTTTCTAATCCATAGAATGCGAATACTTACTTAAATTGCAAATAGGTATGAGGCCGGTATACATTTAATTAAATCTCTAAAAAGTTTTATAACAATGCAGAGATTCGGCACTGTGATTGAGCAAGGTTTGACATTTACCAAAATAGAGGCAATTGGTAGATTTGTTTACTAACGTAATAGTAAGTGAAAAGTAAACAGTGAAATCAGTATCTATATCAATCAATCAATTAATCAATAAGCCTGCAGTTCACTGTTGGAGATAGGCCTCTCCCAGAAACATGGATACTGGGAGGGGCCTATGTCCAGCAGTATAGTATACCTACAGTTAGTAGGTATACTGTACTTTTGTACACAGGCCCCTTAGGAAATAAAATTTTATAGAACTTGCTATTTTGACAGTAAATAGAATATGTTAAGTGCCCTATTGTATGAAATGTAATCTTGTGAAATAGCACCTGCAGTGTGGTGCATCTTCGATTCCCGAAGCGCCCTGCGTTTTCGTAAACGAGATGTCATACTATTCCAATTTTTTTTTATACCACTTAGGTGGCAGACAAGCACACGGCCCACCTGATGGAAAGTGGTTACCGTGGCCTATGGACGTATGCAACACCAGGGGCGTCACACTCGTGCTGCCGACCCTGAAGAAACCTTCTAATGCCCTTCTTGAAGAACCCCATATTGTAGTCGCTTGGGAAAACCATCGCGGGGAGTTCATTCCACAGCTTGAGTGTGCGAGGGATGTAGTTCCTTCTGTATTTAGACGTATCTATGAATAATGCTGCTAACGGGTCGTTATTTTTTCTCGAACATGTATCAAAAGCATGTCTGGTTTTGGCATTATGTCGTAGCAGGTGAGATGATAGTTCATTCACAGATATTTTTACTGATTGATGAAGAGGCACATTTGATCACATTTTTACTCAAGGTAGGTATATGTATCTGCATGGTATCGAACCCTAATGCTACCGTACATAATATGTACAGTAAGTAAGGTACAGTTTCCGAACTTTTTCCTTTGCTTGTGCTATAAGACCTAGCTTTGTTCCCATGATGCTGCCTCATCGGGATGTACCCTAAAATCAAACTTCTAATTCATCCAATCATAGTATATTGCCGTCTATGTAGTACTAGTTAGCACCTCAAATCAGTTTCGTAATCGTAAGGAATCCGTAATGCGTGAGCCCGATTCGCACCTGACCGGGTTTTCATAGATAATTGTATGATCTTTAGCTTTGTCTAAGACATTTTTATGTTAAAACCTACCGTTTTGCTGAAAATCGTGAAATACCCTTTTTGTGGCCTTTGACCTCGATAATGTCGAATAAAAAAAATCCAGGTATCGGATCAAATAGGAATTTTTACATTTTATTGTGAATCCTACCAACCTTCAGCTGCGAATTATTGTACCCTCAGTCCTACATATGGTTACATATCAAAATCCCGAAGCTTATAATACCTACCGAATTTCAGAATACCGACGTACGAAAGACCGAAATTCAAAATCCTGAATTTGACCTCCGCCATATATTTATATTATAGTAACATACGACGCTACGTAACAAATTAGCCTAAGTAGACTAAGAGAAACAAAGAAGTTATTTTAAAACTACCCCTTTTGTAAAAAATAACTACCTATAAAAATTAAACCGCTATTAAACCGACGCCTACTATCGGTAACGTATCAAAATCTCATTTTCGGGATTTTGAACTTTCGGGATTCTGAACTTCGGGATTTTGAGCTTCGGTATTTCGTATATTCGGGATTTTGAAATTCGGGATTTTTAACTTCGGGATTTTGATTTTCGGTATTTGAATACGTAACCCTACATATTGGTTTACTTTGACTTAAATACATAATAAGTATTACTCAGAATAACTATCAGATGATGAAGTTTGTCGCTTCGTATTACCTCGTACTACGCTAAATCGATTGAAAACGTAATTAGTAGTATATTGTTATCAGTAGCGGAACTGTAACTAAGGCAACGTGTAGTTAGAATCAATAAATAATTAATTATCTTAATGATGAAATTGTGTAGTGAATGGAAATTCCGGTGATATTCTCAGATTGACTTACCTACCATAATTTTCCATAAAGCCACTCTACCAGGCAATAATTCACGCGCAACACTTGTGGCAACGTCGCAACCATGTTATAATATGCCGAGCGGTTTGTTGTATGACTCTGTGCAACATATTGACATCAGAAGTATAAAATAATGCTACATATTTTTGAAACCAGTACGATTACGTAAATCTACCAATTATATGGTTTAAAAGAGGAGGAAATTCTAAGAAACTTCGTCATAGAGACTATTGAGATCAGAATAGGTGACAAAAAGTTACAGATGAATTTGTGAAAAAAAAAATCGTTTTTTGGCTCTCCTGAAAATTCTTGTTTTGTCCTTTTGTATGTATGACTGAATTCATATTTCTGTTGTCGATTTATTTGTAGTATAAACAACAATTCTGGGAACTGAAGAAGGTCGCCCCTGTCCCTTCAATAATGTCAAGATAGTGTTAAATTATTGTTGTCAAGTGGAGATGCGACGAGCAAAAATGTCACCCTGAAATTAATCCTAATTTGTCATTGACTAATCATACGAGGATAGACGGTTCTTACATTTCTTACGAATAGAAAAATTGTGCAGCAAGTTGGAAAATTTCAAAAACTTACTGACTACATCAGTATGCCACACGGGCGGAGCTGCGGGCAACAGCCATGTAAATATACATAGTTTTAATACAAGCATATGACTGTTTTACTGATTAGTAAATAATTTTAAATTCATAAGTATATTAGAGACCTTTAGAGACTAGCGGCAATAAATATGAGTTACTGTTGATAAGTTCCTTTATATTTGAAGGTAATTTATAACATAGCTAAAAAATATTAATCGGTTTAAAGCTTCCAAACGGCGCATCGAATGTTTAAATTTTTAGAATCAGGTTTTACGTTTACTTTTGTGTGCATCTAAATAGCTGTCTTATTTAGGTGGTGATTTGCTACTTCTGTAAATACCTATTTGCTTCTTCATAAAAAATATTTAAAGTCAAAATTTGCACACGTTTAGTTGGCCAGCAATTCGTTTATTGTTGCAATTAACCTATTTTAGTTCAGATATTTATCCACTTTTGATGTAACACTTTAAATATTATTAAATTATAATTATCCATTATAAAATAAAATACACAATTCATGTACTTACCTACTACTTTTTTAAGTTACTTTGTTAAAAATAACTGTTTCCATCCATATAACATACGGAAATGTTAAACTTGATGAGTGAATTAATAGCTTAAATTATGACTTACTAGACGAACTTCGGAAATTACAGAATAACCAGTTTACCAACGTAATATAGCGACCTTTCTCGTTGTAAACAACATTCCGATACGAAGTAAATATATTAACGAAGACTTAGGAAAATGCTTCATGTGGTTTAATTCACTGCGCTAAACTGAGCATAATATTAACTCCGGTACATTTCCATATGCGTCTTAACTTGACAAATAACATTTTGGAAGTATCTTTTCGTACGATTAATTTCGAATTAATTGAATATCTATCTACCTGCACAACCCGCCGCGTGTAGATTTAGGTTCAGAAGAGATTGGTAGAGGTCTCGCAGGTTGTGGTAGGGACCATACACCAACAAACATAGGACGTGCACAAATTTATTGATTTTATAAATGTTAAGATTCATAAATCACCTCGTACTCATACACACTCATACAATCATAATAATCGTTTCAAGAATTGGAGCTATTTCTGAACCAAAATATCGGAATTTACTGAGCCGCAATGTTGCGATTGAATCGAATAACAAGCTCGAATGCAAAGCGAATAAATTTCATAATTGGATATCTCGAGGCTTATTATTGTGTGTTATTTATTTATCGAGAAACTGGCACATCGTTATTATTTTTCTACGTAAGGGAAGAGGATAAAAAAGTGATATATTCAAAGCTGTGAAATCAAAATAAATCGACGTATCTATCAAATAAAGATCCTTCTAGAAAATCTCTACTGGCAGCGATTTGAAGTAAGTACACAAGTATGCTGTTATTTAGAAAACTGATTCTTTTATATGAATACTAGTTTTTGCCCGCGGTTCTGCCCGTGTAGATGTCGGTTATCGCGACCAAACGTAGCCTATGTGTTTTCTGATGTATAAGCTATGTTATTGTAAAGTTTCATTAAAATCCATTCAGTAGTTTTTACGTGAAAGAGTTTATAATATAAGTAGGGTATATTTATACGTATAACACGTATGGGCAAATTTTTAATAATAGTGAAGCAGTGCATTATCACATTTCATGTAACTTCATGCATAGTTCGAAACATAATGTCTGCCATCCTACAACAAGAGTTGCAATTCAGACGTATAAAGTTCATTAATTTCGCCAACAGAACTATGATTTTCGGTCCCACGTAATAGGAGGCCAGCCTATTGCCGTCAAGCGGGCAAGTCATGGGCTGTATGTTTACTATCGGATGGAGAACATCCCTATCTCTTAGTCGCCTTAGACACCCACAGGAAGACATGGGGTATTCCTATTCTACTCCACCGGGAAACCTATAAAAAGTTATACGCCTAAGGAACTTAATATAAGGGTAACTTCGTCCACGTAGACTTAGATCTGACACGGGATCCTGCCTTTTCGCCGAAAATTGTTTGGCCGATTATCACTTGCCAACCAACGTTTCGCCTATTTTTCACTTTGACGACTAACGATTACCAAATTTTTGTATGACAACGTTTCATTTGGTAGAATTATTGTTAAGCTGATTATTGTAATGACAAAAAACGTTTGGGGCATTTATCTTTTGTCAAATTATTTATTAGGCCAGACAACTTTTAGACGAATCGAGTATAGCGCGCCCCAACTTGGATAGGTTAGGTTAGAAGGCTAACGCGGGAGCGGAGCTCCCGCTTTAGCCTTCGTGGTTATTTTTTATAACCATCCATAAATAGTGGCTTACTTAGTATTTTTGTACGCCACATTCAGTAATTTTGACAACAGCTACATGAATATTACGCTAACTAAAACATTCGCTACTTGAAAGTTGGCATTTTGAAAAGTGTCATTCTGAAAGGAAGACCAAACGTAAAATTGGCAACTGTGAGGTTGGGTAATAAAAACAAAATTATATCACAAGTTGGCAAATGATTATTCTGCGAAATAAAATTCTGCGAAACGTTAGTTGGCAAGTGATAATCGGCCAAACAATTTTCGGCGAAAAGGCAGAGATCCGAAAAAAAGATAGGTACGTATATAAATAATTGACTTCGCGATTGGATTAATTGGAAACTATTAGTAAGTATTAGGTATAACATTACAGTGGTGCAATTTCTTTGCGTGTTACAAATTTATCAAACTTAAAGCAAGCATTATAAAATTGTTTTTCAACTTTCTCTAGGCGGATATATTTTCCTTGTCATGATTCTTCATTAATGAAAAAATTTAAATGTAATCAAAACGCCAACAAATTATTGTTTGAATCAAATTATTTTCTTTCTATTTTTTCTTCTTTGTTGCTCCCTACTGCTATAAAAATAAAATAATTTTGTTTGAAATTCACAGTTACTCATAAATCATTATAAAACAGCGCGATATAATTATTGCGAATTGCAAAATAAAATTCGTTAAAATTAAAAAAGATGTCAAAGTTAACAAACATGTAAAATTTAAGTGTCTACCTATATTTTGTAATGCTTTTATTAAAATGTAAGTTTATGTACTATCTACTACCTTCTGTCCGGTGGTTAGGAAGTTTTTGACCAAATTTTCAATGGTAGATCGCTGATGTTGTAAGGTGTTACGCTATTTTCATTTACAGGGAAACAAAATGTCCTCACAGACGAATACGGGGCTTGTCTGTTTACCTACTAAGAAAATAGATAGCGCATTGTAGGTACCTACACTGTAACAGCGCTCAGTTAATTGGCCCAATTCAATTAACTTAAATAGGTATATTATTATAGAAGTAGCTAGTGTAGGGATATCGGATTATTATGTTATCCATACACCTACCATGCCATTACACTCCGAGTCGCACTTGTATGAAAATGTTTAAGATAATAAAATTAGTGCCGGTACTGTAGATGCTTTTACTAAACACATTCAATACCACTTATAGTATAACATTCACCGGGATATTTACATGTTTTTTTTGTAACTTGTCGAGTATCCGATATTTCGGCGCTCTGTTACAAGCGCCATGCTCACGGATGTGCTCGTGTTGTTGTTATTGTGAAAAAGGTGAAAAACTTGTCTAGAGGGGCAGATTAGGTTCAGTCAGGATCGTCTCAGGTAACTATGACATGACATGGATTGCCAGGCAGTTCAGAGGTGTTAGGTGTTAACTGCCGTTACCATAATTTATAGATAGGCACATCATACGTCGTAAGTTTAAAAGTTACGATTATTTAGTGGATTTAGCATAACCGGTATACCTGTGCCCTTAACCAACTTTAAAAAAGTAGGTGACTTCACGCGAAAGAAGTTCATTGACACAAAATACTGACGACCTTTGAATAATATTGAGAATAAAATTAATTGAGGCACAAATTGTTAAATATAATATGATGATATCAAGTAGGTACTTGATTCTTAACTGGATATTCACGAAAACTGTACAAGTTTTTCTTCATTACATTTGATGGACTTTGACAAAGTCATAAAGCGATGTTTACAAACACCCTTTTCGTTCTGTAATACTACTTGACCGCGATTGTAGGACATTATTCATCAAGCTTATTCGATTTTTGAATGTCGAGTTCTCGTAACACAAAAATGCTATGAGGCCTATAACTATTATATTAGACTCGCTACATTAGTTTGATGGTATTACTAAGGAGTAAAAGGTCAATGTCCACCTTACTGCTTTATTTTCTTCATACTATGTCGCTCCAAGTATTTTCAGCTGCCTACTACGTTTATTACCTACAACCCGTTTAATTTAAGGTAGGACCTGGCGTCGATGACGTTATATAGACGTCAGGTCCAAACTTAAAGTAAACGGCTTATAGGTATATTATATTCCGGTATCCGGTTTATTTATGGTAGGTAAGTAATATTTTTGTTAATTATCCATCCTACTAATGTTATAAATGTGAAAGTTTTGGGAGGATATATGAATTCGTGTGTGTGGATGTTTGTTTGGGGAAAAAACTTTGGGACAGTGATAGATTATAGTCTGAAATGGTACAAGCTACTTTTTATTCTGAGGCATTCTTGTAGGTCGCGAGAAGTGGATCTATAAAAGTACCTGAACTCCACAACTTTTTGCTACGCCTTTCAATACTTTACATTATTTTGATATTTGAGCTACTACCGGACTCCCCAACTCCGAGAGGAAAACAAGCCTCGTTCATAAATCAGGGGGTGTCCCGGCTTTCAGGTAATGTTGGTAGTGGCACCTCAAACCAAAAATTGCGAGCTAAACCTTAATAAAATTTGTAACGTTCGTTTTTCCAAATATATTTTATCTAAATATCTTCCTTTCATAACGATATTTCATTTGTCAAAAAATTAATTCTGGTACAATATGGCCCGCAATATTTAGCGTAACTTTTTTTTTATTCACTCGCTGATAATACCAAGGCAGCGTCCTTCAAAGGAAACATAAGGAGCCTCCCCAAGCTTATTCCATTGACAGGTAAGATTTACAACACTCGGGGCTTCGTATAACTGTTTTCCTCATAACACTAAATTAGGGTAGTTAGGATACATAATAATATCTCGGCTCATTGCTTTTATATCATGTGTGTATGAGTAGTGCGTAAATGTATGTGTTGTTTGTGTGTTTGCTTAAAGAACGAGGTTATTGCGCTGAATGCTTTTCTTTCAAACTGCTGTTCTAGCCTGTATTTGGTATTTTGGACCTCTTGTATGAAATTCAGGCGTTTATTTTTAGATAGGTATTATAAATTGCGCACATAACACCTTCAATTTTCTTTCTACAAGGACTATCAAGGTAGATCATATTTAACGCGCGTAGGTCTTCTATATTTGGAATTTCTATGTGTGTTTACGAATTTTCTTATGAGGTACTAAATATCTTCATAGTTAATGCTGAATGGTTAGGTTAGGTTGTTTAGATTAGTTTTAAAAATCAATTGTTCTCAGATAATAAATTTATGTTTCAAAAATCAATATTGCGGAGTTTGACGCTAAATTATAAGCCGTTGATACCTATTAAGTATATCTTTTTAAACAAATTTATCGAGTAAGGTATCATCATGAAGGAATTTAGAAGGAGATTACAAAAACGAAGAGAAATGAAATCGGTATTCTAAGGTCAGTAAGTTGTCACTGAAGACAGCTTTCTTCACGTCATCACTTTATGTTTAACGATTTCTGGATTTGTCACATTGACGACACATTCGCACAGTCAATCCGGATTTTACCGTTCATGAACTTGTTTAGTTTTATTTCTTTTTTACTACCTTAAAAAGATATCACATCTAATATACTTATAATGTTATACGAAGCTGCGTAACAAAATGATTATTGTGGATTTTGGACTATTTCAGCAATTGCTTGAACTGCAATCGAGAAATATCTAGTTCTAAGTCCATCTTGATACCATAGACTATTTAATTTAGAGTAAGAATAATTACGAGAGCTAGTAATTTTGTCTCACATTTTTCTATACACCTGAGCGACCATCCCGGTTCGAAGCTTGCACTTGGGAGCTTCGGGTCGTTCTGTTCCACTTTTCCATGATTTATTTTGGACCCCACATGAAAGCCTGCACAAGATTCTCGACTGGTTATTCAGCAAGTGAGGTTGGTTTGTGCACCAAAAAACTTAGTGGGGCACAAGCCAGTCCGTTAGTCCAATGCATTGTCCCTACGTCCACCTATCAGTAATGTTAACGCATATTGTACGGAGTTTATTAAAGAAAAGAAAATACGCAATTTCATTTTGTTCAAGTAGTCCAATCAGAAACTACGTTCAATGAAAACTCTTATAAAATAATTCACCAGCGACATTTACTACTATTAAAAGAGAAAAAAAAAACAATATCATTAAGACTCTGGTTCACGAAGTTTCACCAGCAATATCCGTTCGGAAAACATCAACATTACGAGAGGGAGTGTGCTTTTAAACCAATATTCTTTCGACTTTAAACACACTTTAATGAAATTAACTTTTAAAATTGTTTGAACGAAAGATCATTGTGAATTGTTGTTTGCATTTTACAAGGTTGTATTTAACTTGCTTTGGTGGGGCAAATTATGGAAGCTAAATGGAAAAATTACTAATTGTTGTATTTAGCGTTGTCATTTTGGTGTAGCTGTTAAGAGCCTACAACTTTTGAATGTTTTGATAGTTATTGACAACATGGTATTGATTTATTGATTGACAACATGGTTACTTTGTTGACATTAATTCTTTTAAAATGATTGCTTTGTAACAAATTAGCAATATTTGTCATCGTATCTCCGTAAGTACTTACTTACATCTTGTAAAAATCCCAAATAAGTTACTTTAGATGGAACGTTCGCAAGAGAAACTTATAACATCAAACAGTCTATTTTTACTTTTTTTTTGTAACCGAAATGATCCAACGACGTTAAAGTCTTTGTTGATGGTTGATAGATAAGCGATAATTTCACAGTCCTTTGAAATATCTGGATAAGATCCTATTCTAAATACTATATTCAAACAGGTTGTTTGAATAAAGAAAAAATATGGAAGTAGATGGGTTCAGTCGGCATATTCCGTTACCCGGTACCACAATTTTTATCGTTTTAGATTTGACCAGGCATACCTCCCTCACCAATGGCTCCGGTGAGGTGGAGCCCGAGGTGATTTCTATAAGTAAAGAAAGGCGGGAAAAGATTGAGGATTTATAGGAAAGGTAAGGTGGCGCTATGGTAATTGAAACACACGTTACATCAAAGCTTTAGTTAAACTTAAAGATAACCTTATCTTAATGCGTTTAATAACAGGGGGAGTCACACTTTTGCTACCATACCTAGTTCATCAAAAATTGTGTAAAAACATTATACTTATTTCGAAAACATCAAACTACTCCAATATTGGTTCTAGCAAAGTTTATCGACCCTACTAATACACCTGGTACATCAATATTAGCAAGGATGTCTGAGTCAGATTACTATCGTTCCACACCGTAATTAGATCGTTTTCGACAGAAAAGATTATTTCTCATTACATTAATTAAGCACGGTTACATTTACGACCAAAAACGAACAGATAACACTAATAAAACGAATCAAATGAAATAAAAAGAGTTCGTTCCAATCGTTAGGGATTACTACTCTAGACTTTAGTAGGTTTGGGTTAGATATAATGAAAATTTAGATCCGTAACGACCAATGGAATAAACATTGTTGATAATAAATTTTCATTAAGCATACATAACATTGACGCCAGGATCGTGTACAGAGAAATGTATAATTAGATTACTTACGCCAAATAATGTTCAAATATTATGATGATAATGTCTCCTTCGGTAGATGGGTGATGTTTCATTCTCGCTCAAATATTCTCATTTTACCTTTGTTAATGTCTTTTGAAATATTTCAAATTTGTGTCTATTGAATAGTCTGGCCACTTATATTAGAACGTATTACAAGCTCTTTGAACGTTCATAATTTAATTTTGGAAAATAATTTATTACAACAGCGGTAATGGAGACTGTTATATTAATCTGTTTATTAGATATAGACGCTAGTAGAGTTCTGGGAACTATTTCACAAAACTCTTATTAAATTTTATTTGAATACATAACTATTATGCTTCGAAAAGCTTCTTATAGGTACTCCGAAAAACTACTTTCTGAAAAACTTATTATGCTTCGAAAACCTTTAAAAAGGCTTTTTCACTTTACAGAATAATCAACTGAACCAAATTGTGGTGAGTTGCAAGTGATCTGCCGTTCATCTTAGGGAGATGAAAAAATCATATATCCATAACCTTAGATCTCTTCGGTTCTTTAACAGAGTTGATGAGGTGGCAATGAAAAGTTAATAAATTCCATGCAGTATAAATAATTTCATGTCTTAAAAGTGGTACAGAAAGTACACCGAAATGCAAGTCAATATACGTCCAGTCATAAAAAGCGTCAAATGACGTATAACTATCGTTTAAAAATCACGCACTCCGACACCTACTGCGAAAAAGCTATGCCAAACATACATACTTATAGTCACGCCTGCCTAACGCCTACCCCGGAGGGCCGTGGTTAGGTAGTGGTGAATTAACACCCACATTTTACCAATCATTAATATTAGGTCTCACGTAATAGGGGGTGAGCCTATTGTCTAATTACGGGCACTATTGTTGACTCGAGCCATGCATCTGAGGCTGAGTCTGGGCTTTTCTGATGTTAATCAGCGCTATCCTTTAGTCGCCTTGTAGGTACGGCACCGCATGGGAAGAGATGGGGAGGCCCAAATTCTACTCTGCCGGGAAAGACGCGGCGGAAAAGCTATGATTGTCATCAATTATCCATATTCAAATCGATATTCATTAAATAGATACTATCCGGTTATACATTTTTAACGATCCGGTACATAGCTACGTATGCAATAGTAAACTAGAGTGAATAAAAAAAAACTACCCTGCACTGTTTAAGTTTTAAAATTTAAAATGGCGCGCTATCCTGAAAGCTGTAATAACTTCCTTGTGTAAATATTTCATCCATTCACGTTTCATAGAAGAGCTTGTTGTTATTAATCCCGGAGTTATCTACATTTAACAACTGAACAACACGATCTGGAAATACCGGGAGGCGGCAAAACTGATATCATGTTTGTAGCTTCATAAAATTTTATGACTTTGTCGTTCTGATGCCGTGAATTCTTCGTAGGATTACCATAAATATTTGTGTTATCTGAATTCAAATGTGTACATAGACTGTTAATAATATAATCTAGATTAAGTAAAGATTTCCTAAAAGCTGCTTTAATTTCTTAAAAGGAATTAAGGAAAATGATCTCAATCTTAAAGGTGCTTAATAAATATTTGGGGATATCCGCGCGAAAACAAAAGTATTTTATTTCAAAAGTTTACTAATACGATAAAGCTTAGGTTAAAGGCTTAGGTATGTACTTGATGAGTTTCACTTTTAATTTTATTATTTTAATTTTAAAAATAAAATAAATATCCGGAATTCCGAGTATTCCTCCTAAAGCTTTCAGCTAAGCTAATTTGCTTATGATAAGAGCGCTTGATAGACTGATAGTACCTAACTAAAAATAGTTTGAAAGTAGGTAGAAAATAAGAAATAAATTCTAATAAAATTTAGAATTTATTTCTCAGGAGGAAATAATAATATAATATATTCTTCGTCAGGAGTAAATTCTTGCATCAGGTATCTAATAAAGTATTCATAAAACATAATCAACGAAGTAAATCATACAAAAATATCACTTCACTTCCTTCATCACTATTTAGGTACTACTCGTATCTATCACATCATATCATATCACACTGCCTATTCCGGCATGAGCCTAGAATGGATCGCCAACTAAATGAAGATTCGCATAATCTTGGAAAACTATCATGAAATATTTACTTACTTAGTCAATTCACCCAAGACGTGCGGTTTGCGGCAGCTGGAAAATCAAATCCGCTCAAATCACAGTATAGAGAATTTGTTCTTACATAAGTAATTATATTGTTGTTGATAATCGAAACTTAGCCGATATCGATATTCCATACATACTTAACAGATAGTTCTGTTATCAGTCGACTATTTATGGAATATAGATAGGTAGAGATTCAACCATTAGTTTGATCACATCCTTACATACACACTGTCAATACTTTGCAGCAACCCAAAACACGTGATACACAAGAGACTAAAACACATTTTAATTTCAAACTGTTGGTAGTAGTTAATAACTGAAACAAATTAGACAATAATTCATGAAAAAACAGATGACGCATCGGTTTAACTACCTCTGTGTCGAGTGTTGTAAGTTTGATCCCATCGTTTGATACCCACACGCCACATGACAATTAGGTATTCACGATCCTCAAATAAATTGTTCTGAGTGTCATCATTTACTTAGTAATGAAACGGAGGAGTATGATTGAATAGAATTCCCTGTACTAATTCAGTGTCACACAAAGACACTTCTAACATACTATACTAGATACGAGTATAGGTACCTATCAATGCAAGGAGTGTATGAATTCCTTGTGTTTAAAAAAAAAAATATTATACATATACTCATGCCTATAAATCTCCGAAGGGCCTACCCCTTTGCAGATTTATAGGGAAGGTAGAGGTGTAGGCAAAATGTAGGAGATAATCTCAGGTAGAGGTAATATGAGTATATGTATAATATTTTTTTTTTTTTTTAAACACAAGGAATTCATACACTCCTTGCATTGATAGGTACCTATACTCGTAACTATGATTTTCGATCCCACGTAGGTAATAGGGGGCGAGCCTTTGGCCGTCAAGCGGGCACTTATTCATGGGCTGTATGTTTACGGTCGGATGGAGAACAGCCCTATCCCTAAAGGAAAAAAAAGGATGGCAAAAGTAATTAAATTCTGTGTAGTGCTTATTATGTCACAAAGTGACGCCGCCTTTACTTAAATTTTCAGGTGGCGGATTGTGAAAAAAAATTGTAACTTTTATTTGGTCTTATAACCAGAACTAACGACCACTCACCTGTCGATTAAATTATAGGTATACTAAATCCTTGAGGATCCAGTTCACAACCTACAGGGGACATTCGATATTCTGATAATAGTTTGAGTAACCCTTATAAGACCTCTTTCTTACAAAGTTACAAAAGGGCCACTCAACGATAAACATGAGGTCAAAAGGACCGTTGTAATAAGTTTTGCTTTTCTGATACAATTTATTAAGGTTCTGTCCGACCACAAATCAACAATACAATAAGTCCAACATCAATGGAACCGGCTTACAGACAACGTGTCAATTCAAAATGTAATTCCGTAGAATTCAACACAGTTGTTTACTCTTTTTAAGAACTCGAAATTCGAAAGGCATTACTACTTGCTATTCCACTAGATCGTATCAGATCTAGTGGAAGTAGTATCCCCAGACATTTACCCACGTATGTAGCTGATGGTTACCGTAATAATTCATGACCTACCTACTAGTAAAGGAAATCAGATATATTATGGACAAGGAGGGCGTCGCAAATGCGAGAGATCCTTTTACTCACGTGACTTTACACAACAACCGCAGCAAATCCCGCTCCGTGACTAGCACGCACGTGTTTCTAAAATATATTATTCAACTGTAAATAATTCAAATAAGGAAAAGCACTTCAGTAGTGGCAAATTGTGAAAATTTTCAAAAGTGAAGCTGGTGGAAAAAGTCTTACCTGTTATAGAAAGACCATACTAATTTTGTATAGAATTTTCTTATGGAATTCTATGCATAGTAAGTCGATAGGAATCAGGCTATAGGCAGACACATTCTTATATTAACTGCGATTTATCGAATTACGAATTACTATAGTTCCATGCAAAACCTGCTGTGATCATTAAGACCTCAGTAATTTAAAGATATAAAACGTTTATTTGTATCGTGTTAAACCAGTTACCAGAATACACGAGGGCCTTCATTATAAAGACACGATGTAAACCTATCAATCGTAGTTTTTATGAATATTCATAGCCGGAACTGTATCTAAACAGCGCTTTTGCTTCTTAACTCGTGGTTTAAATATTACCATCTCCTTACCACCATCTAAAAGTAGGTAATAGTATTTCAATCTTACTTTACTTTTATAGTATGAATGTGATGATTAATCTCAATGCGATAGTCATTATAAAAACTATCTAGAGGATAGGTTCCAGGTACAGGGATAAAATGTAGCCTATATTGTCATCCAAACTATAAATCTGTCCTTTTTGTTGAGCGAAAATCCTCTCAGATACCCATAAAAAAGGACATAATCGCTAGGCAGGGAGATAGATCTTTTTTCTATACGATTTAGGTGGCAGACTAGCACACGGTCCACCTGATGGGAAGTGGTTACCGTGGCCTTTGGAGGTATGTAACACCCTCTTAATTTGAAATAATACAATTTAGGTATCCCGAAATTAGATTCTTGGGGATTGCGGAAATAGGATCTCTTTTATTTCATGCAAGCGGAGCCATGGTTATCGTCTTGTTATAATATTTACATAAAAATAGAAACAATAATAGAATCCGTTACAATTCGTTTTTTATTCTAATTTAAGTTCAAATTGCAATTTAGTTTTCATTCTTATCCTTATTTTTTGGTATAGCTTCACTTTCTTCTCACATTTACGTTATTTTATCCGAAAAAGAATTAATCTTGAAAGACATTTCAGATGTAATTTAACAATAATTATTTAGGGAAAACTTTCATATGGTACGCCACACTGAATTTTTCTCTGAATTAATATCGCCATTTCAATCAAACCGAGACGTCATCCGTCAAGCTCGCGACTAGTGTGAATGGGATAAAATATAAATTTTTACGTTCGTAAAGTTTCGTTTTCAGGTTACAGTTTTTTGACGTCGAATTATGAAGTCGACTACTCTAATTGGGGAATCGCCCTCCCTTATGTCACACTTTCCACGGCGCCGTAGCACGGCGACGGCGGACGGTGCCGTGCCGTAGAGATGTAGCCGGGGCCTTAGTCGTTATCGTATGAAAAGTTCATTACAAAAATGACAAATTATTATATATTATGTAACAGTGCCACTCACAAAAAGTAATTTGAATTATTTATGTGTTTGAATTAATCACTCAGCTTATAAGGTAGGTGTTACTCCATGTGATCAAAGTTAAATGTCTGTTGAATGAACTATTAATTCGACTTCCATATTTGAAGCCATATATTTTGTTAGGTCTTATATTGTTTGTACTTAATTATGTTTACTTGATTAGTAAATCAATCCAGTAGCTTGAAATGAACTACTACAGTTGAAAGTAATTCAAATGAAAATATTTTAGAGCTAGTTAGCCGTTTTCGGAGGCAATATGAATACACCGTAGTTTCTACACCTCACGGGACCTCTAAAACCGGAGATGGGCCTGGGTCTGCCGGGGAGCGAGGAATATACCGGGGTCTTAGACAACTTACACTTACCCCCCGTTATCCGAAGACCCAAAACGGCAAGCGGTTTAAGTCGGTTCGTGGCCAATATAACCGTCCTCGCCGATGGGAAAAAAAACTAGTTTAGCTTAGTAAAATACGCAATAAAATTGTGCGTTTTCGAAAAGTGGCTGCGTTAACTGCAATGTTATTTTTCAGCGAGAGATGTAATTGCCTAATGTTCCAATTAGTTAATGTACTATAATTCGTGAATGCCACAGATGCCCTTCCGTTGAATATTATGCGGAAAGAGCCAATTAGTTGGTTCACTGTTGGCGCTGTTAAGTAGTTAATAAAATTGAATTGATGTGACAATTTAGTTTTAAATATTCAATTTAGTATGTCATACCCATAATGGTTGAATTAAGGGGAGAATAATTTAGGTACAACAGAGGATATAGAGTTGTAAAAAAAGGTATTCAACCATTCAATTTCAATTTTACACCACACTTACAATTTTATAACGACGCCGAGTCCGCCGAGGGGACATTGTCAGACCTTGAAATCCGTTTCTGTTGCGGTAATTAGTTTGTAATCCTGTCCAGCCAAGAGGACCAGTATTAGATTATTATTTAGATTTTTTATGCTAAAACTGTTGAAATAATCAATACTAACAAGTCTGCCCTTGTTAGTAGACATATTTAAATTACTTACTTACGCGATTAAGTATTTTCTTTAAATGAAGATTAGCAACTGAAATTCCTAATATTCCCGCTAATAACTTTTTGGAAAGTTTTTGAGTAAAAAAGACAAAGAACACGATATAGAGAGAAAACGTGGTATACTTTGATAGTAACATTCTAGAATATAGTTGGTATAGGTAGGTACCTACTACCTAAACGAGGTTATCTAGACTAAATTAAGCAAAGTGCATATTAATTTCAGAAGAAGGGAAATACATACTTTATATTTGACACAAAATAAAGCACCCAGGGAGAAAATAAAAGAGCATCTACATAGCATATACAAATGAGAAGGTATCGAATCCTCGCAACACAACATGTATCTACCTATTTAAACTTAACCACCACACAGGTCAGCAAACATGATAATATGACTATGGAACCTGAATTTTATCTTGATATTTATTACTTAATCTCAGCAAAATCTAATCTTATCGAATACTAAAAAAAGAATATGATAAATACTAATAAGATTTAGGAGCGTAAAAAAGTAATCTCTTAGCTGTTTATATTTGAAATAGCAGTCAAATCAAGAATCATTTTTTATTAAGCTAATTATTTTAAATCGTGTTTTTATCGTTACAGTTTTTTATGTTATTTTGTTTTTTTATTGCATTTTGCTAAATGTTTTTTTTTTACTTAATTAGATAGGTATGTATCAGAAAAGATACATGTTTCTAAAACATGTGGTTTGATGGAAGAGCACTTATTAGACGCTGTCATTATTTGTTATTATAAAAACCTATGAGTGTGTTCGAATCTAATACATACTGGCGTGGCGTAGCCTATGGGTGGGCAATTTTTACTAAATTTATTCTTACTGAACTAGCGAAATAATCTCACTTTCGGAATGGAATGTAAAAAAAATGGGTTGCAACACTAGGAATGTATAATAATTCGCCCAAAAATCATTTGCTAGGGGAGAAATGGTACGTGCATCTACACGACTTACACGAGGCCTCATACGATTATCCCGTAGCTACGTATCTACTTAAGAATATGAATAATCATATAATAATGCATTTATTTCCATAAATATTTACAGCAGCAACATTACCGGTAAATCGAGTAAGTAATTTTTATATTGGATAATCGTTCCTTCGACATTCATATATTGCTCAATCATATTTGTTATACCCTTCAGGGATTTCAGCGCCAGACCGAGCTTCTTCGAATACAAACTTCTAGAGTTTCTCCGTCTGTATTTTCTTAATTAAAGTTAATTCGTTGCATCCAATTAAGTTACCGCTGTTTTTTTGGTGAACTGTAGTCATATAATTATCATTATTTTTACTCCTACGCTCCCGCCCATGTATCCCAAAGGGGTAGGCACTAAGGTCGTATAAGACGGGTAGAAAGTCCGCGGCGCGTCCTTAATATTACTCTCATTAGGCGTGAAATACAGGAAAGGTGAAGTAAAGTGGAAAAACAAAATCGCGTCTATATGTACTACTCTTATTTTGCCTGTGATAAATAAACAGCCTTAGCATCAAATTACTTCAATTATCCTTTTGCTTGAAGTATTACTCTAGAAATATATAACTCACTCGCGCTCATAATTTACTTACCAATAATTTCCACTACAGAAGATGTAGGTACGTTGATGGATTGTATCTACATATATACTCTTTTATAATGGCTAACGGTGTGTGTGGTGGTCGTGTCTGTACATTGGAGATATTTAAAAAAAGCCTAAAAGCGTATTAACCAGGGTCCGCACGCGTAGAGCCGTAGATATTATGCTAGTTTAGTAAATATTTAAGATCACATATTGATAAGAAACTTGTATTTTTCCGTAGTGTCGTTTCGCCATACGGCATTCTCAAACTTAAACACGTAGTGTTTAACAATTGGAATGTTCTTATCTGTTAAAGTCAATTATGTCATGTATGCGATTAATATGCCAATTATCAATATGTGTAACAATAAGTTCCACCAAGTGCCATCAATCAAACAGTATAAATAAATAGTCATATTTACGATCGTTTATAAGAAATCACCACGAATATTTTGCGAAGGTTTTCCGCTATTCCACGTCAGAAATAGTAGGTAGTCGCGCTTGTAAAAGCCAACCAAAACAAATTATGGAAAGAAGAAGTAGGAGACTCCGGTCCTCAAAGTGTAAGATTTGGAAGCAACCGGGACTGGCGCTCGGATGTACAAGGAAGATATTGAAAAAAAAATATATAAGAGGTAGGTACTATTTCTAATAGCCTGTGTTCTTTTAAGCTATTGCATAGCTTCTATCGCGGGCCTTGAGCGTGAAGACCGAATCCAGAAATTCCGTAACGAAAAAAACCTAACACCCCGAAGCTCGCATGAATCGAGCCGAGCTGCTCCGAAGTAGCTCCGCTTAACGTAAGTAATTATAATTGCATAAGTTGATAAAAAATGCTATGCAATAGCTTTACCGTGGCAGTCCCCGAGTGCCACACGTCTTTTTTTTTATACCACTTAGGTGGCAGATAAGCACATGGCCCACCTGATGGAAAGTGGTTACCGTAGCCTATCGACGTATAGACCAAAAAAAGCCTGCTGAATTTCTTGCCGGATAGGAATCTTCTCAGACAACCTCCGTGGCGTAGCGGTAGTGAACGCGGCCGCTACGCAGGAGGCGTGGGTTCGATCCCCGCTCAGTGCAAATATTTGTGTTCATGAAATATGGGTATTTGCATTGGTCTGGTCGTGCCTCGGAGAGCACGTTAAGCCGTCGGTCCCGGTTGCCATAAGAACAACATCTATGGCAGTCGTTACGGGTAGTTGGAGCCCTCAAAAATCCAAAAAAAAAAAAACAACAGTCTAGCTGCAAAGCTTCGATATCGCCTAATGTTACCATTGGGATGTGGAGGTCAGATGGCAATCGCTTCACAGAAAATATCGAGGTCTAGCCAAATCCGTAGTTAAGACTGGCAAAAGCGGACCCCAGACTCCGAGCTGAAAGCTTCGGATGCGACTGGGAATTAACGCTAAGAGGAAGAAGGAATCTTCTCAGACCGGGGCCGGGAGGCCGCGTTTCGAAGGCGGCGCGGCGCCACGGTGGTTTATTTGTAAGCTAGTCTTTAGTATATATTTTTTTTTTTGCTGTTAATTTTAACGTTTTGATGGTCTATACAGAATAAATGATTTTTGACTTTGACTAGGGGCATGACACTCGCGCTACCGACCCCGTAAAAACTTTCTAAACTTTCTTGAAGAACACCATACTGTAGTCGCTTGGAAAAACCACGACAGGGAGTACATTCCACAGTTTAAGCGTGCGGGGCATATTCTTCTGTTATCTTTCCCTATCCCTTATTTCAAGCAGATCCGTTCAGCCGTTAGAGCCTGATTGAGTGTCAAACATTCACATTTATAATACATACTAGCAGGCTGACCCAGCGAACTTTGTACCGCCTGTATTTTTTCCACCCACGTGGAATTCAGCGCCCCTAGACAAGTGGCAATTCGTTGCTCGGCGTATGATGGAATAGAATGACAAATGTATAGGATTTGACGTTTTTGACATTCGTTGACGCCTGTCATATACGTCAAATCCCATACATTTGGCATTCTATTCCATCATACGCCGAGCAACGAATTGCCACTTGTCTAGAGGGGCAGATCCTTTTTCCATATTTTGTCACCGTTTAGACCTTCCCTGGACACGAATATTTCAAGACTAAAATTAGCCAAATCGGTTCAGCCGCTCTCGAGTTTTACCGAGACTAACTGAATTTGCAATTTATTTATATAGATTAGGATATTGGAATATGTTGTGTGGCAACTTGTAAGTTTGGCTACCTGCGCTCTCAATAATATTTATGTTAAACATATAAAATTATTTTGTACACATCTACAATTTATATCTAAATGTATCCTTATACTCACGCAAAAATAATATTTCATCTTTTTATGAGTTCTTCAAAAATAATTATACCTAGTCAATTAAGTTCATTCGTTGAATTTAATGAGTTTATCTTTTTTATTAGCTTGTAAAGGATGTAAAAATATAATAATACCTATATCTGTTCGATCTACTAACTTTGGGTTTGGGTAATTCCTTCTACTTTATTTGCTGCTGATGTGGAAAGGTCATCGATGTTATGAGATTAAACGGGATTGACACGTATTTTGGCGTTTTTACTTACCATACATTGATCAATTTATTTTATTATATTCTACAAACGTATCACCATGTGTTTAGAGGGGATTCCAAAAAACATTAATTACTAGCGTTATTCTCAGGTAAATCCAAGTTTTCACTCCCTTTTGGTTTAACTTATACAGCTTTTATGTGTGTGACTGTCGTCTGACCTCGCGACCCCGAGAGAAATCTCTGACTCAGAGCCTCATCTGCCAATCAGTAGTTTAAGATTGGCTTGGGTTCCGAAGATCTTGCCGGGGCATGAAAACCACCCAATATAATATTTTCCAATTTTCTGCGTAATTTTCTTATTTTAATTTCCGTAAAAGTAATACAAATTTACAAAAATGAGGTTTGTAAAGTTGTTCTCAGGTTATGACGTGACCAAGGGAAACAGGATTCTTTTTTATATTTACTTTAGTTGTATGGATTAAAAAAGTCTCTTTTGTTTTCAGGTAAAATGACGTTTGCGGTGCCTCCGTCTATGGATGAGTATGAAGATTCATTCGTGATGAATAAGACCAACGTCACCGGACATCAAGCTGCTTACGATGAACAATACGCATTGGACTTGGTAGTGCCTCTTACCATCACATACGCAGTTATTTTTGTTGCCGGAATCCTTGGAAATACCAGCACATGCGTGGTCATAGCGAGAAACCGCTCCATGCACACCGCTACTAACTTCTACCTCTTCAGTCTCGCGATATCAGATCTAATCCTTCTAGTGTGTGGCTTACCATTTGAAGTACATCGATTATGGAACCCCCTCACATATCCGTTGGGTGAAGCTCAGTGCATCGCCATCGGTTTAGCATCAGAGACTTCTGCTAATGCGACAGTGTTGACTATAACGGCATTTACAGTAGAAAGATACATAGCAATATGTCGTCCATTTATGTCACATACGATGTCGAAGTTATCCAGAGCAGTGCGATTTATAGTGGCTATATGGGTGTTTGCACTAGGTACGGCTGTGCCTCAAGCAATGCAGTTCGGAATAGTGTCGTTTGTGGAAAACGGTCAGAATGTGAGCGCGTGTACAGTGAAGGGTGTGGGTGTGCACCAAGTGTTCGTTATATCTAGTTTCGTGTTTTTCGTAGTGCCTATGTCGATGATAACAGTGTTGTACGCTTTAATAGGAATAAAGTTACGGACTTCTAGAATATTGCATCCAGTGAAAAAACTATCAGTGGATAGTAGCGAGAGAGCCAGTGGACAAATGCAGTACAGAAATTGTGCCTCACAAAGAAGAGTCATCAGGATGCTTGGTAAGTGTTTTTATTTGTCTATGTACCTACTCTATAGATAATATAAATGTCTGACTTTCTATCTACTACATGTACGTAAGTGGCGAAAGATGACAGTTTTCAAAAGGAAACCTTAACCTTTATAGAGCGATCGTAGCAATTTTTGTATTGAATTTTTCCACGGCTTCCCTTTGTAAAGCAAACCAGCAGAAATCAGGTTATATGGACACCTCGTCTCTGATGCATATAGATACGCACTGTGTAATAGGGTGAAAACTTTACAAAGGTTGGTATCTTTTTATAGTTTGATATTTTATCTACTACGGTTTTAACTTTTAACTCTGCCTATAATACCTTTGTTTCATTTTAATTCATTTCATTTTACGATGGAAAGATACTCTTCTCCCTGACAAAAGATAAGTTTAATTGGAAACATAGTAACACTTGAATATATAAAAACATGTTCAATTTTGAATCAAAATTTAATTCAAAACACAAAAATGCACGTAAGACGCAACTATCTGTTGTACCTATGTTGTTATGTTATGTCTATGAAATTTAATTGCGACCATCTCTTTCAAACAAAAAAAGAAAAGGAATTTACAAATCTTATAATATTATATGACAGGGTTATGCCCGAACATATGTACATACAAGCATTCGAATAGAGAACCCCTCATTTTTAAAAGCCGGTGAAAAATATTTTTAATCGAATTACCGAAAACGTTACCGAGGAATTTATATAGAAATATTTTAATAAACGTCATGATATTTCTCTGCATTGCGGTCCTAGTCTGTGAATTTATTCAGAAGACTGACAGCATTGCCATGTTGAATTCCAATGCTAATTCACTGTAGTAATAAAAGTCAGTTTTGTGGTTACTAGGAAGTCAATCTCACTTCGTCGGTATAAGCGCAGATTTTAATGCGCCCTCACTATTTTTATTTTATGTGGTGTTTTATTACGTTTTTAATGGGTGATCAAAGAGGAGTTTTGTAATCGAGTTCTATATTGTGTTGTTATTTTTAGGCTTACGACTTATATAATATCAGAAATTTTATAAGAATCAAAACTTAATTTGTTGTTGATGAGAGTTGTTGACAGTTCGTAATTATTATGAAAGAAATCCGTCCCACTGTGGATATTCAAGGTTGAGTTCTAAACGGAAATACTGTAAATTATAGGTAGATATCGGGAGGCATACGCAAACTATTGATATTTCTTGAAAATGTCAACATCGCGCTCAGCATATACCTAGTAGTAAAAGTAGAAACATTTTACCTTTAGACATCCGAAATACAGTCTAGGTAAGCGTCGATATAATTGAGAGTGGATAGGGTCTCACTAAGACATTTGAGGCTAAGGCAACTGCATCTACTCTACTGCAACTAACGATCCCATCCATTTCTTCCCAGTACTTCACCGAACTAAAGGCAGACATTTCTGGTTATCTGCCACCTAAACTTTATTCACCATCATTAATCGCAGGCTTTAAACACATCCATCCAGCCAGGAACTATTATTTACCGAGGTTGTTTTCTAAGCAATCTTGTCAGGAACAAAAACCCCCAGTAAATTACAACAGAAATAGATTCCAAATAAAAATAAATAAAGGAAAGGAGAGGGTTGGATTTATTGGATGAGTTCATTGGAACAATCGATGATAGAGGCGGTACCTAATATACTGCCAAAGAGGTAACGTCTTTACGTAACAGAAAAGGTAAAAAGTGTCATCGTCTTAAAATGTTCTCGGTTGTATCAGAAGCTTTCACCTCTAAACTCAGGGTCCACTGAATCCTTCTTTTGGCTTGGCTTCAATGATTCTTATGAGAGCGACTGCGGTCTTACCTCGGGTCGGCAGCGCGATTGTGACGCCCCTGGTGTTGCATACGTCCATAGGCCACGGTGACCGCTTCCCATCAGGTGGGCCGTGTGCTTGTCTGCCACCTAAGTGGTATAATAAAAACCTTCCAACTCACCCGAGTCTCATCCGCCAAACAACAAAAAAAGAGCTGAAATCTATAAATGTGGTTACAAAAATGTTATCTTTTTTTTAACCGACTTCAAAAAAGGAGGTTCTCAATTCGTACCCAATTTTTTTTTTTTTTTTTTTTTTTGTATGTTTGTTACGCGATTGTGAAGCCAATTCTAGACGGATTTTGAAAATTCTTTTTGTGTTCGTAAGTAGATTATTCCGAAGTGGTCCCATTTAAATTTCGTAAAGATCTGGTGATGGGTTTCCGAGATTAGACCAAGGAACTCTTCAAAAAGTACCAGGAAATCAGCCGCGATTGCTGCAATGGCATATTATTGCAATGTTTCTGCCATTACACATCATAACATCACGCCTGAGTCCTTTGAAGGGGTACGCAGAAGTGTTCAGAATATTCAGCTATATTTCCGGTGTATATGCATTGATGTTAAAAATTCTTTTTGAATAATGATTTAATTTTTTTTTTGTAGCGTATCCGGTTCGATCTGTATTGCAACGTCAGCAGCGCATGTACAATCAGGTCACTATACATGCGATGTACAGTCGTGAGACTGTACAAACTCACTAAAAAGAGAAAAATAAATTCATTTTTAACAAAAAAGGTTTAACCGACTTCAAGAAACGAAAAAAAGGCACTGAAAAGCGAAAAATAACTTAATTTACAGACTTACTGATTTATTAGAAGTCGGTGCCAGCCAACTTTGTTTGTTGTGTCTGAACTACTATGATGCAATCAATTGAAATATGGCCTCTCTTGGGCTAGGTACCGACTTCTAATAAATCAGTAAGTCTGTAAATTAAGTTATTTTTCGCTTTTCAGTGCCTCTTTTTCGTTTCTTGAAGTCGGTTAAACCTTTTTTGTTAAAAATGAATTTATAGATACATAATTTTAGATACATAATAATTTTAGATACATATTTTTTAGATACATAACGATTATTCTAGTTACTACTAGTACAAAATATTGCAAAAAATCTGGGTAGCCGTCATGAAGAGCACTTAAGCTTTGGTAGGTATAGGTATCCATGAGAGGTCATATTGTACCTATCGTAAAAAGAGGGCAGAATCCCAATAGTTTCAGTTCAGTAATCATATTGAAAACTGGACGTATGCAAATAGCGAGCAATAGTTAGTTCGTAATTAGTTTCAATAAATTAGTGAACAATGTACATAAGCGATATTTTAAATAACGAAATTAGTAGATATCAGCTGTAATATCTAGAATATCATTTTAATAAAACATACCCTACCAATTTGAACAATAATTATTAATTAATCCTGATTACCTCACTTGAATTCTGCTAATTGAAATCAGTCTAACTATTAATTACACAACATTTGGAATATTTCGTTACATACAGTGAGTTTACTACAAGGTGCCACGTAACATATCGTGTAATTCGTAAGTGCCCTAGTCTTAATTACGAGTTAGAATAATACTACATACATACAATCACGCCCTTATCTCTGGAGGGTTAGGCAGAGGTGAATTAACACCCACAGTTCACCAATCAATAAATTAGGTCCCACGTAATAGGGGTGAGCCTATTGCCGCATCCTGGGCACCATTGTTGACTCGAGTCATGCATCTGAGGCGGAGTCTGGGCTGTATATATCTTTCTGATGTAAAACAGCCTTATCCCTTAGTCGCCTTGTACGACACCGCATGGGAGGAGATGGGGTGGTCCAAATTCTACTCTGTCGGGAACCACGCGGCGAACTCGATCCTATCGTTAATTCACATTCTGATAGTTTTGGAGGCGTCCATGGGTCACCGTAGTATTTTTAATCATAATATGTAGATAGTATAAAAGTGTAAAAAAATTGCCTTACATTTTGAAAATATTTGAAGACGACGCAAACAAACCGAGAAGCGCACGGTAAGCTTATGTGGTATTGGCCATATATTTGACAAAGAAGCAATAAGGCAAATGCTTTGTCAAATATACTGTCCACACATGGTAATTATAATAATATGTCAAATACACAAATACAAATAGTCATGTGAAATACCACTGATAAAATATATCTATCGCAGTATAAATTATTTATTTACATAAGTTGATGAGCAATTGGGTTACGGAAACAAAACTGAAACTAACTAAAGTTTATGAATGAACAGCTACTGTCCGTAACCTTCATAGGGTTGAAAGTAAGTAACCCAAGATAAGCTTTAGTTAAGCAAAATTTAATTAAACTCAAGGTTGAATAATCATGCAAACAGTATCAGTAACACAATACGAAGTAATCACTTAATTAAACAACCCTTTTTGTGGACGATAGAGACATGTCGTTATTGGACTCAGCTCAGTGAAAGTAGCACTTTTGAAGAGTAAAATAATTCAATTCATTCAGTTTGAGAAAATTGCTGGAAATCTTAACTCGATTTCTTTCCTTCTTCCTGTTAAGTGGTAAATATCACTGTAATCGAAAATAATTTAGTCCAATTATTACGTTCAGAAATTTTATATTTTTGTCTTTTTATTCCAACCAACAAAGTATTAAAAACATTTACTAATATGAATGAAATTGGAAAAGTAGGTTAAAATGAAATAGATTCCTCTTTTTAACTGATTTCTTAGTAGATACCTACCTACTATAGTAGTGGGATATATAGGTATATACAGGGGCGGATCCAGCTTTCAATTCAGGGGGGGGTCATGGTGTAGCCGAGACATAGTTTCGGGGGGGGGGGGGGGGTGTCTAGTCATTGAACAATACAATGAAAATAAATGTGTATGAAATTCATGACGAAATAATGGAGGAGGAATGAGGTGGAGGAGGAGAAAAGTAAGATACCTTGAACGACTGTTGTTAAATACGATCCAGAACCCGGTTAAGCTGCTGGCCCCCAAGTTGAAGGACGCAGCTGGCACTCTGGTTTGAGGGGGCTGGGGGACTCCTGCAGGAGACTCTATGGCGAAAAAAGATGTCAGAGCACCTTCGGTACTAAATCCGTATCAAAAGGCGAGAAATCGAGGCTACGAAGTCCCAGCTTTATCGGGACATGGTAGAGTTGAAACTACGACTTGGACAACCAAGCGCAGGGCACGCCGTGATAGTGGTGGTATTTATTACCACCACTATCACGGTGAACTAGCTAGCCGCAGCTAACTATCACCCATCATGGAGAACTGGCTAGAAAGGCTTCAATGGGGAACTCTCGTAGCGGTTGACGCAGATGATCACCGGATATGGATGTTTCGGAATTTAGCTGTGGCGAATTCAGAAGAAGCCAACACCCGGTGTCATCACTGTGATGCAAGCGAGGACACGGGGCTGCATACGCGGGCCGAATACCCGGCATGGGAAACGCCGAAGCGGGTCCTTGTGGTGGCCCTCGGGATGGGAGTTCTCTCGCTCAGCACTCTCTCTCGCTTGCTTACAGTGATGGCGTAAAACCGTAAGCTTGCGGCTGCAACCGCCTCCATCTGAGAGCAAGTAATGCTCGAGAAGGAGGCGGGGGAACGGGTCTGGAGAAGATTCAGTTGTTTTTCATTCCGCATAATACACAATGCGCGAAGGACGCGGGCGACGTAGGTCACTCAACATCTCCATTATCGTATCAATATCTCCATATCGGTCCCCATTAGCACGGGCCTGGAAATGACAGGGGGAACCGCCTGACATTCTAGAAGAAGCAGGCCGCGTTGGCGGCGCGATGCGCGCCTCCCCTTTCATGATTATCGTTCATATTTTCCTGCTTCCATTGTTCATTGCTTCCGAATCCGAGGTGACCTCGGAGCTCAGGGGCCGCCTTCCGTCACTTCGTCCTCCACTTCGCATGATGTTGGGCGTCCATGGTGGTGAGATGAGACCATTTGCACGCATGTCACCCTTCACGACTTCAAGCCAAGACTTCTTGGGCCTATCCTTTCCACCTGGTCCCGTTGGCTGTGCTACTGCCAGCCATTTGTTACCCACGTAGCCTGGCGGTTGCTGCAAGACGTGGCAACACCAGCGAAGGCGGCTCTCTTGCATTTTATGTGTGATGTCGTGGACATGAAGGCTGCCGCGGATCTGAGATGCGATCTTTACGTGTGACGCCGCACATCCACCGCAGCATTTTCATCTCCGTGACACGTAGCTCCTGCTTATGTCGCTCCAGCAGCGGCCACGCCTTACAGCCGTGTAAAAAGACAGGCCTAATGATCGTTTTATAGACCTACCCCGTCAACCAGACTGGCATTTTAGGTTCAAATGTGACGCCAATCATTTCCCGCCCCTTGGCCCACATGGCGGCAATTCGTGCCTTGACGTCGCGGTTGATGTGACCAGTCACGTGAAGTACAAATCCCAGGTACTTTTTTGTTTTTTATCGTATCTGAGCGGGAGCGAAGGAGAATCGCAGACCTTGCGGCCCGCAGCGCTTCGGCCGTCTAGGAAACCGGAGTTTCGTAACCGGTTTCCTTGAAGGCAAGGAGAATTGCAAACCGCACGGCCCGCGACGAGCGGCGGCAACTCGGGCGTCGGAGGTCGCAGAATGACCTCAATCCCTCATGAGCGCGGACCTGGGGGTGACGGGTGGAGCCACCTGTCACCCTAGCAGAAGCAGGCCGCGGCGGCGCGCATTGCGTGCCTCCCCGTACCTGGGAGCGAGCTGGGGACTCTATGGCCCCTACACCGGAAGAGGACCAGATCGAGAGATATGGCCCTGGGTCGGCCGGGGTGCGCGGGATATGGCTACGACAATCTCACCTCCAGCACCTGACGGCCCACAGACGACGTACGTTTTAGTCGGTTCGAGTCCGACATAACCTCCTCCTCCGGCTCCGGCGGGGGAGGTATCCGCGGGGATTTTTCGCACGATAAAAAAATAAGGACCAGGCATATGAGCCAGCTGCGTCTTCCGCAGCAGAAGATGGCCACTGGCCACAACCGCTGGGCCCGCGGTAATAGCGGTAGTAAGGCCCATCCCATCCTATGGGGGAGTGGCTAGAGAGGCCACATGGCTGCCTCTCGTACCGGCTGACGCAGGTTATTACCGGGCACGGGTGCTTTGGTGACTACCTACGTCGGATCCAGAAAGGAAGGCTGCTTCCAAGTTCACAAAAAAGCCTTTGAAGCTGAGCCCAAGTCAAATTGTTGCCCGAATCGAAAAAGTACCTCATGGCTGTCAGCTCCAGACCTTCGACTGCCGGCCTGGTTAGTCATTCGCGCTTATTTCTTTAACATAGCGGACAGGGTGTCAGGTCCGAAAACTATTCGAGTCCATCGGTTGATCGGCTGCGCTGCACGATAAATTGAAAATTTCAATCGTGCGAATAATATTCATACTGATGTTTGGTGCCTCATAAAATTATAATACTATTAGGTACAAAGAGACAGTCTTCTTATGCGTGGTATTTTTTAAAATTTATCAGTGACATTGGGATATTTTTTAGTAGGTGACCCGCCCAGGGGGGGGTCATGACCCCCACGACCCCCCCCCTGGATCCGCCACTGGGTATATAATTCAATCAATCAATCAATTAGCCTATTGCAGTCCACTGCTGGACATAGGCCTCCCCCAATGTGCGCCACGTTTGCCGATCCTCCGCCTTCCGCATCCAGTCCGGTATATAATTATACTTATTTTATTATTAATTCTGGGAGCACAGCATAAAAAAACGATTAAACATTTCAAATTTAATTCAGTTCAAATTTTCGATTTAATAAAAAACTTTTGAGAACCTTGAATCTTTGCAATTTGGAACGTCGTATTTTTAAACTAACAGAATTCATGACTCTTATATTCATCAACATCTTGGCGCTGTGGTTTCATCCAAGGCTTTCACCTCAAAATAATTATCTTCATTTTCGTCTTTCTTCCATTCTGGGGCTTTCAGAGAGAATGAACCCGCCATCTGTTTCTGTCCTAATGCACTTCACTTCATAATATCTAACATAATTTTGTACTGGTTCAGAATAACCGTGAATTCACCTATTTTAATAACTAACTAGTCTGCGTCTTCTCAGTCTCACTAATTTATAAGTGGGCGTCGAAATTTCCAGTTCAGTTCACTCTTATAAGAAATAAAAGTTATGATATAATTTAACACGTGACTGGTTTGAACAATGAAGCCAAACAATTATGTTCTAGACTATTTTTACTTTTTTTGCATCGCTACTATGTCGTACTTATAATGGCGTGTATAGACAATCAATATTGCAATCTAAAATTGTGATCCGGCAAAGGGACCAATCGCGTTTGCACATCGATAATTTCAAGCGTCAAGACGCCACTTAAATTAACATTTCAATAAAAAGCGCAGTCGTCTTCCTTATCATTAAGACGTTGAGTTCACCTCGGAGGCCTTCACCTCGGAAGAAGGAGGCGGGGCTGGAGAAGAGACCTAAGTCTCGGTCTCTTCCGTCATAATCCGCAATGCGCGAAGGCGACTCGGGCGTCGGTCGGAGGTCGCTCAACGACCTTCGTACTCCACGGACAC
Source organism: Eilema depressum (assembly GCA_914767945.1). NCBI lineage: Eukaryota > Metazoa > Arthropoda > Insecta > Lepidoptera > Erebidae > Eilema > Eilema depressum. Next base: position 8,197,514 of record OU612020.1, read on the forward strand.
TACACTACACACGGACCTGTAGCAGGACGCGGCGGTGTGGTGCGATTAGCGCCTCACCCTCATCCAAGCAAAGTGTCCCCAACACAGTAGTCCCACACCTGAGGGCGCCCTTTGATGGCCCTGGGTCAGCCGGGGTTGTGGGAGATATGAAGGGCTACAACACCCTGATGACCCGAGACGAAGTGCGGTTTTAGTTGGTTCGAATCCGGCATAATCACCCCCGCTAGCTCCAGCTTGTCCATGGGAATTTTTACACTTTAAAAAAGGCATCTTAATTAGATGAAGAAAACTGCATGATGGTATAAAATATAAATTTTCAAAAGACTAATGAAAATGTTCAATTTTACTCATCACGTTCATTCTTGGGTATTAAAAGTTAACTTTTATAAACCTCACTTGTTTCAAAATCCGTTATAATTTAGCCCCATTCATCCATTTACAGACGAAATGGTTACATTGTTCTTTTGATCTAAAAAGAAGCAAGTAATGAATAACAACATTTTAGGGTACTTAATTAATTTATCCTTTTCAACCAGAGGGGCATGTCTTTGTCCGGCCTTGAAGCATTTCATAGGACCGTTGTATAATATAATTCTGATTATTTTAAGTACCATTCTGGTATATTATTACGTGATTTTCATAAAATAATAAGCTGTTATCCATGACTCCGCCCGCGTGGAATTCTGATTCCGTGTTTATGTTATTACTAGCTTTTCGCCCGCAGCTCCGCCTGCGTGGATGTCGACTACTGCCATCAAAAGTATTTTTTCTAAACTGACGGACTTGTTGTATAAACGTTTGACGCATTATTTTGCTCTCTCAGTAGTGAGTTTCTCAAAATATTAAATGAAAACTGTAGGCCTTGTCATAAAAATAAGTGGCAGATTTTTAGAATAATAAGTACATCAAAATAAAAATATTATTAATAGGTATCTTTATATCAATAGCTAGTAAATGGCTAGAAAAAGACTGGTAGGAAAAACATACTATTATCTAACATTTCGTTCTTATGAATCAATCAATCAATTAGCCTATTACAGTCCACTGTTGGACTTAGGCCTCACCCAATATATGCCATAGCACTCAATCATCCACCGTATTTCCCCACTGTCAGTTCCCACATTTCGGCCCCATGAGTCTTAACAGGGGAGTAGAAACCTCGATGACTTTGCCCAATGCTGCCCAACACTTGTCGACCTTTCGACGTTTATCTCCTTCTGGGCTTCGTCTTCTAATCTAAAATTAGCATCTCAGCAATGAAATATCGTATCAGCACGACACAGTCGTAGACAATCCAGAAATGCCCAGGTCTTGATGATGTCAGAAAGCTTCTCGTAATCTACAAATGTGATACATAGCGGATGATTATACTCTCAGGTCTTTTGTATAATCTGCTGAACAGTATTGGCTACAATACTATAACCCTTTTAAAACCCAGCTTGCTCCGGTGGAACTCACAACTATTCATGACGACTCTCAAGAACAACTTGTATAGACATAATTATGACTCAGGAGTGATGGGTCTATAATTAATTCTTCTTCGTCGTCTTGGAGAACAGTACCACCGCACTCCAGTTCCATGTCCTAGATGCTTCCGCTGGATGACGGAATCAAAGAGGTTCGCAAGCTCTGTTAGAACTGGGATATCCCCTGCTTTTAAGAGCCCTGTCCGCCAGTGCGATATTAGCAGTATGAAGGTTGCTGTAGTATGCTGAGGATACAATAAATCACCTATTGGCCTATTGCAGTCCACTGCTGGACATAGGCCTCTCCCAATATACGCCATGTTTGCCGATCCTCCACCTTCTGCATCCAATCCGTCCCAGCCACCTTTCGCAGGCCGTCCGCATCGGTCCACCTGGCTAGGGGGTGTCCCATCTTCCGTTTTCCTTCTCGCGGTCTCCACTGTAGGACTCGTCTGCTCCAACGGCCATCAGTCCTTCGGCAGATGTGGCCAGCCCACTGCCACTTTAGCTTGCTTATTCTGTGAGCTATGTCGGTAACTTTGATTCTATGTCGGATGACCTCGTTTCGAATTCTATCCTTCAAAGATACTCCAAGCATAGCTCGCTCTATAGCCCGCTGCGGACGGACTAACCCCACCTTCTATGGCCACCACCGTAGGTCATAACAGGCAGGACGCACTGGTAGAAAATGTTTGTTTTGAAGCATTGCGGCAGGGGGGAGGAGAAGACTCGACGTAGTTTGCCAAATGCTGCCCACTCCTGTTGGATTCTTCTGGCTATTTCTTTCTCCGAGTTGCTTTTACCGAGCTGGATAACGTGCCCTAGGTAGATAATATTTTTGAACAACTTCGAGTGTTGAACATAATCTTGGTTTTATCCAAGTTTACACCAAGGCCGACTTGTCGAGAAGCTCCATTCAGGCTGTGCAGCATTGCGCCCAGTTGTTCCAGCGACTCCGCAACTATGATGATGTCGCCGGCGAACCGAAGTGGGTGCGAGATTTACCTACTCCAGAGTCTTGTAGACGTCCTCCAATGCGTTAGTAAATGTTGAGGAAATGAATATAAATAAAACAACATATCATTTGTGGTGGTTTAGTTTTTCATAATTATCTAAAAATATAGTAAGAAAATAAACATTTCGTATTATATTCCTTGTCATCTAAATCAGAAGTGCACTGTGCTTGACTAATAGAGCCCACAGCTGATAAAAGGAAGTTATTGTGTTCTGCTATCTCTAATAATTATTGACTTAGTATACTTCTCGTCAAGAAAGGAAGTGAAGTTTTCTAGAAGGCAGGCGTTCGCCCCTTTCGCCCATTTGGTAAAATGTTTCGAGCCATTGATATAAATTGTAACTTTGTTTCTAGCTATGAAGCCGCCTCTTGTGTTATATCTGCGTATAGATTTAAATTCACGTACCTTACTGTGTGAGGGCTTATAAGTTAGTATTCATCTGAATGATAACGTGCTGTATTACTTTTAGGCTTTCTTTCATATACGGTACATCTATAGCTATAATCGCTGTGCTATCATGTCGTGTAGTCAATGTGATGAAATACTATGGTATCATGGTAGCTGGTAGCTGACGCAGTATATGCTCTAGTACTTATATTATTTAATGCTCGATGCCAATACTACCAATAATGGGTCTGATATGTAGTTCCGAATGTTGTCCTCGCGACGCACGCTGCTATTCTACTACTGAGTTCTACTATAATACCACTCGCAGTCCGTGGAACTTAACTAAAGATTGGATACTCCATCGAAGTGAGCCAGTCTCAAAAACTTCTTTTCTATTTCCAATCAATTAAATAAAGAAACCGCAGTACATAACTCTTACATAGTACATAAATTAATATTTTTCACATTCTTTGTAATTATACGTGACAGAGAGTGACGTTTTATGAATATTATCATTTGACAGATCAAAATGTGACCTAGCGTTGACACCATCACTTTAGTACCCGTTGTCATGGTAACAAATTTGCTAGCGATATTAGCGCCATAATATTTCGTATTTTCTTTAATATTACATTATTTCGTAAATTTGCCACATTGGAATTGTGATAATTGCTATTCGGCGACAAAGCCACATTCAAAAAACCAAAGATCATGAAAATCTGTTCACCCGTTCTTCAGTTTTAAGAAAGTACGTTTTTGGCACTTTTTAGGCACTTAGGGACCGAATTTCGAAAAATCGTTTCTTAGTACACCTCCACGCATCAAAACATACACTCTCTATAAATTTCAAGTCTCTAGGACCAGCGGTTTAGGCTGTGCGTTGTCTCTAAGTCAATCAGTCAGTCAGGACTAAGAGTTTTATATATAAGATTATATATGTTCTGTATTATTTTATAATTTCGTGAGTTCGCACCCATCAAAATTGTCTAGATAATTTAGGGGATAAAATTGACATTAACTATCAATTTGTGTCTTATACGATATGGATACGACATATAGGCAATAATTGAAACCATATACTTGGTACCCCCTAAGCTTCAAGCAGGAAAAGTTTGAACAAAATTGGTCCAGTATTAAGGGCAGAAACTAGAGTTTTAATTTTATAGAATTTGAACAACTTTGAGCACTCTGTAGAATCGCATGTTGCCGCTTAGCTGTTCAAGTAAGTTACCTACTATGCCTATTGTTGTGTGTGTGTGTGAAGTTGTTGTGTGTGTGTGTGAAGGTGTGTGTGTATTTATTAATGACTTATGACACAGTCAATGACTTTAAAGCAATGGATGAAACTATTTAATGACTTATACAAGTGGTTGCATTTTCTACATTTATTTTAATAATTATTTTGTTAGAAAATTTCGGATTTTATAAATCAGGGAATTTAAGTTTAAATTTAATTTGGTTCAATTCCTACGGACCAGGATGCTTCGCGGTTTCAGTATTTGCACATAATATATGTCGTATCCATATCGTATAGGTTGGACTGGTTGATCCTGCCATCTTCACATAAGTTGACTTAAGCTGTTTGACCGCGACGACTATGCATTTCAAAAAGTGAATAAATTTTCATTAATACGATAAGTAGGTATGAAGAATCACACTCTAAAAAGTATTAAACAAGAAAATATTAGGAATAGCCGTGGTCGTATGCCACTTTTCCCTAGAATGTACTGTTCTGTTAGAGTAAGTGGCATACGGCGACGGCTATTCTTAATATTTTCTTGTTTAATACTTTTTAGAGTGTGATTTTACAGTAGACGGGTTTTAGTTTTAAACTTATTTTTTTATTTATATTATTTTGGGGCAAGCAACACCCAATAATTTACACATATTTGAAATGTGCTAAATTGAGCCCTTGAACTTGATACCAAACACAGCCTATTTACCTTAAGTTAGTTTTTAAAGCAATATTTTTATGATCGCCCACGTTAGATTCAGTAACACGTCATAATATAGCCTATAACCAGCGGACGATCAAGACGCTTCTAATGATGTGTCATATGTCCAATTCTAGTACGTGTCAAAAATCATTGCAATTATTGCATGCAAAAATAGCCTGTCAAAAATCATTACCCTCCTTTGACTTTGCCGTAGTCGGGTCAAAACACGTTTAAATTTATTATAGTTTATAGTAGAGTTTCGGAAAAATCAGTCTCGAGGGTGAGAACGAATTCAAAATTACACCCAGATTTAGAAGACTAGATAATGTTGTATTAAGGGGACTTGATAATAGAAACCTTTTTACGCTTCGATAGAAATGAGTGTGTTGATGAAGAATTTCAAGTCATAATAAAGATCCTTATTATGCCGTTTGGTTCAATTTTGGTTGGAATTGTTTTTCGTGTATAGAGTGATATATTAGCGCTGAACGTAGTGTTTTGCTTAGGAGGGGTGCAATAAATTGAAAGACGAGAAGAGTTTTTCAATTTATATCAGCTAAATGCTGTTACAGACCGCACGTTACTATAGCCTGTCGAGAGTTTATTATGTACAGTCGACAAAGTAGATACGGTCGCACTTTTTTTTCATATAAATTTGTATTGAAAGGTGCAACCGTATATCTCCTTTGTTAACTGTACCTACCTTTTTTTTTTAACGTGCGAAAAGTCCCCTCGTATACCTCCTCCGCCGGAGCCGGAGGAGGAGGTTATGTCGGACTCGAACCGACTAAAACGCACGCCGTCTGTGGGTCGTCGGTTGCCGGAGGTGAGGTTGTCGATGCGATATCCCTCGCACCCCGGCCGACCCAGGGCCAAATCTCTCGATCTGGCCGTCATCCGGTGTGGGGACCACGGAGTCCCCAACTCGTCCCCGGGTATGGGGAGGCACGCAATGCGAGCCGCCGCCGCGGCCTGCTTCTGCTAGGGTGACAGGCGGCTCCACTCGTCACCCCGTTAACTGTACCCACCTACTGTGCTGAGCTATGATGAGGACAGTATTCCACGCCCACATTTTTTATACCACTTAGGTGGCAGGCAAGCACACGGCCCATCAGATCGAAAGTGGTTACCGTGGTCTATGGACGAATGCAATATCAGGGGCGTTACACTGGTGCTGCCGACCCTGGAGAAACATGTAAAAGATGTAGACATCCTTTAAGCACGGATTTTACGAAATTCCACCCCTATGGGGGTAAACCTAACTCCACGCGTACGAAGTCGCCGGTGGTCGCTAGTTCATATATACAATATGGATACGACATATAGGCAATAATTGAAACCATATACTTGGTACCCCCTAAGCTTCAAGCAGGAAAAGTTTGAACAAAATTGGTCCAGTGTTAAGGGCAGAAACTAGAGTTTTAATTTTATAGAATTTGAACAACTTTGAGCACTCTGTAGAATCGCATGTTGCCGCTTAGCTGTTCAAGTAAGTTACCTACTATGCCTATTGTTGTGTGTGTGTGAAGTTGTTGTGTGTGTGTGTGAAGGTGTGTGCGTATTTATTAATGACTTATGACACAGTCAATGACTTTAAAGCAATGGATGAAACTATTTAATGGCTTATACAAGTGGTTGCATTTTCTACATTTATTTTAATAATTATTTTGTTAGAAAATTTCGGATTTTATAAATCAGGGAATTTAAGTTTAAATTTAATTTGGTTCTATTCCTACGGACCAGGGTGCTTCGCGGTTTCAGTATTTGCACATATGTCGTATCCATATCGTATAAACTAGCGGACCCGGCGAACTTCGTACCGCCATATTTTCTGATCCCGTTCCCGCTGCATATTTCTAAATTTATCAGTGTTTCTCTACAATATCATGCATGTATAATACATATAAACCTTCCTCTTGAGTCACTCTATCTATTAAAAAAACTCGCTTCAAAATCCGTTGCGTAGTTTTGAAGATTTAAGCATACATAGGGACGGACAGACAGCGACAGCGACTTTGTTTTATAATATGTAGTGAAGATAAATACTGCTCACTGATTAATCACGAAATCTCAGAAACTATAATACGTATGAACTTGAAATTGGCAGGTAGATTCCATATAGGGTGTATAAATAAATAAATAAATAAATAAATATTCTACAACATTCTACACAACGCCATCTAGACCCATGGTAAGCTTAATTAGCTTGTGTATGGAATCTAGAATGCGGATATAAATACTTAGATACTTTTTTTTTATGTATACATCCCTAAAAACGGATTTTATGAATCTTCATGAAGTCTCAAGCAGCTGCTATTTATTATCATCACTATAGACGTAAGCTTAATTAAATAACAGTTGCTGTTACATAAATATGTTGTATATAGCTAATAGCTACAGCTTAATCTTCATTCGTAATTTTTATACATAATCTGAACAAGTATTAGGGGATATACCTACCTTAATTAAATTAATAGATTTTGCTGAGAATATCAAGAATGTAGGTAAATATCGTATGTATTTATTTTTTTACGCTAAAAGCATTTAATCGGGTTTTACCATATTTTTTGTAACTATGTATTAATTTGATTCATCTTTATTTTTAGATTGTAATTTAAGCTTAACTATAATATATATCATCAGAACATTAGTGTCAGTTTTTTTGTAGTCAGTAGCAATGAAAGTCATATAATGTTCCTATTTATGGTAGGAATTTGTACAAAATGAATTACGTGCATTTTCTGCAGTTTATTTAGTAGTAGCATTTGGTAGACAAGTTTGAGGCCTCCTTCGTCTGCCGCACGATAAAGAGCTGGAATGCTCTGTCCGCGCACATGTTTCCCCATGTTTCCCTCTTCCTACAGACCTGGTTCTTCAAACGGGGCATGAAAAAGTATCTATCTAGGCTGTCAAGTTAGGGCCCATCATTTTAAGATCAATAGATCATGAATATACTTCCCATCAGGTGGGCCGTGTGCTTGTCTGCCACCTAAGTGGTATGAAAAAAATAGCCTCAGAAATGACGGTCCGTATCTTCTGGACAACACCTTAGCTTTTTACCATCTAGCGGGATGAAGTCAATCGTCGGACCAAATATAAAAAGTTTAAGTGTTAATACAGTCAATATGATATCTGTACAGTTTAATTTCATAATAATCTTAAATAAAGTATCTATATTTTTATCAGCAATGATAACGAAACATAACACCAATAATTCATCACCATTTTCGCAGACATCTTGTGAGGGATAACGTGTACCTATGATCTTGAGGACGTAATAACATTGTTAGGTAGCAAATGGAGAAATAGGGTAATACGAAAATAACCCGGGGGTTAAACCATTGACGCGCAGACAAGGTCAGTAGTTCACGCTAGGCTATAAAACTCCTACAGATAAAAGATTTTATTCCTGGCTCGTAAAAATCGAAATAAATAGATACACTACCTATATAATATGTTATACTTAGTATTTATCGTGTATTTTACGAATATGTTTATGTGCATTCATGTGATGAATATGACTCAAAATCTTTTTATACCTGGAGGCAATCTGTCAATGAAGTTTTTCCTTTTTGGAACAAGTTGTTGCATGGGTGTAAAGGGACGTCATCATGTACTGATAAAAATCATGATTTTAAATATCTTCTACGTTTGGGTGCCAACTCCGATTACATTCAAAGCTTGTATTTTGTAGTCTGGGTCCACACTTCTACTTCTTCAATAACGGTTAATCATAGCTTTTACACGAGTGACAGCCATCCCATTCCAGCTCTGAGAGAAAAGTCATTGGCTGTCAGGTTGGCTGCGGCCCTAAAGTCTTGATGGGGCCCTATACTCGAAAACCTATATGTGTAGGAATATTTCCTTGTTATGTGTATTGGGAGCATTCTTAGCTGAATAAATTATGCTGACTACTGTCTTACAACAATTGCGAAACGGCTTAAGCGACAAAAATAAGTCGTATTGTGGAATAGAATGACTGATATCGCTCTCTACCAAAGAGGTCGCGCTCAATGGTATGCAATGAGGAAAGGATTATCGCTCATAGGTTTTGCAATCCCCTTGTCTAATCTGATCTCAAGCATCCCTTTACCTATTATTTCGTTAATTAGATTAAATTCTTGAGTTACGTAATTAAAGGCAGGAGGCATGGCGTCATATTGGAAGCGCAGAAAACTTTTCAGTATCTCTACATCTGTGCCACTTGAATCTCGGATTACAAAGAGATAGGAAAAACATATTATTTTTCATGTACTTACATACATTGCACTAGTAAGTAGGTATATTAAATACATATACAGATATACAGGGTGTATTTTTGAAACGGGGCAGTAAGAGCAAGTACCTTAACCGTTGTAGTTACAGCAAAACGTTCTTAAGAGACCTTCCCTTACTTTTTGAGATATTTTGAACTGCATTCACAGATTTTGCAAAAATCTTACAGTTAGCAAGAAAAATGCAAAAAGTCCAATTTTTTTTTTCTGTGTCAATCGATTCTATTTCATGTGGGGATCAAAAGACTCTACTGGACCATTTTAGCTTTGAGTACTAGGAAAGACAGAAATCGCCAAAAACTTTATCTCTTAAGCTCTCGAGATAACCAATCTCGAACGTAACAGAGTGCGAGGCAGTCACTTTAGTTTATTCTCAACAGCTTCGTGTTGAAAAAAAGTAACATAATAAAATAGATCTACGGCTATAGCTTTTTATTTTTTTTAACAGGAAAATTAAAAGGAAGCATCGGAAGTGACAACGTCTATATTATTTTTAAAGGCGTTTCTGCTTCATTTTACCGATAAGATTCCCCGTTTCGGGTTACTTACTCGTCTTTTATCAAATTGACAAAGATCACATTGAAGAAATGGCTATGGGGCAAGTAGAACCTACTTGGTCCGTCGGCTTTATATTATTTTGCAGCAGTGGATATACCTAGCGTAGACGTTCAGCCTATCAAACTTTAACTTCCAACTATTTAGATAATCTGAGCTTTTTCTTCGACTGGTAAGAGCTGTTCTTCGGGGCTATGAGGTAGATAGTTGGGAAATGTGAGAAAAAGGAGGTAATTTTCCCGGAATAAATCTCTGATAATAACTCTGTAGACACAAATTAATATTAACTTGCACCAACTTAAACAGCATTTAAAATTTACATTTAAAATACCTTTTAAAATCTAATTATTTTGCTCATGTTTCCTCGCCACCTTTATTATAAACAAGATAATATTTAATAACCTCGACCGTTGAACACAAACAGGTTTCCGAAACCCCGTCATCCGTTTAAGCGTGAAAGAGTAATGAGTGTTCAAAAACACTTTCGCATTTATAATACAAGCGCTCAAAATGTGAACGAAAAGCATCGTTTGAATCTAATGGCATCAAAAAGATTTATATGATCGTTTTGCTCACTAAGTACACTTAGGTATGATAAAATAACGCATCAACACTTGTGTACTTAAGATAACAATTCTATAGTTTGAATGAATTATTGCTGTTGGATCCATAAACAGACTAATTAAAATGTGCCTTCGCCTTCTTTTTTTCTGGCGTATACGACTTTGATAGAAGTTACTGCCTATTGACTTCTTAACCCTAAGAGGAGCCTGCACCAGAGTCTCAGCAAGTGTCCCAGCCAGCAGGTCTGATTGACTTGACCTCGAAGGCCTTGCTGGATCCCAAACACCCAGTAGTGATAATTTTATTAAATAAACCTTGTTCAATTTGCAAGATATTATAATAATCTCAAGAATAGATACATAGACAATACTTAACGTCTACGTAACACGTAAATTGCAGGGCCGCATTAACGATCTTTTAAATTCCGATAATCAAAACCAGTAAAAAAGTTTTACTTTGATTTTGATTTCGCTGTTTTGCCTTTATCTACAGTTTTTTGTACAAAAGGTATTATACATAGCTGCTGCTCGCGGCTCCACCCACGTCGAATTCTGATCCCGTTTCAAATTTTTTACGGCAGTCCCTTCTGATACCACTCCGGTCGCCCATCGCACCTACTCAAAGCCGCACGCCGCATATCTCGCACTCCCTAACTTATTCTGGGCCATAGTAAAAAGAAATATAAATAAGAAATATAGATGATTACTAGCTGCCCCGGCGAACTTCGTACCGCCATATTTTCGGCCCGCGTGGTAATCAAATCCCGTTCCCGCTGCACCCTTATCACTTAGGGGTATGAAAAATAGATGTTAGCCGGTTCTCAGACCTACTCAATATGCTCACAAAATTTCATGAGAATCGGTCAAGCCGTTTCGGAGGAGTACGGGAACGAACATTGTGACACGAGAATTTTATATATAAGACTAGCTGTCCCGGCGAACTTCGTACCGTCATATTTTCGGCCCGCGTGGTATTCAAATCCCGTTCCCGCTGCACCCTTATCACTTAGGGGGATGAAAAATAGATGTTGGTCGATTCTCATAGATTCCGGATAAGCACAAAAAAATTCATCAAAATCGGTCAAGTCGTTTCGGAGGAGTATGGCAACGAAAACTGTGACACGAGAATTTTATGTATTAGGTGTACAAAAAATGAATAAAAATATCATATTGAAAACAAAGTAAGTACATATTTTCTGTATCCACGTTAGTGACGTGTATAATAGAAAGGCCCTGACGGGGCAGCTCTGCTCAGTCGGCTCTGGAATGGCACGGACCAGTAAGGACAGACCTTAATTGTTTATTAATTATTTTGTTTATTATGTATTTTTAATTATCTACCCAACCTATAATAGTACATTACTTGACAATAAAAATGATAATGTCACAATGATTTAATGCATACAAACCTTATTTACCTGTAACTTACTATTTTGACGTTTAGTAAAAGTAACTAATTTGACTTGACAGCCAAATACCCAATACGGCCCCGGATTTTGACAGGCGACGATTCGAAATCTACACAACGGTTGCGAAGGATCGCGCATGCGAAATCACGTTGTCATTTTAAACGGAGCAATCAGAAGTCAGGGAATTCGCGCATGCGTTCTACACAGACCAATCAGATTCGCGTACGCAGTTCGATAGGGTAACGAAGTTGTCAAATTTTGGTGTCAACTCATGGTAAGGCTACTGACCTCCACATCCCAATGGTAACATTAGGCGATATCGAAGCTTTGCAGCTAGACTGTTGTTTTTTTTTTTTTGAATTTTTGAGGGCTCCAACTACCCGTAACGACTGCCATAGATGTTCTTATGGCAACCGGGACCGACGGCTTAACGTGCTCTCCGAGGCACGACCAGACCAATGCAAATACCCATATTTCATGAACAGAAATATTTGCACTGAGCGGGGATCGAACCCACGCCTCCTGCGTAGCGGCCGCGTTCACTACCGCTACGCCACGGAGGCTGTCTGAACATACATAAATACAATCACGCCCCCATTCCCCGACGGGTTAAGCAGAGGCCTGCAGAGGTCACCATGACTATATTCAGTCCCACGCAATAGGGGGTGAGCCTATTGCCGTATACCGGGTACTATTGTTGACTCAACCCATACATCTGACGCTGAGTCTGGGCTGTATATTTCTGTCTGATGTTAAACAGCCATATCACATTATTATGTGCTTTAATTTTACTCGCCGCGTGGTTCACGGAAGAGTAGAATTTGGGCACCCTGACGACACCGAGTAAAATTAAAGCACATATTAATTTACTATGAATTGGTAATTGTCAGGGTAAGTTTGACCGTGACAAATGCCGACAACCGGGTAACACTGCCAGGCACGAACAGCTCACTCAAATAGTCGATGTATAAAGAAATCGTTTGCGAACTTCCTGCTACATTTTCTATAGCACCCAGTTTCACAGCTTAACTGTGTAAAATCATTTTTTTACGTGTACAATGAGCCACAAAAGTTTTGTGACTCAAATCTCGTTATGGGCCACTAAGGCAGTGTAAAATTTTGCAGTAAAAGTCTCTAGGTTTGCAATTATAAAAAAAGGATCCCTATCAGAGAAGAAAGACCACTGTGGGTCGGGAGTGTTGCATAAATTATACTAAATTAGGTACCTATGTAAATTTTATCATCGTAATTATTATCATAAAAGCAGTTATTAGCTAAAACCCGTTTACCTATTTAATCTTTTTAATGGTCCTTTTCTCATTCCTTTCCTGGTGTAGGACCAATTGATATAGATTGTTCTTTTGCTTCTTTCTCTCGCTTGTTCTACTTTCGATTTGAATGCAAGGGATATTTTAAGATTATATAGGTACGATAATGAATAATTATATTCTATTATTTCATTTTTTGACTCTTAAAAACTCGTCCCGGCAGAGTAGATCGCCGCGTGGTTCCCGGCAGAGTAGAATTTGGGCCACCCCATCCCCTCCCATGCGGTGTCGTACAAGGCGACTAAGGGATGCTGTTTAACATCAGACAGATATATACAGCCCAGACTCAGCCTATACATGACTCGAGACAACAATAATGCCCAGGAAACGGCAATAGGCTCACCCCATATTACGTGGGACAATGATTGGTAAAATGTGGGTGTTAATTCACCTCTGGCTAACCCTCCGGGGATAAAGGCGTGACTATACAGGGTTATTGGTAACTCGGCGTATTCCTGTCAGGGGGTGAAAATCAATAGTTTTCGAAATAATTGACTTTTTAAGTTTTTTCCATAGTAAACCAAAATTCAGCCTTCAATTGCAAATAAAAAAAAAGTTTTTGCAAAGTGGGACATAGTCTAATTTATTTTTGTAGGTAACACTTTTACTAACCTAAACTAGTAATAAAAACTAAAAAAAAATTTAAATAAAAAAAACTGTGGAGTATTTCATACAAAAAAATTCTTTATATTTTCACCTTACTCTCCAGTAATTGTCGTATGTCTCAAAAAATTACTATGGCAGTGAGCGTACAAATTACAGAAAAAAATTGTGCGTTTAATCAGCTTTCCATAAAGGTAATGACATCTATAGAATAAGGTTTTATTTATGAAAAAAAAGTGAGTTTTAATAAGCGCGGGCGAAAATGCACCAAGGAAATTTTTATTCTTTAGGAGCGACATATTGGGCACAAGGTCATCCGGTTATCATTTTACCTGAGTTCGAAAGTGTAAATTGGCTATATGCTGTGTTATAGTATTATTTGTTACAATTTTGACTTACGTACCTAAGCGTTTTGTTTAATTTGCCTACCCACAAATCATTCGTGGAATTACTTTAATACGAAGGTTCAAATAAATAATTGTGGAAAAGTACAATAGTTATTTGTTATACAAGAGTGCAAAGTTGCTTTTTAACCGCGTGCTCAGTTTTGATGACCGAGCAAGCGAAAGATTCTAAATTTGAATCACGAGCATAGCGAGTGATTCATAAATTAGAATCTTGAGCGTTAGCGAGGGAATCAAAAGAGCACAAGGTGTAAAATCTTTGTACTCGAGTGCAACACGTAACTTTTCATCCCACCTCAGCGAGGAAATAATGAAATGCTTCTTCTTCCTAGCGTTAATTCCCAGTCGCATCCGAAGCTTTCACCTCGAAGTTCGGGGTCCGCTTTACCAGTCTTAACTGCGGATTTGGCTGGACCTCGATATTTTCCGTAAAGCGACTGCCATGTGACCTCCACAACCCAATGGTGACATTAGGCGATATCGAAGCATTGCAGCTAGACCGTTGTTGTTGAACTTTTTATGCATACAAATATTTGCACTGAGCGGGGATCGGACCCGCGCCTCCTGCGTTGCGGCCACGTTCACTACCACTACGCCACGGAGGCTGTATAATAATTATGTGTAATAATACTAATAATAAAATATCAACAATTTTATTTGTTGAACATCAACAACAATGTTCAACCATAGGACGTGAAAAAAAAATTATGCGCGCAAAGCAAATTTAAAAAAAAAAGTAGGTACACCAAGGAGGTTCCGAGTTGAGTTTTTCATAAATTAAAAAAAAAGTTGTATGATAAATCGGCACCATAGAGGTAGAAGTAAATAGGTTTAATGATGTTTTGAGTTCACAAACCTAGTACACACGATGTTCTAAATTCAAATTTACTTTTCATCCCACCATCTCGGAAAGAGTACTTTTTTTCTTCGATATCTGAGTGTAAAAGTCGTTTTTATCCTCTAGAGTGGTAAAGTAAATTTGAATTTAGAACATCGTGTGTACTAGGTTTGTGAACTCAAAACATCATTAAACCTATTTACTTCTACCTCTATGGTGCCGATTTATCATACAACTTTTTTTTAATTTATGAAAAACTCAACTCGGAACCTCCTTGGTGTACCTACTTTTTTTTTTAAATTTGCTTTGCGCGCATATTTTTTTTTTCACGTCCTATGGTTGAACATTGTTGTTGAATTTTATTTGTTGATATTTTATTATTAGTATTATTACACATAATTATTATACAGCCTCCGTGGCGTAGTGGTAGTGAACGTGGCCGCAACGCAGGAGGCGCGGGTCCGATCCCCGCTCAGTGCAAATATTTGTATGCATAAAAAGTTCAACAACAACGGTCTAGCTGCAATGCTTCGATATCGCCTAATGTCACCATTGGGTTGTGGAGGTCACATGGCAGTCGCTTTACGGAAAATATCGAGGTCCAGCCAAATCCGCAGTTAAGACTGATAATGCGGGCCCCGAACTCCGAGGTGAAAGCTTCGGATGCGACTGGGAATTAACGCTAGGAAGAAGAAGCATTTCATTATTTCCTCGCTGAGGTGGGATGAAAAGTTACGTGTTGCACTCGAGTGCAAAGATTTTACACCTTATGCTCTTTTGATTCCCTCGCTAACGCTCAAGATTCTAATTTATGAATCACTCGCTATGCTCGTGATTCAAATTTAGAATCTTTCGCTTGCTCGGTCATCAAAACTGAGCACGCGGTTAAAAAGCAACTTTGCACTCTTGTATAACAAATAACTATTACCACTCTAGAGGATAAAAGCGACTTTTACACTCAGATATCGAAGAAAAAAAGTACTCTTTCCGAGATGGTGGGATGAAATAGTACATTATGGTACAAGTGAGCAAAGTTGGTGATTACCACCGAGGCGCCATTGAGGTCTTAAGAACGCCGAGGACGGTAATCATCATGCTCACGCGTGCCATACGACGTTTTACAACACACTTGCGAATAAAATAATACTACAAATACTAAATAAACAATACTACTAATTAATTCGTTTTCCTATGCGCGCGCATTTAATAATGGCGGTCGACCATATTTAAAAAAAAAAGAGGTTTGAATTTAACTTTTTTTTCTGTACTTAGAGAAAAAAAAAGTTAAATTTGAGTGAAAATTTTGTTTATTATGTATATAAGTACATATTACAAGTTGAAATTATTTATTTAAATACGAAAATGCATCAAATGACCATACAATAGGCGTATTAATTTATTCGTACTATTAAACACGTTATTTTTTGTATCAAAACTTTTTTAAGAACATAGACAATTATAGACCCTTCCTATAAAATTTAAAAAAGAATCTATAACTCACTTTTGTGAATAATAGTAATGAAAAAGTCACAGTTTGATAATAGGTGTCATTACGTGCCTAATTGCGGTAAAATAATATCACTTTTATGAGCAGGTGTGTTGTAAAAGTGATTTATTCAATATCTTAAAGCATGAGTTTGATTCGCGATTTAATATTTTTATCTTCTTCATTTTTATAAGTATTACGTTATTGTATTATATAGAAGAATGACTTTTATTATACCTAATAGCAAGTATACATAGTCCGTTGTAACATAATTATTTGTAAAATTAATTGGAATTTTGGTCACAGTTAACGCGCCGAAGTCATATCCAAAATAGACTTATGCAGTATTGTGAAGAAAACTAAACTTTCTCATGAGTGGTGACACGAGCGAGTAACGTCGACTTATTCTTAGGTTTTTTATGGTGCTATCGCTCAGTAGTGTCAGCTCGATTGACTTTATCGTTACATTTATCGTATACGACAACAAACTTACTCTCAAGGTAAAGAAAACGATGAATAATAGCTTTAGGAAATGGTACATTTTTATAAGTTATCGGTACCAGTGAATCCCCTGATACTGCTTATATAGAAAATACTGTCAAACTCCTAATAACTAATACTACGAGTAATATTATAAATATGAAGAATTTGTGTGGATGTAAGGGTGTATGTGTGGATGTTTATTAATTTTTCAGGCAAAAACGTTTGCTCACACTTGGATATATCCGGGGATAAAAAGTAACCTATATGCAATTCTTTTTTTATACCACTCAGGTGGAAATTGGTTACCATGGCCTATAAACGAGTGCACCACCAGGCAAGTCAAACTCGTGCTGCCAACCCTGTAAGACCAGAGAGATTCTGTGTTGTCAGCTCAGAAGACAAGCAGGACAAGCTTTTGGTCTTCACACTGACAGCCCAAAACCTTTCCAGTAAGCTCTGGCTACCCTACTTACCTTTCAATCATGCAATTTAAGACTTTAATAATACATAGTCTTGAATTGCACATAGACTACTTTTTATCCAAAGAACATACTGTGGGTCGCAATAATAGCATCAGTATTTCAAACGGGTGGACATCAGATATACAGTATTAAAATAGTTGAGAAGTAATAACGGTTTAATATTAAGTGCGAATACAGTCATGATGGTCTCCTAGACGTATCCTACCAGTTCTAAACTATTGTTATTTGGCTCAGAACGACCAAGTGCTTCTCTGTCGCAAAGTCGTACAATTGTTGTTATAAACAAAAGCTACTTGATATTAAAAATTACAACAAATTAGTTTCAAATTGAAAACAATTACATAATATATTGCAATTCTTTACTATCTTGACACAAATATATGCATATTTTAGAGAACCTATATTTTTTATTATACCTACCTAGCTGTAGTTTTGGAGCGCCTAATTTCCTGTAGGTACAGTTTAGAACATTGTGCAAATTGTCACTCGGAGCACGTACCAAGAACATTTCGATTTCCTACTACCTACCTGTAGCCCGCAGGTGCGTCGCGTTATAAATTTAGATTTTTCATAACAAAGGTCTGCGAATTTTGCTGCGAATACTAAATTCATTCTTTTAAAACATCTGATTATTACCCAAATATTTCTGTACCGAAATTACTTACTTATAATTTTTACTTTAAATACGTTTTAATAGTCTTATACATGGGTAAGTAGTAATTCACGTGTCGCATCATTTGGTTGCCCAATTATACCTATCGTATAATTGGGCAACCAAATGATACCTTTGCTTTGTAAAAGTTTAAATCCAATAGGTACATAAGTCAAACTGCAAATATATATAGCTAATAATAATAATAAAATATAATTAATAAGATTTTTAGAGTGAATAAAGAAGAATAATAGGCAATATACGTCTTTTTTGTATACCAAGATCAATACGAGAGATACAAACAATTCATGTGGCACGTACAGATGGCGGCTTTATCGCTCTGAGGCAATCTCTCAGGCAACCATATAATGGAGAGAAAAATAGAAGAAGAATGTTTCAGGACAGTTTGGTGTCATGTACATTAATATATAGAAAAGAAAAGAATAGTTATTATAATATACCTATATAAAATAATATATTATCTATATTTACTTAACACTAAGAAATAAAACATGTATTCGTGTTTACTCAAAACCTTAATAAATAATAGCTTCTAAAAGTTTGATAGAGGCTTAAACACAAACCCCATGTCGTTTTCAGAAAGTCAGTACAGTCATTTAATATTTAATGTATCTTCAAGTTTTTAACCAATTCCTTGTATAGCTTTTTAACTATCAGCTGTGAAGGAATAAAATATCCATAAACAGTTTTGAATTGTATACCTATTTGTAAGGGTTCCCTCCATCTGGCAGAAACTGAAAACTCCGAAATTCATTTGGCATAACTCATTTGGCACAATTTTATTTAATCGAACATTTTCAAGGCATAACGATTTATTTAATAGAATCGTATTTTGGCAGAATGGTCATATATCCGAATTAGCAATGGCATACTCTTCAGTTGGCAGAAAAGTTAAAATTTGTTACAAAAAGTTAGTGACAGAAATGAATTGCTGCAAATCCGACTTCACGTAGTCTTGTTTGCCCTACCCCTAGAGTGTTATTTAAGCCCGCGTAGGCGCGGAGGGGCGAGGCGGCTCACGAGCTGAGGAGCAGGTGGTTTTAATGTCCGCCGCCGCGGCTGAGGCTGGCCGGCCTAGCCGGCCAGCAAGCCGAAGCTGCGGTGGTGGGAGTTACAACCATCTGCAACGATAAGCTCGTGTGGGGCCGCCGGAGCCCCGCAGCGCCGGAGCTGTGACAGAAACGATACTTGCTGCATGTTTACTGCCTGATGCTTGCTGCATGATGCTTGCTGCATGATGCTTGCTGCATGATACTTGCTGCATGCATGCTGCATGCGTGATACTTGCTGCATGGTAAATGCCTGATGCTTGCTGCATGCTAAATGCCTGATGCTTGCTGCATGCTGCATGCCTGATGCTTGCTGCATGCTGCATGCCTGAAGCATGCTGCATGTTTGATGCTTGCTGCATGCACGGTTCTACTTTTTGATTATTTATTATACTTTAAAAGTTATGCCAAAAGATGATTCTGACTTACAAAATTATGCGTTATGAAAGTATGACGAATGAGTGTATGCCAAACTTTTTTCTGCGAAATGAAGTTTATGCTATGCGTTGTTAAGCGAAACAAAATTATGACATAAAAATTTCGGTGAAACGGGGGGGAACCCTATTTGTAAGTATATTAACGAAACTGGTTACGAGCCTATAGTTTCGTACACGGCCGAAGCGATATTATCAATGTTTTTTAGTCTATTCAATGTAAGCTTCCCGCAATTATTAAGTAATGCACTAAAGCCCACCTTCATTATCCTGTAGTGGGTCCTCTACTCCAAGCCAGGCGGCTTATACTCGACTCGAAATAGGCTACAACGCTCATTTACTATTCACGGAGTAGTTAGCAATAATGTATTCTACTACCAGATTACCTACACCATTTCCGAAAGAGGCAAGAAGGTAGTACTTGCTTTACGTTAAAAATAACCTTTTTCATTCAAATTATACTAGCTGTTGCCCGAGGCTCCACTCGCATGGATTTCGATTATCGTGAGTAAACATAGCCTCCTATGTCCTTTCTCAAGGTGTAATCTACGTCTATACCATATTTCATTAAAATCAGTTCAGCGGTTAAGGCGTGAAAGCGTAACAGATAGACAGACAGACAGACAGAGTTACTTTCACATTTATAAATAAGTGTGAATGTTGGTACTTTTCTAATAGCGAAATAATTTTTGAAATAAGTCCAGTAGTTTTTGAGTAGATGTTACATATAAAAATACAAATCTTTCCTCTATTTAATATTATAAGGTTAGTATAGATAAATAGTATAGATAACACAGTGTGCAGGCACTATTTACGTAATCTGTGATATCTATTTTATCTCTCTACCCCAACTATTTATATAATCCTTAATACAGACCCCTACCTCCCAGCCTCTGTTATGGTTAGTGTCCAACCACTCACATAGTTGTTCAGGTCACCCATATAGGCCTCCGTCCTGACCTAACTATTGACAGCTGGGATCGACTTTAACGTGCCCTCCAAAGCACGGAAACCCTCGAAATATCACTAAGCAATCAGCCATCCAATTGGTAATCGCACCTATGAGAATGAGAACATTATTATCCATGAAAACATGCAAAGAAACAACAATGTTACAATTTATAAGAAAACTTTAAAACCTACTTTAGAAGCTACAGTTAACGACTACGTAAACCAAGAATAGAAAACCCCGTATTCCCAACCTTAAGTACTTTTTAAAGTTTCACTCCCCTGTATTTTATAGCCTCGTTTTCCTACGCTTTTGTTTTGATATGCCAAAATCAACTTTATTCTCTGAGGTGCAAGATCCATGAAACATTTCTTCAGTTTATAAATTAAATTTTGGGTTTGGTGTATGGGTGTATTTTCGTTTATATTAATTGCAATATAAACGAAAATACACCAAACTCAAAATTTAACACCCTTTCAGTGATTGCACTGAAAGGGTTGCATAAGGCATGCTTTATGCTCAATTTAAGTGTTGTTAAATGGTTGTTAAATTCGTAAAAGTTTAATCTTAAATATCATACAATTTAACGAAATATATTATGTTGTTTTATTTCTTATACTTACAACTTTTTTATTTTTGCAAAAATATTAAAAAAATATAGGTATTTGAAGAAAAAAAAAGAATTTTATTATACTTAAAGAAATCTATATGTACCTACCTATAATAAAATTTAAAACTACGACTGCTAATTTAATAAAGCCTATATTCATAATAAGTTTAATCTTGTATTTATGATCAAACGCATAATAATTCTAATCATAAAACCTTTATTCATTTAGATTAAAGTAACACCCACGTAATAAAGGTCGAACTGGGTGCTTCTTCATTATATACAACAACAAACCAAGGTTAGAACCATTATGATAACAAACAATAGCAAAATTTTACCTATTCTTTGTAATCTGAGCCTAAATGACGTTGCTACGGCACTCTCTTTTCTAGACTCTCCAGTTTACCTACCACTTCTATAGCTCGGGACCTATGTCATGGACATAAAATGTGCCCAAATATCTAAATAGATATAGATAGAAAAAAGCTAATACAGCTCAGGCGGGACTTGAACCCGCGATCTTTTCTTTACAGGCGGAATGCTCTAACCAGTAAGCCCCGCCCGAAGCTGATCCAAATTTTTCTATACATCCGTCTTGGGGCGAAAGCATGCTAAATATTTTTAAATTCCATTCAAAAGCTACATATTTAGTCTTATTATAAATTGATATTAATTTCTGTCTATATAGTGCAGTGTATTTACAACTGATATAATAATATGGTTATTTTTTAAAGTGCAAGTGCTCTTTTTAAATAACGAACCCGTAACCCGTTAATTCCCGTTTACGCTACATGAGGGATATTCTTAAGAATTAACACCGTCATAAAAATAATCCCTACTAATATTATAAATGCGAAAGTAACTCTGTCTGTCTGTCTGTCGGTCTGTCTGTCTGTCTGTCTGTCCGTCTCACTTTTACGACTAAACCGCTGAACCGATTTTGATGAAATTTGGTATAGAGGTAGATTAGACCTTGAGAAAGGACATAGGCTATGTTTGGTCGCGATAACCGACATCCACGCGGGCGGAGCCGCGGGCAAAAGCTAGTATACAGGGCGTCCCACGGCGATGCCACATGGAGGGAAGGTACCTTAAATCCTTAAGTTAGCTCATTTTACTTAAAGGAGACATCATTTTATTTTTAAAAAGAAACAAAACTGCATTTAAAGATTTTTAAAAATTCGCTTGCCACACCCGGTAATCGAACCGACTAAAATCCGAAAAAGTAACACCCTGTATTTTTATGGCATCAATCGATAGTGTCAATCATAAGGATCAAATCTCTCTAAGAAACATGGTAAATTAAATGAAAGGAAGTCCTTGAAATCTAAAATTATAAATTCAATTTGGCAAAATAAAACACTTTAACTCAAAGTTCATCCATCCATCTGATACCATATTAACAATAAAATTCCATATTTAAACTACTTTTCTTTTTTTATCGTGCTGACACTGCTGCTGGTCAGCAGTAGTATTTAGGTATGTCGAACTAAAACCGACTAAAACCGCACGCCGTCTAAATTAACAGGTTATAAGTTGATCCATAGGGCAATTCTCTTGCCATTTTCGTTGCACAGGGTACACCGCGTGCAGGTTTCTAATCACTAACACTAGAGATATCTTTGATGAAATTTATTTAGTAAAATCAGTACTAAATGAATGAACTTTGTTACCTGTTTAGAATGTAACTTTATTGGGTAACTGCATGAGGTATGTGTAGGTAGGGTAGGTAGTTATTTTTGGGTGCTTGATTAGAAACCTGCACGCGGTGTACCCTGGGCAACGAAAATGGCAAGATAATTGCCCTATGGATCAACTTATAACCTGTTAATTTAGACGGCGTGCGGTTTTAGTCGGTTTGAGTTCGACATACCTAAATACTACTGCTGACCAGCAGCAGTGTCAGCACGATAAAAAAAGAAAAGTAGTTTAAATATGGAATTTTATTGTTAATATGGTATCAGTTGGATGGATGAACTTTGAGTTAAAGTGTTTTATTTTGCCAAATTGAATTTATAATTTTAGATTTCAAGGACTTCCTTTCATTTAATTTACCATGTTTCTTAGAGAGATTTGATCCTTATGATTGACACTATCGATTGATGCCATAAAAATACAGGGTGTTACTTTTTCGGATTTTAGTCGGTTCGATTACCGGGTGTGGCAAGCGAATTTTTAAAAATCTTTAAATGCAGTTTTGTTTCTTTTTAAAAATAAAATGATGTCTCCTTTAAGTAAAATGAGCTAACTTAAGGATTTAAGGTACCTTCCCTCCATGTGGCATCGCCGTGGGACGCCCTGTATAATAGTTTTATTACCTCATTATTTTTTACATGCTAAAACTTTGCGTATCGATATTTTCTCACACTATTTTCTAAACTTTCATTTTTTTTTCTCTAGTGGCCGTGGCGCTTTCGTTCTTCATTTGCTGGGCGCCTTTCCACGTGCAGAGGCTCCTGGCTATATATGGAAAAAGTTTGGAACATCCTTCTGATACATTCTACATGGTAAGTATTTATTATCCTATATTCTCTTTTCTCTAAATACAATATAACGGTTGTTACACAACATAAACAACAAATTACAATAATATAACCTGAGGAACGGGATCAGATTTTTTTTAATAAATAACTAAATTAGCGAGTTGATGAATGACTCATCCTTTTTATATAGTTCTTAATTCTTTATTGTACACTGAAATTAATACATTAACAATCATAAACACATTTTGATGTACAAAAGCGAGCTTAACTCAGTATTGAGTTTTCTCCAAACCTTTGGAGGATAACAAAAGGGGAAAAGGGTAAAAAACAAGTGTACAATAATTGTAGAGAACATAATTAGTAATGTAGAGAAAAATAGATGAAAAATGAAATGAAATGAATTTCGAACATGCAAGACATGTCTATGTAGCTCAGTTGGGCGGTTGCGGGTACAACTCCTTTTTCATTATTAAATTCTTAATTCTCTTTGTGTTCTGGTTCGATCTAAATCAATTACGATGACGAGTTAAAGCGTTCGTATTCCGATGGAGTTATACAGATTGTAGGATGTAGGTATTTTAAAGCTCCATCTTTTTTTCTCACCCAGAACGCGAATGGTAAGAAGATTTTTTAATTTTTTTTTTTTTTCTGCGCAGGTATACATCGTGCTGACATTTTTATCAGGAGTTCTCTACTTCCTGTCAACGGCAATCAATCCTTTTCTGTACAGTATAATGTCAAATAAGTTCAGAAATGCTTTTAAGGTAAGTGCAAGTTAACATTCTTGTGATACTATTGCGAGAGGTAAGGGTCCTCCTTTTGAGCAGTGCCTTAAATATCAAAAAAATACCTGAATTACTGAAACGACTTCTTGCCATAGGCGGGGAATTCATCCTCACACATTGCGACCGGTAATGGTGCGCACTGTGCGGTATGAAAGGAACTTCATCCCTTGCACACTCAAGCTGTGGAATGAACTCCCCGCGATGGTTTTCCCAAGCGACTACAATATGGGGTTCTTCAAGAAGGGCATTAGAAGGTTTCTTCAGGGTCGACAGCACGAGTGTGAAGCACCTGGTGTTGCATACGTCCATAGGCCACGGTAACCACTTTCCATCAGGTGGGCCGTGTGCTTGTCTGCCACCTAAGTGGTATAAAAAAAACGAAACTTAAAATAGGTCACCTTAGGTTTATGTTAAATTTAAAAAAAAAATGTAACGTAATTACATCTTTGTGACGTCAAATTCTGCTTAAACTAAATTTACCCCCAGTTAATTGCATAGGTACCTACTATACCTTATAAGGAATATGTACGAGTATGTAAACTTGTTGCTGCACTATGTATTTCGATTACATCGCAACAAAACTACTCTCGAGAATCCTGTGCTGTATTTTTGCGTTGGACGACTAACTTTTGCCAAAACGGAACGTGAATTTAGCGCTAAATAGATTCTCTAGTACGAACTACTTCCTACTATCCTAGTAGGATAGTACTACCATTAGATCCTACTATATTTTTTTGTGCAAATCGTGTAAGTTCGAGATCGGCTATACAGTACGGAATAAACAATAAAAGTACCCAAACGCAATTTTTTTTTGCATGTGGTTAATTTTCTCTCACCTCACTGTGGCTCTTTTTAACTGCCATCTGTAAAGTTGCGAAAATTGTAAGTTAACAAAAAAGGCGTAAAAATAGTTATAGACGTAGTTTATGAAAATAACCCATATTTTTTTTAAAGCACGTGATAAAAATGGGTTTTAAAATTTATAATACTAAGATCTGGATCATTACAGCCACCCGGCACTCGACCAGCACCACCTCGCCTCGAGCGGTTAGTAGCCTGGTGGACGGCGAATTGGCCACGCGCCGCCATCTGTGAGTGGTTCACGGGCGTTCGGGTTCATGACTTCCACCCGGTTTGTTTAGTATTCACGGGCACAGCAATGTTCATAAAGTACCCACACGATGTCGACTCGTTGAACCTGAGGCATCCATCTGTGAACCACCTATCGTCAACGAGTAGACACGGAGCGACGAGCTGGTGCTGTTGATGGTGTTAATGAGCCATGACCGTTATTCGATTTAGATACAAAAAAAAGTCATCAGCCTTAGTATCTTAACAAGATTTACCCTAAAACGCCAGTGTAGGAACTATCATCTTACATAGGTAAAGGATATGGATATTAGGAGTTTAACTTTATTGTCGTCGGGGGGTTGATATCAATACATCTAACAGTGCACATTAACATTGAATAATGTGTCGTTGTTCTAAAGCTGTTCAGGTAAATTGCCTAAAAAAGTTACGATATTTGAACCCCCAAGCTTTACACTTTTATCGCGAACATTCAGGTTTGTGTGAAGTTAAACAGCTGGGTGTGAAATACCGTTTATGTAGCAAGCAGGCTGAAATACACACACCTCACCGCTTATATTGTAAAAATAGGTTTTTTGGGTTGCTGCCAAAAAAAGCATTTTTTTACTATCTGATATTTTTTGGAAGTTGATAATCATCTGATAGTGTTCAGGCGACAATAACATCGAAAGTTATGTACATTTTGAAGTCGCTAGCAAGTGAACACGTTATTTTTCTTTGCATCAATTTCTACATTGTTATAAATATTGTCGAAAGTTGACGAATGTTATATGACGAAAAAGTCAATACCGGCAAAACAAAAATAAAACAATCTAGGTAGGCAGGTATATGTATTTTTATCATTTCACCCCTGTCCACCAGCTTGTTCAGTAGTCACAAAGTCTTTTGTAATACATGATTGCGCTTCCGTAAATTGAATTAATTGTCAACAAAGGTTTAAAGGATCAAAGTTTGTCTAATCGGCTTTCGGCAGATATATAGCCGTTATCTGCAAGCATCAGAAAATTTAGAACCCCCTGAACAATCCCACTTAAGTGAACATTTTCCAACTCAGTTCCTGTAACTGTGAGTCTTAAAATAGATAAGAGTGATCAATTGTTCACTGATTTTTTTATCTCATTATTCGGGTAGGTACTGTA
This sequence comes from Eilema depressum, assembly GCA_914767945.1. Taxonomy (NCBI): domain Eukaryota; kingdom Metazoa; phylum Arthropoda; class Insecta; order Lepidoptera; family Erebidae; genus Eilema; species Eilema depressum. The sequence continues at coordinate 8,223,956 of OU612020.1, forward strand.
ATGCCGTTCAAAATAATCGGAGGAAGTCGTTTAGATTTATTTTGCAACCGATTAGAAGCTTATATCTAACTATTTTGGTACAAAGATTATCGTCATGCTAAAGATCAAGGTCTTAAAAGATTATCTCGCAAAACAGATTTTCGTTTTTAACAAAATAGAAAAAAGAACATACGTACGTAAAATAGAAGGAAGACAATGTGTGGAATATACGAAAACGGTAGTATTATACCTAATAGCTATAAAAAGTATCTTCAGGCAAGTTTGGAAGACAAGACGTACTTATATACGTGGTTGGCTGATAGTCGTAACTTTTTAACACCACGCACTTTAAAGGGATGTAAGATTAATGGTGAGTGGTGTCTTGGAACTGTAAAGAACATAACGAGTTGTCTTATGTACGGTGTACCTAACCCTAAGAAAATTGATCAATGCAGATGTTTATAAAATAAACTACTGATTGCATCTCATAAGCTAAAGATATTAGAAATGGAACTAAGTATAGCGAAAAAAGAACATTCAGTCGAATTGAGAACCTCCTTCTTTTTTGAATGCTGGTCTCATGTCTTTCTAGATATGTACTTTATTGCACTAATTTCCAACAAATCTGTATAGTAAAGCGGCAATAGGCTGAATACCGACAGTGTGAGGTGAGTGACCAGTGACCCACATTGGGAGAGGATTATATCCAGACTGCAATAAGCTAATTGACATATATTTGAGCTAATTGGATTGGTTCGGCTTATTTTTATTTGTAATTTCCCTGGAAACATCCACGCTTACTAACAGCCCTAAATAACAATTTATGGCTGTTAGTAAGTTTTAGCGAATAGCGAAGATCGATGTTTGATTTTAATAGCTGCTCTATTTGGATGTGATGTGCCTAGATTCAGCTGGACTCGTTCAATGAAGAAACTACGATGAAGTTCATAATAAAAAGCGTATTTCGATCACTTCCTTAAAAAAATTACATTGTCATGTTCATTACAAAACCATTGAATGTGTTGTATTTGTATAAATGTCCAAGAAAAATAATACAAAGCGTAATTGGGGCTCTAAAACATTAAATAAATAATAACACACGTAAAATACCGCAGTACCACATTACGGGAAAGACTTATGAAAATAAAGTAACATCGTGTTGGGATCACTTTCGAGAATTGACTTAATCCAGGCACGCAAAACGTAATCACGCATTTAAAAGAAATATGGCGACCCACTTCTCAAAGAGTCCATGTTTTAATAATATTTATGTTGTACTCTTTTCGCTTTTCGGGTACTTAAATTTTACCTTTTCCAAGTGCTTTGCTTAAAATACTTTGAACAAAATCAATTCAATGTAATATTTTGAAATTGGTCAAAAGGACCTTTAACTGGAAATCAAACTGAACAGGTTGGTCAAAAGCAATTTTGCCTCATTGAGCTTTTAGGTTCTCACAAATTTCATCATTATAATTATCTTAGCGCGGACCTCCATTCGGATTTTTTCCCTTCACTTTGGAACAATCCCTGGTAGTGAGACCATTAAGCATCCATTTTCATCATTTATGACGTTAAGCTAACATTTTTTTTTTTATTTATTTATTCATTAATATACAATGTTACATGAATCTTAAATTAAGACACTAAAACCCTGCAGGGTTTAATATGTGTCGCGTCTAACAATAATGAGGGGTTAGGCATAATTTTTTTTTTTTTTTTGCTACTGTGAACATATAAAATAAATAGAAAAATAACAAAATCCTTAAATTAATTACATATTACATTCATTAGGTGCATTCCTTCGAAGAGCATTTCTTGGGTATTCAGGTATCCAGGCAGTCGCCTGGATATTGGATAATATGAAGGGTACCACGAATGCAGAAGAGATCGTGAAGACGAACGTGATCTTCACCTCAGGTTTTTCATCTTGGTAGATCTCATATACCACATTACTAAATATTTAAATATTTTTAAGTAGAAAAACTTACAAAACAGATATTTGAAATGGTTAATACCTCAAAACATGATGGATACCATCACATTATACGAGATTTACCTTAGACCTACTTATATCTATCGTAGTGTAATATGAGTATTTGCATAAGAATGCTATATCGGCTGAAACATTTGTATTTTCTTTGCAAAGTAATAAGATACGATACATGGTTCAGCTATTTTATTAAAGGAGTGTATGGCGTAGGTACGTATAACAGGGCTGTAACAAATGTAAATAAACTATAGCATTGTGTTTTATTTTGGGGTTTGAATCAATTTGGTTCGGATATTGATACGGGTTTCCTTCGATTTACATTGTATTTTTTAAATAAAATAACTGTGAGATTACCTATGGAGAAAATTTGTTTAGGTATAATCGATAATTCACAAAAAAGATTAGTTTACACCGCGATACTTTCAAAATAATTATACCTATTAATTATTAAGTAGGTAGGTAGGCCCTCGGCTCCGCCCGCGTGCATCTCGGTTACGCGACCTCATATCTCCGGTTTTACTGAACCGATTGCGATCAAACAAACGTAAGATTTTAATTCTGACCAAGCCCTTTCTAATAAAAACCACATCAAAATCCGTTCAGTAGTTTTTGCGTCCATCGCGGACAAACGGATAAACGGACAGGAAATCCCTACTAATATTATAAATGCGAAAGTAACTCTGTCTGTCTGTCTGTCTGTCTGTCTGTCTGTCTGTCTGTCTGTCTGTCTCACTTTTACGACTAAACCGCTGAACCGATTTTGATGGAATTTGGTATAGAGGTAGATTAGACCTTGAAAAAGGACATAGGCTATGTTTGGTCGCGATAACCGACATCCACGCGGGTGGAGCCGCGGGCAAAAGCTAGTTAAAAAATATATTTTCGTGTTCAGTATGGTTAACATAACATAACCCAAGTATTTTTTTAAATATCTCCAATGTATAGACTCGACCACTTTACATTATTATATAAGTTACTAGATGTCCCGGCGAACTTCGTATCGCCATATTCTTGACAACCCGCGTGAATTTTTGATCCCGTTCCCACCTATTTTCTCATCTTTAAACCTTACCTGGACATCCACGAATATTTCAAGACTCAAAATTAGCCAAATCGGTTCAGCCGTTCTTGAGTTATAAACTAACAATGAAAAGTGGCATTGATTTTTATGTAATAAATATAGATAGTAATTCTCATTAAAAGTTATTTAATAGACAGCCTTTCCTCAGTCATTCGATAACTTTACGGACCTTCATAGATACAAGGACTAAAAGTTTCTCGATACGTGTGGTAGGACACGACATTAGTGTCAAGTGGTTTTAGACCGCTTTGCTTAAAACAGACATTAATCAATGTCATACGTCACTGTAAAGATAAACGTAGGTCTCAAAAGGTCTCAAACGTAAAACTTCTTGTGTTATCATCATCTCATCAGTCCCAGTCGTATCCGAAGCTTTCTTTTTAGATTCCGGTTTTCTGTATTTTTATCATTTATCATGTATATTTTTAATAAAATACTAAACTTAGTTTCAATGCTTTACATTTGCTGCACCTTCCATGGCGGCAAATTTTTTTTTAAACTTCCGTTATGTACTTGTAAACTTATAAACACGCAGCAAGCATGTGAGTAAGCGAATAATAGCATGTTAACAAAAAGAAATGTCTTTCTGATCATACAGCCTGAAAGACAGTAGCTACTAGACGTTACCTACATTTTATTAGATACATCTGTTGATTTTTGGAATTCAATTTGGCTCGGTAAACATAAAGCATTAACTCGGCAGATAGCGGGTAGGCTTTTGACACGTGAGACTTCAAAATGATTTATATGTCCTTGAGACTGTCCTTCCAAAAGTGTACTATAATAGATTGCGTAATATGTAGGTACCTGGTTGATTTACTGCTTTGTATTGTATTTTCCTAAGGTGCGGTACATACTTTCCTTTTAGATACCTATCCTTGTCCAGGTTATATGAAATTATATGAAAGTAGCCAAGATTTTAGTTGATGAATGAATAGTGCAAGAGTAGATGATTTTCATTAAGTAGGTACTTTATGTTATTATCGGAAAAGTTCCCATTATGCTAAGCCTCAATCTTGATCGTTTTGGATAGATTAATAGGTACTCGTAGATCCCACTAATATTATAAATTTCCTGCTCTGCACTATGCTCTCTGGTAGTCAGAGGGACAGAGGGACATGTGGGAAGCGTCCGTGTAGCCACTCCCGTCACGGCCGGAATTTGCAGTAGGCGACAGCGTCTCTCCTGGGAGAGAGGCGCTGCTTTCTTTGTTGTCCAGGGTGCACCGCTTGGAGATTCCAGACCCAGATTGTTTGAGAGCTAAAGTTTGTGAAGATGTTTTGTTGTTCATTACTCAATCACATCCAAATAACTGAACGGATCTATGTTGCAGCTCAATTGAATACAACCAGCAAGTGGACGAAAAATGGTTTGCGAATCCTATATTGACACATTCACCAATGCAGAAAGTCACTGTATCTACTAAACAGCACATACAGAGTTATCCTGCAAATATTTTACGCGCCTATTCTGTTGAACTTGATATGTGAACAAAACAGGATACTCATGCCCCAGGAGCCTCATACATTTTTATTACATTTTCCAAATAATTTTCCTACTCCGGCTTACTTAACAACCGTAAGAAATTTCGAAGTAAATGAATGGCCGGGTCCAACTTTACCGACAGTCATGTGGAAAATTTTAAGAATCAACATTGGGAATTTTCCCATTGTTGATTCTACATGTAAAATTAAGTATTTTTTGTAGTATTTTTGTAGTAGTTAGATATAATGTGATAGAATCCCTTCTTTTCTGGGACAAATAGGTAACGATGGTACGATCGGGGAGGTAGTTATGATGTAGATAATTATACGGTTGGTGAATGTTATAGAACTTTTTCCTCCCATTTCACACATTTTTTCTCAACCGACTCTTAGCCCTCCTAATACCTCTCTGCAGGTATTCATAGGATATGTGTCTGTGACTAGATAATTGTTGATTTTACAATTATCTTTTTTTAATTATCTTTTAGTTTGTGATAGGCGACAAAAAGTTTAGATATAAACTGTTCACTCTACGTTATTTTAGTAACAATATAAATCAATTCTACTATGTTACTGAAACAAAACCTGTTGTAATAAATACGAAATATAATTTATTGTGCTACAAATTAACAAAACAAAAAAATCTAATATTAGTGCTCATTCACACTGACATTTGGTGCAAAGTTGGTCTTATTAAAGAATAAAATTGTGGAATGGTATAGCTTACTACACATGTACCTTCCTGCTTAGGAAGTCAGTTGAATTGGGAGAGTCCGTAACAGGGGAACTTTCTGCCGTCAAATGGGCAATTTTCAGGCCTTAATTGGAAAGTCAGCGATGAGAACCAGAGAACTCAGAAACCAATTAATGCCCCAAACTTCTCCATCACCAGACAGTGAATCTATTAAAAATTATTGTGTTCCTCAAAGCCAACGGGCGTCAGAATAACAAAATGACGACTTCATTGGCCACCCGCTGCTCGTAAATAATCCGCTAGTAATTCCCAACGATTCTTATGCTGTGTTCGACTGAAATATTCGGCACGTGTGATGCGAAGAGGGAAACATAATAACGACGTCTTCGTACGCATACCTACATAAATAATGCAGTAGTAGCCTATAAAAAGTCAGTAACTTACTTAAACTATCATGAAATAAGTAAACTAAAAAGATGTATAAAAATGTTAAGTTGAGTACACTTCAAAAACTCAAAAGGTTCTGCATTGATAGAGCTCTGACACGATAATACGTAAAATCATCTTAGGTTATATCTATATTTTACGAGGCGGTAAATTGAATGGTTTTACACACATAGGGATCGTATAAATTTATTTATTTATTATATATTTTTTGTACGCCAAATTACAATATTTTTGATACAGAAATTAAGAAAACAGGATTACTACAAAGGGCGTCTTATCGCTCCACGCAATTTCTTCCAGGCAAATACCTGTTTGAAACTATAATTTTGTGTGAAAAGCTTTATACACTAGTACAAATACTTTATGTATTTCGTTATAAGCAGGCGCCCTCATAATAGGTAATTTATTTTAGACTCTCTTTATTATCTACTGTGATTACCAACATCATTATCACAGCGACTCGGTACAAGTGCTGCCACACACCACATTATAACATTAACCACGTTCTGCCGTATGTATAATTATATAATGAAAGAAGAGAAACTTTCAGACTTTGTTTATATAGGGGAAGATGTTTTTTTAAATACAATATCAAATGTTAGACAGTGATTACAGTAGTTTTCTAGTGATAATCTTTTATGTTGAGTTCACATTCAAAGCATGTTACTTGTAAATGGGATAAAGTACAGAAAAACATCAGATCCAATTCAAAGTCAGCTAAAATTGTCCATAATATACAGGAAAAACCAATTCTGAGTGCTATTAAATAGCACTCATTCCTTTTTATTGTTAAAACAACACTTCGTAGCACTTCGTATGGTGAAACAACGCCTGTCGCCAATTAGAAAGTAAAAGGCAACAGGGATAGTAGGTAACTTCTTGTTATCGTGCGAAGAATCCCCACGGATACCTCCGCCGACGGAACTAGTGGGGGAGGCTATGTCAGACTCAAACCGACTAAAACGCACTCCTTCTGTGGGCCGTTGGTTGCCGAAGGTGAGATTGTCATAAGTTTGATTTACATCAGACGAGCGAACGCTCATTCTGTCCCCTCACAGAATACAGTTTGTTCTGTATTCTGAGTGTCCCCTCTACGTCAAATTCTATTAGTGTAAACAGTGACAGAACATGCGTTCGTTGTTATTTCTTATGTAAACGCTGAAAACAAGGTTTCGTTTACAATAAAATATTATGAAAGAACTAGCTTTCCGCCCGCGGCTCCGACCGCGTGAATCACGGGTAACGCGACCTTTGCTCATATCTTCGATTTTACTCAACCGATTGCGATCAAACAAACGTAAGATTTTAAGTCTGATCAAGCCCTTTCTAACAAAAAAAAACCGCATCAAAATACGTCCAGTAGTTTTTGCGTCCATCGCGAACAAACAGACAAACAGAATTAAAAAGAAATATTTTCGTGTTCAGTATCGCTAACATAACATAACCCAAGTATTTTTTTTTAATATCTCCAATGTACAGACACGACCAGTTTACAATTATATAATAGTATAGATAGATAGAAGATGCTCTTGTTCTAGCTCTAGTTCTATGTTAGTTTGGTCTAACTAAATCCACCTTTAGACATAGGTACCCTTCGCACCCCGGCTGGAGTACCTACTAAACAAAAGATGACAGGTACCTACCTATCATCTCATATTTTGTTTTGTGGTTTAGAACTGGTTATCGAATATACAGTCGTGCCGACGCTACGCGGTAAACAATTTTGCCTTATGCCTATGTAAAGACAATTTACATGAAATTAAATTTCTACACAGTTTCGTTGATATCCGACATTCTCGGATTCTTAACCCGTCTATTCCCTTGAACTAAACAAATATGAACAAAGCGGAATACGCAACCCTCAGGGACCTCATTCATTTTTATTACATTTTCCGGGTTAAGTACTTAACAACCATTCGACATTCCAAACCAGATTAATATTCGAACTTTAGTTGGAACAAGCAAATAATGTTATAGTAAGTAAACATTACTGTCAGCATAGTGTACTAAAACTAGATATTTAAAGGTTAGTAGGGCCTATACTGCAATAAATCGTCATGGTACGACGATCGTGTTAAAATAAATTAAAGGCATCAAATAAAACTTAGGTCAGATTTCAGCAGAGAAAATAAATACAATGAAGGCGAATTAATTTCAATTTTCAGAACAACACTTCGTTCTTCTTTTTAGGGTTTTTCTATGTGCTATCTTTTTCAGGTTGTCAAAGATCTGAAAAAGATATACTGAATAAAAATCAGCCTATGTACTCTACTTACGATGACGTACCGCCTAGGGCTCTAGGGGTAACATTGAAAAGCACATCCAAACAACACGAGTTCAATATGTAGCATTTACGCAACATGTAGTTACTTAGTAAGTAGTAACTACGTATTGTTTAGATCGCAGTATTTAAGCGCAAATATCGATTCCCGCTCAGTGCAAATACTTGTCCTGAATATATTATCTATTTGCATTGGCCTGGGTTTTTCCGTGCCTCAGAGAGTACATTATGCCGTCGATCCCAGTTGCTATACGAACGCCTATGCAGTCGTTACGGGTAGTTGGAGCCCTCAAAAGTCCGATTACTCTATTAATAGAACTCTCAAATCATCTCAATCACATCATAGTTAGACTAGAAAGTCAATCCCAACTAATTTGGGACAACAATTCGTGTCCACAGGCCACGGTAACCACTTTCCATCACTTGGGCCGTATGTCTGTTACTTACGTATCACCTAAGAACGTAATACCTAGTTCACACGTACATTCAATAGATATATATTTTTTTTTAATACAAAGGTAAAAAACATGGTAGGTAAAAACTATAAATGCAAATAAACGTGGTTAACAAATATAAACAATTCGTTAGTAATATAAACGTTCGCACGAAATGAAATGGGAATATTTATGGAATTTAATTCGACGTTGTTTTGTAATCATCGGACGTCATGATTTGCACCGATATTCGTTTGTTTTTATCAATTCCCTTTGTTGTTTGCAAAATGATCTTGTTTCCATTAAGTACAACAAAAATAAAGAGACAATCCCTTCATTTTTACAGCCTCCATTTTATTATCGACTGCCTTTATTGAGCCGTGTTTCTACTTGTTTAATTTTCGGTATGATCCTAGTAACATTACAATGTGAACAATTATGAATATATTTGGATATTTGTTATTTAATCACCCTATAGCTATCTTTATAATATATCCTTGTATTAAATACTGGGATAGATTAAAGTCTAGTCTAGAAGAAAATATAGGCTACTTTTATCCCTGGTTAGATTATACGAATAGGTAATAATAAACTATATAACTAAAATCAAAGTGTTCACTTCTCCTTTAATTGTAGATTGTGATATTTAAGTTTTCTTTGTCTATTTCTACGTAACTATGCAAATATAAGACGATATATTTCTGTATACCTCATAAGTTTCATAGTAGATATGAAATTATATTGAATTTGGCTTTTAATTAAATGGTATCTAGTATTGCCGAGTTAACTTTTGAACACTGATTACGTGCCTCTGAAGTTATGACTTTTGTGGTCTTCTCTGTAAATGGATATCTCAGGAGATAACTAATTAAATAAAATTGAGCAACCAAAGAACCTGACTAAAAATAAGCGATCGTCAATTAGCAATTCTTAGTTATTAAATTATTGTTACTAAAATAAATAGGTACTCATTAGTTTCTAGTTAAATTGAATATGTTTATAGGTACTCCATTCAGTTATTTACTTAACTAAATCTCTGAGTTTAAATAAAGTAAGATCAAGATTATGATCTTACTTTATTTTAACTCAGATTATTAATATTTTTCTTCGAAACTTATTTTGAAGACTAAAAACCAAAATGTAAGCACTGGTTAGTAAGTTAGTAAGCCTAGTTTATTTATTTAATATATGTTTTTATATAAAGTCGCTACAAGATTGTTTACCTTTAGTTAAGTACCTAACCGAATGGAGTATAATATATGTTACTGTAAAAGCTCGAACTACGGTAAATCCTAAGATTTAGGTACTAGTATAACCAAAGATATTATATAAAAAGAAGTAGATATGTTATTGCGCGAAAATCGTGAAGATCCGAAAACGAGTCAATTGGAACGTTTGCCTCTAGTACCGCGTGCCGAGCGGCGCCGGTCGGACCTTGAGCGGAAGCATCAGTGACTTAAAAAAATAACGAAAATGCCATCGTATGTTTATAGACACTGCACGAACTATTACTCTAAAGTTAATACACCAAAAGTGTAGATGAATTAAAAATGTGTGTGTGAGTTCGGCACATTTTTCTACGTTGATTTGTAAGCATATGACATGATGTCTATGTTATGAAATGTCATTGAGTATAACCTAAGATTTACCAACTCTTAATGGTAAAAGCTCGAACGATTTTGCGATTCGCACTTTTACCACCATTCGCTTGGTAAGTCTTAGGATTTACCTACATTAAGCCACGGTAAATGTTGAAAAAGGGTTACGTTATCAATTGGCATAAGTTAATTTCCTAACGGTTAGCTCATTTACAGTTTATTTACCTACAATTTAAGAAATATATGCGGCATAGCTTATAAAAAAATGGACGCTGCCCACCCCGACTCGGATAGGTTAGGTTAGAAGGCTAAGGCGGGAGCGGAGCCGAGCTCCCGCATTAGCCTTTGTTGTTATTTTTTTTTATAACCACACATACAGGATTGCACCTTAATTTGTTTTCTGTTTGTGTTTTCTTCTGTGTTTTATTCCCAAAATCAACTTTTACTAGTGTCAGTGGTAAAACCTAACATTTACTAAATTCAAATGGTAAAAGCCCGAAAAAAAATTCCCATTTTCATAAATCCGTACATTTACCAACTCATGTCGGTAAATCATAAGACTTATTCTTAAATCTTAGGGTTTACCGTAGTTCGAGCTTTTACAGTAACATACCTATATATAGGTCATTAAAATTATTAAAAAACTCAATTTATTTTCTACTTACCTACCTATTTCGTCCCTACCTACCCTCATGGGAAAGAGGCTTGATTGTACAGTGTGTATGAATTCATAATAGCTGAGTACTGTGTAAAGTTAGTCTCGCATTATACCCTACCGCGGGTAGTTTCACGTAAAGCCCTTGTTGAATGAAGTTGTTACGAAAACTTCTAGTTTTAGCCATTAAGGTTTATGTAATGGATGGTTGAATTACCTTCCGCTACCAAAATTTGTATTTAACAATCTTATCTGCTTAATATTATTATTATACCTATAACTTATTCACGCAATATGTTCTGTAAAGAAAATATGTATTTTTTTAGATAAAATTATTTTGAACGGATTCTATCGGACACAATACAACAAGAACAAGAATGACGACACTGTGAACGCTTGTCTTTATTTTAAATCTAGAATCATAAAATATCGCAAATTTTTCGAGCCCGTAGTTCAGCTACGGGTACCTAGAACAAAATGTGGTATGCACTGCACTGTGCAGTTTGTCATTGGTAGCAAATATAGTAGTACTTATATGTAGCAATGTAGTATTATGGTATAATGCCGAACTCTGCAGCACGCTGCAGTGCTGCACGGCAGTGTTGCGTAGCACTGCTGCAAATAAATGACTGAATAAACAACAGCACACCAGTGCAGCACTGCAGCGTGCTGCAGAGTTCGGCATCATACCTTATTACTACATTGCTACATACAATACTATATTTGCTACCAATGACAAACTGCACAGTGCACACCACATTTTGTTCTAGGTATCTGTAGAACACCTTTTAGGTGAACTACGGGCACGAAGAAATTCCCGTGGAACACCTAGGTATTTTACAGGAATACCCCCATATCACTTCACTACATATTATAAAACAGTCGCTGTCGCTGTCTGTCCGTCCCTATGTATGCTTAAATCTTCAAAACTACGCAACGGATTGTGAAGCGGTTTTTTTTAATAGATAGAGTGATTTAAGAGGAAGGTTTATATTTATAATACATGCATAATATTGTAGAGAAACACTGATAATTTTAGAGATAATACCACGCGGGCGGAAAATATGTATGGTACGAAGTCAGCTAGTAACCTATATTGTTATGCTGACTGTGTATAAAAAGTTGCATTGTAACTTTCCAGGCGAATTGGTAGAACTGAATTTTGTTCCCCACTGGCAGAAAAAAATTACAATGGTTATTGGTATGTACGCTGCATAGCCGCCGTAGACTGCACCGAATTTAGTTTCCCTCGGCATTTTTCTCCGTTTTCCAATTACACGATTCTTTGCTCTCTGCCGATAACGGAAATGATAATGACACAACCAATTGTGTGCTGTCAAGGCAATTTATTTACCTTTTCCTGTATGTAGAAAGTGTAGAAACCTTGAACACGAACCATGTATCAGAGTTAGTGAGTGTTACCTGTAATTGGAACTGAAATGGAGATAGTATTGCGTTAATAATAATTACATGATCATATCTAACTACATGTAATAAAATCGTAACTGGGAAAAATCTGCAGGTATATTTAATGAACATACAAAATCGTTTGGTTCTAGAAGCGTAACCACTACAGAAAATGTGTTATTTAGAGTTATATCTGTTTGTCCCTCAGATCATGATATTTATATCCTATTTAATTTATAAACCGAACCTAGATATGGATGCGACAACAAAAACCACATATTGGGTTTCGCATGAAATTGAAACATGTCGTTGTGGCGAGCGCATACCATTTTATTAAACTGTCCTATTATATGTTCATAACTGTGTGCGTGTGCAATCATTCAGTATTGTGGTCATCATCTCCATTGAATGCTATGCATATCTAGCGTAATCGCTGCTGAACCACACAAAAGAGTGACAAATGTGCGAGCGTAACTCGATGGGAACGCTGTCGCGGGCTTTCTGTCTAATTGCATCTAATTGACTAAGACTGGGGCCGTGTGGATGATCGGTAGCTCCGTTGTGTTCTCATTTATAATGTAATAACATGTATTGGTGTTCGAATGCGGCAGATTCGCGACGGTTACCCGTAAGTTCATTAACTATTACCTTTAGTATTATGTTATCTGTGCTATTACGTAGCTTAATGTAAAACTCGTAAAAAGCATTACATTATACATAAAATGAAATCCGTTTATGTTTTCAATCCACGATTTCAGTTAAAATCCAAATACGAGTGGCCAACCGCTTCTTTATTTCCTCGTACCTCCTTTTCCAAAATCCGAATCGACAGACATAATCTAATTGACATGGAACTTTTGACAGCTGTCAGGTTCAACTTGGGTACAAATTGATTTGCTCGGATCATCAAATTGTTTGATCTCGGTTGTTCTGGCTGAATCAAGGATGATTAAATTAAAGATTATTGGGATTATTATTTTATCATGCAATGCAGCAATGCCCAACAAGTTTGTATGAGTAAAAAACTCATTTTTATTTTTGTGGGTTAACATGTTACATTTTGATTAATACTTTTGCCGCGTGAACATAACATTTTATTGTAGGTAACTAATTTCCCCTGGCTATTAGGCGTTCATGACTCCTTTACCATTCTCCATACTAAAAAAGCCTATCTATACCTAGTCCTAGTACATATATTCTTGTACCTACCTACTCAGTACAAAGATTTCGTTTTTCCTATTTTAATCGATTTTACTAGTACAATTAATATTTTATATGTAGATGTACCTACCAACTGCCGCACCGGTTATCAAATACATTGAGTGTTACACCTAGTTAAATTGGTTGTATTCGTCGACAGCCTCCGTGGCGTAGCGATAGTGAACGCGGCCGCTACGCAGGAGGCGCGGGTTCGATCTCCGCTCAGTGCAAATACTTATTTGTGTTCATGAAATATGGGTATTTGCATTGGTCTGATCGTGCCTCGGAGAGCACTTTAAGCCGTCGGTCCCGGTTGCCATAAGAACATCTATGGCAGTCGTTACGGGTAGTTGGCGCCCTAAAAAATCCAAAAAAAAAAAAACAACGGTCTAGCTGCAAAGCTTCGATATCGCCTAATGTTATCATTGGGCTGTGGAGGTCAGATGGCAATCGCTTCACGAAAAAATATCGAGGTCTAGCCAAATCTGTAGTTAAGACTGGTAAAGCGGACCCCAGACCCCGAGCTGAAAAGCTTCGGATGCGACTGGGAATTAACGCTAGGATGAAAGAGAGAGAGGTATTGGTTGTATTCGTACTTATTACTTTAAACTACTCTACCTATGGGCGTACCCAGTTTTGTTTTTTAAAGAATATTAGCAACCGAAATTATTAATATTCCCGTTAACCCCTCCAGCTAAGCTAAATTGCTTTTGTTAGGAGTGGGTTCACAACGGTAGTGTAATGACTACTTAACCACTAAGCTACCGACGCTTTAAGCTTTCCTTATAACGGATGGTGCAAAATTCCAATCCATCGTCGAGTGTTTTAAAATTCTAGCTTTCAAACTTTATTTTCATTGAAAATGACACTGTATTGTTTTGTGGTGATGTCACAGGTCAAATCGTCCCTTCTCTCAAACACAATAAGTATAGACATTAAGTGGCCTGTATATCATGTACGTGAATGGTGGCTATTGTCACTAACAATCTTGTTGTTTTACTCTGTACGACCTTGTTACTATATTATTTATAACTAGCTGTTGCCCACGGCTCCGCCCGCGTGGATGTCGGAAACATAGCCTATGTAGGTATTTTCTCAGGGTCTAATCTATCGCTGTACCAAATTTCATTAAAATCGGTTCAGTGTCTTAGTCATGAAAGAATAACAGACAGACAGACAGACAGAGTTACATCCGCATTTATAATATTAGTATGGATAATAATGATAAATTGAAAGAAATAAATCAGGCAAATGTATATGTTGTCTAATCATCTTTGTGTTTTTTTTCTTTGTGTTGAAGAAATGCCCAAATATCTTTATACAATATGAGATATCTACATCTATATTTTTTATCATATTAAATTTATTCTTCGCTTATTCCTTTTGGTCCTCTTGGATTATCTGTTATGGGAGAGACTGCCGTCAGACCTCTTATCTCTTCCCGTCCGTGAACCAGTAGGTGTACTGGCTTGCAGCTTGCAGGTGATGGAGGTGGGCCTTGAGGATATCAGTCGGGCTCTCAAATACCCATTTTATTACATATCGCCTTGTACAACACCGCATGTGAAGAGATAGGGTAGCCCAAATTCTATTCTGCCGGTAACCACGCGGCTCATTTTATTCTATGCGAATTTATTAGATACCTTATTACTACCTAAACTTATTACCTAAATTTTACAGAAAATCAACAAAATTACTTAATTATCATGATACAGAATTTAAAAAAAGTTGCTAACGGTGGGTCCTTTAGACTTATAATGAATATACCGTGTTGTTGATATTCAAATGGAATAGAAACTAGAATGGAATTTAATCAGACATAATATCTATACTTATGCACGCCAGGGAGCGCTGGAGAGGTTTTAGATTATGTATATCTCTGATAGGGAAATTTATAAAATTACATAGTAGGTACTTATATAGGTGTTATGACAGTTATGTACCTACTTATCTACATATTGTATAGAGATAATTCGCAAAAGCGTTTGGAGTGATATACCTAATTTTAAACACTCATTATATTCTGCAGATCGCGAACTTTTGAGGAAATTTAACACAATACTTATTTTGTAGACGTAATCAGTAAAGCTCTCTTCTTTTGAGAAAAGCGTATACCTATTAGGTAGTATAGTTTAATGTAACAAAACTATTGGTTTTTATAGCTGCTGAAATAAAAAAAATATCATTTGTTAGGTACTATCTTCACATAAAAACATCTAGTATTTTTCCACTTAACAAGAAATTCTGCAATTTGCCAGCAGATTGCTTCTATGATTTCAAGTTTCCGCGTTCCGACTGCTTTATATATTTTTAATTGGAATACTCTTTGACTTT
This sequence comes from Eilema depressum, assembly GCA_914767945.1. NCBI lineage: Eukaryota > Metazoa > Arthropoda > Insecta > Lepidoptera > Erebidae > Eilema > Eilema depressum. The sequence goes on from OU612020.1 coordinate 8,239,540, forward strand.
ATATAACTTCACCGTACTACATTTTAAACTTGCTTTATATAATTTCCTTGAACCTCTGTCTTTATTGTAGGTACTGGAGATAAAGTTACTAACTTTATGATAGATTAGCATGCTGATATAATTTAATTGTTATTACTTTTTCCATTCCTAATAGAACTTAAAGATAAAACTCTAGTTATTATACTGCTCTTGGGAAATAAATGAAATTCGTAACCAACGTTGCAGAAAACGATTCAAGTTCGAGAATGATGCTTAATTTCGATGTTCAGTGTGTTTGGTTAAAATAGTCAAACACAATAATCCAAGATAAGTGTTGTCTGAAGTTTACGCGAATTTCACTCATTAATATAAAAAAACTTAAATATACCGCGAGAAATCTTAAATAGGATCCGTTAAAAAGTCGTTTTATTTCAACAATAATTCAAGCTTTGAAATTATATAGCTTTTTATATTATTCGCATTACGTTGATACTTGTTCATGTCTTACTAGTTCCTTTTTAATCCTTCCAATCAAGTTATCTTGTTATTAAAAAGAATACGACAGATTCCAAATGACACCTCTATTTATTACATTGACACAGAACAGAATACATTAACATTCATCTGTTTTATAATGCTCGTAGATCATAATTTAACTGCTGTAAATATAAAATGTAACGCTCCGCCAAAATATGATCTGATAATATTCGAGATCATCTGAGATCAACACGCATTTATAGACAGGTTTATTTTTTGTTGTAAGTATGTATTCGACAAATTATTTTGTCGGCATGTTTGTTGTGATAAATAGTTGTTACTTAGTACAAAAAAGCAGAGCAACAGACTGTGATGTCATTGAGATGATTAAAATTATTAAATAATTCAAATCGAAATCGGTGAACATGCATTACAAATTTGAATTATAGGTATGTGATTATAATTCTATAGGTAGTGTAGTTAAAAATACACAATATCTGAGTAAGTAATCAAAAATGGCGAGTCAACTGTAATATTTATTCTCCGTCTCTGTCTTTGTCATCCATCGAACGACTGATGGCCGTAGGAGCCTAGAGTGGAAACCGCGAGAAGAAAAACGAAAGATGGGACGCTCCCTAGCCAGATGGACTAACGACCTGGGCCTTGATTCTGCTAAAGCACAACCACTGTCACACCACAGTGACTGCGAGAAAATTCCATTTGATTTTAGCCTTTACAGCAACATAGTTAAAGTTTAAAATCAAATGGCTTTTTGTAGAGTGAACGAAAGCGTGTAATGAAAATATTGTTATTCAATTTTGGACTTTAATTTTATAGCAATAAAGTCTAAAATTTAATGCCAATTTTTGGAGAGACTGTGGCACGACAGTGGTTTTGCTTTAGCAGAATCGAGGGCCTGAAAAAGGTGACTGGGACAGACTGGATGCGGAGGATCGGCAGACGTGGTCCATATTGGGAGAGGCCTATGCCCAGCAGAGGATTGCAATAGGCTAATTGTTCACTGTTGCCAACACTGCAATGGCAGCGGATTGACGTTTGACGATGGCGAACTTCTGCGACGTTAGTGCGTTCCTATGAAATAAGTAACATAATATTTTATATTTTGGAGGTATAAACCCTTAAACGTAAAGTAACATAAGTAACACCATTTGCAACCTTAGTAATAAAGTCGTCAATAAAGGCTTATGAATTTATAAGTCTAGCTTATGTTGTGTTGACGACATTCTTGACACCTGTGTCTAAAGAATTTGATCTCTAAACCCTCGCTCGCATTTTATTATACCTCTTAGCGAGATTTCATCCATATTACTCTGAAAAATAGATCGGTTCCTATTCAGGTAGGTTTGGGTTAATAATAGGTATAATAAGAGAAGGTGTTAGCTAAGGTTATTACTGAAGAAACTGCTATAGAAGGACTGATTGCCGTCGTCTGTTCATTGTAAAATATAATGGTTATAATATAAATGCGAACGAATCTATGGAGCTAAATTAATATTTTTGAAATTGTAATACTCTGAGAAAGCTAAAGCTCCAAATACCCTCATGCATAGTACAAGCGTAGATATATATTCTTGGCAAATGATTTATACACAAAAGAATAAATAAAAGAATCTGTTTTAGTATTATAATCGATCCCTACAATAAACTATTGAGATTGTCAATTGGAAATATGGAGGTTAGTAAGATCCCTTCCTCGACAAGAAAAGAGCTGACGAAGTACAGACACTAGAACCAAGTGAACATATTACCGTAAATTTGGCTAAGAACAATCTCGATCACTTTAAATAAACGAAAACTACATTAAAGTCGATCTCTTTAGTGGGAAAGTTATAATACCACAGACAAAATACAAATAGGATACACGGTTACACGAGAATCACTATTTATGTAACAATCTAAATATCATAAAAAAATGTAAAATAGCATGAAAGTGTTGGTTCCCGGTGGAGTAGAATAGGACCACTCCATCTCTCCATCTCTCTCTACTCCACCCATAGAAAAACCTAAAGGGATAGAGCTGTTCTCCATCCGACAGTAAACATATAACCTATGACAAGGTGCCCGCTACACGGCAACAGGTTCGCCCGCTATTACTTAGACCCAAAAATCATAGTTGACGAAATGTGGGTGTTAATACACCTCTGCCTATGGTGTATGCCCGTCTTAAGGCGGCCACCCGCCTGCAGTTTTTTGTCTGTCCGGCGGCCTGCAGTCCTGTCATCAATGTCATCATAATTTTATTACCTCAGAATAAAATAACATTATTTTATTCTTTTAGTCTGATGTTATTACGTACAAAATGCCGACGGCCATAGACTGTCCGGCCTTTAACTGTCTTTGCTGACCGAAATCATCAAGCGGCCACACACATATATTAGCCGTCAGTCCAAAATCGTATACGAAACTGTAAGTGTGTGGGCTATCGCGATGAACTGACAGACCGATATCATCCGGTTGTCGTTCGATAAACTGTTTAATACTGTACTGATGTAACTGTTAAATGGGGGGCCGCCATTAGTTGGTGGAGCGATTTGTCTGGTTAATTCCGGTAACGAACGAGACTCAAACCTGCTAAATGGGTGTCGTCATTTAGGGACGGGGGCATGCTAATCTTTCAATGACGGCCTGCGATTTACCAGAAACATTAGCATGGACCTACCCTCACAGTAAGCTTCTGCGCTTCTGGGCGGAGTTAGGCTGGTTGCTCTAGCCAGCACTCTTAACGCACAATACCCCATAAGGAAGATAAGTGCGGACAAAAGAGTCCCCTTTCCATTCCATTCCACGCTTCTGCCTACCCCATCGAGGATTTACAGACGTGAGCATATGTATGTATGTAATAATTAAACAATATCTGTATGTACAATTACTCTTATTATTTCGTAGTTAAATTAATTGAAGAAATTAAGTTTCAAAGTAAAGCCCACTGTTACTTGAATTCTTGTGTTTCGTTCTAATTGAATTTCAAAGATTTCTTAGCATGAAAATGTTAGTAGTGTAACAGGTCTCAAGAGGCTTTCTGCAGTCCGACATTGCTCGCTGAATTCCAACAAAATTTTATATAAACGTTCTACAGGAACTTCCGACATTTACTCTTTGAACGTATTGAGAGAAGATAGCATCAGAATCGAAAGTTAGAAATTTGAGGAAATTTGTCACAATTATTGTAACAAATTTCCTCAAAATTCTGACTTCCGATTTCCGTAACTAACTTGGTAGGTAAAAGTTTACGAAAACTTACTTAATTAAACAAACGAAGGTTTAGTTGACGCCATAATAAAAAAAAAAACCTTTTTGCTTTGAAATAAAATACAAACTAGTAATGTGGTGTCGTATTATTTGAGGAGGAAGGTGAATACTTGCTAGTTACTTGCTGCTAGCCATTCAACAATATCCATATATTATTAGGTACATAATATTGTGATAAATTATTAAGATTGTCGGTGGATGTGAAAGAAAAAGGGTAAGCAATTACTTTACCATGTTTAGGGTAAACTATAGGAGGATAGTAACTCTATGTTACTCCACAATACGCCATCGAATTGCCACTTGTATAGGGGGGAAGGATATTTTACTTTATCTTAGTTCCGTACAGCCACCCTGGTACATACAAGTCTTTGGAACCGAATACCTAACGTTAATTCTAGTAATGTGTCGAACTACATGATATCAATCAAGTTGAAGATCGCCTTTTCTGAGATCCGTTAACGATTTATATAGATACATCATTTTTCTTGTAGCTTTTCATGTCCATCTGCTCTATTTCCCTTTTGTGTGATCCACAGTCTTTCAATAATGACATTCATTCATTCGTTCTTCTTAAATTGCTTAGGAACTAAGGTACTCTTAGATGAAAAAAGTAGTTAATATATTTTACAATTTCTGACTATGGATAATTATATTTTACGTTCATATTATTCAACATGAAAAATATTTACCTAATATAATATAGTAGGTATGGTAATCACAATTTTAATTCTAGATAGGTACTTCTGTTTTATGATGTTGATTACGAGTATATTATTAACTAGCTGACCCTACGAACTTCGTACCGTCTAACAGTCGTTGCTTAATTTTTTTTTTTTGAGTTTTTCAGGCAATTTTTTTAATTTTTCTCTGCGTAAGAACTATCCTCGTACTTCAAGGAATATTTCAAAAAAAGAATTAGCGAAATCGGTTCAGCTAACAATTGCATAATCTTGAACTCTAATGATTTTACGATTTTTAATGATAACATATTATTTTTGGATTACAGATGACATTAGCCACATGGTGTGGGCGTGGTGGGCCTCGCATGGGTCGGACCTATAGCGCACTTCTAGCATCCCAGCGCCAACGAGCTGGAGTTGGCATCGCTGAACGTGCGAGAACTCGGCGCCTGCGCCGACTCTCCACCGCTACTACACAACTGTACGACGCGCCTCCTAGAGCGCAGGTGAGGTCAGAAACCAATCACATACTAGATGGTAACCATGGGCTATGGTAGCTAACGCTTTAATAACTTTATATATAATAGCCACCGTGAAATAATTTACTATAATTTATTTATACGTACAAATAATACGATATTGCTCGGGACAATAGGTTTCTTGAACCTAAAACGTGCTCTTTACGCGCAGTACACGTTTTTTGGGTGTCTTTTGAGGATAGCACGGGGTGCTACGCGGGTGGATGAGTTCAAATTCACCAAGCATAGAAGAAGCCGCCAGGATCTCGTTTGAATAGCAATTTAGGTCCAAGATACGTGTCCCGACGTATAACTTTTATATTTATAAGCGTTTGTAGTTTAGTGGTTGGGCTCTAAAGATACCGGGTTTGAATGCTAGTCATTACACTACCAATGCCATTAACATAGGTTTGAGAGGAAGGATTGTGTGCGTGCTGATGTATTGTGTGTCCCTCTTTCATGTAAAAATAACTGAACTTAATCGGGATGAAATTAGTCACAGAGATAGATTAATAGGAATAGCACATAGACTATCTTTTATTAAGGTAAAAGGGTGGACGGGCGGAGCTGCGGGCAACAGCAAGTTTAACATAAATATGAGGTGTAATGAAGTTGTCATTTATAATAAGCGTTATACCTACATTTATTATACATACATTTGACACACAAATTTCGTAAATCACATGTCATGTTTACCTTATAAAAAGTCCAATTTAAGGGTCAAATTTCAATGTCACACATTTATTGCTTTTATTGGAGGTGTCTGATGTATTTATGGCATAATGATCTGTTTATATTATACCTTTTCATGATAAACGAGCTGGGGAAGCCCGATACAAATATATAGGTAGGTACTTGACGACAAAACTGAACTGAAAATTGGACAATAAATTAGATCTATTAGAACGCTTTCTAGGTATAGACAATTTTTACAACTGAAATGGTTTAATTAGTGTGTGTATCGGGTATAAAATATAAATATTAACGTGTATTTTTTCACAAAATTATTTTTTGAAGGATACGGCCATGATTATAATTGTTTGAAAAACTAGGTAACGTTGTTTTTTTATATAGAGGATACGTCAATTTGACTTCACCTCGCCTGATGGCAGGCTGAAGGTAAAGTCTCAGAAAAGAGGGTCATCATTATTGACTCGTACCTTGTTACAATGCATGTTACAATACGTGCTTGACGGCCTCACTGCACATGATGTCCTGTGTAGGAAAGGAGAGGGTGGCACTAATATTGAAAGAGGTCATCTCAGAACATTCACCATGATAGAGACGATAATGGTGGAGAGAGATTGCAATGATAATAATAAATTTATCTAATAGCGAATTTCTCCAATTAAAATAACCGCACTCAAATGACACTAAACTGGATTATCACGTTTTAACCAATTAAATTCATTGGGTTGAACGTGATAAACGATAACAAGGTTATTAATGGTAATGGTTGGTTTTGTAGTGAGCGCCTGCAGAGATTTCGACCACAAACTGACTTAATTACAGTCAAACTCGGTAAATTTAAACAACTGCATGCATTGTACCCAGTGCATATTTGTTGAGAGTTCGATCTCAACTCGAACACTAGATATACCTACTGTATCTAGGGTAGGTACACACAATTTTCTTGTGAGTGCAGTGGTGCAATCAATTTCATAGACCACTAATCTACCAGCGGTGTATTGTGTATCTGTATTGTATTAGATTTGCACAAAGGAAAGATGTAATAAGACAACCTATTCTTGTACTCATCTACACTAATATTATAAAGAGGAAAGATTTGTACCTATTTTTGTATGTTTGTATGTTTGTAATGAATAGGCTCCGGAACTACTGTACCGATTTCAATAATTCTTTCACCTATAGAAAGCTACACTATCTGGGAGTAACATAGGCTATATAACATCACGCTACTACTAAAGGGAGCGGAGCAGTGAGCATAAATGTCAATAAATCGGGCAGATTTCCATACATTAAAGTTGGACCGGAATCCGAATTCCACGCGGGCGGAGCCGCGGGCAACAGCTAGTACGTGATAAAGTAACGCTGTGGTAAGTTGAAAGACGAAGTGACCAAAATAGAGAAAGGGATGCTTAGATGGTTCGGACACGAAGAACAGATTTATGAGGGTGACAAAACAAATTTATGAAGTAGGTAAGGCGTAAACGTCGCTCGAGGACCCGAATTTCGGAATGCGCTAGTGCCACCTCGGCCACCGCGGCCGCTTAAGATGTCCTACAGCTGAAAAATAAAGTTTTGCACCATTATATATATGGGCCATCCTATTAGTACGAGAGCCCACGACTAAAATTTTTGTCTCATAGCAATACAGCCAAAACCGCATCAAATCGATAGATACGATTATCCTGAACTCGAAAAAACCAATATCAGACATTTTCCGCGTAGCGTTTGATCTGACCGAATTTTCAAAATTGTCAAAGAATTTTACCGAACTGCATCATAGCAATATGTCTGATTTGCAGACTGTAGTTGAATGATAGTTCTGAGATACCGGCAACATATTTTTCAGACGTTAGTGGTGTAGCGCAAACCCGTAAAATCACTTAAAAAAATTAAAAATGAGACAAAAAAAATGTCTCATAGCAATACGTCTGAAAATCTTTTTTATTAGTAAATTTTGGTTATTTGATGCGAACAAAACAATTTTCAGATGGAAATGTGAACGCATTAAATTTTGAGACCGTTTTGAAAATGTTAACAAATTTTACCGATCGGTATCATAGCAATATGTCTGAAAATTGTTGGACATGATAAAATAAGTTGTCCACATGTGCAAAAAATTTATATCAGACAAATTAAGTGTAGCATCTTCTCTATCAGACAAATTTTCGATCATTTAAAAATCGTATTGAGGCATCTTGAATTCTCTGTTACAAACCAATGAATACGTTGCGACCCTGAATTCATTACATGATAATTAACAAAGAATTTACCCGAAACCGTAACATTGAAGTTGAAGGACTGAAATAAATCGCACAAAAGGAAACTGGGATGAAGTTGAAAAAAAAACACTGCTACACTTAAAGTGTCTGAAAACAGGTTTTTGGTAATCATGGCAGCAATACGAAAAGTTAAAAAAAAAAATTATCCGTATTGCTATGATACAGGTCGGCTAAATTTGTTGACATTTTCAAAAATGCGCTCAGGCTATGTGCTACGCACAAAATGTCTGAAAACAAACTTTTTCGTAATACAATTATAAAATCTATGTACATTTTCACTATCAGACGTATTGCTATAATACCGACTGCCTTTTTTTTTTGACACAGCAGAAATGGCCTCCCACGCAGTTGCTACACTTTCGACCGTTACTACACACCTAGTCGGGTTCAGAATCATACAATCTAACGATTTTGTAGGGTTTTTGCCGTATTGCTATGAGACATGGTTTTGGTCGTGGGCTCTCTTACTATATAGATAGGCATCTATAATTTACATATCAAGACTTGAAATTGATACATGGCTTCGAAATCCAGACCCGATACTGGTGTCGACACTTTGTTATTTCTTTTTTTCAATAGCTGACATTGAATACTTTGTCATCATTGCCACAAATCGTTTCCAGGCTTATTTTGTTTCAAATTTCCTGCCACAAGCTTATTGATATCGAATTTGGAAGAACATTATTAAATTGTCTGTTTTGAGGTTCCTTCAGTAATATCAAGACTGCGACTTAAGATTCCTGTACTCGACTTTGACAGGCAAAACTAAATTATATGTTTTATTTCTGATACCATGAGCATGGAAATTCTTTTTTTGAAGTTTTAGTTAGATAACGAGTAGATATGTCAACAATATCCTGTTCTGCCAATGACTTCTGACGATTACAAGACTGGCTGTAGGTAGGTACTTATGGAATAAAACAAAGGATTTCGCAGAAAGATTACTACAGGGTCACTAACAATGCTCAGATTGTGATGATTACATTGCGTGTCAACACTATTTGGCGTTTGGCTTGTACCTTGACAAATGTATACCTCTTCCTTTTTGAAGTCTGTTAGATATCATTCCTTATCCCATAAATTTTATATATTTCAAATAGCATGAGTTGACTCCTAAAAACAATATTACGTGAACGTCTTTAAATGTCCAAGCGCTAAGAGGGTAACACTAAACTGGGATTTATTACGGTTACGTCTGAAATATAGCCCTCCTATGAATTGCTTATGGTAGGCGTTATTACAAGGGTATATATTAAAAAACAGCTCAGATTCTCGTTTCGCTGAACGTAAACCACAAATGCTAACTTACAACATGCAAAACTGAAAATGTATTGTTGTTATGGACATAAATTAAAAAGTATAAATTCACGCAACGGCGCGCGGCGACGCGAACAAAATGTTATTAGAGAATATTCACCAGTGTAACTTTTCTGTCACAATCTGTAAGGGCTTAGCTTGAGGCGTAAATTATACAGAAAATGCATAGGCGTAAGGTGTAAGGCGCTTACGCCTTATGCCTATGCCTAGGCCTATGCCTTAGCATAAGACGTAAAGCATTATCAAAGTGAAATCTTACATATCAACGAGCTACAATGCTTTGATTATACCTATCCTATCCTTATCATCTTCACAGAGTCGTATTTTCCTGATTGCATCCGAGGCCAAGGTGAACTCGGAGCTCAGTGTCTTCGGGCATTTCCTCCTCCACTTCGCACGATTTTGGGCGATATGCCTTATCCTATCCTACTACCCACTAATTTCTACTAATACCTACTGTAACTGAAAGTTTTTATAATGTTTGTTTTTCAATCACTCTCTAATGGCTGAGGATATGCATAGATTTCAGTCTGGAATAACATTTAGGCTGCTTTTAATTCTGGGAATACAGTTCCCATGTGTAGCGGTAAAGGAAAAAAAATCACGCGGGTGAATAACAGCTCGGTTGGTTCTGAGATTTTTACTCTGACTGCCCCAATATGAAATAATCATGACTTTATGTACTTATGTAGGTACCTATGCATTTTGTTATATTTTTGTACACTTGAGAAAAAAGCAGTTTGACATAATTCTGAACTCTCCAACCCAGTTATCATAAAAACTAACATCGAATTTGTATAGACGTGAATTCATGTAACCACAATCTCATGTATAAATTCCACAAAGGTTGTAGTAAACTCGCCTCAAAGAAAATTTGTCTCAATCGAAAATAGTAGTAAACTCGCCTCAATGCTTATTTAATAATCACGATACTTTCCTAACGTTAGTAAAATTGCCAAAGAATTTGAATACTGTTTTATTCCACAAAAACAAATCTTACGGTGGCAACACGTTCTTCAATAATAAATCCCCATAAAAAGAGATAATAAACCATAAAACCTTGAATATTTTTACATGGTATCAAAAAAATTTGTTTGTTTTCCTGCATTCAGAACAATCGGCACATTACGAGTATAGGCCCAGTAAGTAAAAGATACGATAAGGTATTTTTTGTTCAACTGTTATTTTCACTTCGATTCATTTTAGAGTACAGTCAAGACAGAAGGAGTTCAACAAATTATAATTTATTGTTTGTTGGGACCTTAGATGTCTCATGTAAAAATGAAAAAAACATAAAAATTTTAACTTTGTCATCATCATAAAACTACTTATTATTCATGAATTCAATTATTGATACATAAATATTCACGCCTCTTGCCCAGCGAGGTTGGCAGAGACCATCTGTTTCAACTAGCTACGATCCTGGCATACAATTTTCACTCCTATTTTCATACATGCTCGCCGGTTTTTGGGAACTCTTGACATGCCTTCAATACATAATACTTAGTACATATACATATATCAATTTTAAAACAAGTTTGTAAATATTTAGTTTTAATCAATTTATGTCGTTGAGTGTGCTAAGCAATAGTCAGGGCAATAGGTACACTTACTAAAATAACTGATATCCACGAACTGAGATGTACCTAATAAATAAAATAAAAACTACATAAGTATGATAAAAAAAATGGACTTCAAAAACTAAAAAGTATAAAATAATAAAGATAAGATAAAAAAATCTGAACTTACAGATTTACTGACCTGTTAAAAGTCAGTGCCTAGCCCGAGAGGCCTTATTTCAATTGATTGCATCATAATAGTTCAGGCGCAACAAACAAAATTGTCACTGACTTCCTCCCTTTTGAAGTTGGTGTAAATAATTGTTATCAATATTAGTAAGTACGAGTAATTAATAGTCGTTTAAATATGAATAACAGTTCTCGCGTAAGTTATTAAACAACTTTTGAGAGTTTTGAGAGTTTCAGTTAACTTGAAGTTATATTATAAGTTCGGGTTAAACCACTACGTAGGTGGTGGAACCTTGAGAGTTATATCATAAATTTAAATCCTCTTGTTTGTCGCTTCTAATATAACAATTATTGCTAATGACTGCGTAAAGGTTTCCCTGTCAGGGCCAATTGGTATGCGAAAGGGTAAAGGTTTGATTTCGACGATCATACAAATATCGTGTGAAATGTGAACAAACGCATTAAACTAAGCTGGCCTAGCGCTTATTAATGGTCATGACCGTATTTAACTCTACACCCTCATTTATATTATATGAGTGTATTTGGAACAAACATGTTTTAGCAAAAGTTTGAAAATTAAAAAGATATTGAAGTGTCATTTCGGATCAAACACACTTCATCTCATATTTACTTACCTACTCAATTAATATCTACATGTGCTAAGGGTAAAGAAACAATCGATATTGCCTAATAAACGTAAACCGCTTGCATAAGTCAAATGAAAATAGGTTGCTTCTCTGGCCGTATTCTATCGCCTCTACCACGGCGAGTGTTTTGAAAAGTTCTTTCAACTGATCCCACTCTCTTCCTTCCTATCCAGAACAACTCGTGCTGCCATGCGGTGCCACCCACATACGGTGGAATCCATACTGTCTGGCACCAAACAGTTTGAGGCCTCCTTTATCTACCGTATTATAAAGAGCTGGAATGCTCTGTCCACGCTCGTGTTTCTCACTTCTTACAGTCCCGGGTTCTTCAAGCGGAGTGGTGCAGACAACAGACAATTGACGTACGAAATATAAAATAACAAATTCTGAAATAATAACTGTCATTAGACCTATCCATTCATATGACTGTGAGAGCAGCATATTCATTTTAATAAGCAGTATATTAATTCCTTCACGAATATGCTGCGGTGCATGAATCGCGTAAGGAATACCCGTATCTGTGGCAGCCTTCGTGTCCATGATATTGGGAGTTTTGCCTTTGGTACGGTTATGTTTTGCGGTGACCGTAACAAATGTCTGCGGCCTTACCATAAACTCTTAAAACAGGTCATAAATTTATAAGAGAGCAGATGGGTTATACCTACAGAATTAACGTGTATTACCTACGTTCCATTTTTATGAATGAACGTTTGCCGACGGTTACTATGCTAGGGATTACCTTCTATTATCGTAACATTTGTCGATATCTTTCTATACTACCTGTTAAAGTGTACTAACCATAACTTTAAAACTAAAACCCGACTACTGCAAAATCACGAATTTAAAGAATGTATTGTTTTAGTAGAGTAAATGGTATACGACCACGGCTATTCTTGATATTTTCTTGCTTAATACTTCTTAGAGCGTGATTTGCAGTAGTCGGATTTTAGTTTGAAACTTGGTTTTTATTTGTATTATTTTGGTGCAAGCAACACCTAACAATGTATACATGTTTTTAATGTGCTAATTGAGCCCTTTAATTTCATACCAAACACGGTCTATATATCTCAAGTTGTTTTTCATTATAGTCAGTTTCAGAGAGTCATTCACACGTCATATTGCCTATAACCAGCGGATGATCAAGACGTTTCTAACAATACCACAATTGCCCAGTTCTAATACGGAAAAACAGAAGACATTACAATTTTGTCAATTCGTATTTCTTACATTTTTGTAAAGAAGAATAGTTTCGTCGTCAAATCTTTTATTGGAGTACATCACTATTATGCTTGTAGTAGTATGTTCTAGAAAAATTCAACAATGGCTGTCGCAAATCATTCATAATGTTGGCGCAAATCATTCATAAATGTTGGCAGCGTCGGCACGCTGTCAAATTCTCATACTCATTTTCCCAAGTGAGCAATAACTTAAATTTTTTGTCTCTTTTTAGCAGACACAACTGTATATTGGAAAAAAAGAGACAAAGTGATATAATCAAGGTTCAATTCATGTTTGCCTCATATTTGTATAACTAGAATTTCTATATGTTGAACGGGGCCCCCCTGTGAAACAGGTCAATATTGAACTGCTGTCATTCCACCAACTGCAAATGTCACTTTGTAATGTCATATAAATAAATAGGATTACAAAGTGACATTTGCAGTTGGTAGAATGACAGCAGTTCAAATATTGATCTGTTTTATTGAGTTCATGGTATGGGCCCTGTTCAATCCATTTCCGCCGGGCAACTGTGGGGTGGGAGGGATCTTAATAATGGCGTGATATCGTAAAAAATGACATGCATGGCAAGAATACCGAAGACAAAAAGTGGAAAAGACAATTATATTAAAGCGGACACCAAGTTCCGAAGTAAAAACCTCGTATGCAATTAGGATTATACTCGTATGTAGGTATACAGCTTAGGGTTGGTGATAAAAATTCCGAGCGAAGTTTCAGTTGTTTTTTACATGTCGCCCACGCACAAGTTTTTGAAGATTAAGTTTTTATCCTGAAAAATGGGAACCCTGGTGTTTGGGAAACCCGATGTGTTTCTAAAGTAGATAACGTAAAATCACCAGTAAGAGACCAGATAATCCACGTTTTGAATAAATAATAATTCTGAAAAAAGAAAGTTAAACAAACATGCGTTCCTACATAGAGAAATAACATTAGGGTCAGACCGATATTATCGGCAATGTGCCTAATGTCCTTCAAGGATTAGGGGTGTCGATGTCGCGGCCTTTACGACAAGATGTGTGGCTGTGGCGATCGTAAAGGTGATATTAGCGGTTGTAATATACCTATAGCATTTTGTAGGCTTTACTTACATATGTTGTCTACCTAACAGTTAAAAAGTGTGAAGAAAAATAGTAATTGGTCCCAGAGGTTTTGGACCGAGAATCTTTTTTTTTGGTTCGGTTAGAAATAGATAGTTTATCTTACTTAACGTTATAAATAACAAGTATAAAGTTTAAAAATCTGTTAGATACCAGACTACGGCAAGGTTAATAATTTGTTTTTGGAATAAGTATTAAAATATAGTGCATTCCACCAATAGATGGCACTAGTAATGAGCAGTTTTCCAGTAGGTATTTAAAGGGTTCCTAAAGACGCGCTAGATGGCGCAGCCGGCACTTTTGGTAAGAAGAGTGTGGTGTCACATCTAGTGTAATTTATGGAAAAAATGTTCTTCGGTTTTGTAATGATTTACTTTACTTAAATATTCTGTCATTTTTTCTGATACAATGAAAATACCACAAATAAACCACAGAGTACATTAAAATTACCAAAAGCTATGCTAGCGCCATCTCCTGATGACTTAAAAACCAACTGATTATTATACCTACAGGAAAACTGCTCATTACAATTGTATTTTTATAGCTTGGTAATTTTCATATTACACTATTATTTATATCCTTGTAGGTACTTGGGTATTTCTGCTCTGTCTCTGTCACACCCGATGCGATAGCCAAAAAAACGTATCATGAGGTTTTTGGGTCTTACACCAGTAATTTTAGTGTCATTAGTATAAATTGTAGCCTAATTGTACCCAGAGCATGATACATAATATCGATTGGCACCTCATTCGTGCCAGTCAGTTCGGTATTTTAGGAGCTCTAGCGGAATTAACGTAAATAAATAAATACATAGACTACTAACCACATTAGTCTGATAAATATAGGTAGGTATATTTTGACCTACTTGGGAAATGAACATAATAATGTTGAATTTCTTAATGTCTTCTATTATATTTTTTCTTAATGGAAATCGTAAACAAGTATGTTAAAGTGTGTCAGTAGGATCATAAAAAAAAACAAATATTATGATGACTCGTGATTGTGAATGATATATTAAGTAGGTATCATTTTGAGTTAACCTCAAAATCTTGTTTCATAACCATGTTTTCATAGGCAATGCCATTATATACTAGTAATTTAGAGGTTAAGGAGTCGGCCTTACGATCGAGAAGTCTCAAGTTTAAATCCTGACTAATAAACTACTGATGTGAGCCCACTCCTCTCATAACAAACAATTTACTACTACAACTGTATTCCCTAGCAGAAAGCATTCGAGGTAGAGTAACATGTTGTGCCAGTTTGCATGACTTGCACAATTGCATATTCGAATTAAAGTACTTCATACATACACCAAATGGTAGAGAAAATATATTATGTAATTAGTAAATTATGCATTGTAGGTACAGCTATGCTTAAAATAACAAACAATACAAAAATTGGTAAAACACGGTGAAAGGCTTTAAAAATATCCACACATAGTGACTTAGAGACCCTAACCGTACCTAAAAAAGCTACAATTAAAGGTTTTATCCATTTTTGATCTAGGGTATGTGTTGTATAGTTTAACTAACTAAATTTATTTTTTTGCTTATCCAGTCATACAATGGGCGTGACCTACCGACAGTCAACGAGTCTCCCAGCGGGAATGGGCACTGGCGACGTGCCTGGCGACTTCGCATCAATGAGCCCTCCGACTCTGTCGAGTCCCCTCGCAGTATCTCCAACTCCAGCTTACGAGAAGTCGACGACGAACTCACCGGCGAAGAGCTAGCCACCTACATGTACCAAGTGAACTGTAATATCGGTGGACTTACCTGAGACACGTCTGTGTAATTTACAGTGATGAGATGACAGCTCTTTGTAGAGCTCAAATCAAGTGACGTTGGTCGATGGCCTAATAGTGAGACATATATTTTATAGCACGTTCTCAATAATGAAATTGTTTATTTTTGTTATAAACGTTAAAATTTTGTTCGGATTTCAAATATTAATGAACACTTAATCCAGAGAGGTTTTATAGTGCCAATATGTGTAGCAGAAACACGACTAGTAAAGTGCCGAAAAATTGACCATAAAAATTTATGTAACGGACAGAGGCGCCATAAACTTGTGGATCAATTACGGATCTAAACCTATAGTAAAGGAAGGTAAATAGTTGTGGGTACTGTACTATCACGCAGATTATAAAAATATCAAATCATTTATTTATTTTTTAGAGGTATTATTATTACGACATATTATGAACTAAACAATAATACAACAATGTTTAGACTACAAAACTCAATTAATATTTATTTTACTTCGTAACTTCATGTTCATAGGAACAAACAAAAGAAATAAGTAAAAATGTAGATAATTAATATTTTACAAGTAATATTGTCTTCGGTGATTGTAATAATATTAAAAATAATAATAAGTAGGTACCTAATGTAGTCAATACACCTGATAGATCGAACACCTGTGTGTGTGATATAACCACATCTCATAATCCTGGTGGAAACCAAAAAACTACGTCAAATAAAATATTTTGATTTGGGTGATGAGGTTCCTGCCTCTCTAGAACTAATAATTCGTTGGCCAGCGTATTGTTGAATATAATGATGAATGTATGGGATGTACCTACGTTTATGATAGTCGACAACGTACGATAAAAATATAAATACGTGTCAACCCTATAGCATTATATTCTACAATACTCAGGCCAACGAATATCCACTTGTCTAGGGGGGCTGTTGTCATATCGTTCCACGGCCTGAGAATCAACACCCTCGACCAATATCTCAAGAGGTGCAACGTTAGGCATCTAGATTAAGAGGCCATTGAATAGATTTCATAATACAACATGTTGTAATAAGTAGGCCTCCATTTGTAGCCCTAATATCTGTGCCCGATGAGATGAGAAATGAGCACTGTCTTTGTAAATATGGTCGATTGATTGTATATAATAATACATTATGTGAATAATGTTTAAAAATAAAGAGAACAATAATAACATCTAGCTAGATCCAAATTGTAATCATGCTACGAGTACTTAGGTAATACACTCATGCTAAGAGTAGACGATAGGTAATCTGTCGTCTTTTTGGGCCTATTATTATAGACAAAGTGATATTCTATTAGCAGAATTGTTGCGGAACGAATCGGTTTCTACAACATACAATTCGATATTATTAAAAACATACATACCTACTTCATGTTTTATAGACACATTAATGATCTGGTCAAACTAAATCAAATTATAGGGGTGGGGGTAAAAAAATTCGCACTGGCGGAAAGTTGGTAGGATTGTTCAAGACACTATCATAAAACTATCTCTAAAAAGTACTCTACAATCCGATGCCTAGATTTTTTTTCATTCAAGGTCAAACACCACGAAAATGGGGTTTTCGCGATATTTAGCCAAACAGTAAGTTTTGTCATGAAAATGTCTTAGATAAAGTTATATTATATAATTATTTTTAAAAACCCGATCAAGTGTGACATTGACATTTTCATGATAAAACTTACCATTTTGCTGAAAATCGCGAAAAACACATTTTTGTGACATTTAACCCAGAACAAATAAAATTCCAAGTATCGGATCAATGAGGACTTTTTAGATTATATTCATAACGGTGTTATGAACAATTCTACAAACTGTCAGCTGGGTGCGAATTATTGTAACCTCAGATTTGTAAATTGAGCGGATTATTAACAAAATTAATGAGTAGGTTAATTGCATACATTCCACTCCACTGGCGATATCGTTAAAAGAATGTCACTATGTCAAGAGTCCCAGTTCTATTTACAAATTAGGCGAAGACTGATACATTACCTACTTCGATTCTATTTTCAATTGCTAGTGATGAAAATAATGATGAAAAGAATGCATATTAAGATGTGGTGAGTTGGGGTACGCTGAGTCTGTTTCTAAAGAAACGCTCGCTGTGATGTTTCCGTTATTTTTTTTTTCATAAATCTGAAAACTATTCCAGCTGATTTTATAGTATTTCTTGAGCGAATAATGAAAAATAATGTTAGGAATAATGTATGAGTGAAAGGAATAATGTACCTATGGGTTTTATAAAAAAAAAATTGTTTTCGAAACTGTACCCAAAATCTTTCGCTTAAGAACGACTATTACATCAGCTGGTATATACTGCGACTGCTTATAGTTCGTCATGTAAAACTTAATCTAACTAGGCATAATAGAAGATGAAAAAGAAAAAAAATGTTCTGAAGCAAAATGTTTGAATTTGTTTTGTATGCGTTCCATGAGTAGGCACAATCGCACAACGTAGGCTTATAAATTATCTACAAAGCTCCAAACACGACAATTTCTAGTGTTCAATGTAATGTGAAATGTTGAATGCCTTAAAGTTATAAGTGTTGGGTATATATCACTAATACCTATCCATCATGAAACATGCTCCCGGTTAAGTTGATCGTGCTAACTTGCCGACATTATGCCCTTGACAATCATAATATTTGAGTCATCATCATCTTCATGGA
The DNA here is from genome assembly GCA_914767945.1 of Eilema depressum. Lineage (NCBI taxonomy): Eukaryota > Metazoa > Arthropoda > Insecta > Lepidoptera > Erebidae > Eilema > Eilema depressum. Next base: position 8,257,933 of record OU612020.1, read on the forward strand.
GATGTATTTTCCTGATTGTATCTGAGGCCAAGGTGACCTCGGAGAGCAGGATTATTCCTCCTCCACTTGGCATGGTCTTGGGCGTCTATGGTAGTGAGACCATTAGTACGCAAGTTACCCTCCACGACGTAAAGTCAGGACTTTTTATGCCTAACCCTTCTGCCTGGACCCGGGGAGGGCGCCACTGCCAGGCATTGCAAGATGTAGATCAGCGAAGGCATCATATATTTAAGTAGTGACTTTTTAAAAATTGTAAGTTAAATTGTGTCCATATTATACGAGACTGGAGTATCTATATAATTCTGAAATATTTAATGTCTATTGTATGAAGGGTTGATGACCTGGCATGAATTTGTAAATTGATTGTTTTATGTGGGCTAGGATTACATAATATCGTTTAAGATATAGAGAATCGACCTCGGGCGGGACTCGAACCCGCGATCTTTCCCTTACAGGGGGAATACTCTAACCACTAAGCCACTGACTCCCACCCGAAAGATTCTCTTTTCTATATCTTAATTGATTTGAATAGTTAGCATAATAAATGCTTTAAAATTTCATTCAAATATATAATATCGTATTTGAAAATAAAAGATATTGTTTATAATTAGCAAATTAGACTAAAACCTCAACAACATAAGTTTTAATAAAAATCTGATATGGCAAAATTGTTTATCTCCGCCAGGTATATGTATTACAACATATACAGTTAGTTATATTATAAACTCAGATTCTAAGATTATAAAATAGGTTTGAAATGGAAATGAAAAGGAAAATCCATAGGTACTCCATACTAATATTATAAATGCGAAAGTAACTCTGTCTATCTGTCTGTTACGCTTTCACGCCTAAACCACTGAACCGATTTTGATGAAATTTGGTACAGGGGTAAATTAGACCTTGGGAAAGGACATAGGCTATGTTTGGTCGCGATAGCTGACCTCCACGCGGGCGGAGCCGCGGGCAAAGCTAGTAATGTATAAATGTCATTTAAGTATACAATGAAGAATAAAATAAAATAAACCGTAGTTTGGTGGCGAATGATTTTTAAAGTTTACCGCTACATAATATTGTAAGTACGACCATGTAATTTGTAATGAACGTTTCTTACAAATGCGATGAACATGTAACCAAAAATAAAATGCGATAATATTTTAAGACTGTCAAAATAACTTTATAATGTACTGTCAGTCAAGTACCTATTTGAAACCAATTAATTTATGACGTCTTTCGCTGTTACATACATATTTGGAATGTATAAAAATCGATTGTAAATAAAGTAGATAAAGAAATAAAGGTCTCGTACGGTTTATTTTCGTCAATTTAACGATGTGGTTTGTGATCATTCGCAGTATACATATTTTTATATTATGCGATGTCGTAAATTGTTATAGCGCATAGCAAGCTTTTGGCTGTGGGTTGAGTAGACATTGTAGAAAAGTAAGGAATATTATGTCGCAAATCATTTTAAGATGTTAGAGTTAAATGTAATTCTTGTACCTATTGTTTCACCATTATTAATCTATGTGATTTTTGAATTAAGAAATTGTGTGATACATTCTAAAGAAACTCAGAATCAGATCTATGCAATTTTTTTTTTGGTTTAGCAATTTTAAAATCATCATATTTATTTCTTAGTTTTGTACCAATACTGACATCTCAACTACTTAATCCTCTACATAATCACTATTATATGCCTCAAATGTTTCAATGTAGGTATATTTGTAATGTCTTTTGCAGTAGTATATTTCTAATTTGGCCTATAATTATCAAATTACACTGTTTATTCATGCAACGAATGTTTTAAAGTAGAGATAAATTTTTATTTAGGTTGTACACCAGAGTGTGTACCTACTCATACCTACATTGTGTAACTCCGTACAGTCCGTACCTACTCAAGCATGTCAAACTGTTTATTCTAATGATTGTTAATATTAAATGTGGTTAAAATGTTGTTGTCAACTATCATAATCTATTTTGATTATTGTAATGTCATTGAATAAAATGGAAAGCGCGCGCCGTGGTGATATGCTGTTTTCTTTTGTTAATCTAAGGGATTGATTGATCAATTCACCTAATACCCATCTACATTTATATGTTGTCAACTAAGAGGAGGGCCGAAGAAGAGGGCTCTAGATCTGGCTCTGTTCCTCGGCCCTCCATCTCCATCTCAGGGAGATCCATCTCACGGAGCCATCTCTAAAGTGATGGCCCTGGGTTGGCCTGGGTGCGAGAATTGTGTCTAAGATAATCTTACTTCCAGCAACCGACAGCCCAAAGACGGCGTGCTTTTTAGTCGGTTCGACTCCGACATAACCTCCCCCACCGACTCGGGCGAGGCAGGTATCCGTGGGGATTCTTCGCACCACAAAAAGAAAGATGAGATACTAAAGCCTTATTAGAAGTTACTCTTCTTCTTCATATTCATTCTAGCGTTAATACCAGTCGCATCCGAAGCTCTCACCTTGGAGTCTCGGGTCCGCTTTATTCTTTATGTACCTAACTGAAAAGCAACTGACAGATAAGTAATTAGGCTGGAAATTATGAAATATCGTGATGAATGGTTTAGAAAAGGTTGAGCCAAGTCAAGCGTGAAATTTTAATGAAAGTACAAGTAGGCATTATACCTAATTAGTAAACTGCCTGCTGACAGGGCAAAATGATTTAAAACCCTTTTTTTTACAAAACAATTTTCGTAGGTATGTTTTACATGTGAAATAGTTTTTCTCTTGATATTATAATGCTTATACATGGTGGAAAAACGTCGGGCCCTGCAGGGAAAGTACCTTAAAATCCTTAAGTTGGCTCATGTTTTCCTTTATTTTTTTAAAGAAATGAAACTGCATTTAAAGAATTTTGAAAACTCGCTTGCCACACCCGGTAATCGAACCTACTAAAAGCCGAAGAAAATGAATGCAGTTTTGTTTCTTTTTAAAAATAAAGGAATGTCTCCTTTAAGCAAACTGAGCCAACTTAAGGATTTAAGGTAGTTTCCTTCCAGGGCCCGACTTATTTTTCCGCCCTGTATATACCACAAATTATTAATATATAGGTAGAAGTTGTGACGAGCCTCTCACGCAGGCTTAAATGTCTGGGTTGAGAGGTCAGATGGCAGTCACTCCCGAAAAAAAAACGATATACTACTATCTATCAAAAGCAATAAACTGACCCCGGGCTCTAAGGTTCGAGTTCGTACCCGCATCATGTCGCGTCGTGTCGCTGTGGTTATGATTTTGAACCCAACTGCAAACGGTAGCAGCTCAGACGGTGTAGCACCATATTCCAGTTGATTCTGAATGTTCCGTGAGACAAGATTTCTGATGTGCGGTCTAACCCATAGCGGCATTATGACGTTTCCAACTATGGAAATCAGTAGTGTTGCAGCGGCATGTCGAATGCTGCGCTGCTGTTTGCGGTAAGCTACTGATTTGTACCTTTTTTTTTATCGTGCGAAAAATCCCCACGGATACCTCCCCCGCCGGGGCCGGAGGAGGAGGTTATGTCGGACTCGAACCGACTAAAACGCACGCCGACTGTGGGCCGTCGGTTGCCGGAGGTGAGATTGTCGTAGCCTCGCACCCCGGCCGACCCAGGGCCATATCTCTCGAACTGGCCCTCATCCGGTGTGGGGACCACGTAGTCCCCAACTCGCCCCGGGTATGGGGAGGCACGCAATGCGCGCCGCCGCCGCGGCCTGCTTCTGCTAGGGTGACAGGCGGCTCCACCCGTCACTCCCAGGCCCGCGCTCATGGGGGACGGAGGTCATTCTGCGACCTCCGACGCCCGAGTTGCCGCCGCTCGTCGCGGGCCGCGCGGTTCGCGATTCTCCTCCGCTCCTCGCTCCTCGCGGACCGCAAGGTCTGCGATTCTCCTTCGCTCCCGCTCCGCCGCCTCCTTCACGATCATTATTTGCTCGCAGAAGGAGGCGCCGGCGGCCCAGGCATCCGCGCAGCGAACCATCGCTGCGAGCAAAGTGGCGAGCGTGAGAGCTCTCACTCCCAGGGTCGCCACCAGCTCCCGTCTCGGCGTCTCCCACGCCGGACACTCGGTGAGTGTGTGCAGCGCCGAGTCCTCGCTCGCGTCGCAGTGATGGCACTAGGACGTTGGCTCTTTCTTCGCGGTCCGATGCAGATACCGCCCGAAGCATCCATGATTGGTAGATCTGCGTCAGCCAGAACGAGAGGCCGCCGTGTGGCCTCTCTAGCCACTCCCCCATGATGGGTCTTACCGCCGCTACTACGGCGTGCCCTGCTACTGATTTGTACCTTACCTTAAAGTGCAAATTTTGGACGCAACTGGGAAATCACTATGACGAATATTTAATCTGAAACTTACGATCTACTAGGGTATAATTTAGCTGTTACCGCAACTGATGTTACCTTGCGGTTGAACTGTTGTCTCATCGCCATTTGTCTCGTTATCTGAAATATAGGTACGTCAGTTTAATTAGGGCAAGTGCATGACTGTGTTTCGAATCGACTAATCTGATAAATATTAAGAGCAAAAAATACAATATTTAATGAAATTGAGCCGTCAAAAAAAGAGAATGTATGTGACATGTTAAACAAAATCATTTCAATTTGATACTTACAAAAGGAGATGTTTGTAATCAGAATATTGCGATTCATCTATTCGCTATAGGTTTGGAGTAACAGAAGAAAACAATTTCCGGTGATATGCTTTAGTAAATATAAAGAAGATAGGTATATTGGTAAACAAGATATTATATTATGTATTATATATACTACATGTATTTTTTATATTTTAGTACAAATTTTATTCTAATGATGTTATATTATTAAAAAGAGGTTAACACAGTACTGGAGCTTTAAAATATATTTGTTTTTAAATCGGTTCATAAACGACGGAGAAATCGGATAACATACATCGTCGATCTATTCTATTTTTACGTCGAATAAAAAACGAAAATCCTTTTTTAAGTGACGGTAAAAAGTAGTCAATTTGAGCAAGGTTAATTTGTCTATTTTGGTGGATATCAAACGCTGTCATAGCAACCCAGCATAGCTCATCTCTGGTGGAAAGGCAGCCTAAACGTTAACAGTCTTATTACAAAAAACGGAATAAAGTCTGGTTTAGACCCGAACTACAGAGTCCAGGCTTAATCTCAAGACCATGGTTTAAACCTCTTCTTATTACAAAAGCTGAATAATCCGGACACTACTTAGACCAGAGATAGTCCTTGGTTAGTACTAAAACGCTTTTTGTAATAACGTTTTCTTTAGACCATGGTCTAAAGACGATTTAGACCTGGGTTTAGAGTTAGTCCGTGTTTTGTAATAAGGCTGTAAGTATTCTCATAGCTGTAATTTGTACCGTAAAATTAGAATATCTATTCGATAACCAACTTTTTGGGATGCTATTGAACATTTCGTCGGTCGAATGACGAAAGGGCGTATCTGAAATTTTCTAAATGTTCAGTAGAGCTGTTTTAATAAAATTGACCGTTTTGCACGATCATAACTTCATACCTAAAACTTCTACGGGAAGCATTGGAACATCATTTAGATCGCCAACTAATTACCTTTAAATGCGTTTATTTGTTATTTGTGTACTTCTACTAGTTGTGGATATATTTAATTTTTTTTTTAAAAGATTCACTTACGTCCTTTCGTGATCGCTAAGATTTTCATTATTTTAAGATTCGCCCATGCCATATTAACATTAAATAAAAATAAAATATTTTTTATGCAGATAATATTATATTTATTAGTAAACAGTAACAATTAGGTACATAATACGATAGAAGAAGACAAATGAAAAAAACCAGGACTTCATAAACAAAATCAATCGTTACAATTATTTATTCATGGGGTAAATTTTTATAGTAAAAAATATGTTCTTGGGCTCTAATTAGTGGTGTGTCCCCACTGCATAATTTTACAAGGTCATCATATTTTTCTTTGGTAATTTTATTGGGCGACTTGTTAAGTTGTTCAACAGTACCTCTTAGCCATTGCATATTTGGTCTCTTTAGTGATATTGACCTGTATTCCCTTTCAGTGTGGCTACATTTGAAAAATATGGTTGTAGGTGTAGTTTTCACTACTCTGAACTCCATGACATCTGTCCATTTAAATGAGTCACCAGTCTGTTCATCCCTTTTCAGCTGTAGTAATTTTAATTTTAGTGAAAGATCTTTAAAATTTTTCAATTCATCGTAGTTCAAGGTTCGGACTATATATGGCTTTTTACGAGCCAAACGTATAATTGGCTCCAATTGACAAGGTACAAAAATGTTTCCAGCTTGTGACATCGCATACGATACAGCACTATGTACGGAATCACCTTCGCTCTGTCCATGAAAGGAACAGAAGTAACGCAAGGATATTTCTTCGACTGATTCACTTTGGTTTATAAAATATAGAAGCATTGCTACCACCATAGAATTCTTGTTCTGGCCTGAACAGCCATCGCAATACAGGAATACTTCTTTCACTCCCTTTCTGTCACAGTCTGTCAAGAAATTAAAAAGACAAGTAGAAATTTCCGATGCACCTCTTTTACTAATTGTCTCATTCCATATGTTGCACACACAATCTTTGGAAGCGAGATCATAAAGTGTGAAATTATAATTAGCCAATCGTCTTTTATAAAAAAGTGCACTTTCATTGGATTGTGGTAAGTAAATAACTTGTTTTAAATCGAACGAAGCACAACAAGTCGTCTTATTCTGTATTGCTCTAATCTTACAATCATCTTTCAGTCTACGCACTTCTTGTTTTTCCTCAATATGGGCATCATATTTATCTTGCAGCTTAAGCTTAACTTCACTGGTACCTTCCCTGTATGTATTACATAAACTACATTGGTCCTTTTTGGGTCGATGGAAGGATAAATTCATCGTTTTAAATACATTTCTATAAAGTGTTATACTAACCGGTTGCTTGTATTCTTCCAAAAACATAGAATATATCTTTCTCAATGAAAGGTCAGGGTGAAGATATTCTTTTGCGCTATCTTTCCTGCAGTAGTGGGACTCGACACGTGGAAATCGTTTGATGTGTTCAGTAATAAGTGATCTCAACTGCTTATCCCTTTCGTGGTAAACCATTTGTCTTCCTCCTCGTTTATCTTTTTCCACTATTCCCGTGGTTTGTAATTTTTGCAGAGACGTGCGCAGAGTCTTTTCTGAGATACCCAACGTGTTGAGAAACATTACCTTGCAAATTTTTACTTTTTCTCCTTTAAATGGCAAATAATAACAATATGTACATTTACGCCGAGATTCTGTAGCAGTAGTTTTTCGTCCCGTGAGTTTTTTTTCAACAAATCTCGTTATGTATTCTCTTTGCAAGGTAAGATCTCCTAATTGATAGTAGTCCAGGAATATATTTTCGCGTTCTTCTTCAACAAATTTAAAACAATACATACCTTGCTTAGCGCAGTTTTCTAATTTACATAAAGGACCAACCTTCCTTCCAGGGACGGTTTTTTTCGTGTAAGGTGAAACATATTCTTTGCCTGTGTGCCTCAAAAACTTTGCTTCTTTATATTTGTTTTTTCTGAGCGGTTTTATTGTTTCTCCCTCTTTTTCGGTACCTTCCATTACAAAGTCTTCAGGTACTAAACTTGCTAAATCGGATTGATGTTCCAAATTAGAAATCTGTCCTAAAATGCTCGGTGATTGGCAAGTATCAGACAAAACTGCAGTTGCGTCAGAATCGTTTGATTCATTAACATTACTTTGGTCGAAATGAAACATGGAGTGCTTGAATTGGTCTGTAATCTTATTATTATGGTCAAAGCAGGACTGTATGCCAGTTAAAGTGTCAAAATGAAAATCACAGAGCAAACAAGAACACTCAAAGCATGTAGTTAAAACGGGATTAGTGCAGTTAGTAAACTCACAACTCTGTTCAGTGTCCAATACATCATCAGGTTTTATTACTGTCATGGTAGATTGTAAAGTTAGATGATTTTCGCAGGTAGGAGAATTGTTGATAAAATGATCATAGCAAAGAAAGCATTCACAGCGATGGCAAATACTAAATACTTCTTCAGTACAAATAGAAAACTCACAGCTTCTCTGATATTCATGGCGTTCATTTTTGTGCAAGTGAACGTTAGAGCATGTATCAAAAACGCTATAGGTTGTATTTTCCAAATGAGGTAAATATGATAAGTCAATGCTGGTGTCATGATTTTCTTGTACTGCTTGAAGTATTTTATGATTAGAACAAGAAGCTTCTTCGTTATAATGTTCTGAGCACAAATAAGAAGTACAATCGATACAAGTAGTTAAAACAGGATTGTGACAGTTTATTTATTCACAGCAGTAAGCTTTACGGTTGTTAGTAGCATAAAAGGAAAACGGTTCGTCATCTGATGAGGATAATTCTTTTGCTTCGATAACAGTTACTGTACCATACCACCATTTCCGTTCATATAACATTTTTACCTTAGAACCAAGTGTAATCTTTTCAAATTTTCTGACCGGTAACAATTCTTGTATGTTGCCGACATTTTGAGTGCCATCTTTCCATGTCACTAATACATCCATAATTTCCAAAAAAGATATTATAGTAGGTATGGTAGTTATCTGAAATAGAGAAAGAAAAATCATTATTGGTAACACATATTGAATGAAAATCTTGTATTTTTTCACTATTTCAATTTATTTATTATCCTAACCGGTTTCGGCTTTTTGGTCGTCGCAACATTTTACAGTACATTGTTACATACATACATACTCGTTAGTCTCAACATTTTACAGCACATTAGAACTTTTACTCAGTACGTGTAGCAAATTCCACCTAGTACTAACAACCAAAATTTTACCTACATAATAGTACTTAATACATGAAATTAGTAACTTACCGTTTGATTTGCACAATTAACACTTAAAACTGATTGTATAACAAGTAATTTATTCACTCTTACTATATTAATTATATTAAAATGAACGCAAACAAACCGCACACTTGCAGAGAAGAGAGTGAATGAGATTCGAACAGGTCATGACACGTTTTGTTTGTTTCACGCCGAATGTGCCTTTTCGTGAAAATATTTTATCGTCTTGATTAGGCGTAACTGATACACTGCCTGTTCGTGATTTTTAAAATTGGAAGAAAAGTAGTTAGGGCTCTTCGTAGTGGCGTATATCTTTAGTTCCGTTAGGATTTTAGTTACGTCTTTTCGTGACATGGTAAAACATGCCCTTAACATTACAATGACAGTAGTAACTCAAAATCGTCGATTTGTTGGATACGCCCCTTCATGATTCGACCGACGATTTATTAGACCACTGAAAAGTATGTTACGAGGTAGGTAAATCGAATATAACCCACTAAATACGTAAGAGGAACACTTTCTGGTTAAATCCCAAAGGCATAAGCATTGGCATAAGAAAGTAGGTCAAGATTACTTATTCATGACATAGTTATGGTCGCTACTTACGTTTTTTATATATAAAAGGCAAAATGTATGTCAATGTTAAAAGTATGGAATACCGATTGACTTGAAATATTCAGATCAGAGAAAAGAACTCACCTACACAAAAGAGTGTTCTTTATCGACACTTCACACACTTTGAACTAGTGCCACTATCTTCTTCATCCTAGCGTTAATTCCCAGTCGCATCCGAGGCTTTCACCTCGGAGTCTGGGGTCCGCTTTACCAGTCTTAACTGCGAATTTGCCTGCACCTTGATATCTTCCATGGAACGACTGCAATCTAACCTCCACAACCCAATGGTGACATTAGGCGATATCGAAGCAGTGCAGCTAACCGTTGTTGTTGGATTTTATAGGGCTCCAGCTACCTTTAACGACTGTCATATGGCAACCGGACCGACAGCTTATCGTGCTCTCTGAGGCACGACCAGACCAATGCAAATACCCATATTCATGCATACAAATATTTGCACTGAGTGGTGATCGAAGCCGCGCCTCCTACGTACCGGCCGCGTTCATTACCGCTACGACACAGAGGCTGTCAATTAGTGACACTATCGTGAGTCCAGGCCTTGTCCTAGGGGTTCCGTATTATAATAACTACAGTTATTTTAACTATTTTCAAGACAACTACGGTCAAAAGAACTACTGTTTAAAACACCTAAAGATCGTTTCATATATTTTTGTAATAACTACTGGTCGAAACAAATAATGGACGATTCACCTACGGTTTATTCAACTACAATTAATTGTGCTAAGGTTGATTGAACTATGTATGAAATATCTAATAGTCGATTTACCTACGGTTTATTGATACTACTACTTTGTGACAGAAATTTACGTTGTTGCAAAACCGACTTCACGTAGTCTTGTCTGCCCTACCCCTAGAGTGTAATTTAAGCCCGCGAAGGCGCGGAGGGGTGAGGCGGCCCGCGAGCTGAGGAGCAGGTGGTTCTAACGAGCACTGCCGCGGCTGAGGCTGGCCGGCCCAGCCGGCCAGCAAGCCGAAGCTGCGGTAGTGATCGTCAGATCCATCTGCGACGATAAGGTCGCGTGGGACCGCCGGAGCCCCGCAGCGCCGGAGCCGTTACAGAAGCCATGCATGCTTTATGCAGCATGCAAGCAAGCATGCAAGCAAGCATGCAAGCAAGCATGCAAGCAAGCATGCAAGCAAGCATGCAAGCAAGCATGCAAGCAAGCATGCAAGCAAGCATGCAAGCAAGCATGCAAGCAAGCATGCAAGCAAGCATGCAAGCAAGCATGCAAGCAAGCATGCAAGCAAGCATGCAAACAAGCATGCAAGCAATCATGCAAGCAGGCATGCATGCAAGCAAGCATGCAAGCAGGCATGCAGCATGCAAGCAATCATGCAGCAAGCATGGCTTCTGTAACGGCTCCGGCGCTGCGGGGCTCCGGCGGTCCCACGCGACCTTATCGTCGCAGATGGATCTGACGATCACTACCGCAGCTTCGGCTTGCTGGCCGGCTGTGCCGGCCAGCCTCAGCCGCGGCAGTGCTCGTTAGAACCACCTGCTCCTCAGCTCACGGGCCGCCTCGCCCCTACGCGCCTTCGCGGGCTTAAATTACACTCTAGGGGTAGGGCAGACAAGACTACGTGAAGTCGGTTTTGCAACAACGTAAATTTCTGTCACAAAGTAGTAGTATCAATAAACCGTAGGCGAATCGACCATTAGGTATTTCAAACATAGTCAACATGTCCAATATCTTAAATGAACATTATATTAATCGTCCGTTAGTTCGAATAATTTTAGTTTATTCGAAATTATGTGTATGAACCAGTAGTCGAGTCGACCAATATGCGTTATGACCATATGTGAATCAACCGTAGTTATCTTGAACATAGTTGAAATAACTTTAGATATTATGATACGGAACCGTCCTAGGTGAGCGACAAGTGCGACAACGCGACGCGTTTCGACGCCGCGCGTAAAAATCAAATGTTCGTTGTTCATACATTGTGTCCTATAAGGCGTCGCGTGAAAACGTCATTTGATGTATGGAAAAATATGTCACGCATCGCGTCGCGTTGTCACGCTGTCGGACTTGTCGCTCACCTAGGACAACGGGTCAAATTGCCTATATTAGGTATGGTCGGCCAATAATTTTCACACAAACGTTCGTACCGCGTACCTACTTGATTATCTTCATTTTATAGTACCTGATCTAGGTATATAGTTAGGTTTTTATGCAATATGCACATCTAAAGAAGTAAATATTTAAATTTGAGGAAACAATTTCAGTATAAGTCTCCAAAAATCTGCTTACTTGCACAGTTTTTACGACCCCTGAACGTTGACAGTTGATTCTATATCTACTCATCATACAATTTTTTTTTTTAAATACATATTATTTTAATGTGATATTTTTAAAAGTTAACGCGAATGTCACTCATTGCAATATAACTACCTTTTAACGGATTCTATCGCGATTTATTTGTTATTATTTACTTATTTTAACGGTTTATATATTTCATTCCATGCACATCATGGCTAAACCCCACCAAGACGCAAAAAATTGTCATACGATATAACATAAAAAGATGGGATTAAAAAAAAGAAAGCCCCTAAAAGTGCTCTTCCATAAGAAACTCATGTCATTCGGGTACACTACATAAATACGAAAAGCCTTATTCCGAAAGTTACAAGCACGAATTTCAAAATTCCGAATTTCATAATTCCGAATCATTCAAAATTCCGAAAGTCAGATATCCGATGTATCATAAATCCTATTTATTGAAAACCCGAATTTCAAAATTCCTAACGATTATAACTGCGAATATTAAAATTCCGAATTTGAAGATACCGAACCATTACAATTCCGAATTATTAATAATCCGAAATATCATAAATACGAATTCCGATTATCAAAACTCCGAAACAACACAAACCCGACAATCAAGCGCCTTGTAAACCTGCATTAGGTAAGTAGGATAGTTGCTATTTTCGGGGTACACGAGATAAACAGGAAATAGAATTATTGAACTATTATTTTAATTTATTTATGCTAATGATTACAAAATACACGTTGCCATACAACTTTCAGTAACAAGCATGCATGCAGGCAAGCATGCAGGCAAGCATGCAGGCAAGCATGCAGGCAAGCATGCAGGCAAGCATGCAGGCAAGCATGCAGGCAAGCATGCATGCAGGCAAGCATGCAGGTAAGCATGCATGCAGGCAAGCATGCATGCAGGCAAGCATGCATTCAGGCAAGCATGCATTCAGGCAAGCATGCAGGCATGCATTAGTTTCGCTTTTCTCCGGCGCTACGGGATGTGCAGTCCTTCCGCCCTTGCGTAACAAAGTTCGGGCACCCATGCTCGCTTCCGCAGCTTCGGCTTGCTGGTCGCCTCCGGCGACCAGCCTCAGCCGCTCCAGCTCGCCCGGGCACCTGAGCTTCGTTACTGCGGGCGAGGACTGCCCTCCCTCCGCGCCTCCGGTTTTTAAATAACACTCTAGTGTAGGGCAAACAAGTACCACGGCAGTTGTAGGACCACGGCAAGTCGGGTTTGGTTTAATTTTATACGTAATAATTGGCGAGAAAATTAATTTATTATTATAAAAAATCAACTCTAAAATTTGCAACATGTCAAATCAATTTTAACTTTTACCTATTTTTGATACAAATTTTCAATTTGAATTTTCGGAAATTTGAAATTCGGAATAACGTTTTTCGGCCCAATAATACTACGGATTTTTAATTATTCGTAAAAATGAAATTCGGAAGAATGAACATTCGTATTTATAACTTTCGGATAAATAACTATCGTGTTTTTGAATACTCGGAGTTTTGTTTCTTAGGAATTATAAAATTCGGAATTTTGAAAGTCGGAATATTGAAATTCGGAATTAAGTATTTCGGAATTGTTGGGTGTTCCCCATGTCATTCACCCTATTTAAGATTATAAAAACGCAGAATGATATCACAATAATATTGCTGATAGCTGATACTACAGCTATTGGCTGCATATTATCGCGAATATCTCTCATATAAACAGTTGATAAATGACTATCAATTTTAACCTACTTATTATCGAATAAAGTTTAGTAGCGTTCTATATTTCAAGTTTAGTGTTTATGATATTAAAAAACCTTGCATAAACGACAAAAATATTGGTGGCCTTGATCTATTTTGAAGTTGGTTAAAATGAAGTGTATTTTAATTTTATTATGTTTGGTAACTTGTAGTTTGGGTTATAGTATATTATGCATATTTCCCGCGCCCTCAAGGAGTGGTGATATTCTAGCTAAGGGCGTCGTGATGCCTTTGTTAAAAGCTGGACATCAGATAACATGGGCAACTCCTTTTGAACAAAAGGACATTCTGGATAACTTGAAAATCATAAACCTGGTTGAAACTCGAGCTCTTCTTGATGCTAGAGACCCGTCAGACCCTACTCCGAAATCTTTGTCAGAAGCGAGGAATTTCGCCAGGAACGTTACTATGCTTGTGGGTCAGAATCAGGCGTTGAGGACTGTACTGTTGAAGGAGCAGTTTGATGCCGTCATCACTATGTGGTTCATGAACGACAATGACGCCGGATACGCAGCCATTCAGCAAGTGCCCTGGATTCTGCTCAGCTCAATTGGATACCACACACACTTGGAATGGCTGGTCGATGAAGTGAGGTCTGTTTCCACAACGCCACTTGTATTCTATGATGCTGATATTCCCCTGTCGTTCTGGAACAGATTGTTTAATTTAGTGGTTCAAATGGCTATAAATGTGGACTGGTGGTTTGACCAGTACCGTTTAGATAAGCTCTATCAATCCATGTTTGCAGACCTAGCAGCTGCTCGTGGTGTTACTCTACCCTCCTTTTACGAAGTCCAAAAGAATGTGTCCATTCTGCTGATAAATTCCCACGAGTCTATTGCTACAGCTGCCAGCAAACCTCCCAACGCGATCAATATAGCTGGTTACCACATCAATGAGGTTCCTATTCCATTGCCAAATGACCTGCAAGAAATCATGGACAACTCACCTCAAGGCGTGGTATACTTCAGTATGGGGTCCATCCTGCGTTCCGCTAACATTATGCAGGGGGAAACTGTATCGGGATTGTTGCAGACCTTCGCTGCATTAAAGCAGACGGTGCTCTGGAAATTTGAAGAGGCGCTGGATGTAGAATTGCCTAAAAACGTTCATGTGAAACCGTGGATGCCGCAGCAGAGTATACTGGCTCACCCTAACACCCGCGTCTTCATCACTCACGGTGGTCAGCTGAGTACCCTAGAAGCAGTAAGCGCTGGTGTTCCGTTACTAGCTATCCCTGTGTTCGGTGACCAGCCTAGCAACGCCGAGCGAGCTAGACGCCTGGGGTACGCATTAAAAGTGGACTTTGGACCCGGTATGGTTGAAGAAGTGGGTCAGAAATTGGAGATACTGCTGACCAATCAGTCGTACTATAAACGAGCGAAATATCTGTCTTTCATCTTCAACGCACGACCAGAATCTCCATCGAAACTAATCTCACATTACGTAGAACTGGCGATAGAGACGAAAGGCGCGTACCATCTCCGCTCTCCTTCGAACCAGTATTCCTGGCTTCAACTCAGGATGTTGGATCTGATCCTCGTGTTGTTAGCTGCAATCGTCACTATTCTTCTCATTTTCAGATTCGTTATTAGAATTTGCAGTAGTTTACTGTGCGGCAGGAGTAGGAAAGCAGAAAAGAAACAAAAATCATATTAAGTTATTGTATGTACTTATAATTATATTGGGCAGTGAATTGTCATGAAATCAATCTGTACTCTATAAGTACTTATAATATTATAAAGAGGAAAGATTTGTATTTTAGATAATTATTATATAGTACATTAGGGATTCTTACTAAAACGCCAACAATGTAACATCTGTGGTAATGCTTATACTCGTATCGCGTACAGTGTGAAAACTATTGATGTTAGAACTAAATAATATACTACATAGATGTATAGCTTAAAAAACTCTACATTAATATCTCTAATAGTCTATTATCTATCTCCTAAGGATAATCTACAGTAACTATTTTTACAACACACCTGCTCATAAAAGTGATATTATTTTACCGCAATTAGGCACGTAATGACACCTATTATCAAAATGTTACTTTTTCATTGCTATTATTCACAAAAGTGAGTTATAGATTCTTTTTTAAATTTTATAGGAAGTTTCTATAATTGTCTATGTTCTTAAAAAAGTTTTGATACAAAAAATAACGTGTTTAATAGTACGAATAAATTAATACGCCTATTGTATGGTCATTAGATGCATTTTCGTATTTAAATGGTAAATAATTTCAACATGTAACACTTGTTTAATAAACAAAATTTTCACTCAAATTTAACCAAATGACCTATTATGAATATTTTAAGAAGTATTGCAATTTGAAAATCATTTGCGTAACGAAAAGCGTGGTTAATAGAAAAGTCCATCAAAATCCATGTCAGCCCTTTGTATTAATCTTATCTAAATATATTATATTAGTTCGTATTCAAGACTTTTTTGATACCTATTATTTACTGAATTTAAAAAAAAATATTGAAATAGGACGTTGAATTCAAAAGATATTACGAAATTATACCTAAATGTCAATAAATCAGGGACATTTTATTCATTAATTGAAAATTTTTTGATGGAATTATGGTGCTACTGGTTCGAAGCATATAATGAGCGAAGCCGGGGAGGGTCAACTGAAAGAAGATGCAACGGGAATGGGATGTTTAGCGTTTTAAGCACCTCGAATAACAACTTTCGTGATAACTCTGTAGCTCTACCGGACAGCCGGCGTATTGTAGAATGGAATGGCGAATGTATAGGATTTGACGTTTATGACATGCGGCGACGACTGTCATATACGTCAAATCCCATACATTTGTCATTCTATTCTACAATACGCAATACAAGTCAACCAATTGCCACTGGTGTGGGGGGCAGAACCACTGAAACAAGTGAGAAGTGTAATGAAAGTTTTTTGATTAAATTAAAACAACCTTGTGGAATTTCAAGAACTCTTTTTCTTATAACACAAAGTAACTATAAAACTATCTTCTTGTCTATGTGTGGGATTTTCCTTCTCACCAACTGCCTTTTGATACTTCAGTAACAAGCACTTCATTTTCCTACACGCAGAACTTTTCTCATATAAGCCTTAGGAACTTGGAAGGAAAATATGCAAGTTTCTTGATAATATGAAAACATTTTCTTGTGAAAAGTTCATAAGCTGCTAGAACGATAGTGAAGTTCTTTTTCATTATAATTTCAAAGTACATATAAACAATTTTTGTAGGTTTATGATAAGGTGAATTAGGTTTAGTTTTGACCCGGCAAAGTACTGGTAGAATACGAGAATCACCCCATCTCTTCCTGTGGTTGTCGTGCAAAACGAGTAGAGTACCTAAGATACTACTGGTCTCTGATTTCAAACATACTTGGTAAAAGTATTACTCAGAACGGAACTTTCAAATATTATAGCCGATAAAACTTGGGTGTTAAGAAAACACTTCTGATACTGATAACCTCATTAGGGAGATACGAGCTTTATTATAATTAGGTATGTATGTATGTAAATAGAATGTGTGTTAATTTTTATAATTCTTTTTCTCAAACATAATCAGGAATAATGGACGGCGAGGGAAACCTTGGTTTGTTGACCGTTGGTGGAGAGGTAAAGACTGCAACTTTATTGCATTCTATATTTACATTTACATACAACACTAGCATAAGTATACAATGTTTATACCCAATTTCATAACCAAACCATGCCAGCATTCCAAGGATTTATGCAATATCTATTTGTACGAACTATTTTCTAATCTCGAAAAAATATTGTGTTATCCGGGGAATTTGTTTGTGCACATCTCAGACTAAAAGAATATTCTTTTAGTCTGAGGTGCACTTAGTGTAAAAAAGAAACAAAAGGAATGAATCTATTATGTATAACATAATATATAAAATCTTGTAAAAATAGATTGGTTTCTTTCTCACAGTAAAGAATATTAAGCCGTATACGAGTAACATTCAAATATAAATCGAAATGTAAATGCCAACGATGTGAATGCCATTCTAGAAAATGGACACTTACGCCAGATACGAAATGGGAAGGGACAAGTGTACAGTACCTACTATGTTTGGCGTCCATAATAGGGACAATAGGTAGGTATGTATATATCTTTCAGGCAGGCGACATCAAGAATATTAGTGATTTTTTATCTGGGTAATCTAGGCATGGATGGCCAGATTAAATAGGTATCTACTGTAAGGAATAGCCAAAAAGTTCTAAAGGCACTTTAAAAAAAAAATATTCCTAGCCCTGCATGGTAATCGAATTCATTCATTTTGAAAATTACTAACCAAATATCGCTAATAACGAACGAATTTTGCAAAGTAATGCATACGAAAAATTTAGAAAAGATCTAATTTTGACCCTTTTGTTCAGAACTTTTAAAATATTACAACTTACGAGTATAATAATATCATTTTCTGAGCTTGGTAGTAGATCGCTAGGAGTAAAGTAATATAATCGACGATCGAGATAATATTATAACAGACTAGCTGACCCCGCGAACTTCGTACCGTCTAACAGTCAATTCTTTTTTTTTTTTTCAATTTTTCTCTCCGTAAGAACCATCCCCGTACTTTAAGGAATGTTCTAAAAAAAGAATTAGCGAAATCGGTCCAGCCGTTCACGCGTGATGGCGTGACCAAGGGAAATAGAGATTCATTTTTAACCGACTTCAAAAAAGGAGGTTCTCAATTCGTACCCAATTTTTTTTATTTTTTTTTTATTTTTTTGTATGTTTGTTACGCGATTGTGAAGCCAATTCTAGACGGATTTTGAAAATTCTTTTTGTGTTCGTAAGTAGATTATTCCGAAGTGGTCCCATTTAAATTTCGTAAAGATCTGATGATGGGTTTCCGAGATTAGACCAAGGAACTCTTCAAAAAGTACCAGGAAATCAGCCGCGATTGCTGCAATGGCATATTATTGCAATGTTTCTGCCATTACACATCATAACATCACGCCTGAGTCCTTTGAAGGGGTACGCAGAAGTGTTCAGAATATTCAGCTATATTTCCGGTGTATATGCATTGATTTTAAAAATTCTTTTTGAATAATGATTTAATAATTTTTTTTTGTAGCGTGGCCGGTTTGATCTGTATTGCAGCGTCAGCAGCGCATGTACAGAAGTACAGTCGTGAGACTGTACAAACTCACTAAAAAGAGAAAAATAAATTCATTTTTAACAAAAAAGTTTAACCGACTTCAAGAAACCAAAAAAGAGGCACTGAAAAGCGAAAAATAACTTAATTTACAGACTTACTGATATAGTAGAAGTCGGTGCCAGCCAACTTTGTTTGATGTGTCTGAGCTACTATGATGCAATCAATTGAAATATGGCCTCTCTTGGGCTAGGTACCGACTTATAATAAATCAGTAAGTCTGTAAATTAAGTTATTTTTCGCTTTTCAGTGCCTCTTTTTTGGTTTCTTGAAGTCGGTTAACCGTTTATCACAGATAGCAACATCCCAGACGCAGATAAATTGCTACCATATTCGTGTAGGCGTCATGAATAAAAATATTCAGAAGTTCAACCATCTCTATCAAAGAATTTATGAAATCTATTATTGCCAGTTCGTTCAGCCATTCTATCCAATCAACTACTCTTCTCTTCTTCTTCTATCCAATCAACTATATTTTTATTAATAGGTAAAGGTTTCATTCATTCACATATTAGTTAAGAATTATTTAAAACCTAACAGTCATCCTTCTCGAATTTCAAGATAATTTAGTTATACCTATCTACATAATTCAACCTGAGTATTTTTATTTGTGTTGTTTCTCTACAACCTCGGTTCTAAGATTGTAGTAGTGAGGTACACGACACAACATAGGTAGGTATGTACGCCATGGAAGTTCTCAGGATGTATGATTTTTAACCGACTTCTAAAAAGGAGGTGGTTCTCAATTCAAATGTTTATAGGTATTTTCTCATGTTTGTACGCGCTTATGCTTCATTCGACGCCTTCAACGAAAGTCCTACGCACGTTTTTATATTTTCAGTGATACATACATACACATATATTATTTGTAGTAATTTATTTACTTACAATTAAATATTGTTCTAGCTAATTACAGAGGAAAAAACAAACAATTTATTTTTTACTTTTCAGTGTCTTTTCGTTACAGAAGACGGTTTAATTGTTTTGTGAAAAATAATTTATTAATGACTTACCTAGTTGACGAATAGCTTCATGATTCTACTGCATGTGCATATTATGTATATCCTGTATGCATTTGGTTAGACTGGTTTCAAGTTTCTCGAGCAACACACGTCGTGCAACATGATACAAAACAATTCTAACTCCAGCCCCTCTAGACAAGTGGCAATTCGTCGGCCGGCGTTTTGTAGAATAGAATAATGCAACTGAAGAGTTACAATAGTCCGATCAACCGAACTACTCACCGGACTACTGCTACACAAAAGTAGCAATAGTTCGATCAACCGGACTAGCAACCGGACTACTGAGACCAATGACATTTCATAACATAGACATGTCATATGCTTACAAATCAACGTAGAAAAATGTGCCGAACTCACACACACACATTTTTAATTCATCTACACTTTTGGTGTATTAACTTTAGAGTAATAGTTCGTGCAGTGTCTATAAGCATACGATGACATTTTTGTTATTTTTTTAAGTCACTGATGCTTCCGCTCAACGTCCGACCGGCGCCGCTCGGCACGCGGTACTAGAGGCAAACGTTCCAATTGACTCGTTTTCGGATCTTCACGATTTTCCCGCAATAACATATCTACTTCTTTTTATATAACATCTTTGACTGAGACTAAAGGGAATGCCAAATGTATGGGATTTGACGTATATGACAGGCTTAAACGAATGTTAAAAACGTCAAATCCTATGCATTCGTCATTCTATTCCATGATAGATACGTCGAGCAACGAATTGCCACTTGTCTAGGAGGGCAGACCAAATACCACTTACTGATCAAAATGCATGAAGATACATAAAAGAAAATGAAGCTACGTCGTAATAGTTTGATATTCGAGATACCTAACTAACTAGAATCAATCGAATCTACTGAATATTATTCAGATGATCGCTTCGTTGTACAAATGAACTACGTGCTCACTCGACCGGCAAAGGGAACGATAGCAGCCCGGACAAGTCTGGAACATATTAACTCTTGTGAAGTTTGCGTAAACAAAGAATATTCAAAGTAACTTAATAATATTATTATACTTTACTATTATTAGTTTCTCTATGAGAACGTAATTAATGCTCCGTATTTTGTAAGTTTAAATAAAGAGAATCTTTTACTTCTTCATTTTGCACGGTCTTGGGCATTTACAATTTAATTTCGAAGTGTCTTTGAACTCGATTCATGAGCCCTTCAGAATATCGGAGTATTTTAAGTTTTGCACACTTACCAAGGACCGACGACAACACAATAATAAAAAAAATATTATAAGTAATAAAAATCTAAAATTAATAAAAGTTTTAAAATGTAATTGATAACTCCGTATTTTTTAAGTTTAATTAAAGAAAATCTTTTACTCCTCCATTGTACACGGCCTTGGGCAATTACTATTGGCACAAAAATGTCATCTTTTCCGACGCGAACCCCTTTTTAGGTCTACCGGGGCCTGTCCCCGGCATGGCCAGACATTTGTTTCCAAAGTAGTCAGGCAAATCCCGCACGAGGTGGCCACTCCAGCAAAGGCAACCCTTCTGAATTTTGTCTGCGATGTCACCGACATTGAGACACCGTCGCGGATGTGAAAGATCGTCACACGATTTTCACGTGTAACTCCACACATCCAACGCAGCTATTTCTAAACTGACATTTTACAAAATTATTTGTAATTTCTTTTCTTAGCTTTGACTGAATAATATTTTTTCAATAAGTACCTACATAGCTACATACATAAATGTCGAGACTACATATTGTTGTACACCGCATATTGGCATACTTCTTAGACTTTTTTATACAACTTAGGTCGCAAACATGCATATTATGGTTCACCTGATGGAAAGTGGTTACCGTGGCCTATGGGCGAGTGCAACAACAGGGGAGTCACACTCATGCTGCCGACCCTTTAAGAACAGAGAGATTCTGTACCGTCAGCCGCAGGTAGATAATTAGAGCTACGTTGCATATATATAAAATACAAGTGACACTCAAAACACGTTGAAAATAATAGTGAATTATTTAGATGACTTTTGAGTGAACCCAGAGTCCAGAGTTAGGTAAGTAAACCTCTGTAAGTCAACCTTCGAAAAATTTTTCGAAGATTAATAATTTACGCAATATGTACCTATGCATTAAGTTTAATATTAGCTAGGTAATATATAAGTAAGAATATAATGCATATTTTATATTTAATAAATTACTAGCTGACCCCGCGAACTTCGTATCTTGACTATGTCAATATTCATACGATACTAAACTCACTCAATTGTTTTACTTCCCGGTACCTCGCTAATAACACTTGAACTTTATGAAATGGTATTAAAGTTCAAATTAACTTTTAAGTATTATTACGGATCGTTTGTATGGGAGTAGGTATAGAAAAGTGTCGTTTCTAGACTTTTCAGACCATTTTTTAAAATTTTCCGTAAGAACCACTCGTACTTCAAGGAATATTCTAAAAAAAGAGTTAGCGAAATCGATTCAGCTGTTCTTGTTCATTTTTTCATTTTTATATTATAGAAGATTGTATTGATTGCCTATTATTAAAAAAAATAACAATGGAATAATATTTGTACCAATGTGCTACCCGGCGGCGGCGGCGTTCTGTAAAATTCGCTATCTTTAGTATGAGGGTACTTTCCTTCAAGGTAAAGTCGAAATGTTGCACCCTGTATATCGCAGCTCCGATATTACTTACAATGAAAATAATGACATTTGTACGTGTGTTTAACACAGTACAATGAAGTGGTATCAAAATTATTGATGGCCGCTGAAAAAATTAAGAACGCCACTGTCCATACTAGATTACCCAATCCCCTTTGAGTGAAAATTTTGTTTATTACACAAGTATTACAAGTTGAAATTATTTATTTAAATACGAAAATGCATCAAATGACCATACAATAGGCGTATTAATTTATTCGTACTATTAAACACGTTATTTTTTGTATCAAAACTTTTTTAAGAACATATACAATTATAGACACTTCCTATAAAATTTAAAAAATAATCTATAACTCACTTTTGTGAATAATAGCAATGAAAAAGTCACAGTTTTATAATAGGTGTCATTCCGTGCTTAATTGCGGTAAAATAATATCACTTTTATGAGCAGGTGTGTTGTAAAATTGATTTATACTTTATACACTGTAAAAGCAAATTAAAAAAAAGATCGATTTTAAGGAAATCGATCTTTTAGACCTCGATTTTTTTGTGGATCGATTCATCAGGTCTTGATTCGAATCGATTCAAAAATCGATCTTTTTTGAAAAGAATCGCCAACCCTTACTAGAGGCAAAACGTTCCAATTGACTCGTTTTTGGATCTACACGATTTTCGCGCAATAACACATCTACTCCTTTATATCACTTCACTATCACTATCACTATCACTTCACTATCACTATCACTACATTATAAAACAAAGTCGCGGTCGCTGTCTATACTTCCCTATGTATGCTTAAATCTTTAAAACTACGCAACGGATTTTGAAGTGGTTTTTTTAATAGATAGAGTGATTCAAGAGGAAGGTTTATATGTATAATAAATGTAGGTATAATATTATTAATATTGTAGAGAAACTCTGATAAATTTAGAGATATGTAGCGGGAACGGGGTCAGAAAAATATGTCGGTACGAAGTTCGTTGTAGTAATATAATAGTAATATAATAGTAATATAATAGAAGTAATATAATTGGCAAAAAAATCTCTTTAACCCTGTAACTACATATGTCAGGTGGCAGAGTCGTTTCCAACATCTGTAAGTACATACATATTTTAATGCCAATTTAAAATACAATCGAAATCAATATTTGTCACGTAGGTACCTACTTAGTTTTTATCAAAGTCATAATAATGGCGTTGTGATAAAAATATGGTAATGGTCACTGTTCTGTGTTTGTAACTTTTACAAGTATCTAATTTATATCTGTGTATTCTGGTTTATTTTTTAATAAGTTTTCTTATAAATTTTAGTGTAGCTAACATTCAAAAATTAAATAGGTACAGCCTAATAAAATCAGATTAAGCTACAGTTAATTTTGATGTCGAAAATTTCACATCACTAAAGTCTGTATTACATTTTGGTGCTATAATCAAAATTGCTTTTCGTCATTAAGGTCAATGTACTTTTTTTTTGTTTCTATGTAAATATATACATGTTGAAGCGATAGCTCAGAAGGGTCAAATCGTTAATACAAATAAATATGCTTGCCAATAATTGTGATTCTATTTCGTTAGACATAAATGATAGAGACTGATTTGAAATACAAATGAACTTTTAAAGTCCAATTGATGGTTTTTTTCAAAAATAAGATAGATTAGGTACACTTCTAATAAAAATAGCCTTATGTAGAAAAAGGCACAATGAATACTTATTTTTTGAGGTTCTTTCGAGATTTGGTGAAAATACCACGGAATTAGACACGTTTAGGTACCTTAGCATTTGCCCCCTGCGATTTCTGCACCCCACTCCATAAGGTCTGATTTTCGTCTCGCCGCGTTCTTGTACTTCCACTTTGGCATTGAAGTCCCCCATAACAACGTTGTAAGTGGCCTTGGCGGTGTGATTCATTGCTTTAGCAATATCCTCATATACCACCTCGGCTGTTTCGTTAGGGTGAGACGAGGTCGGCGCATATACCTGTATCACCTTCAGCGAACGACTGTTCGTGATTTTCAGGATAAGGTACGCTACCCGGTTCGACACACTGCCAATTTCAACAACGCCGCTGATGAGGTCCTTTTTGACTAGAAAGCCGACGCCTCCCTGGGAGAGCTGCTCACCTTCTCTGAAGTAGAACAGGTCGCCTGACTCAAGGGTTATCGTGTCCTCCCCCTGTCTTCGGATCTCTGACAGTCCCAATATGTGCCAGTTTATGCGACCTAGTTCCACCTGGAGTTCGGTGAGGTGTTCCTCCAGCCGTAGTGTATTGCAGTTATACGCTGCCAGCAGTAGTTGTTTTTGGTAGCCTCCCGTAACCCGGAGATTCTTAGCACCCCCCACCCCGCCGTTACCCGAATCGCTACCATTGCTGGGAATAGCGGGACTACCGGGAACTGGGGGCCTTTTATTTTGGCGTCTGTGCATATTTGGAGGTTGTTTAGCCTACTATTGCCACGCTGGCCAGACGGGTTGGCAAAGGGTTTTTGTCGAGTTTTCCGTCTCTCAGGTCGTTTCGACCTCGGCAGAATATTGACCAGAAGCTGCAACTCCTCGCTAAGGTTTTAGGGAGAAGTTGCCACTTCCGTTGCCCAGGGTGCACCGCGCGGAGGTTTCCTAGCTCGCCCCTATAGTTTAAATGGCGATTTTAATCTACATTAAATGCTCAATATATTTAACGTATTTAATTGGATAAGGAATAATACTGTATTGTTAAAAATTGCTTCGAAAATGACACATAATTTTTTTGTAATTTGTTGAAGATAAAAATGGTTGCTGTGGGTTTTCCTTAGGATATAGACATTATGCTATCGCGGACTTTTATGTAGACCTTTTTAAGTTCTATATTTCCGCAGTACATTATTTTGTTCTATTATCAATAGTTTTCGCAGCGCACGCGATGTAAGTAATGTTTTAGGTAATTTTTTTACACCTTGAATTACATTATTGAAGTTTTAGTAAGGATCCCAATTTTTTTGGAAAATATAATATAGCCTATGTTAGTTAGTGATAATGCAGCTTTCTAATGGGGAAAGATTTTTTTAAAACGGTCTAGTAGTTTTGCATTTAGTCGAATACAAAAATACAAATATTATTGGCAGTGTGTCGAACCGGGTAGCGTACTATCGTAATTAAAAGTGCATTAGCACCGTAATGTTTATAATGGCTTGTCCGGTTAAACGCGTATCTATGTGTATGTAATGTTTAACGCATACATTTATACGTCACACAGTATCGATATGAGAAAATATAAATGTGTGTGATGCGAAACAAAGAAAACGTTATGCTCGCCTTTTCATACTATTATGTTCGAAGCATGCATCTATATAAAGTAATGCAAAAATTCGTGATTCTACGTAAGGCAGTGCGTAGCCTGGTCGGTAACAAGGCTGCTACGGATAGTGTTGAAATCGGATGTTGTGGGTTCGGATCTTAGTTTTTCCACTTTTTGTTGTTTTGTTTTCATGAAATTTTAGGAACAAGTTAACAGAATTAGAAATAATTATTTACAAATAGAAAAATATTATACTTAATTTACAATAGATTATAAATAAAACAATAGTTTAAAAAAAAAAGTTTATTAAAAGAATTATCTAATGTTAATTTGTGGTTATAATAATTTCATCCAAAAAATATACTTTTATAATAAAATTAATATTGCATATTGTGGTTATAGCTTAATTATTCATTTTCTCGAAAGTTTTTTTTTTCGGAAAAGAGGATTAAAACTTAACCTCAACCATACAGTCTTATACTAATTACAGGCCAGCACGTCTCTTGATAGGCTTAGTAGTCTCAATAGGCTCAACTGAAATTAAATAACAAAAATATTTAAACAGAATAGCTTAGCACGGAGTACGACGATAACAATATCACGAGAGCTTTCACTTTAAATTGAGCCTAACTATTTTATATAATAACAATAACTTTTATCTCTCTTTGCACCATTAAACCCCATATATTCTCAATCGGGTTCAAATCAGGGGATCGTGCTGGCCAAGGAAATTCAGTGGCGAGGAGTACTCATAACACGATTCCTGCCGGCTTGCTCTGCAAAGGGAAGTCATGGTAGAGATGCTTAAGTTTAATGCATTATTACATGTATTACACCTAAAATTCAGTACCTATCTAAAATTTGAGAGAATTTCATACAAAATTGCCATGGTTGTTCTTTGGGATTTGCCACCGGCTTCCCTTTTGAACATTTTCACCCTTCGCCACAGCAAGGAATAACTTTACGTTCACTAAACCATTGGCGAAGTATGGTGGCTCGATGGATGGGACAATTATCGTGCACAAAACTTATATCATTTTTTTATACCACTTAGGTGGGAGACAAGCACACGGCCCACCTGATAGAAAGTGATTACCCTGGCCTTTGGACGTATGCAACACCAGGGGCGTCACACTCATGCTGCCGACCCTGAAGAAACCTTCTAATGCCCTTAAACCTTCATTTATATCTGGATAGACATTTCGCACTGTGGGCAACATTAAATCTTCTAACACTTCCACATAATTTGCACTATTTGCACGCGTAGATATTGGGTCTAATTCACTCGGCCCTTGCGCTCTAATCCTCCCCCACATAATTTACACTTAGATTCAGTGTTCGGTACTATGTTGTTTTCACACCACCGTATTTTATCCTTATGCCATAAATTTTATGTAATCTTCCTTTTTGAGATGATTTAAACGTTTTTTCATCAGAAAATATTGTTGATTCCCAGTTAAAGTAAATACTCTTCGTTATTCGTTTCATATTCTGCTACCATATAACGCCGCTTCAGCAGGTCTTCCACTTCTCCTCCAACTCTGCAACTCGTCTTCCTCAAATTGTTTCACGCAACGACTCCCAGCATTTCTCTAAAAAACAAAAACCATATTACACAATTGCAACCAATGAACAAAATTGCACTACAACAATATTAATTAATTAATTAACTTACAGATAAGCCCGTCTCATTAGAAATTTGAGATATAGGTATTCAGACCATTCGAATATGGCCACAATATTAGCTTTTGCTTCAATACTTATATTTGACATATTGATTTATTAAAAAAGAAATGTAATCGCTCGAACAGTAATTAACACAAACAGTCGTAACCATAGATGATATAATATATAAATAGGGTAGTCGTAACTGACTTCACCAACCAACAACTTCACTCATAGCCAATGAATCCATTTTATTTCAAATGCACCCTCAAATAATTATTTTCTCGCTAAGTTTAAAATTCTTCCTAAGAAACATTTTTATATTCGTATCAACATTTATATATCATAACTTTTAAATATAAAACACAAAAAGTTATATTAGTTCCGGTAGGTTCGAACCATCACCGACAGGTTTCATACTATTCGTCAAGCCGCACGTTAAACCACTCAGCTACGGGGCGGCTTACGTATGATATTGAAATTAACAATATCAATCAACGAGTGAACAATATTAATATGTGTGTATGTGTGTGTGTGAATTATCTTCAAAGATTAAGGTCATAACTTCAAAAGTTTAGTAAGAGTACTGTACGACTAATGTTGACGTGTATGTGTGTGTGAATTGTCTTCAAAGAATAAGGTCATAAGTACGACTAATGTTGACGCGCTATATTTGCGTCAGATTGGTACTGCACTTATGATCGCGATAGTACCTTATCCTGAAAATCACGAACAGTCGTTCGCTGAAGGTGATACAGGTATATGCGCCGACCTCGTCTCACCCCAACGAAACAGCCGAGGTGGTATATGAGGATATTGCTAAAGCAATGAATCACACCGCCAAGGCCACTTACAACGTTGTTATGGGGGACTTCAATGCCAAAGTGAGAGTACAAGAACGCGGCGAGACGAAAATCGCAGGGGGCAAATGCTTCTTAGTCAGCTTCCTCGAGTCACAGGGGCTCTTCTTAATGAATAGTTTCTTTAAGAAAAAACCCCCCAAGTGGACTTGGCAACGTCGGGATTCTACGATAACGATTTTTCATAACGGACAGTAAGCACATATTAAGAGATGTCTCTGTGATCAACAAGTTTAATACTGAAAGCGATCACCGACTTATCCGAGGCTCTCTAAATATCAACATCAAGGCTGAAAGATTCCGAATGATAAGGTCAACCCTCCGACCTACGCCGCTCCAAGTAGCTCTAGGGTCCGAAAAGTTCCAACTGGAACTTCAAAATCGTTTCGCAATGCTGGAAACCTCTAGGGGCATTGACGAGAAGGCCGACATAGTGGTCAAAACATTGCAAGAAGTGTCTCGAAAGTTGTTTCCCGGAAAACGCAAACAGCAAGAGTCCAAACTCTCTCCTGAGACTCTCGAACTTATGAGAAAGAGGCGTGAACAACCATCCACACAGTCGTCTTCGTCAGATGGGAGAGCCTTGAACCAACGAATCAAAAAGCTGATACGACGCGACCTCCAACGCTCCAACACTCGCACCATTCAGGAGGCAATTGAGCGTAATGGATGGTCGAAAGTGTTCGCTCAGCAGTTAGGGAGGCCTCATCTGACGAAACTAAAAACTGGGGATGGCAAAACGATTACCTCGAAGTTCGAGATAGGTACAAGAAGAGATTGAGAAATTCTATGGACAGCTATATGCTTCACGGACGAGTAAACCGACGGGACACAGCGATGAGGACCACAGAGCCCCACTCACGCGCCAATAAACCGAGGATTTGCCAGATGTCGAGCAGTGCGAGGTAGAGGCGGCTCTCAGGCAACTGAAGAACAACTGGTGTCCTGGTGATGACGGAATTACTACTGAGCCGCTGAAAGCAGGCGGCGCTCCAATTCTGAAAGAACTAGCAAGCCTCTTTAATTCCATCATCCAGCAAGGGCTAACACCTAGGGCATGGAGCGGGAGTGCGGTGGTACTGTTCTTCAAAAAAGGCGATAAGACCTTGCTGAAGAACTATAGGCCCATCTCACTCCTGAGTCATGTCTACAAGTTGTTCTCGAGAGTCGTCACAAATCGCATCGCGGGTAAGCGCGACGAGTTCCAGCCACCTGAGTAAGCCGGGTTTCGAAAAGGCTATAGTACCGTGGACCATATCCATACTGTTCGGCAGGTTATAGAAAAGACGCAAGAGTACAACCAGCCGCTGTGTATGGCGTTTGTGGACTACGAAAAAGCCTTCGACTCTATCGAAACCTGGGCGGTGCTGGATGCCCTGCAGCGGTGCCATGTTGATTGGCGACACATCGAGGTGCTGAGATGCCTGTATGATACTGCCACAACGTCCGTCCAGCTCCAAGACCAGAAGACGAAACCCATTAGCCTCCAATGTGGAGTGAGACAGGGAGATATTATATCTCCCAAACTATTCACCAACGCATTGGAGGACGTCTTTAAGACTCTGGATTGGACTGGGCGGGGCATCAACATCAACGGTAAGTACATCTCGCACCTTCGGTTCGCCGACGACATCGTCATAGTTGCGGAGTCGCTGGAACAACTGGACGAAATGCTGCACAGCCTAAATGGAGCTTCTCAACAAATCGGCCTCAGTGTAAACTTGGATAAAACCAAGATTATGTTCAACGAACATGTTGTACCGAGACCGATTGCCATCGAAGGGGCGACACTCGAAGTTGTTCAAAAATATATCTACCTGGGGCAAGTTATCCAGCTCGGTAAAAACAACTTCGAGAAAGAAGTAGCCAGAAGAATCCAACTGGGGTGGGCAGCATTTGGCAAATTGCGTCGGGTCTTCTCCTCCCCTCTGCCGCAATGCCTCAAACCAAAGGTTTTCGAACAGTGCGTCCTGCCTGTTATGACCTACGGTGCCGAAACGTGGCCACTGACGGTGGGGTTAGTCCGTGACCTAAAAGTCACGCAACGGGCTATGGAGCGAGCTATGCTTGAAGTCTCTTTGAAGGATAGAATTCGCAACGAGGTTATCCGACAAAGAACCAAAGTTACCGACATAGCTCGCAGAATAAGCAAGCTGAAGTGGCAGTGGGCTGGCCACATCTGCCGAACGACCGATGGCCGTTGGAGCAAACGAGTCCTAGAGTGGAGACCGCACGAAGGTAAACGGAAGGTGGGACACCCCCTAGCTAGGTGGACTGATGACCTGCGAAAGGTGGCTGGGACGGACTGGATGCGGATGGCGGAGGATCGCGGAGGATCGGCAAACGTGGCGCGTATTGGGAGAGGCTTATGTCCAGCAGTGGACTGCAGTAGGCTAATTGATTGATTCAAACTATATGATTATAATGAAGAACTTCAAAGTTATCGCAATTTGCAAAAAGTTGACGACGAAATAAATTCATGCAGAAATGCCGATCAAAGTTAGACCATGGAATCTATACCTTTGTATTAATTCTTATCAAAATAAATTATTTCGTATTCGATATTGTTTCAATACCGATCCTGTTGATTACTTTTTTAACCGACTTCAAAAAAGGAGGTTCTCAATTCGTACCCAATTTTTTTTTTTTTTATCATTTCGGAGTCCGACATAACCACTCCTGATGGCCGACGGGGTGGTATCCGAGGGAACTTCAATACGTAAGAAAAGTTGCAACGGAATCCGAATTCCACGCGGGCGGAGCCACGGGCATAGCTAGTGTACGTATATTAATGCCTAGGAATTGTATATACCTAATGCCTGCTGCAATGTGTAAAATAAAAAGAGCATGATCAATATTTATCAGTGTTTACCGGCCTGTTTATCAAGATAGCTTTGCCGAACTTCTATTTCTGGATGGTTATAAAAAAATAATCACGAAGACTACCAATGCGGGAGCTCCAATGTATCGAAGTTTATGTGATTGCGCGGTTTGGACACGGCCCTACGGCCTGGGGCGGAATATTTATACATTGCCTACACGTTTTAGACGTTGTATAGAATGCCGGATTATATACCTACATTGCCGGTAACATATAACTTTTTTTTATGTAGATGTATGCATGTTATTTAAATGTATATAGGTGCATACATACCTACCTAGCGATTACTTACAATTGGTAGTCAAATCCTGTATCAGTCAAATCGTTGTAATCTGTGTTGCATTGTGAAAAGTATTTTGGTTTTATTTTATCAGTAAGTATAAATAATACTAAAATGTAGTAGTATCAGTCGGGTTTTTGTTTTAATAATATTTATTTTATTTTATACTTTTTAGTTAGAACACATAGGAACACATTTACATATTTTTGTACAGTACGATTAAAATCAGTTGAACATTCGGTCAACCTCGGTAATTGTCGTGAATCCCTCGTCTCTCACATAGAGTTATCAATTTACAGATTTATAACCTTTAATTATATTACCCGTTGTCATAATGAATACAATACAAGCACGATATGAGCAACAAAACCTCCTTTGTAGCTCAAAACTAACACAAAAATATTGAAATAAGAAAAATAATTGATTTATTTGACGTATATGATACATTTATGATTATGAACGCTAATTTCATTCGTGAACATATTCGATTCTATCAAATTTTATCGTCAAAATTAACTTACAGTAGTTATGTATCATGGCTTCAATAAAAAAGCGTGGTGAAATAAATGTTGCTCAGTCTCGTGAAATTGTAAATAATGTATGTAACTATTTTAATAAAGAATATAATTTATTTAAAAAAGAAGAAAATTTACTTTCTACTTTTTTAATTGATAAATTATCAACAAAAATCGGTAGAAGTCGGTTTCTTAATTTTTTTTTTTTTTTTTTTTTAAATTTGGTGATTATTATCAATTATTATTAATCCGATGTAATATCGTACTGTTACTTATGTACATCAAACAGTAAAATATTGACTTGTATCTGTTACGGCTAAAGGTAGGTGTGAACATAAACTTAAGATTAGCCGGCTGGACTTAGATTTATCTTCGAGAAGCAGCTAAAGTTCGATAACATGTTAGTTTGCGTCGGGATATTCCATCTTTAGCCGGTTAATGTGCACATTAACCGAAACGAAACGGCTAAAAATGTATTCGTTCTACCTTTCAGTTCAAATGATTGATTAGGCAACGCCTGCTGCCGGTCTATATTTAATTGCGTACGGCTTTGCGAGACTTAAATTTCTTGATGGTCATAAAAAAAATAACCACGAAGGCCTAATGCCTATTGAATTTGAAGCTTCAATAAATAATGAATTTTCAAATTCATGTCGCTTCTGCATAATTTTCTTAGGTCTGCGGTTAGTAATGTCATCTTGTCAGATGGTATACATTGCGTTTATGATACTGCAAATTGAATGCTACATAAAAGAAATCGCGGTAATGTATGTCGTGTCATTTCCGTCTCCGAATTTAGGTGATTATACCCGAAAAAAGCCGAATGTTCAACGGATTTTAATTGTACTGTAATCGTCTTTCAATTTCCTTCCGCACAGTCATACTAAGTTTTCGTCTTTTCATCGTAAATTTCTACTGCCTCCTTTACGAGCATTACTTGCTCGCAGAAGGAGGCACGGGCAGCCCACGCAACCGCGCAGCGAACCATCGCTGGGAGCAAAGTGGCGAGCGTGAGAACTCTCACTCCCAGGGTCACCACCAGTAGGCACATGCTGTAAGAACATTTCGAACGATCGAACGAACTCGACAGCTCAATCAGCGGCGATATTTCCATTCTGCTTGCTGTAAATTTTGTGTCGTCACGTTCTTGAGCATGAGGGTGATGTATGTTTACGTGTTCGACAACGTGACATCACCAAAACAGCATGCGATATTGAAATATCACTGCAGATTCAGCTTTCGAGTTCGTTCGATCGTTCGAAATGTTCTTACAGCATGTGCCTACAGCTTCCCGTCTCGGCGTCGCCCACGCCGGACACTCGGTGAGTGTAGATATGATTGTCCTCCCATTATCAATATGCTGTGTTATAGGGTGCCTACTAGAACTCATTGCCGTAAACCGTGTCAACTTTCGCTACTACCAGATGCCGCAGTAGTAGTAATACATATTTGGGGTACTTGATCGGTTTGGGGTACTTGAGATAATTGCCCTATTGGGTCCCCTTAAAAATGGTTAATTGAGACCTGAGAAGGCGTGCGGTTTTAGTCAGTTTGAGTTCGACATAAATACCACTGCTGACCAGCGGCGTTCTCCGCACGAAAAAAGTAATATAAATATGGTATTTTATTGTTAATTATGATATCAGATAGACTTGACTTGAAATGCATTATTTTTCCAAATTTAATTTATAAGCTTAGATTTCCAGGATTCTCCTCCATTTAATTCACCATGTTTGTTAGAAAGATTTGATTCTTATGATTTACACTATTGGTTGATGTCATAAAAATATAGGAGGTTATTTTTTCAGATTTTAGTCGGTTTGATTACCGGGTTTGGCAAGCGAGTTTTCGAAAATCTTAGTATGCATTTTTTTTTCTTTTTAAAAATAAAGGAATGTCTCCTTTAAGTAAAATGAGCCAACTTAAGTACTCGTATTTAAGGTAGTTTCCCTTCAGGGCCCGACTTATTTTTCCACCCTGTATACCTACTATTAAGAAAACCAAAACGTTAAAATCATTATGCCTATATTTATGTGTATCATTGAGTAAAGTTATTGTGTTTACTTCATAAATTATTATGTTTTGCCTACTGTTATTCAATTTGTGGTAAACGGTGTGCGCGGTAACTTTGATAATACTCTCATGTAATTCAGAGATCATTGATGTAATTTACTGCGGTTTGTTTATCCAAATAAATGAAAAAAAAAAGAGTATTTTTGCAGTTTGATATCTGAGTGCAAAGTCGTTTTTAACCTAGCTAGTTGTTCTTCTAAGTTTGTGAATTCGAATTCGAAACATCATTCATCGTTATTTGTTATACAAGAGTTCAAAGTTGCTTTTTAACTACGTGCTCAGTTTTGATAACCGAGCAAGCGAAGGATTCTAAATTCACAAATTATAATCCAGAGCATTAGCGAGGGAATCAAAATAGCACAAGACGAAAACCTTTGAACTCGAGTGCAACACGTAACTTTTCATCCTACCTCAGTTTATCTCAAACTCATTAACAATTATTTTTTAATTTGGTTTAAAGCATGTTCAATATAAAATCATTAATTTTCTAAACTCCCAGAAAAACGTCAGTATGTAAATTATTGTCAGCGAGAGTTTACTAAATAGAAAGGGTATCTACAAATAGGGGTTACGTATTAAAATACCGAAAATCAAAATCCCGAATTTCAAAATTCCGAATTTTATAAGCCCGAATGTACGCAATACCGAAGTACGATTAACCGAAGTTCA
Source organism: Eilema depressum (assembly GCA_914767945.1). Lineage (NCBI taxonomy): Eukaryota > Metazoa > Arthropoda > Insecta > Lepidoptera > Erebidae > Eilema > Eilema depressum. The sequence goes on from OU612020.1 coordinate 8,292,447, forward strand.
AAATCTCGAAATTCACAATCCCGACCTTTTAAAACTACCCCCGTTATAAAAATAACTATAAAAATTAAACCAGGACGCCTACTAACTAATCGGTAACGTACAAAAATCTCAGTTTCGGGATTTTGAACTTCGGGATTTTGTACTTCGGGATATTGTACTTTCGGTATTTTATACTTTCGGTATTTAGTACATTCGGTCAAACGAACATTCGGGGTTTTGAATTTCGGTCTTTCGTACGTCGGTATTATGAAATTCGGTATTGTAAGCTTCGGGATTTTGGGTATACCGCCGTTTGCCCAAATTTTATTTATCCTAATATCATTTGCCATAATAGTCAACAGCCATAATAATAACAGACATAATATTCGGGTTCCCTCCATCTGGCAGAAACTTAAAACTCCGAAATTCATTTGGCATAACTCATTTGGCACAATTTTATTAAATCGAACATTTTCAAGGCATAACGATTTATTTAATAGAATCGTATTTTGGCAGAATGGTCATATATCCGAATTAGCAATGGCATACTCTTCAGTTGGCAGAAAAGTTAAAATTTGTTACAAAAAAGTTAGTGACAGAAATGAATTGCTGCAAATCCGACTTCACGTAGTCTTGTTTGCCCTACCCCTAGAGTGTTATTTAAGCCCGCGTAGGCGCGGAGGGGCGAGGCGGCCCACGAGCTGAGGAGCAGGTGGTTTTAATGGCCGCCGCCGCGGCTGAGGCTGGTCGGCGCAGCCGGCCAGTAAGCCGAAGCTGCGGTGGTGGCAGTTACAACCATCTGCGACGATAAGCTCGTGTGGGGCCGCCGGAGCCCCGCAGCGCCGGAGCTGTGACAGAAACGATGCTTGCTGCATGTTTACTGCCTGATGCTTGCTGCATGATGCTTGCTGCATGATGCTTGCTGCATGATACTTGCTGCATGCATGCAGCATGCCTGATGTTTGCTGCATGGTAAATGCCTGATGCTTGCTGCATGCTAAATGCCTGATGCTTGCTGCATGCTGCATGCCTGATGCTTGCTGCATGCTGCATGCTGCATGCCTGAAGCATGCTGCATGTCTGATGCTTGCTGCGTGCACCGTTCTACTTTTTGATTATTATGCTTTAAAAGTTATGCCAAAAGATGATTCTGACTTACATAATTATGCGTTATGAAAGTATGACGAATGAGTGTATGCCAAACCTTTTTCTGCGAAATGAAGTTTATGCTAACGCATAGCATAAACTTCATTTCGCAGAAAAAGGTTATACGAAACAAAATTATGACATAAAAAATTTCGGTGAAACGGGGGGAACCATAATATTCACCTACTCTTATTTGCTATATTAATCACGTGCTAGAATCTTTGTTTCCCATAAAGTCACTTACCATAACATCATTTGTCAGAATCATTGTAAGCCCTAATTATCACATGCCATAATTCCATTATTTTGTACTTCAGGATTTTGTACTTTCGGTATTTTATATTTTCGGTATTTTGAACATTCGGTCAAACGAACATTCGGGATTTTGAATTTCGGTCTTTCGTACGTTGGTATTATGAAATTCGGTATTTTAAGCTTCGGGATTTTGATATGTAACCACAAATAGGTAGTAGTGCGAACTGTATAAAATTGTATGGTGATACTTAATATTTAAATTAATATAAATAATTGATTTCTGTTCAGATAACCTCGACCACGATGGAAAAAGTAACACCGTCAATAGAAAACCGAAAATATGATATAAACTGGTCAACGGGCATTATCGTAACTTATATGCAATTAACTGGAGTATATGGATTTTACCTCTTTTGCTTTAAAGCTATGTGGCTGACAAATGTATATAGTAAGTACTTTATATGCAAAACTCGGTCAGTACTTTGTAAAATATGTAATGCATTCTGACGGAGACCTCTCCGGGGCATAGTCTGGCATAGACCTCCATTCAGCTGAACTGGTTAGGTTGGCTAGCACGTCGAATATCGTAATGAGCCTCCCCATACACCAAGCCAGGTTGAAATTATTATCAAGTCTGCATTCCTTGGAAACAATCAGACGTTTAATTTAGAGCTCCGATAAAATATCTAGAAAAGACATCTTCACGATGTTCTTCACGACAGTTCACGAATGACATCTTTTTGGTTTCACCAATAACAGGCATGCGGCGCGTAGGCACTCAGATTGGGCTAAATCTTCGCAACCATACAGTAGCACTTCAAGAAGTGCTTCTAAAGCTTCTCGGCGGGAACCATAGCTAGCCATGTTTTCTACAAAGTGAATCCGTGTATTTAATTTTATAGTCATCTCGTATAGACGGGCATGTCCTACCCTCATAATGAGTTTCCTGCAGGAACACCAGAGTCACACTCCGTCTGGAGAGTGCATCGACTATTTCTTTCGTGTAATCGGTAAGCGTGCGCAATGCACATGTCCCAGGTTGCGCAGTCGAAATGGTATGCCTTACCTAATTGCCATAGGAGTCGGGTGAAGCTCCTGCATGTAACTTTGAATGGTGCCTTTTCCCTGGAAACTTTGGTATTTTACTTTTCCATTCAATTTTACTGACTTAATGCCTTTGTGGGAGAGACTGTCGTCTGCCCTCCCACCCCCGAGAGGAAATCCAATGCCAGGACATCGTTCGTTAATCACCACGAGTACTACCTCGCAGGTGAGCTGGCGCGAAGATTGTTGGTGGGCTCCCAAAACAAACACCCAAATTGAATTACGCAAAACATTTTTCCTATTTCAGCTTACGGGTTAGTGGTTATAATAAATCTGGGGGTTACAGCAGGAGCACACAGGCTGTGGGCTCACAGAGCATACAAAGCAAGATTACCATTAAGAATATTGCTGGTTATTTTTCAAACAATGGCATTACACGTAAGTTTATAAACAATTATGAAAGTATCGATAATACTCGTCATTAAAAGAGTTACGTGAAACTGTTTTAATGACGAGTAGAAAACTTATAGGTACAAACAAGGTGAGACGGTTATTCACGCCGGAGCAGGGATGACATTTGAAGTTCTCGACATTTGGAATGGTGGTCCTTATCATATGGACTACACCCTAGCTTTCATCCAGCAGGGAGAGTAATCATATTTACAAATCGATTTGTTGAACCTGATTTTGGCCCATGATGTAGATCAGTAACGGCTCCAACTTTTGGAAGTCCTAAAGCAATCCTGCCTGCCATCCCACGCTTCCGGCGTCTCCTCCAATCACCTCAAAGTGGGTGCGTATATAATTCTCCATAATCTTTGCGCTAGTCTGGTTGCGGTTACAACTCTCATCTCACAGTCCTTGTTATTTTTAATTGGTATATCAACTTTTTTGGAAGTGACTACCATCTGACCTCCCAACACCAAGAGGAAGTTCTGCGCCAGAACTTTGTTTAGTTGGCTTTGGTCTCAAGTTAGTAACGCTCCCTACATCCAATACATCAATTTGATGACTGATATTAATTCCAAGTAGCTCTTTATTAATATTTAGTTACATATTTGTCAGTATTTAATATTAAATTGGTGAAATTTAAGTGAGAGACTGATATATTATTTTCGAAACAAGTATTTCAGCAGATTATACTCGTATTAACATTCTTACAAAAGTATGCGCAATTTGCATCTTTTAAAACCCACCATTTCTTGTTCATTTAGTTTTCAGTCAAACATTGGGTGCGTATACATCGTATGCATCACAAATATTCAGATACAGACGCCGATCCACACAACGTGACACGAGGATTCTTCTATGCTCATATAGGATGGGTATTGGTCAGAAGACATCCCGATTACAAGGCGAAGCTTAATACTATCGATTTAAGTGATATTTCAAATGATCCAGTTTTGCATTTCCAGGATAGGTAAAATATTGTGAATCATTGAATTTTCTTGCTTGTCATCATTATCCTCTGAGCCTTTTCCCAACTTAGTTGCGGTTGGCTTTCCAGTCCAGATAACGGTGGCCTGGCCGAATTGCGATATATATTTTTCGTGAAGCGACTGCCATTTGATCTCCACAACCAATAAAATTCTGATTTTAATTTTAATTTATTTATGACTCATAAGTTTTATTTAAATGGTGAATATTCTTGAAAGTCAGGTTAACTCTCAGCTCTAATCATGATTCGTTAAAAATCACGTATCGGCTTTTGAAAATCTCGAATCGCGAATGCTTTATGGCGGATCCGCTTTTGCGCTGAACTCTGAACTGAACTCAATCACGAAACAAATGTGAACATCAATTCGGATATTTTGACGAATCGTGAAAAATCACGATTCCGTATTCAATGTGAACATCTATCCGTCAAGGCGTTTCGTGCTTTATAACGAATCGTCAAAGACGTATCCCGTGTGAATGCGCCCTTAGGTGACTAGGAAAGTTTTGAGATGTGACAATTTAAAAAAATAGAAATTACATGAATTGCTCCTTTTTCTGTTCCTTATTTATTTGAAATTCGAATGTCATTTACCAATAGACGAAATATTTAAAAATATATTTGTTACGTCCTTTTTTTCTATTACGTTTCCCGCGATTTTTCAATCAACAATGGAATTCGAACGAGAACATTTTCGTGCGATGATGTTATATGATTTTAAAGTTGGACTGAGTGAAACTGAGTATCAAAATAGACTTCTACTGGAAGACCCGAAAACTACTTACAAAGAGATAGAAAAAACCCTTCAGATTTCATCGCCGACAATCAATGAAATATTACATAGTCACCTTAAAGTTAGGAAGCTTTGTTCGCGATGGGTTCCTCATGCTTTGACCGCTGAACAAAAACAAACGCGTGTGACCTGGTGCCGGGACATGCTCCAAAAATTTAAAAATGAAGAAGGACGTAATGTTTTTAATAATTATTATTACTGGAGACGAAAGTTGGATCTACCAGTATGACCCGCTAACTAAGCGACAGTCAATGGTTTGGGTCTTCCCGGACGAAGAACCTCCGCGGAAAGTCAAACGAAGACGCAGTGTGGGGAAGAAAATGGTGGCAACATTTTTTAGTGCGAGTGGTCATGTAGCAACAATTTGTTTAGACCATCAAAAAACTGTGAATGCTCAATGGTACAGTGTAGTGTGCTTACCAATCGTGTTTGATGCATTACGGCAAAAACGTCCAGAAACGGGATTACGAGGACTTTTTTTGCATCATGACAATGCATCAGCGCACAAAGCCAAAATTACCCAAGAGTTTTTGAAGACCACAGAAATTCAGCAAATTAGTCACCCGCCTTATAGTCCTGATTTAGCTCCGTGCGACTTCTTTCTCTTCCCGAAAGTGAAGCTTGAGCTTCGTGGTGTTCATTTCGATAGCCCGGAGGACGCTCGGAATGCCTACATAGCAGCGGTTGAGGACATCCCGAAGGAAGAGTATCGCGAATGCTATAAAGCTTGGTTTAGACGGATGAATATCTATTCATCCGTCTAAACACATCTGTATAGACATACATCTGTATAGAGACTCATGGAGACTATTTTGAGAAATTGTAATAAAAAAAAAAATTCTATGGCCGAAGATTTTTTTGTATCTCAAAACTTTCCTAGTCACCCACGTAGTATAACGGAGTACAATATTTTGTTCCAATTATACGTGGAATATGTTTTATGTGAACTACTACCTTGTTTGTCTACTGGGTGTTCCACTGGTACCTACGCAAAAATCAATATTTTTTTACCCTTTCACGTACCCGTTGCCCAACAAGAATCCTAGGAATATGAGCAGTAGAAAGTATACTATATTTTTAAGATATAAATTGAATAAATAGTGGACTGCAGTATGTAGGCTAATTGATTTGATTGATTTATTTATTTCAGGTATTACATGATCCTTGGTCTACTGGCAGGTATAGTTATTCCTACTTATATAGCCACTTTATGGGGTGAATCTTTATGGAATGCCTACTTTATTTGTGCCATGTTTCGCATTGCTGGCACAATGAACTTAGCCTTCCTTATAAATTCAGGGGCCCACACGTGGGGTATGAAACCATACGATAAAAATATTTATGCTGTGGAGAATAAAACTTTATCTTTTCTAACGTTAGGAGAGGGATTCCATAATTACCATCACACTTTTCCTAGTGACTATAAAACAGCTGAACTTGGTGCTTATAGCTTGAATGGGACTAAGCTATTTATTGACGTCATGGCAGCAATAGGATGGGCGTATGACCTGAAGACGGTTTCGACTGACATAGTTATGAAACGAATTTCGAGAACTGGCGATGGAAGTCACAGTATTTCAGACAACTAGCTTCACTACAATGAATTCTAATCTCTGAAGAAGGATTATAATACATACTAACGAGTATAATTCATGTTACAAATTATAACAAATTGTACATAAATGCAGAAAACATTTCTTTTTGTTTTATTTATTTATTTATTCATTTCTCATACTGGTTTGTTACCTCAAACTTAGTGGTGTTATTCACCACTAAGTTTTATTATACGACTAATTGCGAGACTATTCTCGCAATTAATCGTATTGATTATTTAATTTCAATCTGGATACAGTTATACAATTACTCATTCACTTCAAAATAATTTGTTGACCATAAGAACGGCACTTAAAAAAAATTCAGCTTAATTATGTTTGTGTCAATGAGTAAAGTTATTATATTAAATGTATTAAATAAATTGTTATTTTCTGTTCACTGTTAGTAAATTTTTGGTTTATCAAATTTACCACAAACGGGGTGGGCCACCAAGTGAAGGCTTGGTCAAACCAACGCGATCAGCTTGCGTCCGCGGTGGCGTGCGCGGTGGTTTGGCCTTTCCTGAGTGGCCTCCACCGCCATTATTAAATTTTAAAAAATTAAACAGAAAGGATTAAGGCAAGCATGGAATTTATTACTATAGTACGCGCCAGTTAATGCGGCAATACAGGTCATTCACCCCTCTCTACCACTGACACGTTACTTGCAAAAACGACAGTTTCATTGTTCCTTAACATAAATTTATAATAGAACAGATGGGTTATACCTACAGAATTAACGTGTATTACCTACGTTCCATTTTTATGAATGAACGTTTGCCGACGGTTACTATGCTAGGGATTACCTTCTATTATCGTAACATTTGTCGATATCTTTCTATACTACCTGTTAAAGTGTACTAACCATAACTTTAAAACTAAAACCCGACTACTGCAAAATCACGAATCTCTAGAATGTATTGTTTTATTAGAGTAAATGGTATACGACCACGGCTATTCTTGATATTTTCTTGCTTATTACTTCTTAGAGCGTGATTTGCAGTAGTCGGATTTTAGTTTGAAACTTGATTTTTATTTGTATTATTTTGGTGCAAGCAACACCTAATAATGTATACATGTTTTTAATGTGCTAATTGAGCCCTTTAATTTCATACCAAACACGGTCTATATATCTTAAGTTTTTTTTCATTATAGTCAGAGTTTCAGAGAGTCATTCACACGTCATATTGCCTATAACCAGCGGATGATCAAGACGTTTCTAACAATACCACAATTGCCCAGTTCTAATACGGAAAAACAGAAGACATTACAATTTTGTCAATTCGTATTTCTTCAAAAGAGTACATTTTTGTAAAGAAGAATAGTTTCGTCGTCAAATCTTTTATTGGAGTACATCACTATTATGCTTATAGTAGTATGTTCTAGAAAAATTCAACAATGGCTGTCGCAAATCATTCATAATGTTGGCGCAAATCATTCATAAATGTTGGCACAGTCGGCACGCTGTCAAATTCTCATACTCATTTTCCCAAGTGAGCAATAACTTAAATTTTTTGTCTCTTTTTAGCAGACACAACTGTATATTGGAAAAAAAGAGACAAAGTGATATAATCAAGGTTCAATTCATGTTTGCCTCATATTTGTATAACTAGAATTTCTATATGTTGAACGGGGCCCCCCTGTGTTCCTTAACGACAGAAAATACTGTCGCTAGTGAATCGTGGTAAAAGTCATCTAGACAGCTCAGCGCTATAGAGATAGAGACATCAGTTAAATTTCCGATACTAGTGACATCTATGGCCTAGTTTTGTTACTACAAAACACTACGTATAATATTATAATTATAAATATCTTAATTTTGAGAATTCAGACTGAAAATTGTTAATTTTTATACCGGTATACAAACATATAAATTCACAATTTTCACAAGTACAAAAAAGTCTAGAAACACAAATAAAAACAAAGTCGGTAGATAGTTATTTAGCGCCATCTATTTGGTGTGCAAAGTAATAACGAGGACAAAACGTTGTTCGAACCCGTGAGCGCTATGTAGAGTTAGGTAGAGTTAGAAAAATACTAGAGCGCCGCGTTTGTTTAATATAATCGAGAATATTAATTTCAATGATCCACATTTAACAGAAATTATAATGTTTCAGGTTTTTTAATTGAATGTAAGAAGTATGCTTTAATATTGTGACATTTGTCGAGGTTTTAACATTAAAACAAAGTATATTATTGGTATTATCATCCAAAATATCAAACTCTTATTCAATTTTCACTCATATAAAATTAATAATTAGTTCTGATGCGGTACATTTTTTGCAATTACCATTTACTACTACTAGTAAAATGATAATGTAATAATCTTTAGTTCTTTATATTTAGTGGCATCTCTGGTAGCTTCGTAAGACGTGGTCCCCGTGTATTATGATAAGCGAGCGATATTCATTAGCGACAGTTTTTGTACTGGAAGCGATACGTCAAGTAACCTATTGTTTTTTTCGAGATGAAGGTGGGTGAATGACCCGTATTGCCAGGCTAACTGGCAAATAGTATAATCAAGTTATTTTGAACCTTATCTCATATGCTTTTTAATTCATTTTACTTTACGTAAAAACGATGTCGCGGCATGCCACAGCCTGCCAATTTTCTACGTGTGGAACATAGAAAGAAATTTATTTTCTTTTAGTATTTTATTTTTAATATAGTTTTACATCATGACATCATGGCTAAGTCATATTTTTTTCGGTGGCACGGGCCGCTCTGCAGCTTAGTAAGACAAAATCTACTTAACACATGTACTAATGCTGTTGAGCGTGCCCGTTTACTGGCGGTTGGAGTGTGGGAATCGGGTCTTTGGCTACAAGCTGTGACGGTACATCGTCTCCCCAAAGCTGAATGAAACTTGATTTTACTTATTCAACGTGAAATTATATCGATAATGCCAGCACTCGCCCTTTGGCGAGTGGTACGGTGCCCCGCCAAACCGCACACATACTGTGAAATACGACCAACGACAGTTATTTCCCCACTGGGCTTAGCCGTCTCAATAGACAAAGAATGTAACCGCGAAAGAAGAATAATACTCAAAATATATACAACAAGCAATCGGACACGTTGATATCAGTTACTTATCTCGCATATATTCAATCGCACGTATAGATTCGGTTTACAAGCTAACGTACTTCATTGACTCGATGTCCGTACCGTGGGGCTTTTAATCCCCAATCTTCCTTCTGACATATCTGGTTGCACCGACCACTGTGCTTGCGAGAGAGCTCTTCAACGCTGGTCTCACGAGGGAATTGAACCACACCCGGTCCAAGATATCTCAGATGGCTGTAATTGCATTATACGACGACAGAACACGAACTCGGTACGATAACTCGCTCCTAACTATACGCATGACGTTCCTCTCTCGGTCACCATCTAGCAAAGCCGCCATCGATCGTAGATTGCAGGATAAACGGGCTTCAACGACCCAAGGCTAATCCCTTTTTGAGGATAACCCCAGACCTCCACGACAACAGGTTCCTGGTCTACCGAACTAACTCTTTACAAGTGGTGCTTTTCCATACATCACGGTTAAAGGCCGGGCAACATCTATCAACGCAAATCGCGACTCAACAAATCGTTTGACTAATTTTTACTATACACTTTTATATCTAGAACGATGTTTTACTCAGTCTTAGGTAGCATTATAAAATAAATATTACTATACAAAAATATATCTAATAATGATTACGACAGGTATAAATACATTATGTAAGCGACTCACCATATCTGTAGAGGATTGATAGTGTTCCACTTGGCAGTGTCGCACTGGTAACTTACTAGAGTAACGCCTCTGTTCCCCGTCCTTCACGAACCTCAGGTCAACCACTCGCCTCCGCAACCCCAAATCGACTGCCTCGACCCTACTCTCCGTTAGCCTTCGTAAAAAAATCCCGAGACGCTCTTGTCCTTTGTTTTTGCGCGAGCGACGTTCTCACGACGATTCCTTGAATTCCGCACACTTAGAACCCACGTTTCAATAGGTTGGGACCATAGCCATAAATTGTACAATTTTATACTTTGCACATGTTCGGCTCTACTTATGCTTAACAAGACCAATGTCTATGTTTCTCAGAAGGGATTCATGTTTATCTGCTTTAGGATATTTTTAAAAGTACCGATGTATGCCAAAAGTAGTATAAAAGAAAATACAATAAATTATGGTATTGTATGTACTGACAACGAACCGTACCTATTAGGAGTTACATATGTATTTGAATTTACGTCTTGGTGTGATTAGTGTACTATCACATTTTCCCCCCTGAAATTCAGACGCGAGGATATACCATCATATCATCGAGTATGAGATTTCACTCACAATCCTGAGCTAAGTATAGTACACCTAGATACCTCTAAAATAACCATTCAGCAACCAGCCACTCAGCTACACACATAATCGCACCGGACGAGATTCGAACCCGCAACCCACGATTCAGTAATCACACGTTCAACCGGCGTGCCACAGACGTCATGATATATCAGCCAGATTATCACTATAATAATTACTAGTAGGAATCTTATTTGATATCTCAACCTGCCGCGTCACAGGTCACCGTAATACCATAGTAACCAATAAACTTTACTAATAAGAATCTTATTTGATATTTCAACCTGCCGCGTCACATGTCATCATAATACCACAGTGACTAATAAGATTTACTAATAAGAATCTTATTTGATATCTCAACCTGCCGCGTCACAGGTCACCGTAATACCATAGTAACCAATAAACTTTACTAATAAGAATCTTATTTGATATCTCAACCTGCCGCGTCACAGGTCACCGTAATACCATAGTAACCAATAAACTTTACTAATAAGAATCTTATTTGATATTTCAACCTGCCGCGTCACATGTCATCATAATACCACAGTGACTAATAAGATTTACTAATAAGGATCTTATTTGATATTTCAACCTGCCGCGTCACAGGTCCTCTTACTACCCATTGAGATATTGTAATAATATCTCAATGATAATACCACAGTAACTAATAAGATTTACTAAGTAATCTTTGAGATCTCGAGATACGTCTCTTGACGACTCAAACGCCCCATTTTATTTTTTGTTGACCACTCACGGCATAGCTTACTAATTGTGCTATCTATTAGAAGTAGGCAATAACCAAGGACATATCAAATTTCAAATTCATTGTTTGTGATATTCCTTATTCATAACACGAGATTCCCCCCTGATAACCAGATGCTGGCATCCACCATACATACTCAAGTTTCCTAGTCATATGATTTTGTATGTTCTAAATTTACGAGTAGCCTCCTCAAACCGCATTTATAATCTGTAGTATTTCAGTTTAATATACGCAACTATTTGGTACTTAATCATCTAAAATAATCATCAGCGTGTTGGGAATTGATCACCGACTTGAGTTTAACTCAACCACGACTCAATGCCATAATCAAACATATATGTTACAATCACCGATCAAATAATAGCCACCACACAACACACATAACGTTTCCTAAATAAGCGATAATTCACTGAGGAATTACGTTGTTAACCTTCACGCGTCTAGTTATACACTACAAGGTGTATCTTTCTTTGTAATGTGAGTCCCCTTAGGGTGTCAAACAAGCAGTATGTAAATGGAAAGTTAGATTGACGCCACAAATAGATTTATGACTCACTTCTAATGCAGGTACGAAACACGAATGAAACACTTCCTTCCTTTGATCCAATGAAGCTTAGTTTATATATAGGTAAAAAGTATAAATACCTCTTCATATCTGATTTACCAGATATTAGATGATTTGATCACCGATTAGTAGCCTCCAGTGTGAAGCTTCCCGTGGACACGATGCTCGCCTTCTCCGCAGCTGCTCTGCGAGTTGGAGCACGCAACGCTGCATCTCGATACTGCACAACGCTGGATTTTCATGTCCACGAAGTGATGAGTCTTCCGTGGACCTTCAGGTTATGTCAGTAAACTCGAAGTCCGGTATCGCTGAAATGTTTAAGCACACGAGCAAAGAATCTGTTCCAAGAGAGTTCAGACGTCGGACCGTAATCCATGTACATAATATATCTAATGTTAACGATATATTTAGTTTGAAATAGCTTAAAACAGTAACAGCTAATTATCTTGGTTTTAATAGTACCCAATAACCCTTAACTAGTTTTATTGTTATTTTTGGGTTTTGTACCAAACATACCCGCCAGATGGTGAGACAATGCCTAGTCCCTTTTTTACTACGGTTCTTTTGTTGTAAATTTGTAGCTTTCTCCATTCAACTTTTAAACTACCATCCATTTAAAAACCAATTCTTTTAAATGTTTTATATGTTCACGCTGTTTCATGTCAGAATGGGTAGGCAGAAGTGTAGTATAGTCTTGGGCGTTATCTTATGTTGTGTCTCTGTGTTGCAAGCCGGAACCTCCTAACAACGCATCGAATAACATCTTTGTTTACGACATTTGAATATGCTGTTGTATTCTGAAATTTCGGGATTCGAACCCGCTATCAATCTTGTTTCAGGACTATTTAGCGAACCTCCCACATAAGAGGATTCTTAACTTAAGCTGTATCGCTAAAAATGTGTCACAAGCGTATACATACAATGCTATAAATCAACAAGATCTATGTCGTGTTTATGTGTTGCAAGCCGGAACCTCCTAACAACGCATCGAATAACATCTTTGTTTACAGCATTCGAATATTCTGTTGTATTCTGAAATTTCGGGATTCGAACCCGCTATCAATCTTGCTTTAAGACTATTTAGCGAACTTCCCACATGAGAGGATTTTTAACTTAAGCTGTATCGCTAAAAATGTGTCACAAGCGTATATAATACATACAATGCTATAAATCAACAAAAATTTTTTAACTTAGAATAATCTTCTATAGTTGTTGCAAAACATGTATAGATTCATTCTATGTATTGTGCAAATACATATGACGGTCTAGGTCTCGAGCCCAGCACTGTGTACCTATATTATATTAATATAACATATAACGGGGATTATTCGTTTATCTATAGTAGATATTAGATACCCAACACCCAGGCTTCTTTTTATCATTTCACGTCATTTCGCCTTAGGATCGAACCGAGGCAGTTTGGCAAGGCCATGATGCAATATCATTATAGCCTAAGCAATTAGGAAAACCCCTTAGACATTTGGTTAGCCATCTTCTGCAAGTTGCGATTAATTTCACCCATGCCAAAGCTCTTACACTATGTAAGAAGTGTAGAGTTTGCATGTTGTTTGATGAGCCGTATAACGATGTCAACTCAAATTTGGCCGTTGTTTGAATGTACGCTGTATTATAAGATATCTTACTTGGTAGCGTCACCTCGTCCGTTTACACTACGGACCATTATTATGAGACCGACTATAATATGTTTAAAATAATTATTCTACGTTGTGTTTTGTAGTAACCCATTTTAGTTCAACCTCGTTGCACTGAATCGAATCAGAGCATTTTTTTGACAAGGACCCTGGTCCACTGGCACCATTTGTGACGGTACATCGTCTCCCCAAAGCTGAATGAAACTTGATTTTACTTATTCAACGTGAAATTATATCGATAATGCCAGCACTCGCCCTTTGGCGAGTGGTACGGTGCCCCGCCAAACCGCACACATACTGTGAAATACGACCAACGACAGTTATTTCCCCACTGGGCTTAGCCGTCTCAATAGACAAAGAATGTAACCGCGAAAGAAGAATAATACTCAAAATATATACAACAAGCAATCGGACACGTTGATATCAGTTACTTATCTCGCATATATTCAATCGCACGTATAGATTCGGTTTACAAGCTAACGTACTTCATTGACTCGATGTCCGTACCGTGGGGCTTTTAATCCCCAATCTTCCTTCTGACATATCTGGTTGCACCGACCACTGTGCTTGCGAGAGAGCTCTTCAACGCTGGTCTCACGAGGGAATTGAACCACACCCGGTCCAAGATATCTCAGATGGCTGTAATTGCATTATACGACGACAGAACACGAACTCGGTACGATAACTCGCTCCTAACTATACGCATGACGTTCCTCTCTCGGTCACCATCTAGCAAAGCCGCCATCGATCGTAGATTGCAGGATAAACGGGCTTCAACGACCCAAGGCTAATCCCTTTTTGAGGATAACCCCAGACCTCCACGACAACAGGTTCCTGGTCTACCGAACTAACTCTTTACAAGTGGTGCTTTTCCATACATCACGGTTAAAGGCCGGGCAACATCTATCAACGCAAATCGCGACTCAACAAATCGTTTGACTAATTTTTACTATACACTTTTATATCTAGAACGATGTTTTACTCAGTCTTAGGTAGCATTATAAAATAAATATTACTATACAAAAATATATCTAATAATGATTACGACAGGTATAAATACATTATGTAAGCGACTCACCATATCTGTAGAGGATTGATAGTGTTCCACTTGGCAGTGTCGCACTGGTAACTTACTAGAGTAACGCCTCTGTTCCCCGTCCTTCACGAACCTCAGGTCAACCACTCGCCTCCGCAACCCCAAATCGACTGCCTCGACCCTACTCTCCGTTAGCCTTCGTAAAAAATCCCGAGACGCTCTTGTCCTTTGTTTTTGCGCGAGCGACGTTCTCACGACGATTCCTTGAATTCCGCACACTTAGAACCCACGTTTCAATAGGTTGGGACCATAGCCATAAATTGTACAATTTTATACTTTGCACATGTTCGGCTCTACTTATGCTTAACAAGACCAATGTCTATGTTTCTCAGAAGGGATTCATGTTTATCTGCTTTAGGATATTTTTAAAAGTACCGATGTATGCCAAAAGTAGTATAAAAGAAAATACAATAAATTATGGTATTGTATGTACTGACAACGAACCGTACCTATTAGGAGTTACATATGTATTTGAATTTACGTCTTGGTGTGATTAGTGTACTATCACAAAGCTCTTCCGTCATCTAACGTAGGGACTATGTAAGATGACACTACCTTCCGCATCGCTACATGCCTACGTTTAGGTGCACCGTGTGTTTCTCCGCATCAATGCCGTTGTGGAGAAGCCGTCGACAGACTCGGGCACCATGGCCTGTCGTGCTGCAGCAGCGCTGGGCGAATTCCACGGCATGCCAGCCTCAATGACATAATCCGCCGTGCTCTTGTCACCGCCGGTGTGCCAGCTGTGCTTGAACCAAACGGTCTGGCACGCGACGATGGCAAGAGACCGAAGGCTGGTCTCTTTTTAGGTCAGAGAATAAGCATTGCCATTCAACGTGGCAATGTTGCCAGTATTATTGTATTGCTGTATTATTTCACATTGTGCACATAACTCAAAGAAAACTTTTTTCTTTCTTTCTTTCAGTCTTCTGGGAACGTTACCACAAGAGGCATGCGATGCGGAGGAATTTCACGACGCATTTTAATTATTAATATTATTCTTTTTTTTAAATTATAATTTGTATAATATTAGTTTTAGTCTTAAAATATAATTTGTTTAGTTTTCTTAATGACTCATATTCATTATAAGATGTATTTCAACTTTTCATTTCAACTTGTAATAATTGTTTAATAAACAAAATTTTCACTCAATAAATTTTATATTATTTCGAATAAATGATAATATTATTATATAATACGGGAAATTTATTTATGTATAATAATATCATCCAGATATGTGATCCGGGACACGAAAGAGCCTACGATATACGAACAGACATAATATAAGCAATCCATCAACTGCAATAATCTTGCAAATTAGTTCTATTTTATTGCCATCGACAGCATCGACTCACAGTCCAGGGGGCCTGCCCCTCTAGACAACTCGGCGTATGATGGAATAGAATGCCAAATGTATGGGATTTGACGTATATGACAGGCGTCAACGAATGTCAAAAACGTCAAATCCTATACATTTGTCATTCTATTCCATCATACGCCGAGCAACGAATTGCCACTTGTCTATATAGAGGGCCTGAACTAATTTTAAGTGATTTGCTGTAAAGCAAATTTGTCGCGAATAGTAACATTTTAATGAGGCGCTCAATTTTAATGTTCCTAAAATTCTCAATGTGATAGCTAAAGGTGATTTTCCACCAGAGGGGCGAGACGAGACGAGGCGAGGAGAGAATTGCAATTTGGATGGCAAATTTTCAATCCTCTCCCAGCGCATCTTTGGTGGAAACAGTGTGGATTGACGATAATATTCGAGGCGTGAATTGAAATATTTTTTTGTGTAAAAATGAACCGTATTGCTTCCGACATAGAGTATAAATTAACTTTGCAACAGAAACACGCTTCTCGCGAGAGGCTTACGTGACGTAGATGGTTGCACGGCTCTTTTGTTTTCATGGAGCCTACTGGCGGCGCGGCGCAGCGGTCTCGCGCGAGCTCGCGATGGCTATTTTTAGTGGAAAAGGGTCAATGCGATTTCAATTCTCTCCTCGCCTCGTCTCGTCTCGCCCCTCTGGTGGAAAATCACCTTAACGGGGGTAGCAGTGACAAAATATATGTTTTAGGTTTGGCAATTCTCATAAAGGTAAACATTGTATTATTTGTCATTATGCGCCAAAAGGGTAATAATCGTAGGTTTTTTTTATTAAACATTGGGAACATTATTAAGGTGATTCAAAAAATTTGTCCTACAGTTATCATACTATGAAATTGTCAATTAAGTAAGTACCTAGTCGTATTCGTAAATTGAAGATATTTCAATCGCTCACTCTTGCACGTTGGCATTAACATGTTAGCTACCACAATTGAGAAATTTTATAGGACAATATGATCCTTGGACTATTAGTACTTATTCTGTGCTATTAGTAGCTATAGCTATTCCAACTTATATAGCCACTTTATAGGATGAATCTTTATGGAATGCCTACTTTATTTGTGTCATGTTTCGCGTAGCTGGCGGATTGAACTTAGCCTTCATATTAAACCCCGTGAGGTATGAAACCATACGATAAAAATATTTATATTTTCAAACGTCAGGAGAGGGATTTCATAATTACCATCACACTTTTCCTAATGACTATAAAACAGTTGAATGTGGTGCTCATAACTTGAAAGAGATTAAATTTGAAATTAACGTCATGGCAGTAATAGGGTGGGCGTATGACCTGAAGACGGTTTCGATTGACATAGTTCACACTGTTCACAGACGAATCACGAAAACTGGCGATAAAAGCCACAGTATTTCAGACTGGTTTTACTAGGAAGAATTCTAATCTCTGAAAGTTTATAATGCTAACGAGTATATTACAAGTTACAAATTATAATAAATTGTACATAATATGTAGAAGAAAAAAGAACTCTTTTTTGTTATTTACCACTAAGTTATATTTATTTATTTTTTATTTATTCATAAATTTAGTCTAACTAATTTAGTAATCTAAGTTTTATTATACGACATTTTGCGGGAATATTCTTGCAATATTCTCGCAATTAGTCGTATCGAAATTATTTAATTTCAATCTGGGTAGATACTATTATTTATTATTATTATTATTATATATTTGGCTTTGTGTCAATCCATAATCACGTACTGCATAACGTCCTGGGGTGGTGCAGCGGGTTCAATCCTACTCCCGCTGGAACGCTCCCAAAGAGCCCTCCTTAAGGTCGCAACATTTCGGCCCCGCAGATTTCCCACCCATCAACTGTATACGAAATGCGATGTACTCTCAGTGCGAAAATTATTTATATTAAGTGTCATATTATACCAGCATACCAAACTCACGCCACCTGAACAGAATGGGGTGGGACGACGGAGGAATCGGGTTTGCACCATTCCACTCTTCCAACATGCTTATGTAAATAAATTTCATATATTTTTAGGACCTTATTTGTACAACAAGTTAAATAACAAACTAACCATCAGTAACTTAAATTATAGAGACTGCAAGGCTTTGGTGACAGATTACCTAAGAAAACTAGATTACGAGCACACGGAAGAGTTGTTGGAGATTGTAAAATAAAATTTTGAATGTGAGCTTACTACATCTAGCCTAGACTAATTGTATTGTATTATATTAATTAACATTCATTAGTACTATGATACATAAAATGAGAACTGAGAAGGTCTGAAACACAGGTTTGACAATTGACATAAACCTAGATCAGGCTGGTCCCATTTTAATCAAATTGATCTACATCTAACCTCATTGTATAAATCTGATTAAATTTCTAATGTTAAAATGTAAAATAGTCGTTAAGTTACATTGTAAATTAAATTAGGTATAATGATGTATATCTGGCAGCTAGTAATTTTGTACTCTACGCAATGTAATGTAACTGAACTGAATGAAAAATAAAGATTTATTTATTTATTTATTTATTCATTCGCTTAAAAATAATGTACCTATTCTATATTAGCCATAACAACGGCACATAAAAAATGACAAAATCGTCATAGTATAGTACCTTATAAGTGAGTAAAGCTAATTAAGTTACGTTATATAAAGCGTGTTTCTGCATCACCCTAAGGTTGACTGGTAGATAATGCCTTTGGCATTAAGTCCGCCTCTGTACAATTTTTATGTGCATAAAGTTTAAAAATAAATAAATATAATATAACATATAAATATAATATAAATTACGTTTACTATATTATTCAATTTGTGGTAAACGGGTGGTAAAAGTTATAATACCTACCTATAAGTAAATAAAAAATCGTTACTGTAAAATTTATCAGTGCTTGTTTATCCAAATAAATGAAAAAAAAAAGACTTCCAGTAACGACTGCCATTGACGTACGGCAATCGAGGATTCCTCTGTGGCGTGAAGGGGTCACAATATCTTAAGAATGGTCAACCATCCTAGACTGACCTTGCCATGTGTTAACCTACTCGGTTACCACTCCAATCAATGAACTCATCCAACCAATGTGCCCCAAACCAGCCGCAAGCAACAGCAACAGCGATTGGTTATTTTTGATAATTTTTTCCTCTCTATTCTGTAACTAGAGCTAAAATGTGACAAAACAGTCTTTACTACAAGGGACCACAACACAATGTGAATAAGCGTGTAGCCGCCTTGTTCGGCGCTAAGCCCGGGTTACCTTCTATTGTTCTAACACGTACGGGATAATAGGCACTACTTATCTTGTTTACATACAAGCTTATATTACTAACGTAAGGGCTTCACAGTCTAATATTGTTTGTCTTCTGGCATATACAAATTCTTGTCATACGCACGAAATGTGTAATCTGCTTTCATAATTTTCCATACTAATATTATAAATGCCAAAGTAACTCTGTTCTTGTTTGTTACCACTGAACCGATCTTGATGAAATTTGGTACAGAGGTGGATTAGAGCTTGGGGAAGGCCTGGCACCCACTTCAATAAAAGTCCTACGCGCATTTTTATCTTTTGAGATATCAATCAATTAGCCTACTGCAGTCCACTGCTGGACATAGGCCTCTCCCAATGTGCGCCACGTTTGCCGATCCTCCGCCTTCCGCATCCAGTCCGTCCCAGCCACCTACCTTCCGTTTTCCTACACGCGGTCTCCACTCTAGGACTCGTTTGCTCCAACGGCCATCGGTCCTTCGGCAGATGTGGCCAGCCCACTGCTACTTCAGCTTGCTTATTCTGCGAGCTATGTCGGTAACTTTGGTTCTATGTCGGATAACCTCGTTGCGAATTCTATCCTTCAAAGAAACTCCAAGCATAGCTCGCTCCATAACCCGCTGCGAGAATTTTAGGTCACGGACTAACCCCCACCGTCAGTGGCCACGTTTCGGCACCGTAGGTCATAACAGGCAGGACGCACTGGTCGAAGACCTTTGTTTTGAGGCATTGCGGCAGGGGGGAGGAGAAGACCCGACGCAATTTGCCAAATGCTGCCCACCCCAGTTGGATCCTTCTGGCTATTTCTTTCTCGAAGTTGTTTTTACCGAGCTGGATAACTTGCCCCAGGTAAATATATTTTTGAACAACTTCGCGTGTCGCCCCTTCGATGGCAATCGATCTCGGTACAACATGTTCGTTGATCATAATCTTGGTTTTATCCAAGTTTACACCGAGGCCGACTTGTCGAGAAGCTCCATTCAGGCCATGCAGCATTTCGTCCAGTTGTTCCAGCGACTCCGCAACTATGACGATGTCGTCAGCGAACCGAAGGTGCGAGATGTACTCACCGTTGATGTTGATGCCCCACCCAGTCCAATCCAGAGTCTTGAAGACGTCCTCCAATGCGTTGGTGAATAGTTTGGGAGATATAACATCTCCCTGTCTCACTCCAACATAGCTCTCTATATGAGATATTTGTAATTAATTTACTCTTTTCACTTTTCAATATATTTTTGTTCTGGACGTCGATATTTTACACTTATTTTCCCTTATTTTGAACGCAACAGTGAATTATCGAAAGCAAATACCATCAACCACGCTTTATATAATAATATGCGACAGCGATGTATTAAAGACGAGATGAGGCGTTTGTTTCAAAGTATAGGTAAGTATGCATAAAAGGTAATTTTTAAGAAAACCACTTAAATATTTGCTTACAATAGACATGACAGATCGTTAAGAATGCTGCATAGATTTATAGTATCTTATCGCAGTTATCAGTAACTAGCTGTTGCCCGCGGCTTCGCCCGCGTGGAATTCGGATTCCGTACAAACTTTTCTTTCGTGCTAAAATTGCCTCGGATACCATCCCCGTCAGCCATCAGGAGTGCCATGTGGAATTCGGACCCACTAAACAGCATGCCGTCGCGGGTCTTCAGTTGCTGGAGTGTAAAATTGCCTAGGGCATTTTCCGCACCCCCCGGCTGGCCCTGGGCCATCTACAATTTTAAGATGGCCCTCTCAGAAGTGGGAAGCACGATGTCCCATCGAATTCCGGAAAGGGAGGAGACGGGCGTGAAGGGATGACAGGAGGCCGGACCTATAATCCTCACGTCCGCGCTCGGTGACCAGCCATTCCCTTTCCTGCTCTCTACTGGGCCTCCTCGTAGTCAGAGGGACAGGTGGGAAGCCTTTGAGCAGCCCTCTATAGAGCTGCTCCCGTTGCTGTATGTATTTGCCGTAGGCGGTAGCGCCTCCCCTGGGTGAGGGGTGTTAATGCCTCCGTTACCCAGGATGCATCACATGGAGGTTCCAATCCCGCATTCGGATCCCGTTACCGTTGCATCTTGTGTTCAGCTGACCTTCCCTGTCTTCGCTCGTGAAATACTTCGAACACCCGTGGTTGCACCCTTTTAGCCCATGCCCGTAATAATAATTAGTTTTCAAATAATGTATGGTAATTTACCGGATTTATTGACATTATAATTTCGTAATATCTTTTGAATAGAACGTCCGATTTCAATAATTCAAAAAGTAATCAACAGGTATTGAAACAATCTTAAATACCAAACGATTTATTTAGATAAGAATTAATATAAAGGTATAGATTCCGTGGTCTGACTTTGATCGGCATTTCGGCTTGAATTTATATCGTCGCGCGTTACTTTCATACTGCAATAGATTCTAAAATATTCATTATAATTATACAATGTAAAGGGCAATTTTGATCTACATTAAATGTACAATGTATCTAATGTATTTAGTCAGATAAGGCTTAACACTATATTGTTCAAAATAGCTTCGAAAATGACACATATTTTTTTTATAATTTGTAAAAGATAAAAATGGTTATTGTGAGCTACCCTTATTAGATAGACATATGCTGTCGCGGACTTTTATGTAGACCTTTTTAAGTTATACATTTCTACAGTACATTATTTTGTTCTATCTTCAATAGTTTTCGCAGCGTACGCGATGTAAGGAATTTTTTAGGTCATTTTTTTTACACCTTGGGTTACATTATTGAAGTTTTATTCAGGATCCCTATTTTTTTGAAAATAATTGTAACCTATGTTAGTCAATGATAGTGCAGCTTTCTAATGGTAAAAGAATTTTTGAAATCGGTTCAGTAGTTCTTGAGTTTACTCGAATACAAAAATACAAATCTAATATTAGTAAAGAATGTATGGAAATCTGCCCGATTTATTGATATTTATGCTCACTGCTCCGCTCCCTTTAGTAGTAGCGTGATGTTATATAGCCTATGTTACTCCCAGATAGTGTAGCTTTCTATAGGTGAAAGAATTATTGAAATCGGTCCAGTAGTTTCGGAGCCTATTCGTTACAAACAAAAAAACAAACAAACAAACAAACAAACAAACAAATCTTTCCTCTTTATAATATATAATATAATAATATATAATATATAATATATAATATATAATATATAATATATAATATATAATATATAATATATAATATATAATATATAATATATAATATATAATATATAATATATAATATATAATATATAATATATAATATATAATATATAATATATAATATATAATATATAATATATAATATATAATATATAATATATAATATATAATATATAATATATAATATATAATATAATATATAGCCTATGTTACTCCCAGATAGTGTAGCTTTCTATAGGTGAAAGAATTATTGAAATCGGTCCAGTAGTTTCGGAGCCTATTCGTTACAAACAAAAAAAACAAACAAACAAACAACCAAACAAACAAATCTTTCCTCTTTATAATATTAGTATAGATATAGATTACATAGAGTCTTTTCATTTAATTTTGGACTTTAACGCTATAATCATAAAGTCTAAAATTTAATGCCTTTTTTGCAGTGTCTATGGTATGACAGTGGTTTTACTTTAGCAGAATCGAGGGCTGGGTAGACGTTGCCATAATTATGAATGAGCGTGAAATATGTATCTATAAACATTTTCATCCTGTTGTATCGACCGAAATTAGCATAGCCATTGCATTGCATAGCAACAGGGCTATGCAATGCAATGGCTATGCTAATTTTGCAAAATGTTAAGAGGTGCGCAGGCGCACAAAATAAGTGACCGACACTTAAGTTATTTAAAAAAATACTTTATTTCGAGAGACAGAATAACAGCTTGATGTTAATATATAACAATAATTCCTCAATTGACAATTTATTGATCTTATATACTAATCTTATTACTAAGTCGGCAAATGCCAACACCAACACTAAACACTGTTGGTGTGCGTCGAATGTTCTGGAAGCATTTATTATGTAGCTGACAAAGCTAATATAAGTAGTTTGGGGTTCCTTAACTCACACTGCTGCACTCACCTTTGGTCCAATGAAACGAAAAACCGCTACGACTGGAGAAGGTGTCAGATGATATGTCTGGCTGACAGTAACTAACTATACGAAATCTACCACCCTAAGCAATCACCTTGCCTTGCTGAATCACCGAGTCTGCTGAGTTCCATGGCATATGCGTTGTGTTACCATGCTCATCGAAGCAGAGTTTTTGCACTGTGTGAGAGAGAAGCTAAAAAAACTACCTACTATATCGAACCCCTCCTGTGGGTTTAGCCCGCTGCACACAAACAGCAAATAGGAGCTACTTGAGGAGAGTTTATGGACAAGCAACGTAATTAACACATCTCTACCATTTTCTTAGAAGTCGAGTGGCAAATGATAGACCATATTCTATCAGTCCCCTCATATCTAGGCACACACAAAGCTATAGTGAATCGCGTCAAAGTTTTTTAAATTTTTTGTATTGTCATCTGTGCAAAATTTATAATCGGCCCCGTCGCGACGAGTTCAAAGTTTTTGTTACATTAAATATTCAACTAAGTTAACAAAATAATATTTATAGACTTTTTATAGTATGTCCAATGTATAAATTTACTTTTGTTATCATTACTTTAATTATATGAC
The DNA here is from genome assembly GCA_914767945.1 of Eilema depressum. Lineage (NCBI taxonomy): Eukaryota > Metazoa > Arthropoda > Insecta > Lepidoptera > Erebidae > Eilema > Eilema depressum. Next base: position 8,316,422 of record OU612020.1, read on the forward strand.
GTCAAATAGTTATAATCCAATACGTTACATATCGACTTTGTTTATGAAAAAGTTTCATTCGATTGTACATGATTTATTAACGGATTCTATCGTGATTTATTTATTGATATCATATTATTGACACTGGTCCTAACATTTCTTGACTACGCGCGTCAACTGGAGGTGCGTCCATGTCCACCTGACCAGCATTACGAATGACGTCATCGGCTCGCATCGCAAAAGTTATCTCTCGGAACCACAGCGTCGGCATTGCCGACGAGCAGATTCGAGCGATCCGTACGATGCGGATTGGTGGAAGCACTTTTTTGAGTTTCTGTACAAAGAACACTATGAGCCGGACCATTTACCTAAAGACCCTACATCACTGAGACCCATACATATGGAGCCTATATACCCATGAAGCCCATACATCACCGGGGTCCATAAACCTATGGGGCCCATACACCTATAGGACCCATATACTATGTGGCTAATACGCTCAAGGGTGCTTTAAACTAATGCCGTTCATACTACCATGGGGTTCAGTCAATCTGATTGCGATGATGACATCTTCGGCATCGTACGCATCGTATAGATGACTATCCGATGCGTACGATGCCGAAGAGTGAACGCTTAGCTTAACTAAGCTTCACATCGCATCAAACTGATGAATTTTTTACAATACTTTCACCTGATCGGCAGCGATTGCATTTGCCGCCGCAACTACCAGCAATCAGATTGCCGACGCCACTTCATCCAGATTTGCGAAGAACCGTACGTGCGAAATGTTTCAGCGATAGAGCGAGGTGCGGTCACCTGACCAGCAGTAAGAATGACGTCATCGGCATGCATCGTAAAAGTTACCTCTCGGAGCAAATGAGTCGGCATCGTCGATGAGCAGATTCGAGCGATATGGATGGTACGATGCAGATGGGTAGACGCACTTGTTTAAATTTCTATACAAAGAATATCATTCAGGCCGTTTATTGAACGGTGCCGTTTAGTTAACAGCCTAGGCAGTTAGTTGAACGGCTGATTAAGCTAGTTGGCGGCGACATATACATTATTTCAGGTGACAGTGTCGTTTCCAAGATCTTTACATAGGTATACCAATTTAAATTACAATAAAAATACAATCGAAAGCATAGTTAGAGAAAAAAAAACAATATATAAATATTTGAAACGTTGTGATAAAAATATGGTACCTAATGGTATGACCATGGTTTTTTGTTTGTAACTTATACAAGTACTTATATAATTTAATTTTCTTGTAGGTACGCCGTGGAGAGCCTGGGTAGCTGCGGCAATGAGACTAAAAAGCCTTATTTAGGAGATCGGACAGAGGTTCATCGAGGCGACCGGTGACTATCGTTCCGGATCGTTCCTGGTGCAAATGCTGGCCATCACCATCCAGCGTGGCAACGCAGCAAGTGTAATGGGCAGTTTTGCACCGGTAACGATCAAAGGCGGATTGTTTCATTAGTACAGGACAACTGTACCCTCTATATATTATTGACTACTAGAATTTTGACATAATGTATAATCATCATCATCATCATCATTTCAGCCATAGGAAGTCCATTGCTGGACATAGGCCTCCCCTATAGATCTCCAATAAGACCAGTTGGAAGCAGCTCGCATCCAGCGCGTTCCCGCGGCCTTAATGAGGTCGTCCGTCCACCTTGTGGGTGGAGGCTTAATGTATAATAATGTTTATTTATTGAATAAAGAATTTATATCTGTGTATTCTGGTTTATTTTTAAGGTTTCTTCTAAAATGTTAGTGTAACTAACATTTAAAAATTAAATACAGCCTAGTAAAATCAGATTATGGTACCTACAGTTAATTTTGATATCGAAAATGTGAGGATGTCAATGTCACATCACTAAAGTCTATTAAACATTTTGATGGTCTAAACAAAACTGCTCTTTGTCAATAAGGTTAATGTGTTTTTTTTATTTGTTTTTTTATGTAAATATATACAAAATAAATAATATAATACATGACTAGCTACAACACCCACGGCTTCAGACAAAAGTCTTGATACAAATCCTGTTTTGTTTAAGTGAATCTATTTCCGAAATAAATGCCCCCCTAAAATTTACGTATTTTCATATTTATGATAGTCGTCAATGTATGTCATAAACGTCAACTTCAAAATACGTGTCAATCCCATACGCCAATCAACGTGTCTGCCCCCTAGACAATCAATCAATTAGCCTACTGCAGTCCACTGCTGGACATAGGCCTCTCCCAATGTGTGCCACGTTTGCCGATTCTCCGCCTTCCGCATCCAGTCCGTCCCCTAGACAAGTGTCAATACATTACAATACAATGCTGGGATCGCTTCTGCAGAAGAAAAGGGTAAAACTAGCAATACAAAACTTAGTAGGTACCTACTTAAAGGTTGAAGTGTATCTACTTAATACCTATCGAGTTTAAAGAAGATTGAACCGAATCAAGATTACTGTGAAATACTGTTACCCTAAAAGTACAAACAGACACTTCAATTTTATTTATTTACATGTATTATCAGCATAATTTTATTTCATATATAAACACGTTTTATATAAAAACTCTTTACTTATTCATTCATTCTTTGTGGTCATTGGGTCAATTTTACATGAAGAGTTTTCCGGGAGTTTTGAAAATTGGTAATATTATAGATTTTGATGTGCTCTTTCCGAATTACTATTTCGTATTTGAGCCGCTCGCGCCGACGTCGTGTTGGAAAAAAGAGCAAATATCTCGATGCCTATGGACTTTGTTTGCTATTTTTATAATAATCGGTATTGTAGAGGATTAAATTTCCAACTTTTGCTTTGAAAGGTTTTTATACGGTCATCGCTTTCGAAACAGAGGGCAGAGAGCGCACGGTTAGGTCATTATTTTAGTGGTGAAATTATGAGACTTGTATTGGATACGGTAGGTTACAATGACATGTATCCAGCTAAGTTTTTTGCCAGCAAGCATGTTTTACTAAGCAAGTTTTTAATAAAGTTTTATAAGTGCCTTATAATGGTCTATACAGAATAAATGATTTTTTACATTGACTAGGATTTTTACATGGATTAGGAGCTGCTCATAGTTAATAATAAATACATCAAAGTATCATCATAATATCATCAATCAATCATACTCATTCATTTTTTTTCGCGTGTAAATAATTCAAATTCTATTCTTTTAGGATAACTCTTAACACAATGGAGAATGCGATTTCATCAAGTGAAAATAGGAACTATGAATTAATGTGGCAAGGTGTTTTTATTGTAAGTTTTATACACTTAACTGGAATTTATGGATTTTACCTCTTCTGCACTGAAGCCAAATGGTTGACAATTCTATACAGTAAGTAATAGTCTGAGAAAACGGTGAGCATTCTTTAGCAGAGCATTCGGTTTTGAGAATTATAATCTGTGTATAAAATCCGGTTAATCATAGCGAACATGTATTGTGCAATGTCGGACCTAATACTAACTAGTAACAGACGCTCCAAATTGGTCGGGCCACCACTGGTGCCCGTTGATACATTTTATTTTAATTTTTATACAATTTAGGCCGCAGACAAGCACAAGGCTCCCCTGATGGTAAGTGCTTACCGTGGCCTATGGGCGAGTGCAACACCAGGGGAGTCACACTCGTGCTGCCGACCCTGTAAGAACAGAGAAATTCTGTGCCTTCAGTGCAAAGATAAGTAGGTAGGACAAAGCCTTTGGTTTTCCCACTGACAGCACAAAACCTCTCCAGTGAGCTCTGGCTACCCTACTCACCGCCAGAAACACAACACGAGGTTATTAAGTCGATTGGGACGGATATACCCTATAAATTTTATTTTCATCCCACCATCTCGGAAAGAGTATTTTTGCTCTTCGATAACTGAGCGTAAAAGTCGTTTTTATCCTCTAGCTAGAGTCTAGAGGATAAAGTAAATTTGAATTTAGAACATCGTGTGTACTAGTTTGGTTTGTGAACTCAAAATAAACTCACTCAAAATAAAATTAATACACATATTATACAGCCTCCGTGGTCGTAGTAGTAGTGAACGCGGCCGCTACGCAGGAGGCACGGGTTCGATCCCCGCTCAGTCCAAATATTTTGTATGCATGAAAATGGGTATTTGCATTGGTCTGGTCGTGCCTTGGAGAGCACGTTAAGCCGTCGGTCACGGATGCCATACGAACATCTAATGGCAGTCGTTACGGGTAGTTGGAGCCCTAAAAAGTTCAACAACAACGGTCTAGCTGCAATGCTTCGATATCGCCTGATGTCACCATTGGGTTGTGGAGGTCAGATGGCAGTCGCTTCACGGAAAATATCGAGGTCCAGCCAAATCCGCAGTTAAGACTGGTAAAGCGGACCCCGGACTCCGAGGTGAAAGTTTCGGATGCGACTAGGAATTAACGCTAAGAAGGAGAAGCATTTAATTATTTCCTCGCTGAGGTGGGACGAAAAGTTACGTGTTGCACTCGAGTGCAAAGATTTTTCACCTTGTGCTCTTTTGATTCCCTCGCTAACGCTTAAGATTCTAATTTGTGAATCACTCGCTACGCTCGTGATTCAAATTTAAAATCTTTCGCTTGCTCGGTCATCAAACTGAGCACGCGGTTAAAAAGGAACTTTGCACTCTTGCATAACAAATAACTATTATTCCCAACTGCCCCCAGGAGGACAAACTGCCCCCAGGAGGAATTCTTGAAAATAAAACTCATTTCATAATAGCTTATACCTTTTTTATCGTACGAAAAATCCCCACGGATATACTTCTCCTTCGCTCCTGCTCCGCTGCCTCCTTCAAGAGTATTACTTGCTCGCAGAAGGAGGCGCTGGTAGCCCACGCCTCCACCCAGCGAACCATCGCCGCGAGCAAAGTGGCCAACATCCACTCCCGTCTCGACGTCTCCCACGCCGGGCACTCGGTGAGGGTGTGCAGCGCCGAGTCCTCGTTTAAGATATACCTATATTATGCTATACAATCTTATATTATGTTATTGAATCAGAATTTCAATACGAAAACGTTTCACTTAGATACGAGTATATCTAGAAAACGCGTCGTTCGTTCATGCCACGAGAGTCCTTTATAAATATTTCTTCCCTTATCAGTTCGTCTCCTGATGTGGCTTACCTTGACATTTAGGGGAGGACTGTTGTTTGGAAGTTTTGTACCTCGAAAGTCCGCGGCAGTGCCTCATCCGTTTCAACATAACCGATATACCCTTAGAGTATCTATCTTACCTGGATATACCGCTTCTTATATGAGATTGACCTCTAAGTTATAGATCATACACAAAATGTATCTTTTTTTGTTAATACTTAAATTAAGCAAAGGATTTTTCTTGTTTCAGCATGCTATTTTATGCACTTATCGTGTTTGGGGATCACGGCAGGAGCACATCGATTGTGGGCGCATAAAGCATACAAAGCAAACTTACCATTACGAATTTTGTTAGTTACTTTAGTTACCTTTGCAGGACAAGTGAGTAAAACCATTATGAAAATATATCTTGCCTAAAAAGTACCTAACAATAGTGAAGACAAGAGTAGGTTTCAGTTTATGCGTATTGCCAAAAAAACATGTATGTATTGTAATGTACCTACACATAAAGCCGTTTTTCCACGATCCTCGATTTTACAAAGGCCGCTGCGACTATGGAAAATATGGGTCATTTGCTGATCAAAAATCTATAACTTTTTAAATACTTGAGATTTAATTTTGTAATTTTGCATAAACATAGACCAGACCATGCTTCATAAATGAACATTAAATTCAATATGAACTAGTGCCGACTCACGGGTTTACCCGCGCTTCATTATGAAAATTGATAAAAATGGTCACAAATATTTTGCTACGGCATTTATTTAAGCATTGATTTCTTTTTAAAGGCTCCTCTCCATCTCTACAGGTAATAAAACTACACAAAATAATGTATTTTATTTATTAAACGTAATAAAAAATATAAATTATAAATTATAAATTAGAGTAGCCAAATATTATTACTTTTATTTATTTGTGGGAGGAATTATTTTGTTAATTCAAATTATAATAAAATTGCGGACTACAATTATAATAGGCTAATTGATTGACAGAAAAAAAAAAATAGTATATAATATCTATCATATTTTTTTGTGTTAAACAACATCGGGATCCGTGATGAGTTGATTCACTTTCAAAAGATGTAGTGTATCTTGATCCAGCTCCTTGACATTTTTATCGTATGGTTTACGAATACTTGTTATGTATGGATCCGAAGTATATAGCAATGTATGCAATACGTCTTCATTAGTAGCTAATCTGGAACATTTTCTCGCATGATGTAGCCTAAATTTTTTGTAGTCCTTATTGCGAGATTCCTGCACATCTTCGGAGAGTTGTCCAATGGGTAATACAGCAAAATGATTTATGATACTCTCTCCGTGTATCAATATCTTATGTACTGATGATGGCATGTAATACCAATTTGTATTTGTTCACATATAGTCTTGCTGTTTCATAGGCATAGTTACCGAATCTTGAAGCATCAACTGTTATTCCGGATGACAAAGCTTGCAAAATTACATGAAATCTGTGTATTAGTTCTTCATCAACTCCTGTTATTTCAGCAGAGCAACTAGTATTACTAAAAAATCTTCTTGCGGTATTGCCGTCATTCGAATTACTGCTCACTTGTCGCGGTTTATCGATAATTAAACCCAACTCCTCACGAAACCGTCTTTGAACTGTAGTTTTCTTTTCTTGTTTCAATCGTTTATTCTCGTCAGTCGTTGCCGACCACTTTTGAAAAGATAGATTATATGATACATGTAAAATCAGCTCCATGCATCTTATCCAGGCATGTAATGTGGATAATCCGTACTGGAAACAATTTTCGTCTTCTGGCCTCACAGTGACTTTATCTAAATCATTCATTAAACGAGGAGTCGCACCACATATAGTACACGTAGAGCTAGAGGGAATTTCAGTTAAAACCTGTGCTACTTTTCCATCTACCATAGTTAGGTAAAGTGGATGCTTAACTTGTACTCCTTCACCATGTCTATTAAAAGTCTTGTACACGTAAAAGAACTCATTATAAAGTATATAATGATAATGTCACACAAATTATAGTAATGGACAACTTGAGTAACGCATAAATTGCAATAAACTATTACACCAGGCAGAGCTTTATATAGGCAAATCAAAATAGGGCAGTGTGCATCGCAGTGCACACTGCCCTTATTTGCCACCTTATCATATTGTGATTGTTCATATGGAACACGTGTGCAAAACGTAACCTACCGGACAATCATTTATATTACCACAAAACCACCATGATCATATCTATTGCGGTTCCTTGATATAGCTATTTAAATACCTTATATCATAGTCATATCTCTATAAATGGCGCAAAGATGCACCTAATTTTACGTATGCTTCTAGGTAACTATATTCTGCATGGAATACAATAAAAATTAAAACTTCGATAAACTTCGATAACTGCGTAAAGCTTCATCGAAGTCGAAAATAAATAAAAAAATATGGTTTGTCACAAAAAGTCATGCCTTAACTGAATTTTTCCCTAGAATTTATTTCTCATAATTTTATTTGAATTTCCATAAAATATCCTTTCTAGAAATGTATCACACTACATGGGTTTGTATACAAATTGTACTCAAAATTTAGCTTTGAATGTTGAACTTTTTGAAGTTAGAATTTACTAAGTTTCAGAATGTTGATTTCAAACGCAATTTATTGATTTATTACTCTAGTAAATGTTTTAAATCTTTGTTATTATGAAAGTACAACTTCTTAAGTAAGGACCAAAAATAAAAATATGTGAAATAGCCAACATTTGAAAAAAGTAATTTTGAGCAGCTCTTGTTCTACGATATTCCATAGTGCGGCGTGGCACCGGTTACCGTGTAACGGCACGGCGCCGTCGCGTCGGCGCGCGGCGTCCTCGTGACACGGTACGACGCCGTGCCGCACAACGGTACCGTACCGCAATTCTCAGTCGATATTTTGCTGCTTTTTTTCATTCGTCGTCTTATTAACAATTCTTTCGTGATCCATTTCCAGATAACCACGTCCGAGTACAAAAACTGCGAAATATCGACTGACAGTTGTTGATGAAGAGGAGGATTTGTTTATAAATAAAATAGGTGCCCCTGATGATTTATTAATCTTTTAGCCTTCTAACACGGGTTTTATTTATTTTAGTTATCAGTCATAGATTGGGTGCGTTTACATCGAATACATCATAAGTATGTCGATACAGATGCCGATCCACATAACTCGAAACGTGGATTTTTCTTTTCTCATGTAGGATGGCTACTGGTCAAAGCACATCCAGATTACAAAGCAAAACACCGTGCCATTGACTTAAGCGATTTGACAGTTGATCCAATTTTGCGCTTCCAGGACAGGTAAAAAGTTCCAAATTCTTTATACTTATATTTTTGGTTGATAATCTATGCCAGGTGGTTGACAATTATATAGTAAGTCCTGTTCTGCATCATAAGGCACATTATGCCATCGGGTCTGGTTGCTAGTTATACGAAAATCTATGGCAGTATTTACGGGTAGTTGGAACCCTAAAAAAAGTTCAACAACTGGTCTAGCTGCAATGCTTCGATATCGCCATTAGGTTGTGGAGGTCAGGTGGCAGTCGCTTCACGGAATATCAAAGTTCAGCCAAATCCACAGTTCGACTGATAAAGCGATGCGACTGGGATTGACGCTAAGATAAAGAAGATGAAGAAGAAGAATCATACGGCAATCGTATGTATGAAAAAATGCTCCTATGATAGTTCATTTCCAAATATATCGCTGATAAAGTGACATTAGCGAGCAACGTCGATGAGACTCCGCTTGGCGGGGCCCCTATCTTTGTGCATTGTCACACGTAACTTAACACCAAGAGCCCGAGAGAACTCCGCCAATTTCTTCTAACCGAAATTTATCCGAGATTTTCAATTAAGTAAAAATTAATCAAATCAAATCGTCAAATAGTCACTGTCTATCATATTACAGGGGAGTCTACTCTCCTCTCATCTTCTGTTTTTCCTCTACATTTGCTCTGATGTGATAATAAACTTAAATAATACTTTTTCAGGTATTTCAAGATACTGGCACCATTAGCAAGTATGGTTCTGCCAACTTATATTGCCACCTTATGGGGAGAGTCTGCATGGAATGGCTTCTTTGTTTGTGCAATGTTCAGACATCTCTACACATTGCATGTCACCTGGCTTGTAAACTCCGCGGCCCACATGTGGGGCACGAAACCATACGATAAAAATATGGACCCTGCTGAGAACCCTTTTGTATCCTTAGCTACGTTTGGAGAGGGCTTCCATAATTATCATCACTGTTTTCCTTTTGACTACAAAGCAGCTGAACTTGGTGCATATACCTTGAATTCGACCAAGTTATTTATCGATGTCATGGCGGCATTAGGATGGGCTTACGACCTAAGAACAGCCCCAACGGACATAATCCAGAACCGCATTAAGAGAACCGGTGATGGAAGCCACACTAACAGGGCAGATTCTGATGAATGAAATGTCGAATTTTTTTTTTCAAATCGTCTTTAGAAATTTCTTATCATGCTACATTTACCCTATGATAAGTATAAGACTAAGGCTGGTTAAGGTAGTTCGAGTGAAGTTTTTATGAACAGAAGCAGCAAGCGGGCTTTGGTCTTCACCTACCTACCCTAGAGAGAGAAAGGCGTGACTACATGTATGCATTGCATGCACTGCATGCCTTGCAGCTATATAAGTTGTGTGTATGCGCTCTCGCCATTGGCTAGAAAAAGTCGACAACCTACCCCAAGTACCCACTTAAATTTGCCAGATATACCCGTACTTGATTTGTCGTCAGCTCCATGTCAGTTGTACCTGTTAAACTACCTTTGAATTGAAAGAGTTGTGTACCTTTCTAAGAGTTCTAAATGTTCTCTTCTCATATAGAATGCGATAATGTGAATAAGTGATTGTTTTATTACAAAAATTTACATTGAATCACAATAAAGTCTGACGCACAGACCTACAAAACATAATAATATTATGAAGTAAGAATATCCTTGACCTTGAGTGCCCCTCCATTATTATGTCTAAATTAGGTGATAGTTAATGTGAAATAAATAAAATATTTATTATTACACCAGTTGTGAAGTTTTTCAATCAATGTGATGTATTTTCTTTTCAGGTTGTAAATTGATAGTATGTACCTACCTATTCTGATTAGCTGAAAAATACGTACACAAAACACACATTTACCACGTGATACCTACCTATGTCTAATATTCACAACACAATACTCCTAATTTATAATTATTTTGAGGGAATAAGTATATGCATATTTATGACATACATATGATGTATGTAGCTACTTTAGTAACAATATAAATCAATGTATGTAAGGTATGTAGTCGCTACGCAGGCGCCTGGGTTCAATTCCCGCTCAGTGCAAATATTTGTATGCATGAACAGATATGTCTATTTGCATTGGTCTGGTCGTGCTTCAGAGAGCACGTTAAGTAGTCGGTCCCGGTTACCAAACAAACATCTATGGCAGTCGTTACGGGTAGTTGGAGCCCTAAAAAGTCCAACGTCTTGTGTAACTGCAATGCTTCTATATCAACGCTTCACGGAAAATATCGAAGTACAGTCAAAACCCCAGTCAGTCTGGAAAAGCGGACCCCAGACTCTTAGGTGAAAGCTTCAGATGCGACTGGGATTAACGATTAAGGATGTAGAGAAATAGATTGACATGAAGAACAATTTTGTTGTAATCATGTAAAAAGTTGGGTTATATTACCCCAGAACATTCGATTACGTATGAAAAATAAAATGTAATACATAAGTAAAATATACCTAGTAGGCCCGAGATTCTCATAACTGCCTCTGATAAAAAAATAAATTAGACCCTAAGGCCTCGTAGCGCGTAGCGATTATAAAAAGTACGTTATCATTTTATAACTTCAAAAAATTGAAGATTCTTTTTACTATATGCAATACAATATACTTTATGACACTAAATAAATTGCAGTATATTTTTGCTTTTTAACCGACTTCAAAAAAGGAGGTTCTCAATTCGTACCCAATTTTTTTCATTTTTTTTTAATTTTTTTGTATGTTTGTTACGCGATTGTGAAGCCAATTCTAGACGGATTTTAAAAAATCTTTTTCTGTTCGTAAGTAGATTATTCCGAAGTGGTCCCATTTAAATTTCGTAAATATCTGATGATGGGTTTCCGAGATTAGACCAAGGAACTCTTCAAAAAGTACCAGGAAATCAGCCGCGATTGCTGCAATGGCATATTATTGCAATGTTTCTGCCATTACACATCATAACATCACGCCTGAGTCCTTTGAACGGGTACGCAGAAGTGTTCAGCTATATTTCCGGTGTATATGCATTGATTTTAAAAATTCTTTTTGAATAATGCTTTAATAATTTTTTTTAGCGTGGCCGGTTCGATCTGTAGTGCAGCGTCAGCATCGCATGTACAGTCAGGTCACTATACATGCGATGTACAGTCATGAGACTGTACAAACTCACTAAAAAGAGAAAAAATAATTCTTTTTAACAAAAAAGTTTAACCGACTTCAAGAAACGAAAAAGAGGCACTGAAAAGCGAAAAATAACTTAATTTACAGACTTACTGATTTATTAGAAGTCGGTGCCAGCCAACTTTGTTTGTTGTGTCTGAACTACTATGATGCAATCAATTGAAATATGGCCTCTCTTGGCTATATAATATAGATAATATAAGTATAACATAAAAAGTACCTACATTAAGGCGAGGTATTATCATCTTAATACATCGTAGCTATCAATATTCAACTTTGTCGTATCAATTCAGTGTTCTGCCCCCCCTAGACAAATCGAACCTAATATGGATAGAAGGACAAATGTATGGGATTTGACGTATATGACAGTCGTCAATATATAGGAGGCTGGTATATAATATCTGGCTACCAATGTTCTAGCTGATGAAGCAACCCGGTGATATACATAACTAGCCTTCCGCCTGCGGTTCCGCGCACGTAGATTTCTTTATCTCCGGTTCTACTCAACCGATTGCAATCAAACAAATGTAAGATTTTAAGTCTGATCAAGATCTCTTTAACAAAAAAACCACATCAAAATCCGTTCAGCAGTTTTTGCGTCTATCGCGGACAAACATTTCCAATTTACAATTATGTAATAGTACTAGCCTTTCGCCCGCGGCTCCGCCCGCGTGAATCTCGGTTAACGCGACCTTTGCTCATATCTTCGGTTCTACTCAACCGATTGCGATCAAACAAACGTAAGATTTTAAGTCTGAGCAAGCCCTTTCTAACACAAAAAATCGCAACCAAATCCGTTCAGTAGTTTTTGCGTCCATCGCGGACAAACAGACAAAGAGACAAACAGGCAAACAGACAGGAAATTCAAAAAAAATATATTCGTGTTCAGTATCGTTAACATAATAACCCAAGTGTTATTTTTTCGGGGTGCGGGTCGGGTAACCTCCACGCTGGCTTCCCCGTTTCCTCCCCCTCTGGACCGTGGTCCTGGGGAGCGGAAGCGAGGGGGCTGGTGCACCCTGGACAACGGTCAGTAGACTCCTACTCTAGGAAATCTACTGGCCGTTGACGAATAACCCGGCAGCCGACCCCACGGCACGAGGGGGTCGTGGGATGGTGGGCCTGCAAGGTCCGCGGAAAGGGGTCCGTAGGATCCCTTTCACTCAAACAGCCCTTTTTAGGGCTAGCTGACCCAGAGGGGGTCGTGGTATGGCGGGCCTGCAAGGTTCGCGGGAAGGGGTCCGTAGGATCCCTTTCACTCAAACAGCCCTTTTTAGGGCTAGCTGACCCAGAGGGGGTCGTGGTATGGCGGGCCTGCAAGGTTCGCGGGAAGGGGTCCGTAGGATCCCTTCCATTCCAACAGCCCTTTTCAGGGCTAGCAGACCCAGGCTTTCAGGGCCTGTGGTATGTCGCTCCCGGTATCCCTCTGCTCTCAGAGGGGACAGGGGAGAGACGCGATCCACTGGGATCAAGGGACGGGTCGGCTCACTGCTCGCGCAGGGGCTGACAGGCACTCGTGCCACCGTCGGTGTTGGGAGAGCTGGCTGCTCCCCCGCGTCGCGTAACCTCCGGGATATCGACAACGACTTGAGTGCCAGCCACACTCAGGAAGCCGATATTCTGGAGGCCGCGGGGCTTGCCTTAATTGGCCGGCCCGCGACAAGGAAAAGTCTCGAAAACCCGACAGCGAAGTCGCTTAAAACCTGTGGACACCTGGGGAACTCCACAGTATTTACCCCGCTTCCTGGAATGAGCGTCACCCGGGAAGTGTCTTCATATCGACTCATACTCGTGGGATCTAATATGGTAAATAATATTAAAAACCCCCCCCAACCAAGCGAAATAGACTGCGCGAAGGTCGCGCAGCATCACGACGCGGAGGTCGCGTCCCATATCGCGGTATCGGAGCAATTCGACACCGCGACCGAGAGGAGCAGGGCAAACAGCCCGGTGGGTCTGCAGACCCGGAAGTCTGCCCGGAAGAGAAAGAGGAAGAAGAAGCACTCTCCTACTCCAAGGAGCGAGTCGGACTTGGAGCTTACCCTGACCGACTCGTCCTCCAGCAGTAGCTACGGTGGTGATGAGCTGCTGCGTCCTCCTCCGAACAAATTGGTAGCGATGGGCCGCCAAACGTCAGGAGGTGGCAAGGGGTCTACTCCTAGAACCTCCTCCCCCGGGGCCTCGGCTCCGGAAGATGTGGTGGCGCCGCCGAGACCCTCCCCCTCGGCGGCGGTCCCGGATCAGTGGACCCACCAAATCACGAGGGAGGCGATGGCGGCCCTTCAAGCGAAGGCGATGAGCCAATCGGGGTCCCCGAAGCCGGAGGACGATCAGGTCCTGCAGACCGTGTGGCGCCTCGCTGAATGGGCCGAGTCCCTCAAGGCGGAGCTAGCCGAGTTACGCCAGGACCGTGCCAACGCTAGGCAGCAGGAGGCTCGACGACAAGCCGAGTTTCGGAAGGTGGCGGCTGAAGTGGCGGACCTCCGAAAGATCGTGGCGGACATGCCTCGGGTGACACGATCGACGCGGCGGAATCAGGAGGTGCCACCGGAACGGCCGTTGTCGTCGTCGAGGCAGGTGTCGCCGGCACGGTCGGAGTCACCGGTGCTGCCGGAGTCACCGGCGCAGTCGCGGGCATCGGCGCGTCCGACCCGGCCCGAATCTCCGGTGCTGCAGCCGGTCCGGCCAGCGGACCCTCTGGCTGCCTGCTTGGCGGCCATGGCTGCCATGGAAAAGCGGCAGAAGGCGCGGGATGCGGCGCAGGAGGCCCGGCAGGTGGCTCATGAGGAGCTCACACGGCGACATTTGGAGTCCATGATGGACTCCTTCCGCCGCCCGTCCCTGTCGCTGCCGACCGGGTACGCTGAAGCCGTTGCGAGGGGTCCTACCCGTCCCGCGGCGGGAGCGTCCCCGCCGCAGGCGGCCCGATATCCGTCCGCTGCCGGAGCTGGGAGTCCCCAGGCTGCGCAGGGCACCCAGGCGAAGGGCAAGGGAAAAGGGAAGGGTAAGGGGAAGACGTCCCTAGTCCCTGCCTCGGTCCCAGCCCTAGTCAGGACTCCAGGCCCAGTCCCAGCCAGGACCTCAGGCCCAGCCAAGGGGCCGACTCCGGCTGCCTCCACCAGCTCCTCACCGGAGGGCGGCTGGGAGGTTGCCGGAGACAAGAAAAAGAAGCGGAATGCCAAAAGGAAGGCAGCCAAAAAGGCCAAGAAGGCTGAGGCTGCTGCGAAAGGAGCGCCGAGGAGGCTGCGCGTCCCTCGTTCAACGGCCATCGTCCTCACGATGACGGCAGAAGCGTTGGAGAGGGGTGTGCAGTACCCACAAATCGTGACCCAGGCAACGGGCCTTATCGATATGAAGGCCCTCAACATGACGGTACCCGTCACGGTGAAACACACGCGGACGGGTGCTCGACTGATCGAGGTCCACGGCGCTTCCAGCGGTCCCCAGGCCGACGCCATAGCGGCAAAGATAAGGGAGACGCTGGACGCAGCCGACGTCCGGGTGTCTAGGCCCAACAAGTGCGCAGAACTGCGCATCTCGGGCCTGGACGACTCCATCACGGTTGAGGATATCAGACTCACCGTGGCGGAGGCCGGGGGCTGTCCCCTGGACACAGTAAAGGTTGGAGCAATTCGCTTCGGCCGCCGTGGACAGGGGGCAGCAGTTGTCGGCTGTCCCATCGCAGCAGCCCAAAAGGCTGCCGACCAGCGGTACCTCGCGGTAAGAGGCATTATAAGGGTGCAGGTACGGCTCCTGCAGGCTCGACCGGCTAGGTGCTTCAGGTGCCTGTCGGTCGGCCACGTGGGAGTGCAGTGCACGGCGGAGGTGACGGTCGGAGACCGTTGCTTCCGTTGTGGCCAACCCGGTCATATGGCCGGTAGTTGCGAAGCTCCGTTGCACTGTTTTAGGTGTGCAGCGGAGGGCAAGCCGGCCGACCATAGGGTTGGTAGCAAGGCCTGCACTGGAGGGGAGCCGAAGCCGCGAGGCGGGCGTTCCGCTTCTAGTTCGCGGCGGGATGCGGAGATGGTTCCATAATGGATCCCCAGCTCCGCATCCTTCAGGCGAACGTGGGCCACGGTGTCGATGCTCAGGCACTTCTGCTCCAGAGCATATACACTGGTCAGTACAGTACAGGTACAGTGGTCAATAAATGTCGCCGCTGTCGCCGATCCATACACTCACCGACCACCCGGGCCTGCCTGGGTGATCGACCTGGATGGGTCGGCGGCACTGGTGCATAATGCCGCTGCAGGCAGCCCTCCTCTTACCGCCATTGCGAGGGGGCATGGCTGCGTGGCGGCACTTGTGGGGGAGATAGCGGTCGTGGCCGTCTACCTCACGCCGAGTCGACACCGATACATAAGCCAATACCGGCAATCGCTGGATCGGCTGGCCGAAGTCGTCAATGCCTGTTACCCTCGCCCGGTTCTTGTGCTCGGGGACTTTAACGCCTGGTCTGTGACCTGGGGGTCCCGGCACACGAACCCGCGTGGCAGGGCACTGGAGAGCTGGGCCGCTACACTCGGTCTAGTTCTCCAGAATTGCGGGGCCGAAGCCACGTTCGTGGCCGCGGGGCGCAGTTCGATCGTGGACCTTACGTTCGCGGGCGCTTCGCTGTCACATCGTGTGCGGCACTGGCGAGTCGTTGCGGGGGTGGAGACACTGTCGGATCACCGATATGTTCGGTTCGATGTCTCCCGCCCCGCGGGCGACGCGCCGGTCATACCGGCCCCACGCGAGCCGCGCTGGGTGCTTAAGAGACTGAATCGGGAGGACCTCCTGGAGGCTGCCATCGTACAGGCCTGGGCCATTGCGCCGGACAGGCCTGTTGATATCGATGATGAGGCGGCGTGGTTCCGGGAGGCCATGACACGTGTCTGCGATGCGGGTATGCCTAGGGCTCCACCCTATAGTCCGAGGCGTCAGGTCTACTGGTGGTCTGCGGAGATCGCGAGGCTGCGACAAGAGTGCGTGATCGCGCACCGCCGGTGGGCCAGATTCCGTAGGAGGCGTAGCCGACCCGCAGACACGGAGCCCCGAGTGGCGGAGCTTCATGAGGGATACAGAGAGGCCAGAAATGCCCTCCGAGCGGAGATTAAGCGGGCCAAAGCCACGGCTTTTAAAGAGCTGATGGAGACGCTGGAGAGGGACCCATGGGGGCGGCCTTACCTTATGGTAAGAGGAAAGCTGCGCCCCCGGGCCCCGCCGCTGACCCGGACTCTCCAGCCGGCTCTGCTCGGAGGAGTGGTTGAATCTCTGTTCCCGGCGCGGGCGGAACATGTTCCACCGCAGATGACTCCGCCACATCGGTCGATTTTGGCACCCAGCGTAGTTGACGACGACGTCCCTGAAGTCACTTGGGTAGAACTAGAGCTGGCGGTGCGAAGGCTCAGTGCCAAGAAGAACACCGCCCCAGGACCCGACGGCATTCCTGGCCGCGCGTGGGTCATAGCTCTAGGGGAAGACGCTCTCGAGCCTCGATTCAGAGGGTTCCTCAGCGCATGTTTGGAACGGGGCCAGTTTCCGAAGACGTGGAAGACGGGGAAACTGGTCCTCATCCGGAAGGAGGGGCGCCCGGTGGACTCACCGTCCGGATACCGGCCCATAGTGTTGCTCGATGAGGTGGGCAAACTCTTTGAAAGAGTTATCGCGAAGCGCCTCGTCGAGCACCTTTCTAGAGAAGGGCCGGATCTGGCGGATGCCCAATATGGCTTCCGCCGAGGGCGTTCCACCGTGGATGCAATCATGCGCGTGAGGACTCTGGCGGAGGACGCAGTTGCTCGGGGCGAGGTGATGTTGGCGGTGGCTTTGGACATTTCCAACGCGTTTAACACCTTGCCCTGGAGTTGCATTATGGAGGCACTCGTGTACCACGATGTGCCTCTCTACCTCCGCCGCATAGTCGGGGCTTACCTGTCGGAGAGAGCCGTCATCTACCCAGGTGCGATCGGTGTCGGCCGGAGAGAGACGTCGTGCGGTGTTCCGCAGGGATCGGTCCTGGGGCCGCTCCTGTGGAACATCGGATACGACTGGGTGCTTCGCAGTGAGCTTGTGGATGGTGCCGCCGTGACGTGTTATGCGGACGACACGCTAGTGACAGCGAGCGGGGCTACACACCGCGAAGCGACCCGGAAGGCCACGACTGCGGTTGCCCAAGTCGTGGAACGGATCCGGAGGCTGGGTCTCGAGGTGGATCCGCAGAAAACCAAGGCCATGTTCTTTCATGGACCTCGGCGCGGACCACCAGCGGGATCCAGCATAACAGTGGGAGACACTCTCATCGCCATCAAGCCCCAGATGAAATATCTGGGGCTCGTGCTCGACGGTCGGTGGGACTTCGGGGAGCATTTCCGAAGTCTGGTCCCCAAATTGGTGCTCACAGCTAACGCTCTGACGCGGCTGCTGCCCAATTTGAGGGGCCCGGAGGACTCCTGCAGGAGACTCTATGCGGGTGTCGTGCGGTCCATGGCTCTATACGGGTGCCCCGTATGGGCGGATAACCTGAAGGCCAGGCACGCGGACAAGCTGCATGAACCGCAGCGGACAGTGGCCATCAGGGTCATCAGGGGGTACCGCACGATATCCTTCGAAGCAGCGAGTCTCCTTGCCGGATCGCTACCATGGATCCTGGAAGCGAGAACCCTTTCGGCGCTATATCGGTTCCGAAAGGAGGCGCGGGAGCGGGGACATGATCCTGAGCCTGAAGAAATTCGGGCCGTGAAATCCCGGCTCCACAGGGACATGGTAGCGGAGTGGGAGCTGCGACTTGGGCGACCACGCGCAGGGCACGCCGTAGTAGCGGCGGTAAGACCCATCATGGGGGAGTGGCTAGAGAGGCCACACGGCGGCCTCTCGTTCTGGCTGACGCAGATAATCACCAGTCATGGGTGTTTCGGGCGGTATCTGCATCGGATCGCGAAGAAAGAGCCAACGTCCGAGTGCCATCACTGCGACGCGAGCGAGGACTCGGCGCTGCACACGCTCACCGAGTGTCCGGCGTGGGAGACGCCGAGACGGGAGCTGGTGGCGACCTTGGGAGTGAGAGTTCTCACGCTCGCTACTTTGCTCGCAGCGATGGTTCGCTGCGCGGATGCGTGGGCCGCCGGCGCCTCCTTCTGCGAGCAAATAATGCTCGTGAAATGGGAGGCGGAGCGGGAGCGAAGGAGAATCGCAGACCTTGCGGCCCGCGAAGAGCGTAGGAGAATCGCTAACCGCGCGGCCCGTAACGAGCGACGGCAACTCGGGCGTCGGAGGTCGCAGAACGACCTCCGTCCCCCATGAGCGCGGGCCTGGGGGTGACGGGTGGAGCCGCCTGTCACCCTAGCAGAAGCAGGCCACGGCGGCGGTGCGCATTGCGTGCCTCCCCATACCCGGGGGCGAGTTGGGACTCTACGGTCCCCACATCGGGAGAGGGCCAGATCGAGAGATATGGCCCTGGGTCGGCCGGGGTGCGAGGGATATGGCTACAACAATCTCACCTCCGGCAACGGACGGCCCACAGCCGGCGTGCGTTTTAGTCGGTTCGAGTCCGACATAACCTCCTCCTCCGGCTCCGGCGGGGGAGGTATCCGAGGGGATTTTTCGCACGATAAAAAAAAAAAAAAAAAAAAAAAAGTGTTATTTTTTCGTCGATTGTGTTAATGCGAATACTTACAATGTTTGGTAATATCACTCGCAGCGAAGACTCTTTGGAATGGTTGGTGGTACAGAAAAGGGTGGACGGTCGACGTTCTCGTGGCAATTCACTCACAAGATGGACAGACCTTATTAAGTCCTCTACAAAGTGTTCCCTTACTGAGTGTACGCATTGGGTCACGAATAGAGAGAAGTGGAGAAGTCTCGCAAAAGCTACGACCAACCTACTGGATGATCCATAACCACGACCACTCCGTCAGGTGAGAAGAATAAAGGAATATGACTTGTGACGAAACCCGTTGTCAGTGGTTTACGTTATATTGTCTCTATCAGGAAGAAGTAAGGGATGAAATAAATATAGGCAGTTAGATGTTAAATATCAAAACAGAATAATAAAATATAAAATATACTAAATATTTTATTCTTGTGTTGTTGTTATTGTTAATGCTGTTTCTTGTATAATGCTTCCCTTCTTTTCACACCGGTGTAATGTGCGACGTCCCTTTAGAAGGATCTGAAACTAAACCAAATCAGTGTTTACTTTCGACATCAAAAAAATGTCTAGGTCCTTAATTTATTTTGAAAACTTACGAGAGTTTGTTAGCGAAATAAACAGCAAAAAAAAAAGGAAGGACACGACTGTATTTCCGTCCCAATGGAGCAGTCCAATTGGAGAAGTACCTCCGCCCTACCGAATACCCCGGCTATAATAACCTCGTGTTGTTTTCCCAGCGGTGAGTAGGGTAGCCAGAGCTCACTGGTGTTGTAATGTCAGTGGGAAGACCAAAGGCTTGTCCTTTCAATAAATAATAATCAAAAACTTTCTGTTTTCCAAAATGTTGACATAATTTTTACCCGACTGCGCCAGCGAGAGGGTAATATGTTTCGCGCGTATGTATGTATGTGTCTATGTGTGTATGTAGTTTTCTTTGTTCCCCTCTACAGGCCTAACGCCTGGACGGATTTTGATGAATAGGGTCTCAAATGAAAGGTATTCATCTCCCGAGTGTCATAGGGTACATAAAATTCCAACAAAAACTATACGGTAGATTTTTGATGCTAAAATAAGTGTTGGCAAAATTTTTTTTTCATTCAAACTTATCGAGTAGGGTATCAAAATGAACAGAATTAAAAGGAGATTACAAAAATATATAGATGTCATATCCTAACTAAAAAGTAATTAATTTTATTAACACCATGACTGCGTAGATATTTATATTGCTACATCGGATGCGGCGATATTTGAATTATTAGATGTGAAGAACAAATTGAATAACTGAATGCTTATATAATTTTGCAGTGCCTGCTGAGTTACTTTTGGTGCTTTAGCTGCTTCAATTAAAATGACACATTGTTTGCTGAAATAAATTTCAATTCTTATTGTTGAGACATTTTTGCGGATTTTAACAGCTTCAATCGATATGATGCTGACTGTATACACATCCCCTAATAACGGATTTTACAAAACTCTGCCCCTAACAGGATAAAACAAATACCATGTGTACGAAATCAAGAGCTAGCGGCCAGTAGTAAATAATTGTTATAAAAATAAAGCGCGGGCTGGTTGTTCACTTTTTTGCTAAGAGAACGAACGTAGGCGCTACCACTCACTTCCACTGTTTAAGTATCTAAATCACAGACTAAATAATATTTTAAACAAAAATAAAATATCTAAAACTGAGTTTTGAACTATAACAAATTTGAGGTCTATATAATAAATATAATACTTCTGCTAACTGTTACCTGGCCAAGCCACCATCATTCATATCGGTTTTGTGGGGCCATGTTTATATGTAAGATTTTTGTAATTTATCCGCTAATAAAGATACATACATACATAGTCGGAGATCGTTCTTAACAGCTCGGTTCAAATTTGATGACGGCTCGGAAGTGCGTAAGAGTGCGACACGAGATTGCGTAGGTTCGATCCAATTGGCGATTGACTCGCTCTCTTCTCTCAAACACCAATTGACCTGAACCTGCGCAATGTACTTGTCAATTGTATTGGCCATATTTGTTAATGCTTTGTCAAATACACTGTCCACACATGGTAATTATTTGTCAAATACATAAATACAAATAGCCATGTGAAGTGCCACCATAACGAAGGTCTAATTGTCGCAGGCTCTTATAGCCGTATGGCAGCATATATTTTTAAAGATTTTTCTTCTTAGTCACTTAATAAAATATGTGCATAACAAGGAAAACTTACTTTGAAAGCCTCGCAAAATTTCCTTGACATCAAACTATAGAGAATTGGATTAACTGCTGTAGCCAAGTAGCCGTTGTAACACAAAAAGTTTACTATCTTCCATACCTGGAAATAAATAAACATAACCACATCACTTATTAATTCTTAATTGCATAAACTTTACTTCTATTACGATTATATGAGTACGGGGTATGTTGGGCCAAATGTCATAATGTCCAATGTATCAAAATGACAAGGAAACAATGCAAATTGAATGAAATTTTAAAGCAATTAGTAAGTACGCTAACTTTTTCTATAGATTTATATGGGAAAGTCGCCACCCCAAGACGAATGTGTACCTACAAGTAGCTCACTTTGGTCAGACCATTCATTCAAAAAGTCCGTCTAGCATGTTGACTTTTTTCTGCTGAAAATTCTGATCTTGTTCATCCTAGCGTAAATCCCAGTCGCATCTGAAGTTTTCACTTCGGAGTCTGGGGTCCGCTTTACCAGTCTAACTGCGGATTTGTCTGAACTTCTATATTTTCCGGGAAGCAACTGTCATCTGATCTGACCTCCACAATCCAATGATGACATTAGGCGAAAATAAAGCATTGCAACTAGACCAGTTGTTGAACTTTTTAGCTTTTTAGCTTTGTTTTTAGATACATCTATAGCAGTCGTTCCCTAAAAAGTAGTAGTAGTAGGTATGACAATCGGGACCTATGCAAATACCCATATTCATACATACAAATATTTGCATGTGGGTATCGAACTCGCGCCACCTGCGTAGCGGCTGCGTTTACTACCGCTACGCCACAAAGGCTGTCTGTGCTGAAAATTCTAATAAGTAAATGGTAATAATGTATTCTCATAGCATCAGTTTGTCAATCGAGACTGTTTAAACCTTTAATATAATATATTGTTAAGGTATAAAGTATTTACGTGATCTGTAATTATAAATAAGTTATACTCATTATCAGAACTTTATCATCAAAATGTTTAATCGTCTTAGAAATGTTTAGGTTAATGACTAATGAATAATGATCTATCTACGGAAAATTCTGATGCATACCGCGTAGCTATGGTAGGTAATAGGTATATTCCAAAAGCGTCAAACCCTTAATCGAAACTCTACAAAAATGGTTGAATTGATCTGAATCGAATTCGGAATGTGGAAATTAAGTAGATATTGGGTATAAAATTGTCCTAATCTTGATAATAAATAAAAATTTGTTTATTTCCTCATCATAAGCCAGAATAAAATACCGATGACATTTCTATTAGATCCTTTGATAATAAGATAGAGTTACATAATAATTATAAAAAAATACATAGGAATGAAAAAAAAAACCATTGGGATGCCCAGAAAACCATTTAACATGCCTAATAAATGGCCAGACAATAGTAGTTAGTTCTAGTTCATTTTGAACTCTGTTTTAGCGAGAAGAAATTGAGTGGAGTTTGTTGCGCCGTTTCTTCTCCACTAGCGCCTAGGAAGCGGTGGTAAACTTAGTTTTAAGCAGAATTTAACGCCAAAAAGATGTAATCACGTAGTGTAACGTGATTACATCTTTTTTGTGAGAAATTAAAAAAATCGAATTTGCAATAGACACTTAAATAAGAGGAACTTTACTTACGGTTTGATTATCTTCGTAATTGAAGTTAGGGTATATTATCATCACGCGTAGCACACAATATGGCGACCAGAAGAAAACAAACGACGTTGCTACGGCAGCTGGAAATGATTTATTGAAATGTTACACAACTAATTTTTATTAGTTCCTTGAAACCCGCAATTATTTTTTTAAACAATTGCGGGTTTCAAGGAACTAAACAACTACGAGTAAGAAAAAATATTTTTAAAACTATACCTAACCATCATCATCATCCTCGTGTCTAGTTGTGCCCAAAGTTTACAGTTTGGGGCCCGGGGTCCGGTTTTCGTTCTTGATTATTATATAGGCTTTTGCGGGAGCGACTGCCGTCTGCTCTCCCAACCTCGAGACTAAAGTCTGCGCCAGAGCCTGGTCTGTTAAAGGGCCGTGCACTTAACAGACGAAATGGACTTGGATTCGAAAAGGGCCTAGGTATACGAATTCTATAACTATAACAATATATCTAAGTACCTACTTACTTCTATCTATCTGAACTATATAATTGTAAAGTGGTCATGTCTGTACATTTGAGATATTAAAAAAATACTTGGGTTATGTTATACTCTTACTAATAAAGATATAAAACACGAAAATATTTTTTTTGAATTCTTGTCTCTTTTTCTGTTTATTATGACGCAAAAACTTATGAATGAATTTTGTTGCGCTTTTTATGTTTGAAAGGTCTTGGTTAGACTTAAAATCTCATGTAATTTTGATCGCAATCGGTCAAGCAGAACCGGGATAAAGCCAATAAATGTGAAAATCGACAACGACGCGAGCGGAAGGCTAGTTTTATTAAATGAAATAGTGATCCTATAATATCACGTATAGAAAAATTTGGAGCATTCCCCCTGTAAGAGAAAGATCGCGGGTTCAAGTCCCGCCTGAGCTGTATTCGCTTTTTTCTCTTTTCTTTTTTTTCTATCTTTTTCTTTTTTCTTTTCTTTTTTCTATCTTTTTTTTAATCGCTTTTTTTTTTCTTTTTTCTATAGAAGTACGATTGTGCAAAGTCACTGTGTAAGCTTAAACCGTATACAAAAACTGTACTTACCCAACATTTTTACTGCCTTATCCCGATTTTGTCGGGCATTTAAGGGACTACTCCGCAATTTACTATGTGTCGAATGTAACTCCAGAACTATTAGCACGTATAATACAATGATTAACATCATTGGTATAATGCAGATTACTATTAACTCAATACCCATTACAATACTGGGGACATCCGAGAGTGTGTAATAACAGAATACGTATTTCTTCCTTTCTAATAGGTTTATATAAAATATATCTGGCAAGCAAAAGGTCAACGATATCACCCATATAACGCCTACAATTTTAAAAACACGAGAGTTGTGTAGTAATTTTTGTCGAAGAAAAGGTCTGGTTACTACAATGTAACGTTCGACAGTGAAAGCTGTGATAATGAGGACATTGGAGTTACAAAAAAAGTCCAAAAGAATGAAATGTAGTCTACATCCGATGCCACCCAAAGGGTAAAAATCAGGCATCCAAATGATGTACAGGTCAATTGGAATGAAAAGTGAAATCATTAGATCTGTGATTGCAAGGTTAGCAAGGTAACAATTAGTAGGAGTTCTCATACTGCGATCTCTAGCGATTACAGTGCAGGTGCAAACATTACCGATAAGACTCAGCACCATGGAAATACATAAAAGGACACTGAGAACTATCTTAACTGCGTATGTTGTACTGTCTACTATATTTCCCTCGTCGACATCATAGAACGCAATACCAAATGGGCCGAACAAATGATATGAACTATTTGTGTTGCTCTCATTTTGTCTTAGAAGTAGCACTGTCATATTGTCAAATAAACTATATTTAAGTACTAATGTAAATCACACATTAAAATTAGCCCATAAATCAATATAACTTGAGGAAGAGCGATGACGCTTTGAGCAGCGTCACGAAAAGACTGATAAGAAAAAAGTCACAGAGGCCTTGACACACCCCTGTACAGGGTGATATAAAAATGATATTTCTTTCACGATACTAATTTTGTTCTAAAAGTGCCCAGTTGACTCATTTCTCCTGATAGTAAACTTGGGTGAACCTTCTTTCTTCTTTTGTTGTCTTCACTTCGATGGTCATGAAATACCTATGCCTTTTCACGTCGTAACTAAGAAAACTGTAAGTCAGCCCGAGGTCTATAAGATTGCAAATGGTTACAACCTACCAACGTAGGTACGCCTAATACTGGTGCACCGTTCAGTTGCCATGAAACCTCATAATAATCCAATGCATTGGCCGTTATGCTCAGACCTACTAACAGTACGGGGGCTTATAGAGCCCTACCAATACTCACCAAACCATCCTCACCTGCCATTCGGTTCTCTCAGAAAAGCCAAATAACAAGCGCGCCTTGAGCTTAAAAGAACGAGCTTTACATGCCATTGGAAAATCGATACAACAATGATGCTGGTGATATTTGTTTAGATCTCGATACATAAGTTTAAATTCATTTTCTTTATTTCTCAATATGGTGCAACACTGTTACAGCGTCAAATTTTGCTTAAAACTAGGTTTACGACCGCTTCCTAGGCGCTAGTGGAGAAGAAA
Source organism: Eilema depressum (assembly GCA_914767945.1). NCBI lineage: Eukaryota > Metazoa > Arthropoda > Insecta > Lepidoptera > Erebidae > Eilema > Eilema depressum. The sequence continues at coordinate 8,342,018 of OU612020.1, forward strand.
CGGCGCAACAAACTCCACTTCATAAAAATTAAATAACTTTCTTAAAATATCTGTCTTTCGTAATAAAGAGCAGCCTGTATGTAAAGTAATTGAGTTGATCTAAACAAGCTAACAAATTGACAGCAACCATAGAGTGCACGCGGACGGTCACCCCTAATTGAAATTACAGCCTACTTTCGATATACACCACATAATAGAGAACATAATTTAATGGTTTTTTGCTTAAGCTTAGAGTATTATTCATTTTATATGCAGCATAAGGAGGATATGTCGTTGATTATAATAGTACTTTTTTTTATTTTATTTTTTTTATATAGGACACGTCAATTTGACTTCGCCTCGCCTGATGGTAAGCTGAAGGCAAAGTCTCTGAAAAGAGGGCCACCATTACAACACACAACACAATGGTGAAATAATGATTTAAATAAATTAGGTTTTGCATTGGTTTCTTACGAGCAGTCAGTTAACCCATAGATACCTAATATAACTAATAATGCAAGGTTTCCCATTGTCCATTGTTTTTATACATGAGGTATTTAGTAGGTATCTAGTAATTAGAATTCTGGTTCTGTGGAATCAACGACCAAAGTTGCTAAAATATTTAAAAAGGTTTTTTTTTTCATTGTAAAGGTAGATACTACCTACATGTAAAGGTCTGCTAAATATAATTTAATGTATAAATTAACTGATAGAAAAATATATAACGAACTATCTTTGTATACCTTAGATAGGTAACGTATACAAAGACAGAGTACATACTATATAATATCTACTTATATATATTCTGTGTCATGACTTCATTAAAGTAAAAATACTATAAGCCAGGTCCACCCCTCGTCATTTGCTTGGGTTGGGTTGAAATCGCTACCTTTCTGAATAATAGTGAACCGTAGCTGACTCGTAGCAGTTGACTCCAATAAGATGACTCAACGCAAAAAAAAGAGTTTTTCGTATTCGCCGTGAAAGTCTGTAGGATATTTTCGGTGGTAAAAAAGGAAACGGAAATTAGTATTTTATAGTTGAAATAATGCAATAAGTACATTTTGACAGATGCCCTTAGTCATAAAAGGTAACTTGGCACGATTGCAACGAAACATAAAACTATTATAATTTAATTTAAATAATTTGTAAATACGTAATAGCTTATAATATTAAGTCTAAAAAATATACTGTGACATATTTCACTTTAAATTAGTACAAGTAATTTAAACTATGTAGTGATTCTATAGTTCTCGAGACCTCGTAAGATAGCTATGTTTTATCGTAGATAGAAGTCTACGTAGAAATAATCCTAATGCACGATTTGGGGCCTTATATGAAGAATTCTTTAACATTGAACAATTTTAAACACTACGACTAGCTGCAGCTGTAAGAACACAACTTGAAAAATATATTTAAATATTATATAAGTATTTTAATTAGGTTGCAGAGATACCATATTTTTACCTGCTACAATGCTGGTATAGGTCTGTACATCTTTAGCTTTTTCAACTTTCATGATTGTTTTATTCCTTTATAGTGAAATTACACTCTCAGGTTCTTATTGCACCCTCGTTCATATTGGGGTGGTGGTACTATTAAATATTCTACATATTCTACACCATTCTACACAACGCTACTGGCAAGCATAGCTCAATTAATTTGTGTTATGGAATCTAGAATGCGGATAAACATACTAGGTAAGATTTTTTTTATGTAAATACATACATGTTATATATAGAAACACCCACTAATAACCTATCGCCTTGTCTAATTTTGTATAGGTTCTGGTTAAGGACAATAATATATTGGAAAAGGTGCAATGAAAATATAATATTAATTATTTCTTTTTTATTTTCCTTTAATCAAAAAGTAAGAAGGAATGGATACATCACATGCCGACATTAAATATTAAAGTCTTGAAACTACTAACAATGTTAGTTTTAAATAATTAATAAATAATAAAGTTTTATCACAATGCCATCAGTATGTAGTAAATACTAGTGTATTTTACACCTTTTAATCTAAAATCGTTGGTTACTTATAACGGATCGATATATTATTCAGTCTTCTCTGGGATATTGCCATTTGTAATCATTTCATCAGGGTGTATTTCCTCGTCGTGACCCCATCTAGGGTGGCTACCATCACCAGTTCTCTTCACTCGCTTTTGTATCACGTCAGTAGATACAGTCTTTAGATCATATGCCCAACCAATTTTGGCCATAAAATCGATAAACAGCTTCGTGGTATTTAACGAATATCCTCCGAGTTCAGCTGTTTTATAATCCCAGGGGAAGGTATGGTGGTAATTGTGGAAGCCTTCTCCAAGCACAACAAGAGATACAGATTTAGTTTCAACGGGGTTAATATTTTTGTCGTAGGGTTTGATTCCCCATAAGTGGGCGGCAGAGTTGACGAGCCAGGTAACGTTTAGTACCCACACGAAGCGGAATATTGCAGATACAAAGTACGCGTTCCAAAGTGATTCTCCCCATAGAGTTGGGATATAACTGGGTAGAATGAAACATGTCAGAGGCATGAGAATTAGGTAATATCTGAAAAAAAAAACCAATGTTAGTACGAGAAAAATAAGAATCAAATTTAAAGAGATGTATAATAAAGGAAATGCTATATAACATTTTTTATACGACTTAGGTCGCAGACAAGCACACGGCTCACCTGATGGAAAGTGATTACCGTTACCTATGGATGAGTGCAATATCAGGGGAGTCACACTCGTGCTGCCGACCCTTTAAGATTTTTTTTTTATACCACTTAGTTGGCAGACAAGCACACGGCCCACCTGATGGGAAGCGGTCACGTATGCAACACCAAGGGCGTCACACTCGCGCTGCTGACCCTGAAGAAACCTTCTAATGCCCTTCTTGATGAACCCCATATTGTAGTCGCTTGAGAAAACCACCGCAGGGAGTTCATTCCACAGATTCTGTGCCGTCAGCGAAGAAGACAAGCAGTAAGCCTTTGGCCTTCCCACTGAAAGCACAAAACCTCTCCAGTGAGCTCTGGCTACCCTACCCATCGTCGGAAACAGAACACGAGGTTATTATACCCGCGGTATTCTGTAGGGTGGAGGAGCGAAATTGGACAATTAGTTTGATTATTCTTTTATGATAGAGATGATGATGAAAGATTTATGAGTAAATAATTTTAATTAATGATTAGTGACTCATAAATATTTCATAATAAATATCATCACTCTATTGATAATCCGTTGTTATTGCTTGTCTAGGTCATCTAAGGTCAGGTCATTGCAGTCCGCAGTTGCACACGTCCATAATGTGCCGCGGTAACTGCTTCCTATCAAATAGGCCGTATGCTTTTCGGCCATGAAAATCGTATAGTTTTAACTTTAAGGTGATTACATACGCGAATGACTTTGACCATACAAATGCTCAAGGTCATTCGCTCGTTTTTCAGCCGTAAAAATCAGTAAAACTAATTTTAATAGATAATTTTATAGGGGACGATTACAAACTAAGAAGGTCACGTCATGCTAATACACTCATTTAACATATATCTGAAATTTTAGATTATTTAGATACATATTGTAGAAAATATTTGGTTTCATAAGAAAGAGTAGAGTGATGTTCAGAGCCTCTTTTCAACTATTTCTTTCTTTTTTATTGAATTTATAAAAAGGTGAAGTTACTCTGTATATCCTGTAGTATGCAAAGATGTAAATTCTAGATCCTTAGGTTTTATAGTTAAAAAGAAAAACGGTTTCGAAAATACCGATTTTTCGATGCTAATCTGATTCGGGGCCTTAATAGTTTTTCGGTTTTGTTGATAAACCTGTCATGACAAAAAGGCCGTCTTCTTTACAAAATTATTACAGAAGTTGTCTTTTAAATTAACCAATATCTTCTGTCATTATTTCTTATTAACTACATAATCTTAACGGCTAGCGTTGAACGTTGATGTCGATTTTATTTTCTAAAACTACTAAACTAAAATCTTCAATTTTCTTTCATATTGACTTCAAAGCAAATTCAATTATTGTTCTGTTGCCAAATTCGTAAATTTTTCCTGATAGATACAAGTTGTAATGATATTGAATGGTTTAAAAACGACACTGAAATGACATCAATTAAAAAAATACATAACTTACTTCTTTTGAAAACGAAGAACAGGATCATGTTTGAGATCATTCATGTCAATGGTGTGCCCTTTAGCCCTAATCTCAGGATGCTTTCTTACAAGAAGCCAGCCGACGTGAGAGAAGAAGAAACCTCGGGTAGCGTTGTGAGGGTCGGCATCGGTCTCTGAATACTTATGATGCATGCGATGATCCCTAGCCCAGTCCACAACGGCATCCTGGAATGCACATACGTTCAAATGACTACAATTACCTTTAAATTGGACGCAATATTATACTTGAATATGAAATTAAGGGTCAAAAGTGGTTTCAAATTCACTTAACTATATTTTAGATAGGGTTATTTAACATCAGACAGATATATACCAGCCCAGAATATAAAGTCGTGAATATATTATATATTATGTATGTAGTAACAATATGATAGGACAGTATTATATTTCATCATATTATTTACAAAGTTTAGTGCGGAAAGTAGGTAACATCAATCACGTTGACGGTCCAGTTATTATTATGTTAATTATAGGTTAAAGGGTTAATAATTATGATAGTACCGTTAAATTGCGCGTGATTATCATTTGTGCACGCTATAAATATTCTCATTATCATAATATAGATAACAAATTATTTGTTTTTAATTTGTGATCTTAAAAATAAATTAATCACATTAGTTCACCAGGTGGGTCATTTGTCATTTAAACAATATTTGTAATGGACATTTTACTCGTACAGTAATTTATTAATATTATTTCATAATGGATAACCATCCAGAGGTTCGGGACTCTTTTTTCGTTCAGGCAGGGAATAAATCTACTTTCCACATCCTGCGCGTAACAGGGAAGCTACGCGGATATATGGGACTTTCACCTCATTAATACGACCTGTCGTGTGCCGTATGTTGTGTGCCAAGCCCACCTAAGATCGAGGCCCCACCAACTTACCCAAACTACCTCTGAGCCAGTACAGCTGATTGGCAGGCAAGGTTCAGGCTTAGACCATTCTCTTCTTGTGAGAAATCACGAAAACAAAGCGTAAGAAGGTGAAGCCTAGACAACTAAGGTGGAAGTTTTGAATGCAGCTAGTATTAACGTTGGTATGACGATTATTAAAGGGATATTTAACTAAACCTTACCTGAAAAGCCAAGGTATTGAAGATACACAGCATGATTCGGAGTGGTAGACGGGCCTTATATGATTTATGTGCCCATAACCTGTGAGCTCCCGCCGTAATGCCGAGCCCCGAACATATGTATAGAATAAACGCTGTAATTAAAACACAAACATGTTATTTTAGTAAATGAACACCTAATATAGCCAATCTGAAACATCCACTATAATACTAGGTATAATATATTGATAAACGGATTGAGTCCCACCACGGTTTCACCACGATTTCATTATCTCAAACTATTTCTCACAACAAAAGATAAAGTCAATTAAGGTCAATTGAAGATCATTAATGTGAGGCGAATTTTCTCCCTGATCGCTGAGAAGAAAATCTTTCCCAACTAAGACTAAAGTTGTACGCAACTTATTTCTGTGTAAACCAAAGGATATCGGTGGAACTCAACAGATCGAATATTTGTAGTACATAGGTATATTGTTGATTTGCAGTAGAATAAATTTCGCTACCGACGTTTACATCGATGCTAACGGATCAACTGTTATTTATAACAGTCTGTATGAATTTACTGTGTTGTCCGTGGCTTCGCCCGCATGACATTTTAATCCCGTTCCCGCCATGTAAGCCTAGTTCCGGGATAAAAAAAATACAGCCTACATGTTATTCCAGACCATAAATCAATCTCCATACCAAATTTCAGCCAGATCCGTTCAGTTGTTAGAGCGTGATTGAATAACATAATCTAAACTTCTTCAAAAAGTTTGACATTTCTAAAATCAATTCTAGGAGTGTGGTAGATAGATAGATAATAGATGTACACCAATAGATTTACAGCCCCTCTAGACAAGTGGCAATTCGTTGCTCGGCGTATGATGGAATAGAATGCCAAATGTATGGGATTTGACGTTTATGACAGGCGTCAACGAATGTCAAAAACGTCAAATCCTATACATTTTTCATTCTATTCCATCATACGCCGAGCAACGAATTGCCACTTGTCTAGGGGGGCAGTACTACAAGTTGGTAACATGTTACAGTTCAATGTACAATGGGCGGCCTTATCGCTAGAAGCGATGTCTTCTAGGCAATGATGATTAGTAGGATAATGCAAATCTTTCATAATTACCTTATGCCTTGTATACTTATTCATGTTGTGGTAACGTAATAATCTATGCTAGACTAAGTTAATCTTGGTTTTCATTGTCAAACTAAAGGATTACCGATTAATTGATTACACAAGACATGTAGCCAGTTGCTCCATAAGTCGTGTATTTCAAGGTCAAATTTAATTACTTCCCATTATAGTATTAATATTATCTACATGTTTAGTCAATCACTATCTGTTATACTATTGATATAGATTAGAGACTTATTTGTATTTGGGTATTTCCCCTCTTCTTTAAGCCAGCACTCGTGTTTGTCAATAAATTCTGAAGTTACAAACACCGCCACAAGTTTTAAATCCCCTCGACAGATTATAGGGCAAGGCACGGGGGAATTCAGAAGGAAAAAACGTCTAGAGCACTCATAGTGTGGGTAGAAGACTGGTTTAAAACCTTTACCTATGCTTTTAGATGTTAGCATTATAGATAATATTTTCGGTATTTTTAGGGTTCCGTAACTCAAGAGGAAAAAACGGAACCCTTATAGAATCACTTCGTTTTCCGTCTATATTATTCTACCTCTGAACCACCGATGCGGATGGTTCAGTGGTAGAATGCTCGCCTCATGATCATCAGCTTTCACGTTTTAAAAACTTTACCAAGGATTTGACGAAATCTCTTTTCAAAATCTATGAAAGTCTTTACACCAAAACCATAATATACCAGGCATAACTCTATTTTTCAATCGACTGTACCGTAATCTTTGTACATTCTAGTTTTTAGACATTTTGCGACTTCGGCAAAATGCTATTATACCATAATGAGAAATGGACGTAAACAGTATTAGTCTTTATAATGACTGCGGCAACTTGCGTTCGAGGCATCTATCGCCCGACCCTTGCCAACCATGAATTTTGATTTCCTTTTGGATACTGGTGTTGAGTTAAGCCTTGCAAAACTAATAGCATTTCGAGTTCATATAGATTATTATACAAAGAAACCAGATCTCTGAATACCAGATGATTTGATTCAGCAGCTAAATCAGCAATTTATGGCACACAATATAACAACGTTATTTACTGCGGCTAGCTCCTATCCTATCACTTAGCCACCGGCACCGTAGCTAAACGACACAAGGTCATACTCGTATTGACTAAGATTTTCTGTTTGGTTCTGCAATGCAAATTTTTTAAAACGCAGTCTTCGTTCGAATTAAGATATGATTCCGTAGCCGACAGTGTACCCATTACTTGTCAAACTCCGATACGGATAAAGGGGACCATTGAGAAGCCACAACGAATTACGTGCATGTGCTGCGTGCGTCGGCAGTTGTCGCATGCGGTCGGCTATGGAATCATACCTTAATGCAATCGTTTGGTATAAAAATGTTGAAGTTCCAAGGGCTAGGTACTCCCTACGCTCGATATCACTGTGCTAGGTTGATAGCAATAAATAGGCCCTCTGCGTTACGAAGGAATCTTATCCTACTCACTGATATAATATGAAAGTTTGTTACTCTATTACACTCACATGGTTGAATAGACCTGGCTGAAATTTCGTACAAGCATAGATTATAGTCTAAAATAACATAAGGACAATAATAAATAGGATACCATTGTATGCGGGAACGTGATCAGAATTCCACGTCGGTCGCGGGCAAAAGCTATTAACTAAGTACCTACATATTATTGTCATTATTGTCATAATTCGAATGCTAACAAAATTGCTGCAATAAAAATTTAAAACAAAAGAAATACTACGTACAAAATAATTTAGTGTACCACATAGCTTGAAAAAGGAATAGGTACGCTCCATATACCGCTCCCAAATGTAGCATGGCAAATAATATAACGTTTCTCCAAACGATCCTCAGTTTTCGTTTCTCCGCTGTGGGAGGAACTACCACTGGAGGTGCATCCGCATCTTCATTTGCTACATCTGTCTCATACAACACCCACGACCCTTTTGTCTGCCCTTGAGGCGGCATTATAACTGAAAAAAAAAAGAAATCACAAGTTGAATATTACCCTTTTTATACCATTTGGGTGGTAAATAGGCATACGGCCTATTGGGAACCGGACATGTGTAACACCTAGCAACCCTTAAAAGCCTTTATTTAGGCAAAAGGATTAATTTAGACCGATACCGAATTAGTCCCTAGGTTTTCAAGAATTTATTTCCTTTTTTTTTTTTTTTATTTATTTAGGACACGTCAATTTGACTTCGCCTCGCCTGATGGTAAGCTGAAGGCAAAGTCCCTGAAAAGAGCGTCACCATTACAGACACGTATCATGTTACAATGGTGGCACTCAGCTTGACGGCCTCATCAGATGCTTTTTCACGCCCCGCTTAAAGGACCCGGGACTGTAGGAGGAGGGAAACACGTGAACTGGTAAAGAATTCCAAGACTTAATGGTGCGGCAGAAGAAGGAGTCGCCGAACCGCTTGGTTCTTGATGGAATATTCTGCACCGTATGCGGGTGGCATCTAAGCCCTGCACTGCACGTGTTGTCCTATATAGGAAAGGAGAGGGTGAGATTAATTGGAAGAGCTCATCAGAACATTCACCATGGTAGAGACGGTAAAATACCGCCAACGATGCCACATCTCTACGCAACTGCAAAGGCTCGAGGGTTTTGGTAATCTCAATTTCCTTAAAGAATGATACAGCAACCCTCTTTGGTTCATCCTAGCGTTAATCCCAGTCGCATCCGAAGCTTTCACCTCGGAGTCTGAGGTTCGCTTTACCAGTCTAACTGCGGATGTGGCTGAACTTCGATACTTTACGTGAAACGACTGCCATATGACCTCCAAATCCCAAAAGCGATATTGGGCGATATCGAAGCATTGCAGCTAGATCAGTTGTTGGACTTTTTTGGAATCCAACTACCCGTAATGTCTGCCATAGATGTTCATATGGCAACCAGGACCGATGGCTTAACGTTATCTCTGAGGCAAACAAAAATATTTGCAATCTATCTATTAAAAGATAATTATGCATGCAGTGACAAAGGATGTAAACAACGTCTTTTGCGAAGTAAATTAAAAGTTGATAAAAGAATACCTGTAATGTATGAGCAATCTGCATCGATAAGACGCAAATAGATATGATAATCTTCTTAAAACAATTGAAACATAAGGTATAAGAGGTAATATGTTAGATTTAATCTAGTCTTATCTTTATCTACACTAATACATACCTATTATAAAGATGAAAGATTTGAATGTTTGTTTATATTGAATAGGCTCCAAAACCGATTTGAAAAATTATTATACCAATAGAAAGCTACATTATTTGTGAGTAACGTAGGCTATAGGTATATCATCACGCTAATATTCAAGGAAGCGGAGCAGTAATTATAAAATGTCAAGAATATCCAGATCTTGCGAATGAAGTTCTTTTTTTTGTGGAAACCATTTCTGAATTTTGATCAAAATTAGTAATTACGATAGCCCAAAATGTTTTTACTCCAAAATTGATTGTACAAAAAGTATCTAACCGGTACCTTGTTTTTTATCTCAGATTTTCACGCACCTACCTAATATGCATTATCTTCTCTAATAAGTACCTATATAAAAATCAATGCCACTTTTCGTTGTTAGTTTATAACTCTAGAACGGCTGAACCGATTTGGCTAATTTTAGTCTTGAAATATTCGTGGGTGTCCAGGGAAGGTTTAAAGGATGAGAAAATAGGTGCAGCGGAAACGGGAAAAATATGGCGGTACGAAGTTCGCCGGGACAACTAGTATTACTTAAAAACCTATACCTAACCTAAAAAGTTACCACGTAATTACCTTATTTTAACAAGTTTGTACATTGATCTTTTGTAAGGACAATACCTAATAATTTATTAAACACAAGATTTACATACCTGTGTGACTAATAACATGCATGTATGCATGTATGTATGTAGATAAGTAAGTATGTACCTATGTATATATATGCCGTTTGCCTTGGGGTATACCGTATACAGCTTGTATACCTTCTCACATTAAAATCTCCATATTCATGTTCGCTAGATTTTGTGTCTCATTATATTGAAATTCCTCTGTACACTCCCGGGTTTGTTGAAAGAGAACGGAAAATTATACGGTATCACTGCGAGAGAAGGAAGACTCGATATAAAACCCTATACTAACCCATCTGGCCAGCGTGGAAACGGTAGGCCTCGTGCATGAGAGGCCTGTGTCCAGCAGTTGACTGCCATTGATTGATTGTACATTGTATCTCATTGTACTGTATAAATGTCATTTATATGTGTAATAAAGAATAAATAAAATAAATAATAAATGTTTATATAGGTATTAACTTATAATATAATTCAAGAATTACTTATTTAAATTAAATTGAAACTTTGTGCATAGGACAATTAGATCGTGGAAAATTTTAGCATCTAGAAGACAGTCTCATTTAAGGTTTATTGATAAGTACCTAGATTAACTGGAAATAACACACAATTTATAGTATTTTAGCGAGGAAGTTCTGGTAGTAGCCTATTACCTATTACCAAACTGTGCATAATAACCATACTTTTTTCATGATTGTGGTCTTTTTCACAGAGGTAATAATATAGGTAAGATTTTCACACAATCTATTTTTTTTTTTAATATTCCACATTAATCGTTGCAAATCTTAGCCAATCATGTTGTAGCAGTAGTGAGAGAATATTATTGTTACTGGTACTGCCATTCAACGTTTCATCAGCAATTCTGGGCACTCTACCAGTCCACATCGGCAGATGATAAAAATTCTCAGTGCTTATACTTGCAGTTATCTTTTTATTCTTTTTCATTTATTTTCATTACATGAATTGTATTTATTCAAAGTTAATGACAAAATAATGTCGTCGTCGTTATAAAAGACTAACTTTTAAAACTGAACTAATCATTACTCAGCAGGTTTTTTGGTCTATAAAAACATGTTTACTGAATCTAATTACAATATTTTATCATTATTGTAGCTGTAGGTAAGTGATTGCATTATATAGTTGAATACACATTGAAAAAAGAACAATTGCAATGACATGACTTACATAAAGTGGTCTCATAATGTTATGTTAAAATATGTACTCGTACCTAATATCATTGACATGTGACATATTTGCGTGTATATAAATACATAATGTATGTCATTACCATCCGGAAAAACAATGAAATTGACGCCATTAGAAGCTATTTGTCATAGTTTGATAGTAAGTGATTTATCTTTTATAAATACTTTACTAAGTAGATCTGTAATAAGGTCCTTTTTACCTGACTGCGCCAGCGAGGGTAATGTTTTACGAGCGTAGGTATGCATCTATGTATGTATCTTAGACTAAAATAATACATGTATATAGTTTTCTATAATCCCCTTTACAGGCCTAACAGCTGGACGGATTTCGATGAATGTGGTCTCCTGAAAAAACCCAACTGCTCTGTTTAAAAGATTTAAACTAGTTTGATAGCAGGCGGTATGTAGCCATTAATTTTCTTTTGGTTCATGATTTGAAAATGGGTACCGCCTACTAACAAACTTGTTTCGATCTTGTAAACAGTAGTTGGGTTTTTTTTTTAATAATTTATCTTTTTACGTGCGGAAACCTCACCTATACTTATTATATAGGTAATTGTAAAGTGGTCATGTCTGTACATTGGAGATATTTAAAAAAAAATACATGGGTTAAGTTATGTCAACGATACTGAACACGAAAATATATTTTTTTAATTTCCTGTCTGTTTGTCTGTTTGTCCGCGATGGACGCAAAAATTACTGGACGGATTTCAATGCGGTTTTTTTTGTTAGAAAGGGCTTGCTCAGACTTAAAATCTTACGTTTGTTTGATCGCAATCGGTTGAGTAGAATCGAAGGGGTTCCCTCCATCTGGCAGAAACTTATTACTCCGAAATTCATTTGGCATAACTCATTTGGCACAATTTTATTTAATCGAACATTTTCAAGGCATAACGATTTATTTAATAGAATCGTATTTTGGCAGAATGGTCATATATCCGAATTAGCAATGGCATACTCTTCAGTTGGCAGAAAAGTTAAAAAAGCCCTACCCCTAGAGTGTTATTTAAGCCCGCGTAGGCGCGGAGGGGCGAGGCGGCCCGGTGCAGCCGGCCAGCAAGCCGAAGCTGCGGTGGTGGGAGTTACAACCATCTGCGACGATAAGCTCGTGTGGGGCCGCCGGAGCCCCGCAGCGCCGGAGCTGTGACAGAAACGATGCTTGCTGCATGTTTACTGCCTGATGCTTGCTGCATGATGCTTGCTGCATGATACTTGCTGCATGCATGCTGCATGCCTGATGCTTGCTGCATGGTAAATGCCTGATGCTTGCTGCATGCTAAATGCCTGATGCTTGCTGCATGCTGCATGCCTGATGCTTGCTGCATGATGCATGCTGCATGCCTGAAGCATGCTGCATGTCTGATGCTTGCTGCATGCACGGTTCTACTTTTTGGTTATTATGCTTTAAAAGTTATGCCAAAAGATGATTCTGACTTACAAAATTATGCGTTATGAAAGAATGACGAATGAGTGTATGCCAAACCTTTTTCTGCGAAATGAAGTTTATGCTATGCGTTGTTATGCGAAACAAAATTATGACATAAAAAATTCGGTGAAACGGGGGGGAACCGAATCGAAGATATGAGCAAAGGTCGCGTTAACGGAGATGCACGCGGGCGGAGCCGCGGGCGGAAGGCTAGTTTAATATATACATAATTGAAGCGACTGTTGGTATTAAAATAAAAATTTCTTAGTAGGTAAATACATGTGAATTAAAATTACAAAAGGACTATTTACCCGACTACACTACTGCCAAGAAGTATCTTGTATAAGTACTTAATGTATACATGCTTGTAAGTAATAGGTATTCTTTATAACTTCATATCTTCTGAACCACTGCACGGATTTCAATTTATTAATGTCTCAAATTATGTTCTAAGTTAGGTACATAAAATGTGAATGCCATATTTTTGGTGCCAAAATGTAATTTGTCAAAAAAATATTTTCACTCAAACTTATCGAGAAGTGATACCTACTCTTCTCGATAAGTTTGAGGATTTAATTATAAGTTTGAAATGAGGAAAATTAGAACGCAATTACATGGGACTTTCACTACTTGATGTTATAAGGCATAACTTAGATAACTTTTAGAGAAATTAGGGCTCCGCCCAAAATAATCAAATGCAAATCTAAGCCTACGCTGACCATTATCCTCATAGCTATTCAATTACGTGCAAAGTTTGCAATTTGGAGCCCGAGGTTCGCTATTGTTTTTGATTGACTGTCATCTGACTTCCCAATCTTGAAAATTAAAAAGGTCAGAACCAGAGTAGTGTCCATCAACAGGTGTACGGGATGGCTAAAAGCAGAGATTGGCTTGGCCCTAAACGTCTTTGTGAGGTCCCGTACACCCACATCATAAAACTTAAATAACTATTCCGTAATCAATCAATCAATAAATCAATTAGCCTATTGCAGTCCACTGCTGGACATAGGCAATTCCATAATCATTACACTTTAGAACATGAGTAGGTAGATGTTTATAAAGAAATCTGCTATAATGGCGGTAATAATAAAATTTACATTTTATATAAATAAATTAATTCGTTTCTCACGTTAATTTTTTTGAAAAGTATAGCTTTTGTTTTACTGTAAATTAAAACAAAATATAACTTGAATTATTTATTTAATGAAATAAAAAGAATAAATATTTTTCTACTCTTGAAAAAATGTTAAATGTTACTTAACGAAACGTAAGCACAAAATAAGTAATAGTACTACTGACGTAAGTATACCAAAAATTTAAAAATACCTGCTGTTAGAAAAACATAATCAAGTCCAACGGAATAGCAAATGCTTTTTGTAATTATGTACCCGCGAAGGCACACCGTGTAGTTTAAGACTATAAAATAACTGCCTGACTATAAAAAAAGACGTGTGGCACTCGGGGACTGCCGCGGTAAAGCTATTGCATAGCATTTTTTATCAACTTATGCAATTATCCCCCCACTCCGACTCTATTAATACTATGACTCCGAGCTCGCACGAATCGAGCCGAGCTGCTCCGAAATCGGCTTGATTCGTGCGAGCTCGGAGTGTCAGCTTAGGTTTGGACCTGGCCTGACCTGACCTGAACTAACCTGACCTTGACCTTGACCTTGACTTTGACTTTGACTTGTGGCACTCGGGGACTGCCACGGTAAAGCTATTGCATAGCATTCGGAGCAGCTCGGCTCGATTCGTGCGAGCTCGGAGTTGGGGGTGTTACCATTTTTCGTTACGGAATTTCTGGATTCGGTCTCCACGCTCAAGGCCCGCGATAGAAGCTATGCAATAGCTTAAAAAAGAAGCCATAGCCATATCGAGGTTGCCACATGTAAAGAAGAGCTCATAATTTTGATAAGGTTGCTACGGTACCCGAAAATATGAAATAACAACATGTCCTGAAATTGCTCGCCACGGCCAAAGTTACTGAAGACCTTCTATGAGCGAACCATCATAATTATGACTGCGAGAAGACGTGAAAGTAGATGGACATGTCTTTACACTCTAGCTCAGCAGAGATCCAGATGAGTCCGAGCCCTCTCCCAACATACATTTTGTATCCAGTCCGTTCCGTTCCGTAACCTTGTTTTGGTTACCGATTTCATTTCAGATACGTTGAGGGTGCGGTAGACTTTATCATTTTCTGTCTGTACCCCTTTATGCACATAAATCTGACATAGACTTTCATCTGACTAAACAGTAACCGTGAGCACCAATAAAAAAAATGGTGGTTTTTGTATTGATATCTAGAAAAATCTTATTTAGAGTCACTCTGCTGGCCTGAAGCTGGCTGGGCAACTTGTTATCCAATTAACGGCCCAGAGGATACCAATTCAACGAGATTATTGCTGGCAATCGGATATTTTTTCATGAACTGTATTTTTCCATCCAACGGGGTCGCGTCGACCGGGTGCTTCACCTGTTTCCCGTGGTTCTTCCTTTTAAGGAGTTGGGGGGTGTTCTGTGTCCAGGGTGTCTGAACATTTTGTAAGGTGGGAACATATTTTATGGTACTATATGTTCCAACTTCAGGTCTCACAGGTTTCTATATCCAGGGTGTCTGACTCCGTAGTCTCCCATCTTACTACTACGAACTCTTATCTTAGTACTATGGATAACACTACGGAGGGGTACTCGGCGAGCAGGTGGATGCTGGTCTCTTCGCCATACATGCACTCTGGACTGTATGTTACTGGTATGGTTAGTCACAGTCATCCCTTTATTCACCATGTATGATAGCCACCAACTTCAGATGCTCCAGGATTTCGGGAATAGAGTTGCCCTTGTATTCTATTTCACAAGGAAAATTCGCGGCAATGAAAATGTTCAAGCATAACAAAAAAGTAATACGAGTATTATGATTATATTATTACATGCCGTGATTGCAGGTGGTTATCGTAACGTTGTAGCTGTCACGATGATTTAATGATGATAGATGATTTCAAATAGCTATAAACGATAAAAAAAATAATATCACACAATTCGTTTGCGACAATTTGCCTGAAAAAAATTAATAAGCTAAGTATTTCTAAAACTGAGTTTATACAATGAAACTATAGAAGTGAAAAATATGTACATTGAAATTGAAAGTCTGATCGACTTGTTTTTTACTTAGGTAGGTATGTTCCTAAATCATCCAATCAGGGTCTTATTAATTCAAATTGTACTGCCATCCGAACTAAAGGTGTGTTGTGTATCGAGTAAAACGGGGTGAATATGGATCAATGTCGATATATTTAAGGTATCTTCAGTTATTTGATACTACATTGAACTAGTTCATAATTTCCTTTGAAAGATTTTCTTTACAGAATTCAGTCGACATTTTATTTCTATTTACCCTTTGATCTCTTCTTCATCCGTATCCCTATTCACTCAGTCCAAATATCAGATCAATTAGTCAACATGATGGGAGTAAATATCAATTACTAGATTTGACCTAACAAGCAGGTCAGACTAAAGAGTTAGACTCAAGTATAGATATCGCGCGAAAACACGGGTTTTCACAATTTTCCGGCGTTCTACTGAACTAATCAAGGTTTACTATATACCATGGATTCCATTCTATTTCATTTCCAAAACACATTTTATATGGAGTATTTAACATAATATGCAGTTGTGTATGAAAATACTCCATATAATATGTGTTTTTTTTTATCATGAAAACCCGCTTTTGACCCTGACTAACACTAAACATTATGTGACTAACACTTAATGATTCATTCGTTTCTGATTGTGTAGAGCGATTTCTCTATCAGGCAGATACCTAAAGACTTCTCATAATATTAAAAGTAGCTGAGGCTGAAGTTACAGTTATAATATTTTTTTAAACACAAGTGGTTTCAACTACTCTATCAACTACTCTACGAGGCATTATGAGAAGGAGTAGGATATCAGACTCCAGGCTTCAAAGTTCAACGCAAAAGCAGCAAATCTGTTAAGAGGGTGACAACTATCCTAAGCATTTACGAGGCGTTTACATCACTTTTAACAACATGATTTGCGATGAAGAATAATTACTGTTTTATTTTTAATTGCGGCACACAAACGAAGAATGGCATGGGCATACAAAATACAAGTACTAAAGATGTATAGGAGTCTTATCCAGTGGTCTTTGATCTTTGATTGAAGTTAAAAAAATACCTCTAAATCTTAGAATAGTCATTAAAAAATTAAATTAAAATTGTTAAGGTAAGTACTTGCTGAATAAATAAATAAAAACTCACTTTAATAAAACAGATTCACAAAAAGCTTCTATAGGCTCACCCGCTCCACAATTTTGTTGCCAAGGCGCCAAGACTAAAATATTCACGTAAAAGTCAAGTATTCAAACGGCTATAACTGGAAATTCTGATTGGTGATTTTATTAACACTGAATACGACTTACTAGCTCAATCTACGCTAGTAAGTATTATGGTAGGTACTAATTTGACTGCGGTGACATATGCGCGGGAGTGGCGTGATGTCTGTGTGATGCGATCACAATCAACCGATCACCGGATAGATGTTTCTTTGTACTCATACAATGATAGGGGTGATAGTTCACGAACATTTCCATATAGATGAATTCATTATAGTAATAACAAATGTTATCGGAACGTCATTACTGCAACCGACACGATACTTATCTAATATCAATTATTGATAATGTTAATTAGCCCATTATACACTTTAAGGTATTTCTAACATTAATCATTAAATATCATATATTATCTATTATTTAAATATCGTAATTATGACCGGTTTTGATCCTATTTTTTGTTAATCAAACAATAACACAACGAAATGTGATTATAGCAGCTATCAAAAACGTTTTTTTTTTTTTTTTTTTAAATTGTAAACAATAGAAGATTAACATTTTCACATTAACTGAGCAGCGCCGCCATTAACATTTATCACAAACTATCAAAATCTTCATTTTCAAAAACAAAAGTTGTTAACAATAGTAGTTTTACATTTTTGACATTACGTGAGCAGAGCAGCGTCGCCATTAACATTTAATCCGGTCAATTTAAACCAAATTATAGGAGTAAGGGTACAAGTGATGGTATAATTCGCATTCAGCTCAAAGTTGGTAGGATTGTTTAAAACCCCACCATAAATGAAATCTAAAAAGCAAAAAAAAAAATAACTGGATTGTTTTATTCAAGGTCACAAAAACGAGTTTTTCGCGATGTTCAGCAAAACGCTAAGTTTTATTTGTTTTTTTATTGATATTGACCTCACGCACGATCACACGATTAAATTATTATTATTATACCTACTCTTGTCAGTCTAACTAATAGAACATACCTAATGCACTTTTAAACGCCAGGCATATCTATAGATGACCATATTATTTACATTATTATTTATATTATTTACTATAATAATAATAATAAATATTCCACAACATTCTACACAACGCTTTCTAGACATTCTACACAACGCTTTCTAGACATTCTACACAACGCTTTCTAGACCCATGGTAAGCTTAATTAGCTTGTGTTATGGAATCTAGAATGCGGATATACATACTTAGATACTTTTTTTTTGTAAACACATACATATTATACATAGAAACACCCAGACCAATGCAAATATTTATATTCATGCATACAAATATTGGCACTGAGCGGGGATTGAAAGTTCAAAAACTTACATTATTATTTATATTATTTACTAGTGTAATGAGCGGTCTTATATCGCAGACTACGAGCTTTTACAGGCAAACTTTAAATGGACTGACAGCCTCTGCGGCGTGGTAATAGTGAAAGCGGCCGCTACGCAGGAGGCGCGGGTTCGATCCCGCTGAGTGCAAATATTTGTATGAATGAATATGGGTATAACCCGCGCCATGTATTTTGGACCTAAAATGTGCTCAAAATGTGCCCTATACGCGCAGTACAAATTTCTTGGGTGTCTTTTAAGCATAGCAAGGGATGCTACTGCGGTAGAGAAACTTAAATTCACTAACCATAGACAAAGCAATCCGCGGGCGCCAGAGCCTCGTATGTCTTACGATTTAGGTCCAAGATACGTGGCGCGGGTTATATATGCATTGGTCTGGGACTCTGGGCGTGCCTCAGAGAGCACAGGTTAAGCCGTCGGTCTCGGTTGCCATATGACAGTCGTTACGGGTAGTTGGAGTCCTAAAAAGTCCACCAGCTGGTCTAGCTGCAATGCTTCGATATCGCCCAATATAGCTATTGGGTTGAGGAGGTCATATGGCAGTCGCTTCACGTAAAATATCGAAGTCCAGCCAAATCCGCAGTTAGACTGGTAAATAAGACCCCAGACTCCGAGGTGATAGCTTCAGATGCGACTGGGATTAACGCTAGGCTGAAGAAGGAAACGTGTGGTGTACCTAGTACCTAGTAAATGTTTGTTGTTGTTGGTTGTAATTGTTTTTCATTTTTAATTTTTTTCAAAAAATGCATACCTATAACATTTCTAATAGATAGGTATAACTCCGGACACGTATCTTGGACCGATTGATTGATTTGCGATTTACGCAGGACAAACGAGGCTCTGGTGCCCGCGGATTGCTTTGTAATTATCTATGCTTGATGAATTTGAGTTCGTCCACCGCAGTAGCACCCCGTGCTATCCTCAAAAGACTCCCAAGAAAATATGTGTACTGCGCGTATTGGGTACATTTTGAGCACATTTTAGATCCAAGATACGTGTCCGAAGTTATAAATGAAAGCAACATGTCATTGTAGGTACAGTCGATCCAGGAGAAGGGCTGCCACGGTTGCCACGAGCAAAGGAGCAAAGAAGGGGGCCGGCTTACCCGTGGCATACCTACTTCGAAATCTAGTATCACCCCTTTAAGTCATTAATATGTAGGTACAGTGTCCGTGAAATTCAAAAAATGTATGGAAATCTGTCGTATTTGTTAACATGTATGATTACTGCTCCACTATAACCTATAGCCTTACTTATTAAACGGATTATTCAACATAAATATAATTTTTCAATTCGAACCAGTGGTTCCTGAGATTAACGCGTTCAACCAGACAATGTTTGTTTTCACAGATAAGAAAAAAAAAACAAACGCTTCAACATTATAATGTTCGCATGGATAGATAGAAAACTTTAAGTTCATGTGAAAATGATTCATACAAAACTTATAGACCTCATTTATAATGCGATAAAGCACAAATGAATCATTCATATCAGTTTAGTACTTCAGTAGTTTTTCCGTTGTTTTCGCAATTTTTCCGTTGTTTTAGCTTTCATTTCCAACAGGTTTCATACTGTCATCAATACTGCCCCTCAAAAATCTATCTGCACTGACTATTTAAATTTATGACTATTTAAAATGGATGTAAAAATAATAATAATAATGTAAATGAAACTTTATTTTAGCTCAGTTTAATTTAATTTAGTATTATTTATTTCATTTTGACGGACTGAATAAAAATATAATTATCTAATTTTTTCTGAATAAAAAAATGAAACTTACTTGTTTTATGGACCAAATAATTTCAATGTCACTTGTTATTCCAAATAGTCTAATGTCAATTGTTACAGAAGAACGAACCGAAGGAGACTGTCTACTGAATTTCCTGACAAGCGATTATATACAAATGTGATTTTGCTTTGATAAGTTAAGAGCGCGGGTATGTTAGCGCGCGAGCTCCAGCCAGATTTGACGTCAATTGTTTGGTCTAAAGGTTAAAACCTTAGCATTTGATGATGTCTAATCTCGGGGTTCCTGAAAAACTCTGGAACCAACTGAAATATTTGCATAACCAGGAGGTACTAAATTTACTTAATTTTCAATAATTTTTAGATGTCAATCAATCAATTAGCCTGCGATAGGCCTCTGCTGGATATAGGCCACTCCAAATGTTGGGAGGCTTTAGCCTACTGTTTCCACGCTAGCCAGACGGGTTGGTATAGGGTTTTATTTCGAGTTTTCCTTCTCTCACCGTGAAATCGTCGTTTTCGAGTTTCTGTTAGTCGCCTCTTACGACACCCTTCGGATGAGATGGGGTGGTGATACCTACCTGTATTCTTTCTCCGTGACCACACGGATAACTTTTAAAAGTATCGATTTAGATTAGAAGATGGAGTAGATAATCATATTTATCTATATTCTGTCTTCCGTGGATTAGAAAAAATGAATGCCTAGACGGGAATTGAACCCATGACCAAACCTTGACGGGTCTAAAATTTCATTAATAGTCCGTGTCCGTAGAAGTCTGGTCATATTTCTGAATTCTGTAGGAGTTAAGTATCTACTGATTTAACGACGATAGGACCCTTGATAGCTCTCAACCTTCTTAACAATGGCCTCCCTTCGCCAACAAGTAAATTTACAAATACATCTAAGATCTTCGTTAAAATTTCCCGCTTCTTTAGTTTTTCTACATCCTTACCTAGAGGTCTTTTCATTGTGGGATCTTATTAGAGATGGGTTTTATGCCTTTTCTGCCATCCATTTTTCCAAGTCGAAGCCCCTTTTGATTTTTTTTTAGTAGCATTAATCCTCAAGTTAATTTTATTAATGTGATGTCAGTTCAAGGTACAATAAGATACATTCCTTATTGTTTTGTGACAAAAAAAAACTTTTTGGATAACGGAAATAAAGTTTCTTATAACAGCAGAGCCTCCTGCCAGCATCTAATTCTGTTTTCAAACCATCCAGGGACCGATTGAAACAGGACTGGAGGTAGGACACGACGGTATGCCCGTTCCAATTGAGCTGTCAGACTGAGGAAGTTCCTCCGCCCTACAGAATACCGCGGGTATAATAACCTCGTATTGTGTTTCCAGCGGTGAGTAGGGTAGCCAGAGCTCACTAGAGAGGTTTTGTGCTGTCAGTGGGAAGACCAAAGATTTATCCTGCTTGTCTTCTTCGCTGACGACACAGAATCTCTTTGTTCTTAAAGGGTCGGCAGCAAGAGTGTGACTCCAATGGTGTTGCACTCCTCCATAGGCCACGGTACTACTTTCCATCAGGTGGGCCGCGTTCTTGTCTACGACCTAAGTGGTATTAAAAAACATACACAATTTTATCCAAATTGCTGAAACCGTTTAGGAGGAGTTAAACGGTAAACACATTACTGTACATATATGTAGCTTAGAAATGTATTTGTTTGAAAATGTACTTAAAGGTCAGATTCAGGGGTTATCCATTCGGATATGAACCACATAAAACGTGCAAAACGTGTTGATCTAACTGATTTGAGTTAAAATGTAAACGTGACTAGGCTCATGTCATTATTAATGAATGTATTATCGATTTAGGTACTTAAACATACATATTATCACGCCTTTATCCTCGGAGGGTTAGCCAGAGGTGAATTAACACCCACATTTCACCAATCATTGTATTCGGGCCCACGTAATAGGGGGTGAGTGAGACCTCGATATTTTCTGTGAAGCGATTGCCATCTGACCTCCACATCCCAATGGTAACATTAGGCGATATTGAAGCTTTGCAGCTAGACTGTTGTTTTTTTGGATTTTTTAGGGCGCCAACTACCTGTAACGACTGCCATAGATGTTCTTATGGCAACCGGGACCGTCGGCTTAACGTGCTCTCCGAGGCACGACCAGACCAATGCAAATACCCATATTTCATGAACACAAATATTTGCACTGAGCGGGGATCGAACCCGCGCCTCCTGCGCAGCGGCCGCGTTCACTACCGCTACGCCACGGAGGCTGTCAATTGTAACACATGTAATTAGTAACACTATTATTGGTTGGTAAAAAATTTCCAACGTGTCAAGTCAAGGTGTTGCTGGATGCACTGGATGTACACGGTACGTAGCCCGGTATTTTCTTTTAGATTTTACTATGTTCGTATCGTCAGCGTATGATATTGCTTATCACCAATGGGCTGTGTAGGTTCGATGGCAGAGCCTTCACGGAAAATATCACTGACTAGACGTAAAAAAGCAGACCCTGGACGCTGAGGCGAAATCCTCGAATGTGACCGGGATTAACGTAAAGATGATGATGACATTATTATCGCAATAGTAAGGCTGCCTTTCCACTAGAGATGTGCTATATGGCTTTGAATATTGATATCCACCAATCATATTCATTGGTCCACATAGCATAGCATTGGTGGAAACGGATTCAGCTAAACTATGTTTTTATATAGAAAGATGCGTGCTTTTGCTGTGTGCTGCAGATACGCACTGTGGATGTATGCTATGGATGTGTGCTGTGGATGGTGCCCTAGGTATGAGAATAGATGAATATTTGTAGAAAGTTTGCATTATGTACGGTTAGTAACGAACATAGAGCTAGAACTTAAGAGCATTCTTTCTTATATATTTTAGATTAAATGAAACCTTATTTTTAGCTTTTACATGAAAGAACAGTGAATTTTCTGTCACTGTTAAGGACAGGCTACGCGAAACAGCGCTCGAACCCGAAGGAAATCATGACAGAAAATGTATGATATTAGCGATGAACTGGAGTCGGTTTGAAAGTCAAAGAGTTCTTGAAGGGGCCGAAATAACTTATTTGATGATAAATTTAGTAATTAATCCAAAAAAAGACTCCAAAGTTATTGAAAAACGCGTAAAACTGTGTCATTTGCCTGGCACAGTTTTCGCGTGAAGTTATAATTTTCTTAAGAAATAAATATGTATATAAGTAGATAAAGAGCTATACTTGCCGCTGAATACATTTTATTAATTGTAAATAACTGTTATGATGTCGCATATCAATAAAAATAACTATGTGTGCAATTTTCCCATACAATTTTGCAGGGATCTGTGTAGATTCCTTCGAACGTCAGTCGCCCACGGGCTTTTGGCGAGAGAGCACGTCTCTTTGATGCGTGATGACAGTTCACACATACACAATAGGCATACCAACAAAAATGTGAAGTCAAAAGTGGCGACACTGTCTTCTCAGTGTTGTCAAATTTATTTAGATGTTCAATAAAATAGTATGCATTTGACAGTGACAAACGTAGTTCCGATTTTGGCCGTTTCACGAATTCGTTGGTACATTTATAACATAGTGGTTCGATTTAGTGTCTAACCACAAGCGCCTAAAATGTCAAACTAAAAAGTTGGGGATATACTAATCCAAAATATTTTTTTAAAGACAATATTTTTGGGTCCTGTTCTAAGGAAATTATCTTCTTCCTCCTAGCGTTAATTCTCAGTCGCATCCGAAGCTTTTTCAGCTCGGAGTCTGGTTCCGCTTTACCAGTCTTAGCTACGGATTTGGCTAGACCTCGATATTTTCTGTGAAGCGATTGCCATCTGACCTCCACATCCCAATGGTAACATTAGGCGATATTGAAGCTTTGCAGCTAGACTGTTGTTTTTTTGGATTTTTTAGGGCGCCAACTACCCGTAACGACTGCACTAGATGTTCTTATGGCAACCGGGACCGACGGCTTAACGTGCTCTCCGAGGCACGACCAGACCAATGCAAATACCCATATTTCATGAACACAAATATTTGCACTGAGCGGGGATCGAACCCGCGCCTCCTGCGCAGCGGCCGCGTTCACTACCGCTACGCCACGGAGGCTGTCAGTTCTGTTGTTGTAAGGAAATTATATTAGACAATAAGTTCGTAGTCATACATGTATACATGTATTTTATAAACATAAGTTCCTAAAATACATGTATCATAAAGTAGCTGTTTCCGTACATTTTAGAAATTAATAAAGAAAACTTAAGAAGTACTTGGGTTATATTGTGCGTGTTCGTCGTAAGTTCGTGGTCTATATATTATGTATTAATTTTAAAAGACCGCAAATCGTTCGGATGGCTGGCGCCTCTATTAGGCATGTTTCACAGGCCAAGGTGCTCGGTGTCACTCTGGACGGGGCTAGGTCCTACGAGTCGCATGCAGTTTTAATTGGCGAAAAGGCGGCGAATTGTTTCCGGAAGGTTTCCCGGGTGTCCGTTACAAGGTGGGGAGTTAGATTCCCGGCACTACGGATCCTGTATTCAAGGACCTATGTTGCTACAGTCACCTATGCTGCGGCCGTATGGTACCGACGCTCGTCCAACTTCGTGGTCAAGAGGAACTTGCTGAAGACTCAGCGGCCAGCCTTAATACTTCTCACGAAGGCTTACAGATCGTGTAGCTCCGCGGCACTTCCAGTTATCGCGGGGATTTACCTGCCGATCTGGAGGTCTTTCGTGTGGGGCGAAGTGCGGAGGAGGGACTCCATCTGACCCCTAGGGAACGCTTTAGCTTTAGCTTAGGGCTTCGGTGAGTAGCGCAGTTGTCTCCCTTTGGCAGTAGCGGTGGGAAATAACTACCAACGGGCGTGATTTATATAGTTTATTTCTAGATGTCGTCGTGAGGCTCAAGTATAGGTGGATTGAACCGGACTTCGTCGTTTCACGACTACTAACGGGCCATGGTTTTTTTTTTTTTTTTTTTATACCACTTAGGCGGCAGACAAGCACACGGCCCACCTGATGGAAAGTGGTTACCGTGGCCTATGGACGTATGCAACACCAGGGGCGTCACACTCATGCTGCCGACCCTGAAGAAACCTTCTAATGCCCTTCTTGAAGAACCCCATATTGTAGTCGCTTGGGAAAACCATCGCGGGGAGTTCATTCCACAGCTTGAGTGTGCGAGGGATGAAGTTCCTTTCATACCGCACAGTGCGCACCGTTTCCGGTCGCAATGTGTGAGGATGAACTCCCCGCCTATGACGAGAAGTGCGATGATAGAATGTAGCTGTGGGCATCATGTCAAACAATTCATCTGAGCACAAACCATTGTATAGGCGGTAAAACACACACAGTGAAGCAAAGTCTCTCCTGAGACTGAGTGGTTCCACATCGCCTGTGAGTATGGGATTGCCGACGAGCCTCAACGCCCGTCTTTGTACCGAGTCGAAAGGGTCAAGCTGGCACGCAGGCGCTCCGGCAAAAAGGTGACAGCAGTACTCCATGTGAGGCCGAACCTGTGCCTTATAAAGGAGGAGTCGTTGCCCCGCAGTGAAGGGTGTTTCTTTGAAACCGAGTGTATTTGCCTCATTGATATGGCTCAATTTTTTTTTCACTTTTAGACTTTAACTCACATAAAATCGTGACCAGATCATTATATGTTATATCATATTTCGAAGGCACTGATTTGTACCCAGTAGTTTAGGAAATAGACTGTGCTGATAAATTGGTCAACCAGATTAATGATGACCAAGGCAGATGAATGGACTTTTGCACCATATTAATTTAGAAGCATGCAGATAAATGAGAATAACATATTAACTGCAATCAACTTTATTATAAAATCTGCATAAAGACGCATTTTCCTGATTGCATCCGTGGCCAAGATGACCTCGGAGCTCAGGGTCCGCTTTCCGGCTCTTCCTCCTCCACTTCGCACGATCTTGGGCGTCAATGGCAGTGAGACCATTTGCACGCATGTCACCCTCTATGGCGTCAAGCCAGGACTTCTTGGGCCTACCCCTTTTACCTGGACCCGGTGGAGGCACCATCCGCGCCATTGCTAGGCATTTGTTACCAACGTAGCCTGGCGGTTGCCGCAAGACGTGGCCGCACCAGCGAAGGCGGCTCTCATACATTTTATTCGCGATGTCACGGACGCGAAGGTTGCGGATGCGAGAGTTCCTCACGCGATCTTTACGCGTGACGCCACACATCCATCGCAGCATTTTCATCACCGTGATACGTATTTCTTGCTTGTGTCGCTCCAGCAGCGGCCACGCCTCGCAACCATGTAAGAGAACAGGTCTAATGATCGTCTTATAGACCTGCCTCTTTAACCTAACTGGCATTTTGGGATCACGCGTGACGCCAGTCATTTCTCGCCACTTGGCCCACGCGGTAGCAATCCATGCCCTGATGTCGTAGTTGATTTCACCAGTCACATGAAGTACAGACCCCAGGTACTTAACCTGGTCCGTGCGCGGGTATGGGATCTGTGGAGTTTAACGCGAAGTATTCTTTCTTCGCTACATTTAGCTTCAGACCGCCGCCGTTCTCAAGCACTTCCTTCCACCCTTTCACGCGTCGCACCAATCTGCTCCTGTCCACGTCCATCAGCGCAATATCATCAACATACATGAGCTACCACGGGGGCTGCTTATGCGAGTTTCTGATGCTGTCCGACAAAACGTCTAATACTACGCTGAACAGGTATGGACTAAGGACGGATCCTTGGTGTACCCCAAAGGTGATGGGGAAGGCTTTCGAGTCACCAACAGCAGTCAAAACCACAGAACCGGAATCGTAGTACAAGTCTCGGATGGTGTCAATGTAAGTTTCTGGGACTCCCTTGGCCCGCAATGCCCAGCAGATCACCGCACGAGGAACACGGTCGAAGGCCTTCTGTATGTCTAAGAATAGGCAGTGCAGAGGCGTGTTCTTCGCCCTGTGTTTCCCCGCCCCAATCCTTAGGGCGAACACTGGGTCCATGGTTCCGTGCCTGGGACGAAACCCGTACTGACAACCCGAGGGTATACTTTCCTGTCGGATCTGGGAGTCGGTTATCCGCGGTAACTGCCACTCTCCTGCACCGATTCTTTGCCTTTGAAGATTGGTGTGATGATGCTTAGCCTCCACTGGCTCGGGATCTCACCGGGTACGCGGTTATAGAGATTTGCTAGAATGCTCACACCATGGGCACCCATTGCCTTCCAAGCCTCGATAGGGACTTCGTCGGGTCCTACAGCTTTCTGGTTCTTCATGCGGCGAATGGCAGTCTCGACTTTTGCAGGCTTAATCGGTGGCACTATTCCTTGATTCGGAGGGAGGTCTGGTGGCTGCACCTCTTTATGCTGCTTATTCAGCAGCTGGTGGTAGATGGGCGCCATCTCTCCTTCACCGCGACTTTCTCGTACAACAGATTGCCCCCAGGGTCTTGAATGCAGCGGCACTTGGATAGACCCTGTGCCGCTTTGGCCCTGGACCGCGCCAACTTTTGCCCCTCAGATGATTCCACTTGTAAACATCATTTTTGTACCATATTCAACAAATAAAGGACATTGAACTTTGAACTTTGAACTTGAACTTTAACTTTGAACTATAAACTTTGGTATATAGCCGTTGCAAGTGGTCTCGTTTGGCCCTGGCTACGGCTCTCCAGGGGGCGAATTTGCATCTTTGTACGCATCGCGGTCTACGGAAGATTTGAACGCTTGCTACTTTTTATAGAGGGCTTTCTTGGCCCTGATATCTTTCTGGACTGTGTCGTTCCACCAACAAGTGTGCCTGTCACACTTGCGTCCACCCTTAGACATACCGAGTGCCGCCCTCCCCGCTTCAAGAATAGCTGCCTGAATCCTGTCCCAGCAAACCTGTACTGGTTCGTCTACACTGTCTACAGCATCAGCGCACTTGTCACTGATGGGTGAGACGAGACTTTGGGACTTGACTTCATCAAGCGGCCACCACTTGATTCTGCGTTGGGCACGCTTAGCACGTTTGCCATTGGGTTTCACGCGGAGGTCCATGACAAGGAGACGGTGTTGGCTAGTGAGACTCGCCCCGGGTATAACCTTGCACTTGGCCACCTAGCTGATGCTGTGCCTCCTGGTGAGTAGGAAATCGACCTGGGTAGAGCGCCCCCCGCTCTTGTAGGTGTTAAGATGTTTGGATTTCTTTTTGAAGTACGTGTTCACGATGGCATGAACGGCAGTCGCCCATGTTCTGAAGATGTGCTCACCCTCTGGGTTGCAACTTGCGACTACCGTATCCAAAGCCAACTATGAACACGCTCAAACTCCTCACACCCATCACCCACATGACCGTTCAGGTCACCACCCAGGACACCCTGCGACAGTGGGCTGTCACGACGCACTGCCCCGAGTTGGTCCCAGAATGAGATCTTTTCGGCTGCGCTACGCCTAGCCTGTGGCGCGTAGGCACTTATCAGGTGGGTTACAATTCCATTGATAAGCACCCTCACGACCATAAGTCGCAACGTCCGGGAGAGCACCACGAATCAGGTGCACCTGTGTACATCAGCTGGTAGCCGTCCCCAATGTGCATGGAGCTACTGCCACCCCAACGAGTCTCCTGCAGGAATGCCACGGCCACTCTCTGCCTGCAGAGTACGTCAGCCAACTCCCTCGTGCGACCGGTCAACGTGCCAATGTTCCACGTTGCGAAGCAGAGTTTTTGGGAACTACAATGTTGGCCTAACATCTTTAGCCGTGCCCGGCTCAGGCACGGTAGCCCCTCCGGCAACTGACGACCCACAGATGGCGTGCGTTTTAGTCGGTTCGAGTCCGACATAACCTCCTCCCCCGGTTCAGGTGGGGGAGGTATCCGTGGGGATTTTTCGCACGATAAAAAAAAAAAAAAAAAAAAGGCACGGTAGCCCTAGCCGACTTGCGACACAAGGCGGGCGGCCCTCATGCGCACCGTTTTGCGGCGGTGCCCTACCCTCATCGTATTCCCTTATTCTTATAGCCATTTATGTTGTGATTTGGCATTTTTTGACCTTTCCGCGGGCAATTGCCAACCTCCAACCCCGAAGGGAAAGCCAGCGCCAGAGCCTCGTCGGTTCTTCAGCAGGTGCACCGGCTTGCACGTAAGGTTGGCTTGGGGCCCAAGATCTTGGTGGACCCCCTTGCACCTAAAAATTCTTTTAAATTAAAGCTCATAAAAACGTAAAAAAAACTGGTCATATGATGAAATTGTTGTTATTTTTAATTAATCCTAATTTATCTGGTCCGGTCAAATTCATCTGGGTATAAAAGCCAGATAAAACCAGACTAATGGGAGCCAGACAAATTAGAAATTTATAGTTAATCGAACCCTGCACCTTTATTTGTGAACAGATAGAATAAAAGGTGTAATTAACATGAATAGACAACATTATGACAGACCTTGGTTTAGTTTCAAAACATAACTAAAAACCCGCAATCCATGAAAGAATACAGATTAATTATGCGACATACGTGACAAACTCCCAAATAACAACTTTCAATCGTATTTTTTAACAAAATATAACCCTTGAACGTGCAAGTGTTCGATAGCTTGCTACTGACTGACGCAAACAATCACGAGTTGGTATTCATATAACAAATATTCTGTGTTTACATTGAAATTATGCTTGAACAAGATGCGCCAGTTGAATTATTATTTTCGTCGGGGACATTTTTTAAAGTAATGTAATTACGAATATATCCAATTATTTTGAATTTCAGTTATAACATATCAAGAAACATGTATTCAAATATCGATGCAACATTCTTATTTTAATATAATTGCTTCTTAAGATCGCAAAAAATCTAATAATTCAACAAAAAGCGGCATGGGGACACACCAGATTAATTAGTTTTTACTGTTTTCTGTTAGTTAAATTATTGCTTCTATTAAATAATCCCAATTAATTAATATATGCGTCGATAGACATTTTTATTTACTATGTAACCTGAAATTTTTGTGATAATTGGAGAATAAATTGATGTGTTCTTCAGTAAAAAACATGTCTAATCTGGTTTACAAAGAATCACCCTGAAGTACTGCTTCGCCCTGTTGAGCACCCCAAGTTTCTTTGATGCCAACTTGACCTTGTCTTCCAGATGACTTCGGTATTGGACGTCGCTGGAGATATCGACACCAAGAATCCCAATACTTGTGGAGATGGTGAGCGGTGTGCCCAGGAATTGCGGCGCTACAACAAATGGAGCCTTCTTAGCGGTGAATACACATACTTGTGTCTTGGTAGGGTTGAATTGGACTAAATTTAGTCGTCCCCAATCGGATACTCCAGACAGAGTAGTCTCAATTTCGGACACAAGTTGTTCGCGACTCTCCTCCACTTCCGACCTAGGGATATTTGCACGGCCCGTGTAATACGTGTCACCGGTGCTGTCATCTGCATAGCAATGGATGGAGCCATCAGACAGCATGTCATTGATATGCAGCAGAAACAAGGTCGGGGACAACACGGAGCCTTGCGGAACACCAGCGTTTATGTCCATGCGGTCCGAGCAGCTGCCATCGACGACGGCTTGAATACTTCTGTTGGACAAAAAGCTGGCAATCCATGCGCACAATCCCGCGGGGAGTCCATAACGTGGCAACTTCGCAAGAAGACCTCTGTGCCAGACCCGATCGAAGGCCTTCGCTATATCTAGGCTGACCGCTAAAGCCTCACCCCGACTCTCGATGGCTTGCGCCCATCGGTTAGTGAGATACACTAGGAGGTCACCGGTAGAGCGACGGTGGCGAAAACCGTACTGTCGGTCGCTCAGTAGATCGTTTCCCTGAAGGTATCTCAGGCAACGCTTTAGGCAACGCTTACACCAGCTAAGCTTGCGAGTCTGCAGCATGCCCATATAGGGAATTCGACCAGGAAAGCCGTGATTACGCACTCTGGGACTGTAAGTTGTACTACACTGACAAGGAAGTAGGTCCTGCCCCCCTAGACAAGTGGCAATTCGTTGCTCTGCGTATGATGGAATAGGTATGATGGAAGGAGAATGACAAATGTATAGGATTTGACGTTTTTGACTTTCGTTGACGCCTGTCATATACGTCAAATCCCATACATTTGGCATTCTATTCCATCATACGCCGAGCAACGAATTTCTACTTGTCTAGAGGGGCTGGACGCAATACATGCGATCGAGCGGAATGTAGAGGGCCCGCTATGGCATAGTGACTTGGTAAATTGTAGGAATGCCTTTTTACCCGACTGCGTCAGCGAGGGTAATGTATGTAGTTTTCTTTGTTTGCCAATCATAAACCGAAAGAAATGTAATGGGTACCGTACCGCCTGCTATTAAGCTTGTTTCGATCTTTTGGACAGCAGTCAGGTTTTTTATTTTTTAATAATCAATTTTATTTTAACCTTTTTAGTTAAGATATGACATCTACTTATATACTTTTGTAATCTTCTTTTTCTCTTCATTTTGATACCCTACTCGATAAATTTGAATAAAAATGTTTTCTGTCAACACATAATATATTTTACAACACACCTGCTCATAAAAGTGCTATTATTTTACCGCAATTAGGCAAGTAAGTTATAGACATACAAGTGAGTTATAGATTCTTTTTTAAATTTGTCTATGTTCTTAAAAGAGTTTTGATACAAAAAAGAACGTGTTTAATAGTACGAATAAATTAATACGCCTATTGTATGGTCATTTGATGCATTTTCGTATTTAAATAAATAATTTCAACTTGTAATACTTGTATATTAAACATAATTTTCACTCAAACTTAACTTTTTTTTTCTCTAAGTATAGATAAAAAAAGAGTAAAAAAAGTTAAATTCAAACCTCTTCTTTTTTTAAATATGATCGACCACCATTGTTAAATGCGCGCGCATAGGAAAACGAATTAATTTGTAGTATTGTTTATTTAGTATTTGTAGTATTATTTTATTCGCAAGTGTGTTGTAAAAGTCGTATGGCACGCGTGAGCATGATGATTACCGTTCTCGGCACTCTTAAGACCCTCGCCTACAGCTCGGGTCTCAATAGCGCCTCGGCGGTAATCACCAACTTTGCTCACTTGTACCATAATGTACTATTATGAATTTTATGTAGGTACCCTATAACACTCGGGAGATGAATACCTTTCATTTGAGACCCCATTCATTGAAATCCGTCTAGGGATTAGGCCTGTAAAGGGGAACAAAGAAAACTACATACATACATATATACGCGCGAAACACATTACCCTCGCTGGCGCAGTCGGGTAAAAACTAATACCCGACTACTGAAAAATTACGCTAATATTAAACAAGAAAATATCTAAGTAGTAGTAGTCTTTAGGGATACTTCGAGCCCTAAAAAGTCCAACAACTGGTTTAGTTGCAATGCTTCTATATAGCCCAATATCGCTATTGTGTTGTGGAGGTCAGATGACAATCGCTTCGCGAAAGTTTTGGATTACGCTAATTAAGAAGGAGAAGAACACAACCCTAAAAGAAAAACAGGTTTTTACGGGACTTTGTTTCCGTTCTTGTCACAGAATTCAACAAAAAAAAACTTACTCCTATATTTAATTTTGTCTTCTGAAATAAATCTGTTCATTAAATCAGTTTAATTTTCGTTTTTTTAAGCCTGGTTTTATTTTTTTAATATACCTACTATGAATTGTAAAATATTGTAAGATAATACATAAGATATAAAATATAAGTTGTATGTTTTAATAGACCCCAACATACCCTATATCATATCTCAACTTTGATTGAAAAACTCTTGGCTTTATCAGTTGGAGTAAAGTCTATAACCTAAAGCCTAAATCTGCCTTTTATTATTACATTTAATACTTGAAACATTAGCTTTCTTTGATTGACATTAGAAACTTTGACTGACTCCTACCTGAGCACAATATGTTGCTGAATTAGTGGAACATAACAGTGGAACGAACAGTCCGAAATCGAAGTGAAGACGTCTGATAGGAATGTTTGTTTGTTTGTTGAACGGCTCTATAGTTCGGGAACATTACGCGACAAGAAGTATTCCATATTGGGCACCCGTTTTAATGGCACCTGAGTTAATGGCACCTAAGGTATTCCACATTGGGCACCTACCGATATTTTTCGCAGGTGCCATTAGTGGAACAATTTATAAATTAAATTTTTATTCCACATATGGCACCTACGGATCAGTAGTTACTAGTGTTGGGAAGTTTTTATTTTATAGAACGTTAAAATAAAATAAAAACGATTGCAATCAGTAATAAGTTTAATAACTAATCTAATAAAAATAGAACTTCTCTATGTGTTTAATTATTTTAATATCACAATCAGTTTCTTTAATCACAAGTGTTACAAAATCAGCCTTAAATTACAATCTAGTATCCTTAAAATATATAATATAACAAATAACTAAAAAAATAACATTATGATGACAAAAAATCAATACTTGGCACTACAATTTTGTAAAATCAGTCTTATTTCTTACGTAATACAAAAATTAAAAACATTTCAAATTTGCCAATAAAAAGTTGTAAAAAAAAGTAAAATAAACGATTGCAATCAGCAATAAGTTTTAATAACTTAATAAAAATGTAACTTCTTTATCCGTTTAATTATTTAAATATCACAATCAGTTTTCTTTAATCACATGTGTTACAATATCAGCCTTAAATTATAATCTTATGTCCTAAAAATACAAAATATAACAAATAACTAAAAAATAACATTAATAATGATGACAAAAATCAATACTTGGCTCTCCAATAAAATTGTAAAAATCAGTCTTATTTTTTATGTACTATAAAAATTAAAAACTATGATATACTTAGGATAGATTTAAAAAAATCAATAAAATCATATCAATACTTGGCACTACAATTGTAAAAATCTTATGTACTATAATATGATTTACTTGGGATAGATTATGAATCACAAGTACCTAAAAAGGTCAGCGCATAATTAAAATGTGGCTATTTTTTTTAAAATCGCAGCTTCTCGATACAGTGACCAAGAGTAATAAAACCATTTTTATACTCTTCAACGCGTGTAAATCTACATTAACTTATAACTAGAATGTAAATAACATTTAAATTTTTTTCTCTCTTTTCTTTCTTTTCTTTCCTTTTTTTTTCATCAGAAGGATCACGTCATCTCTAAGTCCCCTCGCCCAAACGTGCCCATCAGGCTCGCGGCGTTTCCCCTTTGTATGGCCAGGGATATGTTCTGGGTCAAATATTGCCCCGAGCGCGGATCCTGCCCCTCCCTGCGCAGTCGGCACCCCAAATCAGCCACGAACCTCTTAGCCTCTAGGCCCCATGAACCCGCCGTCTCCACTGCGAACGGGACGAAATCATATCCCGCGGCCTCCAGGGCAGCGTACTTACTATGTTTTGGCAAGGCCGCGGATTCGGCTCCCGCACCGGCCGCCCTCTGAGTAGCCGCGAGGTGGCACGACGCGAAGGTACAGACGCACGTGGCCAAATGAGGGAGCGACCTCTCCTCCACGGGACCAGAGTCAGTCCATCCGGCCGTTTCCCGTCGGTGCGCGAGAGGCCCGGGGGCTCCAAAATGCAGGGGATGCCTGCGGAAACCAATGCCCTTCTCATGATCCCGTTTATGGCGTGGTGCCGGGACCTTCGGCCAGCACTTCGAGTGCAACTAAGGCCGTGCAGCCCGTTCGCCTCCACCTTTGCACCACAAATGCACGTGTGAGGCTCGCATACGGTGCAGCCAAGTCTGAGTCCGGCTGCCACCCTGAGAGAGTCATTGTCCAGCAACGTGCCCAGGTTGAGGAGCCCAGAGGAGGCATTGAGACGCGCTAACTCGACTCCCACCGCGCTATCGCGCAGACGAGCGAGTATGCACGTCCCGGACGCGTTATCCCAGCCCCTTTGCTCGCCCGGTCTCGCGGGCGGAACAGCCTCCGGATACAATGCGGTCCAGGTTTCATGGGCTTTCCTGAAATAGGGAATGCCAATGTCAGTACCTACGCGCGATAATAAACGGCCAACCAACCGCGAGACCCCATGGGAAGAAGCAAGAAAGGCGATCGGGCCACACTCCTGCAAACGGCGCACTCCTAGCCCTCCGAATCGGATGGGCAGGCTGGCCTGACACCACTGCCGCTCGCTAAGGTCCACATTCAGAATCTCCTCGACGATGCCTTTGAGCGCTTCGTCAAAACGGAGGACTTCGTCCGGGAACTCCCATGTCGGCGTTGTCCGTATGACGAACGTCAGTTTAGGCATCCCGAAGCAGGACCTCAACAACGACAGGGACACGTGAGCCGGAAGGTGGCGAAAGTGGTCCGCCAGTGAAGTCAGGACCCGCGCCCGGGCGGCCAAGTCGATAGGCATACCCTCCGGGAAAAGCGGCGAGCCTAAGAGGCAGAGCGAGTCCCGAATATGAACCGGAGTCCGGGAATAAGGGACATAAAGTTCGCGGTCTGTTCCTGCGCCATTGAACCACAGGGATAAAGCTCGCATTTCGCAGAGTTTATCTCCAGGCCCAAATCTTTCAAGGCGGGGAAGAGAGCTTCCACATCCCGCAGTACCACGTCGGGACTGCCACCGATGGTTACGTCGTCTAAGTACCACACGTTGAGGGGGCTCTGTAACGACTGTATGGCTTTGTGAATAGCCATGCTGAACATAAGTGGGCCCAGTGGGTCCCCCTGTTGCGCCCCAACCTGAGACCATATCGTTTCGCCGTCGTATGACAGTGAGCTGCGGGACCCGTAGCACTGGCGCAGGAAGGGGAAAATTGATGGCGTCAGGTCTCTCACCTCCGCCAGCAACGCTCCCCTATCAATGCTGTTGAAAGCATTGCGTATGTCCAACTTCTACAGGACGTCATCGCTCCCCTGGCGCAACACAAAAGCCCGCGCCGCGTGGATAGCCGCCTCGGAACCAAGAGGCGTGCCGAAGCCCAGCTGATGAGGTTGCAAATAAGGTGTTACTGCGCCTCGGACCGCCCTACAACATAACTTTGCCACCAACCTTCGGACTGTACTACCCACAGCGATAGGTCTGATACCACCGTCCTTCTTTTGGAGGGCAAAAAGAGATCCCCCGTATAAAAAGGGACAGACATCGTCGCTCAAGTCCCCCCTCAGCAGAAAATTGCAGAGTCGCGTAAGGGATTCCAGTAGCTTTTGGCCATTATCTCCGGCTGATTGGGAGGTCAATTCCTTAACGTGGTCGGGGCGCAACCCATCCATACCGGCAGCCGATCCACGAGGAAAAGATCTAATTGCCTCCGACACGTCCCCGATGCTCACCTCCAGGCAAGGTGAGGAATCGATGTCTGGCGCCGGAGGAATAATTATTGGACGAGCGGGCGCGGGATGTTTGTCCCTCAGGGACGCGAGGGTGTCAGCCCCGGGAGGGCAAACGAGCAGTCCGAGGTGAGAAGGCGCGCCGCACCCCGAAGGTCCCCCTCATAAACCTTGGCCTGGACCGACTTGTAAAAAGACGGTGACCTTTGGGGCAAAGGGTCTATTGGGTACTGCAACTGGATGGTCTTTGTTATATTTTCCTTTACCCTCGACGTAAGCGAACGACCGTCCCCCGCCCCTGGCAGTCTCAAGGCAGTGAACGCAAAAGACAACAGGGATGCCCAGTCGGGGGCCAGATTAGAGCTAAGACACTGCTCGATTAAAAAGGACAACCTCCCGGCTGCCAAATGTCTCGCCCCCTTCGGCACATGCCTGAGAACCCGAACTCTCGACCCAAGAGAGGGCAAGTCGCTAAGGCCAAACTCCGCCCGTGTGGTCACCGGCGACCCTCTCCCCGGAGACGCGGTATCCCCGGGCACCGCATCACTACCGACCCAAAGCCCCCGCGCCGCTAAGGACGCCTCGACGCCCTTATGCATTCTGCCAATGTGAACCCTAAGCCCGTGAGGAAGGGCAAAAAGCCTAGCCGAGCCCGGGCAGTGTGGGCAAGGGGAGCGCGTGGGACTCGCCATAACAATAGGTACACGTACGAAGCGAGGAATTTTAAAAATGAAATAACAATATCAAAAGATCAAACACAATTCCTAGTAATCACATCAAATATCGTGCCACAGTGCCATATTAAAATAAATCGATCACTCACGATCGGGAAGCTGCGATTTTAAAAAAATAGCCACATTTTAATTATGCGCTGACCTTTTTAGGTACTTGTGATTCATAATCTATCCCAAGTAAATCATATTATAGTACATAAGATTTTTACAATTGTAGTGCCAAGTATTGATATGATTTTATTGATTTTTTTAAATCTATCCTAAGTATATCATAGTTTTTAATTTTTATAGTACATAAAAAATAAGACTGATTTTTACAATTTTATTGGAGAGCCAAGTATTGATTTTTGTCATCATATTAATGTTATTTTTTAGTTATTTGTTATATTTTTAACCGACTTCAAAAAAGGAGGTTCTCAATTCGTACGCAATTTTTTTTTTTTTTTTTGTATGTTTGTTACGCGATTGTGAAGCCAATCCTGGACGGATTTTGAAAATTCTTTTTTTGTTTGATAGAGGATACTTTCAGAGTGGTCCCATATTCAAGATGTCCGGATCTAATGCTATGATCCTGGAGAAATCAAGGAAAATCCTCCGAAACCAGACTGATGCGCCTTCAAGCGCCTACTCTTTTATATTAGCAATCAGATGAATGAATGTTGTTTTATTTTCAAAGAACATGCAGGCGTTGCTCTTAAAATTACAGTATAGCGAAAATAATATAAAAAATACAACTTCAATAATGATACTTTACAGTACGTACGTAATAATCAATATTTATGAAATACAGTGACTTAATAGTCATAAGTACGCGTTCTACATGGCTATGCTAGGGAGTATCTATAATATAATATATTATAGTAGTAGATACGAGTATAGTAGAGCCATAGATGAATACTTAAGTGTACCAGCATTTTCCAAAATTTTGATACTATGGGGGTAAAATAGGTGACGAACCGTTGTATGTAAAATCCGTATTTTGTGAAACGGATTTTATGATCTTTGTTTTGTTGGAGAGAGAAAGGTGGTTCAGGGAGCCAGAATCGTATGACAGAATTCAGGAAGTCAGGATTGGATTATGGGATC
Source organism: Eilema depressum (assembly GCA_914767945.1). Classification (NCBI taxonomy): domain Eukaryota; kingdom Metazoa; phylum Arthropoda; class Insecta; order Lepidoptera; family Erebidae; genus Eilema; species Eilema depressum. The sequence goes on from OU612020.1 coordinate 8,380,323, forward strand.
TAGGGAAATCCTCAAAATAATGGCAAAACACTGTTTCTGCTGCTTTAACATATTTAATTTCAATAATTGCCTTTTAAAATTATCTTCACGTGATTTTTAAGCTGCTGATGATAGGAACCTAAGCAGAGGGTGGAAGATGGATCGATTATAACTCACTAAAAAGAGGAAAATAAATTCATTTTAACAAAAAAGTTTAACCGACTTCAAGAAACGGCAAAGAGGCACTGAAAAGTGAAAAATAACGTAATTTACAGACTTACTGATTTATTAGAAGTCGGTGCCAGCCAACTTTGTTTGTTGTGTCTAAACTACTCGTACTATGATGCAATCAATTGAAATATTGCCTCTCGGGCTTGGCACCGACTTCTAATAAATCAGTAAGTCTGTAAATTACGTTATTTTTCACTTTTCAGTGCCTCTTTGCCGTTTCTTGAAGTCGGTTAAACTTTTTTGTTAAAATGAATTTATGTATTTTTAGGACATCCCTACTAATATTATAAATATGAAAGTAACTCTGTCTGTCTGTCTGTCTGTCTGTCTGTCTCGCTTTCACGCCCAAACCACTGAACCGATTTTGATGAAATTTGGTATAGGGGTAGATTAGACCTTGAGAAAGGACATAGGCTATATTTGGTCGCGATAACCGACATCCACGCGGGCGGAGCCGTGGGCAAAAGCTAGTAAGATTATAATTTAAAGCTGATATTGTAACACATGTGATTAAAGGAAACTGATTGTGATATTTAAATAATTAAACGGATAAAGAAGTTACATTTTTATAAAGTTATTAAAACTTATTGCTGATTGCAATCGTTTTTTTTTACTTTTTTTTACAACTTTTTATTGGCAAATTTGAAATGTTTTTAATTTTTGTATTACGTAAGAAATAAGACTGATTTTACAAAATTGTAGTGCCAAGTATTAATTTTTTGTCATCATAATGTTATTTTTTTAGTTATTTGTTATATTATATATTTTAAGGATACTAGATTGTAATTTAAGGCTGATTTTGTAACACTTGTGATTAAAAGAAACTGATTGTGATATTAAAATAATTAAACACATAGAGAAGTTCTATTTTTATTAGATTAGTTATTAAACTTATTACTGATTGCAATCGTTTTTATTTTATTTTAACGTTCTATAAAATAAAAACTTCCCAACACTAGTAACTACTGATCCGTAGGTGCCATATGTGGAATAAAAATTTAATTTATAAATTGTTCCACTAATGGCACCTGCGAAAAATATCGGTAGGTGCCCAATGTGGAATACCTTAGGTGCCATTAACTCAGGTGCCATTAAAACGGGTGCCCAATATGGAATACTTCCGCGACAAGTGCGATGTTTCCAGTTCAAAGAAAACAAAGTCTCGCGTTGATAATTGTCGTTGTTGGGCAACATTATGCAACAGTTTTGCACAATATCGCCATAAAACGTGATGTCTCGGAGTGGCTTAAAAATACCTTCATGGCAATAATAGCTGTTTATAGCAATGTTTTGCTCATGATAAAAGAGTCTAAAAGTAAGGTAGGACAATTTAGTTCTTTAAGAAACTATTTATTTAGAGTATGAGATATTCATCATCTCTCTACTATGATAATTATAGTCTTTCTACGCGGTGGGCATTTTAATTTTACGAACATTTTTAATATCTATATCAATATTTAGGTGTTGGTATGTTACCAACCTTATTTTGTTCAATATCTCAAATCTTTGTAAAAAATTCAAACAACGTCATGTCATGATGCCAAAACAAAAGACATGCCAATGACGTCATGCACGAAATGAAAGGGATGAATATACAAGCAAGAAAAGGAAAAGAAATATAATTTGACAGACGAAATTCGTCTCAATAAATCGTATTACTGAAAATGCACTCTAATCATAAGTAATAAAATAGCTTTTTCAGTTTTCGTAAGACAATTTTCTACATTATGTTGACTTGCGAAAAGCATCTTGCAGCCCACTGTGCACCTCGGCGATGTGTGCGTGCACGTTTGCGTCTTATTTTGACAGATTTTGAGTCGTGCGCTCGGCGTAGCCGGCCCTTAACACTAACAGAATTTGACGTAGGGGGGATAGAATGAGCATTAGCTCGTTTGGTGTAACTGTGGTCACCTAATTTCATTACATAGTTTAATTAGTTTATCTTTTACATCCCCGTAGCATAGCTGCATAGCACATCTTCTGGTGGAAAGGCAGCCTAAGCTCTCATGCAGACGTTATAATAATGCTTAATATAATTTAGAATACTGCCCCTCTAGACAAGTGGCAATTCGTTGCTCGGCGTATGATGGAATAGACAAATGTATAGGATTTGACGTTTTTGACATTCGTTGACGCCTGTCATATAGGTAGATACGTCAAATCCCATACATTTGGCATTCTATTCCATCATACGCCGAGCAGCGAATTGCCACTTGTCTAGAGGGGCTGGACACAATGTACTATAACAATAAATTTATAACATAGCGCCCTCAAGGCAACAGTGCTTAAACTAAACAGAAACAAGTGACGCTTACTATCACAGACAAAACAGTTTCTAACCGTACCGCTAGAGGTATCTGGTAGGTGTTGTGTTGCTGTGATAGCAGACTCCAAAAAATTTGTAATTCTTTCGAGGGAAACTGTACACGCTTTTTTAACAAGCTCCCTAATGAAATTAGGGATTTACCTATAAATAAATTTAATAACGTATTTTTTTCTTTTTGTTAATTTTGACGTTTTGTAAGTTCCGTTTTGATGGTCATACAGAATAAATGATTTTTAATTTTTGACTTTGACTTTGACTTTAACTTTGACTCTAGCGCTTGGCATGGCCTTTAATTCATAACAAAATCTTGCCAATCTGGAGAACCTTGAGACCTGGAAACCTTCCAATGCCTTTCTTGAAGAACCCCATATTGTAGTCGCTTGCTAAAACCACAATGAAAACCACGACCATGAAAATATTGTAGGACATTCTACATAACGCGCTTTCGCTGTGGATCAGTAGTACTACTGATTAGTACAACCGGTAGTACAAATGATACATTATTGTATCACTAGTACTATTAAAAAAAATACAAGCAGATTTCTTTGGGTTTGTTCATTGATAGTACAACTGGTAGTACAAATGATACACTTTTCGTCGTTCCGGGTCAGTAGTACTACTGATAAGCACAACTGGTAGAGCAAATCGCTTTCTAGACCCAAGATAAGCATAGCTTCTTCTAGGTTGTGTTATGGGTTCTAGAATGAGGATTCATTTTTTTTGTAGGTGCATACATTTCTATTCGCATTGGTTCACACATGAATTTTTGGACCTATGCATTTATGGATCAATACTTTTTTTTGGCAATACATAATTATACCTACATAGAAAAACCCAGATCAATGCAAATATTCATATTCATGCATGTAAATATTTGCACTGAGCGGGGATTGAACCTGCGCCACCTGTGTAGCGGCTGCATTCACTATCGCTACGCCGCATAGGCAGTCAAAGCTTACACTTTGCTTTTATACGTTTTTACGTGTTAACGTTTTTCTGATTTAATCCTCTGTGAAATAAATGTAGATTCTTTTATAGATGGGTACCTACTTTACTAATCACTTACAAGTTTAAAAGCCAATAAAAATGAATAAAAGAGTGAAAAGTAATGAGACGGTACGGTGGTTTCTAAATATAATTTGGGGTACGTAATAATGAAACAATTTATAAAAATCATTGACATTTTACTTTGCTCATGCAATGCTTTGCATCATGCTCATCCCACTGCCATTCCGGATGTGTACCGTCACCAGTTCTCTTTACACGTTTCACTATCATTTCTTCAGATACAGACCTCAAGTCATAAGCCCAACCGATTTTGGCCATGAGGTCAATAAATAACCTAGACAAATTAAAGGTGTAACCACCGAACTCAGCTGCTTTATAGTCCCATGGGAATGTATGGTGATAATTATGGAATCCTTCTCCGCCTGCTAAGACCGATACCAACTTAGCTTCCACGGGTAGAATATTTTTATCGTAAGGTTTCGAGCCCCACATGTGTGCAACAGAGTTGATTGAGAAAATTGCGTGGAGTGAAAATGCATGACGTAATATAGCGGCTATGAAAAATGCTGTGCATTTTTCTTCACCCCATAGTGTAGGAACATATGTTGGAACAATGTAGCACAATAATAAAACTAATGCAGGATAATATCTGAAAGTAAAATACAATAATTGATTAATGAGATTATATATTAAAAAACGTTTAACTGGTGCTTGAGTAGAGGAAGGAGGCAAAGACAAAGCCAAGCTCACTGGCTTAGGCTCTTAAAGGGCATTATGAAGCACACAGTCGTAGCTGAACTCCACAGGAGCAGATGAGAAGATGACGGATACCGCAACTAAGCCGGCAGCAACGCAACTGAAGCAACTCATGGGCAATTTGTTGAAGCATTGTCAATGTAAAGAGACAAGAGACACTACCAGCACCATCTAGCCCCCTTTTTAAAGTAAATATCGCGACAGTATGGGTCCATTTAAATGTAGTATATAATAATTATAGAAGCATATTTTGTATATTTTTTTTATAATTAGGTACAATATAGGTGCCAAATGGACTTAATAATAATATCTAAACAATTCATAAGGATTCATTTTAATACTTACTTTTTTTGATAACTTATTATTTTATCAGCCTTAATATCACTTAGATCTACATCATTGGTCTTGGCCGTTACTTCAGGGTGTTCCTTTAAAAGTACCCAGCCAATGTGTGAGAAGAAAAAGCCTCGCGTAGAGTTATGAGGATCAGCGTCCGTGTCACAATACTTGTGGTGAATACGATGATAAAGTACCCACTGGTATATTGAAACCTTAAAATATATAAAAAGTTTAAATAGGTATGAATTTGTAGATGACAGCAGGCCGCAGCTGGCAGCAGACGCTGCATCAGCTGCATACAGCGTATCGTGAAATAGACCTTGTCAATGGTACCGATTACTCGTTTCGAAATCGAATGTACGGTACGCTACGCTGCGCTGTATCTGCGCTACGATTTGCGATCGGCTACCACACCTTCGGCTTCGGATTCGGCCGCAGGTTTTGGTGAAAATCGATTAATCGGCTTCGACTTCGGCTTCGGCTTCAGCTTCGGCCAAAATTGCACCTTCGGTCGGACACTAATCGTAGTGAGATCGCGCGCGTACTACGTTGCACTACAGTTTGCATTTGATGATCATGACTTCGAACATAACCGTAACATATTGTAGTATCTTTGAGTGTGTGAATAACGACTACGCAAACCCAGACTTAACTTTCTTCACAATACCATAAAGTTATTTCCCATCTTAGACGTTTGTTACAATCCGCATAAGTTTTCTATAAACGTTTAAGAATTTTTGACTGATCTGAATAAAATGAATGTGCTAAAATATTAATAAATTTTGTACCTACTGTTATTGTTAAAGCTATTCGAATCGCATATAATCGTAAACACTTTTGCATTTACGTCAACTATTCTAGCCTGGCTTTTATAATCAAGAATTATTTTACCAACTCTCAATGAATATCAACAAATTGAGATAATTTTAAAGCATTTAGTATGCTAAACTAAACAAATTATTGGGGAATGCTTTAGAGCATTCCCCCTGTAAGGGAATGATCGCGGGTTCGAGTCCTGCCCGAGTATTGATTTCGCTTTTTCCAATTTAAAATAATATCAACAAAATGTGAAAGTTGTGTTCTACAAGGATTAAAAATTTACAATTTAGGTTACAGTGTAATATTCGCGTAAACTTGTGACATACATACCTAATCAAAAATATTAAATCGTATAACCGATTGAAACTGTAGTCCTTGGACAGACTATAAAGTTTTTTAATGAGTAATTTTTCTGTATTAGATTTTTCAATTTTATAGAAATCATTATAGGTACATAAGTATCTGTAAAAGTTAAATAGATACTTACTTCATAAGATATAGTGTAAAATATCAGAAGAATTATCTTCAGGGGTAGCTTGGCTTTGTACGCTCTGTGAGACCACAGTCGGTGGGCACCAGCTGTCACACCCACCACGGACATTAAGTACAGCATATAAGCTGCAATAAAATTTAAATAAATAAGTAAGTACTAAAGCTAATATAATAAGCTTGAGCGTGCGTGGGATGAAGTTCCATTCATACCGCACAGTGCGCACCGTTTTCAGTTGCAATGTATGAGGATGTATTCCCTGCCTATTTAGCTGTAGGTATCATGTCAAACATTCATCTGAGTAAAAACCATTGTCTGAACATACACAGCGAGGCAAAGTCCCTCCCGACGCTGAAAGGTTCTACATCGCCTGCGAGTATGGAATTGTCGGTGAGTCTCAATACCCGTCTTTACAACAAGTAGAAGGTGTTAGATTACCGCATTATTTAAATATTTTTCATCCGACTGCAGCGAAGTCTTAAAGGAGAGTTATGTGCTTGTTCGCACAAGACTCGAAGACATCGAAGACTTTTCAATTAGACGTGCACGATTTTGGGGAGGGTCATGTCCCTTATGACCGGGACAAGGGACATGACCCTCCCCAGACCACGCATGTCAATTACTTACCTAAATAACCCTTTGTCCACTTGACTTTGTAATTAATTACGCAACTGCTCAACCGTTTATGATAAATGAGTCACCTTAATAGCACAAGTGTCACAAGATTACCTATCTTGCTGACAGGTGTATTAATTATTGGGATTTTTTACGTTTTTAAAATGGTTTCCTAGATGGCTGATAGGTACTGACTATGTTAACCCGATATAGGCAAATTTGAAAACTAAGTACATAATGTGAAAATAATGGCATTCCGCCCGCGTGGATGTCGGCTAGCGCTACTTTTGCTCATATCTCTGGTCCTACAGAACCGATTGCGATCGAACAAACGTAATATTTTAAGACTGAGCAAAACCTTTCAAAGGAAAAAATTGCATCAAAATCCGCTTCGTAGTTTTTGCGTCCATCGTGGACAAACAGACAAGAAATCCAAAAAATATATTATATTTTTGTTTTCAGTATTGTTAGTATAATATAACCCAAGTATTTGGGTTTTATTTATGGTTGCCTGTAATAAACTGCCATAGAGCGATAAGGCCGCCATCTGTACTTACCACAAACTTGTATCTCTTATGTAATATTGTAAAATCCTTGGTGTACAATAAAGACGTTTTTTTTTTAATATCTTCAATGGCAATGTACAATTACTTACCAAACGCACACGTCTGCCATTTAGCTTGTGTAATAATTAAATAGATTCCATATATGGATCCTATATGTGTTAATGCCAACACTGTCACTGTGTGCCATGCCAGGTGCCATTTTCTAGAGTCTGTTGTGAATTTCTCATTATTTTTGAGTAATAAAGGAGACGGGGACTTCTGGGCCAAAATTGTAATGAGTTGAGATATGACTTAAAAAAAGCGGTATTTTTTTCTATTTCAAAATATTAAAAAAACAGCTCAATTGAAAGTCTGGAAGACGAGTAATCTTAAAACTAAGTTTATTCCACTAGCAAAATAAAATATCGATTACTAAAAAATATTTAAACAATATTGCGTATTAAAACACTTGCATCACAATTTGATATTAAATCAATCAGAGTGAACAAAACTTAATCATTATAATAATAATAACCATTTAAAATACCAAATAATAGTGTAATAAAAATAAATTCTGAATCGATTTCCGTTAATCGATTAATTATTTCTTATGTTTATCAACTGTATTTTTAAGCTGTGACAGCTGACAGCTCCATTTTCAGTCAGTCAGTTTATTTATTCAATCTTCAAAATTAATTATTTTATCGAAAAATTGTATATTTACACGGCTTATGGGATATACAATTGTTTATAAAATATGTACAAAAGTATGCTATATCAGTATGCTGTATCAGTTTATTGGTTTAAATCCAATGATCAATTGACTTCTGCGTTTTGAGTATTTCCAGTTGATTTCTTGATTATATTCCCTTAACAGTGATTTCTCTTTACGGACTTCTAGCTTGCTCCTGGTTACCTTAAAGTACAATGATAAACTTGTTTACTTGTTTGAGTTTTGCTCGGTATTTTGGATTTTGACATGGATCTCTGTGTGAATTGTGGCATAGAAAATGAAGTAAATAAGGTAATATATTTCCACCTGCGCACTTCTTAGACAATACTTTAATTATTATTGAAGAAGAATAAAAGATAATTATTATTTAAAGTGTTTTTTTTAACATAAAATCCTTGTACTCCATATCTTTAAAATCTCTTTGTAAGTTTTCGTACATTATCCCTGAGTGAAATATAATACAGTACAATTTAAAAGTATTTTAAGATAAAAAAAAATGACCACTTTCTATTAAAACACCACAGAAATCACAGTTCTTAAATGTAAATTTCTTGCATAACCTCACTTTTACTAAATCTCTTATAACTCTGCTCTCAGATATCCAAAATCTGCAGAATTTTCAGGGATGGTTTAATAATTTATATGCTGTTAATTGATACCACCCTTATCTTATTACATTTTTGGCCCAAGAATGTATGAAAGCCTCCCCATCTCCTTACTACTTTTTACGTCATACATCATGCTTATTATTATAGTTTTTTTTTGTAAATAATCGCTGCAAAATAAATGAGAACTGATTATCAAGTAGCCTGTGAAAAAAGAATCTGGTAAGGAAAACTTGGCAAAGCCCACTCTTTTTGTGTAGTGTAGAGTTCCAAAAGTAATGTAACAGGAAACAAAAAGTTGAAGAAGTAGACCGAAAATGAAAGGAAATATTGTTAAAACTTTTTTCGAAAATTTAGTTTCGTTGAAAATCGCGAAAATCCATTTTCACCCTCAGTACTTCGTAGAGTTTCATTCATTTTTCACGTTGTCTTCACCACATTCGCTTTTATTTCCAAAAGGTCTCATGCTGTTATTATTTTTTTCCCTAAAAATCTCTCAGTGCTGGACTACAGCGACTGTCAACAAATTGTATCGATACACAAGTTGCTTTGTGTACTAATGTTTTGTGTTCACGTGTTTCTCTCCTCCTACAGTCCCGGGTCCTTTAAGCGGGGCGTGAAAAAGCATCTGATGCGGCCGTCAAGCTGAGTGCCACCATTGTAACATGATATGTGTCTGTAATGGTGACCCTCTTTTCAGAGACTTTGCCTTCAGCTTACCATCAGGCGAGGCGAAGTCAAATTGACTATATAAAAAAAATGCAACGATAATGTAGAAACACGCTTTTTCCCTGCAGGCTAGGCAGAGACAACCTATCATCTGACTTCCTCTACTGTCATTAAACCTTTCATGGAAGTCCACCTGTGCCAAGAGTTTAAAACCTGCCGTTTTTCAATACTTCATTAATTTGTTCAGTGCATATTCTTATTTGATTAAATTAAATTAAATTAGTACGAGGTGACAAATAATATTGACATAACATTACTTACATAATGAAAAATCAACATACAATCACAATCTTGTTTAGGATATTTATAATAGGTACTTAATTTTATTACAAAGAAAGATTATTGAATTGTCTCATACGTATAACAACAAAGCGACTGCATTTTTTCTTATCAGACACAGGAAATTTTCTTATAAAGTGTGAAGGGCCTAACCATTCTCCTAGAAAAGCAAACAGGCGGTACTGTGTGTGCGTTAAGTTTGTATGTATACCTAGTTAGATTGCTTTTAACATTGTGATGTGAGTGGTAATCAATACAAACAAACAGTGCATTAAGCGGAAAGTGGCTTCCGCCTGTCTCCTTGCGTTCGTCGTACTAATTTCAAATTAAGCAATCCGTAGTTTGGTTGTCTTTGAACTCGATTCGCGGATTGTTAATCAGTTTATCATCCGCCAATTAAACCAGTAAAAAAGGCTTGCCTATTAAAACTCAACATTGTATGAAAAAGTTCTGTTTACCTACATAATATATACATAGTAAGGGCGCCCAAGTAGCAAAATGTAGATTTACTCTAGCATTGTGGGGATCTATCTAGTTTTGAAGGTTACATGCTAAAAAAAGGATGGATGCTTTACGCTTTTTCATCAGTGGGGTTATCATAGATACCTATATAACTCCGAACACATATCTTGGACCTAATATGTGCTCAAAATGTGCCCTATACGCGCAGTACACATTTCTTGAGTGCCTTTTGAGGATAGCAGGGGATGCTACTGCGATGGACGAACTCAAATTCACCAAGCATAGATTATTACAAAGCAATCCGCGGGCGCAAGAGCCTCGATTGCCTTGCGATTTAGATCCAAGATACGTGTCCGGAGCTACCTAGGTATAGATTAGAAAAAAATATAAAAAAAACTGTTAATGGGACATTTTTCTCGAACCCGTCAGAGTGTATATATGTCGCTGCTAACCACCTACTGTCTCTTTACTAAACGGCGCCCGCGCCGTTCAATTAACGGTCTGAATGATATTCAGCCGTAGCGTTTGTTACAACATTTAATAAACCGGCTGGCTAATACTTAGGCCATTCGCAGAGCACCACCTCGAAATAAGACAGAAATTTAGAGTTAGGGTTATTGAGAAATGCTGCGCAATCCAACTTGGATAGGTTAGGCGGAGCTCCTGTATTTTTATAGCCATACAGAAACAAGAGATTTGCCTTAATGTTTATCATATCATTCGCCTAGCTGTTTATCTGATCATTCGCCTAGCTGAATATCATTCAGGCCGTTAATTGAACGGCGCCAGGCGCCAGGTTAGGCGGTTAATTGAACGGCTGATTAAGCTAATTGGCTGTGACATATACCTACACCCCATATGGTACAGCCTTAGAGTATCTATATATTATATATATAATATATAATATATAATATATAATATATAATATATAATATATAATATATAATATATAATATATAATATATAATATATAATATATAATATATAATATATAATATATAATATATAATAATATTATAAAGAGGAAAGATTTGTTTGTTTGTTTGTTTGTTTGTTTTTTTGTTTGTAACGAATAGGCTCCGAAACTACTGGACCGATTTCAATAATTCTTTCACCTATAGAAAGCTACACTATTTGGGAGTAACATAGGCTATATAACATCACGCTACTACTAAAGGGAGCGGAGCAGTAAGCATAAATGTCAATAAATCGGGCAGATTTCCATACATTCTTTACTAATATTAGATTTGTATTTATGTATTCGAGTAAACTCAAGAACTACTGAACCGATTTCAAAAATTCTTTTATCATTAGAAAGCTGCACTAACACTGACTAACATAGGCTATAATTAATTTTCAAAAAAATAGGGATCCTGGATAAAACTTCAATAATGTAACCCAAGGTGTAAAAAAAATTACCTAAAAAATTCCTTACATCGCGTACGCTGCGAAAACTATTGAAGATAGAACAAAATAATGTACTGTAGAAATGTATAACTTAAAAAGGTCTACATAAAAGTCCGCGACAGCATATGTCTATCTAATAAGGGTAGCTCACAATAACCATTTTTATCTTTTACAAATTATAAAAAAAATATGTGTCATTTTCGAAGCTATTTTTAACAATATAGTGTTAAGCCTTATCTGACTAAATACGTTAGATACATTGTACATTTAATGTAGATCAAAATTGCCCTTTACACTGTATAATTATAATGAATATTTTAAAAACTATTGCAGTATGAAAGTAACGCGCGACGATATAAATTCAAGCCGAAATGCCGATCAAAGTCAGACCACGGAATCTATACCTTTATGTTAATTCTTATCTAAATAAATCGTTTGGTATTTAAGATTGTTTCAATACCTGTTGATTACTTTTTGAATTATTGAAATCGGATGTTCTATTCAAAAGATATTACGAAATTATAATGTCAATAAATCCGGTAAATTACCATACATTATTTGAAAACTAATTATTATTACGGGCATGGGCTAAAAGGGTGCAACCACGGGTGTTCGAAGTATTTCACGAGCGAAGACAGGGAAGGTCAGCTGAACACAAGATGCAACGGTAACGGGATCCGAATGCGGGATTGGAACCTCCATGTGATGCATCCTGGGTAACGGAGGCATTAACGCCCCTCACCCAGGGGAGGCGCTACCGCCTACGGCAAATACATACAGCAACGGGAGCAGCTCTATAGAGGGCTGCTCAAAGGCTTCCCACATGTCTCTCTGACTACGAGGAGGCCCAGTAGA